>OX463244.1:91188158-92388158 GCA_949820135.1 Sylvilagus floridanus | reverse complement strand
GAAATTATGGAGTATGTACACCACGGAATACTACACAGCAGTAAAAAAATGAAAACTAGTCATTTGCAACAAAATTGATGGAATTGGAAAACATCATACTTAGTGAAATAAGCCAGTCCCATAAGGACAAATACTATATGTTATCCCTGACCTGTGATAATGAATAGAGCACCTAAAAGGTGATCTATAAAAGTGAAATTAACACTTTGAAAAGCCATGACTTTAAACAGCACTTGTCTCTTCTGTTGAGAAACAGTTACTTTTTTCTTTTCTCCCCATACTATTTGTTGAACTCTTTAATTAACATGAAGTTAAAAAACTAATTAAAAATTTGGGGCTGATGCAGTGGTATAGTAAGCTAAGCCTCCACTTGTGGTGCTAGCATCCCATATGGGTGCCAATTCGTGTCAGCTGCCCCTCTTCCAATCCAGCTCTCTGGTATGTCCTAGGAAAGCAGTGGAAGATGGCTCAAGTGCTTGGGCCCCTGCACACAGGTGGGAGACCCAGAAGAAGTTCCAGGCTCCTGGTTTCGGATTGGCTCAGCTCCAGCCATTGCGGCCATTTGGGAAGTGAACCAGAAGATGGAAGACCTTTCTCTCTGTCTCTCCCTCTTTCTGTCTGGAACTCTACCTCTCAAAATAAATAAATCAAATCTTTTTGGGGCCGGCACTGTAGTGCAGCAGGTTAACACCTTGGCCTGAAGCGCCGGCATCCCATATGGGAGCCGGTTCTAGTCCCAGCTGCTCCACTTCCAATCCAGCTCTCTACTATGGCCTGGAAAAGCACTAGAAGATGGCCTAAGTCCTTGGGCCTCTGCACCCACAGGGGAGACCTGGAAGAAACTCCTGGCTTCGGATCGGTGCAGCTCCGGCAATTGTGGCCAATTGAGGAGTAAACCGTCGGATGGAAGACCTCTCTCCTTCTCTCTCTGCCTCTCCTTCTCTCTGTGTAACTCTGACTTTCAAATAAATAAATAAATCTTTTTTAAAAATTAAAAAATAGGGGCCGGTGCTGTGGAGCAGTGGGTTAATGCCCTGGCCTGAAGCACTGGCATATCATATGGGCACCAGTTCTAGTTATGGCTGCTCCTCTTCCAATCCAGCTCTCTGCTATGGCCTGGAAAAGCAGTAGAAGATGGCCCAAGTGCTCGGGCCCCTGAACCCGCATGGGAGACCCGGAAGAAGCTCCTGGCTTCTGGCTCCTGGCTCCTGGCTCCTGGCTCCTGACTTTGGATCAGTGCAGCTCTGGCCATTGTGGCCATCTGGGGAGTGAACCAGCAGATGGAAGACCTCTCTCTCTCTCTCTCTCTCTCTCTGCCTCTCTTCTCTCTGTGTAACTCTGACCTTCAAATAAATAAATGAATCTTTAGAAATAAATAAAATAAATAAAAAATTAAAAAATAAAGTAGGTATTCTTTTAAAAAATTTAAAAATAAAGTCTCTTTTAAAAATAAAATAAAAACTAAAATTTATGTTAAAAAACTAATTAAAAATTTAAAACATAAATAAATAAAATTCAAAAAATTTTTTTAGAAAAAACTCAGTTAGAAGTATGTGGGCCAGCGTTGCGGCTCACTTGGCTAATCCTCCACCTGTGGCGCCAGCACCCTGAGTTCTAGTCCCAGTTGGGGTGCCAGATTCTGTCCTGGTTGCTCCTCTTCCAGTCCAGCTCTCTGCTGTGGCCTGGGAGGGCAGTGGAGGATGGTTCAAGTGCTTGGGCCCTGCACCCACATGGGAGACCAGGAGAAGCACCTGGCTCCTGACTTCAGATTGGCAGCGCAATGGCCTTAGCAGCCATTTGGGTGGTGAACCAATGGAAAAGGAAGACCTTTCTTTCTGTCTCTCTCACTGTCTAACTCTGCCTGTTTTAAAAAAAAAGTATTGATGTGTGCTGATGTTTGGATATTATCAATATGAAATAAAAATAAAGTTCACATTTTTAAAGAATAAGAAAAGAAACTCAATAATAAGAAAGCAAACAATGCAGTTAAGAAGTGGGCAAAGGCTATGAATAGACATTTTTCAAAGGATGAAATACAAATGACTAACAGACACATGAAAAACGGCTCAGGATCACTAACCATCATGGAAATACAAATAAAAACCGCAATGAGGTGTCACCTCACTCCAGTTAGAGTTGCCATTTTCAGAAGACAAAAAATAACATGCTGACGAGGTACTGAGAAACGGGAACACCTATGCACTGCTGGTGAGAATGCAAAGTACTACAGCCTTTGTGAAGAACAGTATGGACTTTCCTCCAAAAAACTAAAAATAGACCTACCATATGACCCAGTTATCCCACTTCTGGATAGATATCTAAAGAAAATGAGATCACCACATGAAAGAGATACCTGCATTCCTATTCACTGGAGCCCAATTCACAGTAGCCACGATGTGGGATCAGTGTGGATGTTCACTGACGGATGAGTGAACAAAATGTGGCATATACACAAAATGCAATATTATTCAGCCATACAGAAATGAAATCCTGAGGTTTGCAGCAAAATCAATGGAACTGAAGACCATTGTGTTAAGTAAAATAAGCCAGGCACAGAAAGATGAGTACCATATGTTCTCTTTCATATGTGGAAGTTTAAAAAAAAATAGTCTATCTGAACTTTGAATTGTAATTACTAGGGCCTGGGAAGGGACCAGGGGAGACAGGGGGAGGTTGGATAATGGGTACTAAAACACAGTCAGATAGAAGTAACAAGCTCCAGTGTTCACAGCACAGTAGGGTGACTCTAGTTCCCAATATCTGTCATATACTCTGTAAAGAGCTGTAAGAGAGGAGCTGGTAGGCTCCAAACACAAAGGAAAGATAAGAAAAGGGAAAGGCTAGTTGTCCAGTTTGGTTTATGCTGTGTGTGTGTGTGTGTGTGTGTGTGTGTATTGCACTATACCCCATAAAAATATACTAGTATTGCACATTAACAAAAAAATTAGTAAAATAATTTAAAAATATTTATTTGAAAGAAAAAGAGAGGGAAGGAGAGACAGAGAAAGAGAGAGAGAATCTTCCTTCCACTGGTTCGTTCCCCAAAGGGTCACAATAGCCAGGGCTGAGCCGGGCTGAAGCCAGGAGCCAGGAGCTTCATCTGGGTCTCCCATGTGGGTGCTCAAGCATTTAGGCCGTCCTTTGCTGCCTTCCCAGGCCATCAGAGGGAGCTGGATCAGAAGTGAAGCAGTCAGCATACAAACCAGTGCCCATATGGGTCACTGGCAGTGCAGACTGTGGCTTCGTTATGTCACAAGAGCAGCCAAAATAAAGAACTTTAAGGCTGGTAGGCATTTGGCATAGTGGCTTAGTCACCACTTGTGATGCCTGTATTCCATATCAGACTTCATGGTTTCTGTCCTGGTTCCTCTGCTTCTGATCTAGCTTCCTGCTAAGGTTGGCGAGTAAATCAGCAAGTGTTCTATTTCTCTCTCTCCCTCTCTCTCTCAAATAAAATGAAAAATAAATAAAAGGCTTAAAGATAGTTTGGCTGTAGACATGACTATCATTTTTTAAATAAATAAAATAATTTAAAAAAAAACACTTAGAGGAGTTTTATTCACAAAAGCCACTACAAACAAACCAAATATCTACCACCAGAGATCTAATAAGCAGGTTGTGATACTCATGCAACAAAATGCCACTCAGCAATAAGAAGAATCAACTACAGATGTCACATGAAGCCTAAGCGACATTAAATCCAAGCAAGTATCCACACCATAGCAGGGTGGTTATTGCACGTGTGTGTGTGTGTGTGTGTCAACATTCATTGAACTGAATACCTGAATTCTATGCATTTTATTTAATGTCAATTATTTTTCCAAAAATGTATAGTCATTTCATGGAATAAAACAAAAATCCTTAACTTGGCCTTATAAGGCAAGTCCCTCCCCAACTCCTCAGCTTCAATGTGCACCACTCTCCCCCCATCCTGTACGCTGCAGCACTTGGGCAGTGCTCCATATTGCAACTGTCCCTTGCTCCCTCCTGCTGCAGTCTGAACACAATATGTCTTGTGGACCTGAAATATTACTCGGCCTCCGAGTCTGCCCCTGACCACAACCCACTTAATTTCCCACATCCTCAAATCTCCATTATAAGGTCTCCCCAGGGGAGGACAACCAACTAATCTTGCAAATGAGTGAATAATTTCATTTCCCTGGACCTCCTAGATTTGTTCTACTCCATCCCCCTTTATATACTCTTTCAGTGCCCCCTCTTTTTTACAAAGTATCTCACAGTTTTTAATTATTCATTCACTCATAAAATTAGTCAGTTGTCTACCCTCAAATAGACCGTAGACTCCTGGAAGTCAGAACCACTTCAATTTTGCTAACTGCGTTATCTCCAACACAGAATAGATGATTGAGAAATACCTATTGAGAAGCAGATGTTTGGTGTACCAGGTAAGACAGCTTTTGGGATGCCTGCATCCCATGTCAGAGTGTCTGGGTTCAAGTCCCAGCTCTGCTCCAGATTCCAGCTTCCTGCTAATGTGTACCCTGGTAGCAGACGATGGCTTAAGGGGTTGGAGCCCTGAAACCACTTGGAAGACCCAAGCTGAGTTTTAGGCTCCTGGCTTCAGCCTGACCCAGCCCCAGCTCTTGCATTTGGAGAATGACCCAGCAGGTGAGAGATTTTTTTGGCTGTCTGTCTGTCTCTCTCTGTCTGTTTCTCTGCTTTTCAAATAAAATGAAAATAAATACTAAATTTTAAAAATATTTTAAAGCCTGTTGAATGAATGAACACAAGAGTTGAGAATCCTTCTTCATTTGTAACTTTCAGGATAAATTCCTAGAATATGAATTGTTTGGTCAAAGGGTAGGTCAAATTTTAAAGCGTATGAATGCCAAAGAGTCCTCCAAAAATATTGTATGTATTTGTACCTGTACTAAGAGACTGTTAGGTTCTTACAATCTCTGTCCACATTGGGCATTATTTATAGTTACACCTCTACTTGCCATTCTTTCTTTTCTTTATTCATTCAAATAATATTTACTGAGCACCTATTATGTGTCCTATTCTGGGCCAGACGCTGCAGATTCAGTAATGAACTAGATTGGTAGTTTTCATTTTTTTTTTTTTTTGCTTATATAACTTCTAAAAGAATGTTTAAAACAAGGTCATCTTTAGCACTGCTCTAAGTTGACATTTAATGTTTTCTGCCATGTTATAGAAAAAAGATAATATCCAATTTGTTACACATGTTGACATTTAAAAATAATATTCCAATTTAGCAATATATTCCATACATACCAGCAATGCAATTATCACCACCACCAAATTAGCTTTATTATCACCAAAATATACACTCTCTTCTCTAACAGATTTTTACGTCATTCCTTTTGAACCCATAGTCTTATGTATTCTTATGTATCCCCCATAAGAATTTTATCCTGATAAATTTTTATGCTTGGAAGTCTTAATCTTACTTCTTTTTAAGTTTTAAGTTATTTTTTATTTATTTGAGAGACAGAGCGCCCATCCAGTGGTTTACTGCCCCAAATACCTGCAACGGCCAGGGCTAGGGCTGGACCTGGGCTGGAGCCAGGAGCCAGGAGCCAGGAGCCAGGAACTCAATCCAAATCTCCAGTAAGAGTGGCGGAAACCCAGCTATTTCTGCTTTCCAGGGCCTGCCTTAGCAGAAACCTGGAATCAGGAGCTGGAGCCAGGAATCAAACCCGCCTCCTGGATATGGAATGTGGGTGACTTACCGGCTGAACTAAACATCCACTCCCCCTCCTGTACACCTTACTCTATCATACTTTTCTACAAATTATTTAAAATAATTTTCTTTGACAATAAGGTTTTATATTTTAAAAGATTATTCTGTTTGAGTGATTATTACAACTATTAATTCATCCTTGATCAAAAGCATAAATATATAACCAGATTTTGATATATTTAACATAAAAAGTTTTTAAAAAATCAGATATTAATCTATCAGGGAGACAGGAGTGTTAATTTTTTTCTATTAGTTCACTGCAAGAGTGATGTAGAGTTTCGCATCAGTTCTGCTCCTGTTTTTCAATGTTAAGTGCTAAAATGTGTGTGGCAGAGAGAGCTAGCTGCCCATCAGAAGCACTTTTCCTCTCGTCCCTTAGTAAGAGGAGCCATGGCTAGATGGTGTCTCCAAGCTTCCGCTGAACCTGGTGTTTCTTTCACTGGTACATGGCCTCCAGGCTCAAATCCGTCCTTCTTTGTTCGCTCTGTAAAATCAATCTGGGCCCTTTAAACATGTTTCCTTGGTGACCGGTGCTGAAGCTTTGTCCACCAGGGGGCACTGGAATGATATTACAGGAGTGAGGGGTTTTGCTTCCTAGTTCTGTGTGCAGGCCCCTGCCTTGAAACCAGCTGTTCCCGCACTCGGCTCCTGCAGCGCATGGCAGCCTCCTCTCTCTACCTTGCGAGATGGTAAGCCAAGTGCCTCCAAGTCCTACTGCCCAGTTTCTCTGGTGCGCGGCTCCCACAAGTCACAGTAGCTAGCAGTACCCAGTGGCTAGTCCAAAACCTCCCAGGCAGTTTTGTAGCAGGGTTCTTGGGCAGCTTTCTCCCACACCCAGGAGGGTGGATTTCCAGCAGGTTCCACCAGCAAGATCCTCCCCTACCCTTCGGTGAGGCGTGGCCATGTCCTTTTGTGCAGTAAGAAATGAACTCAGCTTGCATCGTCTAACTCTGTACATCCAAAAAAATGTTTGGTCTTTGCCTGGCTCCTGGAAAATAACCTTTCCTGCCTGGTGAAAATGTCTGCTTACCTAGGCCTTGGACCACACCAGATATCACCAGGCCTCTGTCCCTGGGTCCCACCAGAAAGGGACCACAGGAAGCTGGCTCCTGCTGTCTCGCAGAGTCTGCCCTGTGTGCCTTTTCTCTTCGTTGACTTTATTATGAGTCTTTGCACGGTAATAACCCTGGGCATTGCAATTCTTCTGGGTTCTTTGAGTCCTTCTCACAAATCGTTGAACCTAAAGGTGACCCTGGGAGCTCAGATCTGCCTCTCCAAAGCCTGACTTCTAGCAATGAGAAGAAGTGAGGACTGTCCTCGGAGACACTCTGTGTCAGCCCTGGGGGTTGTATCTGTTCTTTATGTCTGGGAGCCCTTTGCTTGCCACCCCTATTCCCCATTACAATTAGTAATTCTTCATATTCAACTCCCTAAAATTACTTGGCGGTTTATCTCTCCTGTTTGGGCCCAGATGGGTACTCTGTTCCTGTTATTGATGTCTCTCTTTTTAAAGGTAGCTGGAAACAATCTGTGCTGACAAGGGCCATTCAGAGCAGGTGTACCTACTCCGTGTGCTCTTCTATGTGGGTGTGGATTATGGTAAACCCCTGAGGGATGCTGGAGCCACCAGATGAGGGAAACCTGGGCCTCTGATTCACACATGGAAGGGCACCTCCCAATGAAGAAATATTTTTGCTTGAACCATGTTTGGATCTATTTGTAACAAACTAATAAATACTTTACTTACTTAAGTGCTCAGGGATGGGAGAAGTTGTGTGTGTTTTATCTAAAGGTAGAGAGATAGGTGAGGTGGTACAGAGAGAGAGAAAGAGACAGAAAGGGGAAACTCCCATCTGCCGGTACCCTGCCCCCAGCCAGCTCTCCCATGTCAATGGCCTCAGCTATGAAGACTGGGAGCTGGCATCTTAACCCAGGTCTCCCATGTGAGAGATCCCATTACCTGAGCCATCACCACTGCCTCCCAGGGTCTGCATTAGCAGGAAATTAAAATCAGGAGCCAGAGAAGGGTGTCAAACCCTGGTACTGCGATGGCATCTTAGTTAGTGTCTGAACCACTAGGCTGAATGCCCACCCCTGTGCGCATGTTTTTAATAGAAATGCTGTCCCATTCTTGGAAGTCCTTTTTGGTCATATGCAAAAACTCACATGCTGATTTTTCATCAGAAATTTATTATTGGAGAGGCAGAGACACAGATATCCGTTCCCTACTGGTTTATTCTCCAAATATCCACAATGGCCCCTGGCTGTGACTGAAGTTGGGAAATGGAAACTCAACCCAGGTCTTTTGCGCGGGTGGCAAGGACCCTGACACGTGAGCCATCTCCTGCTGCTTCCCACGCTGCACATTAGCAAAAAGCTGGGAAGAGAATCGGAGCCAGGACTTGAACCCAGGCACTCCATGATTTGGGACACAGATGTCCCAGCCTGTGTGGCTTAACTGCTAGGCCAAATGCCCACCCCAGAAATGATCTGTAGTGATCTATCAACTGACAACTCCATTAGGTCCTCCTTCGATCTTGCTGAAAATAAAAGATTGCGAACAATTCAACTGGCAAAAGGATTTGTTACAAGTCATTAGAATCTAATCATTTTCTCTGTCTGAGAAGCATACCAGAAAGGCTTCAGCAGGACGTGGTTACCAAACGGTTCTGCATCAGTGGTTCTCAAGGTGTGGATTCCAGGCAGGCAGCCTCAGCATCGCCTGGCAACTTGTAAGGAATGCAAATTCTCAGGTCCTCCCTTCAACCTCCGGAGCCCGCAGCTCAGGGGCAGTCACTCCGTTTTACAAAGCCCGGGTGGTTTGATGCTGCTCCAGCTCCTGGAGCGTTGCTGCGTGTGAAGCCCGTCATTCTTTTACCTGCGCCTCTTTTTTACTCGCTCTCCCATTTCATCTAATGGTTTCCAAAAGCATGCAAATGTTAATTCACACCTGGCCATTTGTATTAATTAACTCTGCCTGTGCACGAAAGCATTACCACAAACTGAATGGCTACAAGCAACGTGCCTTGCTTTCTCCCCATTGCTGCGGGTCAGAGTCTGGGCACAAGATCTGGGCTCCCCATGTCGGTGTCTCACAAGGCTGCCTTCAAGGTGTCAGCCGGGGCAGCAGTCTCATCCAAGGCTACACTGGGAGAGGATCCACTTCTGAGCACACACGGTGGTGGGCAACATTGTGAGCTTTGCTGGCTGCAGCCAGAGGCCGCCGTCTCCTCCTTGCGACTGGGGGTCTCCCCAACACAGCCCCTTGCGTCTCCAGAGCCAGCCAGGCAGTCCTTTCTAAGACACCGATGCTGTCCCGGAACACACGCATGTCCACTAACCACGTGCAGCCCATACCTTCGCTCAGGAATGTGTCTGAGGCACCAGCCATGCTCCCAGGGAGAGGATTCCACCAGGCAGGAATGCTAGGAAGCCAGGATCTGGGAGCACACATTAGGAGGACAGTCACGTCACTCAGCATCTTTTTATGTAAATGCCTCTGCTGGGGCCAGCATTGTGGTGAGCACCAGCTGCTCTGCACAGGATCCAGCTCCCTGCTAATGTGCCTGGGAAGGCAACAGAGGATGGCCCAAGGGCTTCAGCCTCTGCCACCCATGTAGGAGACTCCGACGGCCTGAGTCAGAGACTCCTGGTTACGGCCTGACCCGGCACTAGCCCCAGCTCCTGTTGCTACCGTTTGGGCAGTGAACCAACAAATGGAGGTTCTCTCTCGACCTCTCTCTCTGTGTTTCTGTCTCTCTCTCTCCCTAACTCTGCCTTTCAAACAAATAAAATAAATCTTTAAAAAAAAATACTTTGTCTTATTGCATGCTTTACCCTTATTTTACCAAAACTTCAAAGGTTCTTTCTAGATCATTCAATAATAAACATTCTGGAAAACACTAGATTTTTGACATAGCTGACCTCATTGTCAACCAATCAACCAAATCAGTCTGTTGATATAATTTCTAGCAGAAAGAGTTTTATGTCATTTTCCAGTTTTTCAAAAGAAAAAAAAAAAAGAGAACCATTTGTTTATTTATTTGAAAGGCAGAGCATCAGAAAGAGAAGGGGAGAGCAGAGAGAGAGAGAGATATCTTTTATCTGTTAGCTCACTCCCCAAATGGCCTCAACAGCCAGGACTGGGCCAGGCAAAGTGAGGAGCCTGGCACTTATTTGGGTCTCCCGCATGGGTGGTGGGGTCTTACTTAGGTCATCACCCACTGCCTTCCCGGGTGTATTAGCAGGGAGCTATTCTGCAAGCAGAGCAGCCGGGACTTGAACCAGCGCTCCAGTACAGGATCGTGGCGTTGCAAGCAGTGGCATGACCCGCCTCCCACAACACCAGCCCCTAGCACCACTTTTAAAGAATAGCATTTAAAAACTCGAAATAATATATTTTGTAGCACATATTATGAGAAATATCACTTGTCTTCAGGATATTACTAACAGATCAAGAGTAAAATGAGACAGATCTATTATAATTAATCATATCCAAGCTACCAAAATGCAATGATAATGGTAGTCCTCGTGATTTTATGGTTATCTGAATTATAACAGCAGCTAAACTTATCAATTTTTATTAACGTGAGTATTACTGAAGACAAATTACTCCTTCGGTAAATGTGTGTCCATATAGGTATTGAGTTCTGGTGGACAGCTTTTGGAAACAATGCAATTAAGTAATACATTTAAAAAACCAAAAATAGCCCTGTTAATTTCATTAGACAGTATGATTAAATTCCCCACATATTTAATGAAAAAGAAAGGTATATATTGCCAAAAGTAATTGGTCCAGCAGCTAGCATATAATTTTATTTTTTGTTAATAGGAGGTAGGAAATCTTATTATAAAGCTGAAATAAGATGAGTATTGACTATAATTGTAATGCACATTTCATAATATGATTTGATAAAATAGGTTTCGACCAAATGATGTACACCAAATTTGAAAACACATGAGATTTTTATACAGTATCTATTTTGTGTGTGTATGTAAATAATACCTCATTTTGTTTGCAAATTTATTTTTTCGCATATCAAACCTGTGAAAATAGAAAGAATAATATAATGAACACATGTAAACATTTCACTTAAATTCAGCTATTCTCCTATCTATTTATGTACTTTTTAATGAAATGCAAGAACATTCTCCAGGCCTATTGCCTAGTAGAATGTCTCACAGGCTGGATTTATCTTGCATTTTCTCATGATTGGAATCAGGTTCAATACTTTTGGCAGGAATGCTACTTAAGTGTTGTTGTGCAATTCCTATCACATCGCTTCAAGAGGCACAGTCAGTTTTCCCCAACATCACTGATGCTGGGTTTATTTATTAAAGTGATGATGCTGGTTCTTTTGATTATAAAAGTATCTTTTCCTCGTGGCAAGCATTTGGCCTAGAAGTTAAGGTGCTGGCTAAGGTTAAAATGTTTACAGCTCATATCAGAGTTCCAGACAGCTCATATCAGAGTTCCAGCTCCAGTCCTGATGTCAGCTTCCTGTTAATGCAGACCCTGAGTGACAGCGGGTGACAACTCAAATAGTTGGATCCCTTCCATGCACATGGGACACCTGGATTGAATTCCCAGTTCCTAGCTTTGATTTTGACCCAGCTAGGACCAACCATGGCCATCGAGGGCATTTGGGGAGCCCTGTCTCTCTGTCTCTGTCCCTCTCTTTCTCTGATTCTTGAAAAAAAAAAATACCTTTTCTCCTTTGTAATTAGTAATAAGCCATTCCCCAACTAAATTTCCTCTGATGCTCTTGACTGAATAAGGTTACACATTGGTGCTTGCCCAATATTGGCTGTTTTGTCTTGAAAAGGTAGTAGATGCAGAAAACTTTGTAGATGCATTTTTAAAAGCCAACATCCTTCCTCTGCACTGCTGCTGTTGTTAGAGGGGCTGCTTCTCCCATTTGGTGACAGATCCATGGGATGAGTGTTGAGAATACCTGGAAAGAACTCCTTCCTCTCCGAGGCCAGGTTCCTAGAAGCTGAGCCTGAGCCTGAGATTCTTGCTCCTCTGGTTTATTGAGAAGTGCTCTTGGGAGTAGTGCGGAGCAAGGTAGAAAAGCTAAACAAGAGGCTCTGGAAGGCAAAGTTAGCTATGCTTCAGGATAAGACAGTTGGCCTTATATACCCCCATGGAAGCCAGTCATTGGCAGAGCCTGGGGTAGAGTTGGGAGCACAACCTCCATGGTCAGAGGGTTCCTGTTAGGCCAAGAGCAAGTCTCTACAGACTTGTCACCAGCTGTTACTCACAGCCACATTCAAATTCAAAGTGTTTTGTAAGCGTTGCGCTAACCAAACAAAAGACATCTGAAAACTAACTCCTTCTAGCTTATGATCTTTGGAATAGATAAAGGTCATTGAAACAGATTAAAGGGATGATATCAGAATGTTACATATGATAAAAGTATTTCAAATCTGTGCAGGCTTTTTAATTTATTCTTCGTGGATTTGGGGGAAGGAGCTGAGATTTTTATTGCAAGTGAAATACATACATATTTGGCACACATTGCTGACGTATCCAAGGTGGGGCTTAGCTGAATCCAGAGGCATTATAGCTTCATGAGTCTTTTTCCATACACAAGGCTCTGCTTTTCCCTGTGCTGGTTTCATTCTTGGGTGTCAGGCCCCAGGCTTACTCTTGTACAGGTTCAAGCACAACAGAAAAAGACTATCATTTCTGAAATTGTAACCAAAAATGTCTTAGAACTCAGTCTTCTTGATTTTAATTGGCTTAGATTGGGTCATTCTTCATCCCTGAACCAATCACTGTGACCAGAGAGATGACTACAACATGGATTTACATATTCACACATAGCAGAAGCTAGTATATTCTAAACTACCTGGACAGAGAGGTAGTTCTCCAAGAAAGATAAAGGAAGAGGCAAGAAATGCTGAACAGGGAGCAAAAACAACAGATGGCAACTGCAACTTATTAGGTGCCTTTATTATGGTTAGACATCCAATAAGCCATGTAAAAGACCAAGGTTGGGGCCTGCATAGTGGTGTAGCCGGCACCATTTCACGTTCTAGCTTCTCTACTTCTGATCCAGCTCCCTGCTAAGGTGCCTTAGAAAGCACTGGAAGATGGATCCAAGTACTTGGGCCCCTTGCATCCACGTAGGAGACCAGATGGAGGAATTCCAGGCTCCAACTTTGGTCTGGCCCAGCCAGGCCATTGTGGCCACTTGGGGAGTGAACCAGCAAATGGAAAATGTCATTTTCCTTCTCTCTGTATCTCTGCTCTTTAAGTAAATTAGTTAATCTTTAACAGCAACAATGAAAGCTGGGAAAGAAAAAGTCTCTTTAAGCATGACATGAACTACAGAAACCCCAAAGGATAATATTGATGACATTTGACCACACACCATTTGAGTCCCAGCTGCTCCACTTCACATCCAGCTCTTTGCTATGACCTGGGAAGGCAGTAGAAGATGGCCCAAGTCCTTGGGCCCCAGCACCAATGTGGGAGACATGGAAGAAGCTCCTGGCTCCTGGCTTCTGATCAGCACAGCTCCGGTCATTACGGCCATTTGAGGAGTGAACCAGCAGATGGAAGATCTGTCTCTCTTTGCCTCTGCCTCTCTATAACTTTGCCTTTCAAATAAATAAATAAATAAATCTTAAAAAAATTCGGCCACATAAAACCTTAAAGCTTTTGAACATAAAAATATAATAAGAAATGAAATGAACAAGATCTACTAAGAAAATATAATAGTTATGGAAATTCCATTCATCAAATAACATTAACAGCCACCATCATTTACCATAAATTACACAAGATACAAAAAATACAAGAGTACTTCCAAAAGTGTGTAGAGAATGGAATTAAAAGATAAGTTTATTTTGGTGAAAAATGTTTTGAGATCCGTGGTCGGCGTTTGGCTCAGCAGTAAAGACACCAACTGGGACTCCCTGTATTATACTGCCTGGGTTCACCTCCCAACTCCGCTCCTGATTCCAGCTTCCCACTAAGGCACACACTGGGAGGCAGCAGGTGATGGTTCCAGTGGTTAGGATCCTCTCACCAACATGGGAGACCTAAAGTGGGTCCCTGGCTCCTGGTTTCAGCACAGCCTAGCCCTGCTTGTCATAGGGAGCTCTATCTGTCTGTCTGATTGTCTCTCTCTTCTTGTCTCTCAGACTTTCAAATTAAAAAAAAGTCCAAAATCTTTCCATTAAAAATAAATTTGGGGACCAGCATTGTGATGTAGCTGGTTAAGCCTCTGCCTGCAATGCCAACATCCCATATGCGCATGGGTTCCAGACTTGGCTGCTCCACTTCCAATCCAGCTCCCTGCCACTGTGCCTGGGAAAGCAGTGGAAGATGACCCAAGTACTTGGGCCCCTGCCATCCATATGGGAGACCTGGAAGAAGCTCTAGACTCCTGGTTTGGTCTGGCCCAGCTCCAGCCACTGCAACCATTTGGGGAGTGAACAAGCAGATAGATTCTCTCTCTCTCTGCCTTTCAAGTAAATACAAAAATAAATGTTTAAAATAAAAATTTTTGAAATACTTTATTATACAGTAAGCAGTAAGGAAATTCTGCTAGATAACAATTCAACTCTGTACAAAAATAAAGAGGGTCCGGAGCCGTGGTGTAGCAGGTAAAACCACCGCTGTAGCGCCAGCATCCTATATGGGTGCCAGTTTGAGACCTGGTTACTCCAGCTCTCTGTTATGGCCTGGCCCAAGTTCTTGGGCCCCTGCACCCGCATGGGAGACCCGGAGGAAACTCCTGGCTCCTTGCTTCTGATGGGCCCAGCTCCGGCCATTGCGGCCATTTGGAAGTGAACCAGTGGATCGGAGACCTCTCTCTCTCTCTCTCCCTCTCTCTGCCTCTGCCTCTCTGTAACTCTGCCTTTCAAATAAATAATAAATAATTATTTTAAAAAAGTGAAGAATACATGCTCCCTGCCCCAAGGGCCCATGACACTTGACTAAGTGTTGAGCCACAAGGAAGCCTTCTCAGCCCAATGTACAACTGAAAACAGTAACGATAAATAAGAAAGTCAGAAAATGAGAAGCATTACAGAAATATCAAAGTTCAGTCTGAAGCTGTTTTTGGACTTATGTGAAAGTAAATTGTGTCTATCTAGCAACAATAATCATGAAACGACATATCAGAACCTGTGGAATAGAACTAGAAGAGGGTTCAAAGGAAGTTTCATATTTTCACTGATGTTGCTAAAAGAAGAAAAGCAAGTTAATTAAGCATCTGACTCCAAAATTAGAAATTGAACAGCAAAATCAACTAAAAGAAGGTAGAAAGAAAAAGTATAAACTAATGTTAGAAAGCAAGGAAAACAGTAGAAATAAGAATAAATTAAGACGGGCTGGCGCTGTGGCACAGCGGGTGAAAGCCCTGGCCTGATGTCCCAGCAACCCATATGGGTGCCAGTTCAAGTCCCGGCTCCTCCTCTCCTGATCCAGCTCTCTGCTGTGGCCTGGGAAAGCAGTAGAAGATGGCCCAAGTCCTTGGGCCCCTGCACTCACGTGGGAGACCCAGAAGAAGCACCTGGATCCTGGATCCTGGCTTCGGATCAGCACAGCTCCAGTCGTTGTGGCCATCTGGGGAGTGAACCAGCTGATGCAAGACCTCCCTCTCCATCTCTACCTCTCTCTGTAACTCTGTCTTTCAAATAAATAAAATAAATATTTTTAAAAAATAATGAAAATTGGGCCGGCGCCGTGGCTCAACAGGCTAATCCTCCGCCTTGCGGCGCTGGCACACTGGGTTCTAGTCCCGGTCGGGGCGCCGGATTCTGTCCTGGTTGCCCCTCTTCCAGGCCAGCCCTCTGCTGTGGCCCAGGAGTGCAGTGGAGGGTGGCCCAAGCGCTTAGACCCTGCACCCCATGGGAGACCAGGAAAAAGCACATGTCACCTGGCTCCTGCCATCGGATGAGCGCGGTGCGCCGGCCGCGGCAGCCATTGGAGGGTGAACCAACGGCAAAAGGAAGACCTTTCTCTCTGTCTCTCTCTCTCACTGTCTACTCTGACTGTCAAAATAAATAAATAAATAAATAAATAAAATAAATAAATAATGAAAATTGTTTAAAAAAAGAATAAATTAAGAGGCAGGCACTGTGGCGCAGTGGGTTAAAGCCTCAGCCAGCAATGCTGGCATCCCTTAGGGTGCTGGTTATGGTCCCAGCTGCTCCACTTCCAATCCAGCTTTCTGCTTCCTGGGAAAACAGTATAAGATGGCCTAAGTCCTCGGGCCCCTGCACCCGTTGTGGAGACCCAGAGGAGGCTCCTGGCTCCTGGCTCCTGGCTCCTGGCTCCTGGCTTTGGATTGGCTCAGCTCTGGCTTACGGTCATTTGGGGAGTGAGCCAGTAGAATGGAAGACTTCTCTCTCTCTCTCTCTCTCTCTCTCTCTCTCTCTCTAGCTCTACATCTCTCTGTAACTTTGTCTTTCAAATAAATAAAATAATTCTTTTTTAAAAAATAAATTAAGACATAATGAATGTATTAAGGAGAAAATAAGGAAATAGACTTAAAAATTTAGCCAATCTTATCAAGAAAAAAGGAAAACATCAAGCAGAATAATGTCCGGTCCCCAAATGTCCATATTGTAGCCCCCAGAATCTGTGACTATGCTACCTTACCTGGCAAAAGAGACTGCAGATGGCATTAAAATGAAGGATCTTGAGATGAGGAGAGAATGCCGGGTTGTTCAAGTCGGCTCAGCCTAACCACATGAGTCCTTAAACGAGGGAACCAAAGGGTGGGCCTTGGTCTAGCAGTTGGTGGCATACTGGCGAGCATAGTTGCCTTCCAAGCTGTTGGCCAGGGAATCAAACCCTCCGGTCTCTGTAGCATCTTGGCACCTTGGCCAGGAATGCTCCCCTCCACTATTAGCTGTAACATCGTGTCATATCAGAACACGTTCAATACCTAGTTCTGGCACACAGTGCTAGCTTCCTGACAATGCAGACTCTGGCAGGCCCCAGTGATGTCTCAGGTAGTTGGGTCTCTGCCACCCATGTGGGAGATTGGATTGAGTTCCCTTATCCTGGCTTCAGCTCTGGCCCAGCCCTGGCCATTACAGACATTTGAGGAGTGAATTAGTCAATGAGGGTGCTCTCTACATACCTGTCTATTTGTCTTTATGCATCACAGATAATTTTTTTTTAAATCCAGGAAACTTCCCCTGCTGAGGTCATAGAGGTGGGCAATGAAGGCTCAACCTGGCATTGCTGACCTGAAGATGGAAAAAGGAAGCACTAAGCCAAGTAGTACAGGTGGACCCTACACCCCAGGAAAACCAGGAAATAGATTTTCTCCCACAGCCTCCGGAGAGGAACACGGCCCTGCCAGCATTTAGGGGTTAGCCTGGTGACACCCACGTTAGACCTGCAATCTACTGAAATATCAGATAATAAATATGCATTGTGTAAGCTATGAAGTTCATGGTCATTTGTGGCAACAGCAATGGAAAATTAACACAAGGAGAATTTTTAACTTTATAAAATAAAAAAAATTACAATGAAGTAATAAACCAAAATTAGTGGGAAGGAAAAAACCTTGACACTAATTTACTAACTGTATGCAAATAACTTCAAAAATCTAATTGACATGAGTAAGTTTATAGGAAAACATAATTCCCCAAAATCAATCCTAGAACATGAAGGAAATAAAAATAGACCAATTTCTATAAAAGAAGTTGAGAAATTTATCAGAGAGCTTCTCTCTCAAAAAGCAGCAGGCTCAGAGAATTTCTCAGAAAATTTTAACCAGACTTCTGAGAGTTGTTAACGCCAATGCTCTTTAAACTGTTCCACTGCTTAGAAAAAAGGAACTTTGCACATTAAAAAAAAAAAAAAAAAAAGATTATTTAGGGCCGGCACTGTGGCATAGGAGGTTAATCCTCTGCCTGCTGTGCTGGTATCCCAGTGGGCACCGGTTCAAGTCCCGGCTGCTCCACTTCCAATTCAACTCCCTGCTAATGCTCCTGAGGAGGCAGTGGAAGATGGTCCAAGTGCTTGGGCCCCTCACCCACTTGGGAGACCTCGAAGAAATTCCTGGATCCTGGCTTCAGATCAGTCCAGCTATGGTTGTTGCAACCATTTGGGAAGATAAATAATAAATTTATTTGAAAGTTACATGGAGAGAGAGAGAGAGATTTTCCATCTGCTGGTTCACCCCTAGGTGGCCTCTACCGCCAGGGCTTGGCCAGAATGAAGCCAGGAGCCAGGAGTTTCATCCAGGTCTCCCATGTGGGTGGCAGGAGCTCAATCACTTGAACCATCCTTCGCTGCTTTTTCCAGGCCATTAATTAGCAGGGAGCTAGATTGGAAATGGAGCAGCCGGGACATGAACCAGTGCCCATATGGGATGTCAGTATTGCAGCCACTCACATGTTGTTTTTTTGTTTTTTTTTGTTTTTGACAGGCAGAGTGGACAGTGAGAGAGAGAGACAGAGAGAAAGGTCTTCCTTTTTGCCGTTGGTTC
Organism: Sylvilagus floridanus; assembly: GCA_949820135.1. Taxonomy (NCBI): domain Eukaryota; kingdom Metazoa; phylum Chordata; class Mammalia; order Lagomorpha; family Leporidae; genus Sylvilagus; species Sylvilagus floridanus. The sequence goes on along the minus strand of OX463244.1, from coordinate 92,369,966 downwards.
ACCCTCCAAAGACCACCGCGGCTGGCGTGCTGCGTCTGGCGCACCACGCTGATCCGATGGCAGGAGCCAGGTGCTTCTTCTGGTCTCCCATGGGGTGCAGGGTCCAAGCGCTTGGGCCATCCTCCACTGCCTTCCTGAGCCACAGCAGAGAGCTGGCCTGGAAGAGGGGCAACCGGGACAGAATCCGGCGCCCCAACGGGACTAGAACCCGGCCACTCACATGTTTTTATAATAAAATTATAAAATTGATATTGATAAATAACAAAGATTGCACATATTAAAACTATATATCAATCTAACTTGTAAATATATATGCAAAATCCTAAATAAAAATAACATTAAAAAGTAAGCAATGACTATGTGAAGCTTAAGAATGCAGAGATGGTTCGACACTAGCAGCAGAATTCATATTAATAGATCTAAGACAAAACATAATATGATCATTTCCATAGACATTGAAAAGAAATTTGACAAAATTTAAAAAGCATGCATTTCAATCACTAATAAATGTAGAAAGAATAAGGAAATTACAAGACCATAATTTGGCAACCATTATAATAATGGAATTGATTTAAGCTAACAATCATCAATGAATGCTAAAATTAAAGGTGAAAACTTTGAAGATTAACAGGACATTTGCATAATCTCAGAGTATCTCCCCAAAGATACCTACTAATCGCATTGGGAAAATTTGGTCCACACCACCAAGTGATCAAAGTTGTCTTGGTTTGGGTTGCTGCAACAAAACACTGTACATAACCTGCTGCTTCACCAGGAGAAATCTATTTCTTACAGTTCTGGAGGCTGGAAGTCTGAGACCAGTGTCCCAGCACGGTCAGGTTCTGCTGAGGACCGCCTTTCAGGTGGCAAACTTCTCCTCATATCATGTGGCAGAAAGAGAACAAGAAAGTTCCCTGGGTCTCTTTAAAAAAAAAATATTTTTCAATTTGAAAGGCAGAACACACACACACACACACACACACACACGGGGCCAGGTGGGGGGGATCTTCCATTCACTGGTTCACTCACCAAATGCCCACAACAGCCAGGGCTGGGTCAGACCAAAGCCAGGATCCTAGGACTCCATCTGAATCTCCCTCATAGTGGCAGAGACTTGAGTACTTGAGCCATGATCTGCTGTCTCATATGATGCACATTAGCAAGAAGCTGGCGTTGGATCTGAAGCAGAGGAGCTAGGACCAAAACCAGCAATTCCAGTATGAGATACTGGTGTCCCAAGCAGCAGCTTAACCCACGACACCACAATGCCACCCCTGGGATTTGTCTTACAGGGGCACTAGCCCCATTCATGACAGCTCTAACATCCAAAGGCCCCGCTGCCTAACAGAATCATACTGGGGCTTAGGATTTCAACATATGAATACGGGGCGGTCATTCAGTCCATAATGCTACTAGTAATAGCACAAAGCAGCATTATGTGCATTCTGACACGATGCACTGAGGAAAACACAGCGTCACTTCTGTAGCATACCTGCCAGAGAGACGCAAAGTTATTCCATTCAGGAGGAAACACCAGACAAACTCAATGGAGGGTTTTTTCTGGAAACAAACAAACAAAAGAAGAACCTCCAATAATAACAATAATAAATGGGCCTCCGTTCACTGAAAGTGTCAACGTCATGAAACAAGAGGGAAACACTCAGAAACTTTTCCAGATCAAAAACAACCAATGTGACAACTGAATGCAAAGCAAGATCCAGAATGTTCCTTTGCTATGGAGGACATTATCAGGACAACTGATATATCAGAATCGAGATCCATAGATTTAATAATACTATATATTTTTTAAGATTTATTTATTTATTTATTTGAAAGTTAGAGTTACAAATAGTGAGAAGGAGAGACAGAGAGAAAAGTCTTCCATCAGCTGGTTCACTCCCCAAAAGGCCCCAACGGCCAGAGCTGCGCAGATCCGAAGCCAGGAGCCAGCAGCCAGGAACCTCCTCCAGTCTCCCACACAGGTGCAGGGGCCCAAGGACTTGGGCCATCTTCTACTGCTTTCCCAGGCCACAGTAGTGAGCTGGATGAGAAGATGAGCAACCGGGACTAGAACCGGTGCCCATATGTGATGCCGGCGCCGCAGGCGGAAGATTAACCCACTGCACCACAGCGCTGGACCCTAATAACACTATATTAAAATTAAGGTCCTGGTATTGATCATCATTATTATGTTTTAGAGGAAAATTGCACAGATCCTTGAGTATGTAAGGGTAAAAGAAATCTGTACGCAACAGTTCAGGAAAAAAGATATATACATTTATATTAAGCTAATAGATAGATATACAGGCAAATATAGCAAAATGTAAACAAGGGGGAAATGTTGGTGAAAAGTACAGTATGTGGGAATTCTTTGTACTATTCTTGCACATTTCTGTAAGTATGAAATTATGAGAACTTAAAAAGAAAAAATTAGCCCATCATTTTTAAGCAGCTTGGATTATAAAGAGGAAGAGAAAGATGAGTTGGTAAAATGTCTTTGTCTTTTAAAAGATTTATTTTATTTACTTGAAAGGCAGAGTTAGAGAGAGAGAGAGAGAGAGAGAGAGGTCTTCCATCCACCGGATCATGCCTTAAATGGTCACAACTGCCGGAGCTGGGCCAATCTGTAGCCAGGAGCCAGGAGCTTCTTCTGGGTCTCCCATGTGGGTGCAGGGGCGCAAGAACTTAGGTCATCCTCTGCTGTCATGTGAGCAGGGAGCCGGATTGGAAGTGGAGCAGCTAGGACTTGAATCCATGCCCATAAGGGATGCTGGCACTGCAGGTGTCAGCTTTATCTGCTATGCCCCAGCACCAGTTCCCTTTTCTTTTTCTTGAAGGAAGAAACTTGAGTGTATTGACATATCAATGGAAAGATGTGTGTGTGGGTGTGTGTGTGTGTGTGTGTGTGTGTGTGTGAGAGAGAGAGAGAGAGAGAGAGAGAGAGAGAGAGAGAGGAGAACTGGGATGAAGCAGAAACCAAAGAGTGAGAAAGAGTGAACAGCATAAAATACCATAAAAACTAATATGTGTTCAGTGCAGAAAATAAAATACAGAAAGTTATTTTTCAAAAAAACACATCACCCGTTACATATTTCATGACCCAACATGAAGGAAGTCTCAATGACAGAGGCATTTTGGGTCAGGCAGACCAGCAATGGTGTCTTGGAGAGAGGGAGGCACGAGAGACTTCAGACGGCCTCTGGGCCTGGCCTCTGAGCATAAGTCCTCATTCTATAGACAGGGACAGGAAGTTTCCTTTCTTTAGATCGCAGAGCTGGATAAGGGTGACTTCTGAGCCGAGGTTCTACTTCGTAGGTGTTGTCACTGAAGTGGCAGTGGCTGGCACCCGGGTGTGGGGAGTTCTGACCCTGGAGCAGTGGCACGTGTGTGGCAGCCTTGCTGACAGCCCACAGACAAGGGAGTGCTGCTGCCTCTGATGGAGTGGGGACCAGAGGTTAAGCTACAGTGATCCAGGGAGACTGCACCTTGGGGATTGTACCGTCCGAAATGCCAGCTGCACCCCTGTCCGGAACCTGGAGTGGAAGCCACAAGACACAGCAGACAGCCAGTCCTTCTCATCCGCCTTGCAAACAAGTGTCCCATGCCAGCTGGGAAGTCACCTCCTCAGCCTCCCACTTGCCCAGATCCTGTCATCACACCGTGCTTGGCCCGCAGAGGAAGCCAACGGCGGTCCAGCTGGTCCTGCCAATGACACAGAGGCAGGCAGACTGAGACCCCAAGTTCACTAAGCGAGGCGTCTCCACCCTCGATGACAACCGCGCTCGCCTCTGTAAAACTCTTTATAGCTACAAAGCGTTGTCACCAGCGTCATTTCATTCAGCCCACCCGTTGGCCCTACGAAGTAGCTATTACAACTCTGATCTTGTGAAAGAGAAAAATTAGACTCAAAGTATGAATGACTTGTCCCCGGATGACCGAGTCCTATGGGAAAGCTGGAGCTGGGACGAGGCCCTGACTTCTGAAGCCAAACACGGAGTCTCCAGGCCACTCCATTGCCTTCGGGGAAAACGCTAGGCTTGGACCGGCTCCCTTTGGTCCTGGCTGGCCAATGGTCTCTTCTTGTACCCATCCTCCTTTCTCAGGCTGTTCTTTCTACCTGGGTGAAAACTAACTGAAGAGCAAACCAGGGGACTTCCAGATGCTCTGTTTCCTTACGAAACAACTTTCTGACATCAGCAGTGGCTTGCAAGCTAGCGAGCTCTCTGTCACCAAGAGTGTTTAAGAAGACAGCAGATGACCACATGGCAAAGATGTGCTAGAGGATCTGCCTGCATTGCAAAACCTAAACGGATCTCTGAGGTCCCTTCCAACTCGGAAAGCAGAGGACTCAGTGCTGGGGGAGACAGCCTGGTTCCGAAGCCGCCTGGGCAGAAGTCCAGGCTGTGGGAAGAGAGACAAGTCTGCAGGAGGAAAGAGGGAGAGAGAGAGAAAGCTCTGAGAGTGATTGTGAAGGCTAAAGCAGATTCTTCTCTTCCAAGAAAGAGACTGGAGGCCCAACGGGGACGGGGAGACAAACTGGGCCGATGCCTGGAGAGGAAGTTAGGGGAAATGTCAGTGTTTCTCAAGTGGCCTTGCCCAGAAAAACGTATCCGCAAACCCCCAGCCAAACTGCACCGACCACAACCAGGCAGCACAGCCGAGAAGCAGAGGAGAGGCGGTCTCTTGAGAGAAGAGCACTTGAATTGAGTTAAAAATATATTAAACTCACAATCAATCAAAAATGCTGAAGACGCAGAGATTATCTTTGGACTGGACTTTTTCCATGTCTCTGAAAGTAGGTGGTGTGCGCTTCTTTTTTGAAGCGCTCTCTGAATCAACACTGGGGTGAGGGAGGGAGGGCTGGCCTCGGAGTGGGAGATCTGCGCTCCACCTTCTGGAAACCAGGCCCCAGGACACGTCTTCCCAGCCTGGCAGGCTGCAGGCATGAACGGTTTCAGGTGCACAAAGGACTCGTTTTTACAGGATGCTGCAGGATGCCTTTTTCTCTGCAGCCCTTAAGAAATCGAGTCCGGCCGGTACCGTGGCTCAACAGGATAATCCTCCGCCTTGCGGCGCCGGCATACCGGGTTCTAGTCCCGGTTGGGGCGCCGGATTCTGTCCCGGTTGCCCCTCTTCCAGGCCAGCTCTCTGCTGTGGCCAGGGAGTGCAGTGGAGGATGGCCTAAGTGCTTGGGCCCTGCACCCCATGGGAGACCAGGAGAAGCACCTGGCTCCTGCCATCGGATCAGCGCAGTGCGCTGGCCGCAGCGCGCCGGCCGCGGCAGCCTTTGAAGGGTAAACCAATGGCAAAGGAAAACCTTTCTGTCTGTCTCTCTCTCTCACTGTCCACTCTGCCTGTCAAAAAAAAAAAACATATATGCATTGTAGGGAAATTAGATAAGGTAGAAATTGAATAAACAAACATTTCATATATGTGTACATATATTTCATATATACATATACTTAAATATATACCTGTATTTACATGAATGTGGATATAAATATATACACAAATACATATATAACTCACAAAACCAGCTCATATTATATAGTTTGTTTTAAATTGCCCACTCTCACTCAATAATATTTTATAAATACTCTTCTACATTCATAAATATAATCCTTATCATTATTATTAATGACTAAACAGAACTCTGTTGTATCACCATTCTTTTCCTAACCAATCCACTTTTGTTGGAAATTTAAGTTCTTTTGAGGTTCTTATTCTTTTCTTTTTTTTAAGATTTATTTATTTGAAAGGCAGTACAGAGAGGTAGAGAGAGAAAGAGAGAGAGAGAGAGGTCCTCCATCTGCTGGTTCGCTCTCCAATGGTCGTAATGGCCAGAGCTGGGCCAATCCAAAGCCAGGAGACAGGAGCTCCTCCCAGATCTCCCATGAAGGTGCAAGGACCCAAGCACTTGGACCATCCTCCACTGCTTTCCCAGGCCATAGCAGAGAGCTGGAGCACAAGTCGAGCAGCCACAATTCAAACCGGTGCCTAAATAGGACACTGGCACTGCAGCCGGGGGCTTTAACCCCACTGTGTCACAGCACCAACCCCGAGGTTCTTATTCTTATATATAAAGTTCTGCTGAACATCTTCACAGTTAAATATTCACTTACATTGAAGAAGTCAACTTAGAATGAGTGCCGCAGGTTTTATTTGATTCACTCAACAAGTGTTGTCATGTATCTACAATGCCATGACATGTCTAGGTGCTAGAATTACAAAGATGAGCTCAACACGGGGACTGCTGATCTAGGAAAGCATATTGAAGCAATCACAAACACACTTTGGGCTGCTGGCCGCCCTATGGTTCCTTGTGCACCTGCCAGGACTCTCGCGACATTAACTAACCTGCCTCCATTCCCCAGCCTGAAATGACCCTTTCCCTACTTGGCAAACTTCTTATCAAGGCTCAATCCACATACTCCCCATTCTGGGGAGCTTTCCCTGTCCCTGTAAAAGAGATAAGTCTCTCCTGGAGAACATTCTGCCCCCAGAGCACCTGTTGCATTCCACTGATAGATATCTGTATTTTCTCCTATCTCATCATTTCCTTTGCACCTTTTTTAAGTTCCTTGGAGTTGTCAGTGTTCATCAAGTTGCCTAACACGCAGAAGCTGTTCTTGATGAACACTTATTAAATAAATCACAGATACAGATTGAGCCCCCACCCAGTCCAAAAGCTAGAGATTTTTGAACACTAAGAGGATGCCATACGTGGAAAATTTCACACCTGATGTAACAGCTCACAGTCAAAATGCTGGGGCAAGAGGGCAGATGTTAGCCTATTGGCTAAAATGTCTGCATAGTGCATCAGAGGTCCCTGGGTTCCAGCTCTGGCTCCTGACTCTAGCTTCCTGCTAATAGGGACCTGGGAGGAAGTAATCACAGCCCAAGTAATTGAGTTCCTGCCTCCCATGTGGAAGACCTGGCTTGAGTTCCAGCTCCTGCTGCTGCCTGGTCCAGGCCCTAACCATTGCAGGTATTTGGAAAGTGAACCAGGAATGGGAGCACTTTTCTCTCTGTGTGTATGTGTGTCTTTCTCTCCCTCTTTCTCTCTCTCTTTCTCAAATTAATTAATAAAATGTTTTTAAAATGTAGGTGCACTAAAAATATCAAATTAAATTAAATTACCTTCAGGCTATATATAAAAGGTACATCATATGAAACAAATGAATTTTATGTTTAGACTTGGGTCCCAATCCCAAACTATCTCATTATGTGTGTGCAAATTTTCCCAAAAATCTGAAAAAATCCAAACTCTAAAACATTTCTGGTCTCAAGCATTTTGGATAAGGAATATTTAACTTTGTACCACGTGATCAGTAAAATAACAAACATGACTAAAGTTCACTATTGGCAAAAAAGAAAAAGGGAGGGGGAAATGTTGGCATAGGCCATGACTGGCAATCAGTTTAAGGGAGGGCTCCACAGTTTTGGCCTGTGGGTTGGGCCAGCTTTTTCTTATGTCCTGATTTTTCAGTTTCTCTTGACTCAAGAGAGAAGACCTGGACCCTCTGAGGCAGCCAACAGGCACCAGTGGCGCCAGGGAAAAATCTGGGGCCTAAAACATTTACCAAGGGGGAGACCCTTTAAAGCAATATGTGCAAAACCATGAATACTAAATTTGGTACAAAATATTTATTTCAACCAAGAGAATAAATTACAACTCACAATTTTTCAGTGATTTATTTATGTCTTAGAATCTGCAGAATTACAGAGAGAGAGAGAGAGACAGAGACAGAAAGAGCGCTTCCATCTGCTCGTTCACCCCCCACATGGCCATAGCAGCCAGGTCTGAGCCAGGCGGAGCCAGGAGCCTGGCACTCCATCCAGGTATCCCACACAGGTGGCAGGGACCAGGCACTTGAGCCATCTTCTGATGCTTTCCCAGGCACACAAACCAGCGCTCATGTGGGATGCTAGCATTGCAGGCAGCTCCTTACCCCCTGCAATGCCAGCCTCAAACTTACAACTTGTTTAAGCAAACCAGCATCACAAAACCCTAACTAACAAACCTCTGCAGATTTTTAAAACTTTTCAATTATCCTGAGAAAGCATATAACATTAATCTGATATTAAGGAGTGCACAAGAAAAATTCCAATATGTTTTTAGATGATGGCAATCTGGGGCAGGAAACATAGCATTTGTGTAGCACCGAGAAGTATGGAAATGCTTTAAAAAACTGGTGGTCATATTTCAAAGAGATAAAGGAACTAACTGAAAACAGTTCCCAAGGACCAAAGCTGGAATAACTTAATCAACAAAATAAAGAAGTATTGGATTATAACCCAAAGCATAACATAAATATTCAGAGTCCTCAGTGAGAAGGAGGAAGCAGGGAAGGGACGCTCTCCTGGAGAGGAATTCCAAATAAATTACTTAAACACTGCCCTGCCACGGCGAGTTCTGGAAATCTGCATGCTGTAAGCCTTATGCTTATGGTGACTTCCTTCCGAAGGGTATAGCATGCAGGCGGGGCAGCAGAGATGAGAAAAGTCACTTTCCAGTGGAGAGGCTGACGAGCTACCTCAACCAGGTGATCCAAGTCAAGGTCAGCAGTCAAAGTCACAGGGGCAGGCCCCTCCCTCGACCTGATAATGTCAAGATGGCTCCTAGCCTCTGTGGCCTTCCCCTCAACAGCCCGCCAACCCCAGTCTAACCACAAGGAAAGCGAATTCCCCGAGAGGGCTTTGTGGGGTCCCTGGCCAGGGTCTCCAGAAATGGGAAAATTGCCCCAAGCAAGGAGAGCCCAGGGGCAGTTCACTAGGTTGTGGTTTCTGGATGGGATCTTGAAACCGAAACAGGGCATTCGGCTACAGTCTGGGCGTTAGTTGATAGACCATGTCACTGCTGGTTCATGAAACGTAGTGGAAGTTCCTAACTAACTGAGGACGCTGATGGCAGAGGAAACTGGGAGTGAGGCAGACGGAAACTCTTTTGTCACTGCAACTTCCTGGTAAATCTAGAACTGCCCTAAAACATGGCATCTATCAAGGAAAATGGCCTCAATCTTGAACTAAACTCCATAGCTGTGTCACTAAATTATCCTTTAACTACCACACTTCCCTTCCCGGTGAGCGTGCATTGGGTTTCAAGGCAGCAACATTGTTCTTCAGGCCATTTTCTGCACCTGGAGACGTGGTCCCTGCCATTTTGTCTAGAAGCCTGGTGCTTTATCAGTAATGGGGAAGTGTCAGGGGGGCGGTTTGGGGCACCCTACTTGAGAGCATTATATGTAACTAACAGATAAAATGAGCTGTTCCAGCCGAAATAGGGACTGGGCTAGAAGCCAGCAAATTGGCCCTTTTCTCCCCACACCTTCCCAGGCATGCAAGGGACTCCCTGGGGCTCTGAAAAGTACATGTCTGATCATTCATTCAACAAATGTTTGTGCTGCTAACGAGAGGACTGTGAACAATGAGACCACATTTCCACCTTTTGTAGAGAGGACTGGGACATTTCTGGGCTTAGGGCAATGGTACTCAACTCCAGCTGGACTTTAGCATCACCGGGGGTGCTTTGGGGAAGAAAAACCCAGTGGAGCCCAGGAATCTGCATGCTTTGAAAGCACTCCCAAGTGATTCCAAAGTGTAGCCAGGATTGGGAAGTGTTGACTAAACGATCTAAGAACAGCAGGCTCTAAATTGGGAGTTCTGTGATCTCTGTCCCCATGGGAAAGGAGGAGAAAGGGGCTGAGGCCGGGACCCTGGGGCCCGTCCGCCCCGTGAAGGAATCTGGAAGGAAGGGGAGGCGGCGGCAGAGGTTCCTCCGCTGCGGCAAGGCTGGTGTTGGCAGAAGCGGGGGCGAGGGGCGGGTGCTGGGAGCCATGGTGCGGAGCAACCCACGCACTTGCTCGTTTTAGAACAAATCAGCTCTTCTCAGACATATGTACGCAAAGCCTCATCCTGGAGTTTTCCAGACAGAGCTGAGGCCTCCTCCCAGCATGAAAGCACCCAGCCTGGATCCCGCTTGGCTCCATGCAAAGAATTTCAAGATGGAAGGTCCTGCCGGGGTCTCCAGTCTCTTCTGTCTCACGCGTGTGTGCACAACAGGAACACGCATACCATGCGCATGTCAGAGCAAGTTTTCGCGGTGCGTCTGAACAGACCGTGCGGATATCTGCTCTGCCTTCTGGCATCTTCACAAGAGCAAGCAAGAATGCAGCCTGAGCGGCCTGGAAAATGTGCCTGAGGGGTAAGCACAGGGACGAACAGAGACCCGGTCGCCTGGACTCGAGCGAGCGTCCGGGCTTACAGCCTTGGAGGGCAGGGACAGACGGCCCTGCTTCCCAGAGCTGGTCACTGCCTTTGAGAATCCGCTGTCCTCCCCAGGGCCATTAGGCTAGCTTAGAACAGAGCGAGGGTGTACTCCGTCTTCATAACAATTTCAGAGAACGGAGGCACCTGTGACATTGAGAGTAGGTGGGAACTCTCTGCTCAGTGTCACAGCTACCAAGTGGTCTGGGGGCAACATCTGCTACCCCCTCTCACATGGCGGCCGCCGGGGAGAACTCTCTGTGCCACCTTTTAAAATTTTATTTTTTTAAGATTTTTAAAAATTTATTTGAGAGGTAGAGTTGCAGACAGAGAGAGCAAGAGACAGAGAGAGAGGTCTTCCATTCACTGGTTACTCCCCAAATGGCCTCAGTGGCAGGAGCTGAACCAATCTGAAGCCAGGAGCTTCTTCCGGGTCTCCCACACGGGTGCAGGGGCCCTAAAACTTGGGCCATCTTCTACTGCTTTCCCAGGCCATAGCAGAGAGCTGGATCAGAAGAAGAGCATTGGGACATGAACAGGCTCCATATGGGATGTCGGTGCCACAGGCGGAGGCTTAGCCTACTATGCCACAGCGTCAGCCGCTCTCTGTACCATCTTTGCAACCTTTCTGTAAATGTCAAATCATTCCAAAACAAAACACTTATTTTAAATGGCATGTCATCTATACCACTGCTGTCAAAAATCTTTGGTATGCTCTAAATAAATAAGATCATCTTTATATATTTTTTCAATACCCATTTCTGCGCATGCTTTTTGCTATATATGTCAATGCTGTAGGAAATGTAAGTCGAAGGGTATTTGTTTCTTAGGGCTACTATAAGAGTACCACAAACTCCATGGGGTAAAACAACAGAAATATCGTGATGTAGCAGGTAACACCGCCACCTGTATCACAGGCGTCCCATTTGGGTGCCAGTTCAAGTCCCAGCTGCTCTGCTTCTGATCCAGCTCCCTGTGAATGTACCTGGGAAAGCAGTAAAAGATGACCCAAGGACTTGGACCCCTGCACCCACAGGGGAGACCAGGAAGAAGCTCCTGACTCCTGGCTTAAGCCTGGCTGTTGTGTCCATTTAGGGGGTGAACCAGCAGATGAAGGATCTCTCTCTCTCTCTCTCTCTCTCTCTCTCTCTCTCTCCTCTCCCCCCACCCCGTAAACTCTGCCTTTCAAATAAATTAATTTTTTTAAAAAACCAGAAATATGTTGTCTCACAGTTTAAAGGCTAGAAATCAAGACACCTGCAAGGCCATGTTCTCTCTGAGGCTCTGGGAAAACCTCTTCCCTGCCTTTGCCTTAGTTTCTGGTGTTGCCAGCAATTCTTGTTCCCTCAGCTTGTTTCACTCGTGTCCCTACTTCCATTGTCAAAGGGCCTTCTCCCCACGTCTCTCTGCATCTCTCCTTCCTCTTAGGAAGACACCAGTCGTATAGCATTGAAAGCCCCCCTACTCCAATATGACCTCAACTTTTACCTTAACCATGTCTACAGCTACCGTATTTCCAAATAAGATCCCATCCTGAGGCTCCAGAAAGAACATGAACTTGGGGGAGGGGGGTGAAATACCAGCTAACACAGTCTAGTCTGCTCTCCAGCCTCAAAATATTCACTTCCATCCTACATGCAAAACACACTCACCTGATCCCAACATCTCCACAAGTTTCAAGCCATTCCAACATCAATTCTAAGTACTGGGTTGGCGCCATGGTATAGTGGATAAAGACGCCGCCTGCAATGGCGGCATCTCATATGGGATTCAAGTCCTGGCTGCTCCACTTTTTTTTTTTTTTTTACAGGCAGAGTGGATAGTGAGAGAGAGAGAGACAGAGAGAAAGGTCTTCCTTTTTTCCATTGGTTCACCCTCCAATGGCCGCCACGGCCAGTGCATCATGCTGATCCGAAGCCAGGAGCCAGGTGCTTCTCCTGGTCTCCCATGGGGTGCAGGGCCCAAGCACTTGGGCCATCCTCCACTGCACTCCTGGGCCACAGCAGAGAGCTGGCCTGGAAGAGGGGCAACTGGGACAGAATCCAGCACCCCGACCAGGACTAGAACCCGGTGTGCCGGCGCCGCAGGCAAAGAGCCTATTGACCCACGGCGCCGGCCTGCTCCACTTCTGATCCAGCTCTCTGGTGTGGTCTGAGAAAGCAATGGAGGATGGCCCAAGTCCTGGGGCCCCTGCACCCACATGGAAGGCCCAGAAGAAGCTCCTGGATCCTGGCTTCAGATCAGCGCAGCTCCGGCTGTTGCGGCCATCTGGGGAGTGAACCAGTGGATGGAAGACCTCTCTCTCTCTGTCTCTGTCTCTCTGTAACTCTGTCTTTCAAATAAATAAATAAATCTTTAAACAAACAAACAAAAATTCTAAGTACAAGTTCTCATCTAAATATCATCAACACATAACGGTGCAAATTTCACTGTCTAAATCAGTTATGGGTGAGACTTGGCCTATGACACACCAGGAGAAAATTCCTCTGTCTGTGGACTTGTGGACCTGGACAATGAATGATATCAGGGCAGGACATGCATAGGAGAGGTGTTGCCCATTCCAAAAGAGAGAAATAGGAAGGAAAAACAGGGTCCCGGGTCCTAAGCCAGCCTGGAACCTAGAGCACAGGCCTAGATGACAGTCCAGATTCATTAGTCTAGTTGTACTACTTATGTATTTGTTTTAAATGTTCAAAGATTAAAAACTATTAGTATATATAAAAAAGAAAAAATGGCTCCTTTTTTCCCCCTAACATATGTGCAGGCTTAATACAGAAAAAAAAAAAAATGGAACAAACAAACAAAACATAAATAAGTAGCTGTCACCTTCAAGTCAATGACCCAGTACCAACTCAGTATTTCCATTTGGTCCATTTCCACATACACACCAAATTTATTCTCTGATATTTTCTCCTTTTCTCTGCATTATAACTGTACTACATGTGTGAAGAAATGAAAACTGTATATATTAAGTACATATATAGAAGTCTTCCTACTTTGTCCAAGCAGTGCAAGTCTGTGACTCACGTTTTCCAGCTTTTTTTTTTTTTTTTTTTTTGGAAGTGGTAGAAGCAGTTCCAAGTGATATCCAGTCGCCAGCCCGGGATCCCCACCAAAGAGATTAGGAGAGGGGCAGATTTCTGAGCCTCGAATGCAGTCACCTTTTTCAGGTAGAAAGTCTGGGTCCTTCAAACTTTCATGCTGGAGGTTTGCTTTGTTGGCTGAGTACAATGGAGCTCCTGAAGATGCTGAGCTCTGAAATATGTTGTCACAGCAGATTGCAAGGGGATGTGATTACAGAACCAGTTCTTTGACCTAAAGTATCCTCAGACATCAGAATCTATAGAGTTGTTCTGAGTACTGGGTTAAAATTCTAGAACTGCACATCAATCAGGGGAGGATATTATTCCAACAAATAAATCATATGTGATTTTAAAAGAAACATTCCTATTTACGACTAGGAGCAAACTAAAGTTGGATTAAACAGGTGGAGAATAAAATGTGGCAGATTACTCAAGATAATGCATAAAATTCCATCTATACATTTATATTGCCAAAAAGTTTTGCTCGATAAGTACACTTTCCGGAGTTATGGTTTGATAATAATATTTTCAGCTATTTAATAAAACATTTTCAATTTAAAAATAAAATCACAGTTCGGTACAAAAATTCCAGCCACCTAGCATCAATCAGCTCGCCTTCAGCTGGGCCAGGCGTCCTTCCCCCACGACTGTTTTTATTAACTGGGATGCCGTCCATCTCTGTGCAACTTTATGAAATGTGTTTTGGCTCAGAGCACAGAAAATCCATTTAGACATTAATAGTCTAGTTGCAAGTTATGTTATTCATTCACAAGAGTTAACAACAGTGTGCTGTGACTTTTTTCCAGCATTTTTCCCTTAATTTTATTGGCTAATAAAATCCCAGCACTGGAACTTTTTGCCCTGAAAGTGGGGCCAAAGGGAAGCAGCTGCCCACCCAGACCCCCAGGGGCTCTCCCCAGGGATCGGAGTCATGGGTGGGGCCCCTGGGGAGAGAGGAAGGCCTGCTCTCCATCTGGGCTCCCCGCCAGGGTCAGCCAGAGGCTGCCTTAGGCCTTCCTGACTGAAGAAAGAAAATTCAACTCTCCCTCCAGTTCTTGAAACACAAAATGGTGGCATCACAGAGGTGCATTCCTCCCTCTGATGTTTTCACTGGAATGTTCTTCTCTTCAAAACTCTGACAAACAGTTCTGGGCAAATGTTAAGTACCCGAGCCAGGGTAGGGTGTTGCGTGTACAGAAGGAGGCTCATGGTTCAACATGAAAGACAAGTGACTCAGTAATTCTAGCACAGCTGAATGTGTACACTGTTGAGATATGAGCAGAGTGCAAGGGAGCCCAGCAGAGACTTAGCACAAACTCAGCTCAACTAAGAGCCTAAAAGAGAAGCAGCCACCTGATAGGACTATTTGTAAAAACGATTGTCAGAGAGTCACTATTTTCAAAAATTTGTATTTATTTTTATTTTATGTATTTAAAGGTTGATGGGGAGAGAGAGAGAGAGAGCATTTCTGTTCACTGGTTCAATCCCCAAATGCCCACGATAGCCAGGGCTGGGTCAGGCTAAAGCCAGGAGCCTGGAGCTCGATCCCAGTCTCCCACATGGGTAGCAGGGACCCAACCACTTGGGCCATCACCTCCTGCCTTCCTGGGTGTTAACCATCCCCTCTCCCTTCTTTCTTCTCCCCCTACTCCCATCTTCTTCTGCTTTTTTTATTCCATTCTAAAGCTCTTGGTTACCTCTCAGGATGCCCCTCCCCTCGCATACACCCCTCCACCAGCCTCTAACAAGTTCAATAAAGTCATAACTTCCTTATTTTTTTTAACATAAAAACATGCATGAGAGGGAGTGCAGAGGAATGACAATGATTTTGTTAGGCTGGTAGAAATGAGAGTGGATTTTTAAATTTTTCCTTTAATGTTTTTCTTCACACCTTCTTTTTTTTTCCTTCTAAAGATCTAGCCAATTCCCATACTGGATTTGAACATAGTTATCTGAAATGCATCTCTGGACATCTATATCCCATATAAAGAAGTGAGTTTATCTGACGTAAGGAAGGCTATTTGTAAACTTGAAAGACAAGACATTTTTGGAAGACAAGTAAGGAACAAGGTCTTATTCCACAGATGCTATAACTTTTTTTTTTTAAAGCTACAACAATCATGTGAGAGAGAAAGAAGCCACAGATCCAGGCACCAGTCCAAGTGTGACTGTGTGGTTTTATTATCACTGAAATAGGACTGACTGCGAGACACACAAAGCGCGAGACACACAAAGCGTGAGCATGTCCCAGTGTTTGATGGGGCTGGACACCCACACACTCCTCATTGTGAGCCACCATGAGTCTGGGGGGCCGCCTTTGGCAGAGTAGCATGGGACCCTCCTTGGCTCTGACTCAAGTTCACAGTGAGCCTTCATTTATCTCCTTTTCCCTGTTGTCAGAAATTCTCCAAAATGTTCCAGTTTTATGATATGGCTTTTAAAGGAATTAAATGTGAATAGCACCAAATTGCATAATTCTGTTACAATTGCATCGCAATTATTCACACATCCAAGTCTACAACATCATTATTAGGTAATAATGATGATGATAATAATAACCACAGCTAATATCCATAGTCTGTTTACCATGTGCCAGATACAGAGTGAAGCAATTGGGAAAATACATGACGAGGCCCAGTAACCCGCTATTTCATGTGGGATAGTTATTTGGCATTAAGAATTCTAAGAGCTGCAGGTGAACCACAGTCTGGAGCCAAATGAGTCACAGTTAGCTCCCAGAACACACATTGGATGCAGGTCCCTTAGGGTGCAGAACCCACATCCCCACACGGCAACAAGGGGCAGGAGCTGAATTTCTGAAGTTCCCTTGAGTCAGAGCATACACTTCCTACTGCATCACACTCCCCACTGCTCCCTATTGGACATGCACATAGCCTTCTTCGTTCATTTACATAGCTTCTCTCTTCCTGTATTTTTGAATTTCCAATCCCACACCTGCCAGTACACTTGCAGTTCAGGCATCTGCCACTACGTGGTACAATGCCTATGGGCAGATAGAATGTTGGCAGAGACATCGGTGACCATATGGCACTTCTATGGCAATCCTGGTGTTCCCAACTTTTTATAGCCATGAAGTATTTCTCTAATAAAATACTACCCACAGGCCCATCTCTAAGTACAAAAGAGGAGCTGTGGCAGCTGACAGCCGGAAATTCCCAAGAGGCACCCAATTTGTTTGACTCCCCATCCTTTTGCCCTGTCTGCCTGGGAACTTCAGGGATGCTGACAGCATAGTTCAATGCCCTCATCACAAAGCAGGGGACACAAACAAGCAGAACCCAAATCTTTAACAAATAAGTCAGTGTTCAGCGTTCCTTCCACTAAATCGTTGTTGTTGACTTGTAGGAAGTGAAGGATAAGAACAGCCATGACTGGGGCTGCTGCTATGGCGCAGCGGGTTAAAGCCCTGGCCTGAGGTGAAGGCATCCCAAATGGGCGCTGGTTCTAGTCCCGGCTGCTCTTCTTCTGATCAAGCTCTCTGCTATGGCCTGGGAAAGCAGTATAAGATGGCCCAAGTTTTAGGGCCCCTGCACCCACGTGGGAGACCCAGAAAAAGCTCCTGGCTCCTGGCTTCGGATCAGCTCAGCTTGGGCTGTTGTGGCCATGTGGGGAGTGTACCAGCGAATGGAAGACCTCTCTTTCTGTCTTTACCTCTCTCTGTAACTCTCTTTCAAATAATTAAAATAAATCTTTAAAAAAAGAGAAAAATGTAATAGTTAAGTATAGAATTATGAAAGTACATGGCTTTAGAGCTGAAAGGAATATTGATAGGTTTTGTCATCTCACCTCTTCATCTTTCAGACCAGGAAAACAAACAACTGCTTGAAACTGATTCTTCCTGTTGAGTGTTCCGAATTACTGGCCTGTTCAATAGACAAAGTACTGTCACATCTGGACTCAATGGTCTGAAGCCAGAACTTTCTATTTTAGCCAGTTCTGTCACGGAAATCATGAGCAGCTAAGATATAAAGTTGTGATTTCTTCCTCTTTGTGATTTTCTTCCATCTTTGAAGCACACATCCCCAGCTGGGCCTTCAAACACCTCTTTACTCCAGAAACTACATTGACAAACTTAGGGGATGATTGTTTGTTCCAACACTACAGTGATCACAGAGTCTTTGCTTTTAAATTTCTAACTCATTGCATTGTAGACCAAGGTTTTTGTAAAACAGAGTACATACAGAGACAGAGATCCACCATCCACTGGTTCTCTTCCCAAATATCTGCAGTGGCCAGGGATAAACCACACTGACGCCAGAGCTGGGAACTCAGTCTAGATCTCCCACAAAGGTGGCAAGGACCCGGCTACTTGAGCCATCACCTGCTGCCTCCCAGGGTGCATTAGCATCAAGCTAGAATCAGGAGTGGAGCAGGGACTTGAATTCAGGCGATCTGTCATGGCATCCCAATCAGCAGCTTAACTGCTAGGCCGTATGTCTACCCTCAAATAAAATTTACAAAGACATACAATAGAGAGTTTATATTATTAGACTCTAAGCATGAAATTACCCTCTCAGATTGCTGTTTCAGTTTGCAAATGTATACTCCCTATTCCTGTACTCGCCCCCATCTTGTACCTGAAACGAAGACTTCATGGACTAACCCTGGAGCTACTTGGAGTTCTACCCGGGTGGTTGGTCTGAATAGAGGGCATGTATGGAACCAGGTAATGCTTCCTACTAGCCCCCACTTTGAAAATGTGTTTATGTAACCCCAAGCCTGGGGCATGGTCACTACATGGCTGGTAGGAAAGCAAAAGTACACAACCCCCAGTTGCACCACGTAGAAAAGAGTAGGGCAGGTGTAGGTCATAAAGGGCTTGCACAATGAACGAAAGAATTATGAGATATCATCCTGAGAGCAATAGCAAGTTGTTTTTAAAAACAACAACAGCAACAACAAAACAGTTGAGTCACGCTTGGGTTCAGAAAGCTCTGCCTGTGGTGCAGGGCATGGCTCAGAGAAAACAAGTCCCATCAGCAAGCTGGTGTGAAGATTGCAGAAGAAGATGATACGGCCTGACCTCAGCTAGTAGCAACAGGGATGGAGACAGTGCAGGAGCGATTTGGGGCATTTGATTATTGATTGGCTAAAGGTGGTGAAAGTCAGGAAGAGGTTAACAATACCATCCACGTATTGGCTTGACCAGCTGGGTGGCTGGTGATGCTGATCCTAGAATAGAGAGCCCAGGAGGAGGAGGGTGCTACAGTGGGTGCAGCCCCTGAGAGGCTGTATTGGAGCTGTCCTGACCCTGGCTCTTGTACATGGTGGTCTGATTGCCCTGCCCTTATGTTCCCTCATCAAATCTCAACCACAAAAGGATTTGGCAACCATAATAGGGCTTATTAAGAACTTTGAAGCAACATGGGGGAAAAATTTATTAAGTAACATTAGGTAAAGTAATAAAAATGCAAATTAAATAAGGTAGAGCTCTTCCTCTATTAAATTGGCAAAAAAAATTTTTTTTAATTAAAATACCCAAAGCTGCCAAGGGTGTAGGGAAGCTGGCACTGTCACACATTGCTGGTGGCTATGTAAATTGGTACAAACCTTTTAGAAGAAATTTGGCAAAATGCATCAAGAATCATTAAAAAAAAAAAAAAAAAGTTTGCATCCTGTGACCCTGTAATTCCACTTCTGGAAATCTGTTCTAAGGAAATAACTCAAAATGTGGTAAAAAGCATTTCATACATAAAGGTGTTTATTGCAACAGAAACTGGGAACATCCAAAATGCCCAACAATAAGAAATTAGTTAGATAAATCATGTTAACCTGTCGGGCATTATGAAAACTGCTGAGTAATGAAGAAGACTGTTTATACAATGCTGTAAAATATATATGTATAATATATGCTATTGCCCCAGTTATGTGAGTAATCTCCTTAAGAAAAAGACTGTTGGCCGGTGCCGTGGCTCAACAGGCTAATCCTCTGCCTTGTGGCGCCGGCATACCAGGTTCTAGTCCCGGTCGGGGCGCTGGATTCTGTCCTGGTTGCCCCTCTTCCAGGCCAGCCCTCTGCTGTGGCCCAGGAGTGCAGTGGAGGATGGCCCAAGTGCTTGGGCCCTGCACCCCATGGGAGACCAGGAGAAGCACCTAGCACCTGGCTCCTGCCATCGGATGAGCGCGGTGCGCCGGCCGCAGCGTGCCGACCGCGGCAGCCATTGGAGGGTGAACCAACGGCAAAGGAAGACCTTTCTCTCTGTCTCTCTCTCTCACTGTCCACTCTGCCTGTCAAAAAAAAAAAAGAAAAAGAAAAAAAAGAAAAAGACTGTTGAGTTAGGGTGTTAGATCCACAGACAATATCTGAAATTTTCTTTACTGAGTTTGCTCAAATTTATTATAAATGGTTAAAATGCTCATGAAATAGAAACCATATTATACTATGAAGACAAATGTTAGGTTAAAAAAAAAAAGTAAAACATTATCTGTTAGTTACAAATAATATGTACGTTTGCTAGTAGACCAAGAATAGAAAAGACCTTAGGTAAAAGGAAACAATTGAATTGTCTGGGTGAATGATTCGCACAATGCTTCATTGTCTACACAACATTAGTTGTGAGATTACATTCATTTCAAGCCAACTACCCAATCTTCAAAACCCACCTCAAAGACTCTTTTTCCTTAAAGCTTTCCTCTCTTCTCACCAAACATTATTGCTTCTTCTTTGAACCACCAGGGCTTCTGGATTTGATTTCTGTGTGACTGTGGTACAATGGTCCTCAGACTTTCTCATGCATTAGAAGGTCTGATTGTTGGTCCTCACCTCGCCTCAGTTTCTGATCCAGGAGATCACGGTGGGATCCAAGATTTGGTGTTTCTAACAATTTCCCTGGTGACACAGATACTGCTAGTCTGGAGACTATTTGGAGACCATTGTAGTAATAGGTAAGATATGATAGGACATCCACCCTCAACAGCACTGTCTGTTTCCTTCCTCCCTCACCCTTGCCCACGACTGATCAACCCAGGAGTAGAGATAATTAACCTAAGGTGCACCATTTAGGATATATCACGCTGCAGGCAAAGAACTGATCCCGAGGGGAAGCAAGCTATTCCTGCTAGATCAACAGGATCCCTTCTGCATGATATTTCAGAGGCAAAACGATGCATGTGTGGAGTCTGTGACCAACAAGCATTTCCACAATGGAAGAAAGCCAGCATATAGAGAGAAGAGTCCCTGCAGGGTTTATCTGACCCGGCACCGATTTGAGTTCCTCAGACAAAAGTAGCAGACATCGAGCACAAACCATGAACAAAGTAAAAAAATTTAAATCTATCTAATTAAATGTCTCACATAACCTGAGGTAAGGCAGGCTCTGGGGCTGGCTAATAAAGCCGCTGAACAGTGTCACCAAAGACTTGGGTCTTTTTTGTCACCCTGCTCTTACTACCTGGATATCTTGATTGGCTTAGGCCACTGTTGGGGATGAACAGGAGTTACATAGACAAAGGCAATGGGTATAACCAATTCAGCCTCAAGCTATGCTCTAGGGTCAGTCACAGCGAGCTCCACAGAATCCAGGAGCTGTCTCTCTGGAAACTCTGTTGGTCAACGTTTTATTTGATCCTGTGACCCCCTACCCTAGTATCCTCCCACTTTTGTTCCCTGTCCATTTGCTCGGGGGCTGCTCATTGCAACCAGAGACTTATTATCCTAGTCAATACTGGAGTATCTCATTTTTTTTTTTTTTTTTGTGGTCAATTTCCATTCACCCTTCAGGTAACCACAGCCTGTGGCTGTCACTGAGCTCCGACTGCTTTTAGACCTAAGCTCATCACTTTGATCTCCTCTTCCCTATCATAACCATGACTGGTTAAGAAATGGGCCTGTGACCCGATTAGAGTCAGTGATGCATTATGTGTCTTTTGCTAATAATCGCAGGCAGGAAACTCTTCTCTTTTTCCCATTAGATATGATCCAGATAGGGAGCCCACTAGCTCCTAGGAGCCATCTTGCAGTGACAAGGTGATGCCTGACTGAGTCAATCAGAAAGAGACAACTGGGTCCCAAGCCCCCAGCCCATGAACCTCATTCTGCCTATTCTCTTTCTTTGCTTAAGTCAGATGGAAGCAGCTTTTCATCATATACAAACAAAAAGGTAATAACTAAGCCCCCCTCCCTCCCACTATTGCAATTACATAGCATGCTTTCTGAAAGCAAAAACTAGACGTTGGGGGACTTTTTTGAGGCAGAGACAGCCAGATACAATTGCTATCCTCTGGCCCCAAATACCCATGACAGTGTTGGGCCTAGGCTGAAGCTTGGAGCCTGGAACTCAATCCAAGTTTCCCATACTAGTGGCAGGGATCCAATTACTTGGGCCATCACTGCTGCCTCCCAGGGTTTGCATTAGCAGGAAGCTGGAGTCAGGAGCCAGAGCCGGGAATCAAACTCTACCCTAATAAAAGATGCAGGCAGTTTTAAAAATGTTATTTAGTTCTTCATTTGTTTGCTTATTTGTATTTGAATTGAAAGGCAGAAAGAGAGAGAGACAGAGACAGAGAGAGACAGAGAGTTTTTTTTTTTTTTTTTTTTTTTTTTTTTGGACAGGCAGAGTGGACAGTGAGAGAGAGAGACAGAGAAAGGTCTTCCTTTTTTCCATTGGTTCACCCTCCAATGGCCGCTGTGGCCGGCGCACTGTGCTGATCCAAAGGCAGGAGCCAGGTGCTTCTCCTGGTCTCCCATGGGGTGCAGGGCCCAAGCACTTGGGCCATCCTCCACTGCACTCCCTGGCCACAGCAGAGAGCTGGCCTGGAAGAGGGGCAACCGGGACAGAATCTGGTGCCCCGACCAGGACTAGAACCTGGTGTGCTGGTGCCGCAAGGCGGAGGATTAGCCTATTGAGCCGCGGCACCGGCCGAGAGAGATCTTCCACCCACTGGTTTACTCCCTAAATGCCCTGCAACAGCCAGGGCTGGGCAAAGCCAAAGCTGGGAATATGGAGCTCAAAGTGCACCTCCCATGTGGGCTGCAGGGACTCGTACTAGAGTCATCACCTGCTGTTTCCCAGGATGCACATTAGCAGGAAGCTGGACTAGAAATGGAGTAGCTGGGACTCCAAGCAGCAACTTACCCACCAAGCCAAATACCTGCACTGCATGCAGCCATTTAACCAGTGTCTCAAAGACCTAAACACCCACCCCCAAAACTTGATCTGAGCTGCCGTGGTGTCCCCAGTGCTCATGGTAGTGCCCAGCACACAAGGAGATTTCAAGGCAGAGCGTCTTGCTCGGGCTTGAGGCTGCCTCCCAGGACATTTCTAATGAGACCCAGAGCTCTGAGAAGCCAGGGAGGGGGCCTTTGTCCCTTCTCTGGGCAGTCACAGAGGCAAGGCCAGGACCCTCTCTGATTCATGAGCACAGACCCAAAGATTCTTGACTTGAGGGAAAGCGTAGTGTGGGTTATGACTGAATACTGAATCTGAAGATCGCAGTTGGACTATAAGCACCAGGTTCACTCATCTCGTTGCCCACCTCCAATAGAACATACAAAGTAGGGGACTCCAGTGGTTGCTATCTATTTTGCAACTAAGCAGGAGGCCCTTCTTACATATTGTGTGTGGTTGCCCAATATTGAACCTGAGGTCAAGGGCCCTGCACTGCCATGCACCTTTGTCTACAAGAACCTTTCAGGATTTCCAGGTCCAACAGACCCTCGTTCCTGACAGAGGCTGAAAGTAGAGGGAGTTTCTGGGACAGCCTGAGCTCACTTGGAAGCTGACGCACAACATCACAGCCTTCTCCTTTGGGCCCTGGCCTAAGACTCCTTGGTCTGTGTGTCAGAGGCTAGGGGCCACTCGGGTCCCCATGTACCCCTGTCCCACCAGAAATGCTCGACACAGAGAATTGCACTTTCAAAGAACACACTTGCCTGGAAAGGCATGTCCAGGCTGTTCATTCAGGCTGGGATGTTTAGCCAATTATTTTCCAGAGAGAGAGAGAGAGAGAGAAAGAGATGCATGCTTTGTCCCTGACAGAGCCTCAGCTACTGGGGCCCTGGTTTGCTTTAATTCCTGATACATGGATCATACCAGTGTGGGCACGGAAAGATGAAAGAAGTGGTGAGCCTGCTGTAGCTTCACGAGCTGATATTAGAGCTGACCCCAGTTCTGCGGACCCCACTGATAGCAAGAGTTCAGCAGAATCTGGCCAAAAGCCAAGTCTTGTGCCTTGTCTTTCCAAGTCAATCCCTGGAGACCCTTAGATCCTCTATGACCCGCACCGCTGTGTCTCCCCAACCCCGTCTCTCACCATGACCTATCGCTAAACCAATGCTCCAGTGATAACCTACCTGGAGTGGCTCACTTACAGCTCTTACGGTCGCATCACTCCTCCAGCCCTTTGCTCCCACTGGTCCTCTGCCCTGCACCCCATTCCTGTCTGTAGCCACCCAAATCCCTTATCTTCCAAAGCCCAGCTCAGATGCAATCATCTTCTCTCAATATCCTGAAGATTGCTGCTTCTTCCCCACAGCTGAACTGAACAACAGCCCTTCAGTTCTGAATGCTCATGGAGCTGCAGTCTGTGTTGGCTTTACCTGCTGTCTAACCCTGTATATCCGTTAATGCTGGTCTCAGCTGTCACCTCTTCCAAGAAGCCTATCCCGATGCTCCCAAGCTTGGCTCACAAAGCCTCAAGCTTGCACTTTGCATGTGTCTCACCCACACTATGCTATAAGGACCTCACCAGCAGGGACAAAGTCAGGGTCATGTGTATGTCTCCAGAATCCAACACAGGGTCTGTCACACCGTGGGGGATAACTATTGGGAGCCTAGGTGGGTGAGGTGCCTGCCCATTAGGACAACTTCTCAGAGACAGACACATTTGCAGGGAGCAGTCTGTTACCCTGCGTGTATTTTCTGAAGGTGAAGGAAGGCAGAATTAGTGAGCCTGACACACCCCAAAGCTTAGCCCACTGCTCTAGCTCAACCAGAGATGGCGCCATAGCTCCCGAAAGTTCAAACCCAGCCACAAGCACTAGGCCAGGCACTTGATGTGGAGGGGAGGCACAGGATTGTACATGCGGTACAGACCTGTCCCCATGGTTACCTCGGGGCATCATCTAAACCTGGAGGCGTTAAGAAAGGTTTCCACGGGGGGCAGGTGCTTGCTACAGTGGGTAAGATGCTGCATCCCGTATCAGAGTGCCTAGGTTTGAGCCCCAACCCCACTTCCAACCAGCTTCCTGCTAATGTGCACCCTGGGAGGCAGCAGGTGATGGCTCAAGTCCTTGGGTCCCTGCCTCTCACGTGGGAGACCCAGACTGAGTTCTGGGTTCCTGGCTTCAGCCTGGCCCAGGTCAGGCTGTTGAGTGCATTTGGGAAGTGAACCAGCAGATGGGAAATTAACCAATCTCTCTCTCTCTCTCTCTCTCTCTCTCTCTGCCTTTCAATAAAAATATTTAAGTAATTAAAAAAAAAAAAGACTTTCATAGCAGGAGCAACATTTGACCTGGGTCCTCACGGGTGAGGAGGAAGCTACAACCAGGAAGGATGGGAGCCAGGGGCAAGCAGAGGGACCAGCCTGAGCGCATGGGGGCGGCGCAGATCTCATTGGCTGGTGAGGAGGAGGACGCAGACGGCTTGGGGCCTGCTGTGGGGGCCTTCAGTGCTAGGTTAGGAGCTAAGGCCTCTGTGTGACCACCGCTGGGGAGCCTTGAACGTTTCTAAGCACAGGGGTAAAAAAACCGACAGCCTTTTTAGGCCTGACGAGAGAGGCAAGGGGGGCACTCAGGAAATGTTCCGGGGCTTGTGGGGAGCAGGGTCGGGACAGGGCATGCGGTGCAGGGGAAGCAGAGGGAGGGACGGCTTGAGAGACCAGGGCAGGCGGAGGGGGAGAGGTGGTGTGGAGGGGGGGGGGGAGCAAGCACAGGAGGCCCACCCGCTCAGCACCCTGAAGCCTTCCAAATCCTCTTTACGTGCTCCCCACACGGCCCCCCGGCCTCCAGCTCCCCAGCGTAGCCTTTCCTCCTTGGCTGTTAAATTCCAAGGCAAGGAGATTCCAAATGCTGACTCCGGCTGCCTTGGCCCATCTCCGCTTTTGGCAAATAAACTGGTGTCGTTCCCCAGAAAGCATTTCTCGAACTTCATAAAGTTAGCAAAGAGCAGAAGTGTTAACAGTGGGATCTGCTGAGTCCCAGCTTCTCATCCCAGCCCTCACACTCACCCAGCTTTTTCACTCCCCAGAGCGCTGCCAACATCAAAAGGGGGTCTGTGCCAGACACAAGTCATTTCAGCTGAACCAGCACTCGGCAGGTCACAGAGCGCCGCCGGGCTGCGCATGTGATGCTGCTTCGGAACCGGCCCGGGGCTACCCGTGGACGTGCCCGTGAAGAACACAGGCAAAGGAACGCGCCAAGGGTTTTTGTTTGCTAAGCAAACATGGCAGTGTCCTTGCCAACTTAAATCAGAAGCTCCCAGAAGACAGGTGTCATTCATTTATTAAAGGACTCTCTTTCTCTCTCAAATGCATGAAAGTATTTTTTTTACAGTGGGGTAGACGGGCACTGTGGCACAGACATTGTAAAGCTGCAGCTTGGGACAGCTACCTCCCATGTTGGAGTGGCAGGGTTCAAGCCCCGCCTCCACTTCCTGTCCAGTTCCTGCTAATGTGCATCTTGGGAGGCAGCAGCGATGGCTCAGCTGCTTGGTTTCTGCCCCCAACCTGGGAGACACAAATAGAGTTCCTGGCTCCTGGCTTCAGCCTGGCCCAACTCTGGCTGTTGCAGGCATTTGGGGAGTGAGTCAGCAGATGGAAGAGCAATCTCTCTCCTTTTCCCTCTCTCAGAAGAAGAAGGGGTTTGGGGGCTGGCGCTGTGGCACAGTAGGTTAATCTGCCTACAGCGCCTGCATCCTGTATGGGCGCCGGTTCTAGTCCCAGCTGCTCCTCTTCCAGTCCAGCTGTCTGCTGTGGCCCGGGAGAGCAGTTGAAGATGGCCCAAGTGCTTGGGCCTCTGCACCGCATGGGAGACCAGGAAGAGGCACCTGGCTCCTGGCTTCGGATCGGCATAGCTCTGGCTGTTGTGGCCATTTGGGGAGTGAACCAACGGAAGGAAGACCTTTCTCTGTCTCTCTCTCTCTCTCTCTCTCTCTCTCTCTTACTCTCTGTAACTCTACCTGTCAAGTAAATAAATAAAATAGTAAAAAAAGAAAAAGAAGAAGAAGTGGAGTCGGTGCTGTGGCACAGCGGGTTAATGCCCTGGCCTGAAGCCCGGAATCCTACATGGGCGCCAGTTCTAGTATCAGCTGCTCCTCTTCCAATCCAATACTCTGCTGTGGCCTGGGAAAGCAGTAGAAGATGGCCCAAGTCCTTGGGGCCCTGCACCCACGTGGGAGACCCAGAAGAAGCTCCTGGCTTCGGATTGGTGCAGCTCTGGCTGTTGCAGTCATCTGGGGAGTGAACCAGTGGATGGAAGACCTCACTCTCTGACTCTACCTCTCTCTGTAACTCTGTCTTTCAGATAAATAAAATAAATATTTTTAAAAAAGAAGAAGGGGTTTGACAGTTGGAGACTAAGATGAACACAGAACTGAGTGCAAACCCAGTTCCTTTTCCACAGAGGGAGACTCTGTCAAAAATATAGGGCCTCATTAGAAAGATGAGGGTACTCCCAGGGGAGAGGACCAAGGACAAGGCCCTCAGGAAGATGTAGGGTGCATGGTGGAGTCCAGAATCCACATGACCAGATACAGCAACACGTAACCGTGTCCCGGTCACACAAGCCAGACCTAGAGCAGCACCGCCCAGATTAAAACCCAGTTCCACCATCCAGCTGCGCCTGCCTCTGTCTCCTCCTCTGTTGTGGGCAACAGTGCTGTGAAGAGATGACACAGGAACGCACTCAGAAGAGGGCCCAGGCATGTGTCACCCTGATGAGGCTCTGTTATCGTTGCAATCATGGTTTTTATGACTCTACCACTGGGCAGTCCTGGGAGTGAGGCTGGGCCCATGAGAGAGGACTTGGAGTCTCAGGTTGCAAAAACTTGACCCAAAGGGGCAAAACCAATAGGAAGTCAATTTCAGCTGGAACCGGATAAAAGCATTATTTGGGGGACGATGAATCTGGTAAGCGTCTGTAGGCCTCCGCTGCTGACAGCTCCCCGAGTCCAGAGTCGGGCCCGACATGAGGGCTTCCTCAGCCCAGGATGCTGTGGCTGTCGGTGAGCCTGCCTGTCCGGCTGGACCCTGCCTGTGGCCACTGCGTCTGCTTTCCAGAGCAGGGCCTAGCACTGAAGTGGGCACTCAGGGCACAGTCTGCTGACAGAGGAATGAGTACACGAATGGAGGGGAATGAGAGCTCAAGAGGGAAAAACTTACAGGGAGAGCAGCTGAGGGGCAGATGCAAGGCTCTGGGCTGGGCTGGAGGCAGAAGGAATGAGGAAAAGTGGGGAAAGCTTGGAAAGAAAGGATAAACAGCACCTTGTGAAGGGCGGACCCCGAGAGTGCACGGGGAAGAAGAGCCCGTATGGACTCCAGGCCTGGGATCCAGGCTCTGGCAGCGGCCCCATCGAAAAGGAAAAGAAAGAGGGGCTGGTGCTGTGGCATAGCAGGTAAAGCCACCGCCTGCAGTGCCGGCATCCCATATGGGCACCGGTTTAAGTCCCAGCGCTCCACTTCCAATCCAGCTCTCTGCTATGGCCTGCGAAAGCAATAGAAGATGGCCCAAGTCCTTGGGGCCCTGCACCCACATGGGAAGACCTAGAGGAATCTCCTGGCTCCTGGCTTTGGATCGGTGCAGCTCCAGCCATTGTGGCCAACTGGCGAGGGAACCAGTGGATGGAAGACCTCTCTCTCTCTCTCTCTCTCTCTCTGCCTCTCCTTCTCTCTGTGTAACTCTGACTTTCAAATAAATAAATAAATCTTAAAAAAAAAAAAAAAAGGAAAAGAAAGGAGAACTTGGATTGAGATAATGGATTCGGTCTTGACTTTTCCACTGCCAAGCGCATTGTAGAAGTCACTGGTAGTGAGAATAGGGCGACCCAGGGTGGTGTGTGTGCACGAGGGGGCGGGATGGAGCTGGGGGTAGGGGGAGAACCCATCCAGTAGCGTTCCACATGTGCTTCTTCTGGGAAGAGGCAAGTCTGAGAGCAGTGGGGCTGACCCATCCAAGGAGCGTGGAGGTACTGTGGGGCCAAGAGGACCAGTGGATGGCAAAAGGCCTCTCAATCCTAGCCCAGAGGCGCCATGCACCCCACACAACTGGCTCTGGAGCCAACCCTTGCCCCACCCAGACGTCCTTGTTCACTCTACATCCTCACCCTGCCCTTCCCTGCCCCGCCGTTCCCTTCAGGGCCCCATCATGGCCCTGTTTCCCAAAGAAAAACACCAAGAAAAGCAAGAGGAGGGCACACTCACCAAGCGTCTTCAAAGAAAAAAAGGCCGCTCTTGGCCCTTGCAGTGACTCTCCTCCTCAACCACGCTTTCCCAAGATCTGTCCACAGGAGGCAGGAAACAGAGAAAGCCCTGTCAACGAGAACGAGCACTCCCATTGGGTTTTAGTTGGCTTTCCTGATACGCTTTGTTACAAGCAGGCCACTGTGAGCCTGTAACTTCTCATTTCTGGACTTCTGTAGCAAACGGAGCTGCTGAAGTCCTCAGGAGACCTGGGACAGCACGGACCCATGTATGGCTCCCCCCAATAGGTGGCAAATCAAGGGGGAAAAACCACACCTTCGCTGTCGCTATGGCACAATGCAGAGAAAATCACCTGTGGAGTTGAATCATCTTAGCTCCACTCTGCAACTCATGGGCTGATTCTGTGCCTTTCTGGGGCACTCTCAGCGTAGGAGAGGGCCATGGTGCTGAGATACAGCAGCTAGCGACTTCACAGGACAGGGGTGCTCCGTGGAGAGTGGCTCCGTGACATCCTGGAAGTTTCTTGTACAACTCGCCCAGGTCTTTGCTCTCTGGAAGATTCCAGCATAGGGGATCCCAGGAGAGGAGCAAGCATGGAAGCCCTAAGACAGCTTTCACTAATGCTTCAAGGAATCTTTGCTTTACTACATGCTTCTTCAGGCTTCAGGGGGACGTACTAAAATGTAAAGAACATTTCTCTCCTTGGGGTGGCCAGAATGGCCTGGCTTCCTACCCTGATCACATCCTATGGACCCAAGTTGAACCTCATTTCCAAACAAAAGATCCACTTCTTGCCAAAAAAAAAAAAAAAAAAAAGTTCCCAAAAGGATGTCTGCCTCATCCAGTGGCGTACTTGCTTGGAAAGGATCCAAGCGTGTCGGAGTCCTGGCCCGCCAGGGGCACCCAGGCCACTTTTTGAAAGAGCGGGCAGCAGGGACAGCTCTGGTTTTCATGTTAAATCCCCATTTGGCCTCGGAAATGTTAAAAATAAACTTTCACCTGCATCTGATTTCCCTCTTTGTTACTGCAGCCATTGTCTGTCTGAACAAAGAGGTAGCAAGAGCCTCTTTGAGCAGTTCACAGAGTTCAAGCCAAAGCCCAAATTGGAGGGACACAGATGTTAACGAACAAGAGGCCCAGCCAGAGAGCCACGGGGACTCACAAACTTGCTCCTGGTGGCCGGCTGGGGGCCGCAGCCCATTCTCCTCTGCACCAGCCCCACCTGGCTCTCAGGAGAAGGACCTGGGGGCCACCTGTGGATGTGTCCTGAGCAATTTAGTGCTAGGGTGAGATCTTGATGATTCAGGCCCCTTATTCCATCTCATTTGTGCCACTTGAAAGGTTCCAGTGCTCCCGTGGGTTGGGGGCAGGTGGTCACACTAGGATGAGAAGCACAGTGCAGAATGCACTGCTTGTTTTGGAAGCAGAGTGTTGTTACGGAAAGAGCCTGGGCTTGGGAGCTGGATAGGCCGGTTCAAACTCATTACTCTACAGCTGCGTGAACTTGAGCAAAGGCGTTGACCTCTGTGAGCCTCACTTTGCTTCTTCTTAAAGATTTTATTTGTTTTATGTGAGGGGAAGAGGCAGAGAGAGAGAGAGAGAGAGAAAATCTTAGATTTGCTGGTTCACTCCCCAATGGCTTCAGTGGCTGGAGCTGGGCTGATCTAAAGCCAGGAGGCACAGTACCAGCCCCTCAGTTTGCTTCTGTGCAAAATGGGTATAAAATCCTTATGGATGAAGACAATGCTAGCTGCTATAAACACACACATGCACACGCACACAATGTGAATTGCCTCTGACACTGTGGAGGTTTGTTTCTGGCTCACATAAAGATCAAAGCAGTGGCTGGTACCGTGGCGTAGTGGGTAAATCCACTGCCTACAGCCCCCACATCTCATTTGGGTGCCAGTTCAAGTCTTGGCTGCTCCACTTCTGATCCAGCTCCCTGCAAATGCACCTGGGAAAGCAGTAGAAGATGGCCCATGTGCTTGGACCCCTGAACCCACATGAGAGGCCCGGAAGAAGCTCCTAGCTCCTGGCTTCAGATCAGCACAGCTCCGGCCATTGCAGCCATCTGGGGAGTGACCATGATGGAAGACCTCTCTCTCTCTCTCTGCCTCTGCCTCTGCATCTCTGTAAATCTGCCTTTCAAGTAAATAAATAAATCTTAAAAAAAAAAAAAGCACAGTTTGCACCAAGTGTTTATTCCTTCCTTCTTTCCCTTCCTCCATAGCCCAACATTTGCTAGAAACAACGAGGGAATGCTTCACCATCAGTGACACACAAATTAGAGCCTGGGCCGGCCAAGCTCCTCGACCCTGTGGCCATTGCCCCATGGGGGACCCTGGCATCCACCCACAACACATACAGCTTCACCAAGTCCCCGCCCTGCCATAAAACCTGAAGATCTCAAACCCGGAGGTCAGAAAAGCACCATTTCAGGTTTCACTGAGACAAGTTACCATTGGCAATCTCTGTGTCCCTACCAAGATTTCTTTTTAGGCCTGTTTACGGCACAGTGGGTTAAGCCACTGTCTGCATGCCTACGTCCCATATGAGAGTGCCAGTCCCCCTGCTCTGCTTCCAATCCAGCTCCCTGCTAATGCACCTGCAATGGTAGCAGAAGGTGGCCCAAGTGCCTGGGCCCCTGCCACCCATGTGAGAGACCTGGATGGAGTTCCAGGATCCTGGCTTTGGCCTGGCCCAGCCCTGGCTGTTGGGGCCATTTGGGGAGTGAACCAGCAGATAGAAGATCTCTCCCTCAACCAGGTTACCCTGCTTTTCAAATAAAATGAATAAATATTTTTAAAAATGATTTATTTTTAATGCCTTTTCAGGGAGGTGGTCCCATAGCCTCCTGTTGGCTGGCTCCCTACTGTGTTCACCCCACCTGCTCCCTTCATTTGCCCCTTGGGCTCTGATACCCCACGGCCTCCTAGGCTCCCTAAATTCCCATACAGAGTTCCACACTCAACCTCACGACCCCTGTCCTGCCCTCTCTCCCCCAGCAGCCATCTGGGCCCAGAGGCGCTGCCTGCACCCTTAGGCACACCTCGGTTCTGCTTCCTCCTTCTATGCATACACACGCATTTGGGACACACTCCTGCCTGAGCTGACTTCAGCCCAGCCTCATTGCCACCGTTCCTTGTGCCTGCATCTGAGAGACAGGGCTGATAGGCAGGGCTACAACTTCACCCCTATGGCCAGATGTGGCTTTGCCAGCTTTTGGAGGTTTGATTCTTTTTCAAACTTTTTTAAAAATCAACAATAATTGCACATACTTAGGAGGTACAATGCGACATTTTAATACATGTGTGTAATGTGTACTGATAAAATCAGGATACATTAAAGATTGGCATCTTAAAGCTATTTTCTTATACTTGCTCATAAAATATAACTTGGTTATTGTGCACTGTAGTCACCCACGTGCTGTGTAACACCAGCAACCTGTTCCTTCCATCCAACTGTAGTAGGTCCCCATTATCTGAAGTCCCTCTGGACCCTGTCCCTCCCAGCCTCTGTGATCGCCATTCAGTGCTCTGAATAAGGGCGAACATGTAGAATTTGTCTTTCTGAGTATGGCTCATTTTACTGACCATGAAGTCCTCCAGTTCCATCCATCTTGCTGCAAATGACAGGATCTGTTCTTTGTTACGGCTGAATAATATTCCACTGTTTATACAGACCACAAGAAATCCTGAAGGGACTCCTGCATTAGAAGTTAAAGGATCGTGGGGCCAGTGCTGTGGCACAGTGGGTTAACGCCCTGGCCTGAAGCACCAGCATTCCATATGGGCGCCAGTTCGAGACCTGGCTGCTCCATTTCTGATCTTTCTTTCTTTCTTTCTTTCTTTTTTTTTTTTTTTTTTATTAGACAAGTAGAGTTACAGACAGTGAGAAAGACAGAGAGAAAGGTCTTCCTTCCGTTGGTTCACTCCCAAATGGCCGCTATGGCCAGCACTGCATGAGCCGAAGCCAGGAGGCAGGTGCTTCCTCCTGGTCTCCCATGTGGGTGCAGTGGCCCAAACACTTGGGCCATCCTCCACTCCCTTCCCGGGCCACAGCAGAGAGCTGGACTGGAAGAGGAGCAACCGGGACTAGAACCGGTGCCCATATGGGATGCCAGCGCAGCAAGCAGAAGATTAGCCATGTGAGCCACAGCGCTGGCCCCTGATCCAGCTTTCTGCTATGGCCTGGGAAAGCAGTAGAAGATGGCCTAAGTCCCTGGACCCCTGCACCCACATGGGAGACCTAGAAGAAGCTCCTGGCTCCTGGCTTTGTTCGGTTCTGTGCAGCTCCAGCCA
Organism: Sylvilagus floridanus; assembly: GCA_949820135.1. NCBI lineage: Eukaryota > Metazoa > Chordata > Mammalia > Lagomorpha > Leporidae > Sylvilagus > Sylvilagus floridanus. Next base: position 92,336,938 of record OX463244.1, on the reverse strand, counting down.
TTGCAGCCATCTGGGGAGTGAACCAGTGGATGGAAGATTCTCTCTCTCTCTCTCTCTCTCTCTCTCTCTCTCTCTCTCTCTCTGCCTCTCTGTAACTCTTTCTTCAAATAAATAAATCTTTAAAAAAGAAAAAGAAAAGAAAGTGTCCAATTTCCAAACAACTGGATTCTGATGAATTCGACGACCAACTCCTTTCCTAACTTGAGAATTGCATTGATCAAGGTTCTAAAAGGCTCATGGAATTAGGAGACACACATATATTGGTTTAACATTAAATTGTCAATTGTATTGAGTCTGATTTGAAGGCCAGAGAGACACAGACAGACAGAAAGACATCTTTCATCCACTGTTTCACTCCCCAAATGCCTGCAGCAGCCAGGGCGGGGCCAGGCCAAAGCCAGGAGCCCAGAACTCCTTCTGGGCCTCCCACCTGAGTGGCAGGGACCCAGGTACTTGGGCCGTCATCTGCTGCCTCCCAGGGCCTGTGTTTGCAGGAAGCTGGAGTCAGCAGCCAAAGGCAGGCACCAAACCCAGGCACTCTGATAAGGGATGAGGCATCCAAACTAGTGTCGTAACCACTGCACCAACTGCCCGCCTCCGGACTTAGATTTAAATCTCAGCTCTGTTGCCGAATAACTATGTGACTTTGAACAGGTCACCTAAACTCTCTGAAGTGTGTTTATATGTAAAACGAGGAGACAATCTTGCTTAGAGTGCTGGTGCAGAGATTTATTGGAAGTATGTACGGTATGCACAGCTCTTAGCATAGTAACTTGTTCAGAGGAAACACTCATAAATAACCATCATTATACTGACTCTAAGGAAGAATTAGAGCAATTTATAATATTTGTTAAATCACTTTTCTTTTCATAAAAATTCAACATGGGCCTGGCATTGTGTCATGAGGGGTTAAGTCAAACCCTGCAACACCAGCTTCCCAAATAGGCATAGTTTGAGTCCCGGCTGCTCCGCTTCTGATCCAGCTCCCTGCTAACACACCTGGGGAAGCAACAGAAGATGGCCCAACTTCTTAAGCCCTTGTACCCACATGGGAGACCCTGATGGCGTTCCAGGCTCCAGGCATCAGCCTGCTGTGTCCTGGCTGTTGTAGCCATTTAGATAGCGAACCAGTGGATGGAACCTCTCTCTCTCTCTAACTCTACTTTCAAACTAATAATCTTTTTTTAAAAGTTCAACATAAAATTAATGCATTTTTATTATGGAAAGCTAAGTAAAAGGAGAAACTTAAAAGAAGAAAATACATACCAACCAAAATTTCACTACTGTCTAATATGCTAGCAATTTTTCCTCCCAGGATTTTACTATGTACAGGTGTAGTTTACATGGGACTCAGCTAAATATAATGCTATTTGACATCCAGTATTTCTACTTAAAACCATAGACTTTTCAGTAAAAATTCTTCACAAATGCTAGTTCTCAAGAATTTAAGAGATTTTTTTAAACTTCAGTAATTCTTTTCTTTTCCTTTTTTTTTTTTTTTTTTTTTGACAGGCAGAGTGGACAGTGAGAGAGAGACAGAGAGAAAGGTCTTCCTTTTTTCCATTGGTTCACCCCCCCCCCCATGGCCGCTGCGGCTGGTGCACCGCGCTGATCAGAAGCCAGGAGCCAGGTGCTTCTCCTGGTTTCCCATGGGGTGCAGGGCCCAAGCACTTGGGCCATCCTCCACTGCACTCCCGGGCCACAGCAGAGAGCTGGCCTGGAAGAGGAGCAACCAGGACAGAATCCAGCGCCCCGACCGAGACTAGAACCCGGGTTGCCGGCGCTGCAGGCGGAGGATTAGCCTAGTGAGCCTCGGCGCTGGCCAGTAATTCCTTTCATCTTGAACATTTTGCTTACTTTTTTTATCCTCTTGAACATTGCTTCTGCATAAAAATCCTCAAAATGTAATTTTTATCTGCATTTGTATTTGTTTACTTATTGTTCTTAGAAGGAGCATCGCCAAGTAAAGGATGCATTTCCAACCCTCTTTGCAGCACGCAGCTGGGTAGCCCTTCAGAAATTCTACCAAATTCTACACGGCGTTTACCGAGATGTTCTAAACTGCACGTTCCTGCTTGCCCTGCTCGCTTCCAGGCTTTTCCATTTCCCAGCTTCCTCTGGGTGACTTGTGTAGTCTTGATGGCACCTCAGAGCACCTCCCGGGGTGGGAGAGAGGACAGCGGGTGACAGGCGGTGGCTAAGGCGAGCACAGGGGCTCGGCTACTGGTGGGGAGGGGCCGCGTGCTGCGCTCGGGGCGCAGGGCTTGGGCCCCCTCCCTGGAGAAGGCATAGCCTGGTCCCGGGCGGCCTTGCTCTGCTGCGTTTGGCGCCAGTGCTGGATGCAGACTGGGGTAATATCCTGGTCCTTCCTTTCCTTCCTCTAGTCCCAAAGCAGGCACGGGGAAGGCGCCTGATCCCAGAGCCAGGCCCAGAGGTGGTGCCCAGCACGTGTCTGATACGATAACGCTGTAGGTGATGCCCAAGAGCTGCGAGGTGAACCCTGCGACTCCTTGGTGATGGAAAAAGCTCCTGGAAAAATCCACCTGGAATGAGGTTGGCGATCCCTTGTCATGCTGGACTCGTCCTGCCCTCTAGTGGCGAGATTAGGGAGCTGGGGAGGGAGGAGACACCTGGCGGGTGTCGGGAGCGGGGAGGCGGGGACGAACCTGCAGTTCCCCAGGCTCGGACGGGACGGAGCAGCGGGGCGGGCGGCTTGGACCTGGGGGCGCCCTATGAAGGAAGGCGGCCAATAACAATTACAGCCCTTTCCCGCCTGCGTGCTGCCACAGCGCTTCTCACACCCTCTGGCTCTTCCATCCAGCCTCTTGGAAGGTTGAGGAAACCATGGGCTGGAAGTGGCTTAGCGAAGTTCTCACCAGCTCGGCCGTGGCAGGTACAGTCACATCAACCCACAGGATGAGCGGGTTTGGTACCCTAGACTTCCAGGGAATTTTCTAGAATAACAGGAATCGCCTGTGTTCCATCAGCCCCACTGATGACCAGTTCCCAGACCACTGAGGGGTGTGGTTCACCGGGGTGCACAGCCCCTTGTCTGCTTTCTGCGCCTCCCTTGGGTCCCCAAATCTCTCTCCTGAGCAACTTCTGAAGGAGGCTATTGGAGGAGAGAGGGACGGGGCAGTGGTGGAATCCATTGTCCACCGCCTACAAATATTAACATGTCTTTACTAAACAGAGAGCTTCTATCCACTGGTTCACTCCCCCCAAATGCCTGCAAAAAACCAGGGTTGGACCAGGCCAAAGCTTGGAGCCCAGAACTCCATCCAGGTGTCCCACATGGGTGGCAGGGACCCAGGCACTTGAGCCACATCTGCTGCCTCTCCAGATGCATTAGCAGGGAGCTGGTTAGGAAAGAGAAGAGCAGAGACTCCAACCTGCTGTCTGGTACTGGATATGGGAATCACGAAACGACCGACTGCTTGTAAACACTTTGGAAGTTCTTTTCTCCTCTTGGTTATGTGAGACGGAAGTCCCTAAAACCATGGTCTCCTTTGGACTGACCACCTACTGCAGCGACTGGGTCTACATCCTGAAGATTGCTGCTTTCCAGGAACGGTGGTCAGCGCTGGCCCATGGCTCCTCCAGGCTTGTCCCAAAACAGACAGAACCAAACTGCCGGCCGAGCAGACACGCCACGCCACGGGGCCGTCACCAATCTCCATCTGGGGGAGCCGGAGGTTTATTTAAGGGAACAGCAGCCATCCTTCCTGCCGGGCCCACCCAGATGAGTAATAAGCCCCCTATTTTTAGCTCGGAGTTTTGTTTTTCTTTTTCTTTTTCTTTTCCCTTTTTAGAAATTTCCTCAGGCCCATTTCCCAGGGCTGGGCACCGAAGCTGCTGCTCAGTTTAGGGCTACAGGGCTTCGTACTCTGAAGAGGAGCCTGTTCCTCAAATCCGCTTCCATTGTAACCCCCCCCCCCCGCCCCCAGCAGTTTGCAACAATGTCAGCACTATTCACTCAACATGATGCCATCAGAGGCTGGGATTTGGCATCACAGAGCTGTGCCCCCCCCCCCAACCAAGTCGGACCCTCTTTGAGCAGGCTCTGCCATCCCTCTGCTAGCTCAGTTGCTCCCAGCAACACACATTGCCACCTCGGGGGAGTGGGGCTTCCCTCCTCTCCCCAGAGACAACCTGTGACCCTCAAAATATCAGCTGCTGGTTCTTAGCACCCTCCCCAACCTTATGCACCTGATGGTTTGTCTTTTCTTCTTAAAGCATTTATTTATTTGAAAGACAGAGTTATAGAGCGAGAGGAAGAGACAGAAAGAGATTTTCCATCTGCTGGGCTCACTCCCCAAGATGGCCATAACAGCCAGGGCTGGGCCAGGCTGAAGCCAGGAGCTTCATCCCGGTCTCCCACGGGGATGTTAGGGCCCCAGCACTGGGGCCATCCTCCGCTGCCCCTCCTGGGCCATCAGCGGGGAACTGGAGCTTTGGGATGCCAGCATCACAGGCTGCAGTCACATCACCCGCTATGCCACAGCACTGGCCCCAGTTTCTCTTATGTGCTCAACCAGTTTTATGTGCTGCTTCAGTCTATCCACATCCACTGATCGTCTCTATGTGCCAGTCACTGGGGATAAAGAGCGAGGTGCTCACTGTCAGGAAGGAGGCTACTGAGGCAGGCAATTATAACGCAGTGTGGGAATGCAAAGCCAGAGAACCACAGAGGCCCATGGGAACCCTTCCAACGTCTCCTTTCCCACTTCCCCACTCCTCCCAGGTTTTGCCCCCAGCTTCCTGGCCTTTACCCCCTGCAGATCCTTCAGGCTTCCCTTGGAGCCAAATGGTTGCACGGCTCCTCTTCCCTGGCCCAGCACCAACTGAGACGGAACCACAGCACCTTTGGCAAAGAGATGATTTCAGTGCTGGTGCTAACGGCAGCCGTTTGTGGAATAGACGGATGAATGGGTACCAAAATGATTGAACAGATGATTGATGGAATGACTCAGAGAACGAACTTCCAATCTCTGGAGCAAAAGTGAACTTAAGAGTTTTCAAGGCTCGTGCTTGTTCTTTGAACGCCAGGGTGCCCAGAAAATTCTCTACAATGGTTCACAATGATGTTTATTTTTAAAAATCAAATTCAACATTCACTGAGAATTTTGCAATGGACTTGAGAAAATGGGGCTACCTAGGGCTTGCGATGATTCCCTCAGGAGAAAGCTGAGTAGGCTGGCATTCCTGTTAGCAGAGCCGCCTCCCAGAGCCCAGAGCCCCAGAGGTGACTTGGTCGCTGTGGAGAGAGAGCTACAAAAGATGACATCCATTTGGGGCTTATGTCACCCTTAGCACTGGCTGAAAAGATATTCGAATCAAATCACCGTGCAGGGTCACAAAATGCAGTGCTGCCTATCAAAGACAGGGCTCCAGGGAATCCTTTGATCTTGCAGATGACGGCATTCTAGCATCGCTGGTGCATCAATGCAGATATTGTTCTGCAAAAGGAACAGACTTCGAGAGAAAGCAGGCCAGGCGCTGGGGGTGGGTGTGGGGATCATCTGAACTGCTACATTCCCTACAAGCCCTTGAAGGCTCCCAGGTTGTCGGAGATAAACTGGTTGAAGCTTCTGACTCTGGGGTTTAGTCGGTGGGTAAGAGCGACATCACGGTCCTGCTGCATTTGGTAGAAACGACACATATCGGCCAGTTCCTTTGCCGCCGGGAAGCTCAGCTTCTCATAAGCTTCGGGCGTGATCTTTGAAGAACAAAAGAGCAGGAAACGTTACAGCCCACATTCAAAAGAATTTTGAGAAGATATTATTCGCCTTAATGATGCTACAAGTCCTCAATCCGTGTGCCTAACCCTAAAACCCAAAGTCCTTTTCCCAGAAGCTGGGTGGCTGCAAACTGACTTTTCTGGACACGTTTGGTGGCCAAGCTGAGCCCCAGAAAGCTACTTATGGGCTTCAATTACCTCATTTAGTGGAACCAGTCAATTACCTTCTGAACAGATATGGATGTGTTTGATGACAAGCTGCTGCCCCAGCCCCTGCTGGTGATGGCACATCCCACATGGAGGCTGTAACTTAACTTAGGAGAAAACTGCAAGATTCTGAAAGCAAAACGGTTTCCAGCCCCAGGTGTTTTGAGTAAGGTACAGTGGAGCTTCACCACAATTCGTGTGTTTTCATGTGTATTTCTTCCTGGGGTTCCCCCAGGAGCCTTCCGGGGGGTGTATGAGCCGGCTGCCCCTCCGTGCGGTGCACCTGCCCCCACCCTCGCCACCGTTCTTGTTACAGCTGCACTGAGTCTCCACTCATCCCAGCTCCAGGGAGCACACCCCACGTGCCTGAGCTGCCTCATCATTGCCCATGAATCTACACCTTGAATTCTTTCAGGCTCTAACTAGATCACTAATGCTCTCGCTGAGTCAGCAAAAACCCACTTCTATCTGACCCAATATAATCTTTGTAGCCCCTAGAAGTAAATTCTGACCTCAAAAATGTGGTCTAAGAAAAAAAAAATCAAAACCTTGATGGAGGGAAGAGGTGTTTAGCCCCAGTGGGTGAGACACCTGCATCTCACATAGCAGGACCTGGATTCAGTTCTCAGCTCCCGCTCCTGATTCCAGCTTCCTGTTAGTGTGGACCCTAACAGGGAGGTGGCTGTGATGTTTCATGTCATTGGACTCCTGTCATCGACATGGGAGACCTCAATTGAGTTCCTGGCTCCTGGCTCTGGCCTGGCCCAGCCCCAACTGTTGTGGGCATTTGGGGAGTGACCCAGGAGATAAGAATTCTCTCTCTCTCTCTCACCCTCTCTCTCATCCTTCCTCTCCCTCTCAGATTTTTTTTTAAAGCATTAATGCTACAGACACAAATAATGTATATAAAATGATGATTGTCACATGCCATATAAAAATCCAAGTCAGGGGCTGGCCAAGCCCCAGCCTGCAGTGCCAGCATCCCATACAGGCACTGGTTCAAGTCCTGGCTGCTCCACTTCCAATCCAGCTCTCTGCTATGGCCTAGGAAAGCAGTAGAGGATGGCCCAAGTCCTTGGAGAGAATCCAACTCATGGGAGACATGGAAGAAGCTCCTGGCTCCTGGCTTCAGATTGGCCCAGCTCTGGTCATTGCGGTCATTTGGGGAGTAAATCAGTGGATGGAAGATTTTTCTCTCTGTCTCTCCCTCTCCCTGTAACTCTGTCTTTCAAATAAATAAATCTTAAAAAAAAAAAAAAAGAGCCTACATGTCCATGTCCATCAATAGGAAAATGGTTATTTGTGGTACATCTACTCTAAGAATATTATGCAGATACTAAAATTAATGTTTTTTAATTATTTTCTGTATTATTTCAAATATTATACAATAAAACTTTAAGGACAAAAAAATTAAACTCACATTTAAAAAATCAAATTATTGGGTTTTTTTACCAAATAGGAAAATGCTCATAATACAACATTAAGTGAAAAGGTCAGACACGAAATAGAGCACATAGTGTTATTTTAAATGTATTAAATATCTAGTTATACTGGGAAAAGACTAGAAGGAGACAATGGCGCTTTATCCCTATATGAGAGTGAACTATGTGTAATTTCCATTTTCATAATTATTTCTATAATAAGAATTTGCAATTTTTGAAATTAAAAAGTTAAGAGCTCTAAGTGAGTTTGTAATAGAAGATTCTGTGGGAGAAGCATGGACGATGACCGAAAATATCTCTGAGTCATCTTGCTAACTGATGGCTAGTATGTCGCAGTAAGATAAGGAATTCTTTTGCAGCAGATTTTTAGCGCAGAGAATGGGTTTTGTTGTGTCTCACTGTCACAACCGTGCTCCTTCGGGGGTAAGACCACAGTTTCACCCAGACTAGGGTTGGTGGTGGACATTTGTTCTGGCCACGAATTCCCTGAGGCAAAAAACGGGGCGATGGAGGGAGAGAAGTTAGACTGAGCGTGCTAGAGCGCCACCTTGTGGCCAATTGCATTTTCCCCAGAAATATCAAAACACCTGTGCACTTCCCCACTGGAGACTGTGGGTGGTATTTTCAAGCCAACCTAGTTCCTAAGACCAGCGTTAACCATTCTGTGGAACTTCTGGTTTCGAAGGCCCTAGAACTTTTGATGCCAAGGAAGCTTCAGCTGCATTATGAAACAACTTGATGTCCCAAGAACAGTTGGGGCGACTGGGAGGTGCTTGGGAGGTCCCGAAACACCCAAAAAACAAGCCCCTGAGAATGCGCACATACCCCACACACCTCCCCCCTCCTCTCCTTCCTTGCCGAGTTCAAATTCCACACGATAAAACGAATATGAGCCTCAAGAGCAGGTGCCTCAGAAGAGAGGTTCCTGAGAAGTAAAACGGCACCCTGGGTGCAAAAGACCCTAGAGACCCTCTGGGGAGCCCCTCTCAAACATGCACGCCCCCTGCCTAGCCTTGGGAGGTGACTTGTTTTCTCCACCAAATGTTGTGTGGTTCAGTGACATGCCGAGACGTAGCTTTGCCACGGAATTGTCATCTATAGTCATTTTCCAGAAAAAAAAAAAAAAAAAAGAGCTCTTAGCCTCTGCGCATCTCTAGAACCTCAGGCTGAATTGGGAACCCAGACACCCCCTCAAGCCTCACTGATGCGAACAAGAACCTACCTCCTATCCCACTCTAGGAAACGTTCCACAGCAGGTGCTGCCAAAAAATGTTTTTAAACAGCTGATGCAAATATTGCAGGTTCTGGGGGCCAGCTGGTTTCTGTCAGAGCCACTCAACTCTGTTGTGGCGTTGTGAAAATGGCCTGCATGGGGAAATGGCTGGGATTGTTCAATAGTACCGATTCTTCTCACTTTTCTTCTTAAGATTTATTTATTGGGAAGACAGAATGACAGAGAGAGAAGGAGAGGGAGAGGGAGAAAGAGATCTTCCATCCACTGGGTCACTCCCCAAATGGCTGCAATAGCTGGGGCCCGGCCAGGCTGAAGTCAGGAGCCAGGAGCTTTTTCTGGACCTCCCACGTGGGTACAGGGGCCCAAGTGCTGGGCCATCCTCCACTGCACTCCCGGGCCACAGCAGAGAGCTGGCCTGGAAGAGGGGCAACCGGGACAGAATCAGGCGCCCCAACCGGAACTAGAACCCGGTGTGCGGGTGCCGCAAGGCGGAGGATTAGCCTATTGAGCCGCGGCGCCAGCCTTGGTCCCTGTTCTTACTTGTCTACACAAAGTCCGTCCTAGCTACACTCCAGTCTACGCTAATCCTGCACGGTCAGTTACTGAGGACATAACTAAGTGCCAGACCCAGTGCCAAGCTCCTGCCATATGTGTCTCATTTCACCCTCACAACAATTCTACTCGGGAGGTATGAGAACGCTCTCTAAACACAGGAAGCAACCAAGGCTGAGAGAGGTTAAGAAAGCTGGTGCTGTGGCGCAGTGGGTTAACGCCCTGGCCTGAAGTGCCGGCATCCCATATGGGTGCTGGTTCGAGACCCGGCTGCTCTACTTCCTGTCCAGCTCTGTGCTCTGGCCTGGGACAGCAGTAGAAGATGGCTGAAGTCCTTGGGTCCCCACACCTGCATGGGAGACCCAGAAGAAGCTCCTGGCTCTTGGCTTCAGATCGGCGCACCTCCGGCTGTTGCGGCCAATTGGAGAGTGAACCAGCGGATGGAAGACCTTTCTCTCTCTCTCTCTGCCTCTCCTCTCTCTGTGTAACTCTGACTCTCAAATAAATAAATCTTTAAGAAAGAAAGAAAGAAAGAAAGAAAGAAAGAAAGAAAGCAAGCTGTGAAGATCCCACAAACAAGGAGTAGGTGTTTAGCCCAGAGGTTAAGATGCTCACACCCACATCAGAGTGTCTGGGTCTGATTCCCAGCTCTGGCTCCTAACTCCAACTTCCTGCTAACCCAGACCCTGGGAGGAAGAAGCAATGGCTCACGTAATTGCGTTCATCAACTGTCTTCCTAGCTCCTGGGCTCAGCCCCAGTTGTTGCAAGCAATTGCACTGTGAACTGGCGGATGGAAGCTCTCTTTGTCTCTCTTTTTCTTTGTTTCTGTGCCTCAAAGAACAAACGAAAAAGATTCTACCCTTCTAAGACTCGGCTCTCCCCCGCAGTGCCTCTGGTCACTGGTGCTGATGACAGAGTCCTCGCCTAGCAGCCCCCTCGCTCCCCTCCACCTCTTCCATGAAGCCCTCTGCTGCCTTTCTCTGGTCACCTATAACAATGATAACTGGGCAGCCTGGAGCAGCCTGCCTTCTGCTATTTAAGGACATACTTGGTGCTGGGTGCTTTCTAAAGAGAAGAGGTTAATGTGGCTCACAGTCCTGGAGGCTCAAAGTAATGCAAAGCAGGACCACGTGGTGAGTGAGGGACAGGCGGGGCCTACTCTTCTGTAGCAACCCCTCTGGCAGGAAGTAACTCCGGTCTGCAATACCAGTCTTAGTCCATTCCAGGCCCCACGTAGTAAAAGCCCCAGCAGCTCTCAACGTGGCCACATGGGGGCCCCGCCCTCCAACACACGAACCTCCAGGGGCTAAACCACGTCCCAGACACAACAGCACCTGCAGCACTGTGTCTTCTGATAACCATGGAGACTACAGGGACATCGACATTTTCACCCCGATTTCTGCAGTACACTCCTTCAAGATAGCGCCAGGTACAGGTACATAACAACCACTGGATACCTACTGCATGCCAAACACTGTGGTAAGCCCTTTAAATCCATTCTTACTTCTACAAGAACACCCCAAGGTCGATACGATCTCCCCACTTTACAGATGAGGAAGCAGAGGCTGAGAGAAGCCAGTGCCGTGCCTGGTCCGCTGGCTCTGTGGACTGCAGGGACCAGCAGTGAGCGCTTAGGAGAGGGGTTGGGATGGAGCATGTACAGAAGTTCTGCCTCGGTCTTCAGTTCCCAAGTTCTTTCCACCCAAAAGTAATCTTACTTCAATAAACTGATTAACCTTGCACCAAAGAAATCAAGCCGTCTACACGGGCTGCAGCTGCATCAGCCAGCGAAGATAGATTTGTGGAAATGGAGTCCTGCTCAGCTGCTTCTGACCCATCGAGCTCAATCCTGCCTGAGCCCCACTTTGGGTGGGTTCACCCCGGAAGCCTACCAGAATGTGTACGTTGGCGGGAATGTTAACCATGATGGTGTCCTGTGATCATACCGATGTCTCCCAGGCACTCACCTTCGTGTCTCGAACATCTTTCCCCAAAGTCTTGGAAAAAACATCACAATATTGCTGCACTGTGAGTGCTTCGGCACTGAGGCCCACAGCCTTGCCTAGAAACTCCTCTGGAGAATTGAAAATGCTGAGGATGGCGGCTCCAGCATCAGCCACAGAGATCCCATGCATGGGCACGTCCCCCATGGGTATTGCTAATTTGAGAGAGAAAAAAAATATTGAAAACAGTTAATTACATCGCATCCTTAATAGGTCCCACCAGCCCGAAGCAATCAACCTCTTAAACCGAAAGTGTGAGGAGGCGATGAAAAACTGGCCGGAGTCTCTACACAGCTTGAAGGTTTTTGCGGAAGACACCATCGCACCTGGGTGCCGGCTAAAAGAGAGCACGCCTTGACGACGCGTGGGCGGTGAGCGCAGTATGATTGATCGCGTCTGCAGCCCGGGCATCTCTGCTCAATTTCCATCTGTGCGTTCCGCTTCTTGCTCAATGTCTTTGCTGGCCTGTTTAATGGACTTTCTAAACAGAACAACCCCAGACTGAACGCCCACACCTGCTGTCACCTGCTTCCGCCCCCCCCCCCCCCCCCGGCAGGCTTCCCCATCTCAGTTACTAGCAACTCTTTCCAGTTTTTCAGATCAAAAATCTTAGCCTTAGCCTTGAAATCCCATCATCTATATTTTATGAACTCCCGACTCACGTCATGTCTGGAACCTGCCCGCTTCTCACCATGCCCGTCGCTACCGCGCCAGCCCAAGCCACCAGCATCTTCGAGTTGGAAGATGGCAGAATTGTCTCCTTTCTCCAGCCCTTCTAGCGTCTCCTTTCAACCCAGAAGTCAGAGTGATCTTGTCAAAACTAAAGTCAGCTCCTGTCACGTCTGCCCGAAGCCCTCCGTAACTCCAGGTTCCTCTGAGAAAAAGCCAGAGGCTCAGAAGTCTCACACAAAGAGACTCTATGTTGGGGCTGGCCCTGTAGTGTAGCCGGTAAAGCCACTGTCTGCAGTGCCAGCATCCCATATGGGCACCTGTTCGAGTCCCGGCTGCTCCACTTCTGATCCAGCCCTCTGCTGTGGCCTGGGAAAGCAGTAGAAGATGGCCCAAGTCCTTGGGCCCCTGCACCTGCGTGGGAGACCCGGAAGAAGCTCCTGGCTCCTGGCTTCAGATCAGCACAGCTCTGGCCATTGTAGCCAAATGAGGAGTGAACCAGTGGGTGGAAGACCTCTCTCTTTGTCTCTGTGTCTCCTTTCTTTGTAATTCTGACTTTCAAATATTAATATTAATAAATATTTAAAAAAAAAAAGACCCTCTGTTCCCTCTGACCTCACTCCTACCACCCGCCCCCCACTCCTTCTGTTTCAGCCACACGGGCAGCTCCCTCTGTCTGGAACACGGCCCCTGAGATCCACAAGGCTCTCCAGGAGGTGCGCAGATGACGGTTCCCAGAGACCAACCTGTTCGCCCGTTCAGATGCTGCGCTGCCCCTTTATGTTGCCCTGATTTTTCTGGTGCACTTAGCACCTCCTGGCGTTGTGCAGACCCTGCTCATCGACGGTGATTTTTGTTTGCTGTCTCCTTCACCAGAACGTGAGCTCTAGGAGGCAGAGTTCTGACTGTTTCCTAGTACCTATTGGTTTCCTAGTAAGTGACTGACAGATTGGAGGCCCTCGGAAATGTGCTGAACAGTGAGCCAGTGAACAAAGACATCCACTGGTTTATTCCAGAAAGGACCCCGAAACATGGGAATCATTGCCTAGGGTTGCTTGGCCAGCAGGCAGCAAAGAGGATTCCAACTCGCGTCCATCACTTCAGAGCTTATGCCTGTCCTACAGCGGCCAACAGCTTCTTGGAGATTCCTAGAATTCCGGAGCCTAGAACCCTCTGTGGGGTGGATCTAGAGGCAGGCTCAGGGCCTCACAGCCAGAAAGCAACAGGCCAGGGCAAGGATCAAAGTGTCAGCGCAGTATGCAAGTCGCATGAGGCTTACTATCCAGAGACTAAATGGCATACTTTGTCTTTCAGTACAACCATCTTCCCAGCTGAATTTCTTGATGGCAAGGCCTGCTCATTCCTTAAATTAAACTATAACTGCAGTTTACATGGGAGAAGCAGTTTTAGTTGTTGAAACACCCAAAGTCAGGTCTTCTCTGATCCTGAGGTTTGTTTTCTTTATGGGTTAAACGTCCTGGGTAGAGTTTAAAAATTGCTATGAGAGAGCAATAGAGAATACAGGCTCCTGGTCTCAGATCCTGGTTCTGCCCTGTTAGGGAAGCTGGGAGAGTTACCTCATTTATGTTTCCTCATCCGTAAAATGGGGATGACTAGTACAGTGGCTGGCACCTAGTAGTTGCTTAATAATGGTCTGCTGTTCTTATAATGCAAGGTGAGGCTCAGAGATAGCCGAGATTGTGTTATTCAGATTTGGGGAGTCCATATGGATGAGGCTCCAGGAGAAAATTAAGGCATCCCCTCCTCACCCTGGGTCAGGCTCCTCTGTAGGTTACAATGTTCTAGCTCCAAGCACGGGTGAACTGGCTTCTGAAACCTGCTAGGGGCATAGGACGGCGCAGTGAAGAGATCCTTTGTCTACACATGTCCCAGGTATCTGCTGGCACAGTCTTTGAGCTGCCTGTGTTACACAGCAGATGCTTCTCACTCTAGCCCAGGTCATGGTGATGAGGGTCACTCTGTCCCCTGTCAAGGAAGAGTCGAATTTGCACCCTTGAAACTCTCAGATCGCCGTACTCCACAGGGGACCACCAATGACCCTGCCAAAGAACCTGTTCCCACAGGGCAGGGGAATTGGTTCAAATTACAGTCTCCCAGGCCTCCACCCTTACCTGTAGAAGCAAGCTCCGTGTGGGCGGAGCCCCATCCCTGTGGGCTCTAATGCTGAACAGGGAACCCAGGTTGGGAGGAGAAGGTCTCTCCTTGCTTGCTGCCAAAGCAGGTCAAATGGAGGAGACAGAGGTCTCTTGGAGGTCTCCCCGCCCAGCTTTCCCACGTGACGTGCGGAGACTGAAACTCGGGTCTCATGCCAATGCCTTGCACAGGGAGGTCAGCAGAGACCGGAGGTGTGACCCTCTGTGCCTTAGGTCTCAGTGACGTTCTCTGCCCTTGGTAGTGCAGCCACACTACGTCTGGGCGTCTGGGCAACTCGGTATCCCTCTCAGCGCTTCACACAGAGCTGTGCAGAGTAGGCACTGCAACTCTGCAACCACTTACCCAAGGTGTAGTAGTCTCCATCAGAGGCTTTGGCGGGCTTCCACGGGGCGAGAAAGTTTTCAAAGTAGGCTGCCAGGCGGACGCTGGTCATGGGGACGCCGATGGACCAGAAGTACTCCTCCACTTCTCCCTTGCCATCAAAGTGCGGCACGGTCAGTCTGCCCCCGGTCAACTTCTGCACGTTCTCCAGGCCGCTGAACACCACGTGCTTCAGGCCCAGGCGCTTGGCCAGGTCCGCCACCAGCTTCCCCTAAGGGACTCAAGGCAATCCTTCACGTAAGCCACTGCCTTTGCACACGGCCCGCCTCTCCTTTGCTTATTGTCTGCATGCACGTGGCGGGGGCACACATCTGGCATCAAAATATACTCAGGTTGTGAATGAGAGGCCACCAGTGCCCCCCACCGTCATCACCCAAATGCAGTTCCCGTTGGTTCATTTTAGTGTACTTTGGGGCTAGATCAATATTCAGTGCTCCGGGCCAGTGCTGTGTTGTTAGCGGATAAACCTGCTGCCTGCAGTGCTGGCATCCCATGTGGGTGCTGGTTTGAGTCCTGGCTGCTCCACTTCCGATCCAGCTCCCTGCTATGGCCTGGGAAAGCAGTACAAGATGGCCCAAGTCCTTGAGCCCTTGCACCTATGTGGGAGACCTGGAAGAAGTTCCTGGCTCCTGGCTTCGGATCGGCACAGCTCTGGCCATTGCGGCCAATTGGGGAGTGAACCAACGGATGGAAGACCTCTCTCTCTCTCTCTGCCTCTCCTCTCTCTGTGTAACTCTGACTTTCAAATAAATAAATCTTTAAAAAATATATTCAGTGCTCACACATAGCTGAAGTTGAGCCCTGTTGTTTCCTGGTTACAATGGCTTTTTCTATATACTTTGATTTTCCGTGGAGTTAATCCTTGTGGGCTTATTTGCTTGTTTCTTTTTCTAAGTACCCATTACTAATTTATCCCCAGATTCTCTGCCTGAAGTTTGAAACCCTTTTTTCGTTCTATTCTCCCCCTTCGCTCTCAGAGTAACCTTAATCTGTGTGAGTGAGCCTCACTGCCACGCCCACATGCTATCTACAAATAGATGGGAGAATGAGACTCTGATGATTGGCACTGCAAAGAATCTCAAATACCCCAGTTCTGGAGATTTGTGCGTGTGCCACATAGCATTCTTCTCACAATCAAAGACACTTTTAGCAAATACCTAAAATACACACGTTTCATAAATAGCACAGGGATGTAGAGGGGCGAGATTTCTATTTTTATTCAGACGGAAGGCCTGTCCCTGTCCAGGGAGGACAGAAGTAGCTAGGGAGGGTGCTGTAAAGTTCGTTTTGGTTCCTATGACGAAATCCCTAAAGGTGGGTATCTTTATAAAGAGGCTGAGTTGGCTCACAGTCCTGGGAGCTCAGGGGCCTGCATCCAGCGCTGGCCTTCCAACAGAGTTTCTGGGTGGTGCCAGGCATCACAAGGCAACAGACAGGAAGCATGTTCATGTCTCCTCTGGTGTCTCTCCTTCTAAAACTACCAGGAGCGGCGATATTTTGGTGCAGTGGGTTAAGCTACCACCTGCAGTGCCAGCATCCCATATGGGTGCTGTTTCGAGTCCCAACTATTCCACTTCAAATCCAGCTTCCTGCTAATGCACCTGGGAAAGTAGTGGAAGATGGCCCCAATCATTGGTCCCCTGCACTCATGTGGGAGGCCTAGAAAAAGCTCCTGGCTCTTGGCTTTAGACTGGCCCAGTTCTGGCTATTGCAACCAGAATGATAGAAAATATCTCTCTCTGGGCCGGTGCCATGGCTCACTTGGCTAATCCTCCGCCTTCGGCACTGGCACCCCAGGCTCTAGTCCCGGTTGCTCCTCTTCCAGTCCAGCTCTCTGCTGTGGCCAGGGAAGGCAGTGGAGGATGGCTCAAGTGTTTGGGCCTCTGCACCTGCATGGGAGACCGGGAGAAGCACCTGGCTCCTGGCTTCGGATCAGTGCAGCGCCGGCCAAAGCAGCCATTTGGGGAGTGAACCAATGGAAGGAAGACCTTTCTCTCTGTCTCTCTCTCACTGTCTAACTCTGCCTGTCAAAAAAAAAAAAAGAAAGAAAGAAAGAAAGGGAGAAAATACCTCTCTCTGTCTTGATCTCTCCCTCTCTCTCAACTCTGCCTTTCAAATAAATAAATAAATCTTTACCCCCCCCCAAAAAAAAAGCCACCAGGAGTCAACAATGGAGGCCCCACCCCACTGCCTTTCCCTGCTCACCTCCCAAAGCCCCACTACCAACACCACAGCTGGGTTGTTTTCATAATCTTTTTAAAATCTTTTTTTTTTTTTTTTTTTTTTTTACAGGCAGAGTGGACAGTGAGAGAGAGAGACAGAGAGAAAGGTCTTCCTTTGCCGTTGGTTCACCCTCCAATGGCCGCCGCGGTCGGCGCGCTGCGGCCGGCGCACCGCGCTCGTCCGATGGCAGGAGCCAGGAGCCAGGTGCTTTTCCTGGTCTCCCCATGGGGTGCAGGGCCCAAGCACCTGGGCCATCCTCCACTGCACTCCTGGGCCACAGCAGAGGGCTGGCCTGGAAGAGGGGCAACCGGGACAGAATCCGGTGCCCCGACCGGGACTAGAACCTGGTGTGCCGGCGCCGCAAGGCGGAGGATTAGCCTGTTGAGCCACGGCGCCGGCCGTAAAATCTTAATTTAATTTTATTTTAAGTTTCCATCACCATTGCATCTCACAGTGGGGATTAAGATTCAACACGTGAACCTTAGGGACATGTTCAAGCCTCAGCAGGCTCAAAGGGGAAGGAGGACACAGACTGGTTCTCACCTGAGACACTTCCCTCTCCTTGCTCAGGTGGTCCCAGAAGTTGGTCACCAGGAAGGCTCCATGGACACCTTTCAAGGCAGCCTCCAAAGACTCTTTGTCATCCAAGTCGCCTTTCACCACCTCAGCACCAAGGTCCCGGAGTGCCCGGGCACTGGGCTTAGTGACATCTCTGGTCAATGCCCTCACTGCAAAATGTTTGCTGTCCAAAATGGCCCTGGCCACAGAGCCTCCCTGAGCACCTGCCGGGTGAGGGAGAAGAGAAACCCGGAGGATCAGGAAGAATGTTCAGCAGAGGAAGGCGGTCCACAAGAACCATCCGTCAGGGCATTTCTGGGGTAGCACCTCCTTCAGAGGAACTGCATGGAGCCCCAGGGAGGCCCAGGGCTCTCATGCTCGTTTCTTGCAGCCCCTTAGCAAATGCTGCGGCTGCAGCAGCCTTGTCTCACCCCACACTCCTGCAGATGTTCGGACTCTGCAGTCTTACTCTTACGGGTTGTTGGGTTCAGGGTGGAGACTTGATCTGATGATGGTGCTGAGACGTGGGCATGGCAGGAGGGCTGGAAGTCGCTGGGGGCAGGCCCTTGGACAGTGTTTCATGATAGCATTGGTTTTTTGATTTCAAGTTCGGCCTGGCTGATCTTATCCTGCTTCCCGTCTCCATGATGTGACTGTGCCTCTGTATCCGACATGACCAGCCCGCACCAGGTGCACCGATACTGATTGGTAACCTTCAAACTGTAAGCTGGACTAAGTCTTGTCAACCCCCAAGAAGTTCCTCTAGTGCATTTTAGTTAGCAATGCAGACTAATACAGAGGCCATGGGAAGAGGGTGGGAGAGGCTTGAGGCAGCAAGAGGGCCAGGTAAGAAGGGTAGCTGACCCTCCATTCCTGACTCAACAAGGACAGTTCGGGCTGCTTTGTGGTGCGGCAGGTTGAGCCACCATCTGTGACATCAGAATCCCACGTGAGCACCGGTTCAAGTCTCGGCTGCTCCACTTCCAATGCAGCTAATGTGCCTGGGAAATCTGTGGAAGATGACCCCAGTGCTTGGGCCCCTGCCACTCACATGGGAGACCCAGATGGAGTTCCAGGTTTCTGGCTGCAGCCTGGCCCAGCCCAAGCCTATGTGGCCATTTGGAGAGTAAACCAGCAGATGGAGGCTCTCTCTTGCTCTCTCTCTCTCTCTCTCTCTCTCTCTCTGTATGTGTGTGTGGGTGGGTGGGTGTGTGTGTGTGTTTCCATCTCTCTCTCTCTGTAACTCTGCCTTTCAAAAAAATTATGAAACTGGGGCCGGTGCCATGGCTCACTTGGTTAATCCTCCACCTGTGGCACAGGCATCCCATATGGGCACCAGATTCTATCCCGGTTGCTCCTCTTCCAGTCCAGCTCTCTGCTGTGGCCCAGGAAGGCAGTGGAGGATGGCCCAAGTGCTTGGGCCCTGCACCCCATGGGAGACCAGGAGGAAGCACCTGGCTCCTGGCTTCCGATCAGCGCAGTGCTGGCCGTGGCAGCCATTAGGAGAGTGAACCAAATGAAAGAAGACCTTTCTGTCTCTCTCTCTTTCTGTCTAACTCTGTCAAATATATATATATATATATATATATATATATATAACTAAATTTAAAATAAACAGACAGTTCTACTTTTATCTGGTTATTGATTGTTTTTAAAAAATGCTTTATTGGCTGGCGCTGCGGCTCACTAGGCTAATCCTCCACCTGCAGCGCCGGCACACCGGGTTCTAGTCCCGGTCAGAGTACCAGATTCTGTCCTGGTTGCTCCTCTTCCAGTCCAGCTCTCTGCTGTGGCCAGGGAGTGCAGTGGAGGATGGCCCAAGTGCTTGGGCCCTGCATCCCATGGGCGACCAGGAGAAGCACCTGGCTCCTGGCTTCGGATCAGCGCAGTGCGCCGGCCATAGCACACCAGCCGCGGCAGCCATTGGAGGGTGAACCCACGGAAAAGGAAGACCTTTCTCTCTGTCTCTCTCTCTCACTGTCCACTCGCCTGTCAAAAAAAAAAAAAGCTTTATTTATTTACTTGAAAGTCAGAGTTACACAGAGAGAAAAGGAGAGGCAGAGAGAGAGAGAGAGTTCTTCCATTTGCTGGTTTATTCCCCAATTGGCTGCAATAACTAGAGTTGTGCCAATCTGAAGTCAAAAACCAGGTGCTTCTTTCAGGCCTCCCACACAGGTGTAGGGCCCTAAGCACTTGGGCCATCTTCTACTGCTTTCCCAGGCCACAGCAGAAAGCTGGATCAGAAGTGGAGTAGTCAGGACTTGAACTGGTGCCCATAAGGGATGCTGGCACTTCAGGCAGTGGCTTTACCCACTATGCCACAGCACCGGCCCCCTGGTTATCAATTTTTTATTGGAGTTCTTTACACAATTTTATTTTCTAATGAGGATCCTATGTACACTGTATATATGTATCAAATTCTCACACTGCACCACATAAATATGTACAATTATAATGTAATCATTAAAATAGAAAAAGAAGTTTGTAGCCTATACTTTTTTAAAATTTTGAAAACTGTAGAAGTGTCTTTTTATGGCACCACAGGGGAATCACGACAGGCTCACTACTTGCCTAATTTATCTACTTTGCAAATACTTGCTGACTGTCCTAGGATATCGCTGGGAGCTGCGGGTGACGGACATTGGTGTTCCTCCATCTAATTGGCTGATATTTGTCCTAGATATATTTTTTTGCACTTCCAGATCCGTGTTCATTTTTTCCGCCTGCTTAGTGCCCTTGCAAGTTCACTCTCTTAGACTCCACCACTGGCTCTCTGGCCCTCAGGTGGGATCTGGGCAATGAGAAGCATCAGCTGGAGACCTGAGACACGAAGAGAGGCATTCTCTCCCTATCACACCTTCCCCAGGTCATGGACAACCGCCTGGCCCTTTCTCCCTCCTCCTGTTGCTCATTGGCTCCTTATTGCTTTCTTCCCTCCCACCTTTATTACATTCTCTCAACTTCTCTGAAGGACTGTGACACCTGGGGCTGGCGCTGTGGTGAAGCCAGTAAAGCTGCCGCCTGCATGTCAGTTCAGTCCCAGCTGCCCCACTTCTGATCCAGCTCCCTGCTAATGCTCCTGGGAAAGCAGTGGAAAGTGACCCAAGAGTGAATGCTGTGGAGGCTGTACCACATCAACTGCTCCACGAGTTTGCTTTTAAGTTCTTTACAAATATTACGCATTGCACGGGCACCTTACATACATTACCTCACTTCTCATGATAATTCTTTGACATAGTATTAAGATTTCCAGCTTATAAATAGGAAGCTAAGGCTCAGAGAAAGTAAGAAACATGCCATGGGGCCGGCGCCGTGGTACAGTGGGTTAGTCCTCTGCCTGTGGCACCAGCATCCCATAAGGGCGCCGGTTCTAGCCCTGGCTGCTCCTCTTCCAATCTGGCTCTCTGCTATGGCCTGGGAAAGCAGTAGAAGATGGTCCAAGTTCTTGCGCCCCTGCACACACGTGGAGACCTGGAAGAAGCTCCCAGTTCCTGGCTTCGGATCGGTGTAGCTCCAGCCACTGTGGCCATTTGGGGAGTGAAACAGCGGAAGGAAGACCTCTCTCTCTGTCTCTCCCTCTCATTGTCTGTAACTCTACCTCTCAAATAAATAAATAAAATCGAAAGGAAGGAAGGAAGGAAGGAGGAAGGAAGGAGGGAAGGAAGGAAGGAAAGAGAAAGAAAGAAAGAAAGAAAGAAAGAAAGAAAGAAAGAGAGAAAGAGAGAAAGAGAGAAAGAGAGAAAGAGAGAAAGAGAGAAAGAAAGAAAGAAAGAAAGAAAGAAAGAAAGAAAGAAAGAAAGAAAGAAAGAAAGAAAGAAAGAAAGAAAGAAAGAAAGAAAGAAAGAAATGTGCCTAAGGTAACGCAGCTCCAGGGTGGCTGAGGCGAGCAAAGCAGCTGTGCCTGACCTGGAAGCCCATTCTCTTCCCCCTCCAGCACTGCAGCCCTTCTTGCCGCGTGACCTCACACAGATGAGTGCCTATCTGAGGTTGTAACGCCCATCCCCATCCCACAGGGAGGCCACGAGAGCAGTAGCATAGGCCTGACACCTTGAAGGAACTCCTGTTGTCCCAGCTCAGCCTGCAGACTTGGGCAGAGGACTGGGTTAGGAATACACATGGCACAGACTCCTTAAGCCAGCACCGGGGCTCCTGGAATTCCTACTCTTCCACAAGTCAACTCAGCAGCAGCCACTGCTCCTGGATCTGGCCACTCCAAAACTTGGCAAAGAAGGGCCTTTCACCAACATTGGCAAAAAAAAAAAAAAAAAAAATATATATATATATATATATATATATATATACACGCACTATATAGGACACCCAATTTCATTTAAATTTCAAATAAACAAGCAATTGTTAGTATAAGTATTTCCTGTTGGGGGCGCTGTGGCACAGCAGGTTAAAGCCTCAGCCTGCAGTGCAGGCATCCGATATGGCTGCTACATTTCTGATCCCGCTCTCTCTATGGCCTGGGAAAGCAGAAGATGGCCCAACTCCTTGGGTCCCTGCACTCACGTGGGAGACCCAGAAAAAGCTCCTGGCTCCTGACTTCAGATCAGCTCAGCTCTGGCCATTGTGGCCATTTGGGGAGTGAACCAGCAGAACGGAAGACCTCTCTGGCTCTACCTCTCTCTGTAACTCTGTCTTTCAATTAAATAAAATAAAGCTTTAAGGCCGGCGCCGTGGCTCAACAGGCTAATCCTCCGCCTTGCGGCGCCGGCACACCGGGCGCCGGATTCTGTCCCGGTTGCCCCTCTTCCAGGCCAGCCCTCTGCTGTGGCCCAGGAGTGCAGTGGAGGATGGCCCAAGTGCTTGGGCCCTGCACCCCATGGGATACCAGGAAAAAGCACCTAGTACCTGGCTCCTGCCATCAGATGAGCGCGGTGCGCCGGCCGCAGCGCGCCGTCCACGGCAGCCATTGGAGGGTGAACCAACGGCAAAGGAAGACCTTTCTCTCTGTCTCTCTCTCTCACTGTCCACTCTGCCTGTCAAAAAAAAAAATAAATAAAATAAATAAATAAAAATAAAGCTTTAAAAATAAGTAAGTAAGTATGTCCTATACAATATTTGTGACATACTAAAAAACAAAAACAAACAAGCAAAAAAAACCATTGTTTGTCTGACATTCAAACTTAGCCAGGCTAAATATGCTAAATATGGCAACCTTATCTCAAACATGCCCATTTCTCTAAGATGACTGGGCTAGGGACAAGAACTGAGTAATAAAGGAACAGCCACCCACCCCCTTAGCCAACAAGGGAGCAAACTTCAGCTCTGAAATATTTCGGCTGTTTGTTTAGGAGCCACTCCCAAGGGCCTTATCCATTTGCCTCCCCAACTCCTGGATGTCCTAGTCAGCAATTCAAGGTGACTGGCACTGAGACAGAGCACCTGACCTTCCTAGCCTGCTCCTTCCTGCTATCTCCCATACTTCCATGAGTATCAACTCTATCCTTCCCTAGCTCAAGCCAGGAAACTTCCAAGCTGTTCTCAACTCTTCCTTCTTACTCCTGCCATCTATGCGTTTCCTCAGAGTGAGTCGGGGCGAAGAGGTGCTGGGGGGTTTTGAGAAAAGGCATGACATGACCTCACAGTTTCTGGTGGGTTCTCAGGAGGATGACGTGAGAAGAGATGAAGGACGATGACCTGGTTGGATTAACACGTGGCAGAGATGTCTCTGGCTGTGGGGGAACAGGCTACAAGGGAGGTGAGAGTAGAACCAGGGAGGCAAGTTAGAAGGCCCAGGCAGCCACGTGGATGGAGAGGCCCCAGCACACCCTCCATGCATCCAAACCACAGGAGTGTTGAGCAGACACCAGCAATGCCATGCAAGCCCAGGGACTTCTCACCCTGGCTCCTCCTGCCTACCAGGAAGCGAGTAAAGACTCCAAAGTTTACTATGTGTTGAAATGGACTCACTCCAACAAATTAGCCCCTGGTTAAGAAAAAGAGAATGTGGGCCCTGACCAGCTGAGATAATTACTGACAAACTGAGTCAAATCAGCCTGCCCCTCACGGCATCAGCCACTCCAGCACTGAGCATGCTTCTTCAATCCCCTCCAAAGGGCTTCGTTCAAGCCACACTCGCAAGCTCTGAAGTTAAGAACAGTAAGACGGGAGAGTGAGGAAGTCAGCACCCTCTTTACCTGTTGCTCCAAACACTGCAATCACTTTCCTGTTGGCCATGTTCCCAAGCAGAGAGAGAGCTGGGGGAGAACGTTCCTCGGAGTTGCAACAGCAGCGAAAGTGCAGCTTTGCTTCTTGCACGAGAATTATAAGCCACTTCCGATCACCACACCCCTTCCACGTCCCTCCCTCCTAAGGATTGCCTTGTACCTGCCCTCTGGGTTAGTCACTGTGACTCTGCAATTTTCCTCATGAGAATTCATCCTTTCATTCACTCATTCACTAGGCAAATGTGTATTGAGTGCCTTTGGCATATGCGCCATTGAGTTAGAAATCCTTTGATCTGCATCTTGCCTGCAAGCTCAACTCATGAATGAATAAAACTACAGTACAGAAGACTGGCAGAGGGAACATGGGACGTGGAGGAGAGACCCAGAATTCAGCCTGGGGTTGCAAAGGAAGGCTTGCCACAGGAAGTAATATTGGGGCTGGCCTGAAGATGCCACGAACTTACTCAGGGCAAAGAAAGTGCTGCAGGTGAGAACAACCCCACAGAGCTGAGCTCAAAGGCAGGGCGGTCAAGACCCAGGGCTCACAACAGCTGCAGCAATGCTGTGTGAGTGGCTGAGGTTGGCAGAGGCCAGGGCACACAGCACCTGGTAGACACGGTGAGGAGCTAGGTGTATCCCAACAGCCACGTCGGATTCTATGTGATCGTATGGCCTCAGGGTGGTGGCTGGGTTGACATAAGACAATGTTAGATGCAGAGACATACCTAAGGAGACTGGGTTGAACTGTGCTCCCCACCCCAAATTCACATTAAAATCCTGATGTGACCAGACACAGTTGGAACAGAGATTCTCGTCTCCTCATAAGAAAAATTTCAGATGTGAGACAGAGACCAGCAGTAGGCAAGCTACCGATGTTTAATAGAGAATACACATGCAGGACAAGTAAGCAACTCAGCCAAGAACAAGATCCCAGTCTGCATTTGGCCTGCTTTTTAACAAAGGCAGAGTTATAGAGGGGAGGGAAGGGAGGAAAGAAGGGAGAGGAAGTGAGAGAGAGAGATATATCTTCCAGGTATCTTCCATTCACAGTTTCACTCAACAAATGGCTGCAGCAGCTGGGGCTGGTCCAGGCCACAGCCTGTAGCTCCATCAGCATCTCTCACATGGGTGGCAGGGACCCAAGTACTTATCCATCATCTGCTTTCCCAGCTGCATTAGCTGGAAATTGGGCCATAAACAGAGCAGCCAGGACTGCAACCTGTGCTCCTATATGGGATGTGGCTGTCTCAAGGAGTGGCTTAACACAGGAGTGGCACCACAATACTGGCTCCAGGCTGGGATTTTTATGGGTGTGAGGCATACCTTGTCCCTCTGTTTCTCCCCTGCTAACCTGTTTCTTCTGGAATATTGCTGGCCAGAGGGCTTTCTAGGCATGAAATTCCTCCAGAGGCTTTATCAGCACAATGTTATTGGATCAAATAGCCACCCTCTTGCTGGGTCAGGAAGATTCCCCACAAATGTCTGGGGAGCCCTCAGACCTACCCTACAAGGTTAGTGTACATGGCCAGGACTTTTGATACATTAATGCTGGACTGCTTTTTTTAAATGCATTTATTTATTTGAAAGGCAGAAACAAAGAAAGAGGGACAGACAGAGAGATCTTCTACCCATTGTTTCACTTCCCAAATTGCCACAACAGCCAGGGTTTAGCCAGGCCAAAGCCAGGAGCTAGGAGCTTCTTCCAGTCTCCCACGTGGGTAATCCTTTGCTGATTTCCTGGGCACTTTAGCAGGGAGCTGGATTGGAAGTGGAGCTGTCAGGACTCAAACTGGTGCTATATGAGATGCCAGCATTGCAGGCAGTGGCCCATCCTGCTACGCCAAAGCTCCAGCCCCAGTGGGCTGATTTCAAGGTGCGCTTCCAAGGTTTCTATATTGCTCTCTCCATTTAAGTGCCCCAACTTGCTATTTTTTTCCTTTGGCCCCTCTCACACATATATGCTAATGTCTACCTTCCAACCTAACATTCCCCCTCAAGAGAAGTAATCCCATAATCTTATGGGGTAGCATGGGTGGATGTCTGTCTTCTGTATTCTTGTTGAGTTGGTATATGGGTGTAGAGTTGGTTGTAGGTATTTTTCTCTTGCTCTCTGTCCAGTGGGGTTTGAGGGTGACCTGGAAAAAATTGTCCTGTGTGATCCAGAGGGCTGTTCCCCTCATCTGACAGGATAGGCTGGAAGCACTGTCTCATGACCACCTGGAGCTGGACAGCTTGTATTCTGTTAGAGATAAAAATGGATGAGGACATTAAAAACATGTGGTCTAAAGAGAAGTAGTAAGAGTATGGAGGTTATAGGGCCAAGGAAGAATCATAGCCAGGGTTTCCATGACCAAAAATTCCAGCCTTGTTCAGCTTGGACCTGGAGATATAAGGCCTTGTCCAAGAAACACTGAATATGGTTTTGTACCTGGTCAGCTTGATTTACTCCAAAATAGCATTCTTCTTGGAATATGGTGCAGACTCCTCCTCAGGCAGCAGTTAGCATGCCAAAGTCCTGTCTGTTTCTTTTTTATATTTATTTATTTATTTGAAAGTCAGAGTTACACAGAGAGAGGAGAGGCAGAGAGAGAGAGAGGTCTTCCATCCAATGGTTCACTCCCTAGATGGCTGCAATGGCCAGAGCTGTGCCGATCCAAAGCCAGGAACCAGGAGCTTCCGGGTCTCCCACATGGGTGCAGGGGCCCAAGGACTTGGGCCATCTTCTACTGCTTTCCCAGGCCAGAGCAGAGAGCTGGATCAGAAGTGGAGCAGCCGGGTCTTGAACCAGTGCCCATATGGGATGCTGGTGCTTCGGGCCAGGGCGTTAACCCACTGCGCCACAGCGCCAGCCCCAGGCCTGTCTGTTTTGAAGGACCACCACAGCCAAAGAGTTGATCCGGTTTTGGAGGGTGAGGAAGGAGGCTGTAATCTGGGTAGTAAATTCAGCTAATTCAGTGCAGAGGTTAACAAAGATCTTGGTTGCTGAAACTACCTGAGTTGTTCCTGTGGTGATCCCTACTACCCTGGCCAGGGTGCTTACTTCCACCAGGATGGGCGTTGGTGGGGAATTCTTTTGGAGACTTGAGAAGTGGCATATAAGGGAATTGGTATGGGGGCTGAAGCATTGGCAACC
Source organism: Sylvilagus floridanus (assembly GCA_949820135.1). Lineage (NCBI taxonomy): Eukaryota > Metazoa > Chordata > Mammalia > Lagomorpha > Leporidae > Sylvilagus > Sylvilagus floridanus. The sequence continues at coordinate 92,310,444 of OX463244.1, read as the reverse complement.
GATACAGCACATGGGACATAGGCCAGTGTGCAGAGCCCTGCCCAGTTAGTGTGTAAGCATTGGTAGGTGGAAGTTCCACAAAGTACACCTCTTCTTAGGACCAGTGGCGCACATTAAATTGGAGTTTGGGGTTAATTTGAAGGACATGGCAGCAAATGATGCTGTGATCTTATTGTGGGAGGCGTTGTTTGTCTGATCTTTCCAGAACATTATCCACAGGGTAGTATCAATGAAATCCAGGGCATTTTGCCATCCTCCTGAATGATGGAGTAATTATCTATCCCTGTTCTGCCCATCAGGGCTAGGTATCCACTTGAGAGGGGCTGTCTGTGGCGACAGCTCCCAGTAATATTAAGACAATGTGACATGGACACGTTGGGTGGGGATGGGAGGCGAGAGAGCAGTAAAGGAGCTTTGAAGATCCAATCGTTGATGTGTAGAGTAACCATAAAGATGTAGAAAGGGTTAGAGATCCCACAGGACATCCCTGGGAAAACTCAGGTGAAAGGTGGCAGGGGAGGGTTGTAGTCTTTAGGTTGATCTTTGCATAATCAAGCCTCATAACAGGAAGTGAGAGGCTATCTTTCTTGACTGATGCATGGACCCTTATATCCAGAAGTTGAATAATATGTGTACCCCTCTGTCTGAACCCATTCCCTCACAGAGGTCAGCCTTGCCTCTCCAGATTTATAACTGGTAGCCTGGCCTGTCTGAAACTCATGTCTGAAAATCCTTTTGAAATTGAGCTGAAGGAATAAAGTATTTGCCAGTATTATTTGTTTGCATGTCTACCAGGACTTCTGAGCCTCAAAGCGGGAGGTGGCCCTGTCCTAAATCTGAGCAGGGCAGGGGGAGAACTAACAGCCAGACTCGTTTGATCTCCTGGCAAACTGTTCCTGCATTCTTCCTTAGGGTCTGGTTGGCCGTTTCTACTTTACCAGAAGACTGAGGTCTCCAAGTAGAGTGAAGATACCAGGTTATCCCTAAGGCCTTCAAAATCCCCTGTGTGATCTGGGACATGAAAGAGGGCCTGGTGTCACTTTGTAGTGATCTTGGGAAGCCAAAGAGGGGGATAACTTCATTTAAGGAGTATGTTGGCCACTTTCTGAGCTCCATCAGTCCAGGATGGGAAGGCTTCCACCCCTCCAGTAATGGTGTCTACAAGAAGAAGCAGGTATTTATAGCTTTAACACAGTGGCGATATTTGCCAATCTGCCCTGTGGCAAGTCCCTTTCTCTGCATAGGTTTAATTAAGTGAGCAACCAGACTCATGGGGAGTGTCTATAGTACATAAAGTACAACTCTTGGCAGATTCTTTGGCTAGTTTTTGTCAGACCCTTACCAGAAAACAACTTACCACATAGTTTTTTAAGTCTGTCTCTCCTAAAAATGGTGGAAATCTCATAAGCATTCCCATTGTGAGTGCTTGAAGGAGGTACGTTATTCCCTCTTCTGATGCCATCTTCCCACTGTGTTGGTATATCCCTGCTCTTTGGCCCAGGCACCTTCCGAGGGGTTGTTTCCTTTGGGCTTTTGGATTACAGAGTCTGAAAGGGCAGGCTGAGCAGTGGCAGCTGTTTTAGCCACTGAGTCTGTGAAAGAGTTAATTAAAGAAATGTCATCAGACTCCTTTTAATGGCCTCTACAGTGCAAGACTGTGATCTTCCTGGGCATATTTTCTGCCTCAAGAAGTTTAAGAATCTGAGATCCCATGGGACCAGAGTCCTGATGCACTGAGTTAAGCCCCTGCATGCAGTGCTGGCATCCCATATGAGCACCAGTTCAAGTCCTAGCTGCTATGCTTCTGATCCAGTTCCCTGCTAATGTGCCTGTGAATGCAGAGGATGATGGCCCAAGTGCCTCGGCCCCTGCCACTCATGTGGGAGACCAGGACGGAGTTTCAGGCTCCTGGCTTTGGCCTAGCCCAGTCCCATCAACTGTGACCATTTGGAGAATAAGCCAGCATATGGGAGATCTATCTCTCCTCACTCTGTAATTCTCTCTTTCAAATAAAAACAAACCTTTTCACTTTTTTAAAGATTTGTTTAGTTATTTGAAAGGCAGGGGTCAGAGAGAGGTAGAGACAGAGAATGAGAAAGGTATCTTCCATCCACTGGTTCACTCCCTAAATAGCCACATGACCAGGGCTGGGTCAGGCTGAAGCCAGGAGCCAAGAGCTTCTTCTGGTCTGCTACATGGATTCAGGGGTCCAAGCACTTGGGTCATCTTCTGCTGCTTTCTCAGGCACACTAGCAGGGAGCTGGATTGGAAGTAGAGCAGCCAGGACTTAAACCGGTACCCATATGGGATGCCAGCACTGCAGGTGGCAGCTGTACCCGCTATGCCATGGCACCAGCCCCTAAAAGCAAATCTTAAAAACAAGAAAGAATGTGAAGTCTCTGCTTGATAGGAGTGTCTCTGGCCATCAAGTGTCTCCTTTCTCTCCAGACATTCCTACGGGTTTGTAAGACTGAAGTGGCTTATTTGGAATCTGTATATTTACTAATCCTTTTGTCCTTGCCTAGTTCTAGTGCCCTGGTAAAGGCAGTCAATTCTGGCAATTGGGCTGAGGTTCCTGGAGGAATAGCACAGACTGCAGTAATGTGCTGTGGTGTAACTATTACATAACCTGAAAACAGGTTCCATCACTGATAAAAACTGCTCCCATCTGCAAGCCAAGCCTCATCTGCATTGTCAGGGGTTGGTCTTTTAGGCCCCTTCTGCTGGCATAGGCCAAATCAATAGCTTCAGTACAAGAATGAGGGGGCCATTCTCCCCTGGGATGGGCATTGGGGTAGTTGGCTTAAAGGTGCAGCAGTGTATTATTTTGATCTTCTGCAGCCTATAAGCCAGTGAGAGCCCTTTTGTTCTTGGTGGGAACTTATTTGATATGAGGTATATAAAAATTATTTATTGTCCTAGTGTAATTTGGAAGGCCTCCTCTGCCAGTAAGGTGGCAACCGCTATCTCTAGCAGTGAGGCCATCCTTATGCAACTATGTCCAAAGTCTTGGAAAAATAATCAACAATCAGCTTACCAGGTTCCATGTACTGAGTTATACTCCCAGTGTGACCCCTTGCCTCTTGGTGACATAGAGCTGATAAGATTTAAGTGTGTTCAGCAATGCTAGCACAGGGGCCCTAGTCATGGAAGCCTTTAACTGGGCCAAGACTGGGTTTGTTTCCCTTTCCCAAAGGAGGGATCCTTGTCCTGCCTTGCTCTTGAGGGCCTGATATAGGTGCGTTCCTATGTCTCTGTACCTAGAGATCCATAATCTGAAATATCCTGTTAGTCTGAGAAATGCCCAGAGCTGCCTTAAGATTGTAGGGGTAGGAATTTGTTGTATAGCCTGTATCCTCTCCAGGGCCAATCTCCATTCCCTGGGGGTGAGGATGGCCCCGAATTGTTGACTTCTTGGGAGACCTGCTGTGCTTTCCCCTTGAACACCCAATAGCCACATCCTTTCAAAGGGTGCTAGTTAAAAACTGGAGCCTCAGGTGAGGGAAAAGATGAGCAAGTCATCAACATATTGGATCATCTTTCCACTACCACCCCCATTAAGAGATAGGTCCTTTATAACTTCCACAATGACCTGCCCAAACAGGTGGGAGCTGTCTCTGAGTTCCTGTGGCAACACTGTCCAAATTAGCTGTTGCTTTAAGTCTTGTCTGCTAACCCATTCAAAGGCAAGTAGAAACTGATGGGAGGAGCCCATAAGAATTCAGAAAAAGGCACCCTTAAGATCTAAGACTGAAAATCATTTAGTTCTTGAATGTATTTCCCCTAAGATGGCATAAGGTTTGGGTATGATGAAGTGAATAGGTATTAGCACCTCACTGAAGATCTGGAAATCTTGAACTAATCTGTGTTCTCCATTTTTCTTCTTCACTAGTAGAATTGGCATATTGCAAGAGAAACTGATATGTTAATAATGCATGCTGGAGAAATTTGTTGATCAGGGGTTCTAGACCCTCTCTGGCAGCTGTCTTAAGGGTACTATTTCTGATTTGGGAATCAATTAAGGCCTTTAAGCTTAATAATAATCAGGCAAGATTTTTTTTTTTTTTTTTTTTTTTTTACAGGCAGAGTGGACAGTGAGAGAGAGAGAGAGACAGAGAGAAAGGTCTTCCTTTGCCGTTGGTTCACCCTCCAATGGCCGCCGCGGTCGGCGCGCTGCGGCCGGCGCACCGCGCTCGTCCGATGGCAGGAGCCAGGAGCCAGGTGCTTTTCCTGGTCTCCCCATGGGGTGCAGGGCCCAAGCACCTGGGCCATCCTCCACTGCACTCCTGGGCCACAGCAGAGGGCTGGCCTGGAAGAGGGGCAACCGGGACAGAATCCGGTGCCCCGACCGGGACTAGAACCCGGTGTGCCGGCGCCGCAAGGCGGAGGATTAGCCTGTTGAGCCACGGCGCCGGCCTCAGGCAAGATTTTAAGGCCCAGCCATGTATGTCTAAGGTTCAGATCTGTGGGTGACTTGTAGATCTGTCTCTTCATGTAGCATACTGGAACGTCTGGGATGACATATAGCAATGGCAGGAATCTGGCTGTCTTCACGTATGAAGGGTTACCCAGGTTCCAAACTTGCTCTAAATGTTCTTCCCAGAAGGGGCATGGGACATTCATCCATTACTAAGAACTGGTGAGAGAGTATGTTCTGGCCCCAGAAACAATATAAGGGGACATAAATCTCATTAGGTAAGGCACCACAGACCTCCATTATCTAGCTGGACTGAAAAGAGGATTGGCCTGAATAGGATGATAGAATAGAGTAGGTAGGTCCCATATATTAAAAAAAAAAAAAATTATGACCCTATCTGCAACACCAATACTGACTCTAGGCTCTGCCCCCCCAGTAGTAATGGTAGACTAGGGGGCCACACAGAAAGAAGGGCTTCCTCTGTCTTGGACCAACAGGGTCTATTGTTTCAACCTGGGAGTCCTTCAACCCCTGGGGCATTTCCATTTCCAGTGGTCTGGTTTTCAGCAGAGTTGGCAAGGCTTCCACAGAGGCCAATTTTTGTTGTTGTTGTTGTTGAGACAGCTGCCCACCCAATGCCCTGCATGAATAACGGGTGCTGTGTGAGTGCAGACCAGCCTTGTTGGGTTTTTCTGATGGCAGATCACTTTTAAAGGAAGGTATCTTTCAGTGGGCCTGCCGCCTATCCTTTTGCTCCTTCTTCCTAGCCCTTTCTTCTTCCTCTTGGTCTCAATTAAAGTAGACATGGAGGAAGCCTTTAGGATGTCAGTCAGCTGAGGGAGGGTGTTCAGCCCCATCCCTAATTTTTGAAGCTTCCTTCTAGCATCAGGGAGAGCCTGAGCTACAAATGCATCCTTTAACACTATGTGCTTCACAGGGGAGGGAAGATCTACATCAGTATGTTTTGCAGTTCTCTTTTTAAGCCTCTTTAAAAAGGCAGTTGGTTTTCCCTGGATTCCTGTTCTATATTTACTAGTTTGTTAAAGTTTATTGGTGGCATCTTGCTGGCACACAGTCCTGCCAGTATACAAGTCAACATGATTCCTGTGACCTAGCCTGGCGGGGGCACTATAATCCCTTCGGGTTCATCCCTTGGCAGAGCTGTATTTTCAATTGGGTAGCTCTGATTGTGCATATGTAAGGTATTTGCATAATCATGGACATGTTCTCTCTTTTTTTTGTAGTTTTTTTTGTTTTATTACTTATTTGAAAGGCAGAGTTACAGAAAGAGAGAGAGAGATCTTTCATCTACTGGTTCATTCCCCAAATGGCCACAATGTCCAGGGCTGGGTCAGGCCAAAGCCAGGAACCAGGAGCTTCTTCCCAGTCTCCCACATGGTTGCAGAGGCCCAGAGACTTGGACCTTCTTCCATTGCTTTCCCAGGAGCATTAGCAAGGAGCGCTTTGGAAGTGGAGCAGCCAGGACTCAAACCAGTGCACATATGGAGTACCAGTACTGTAGATGACAGCTTAACCCATAACACCACAGCGCTGGCCCTAATCATGGTTTTTTTTGTTTTTTTTTTGTTTGTTTGTTTGTTTGTTTTTTGACAGGCAGAGTGGATAGTGAGAGAGACAGAGAGAAATGTCCAGCACCACGCTGATCCGAAGCCAGGAGCCAGGTGCTTCTCCTGGTCTCCCATGGGGTGCAGGGCCCAAGCACTTGGGCCATCCTCCACTGCACTCCCTGTATGCACACTCCCTGGCCACAGCAGAGAGCTGGCCTGGAAGAGGGGCAACCGGGACAGAATCTGGTGCCCCGACCGGGACTAGAACCCGGTGTGCCGGCGCCGCAAGGTGGAGGATTAGCCTAGTGAGCCATGGCACCTGCCAGGAATGTTCTAACACTTTGCCTACCCACATGAGCTAATTTGGTATCCATGAGGAGAACTATGTCTTTCCAGATTAAGGTCAACCATAGCAGTCACCTTATGTCACTCAAAAGTTTCAGGTTCAAGGGGACTTGTATTTTGAAGGGATCATTTGATCCCACTGCCTCTTGTAGGGTGTAGTTCAGTGGTTTCTATGCTCAAGACCGTGGGCCAAGTCTCAGCTATGGGGAAGAAGGCCCTGTAATAGGAAAGGGAGGCTGGGGGGAAGGGTGGGAGGCTTGTTTTTATTAGACCCTTGGGGGCCTTCAGTGTTGGGGAGTCTAGTTTTTGCAGGGCAATTTTTTGTGAAGGTAGGTTTTTTAGTTTTTTGTTTCGTTTTGTTTGGCTCTGTCTCACAGTGAGCTCTCAGTTGCTGATTTTAAGTAAAGCAAGCATGGCCAGGTCCAGCCTACAGTTGTTGCGGGGTTCATGATTTTTCTCTTACTGCCGTAAAGGCCTGTGTATAAGGGACTTCTCTTCATTCACCACGTCCATAGCAGGAGAGTTCTGGCTGTAAAATGCTATTATAATTCAAGCTCTCAATTTCTGGCCATGTTTTCTGGTTTTCTCATTTATATTGTTGCCTGGTGGTGCTAGAAAAAGATTAGCCATTTCTTCTTTAAAGTTTGAGGGTCAAAATTCTCAAAGAATGTTGAGAATACATCCTAGTGGAGAGCTGCGTGGTCTAGCAAGTCAGTTCCCCATCCGGAGAATGAAGCAAAAATGGGGCAACGAACCAGGTGTCCCTGTCTGTTTCTCAAGAAAGAAGGGGGAGAACAGGTGTCCCTGTTTGATCTCACACTCTGGGAAGAACTGGCCTGGCTCAGTTCTCTGGGCTTTCAGACTTAACTGCTCTTACCACATAGCTCAACCTCAACCACCTCTAGATCTCTTTCCTCCTGCTGAGCTGGACCCTTGATTTTCATTCACATTCCAGCCTGGCAATGCCTGAGCCATGTGATGTTTGCTCGGGCACGAAGGATGTATACTCCCTCTTCTTCTTTTTTTTTTTTTCCTTTCTTTCAAGCTGGCGTGCAGTTCTGCAAGGCACAGGTGGCATACATGGCAGCCAGGTAATCGCTTTCCTGACACAGGTTCTGTGCCCAGGGGCAGGGTCTAGGAGTTTGGGGGTATCAGGCTGGGCCTCCCTGACTCCCCAGGCCTTTCACCTCAATCCCTAGGTGGATGGGTGACCTCCCCAGGGGGTTTTTAAATGTCCACACTAGGTGCACTAGGTACCTGGTGGAATTGCTGTGGGAGAGGCTGCCAGACCCTTGACTCAATGCCGACCCCAGCCCTATCAGGTGCCAGAGATGAGGGAAAGAGCACCCACCCCTGCCACACCCTCATAAACACACACACACATGCACACACAACAAACACAACTCAGTCACACTTCTTTCTTCCTCCTGACCTTGCAATAAAAATGTTAAAGGAGGCAGGACAATCCTTGTCCAGGATAAAGCCATGGGGGAGGGGTGTGCTCTGGAACCAGTCCCAGGAGCAGTGATGGCCCAGGGGTACAGGCAATATTATTGGTACCTGCAATCTTGAAGATTTTAAAAGACCCCCCTACCTCTTTTTTTTTCCCTTTCATTAAGATTGCAATAGATTGCAATAGGGCTGGTCCTGTGGTGTAGTAGGTTAAGCTTCTACCTGCAGTGCCAGCATCCCATATGGGCACCAGTTTGACTCCCAGCTGCTTCACTTCCAGTCCCGCTCTCTGTTAATGGTTTGGGAAAGCAGTTAAAGACGGCCCAAGTGCTCGGGCCCCTGCACTCGTGTGGGCAACCCAGGGGGAAGCTCCTGACTCCTGGCTCCTGGCTTTGGATTGGCACAGCTCCTGCCATTGGGACCATTTGGGGAGTGAACCAGCAGATGGAAAAATCTCTCTCTTTCTCTCTCTCTCTCTGTGTAACTCTTTCAAATAAGTAAAATAAATGTTAAAAGAAAAAATATTATGATGATGCCTGATAACATCTCACCAGAAACATCAGATCTCTATATATGTTATACAATCTCTAGAGTATTTTTATCACATCAACAACATATCCATATATTGGGGCCGGTGCTGTGGCACAGCAGGTTAAAGCCCCAGCCTACAGTACCAGCATCCCATGTGGGTGCCAGTTCGAGCTCCGGTTGCTCCACTTCCAATCCAGCTCTCTGCTATGGCCTGGGAAAGCAGTAGAAGATGGTCCAAGTCCTTGGGCCCCTTCACCCCCGTGGGAGACCTGGAGGAAGCTCCTGGCTCCTGGCTTCAGATTGGCGCAGCTCTGGCCATTGTGGTTATTTGGTGAGTAAACCGGCGGAATGGAAGACTTCCCTGTCTCTCAATCTACCTCTCTCTGTAACTTTCAAATAAATAAAATAATTTTAAAAAACATATCTATATAAACACAACATAAGTTTACCATCATTTCGTAGCCTGGCAATGCACTCTATATAATTCAAATTATCTCAATTAGCTATTGTCTTGTCAGGATGAGAGTCACAGCTTTTAAGATTTCCAGAGATCAGGCTGGAAATCTCAATGTCAAATGTAGAACTTTAAATGTAAAAAATTGTCAAAGGTTTAGAACATTTGGTCAAAATGAGATCTCAGATCATTATAAAAGATAAACCATTTAATCAGGGACTTTGAACCAGAGCTATGGGCCAGATTTAATAGTTATAAGGTGATCATTCAAGTATTTTATAAAATTTATTTATTTAAAATGCAGAATGACAGAGTTGGAGATCTTTTTTTTTTTTTTTTTTGACAGGCAGAGTGGACAGTGAGAGAGAGAGACAGAGAGAAAGGTCTTCCTTTGCCGTTGGTTCACCCTCCAATGGCTGCCACGGACGGCGCGCTGCGGCCGGGCGCACCGCGCTCATCTGACGGCAGGAGCCAGGCGCTAGGTGCTTATCCTGGTCTCCCATGGGGTGCAGGGCCCAAGCACTTAGGCCATCCTCCACTGCACTCCTGGGCCACAGCAGAGAGCTGGCCTGGAAGAGGGGCAAGCGGGACAGAATCCAGCGCCCCGACCGGGACTAGAACCCGGTGTGCCGGCGCCGCAAGGCGGAGGATTAGCCTGTTTAGCCACGGCGCCGGCCAAGAGTTGGAGATCTTACAACTGCTGGTTCACTCCCTAGATGGCCACAATGGCCAGGACAGGGCCAAGTAGAAGCCAGGAGCCTGGAACTCCATTTGGGTCTCCCATGTGGGTGGCAAGGATCAAGAACTTGGGCCATCATCCACTACTTTCTCAGGAGCAGGGAATTGAACAGGCACTTTGATATAGGATGCCTGCATTGTAAGCAGCAGCTTAACCTGCTTCACCACAATATAGCCCCTTAATTTAAAAAAAAGTAGATAATCTGAATTCCTTTAAGACTCAGATCTCCAAGTAGTCAAAACTCAACAAAAACATCAGTGAACACAAGAAATCTTCCCCACAACACGCAACATCTTTGTTGACACGCAAAATCTTTGTTTCCTAGATCAATTACAAAAACAAAAACAAAACAAAACACCTTGAATAAAAGGATAGGCATGTGACATCACCCCATTACTTGGAACAATTTATTTTTTTTTCATAGCAATTGGCAGATTTTAATACTCAAAAAGAATTAAGTCCATTGTACACATTAAAAATACAGAAAACTTAATGCAGAAATGAAGTTTCCAATTCAGCCTTTGTGGCAACTTTTTGAATTAGAGTTACATATAAATATAGTACACTTTACAGTTCCCAAACTTCATAATTTTTATACTGTGATTTGTAGAGCTTCTTTTTATGTTGTTTATATATATATATATATATATATATATATATACCATCTTGTTCACTTGATTAACATATCTAAATGTGCACCACTTTAGAATAAAGAAAATGTTTTTAAAAAGGCAGGCACAATAACCTATCCACTCCCACTTTATGAAAATTGAAACCTTGTGTATAAAGTTAATTTAAGGGAAAAAACTTTAAGGCTCACATACTTTAGTAGCTAGGATTAAACATAAGAAATGAAAAATTAAAAAAACCCTCCAGTGACACTTCTAATATTGACTGATTCTGCATTTTCAAGTTTAGAATACATAAACTGAAAAAAGCTGTAAGAAAAAAAAAAGAGAGAGAGAGAGGTGCCTGTTGTGGCGTAGTGGGTAAAGCAGCTGCCTGCAGTGCTGGCATCCCATATGGGCGCCCGTGAGACCTGGCTGCTCCACTTCCAATCCAGCTCTCTGCTGTGGCCTGGGAAAGCAGCAGCAGATGGCCCAAGTGCTTGGGCCCTTGCACCCACGTGGGAGACTCGGAGGAAGCTCCTGGCTTCAGATGGGCACAGCGCTGGCAATTGCGGCCAACTGCGGAGTGAACCAGTGGATGGAAGACCTCTTTGTCTGTCTGTCTCTCTCTGCCTCTCCTCTCTCTGTGTAACTCTGATTTTCAAATAAATAAATAAATCTTTTTTAAAAAGAGAGAGACAGAGTTATGCAGAACATTTTAAAACTGTTCATGATAGCCAGTGCTGTGGCTCAATAGGCTAATCCTCTGCCTGTGGCGCCGGCACCCTGGGTTCTAGTCCTGGTTAGGAACCAGGAGAAGCACCTGGCTCCTGGCTTCGGATCAGCACAGTGCGCTGGCCACAGCGGCCATTGTGGGGTGAACCAACGGAAAAAGGAAGACCTTTCTTTCTGTCTCTTTCTCTCTCACTGTCCACTCTGCCTGTCAAAAAAAAAACCATTCATGATGTGAGAAATTAAAAGCAAATCAATGATTTAAGAATTAACTAAATATGATATAATTTAGAAATGTAGGTAACATTGTTTAAAAAAATCACCTGATAGCAAAACAGTTTTAAGTAATAAAACCAACCCTCCAGGGTCAACCTGTTTTTCCTGTGTAAGAAGAACAAAGATCTTCTGTTTTGATACAAATTGTAAAAAAGAATACTAGCTGATGAATGAAAAGCACTTCTAAATTACTCAAAAACAGCATGCAATCCTTTTCATTCAATGGATGTTTTTCAAAACTTCGTTCCTTTTAAGATTTAAGGGAAAAAAAAATGTTTCCCTTAATTTCAAGTTCATTCATATGGTAATGAGAATTCACACCAAATAGACATCTGCCACCTACTGAGGGACACATAAATGAGGAACAGGTTTTTTTGTTTGTTTGTTTGCTTTTGACAGTCAGAGTGGACAGTAAGAGAGAGAGATAGAGAGAAAGGTCTTCCTTTGCCATTGGTTCACCCTCTCTAATGGCCGCCGAGGTTGGCGCACCGCGCTGATCCAATAGCAGGAGCCAGGTGCTTCTCCTGGTCTCCCATGGGGTGCAGGGCCCCATGGGCACTCCACTGCACTCCCAGGCCACAGCAGAGAGCTGGCCTGGAAGAGGGGCAACCAGGTCAGAATCCGGCACCCTGACCGGGACTAGAACCCGGTGTGCCAGCACCGCAAGGCGGAGGACTAGCCTATTGAGCCGCGATGCCAGCCTTGAGGAACAGTTCTTTAAAAATAGAGGTTACAGCCTTCCCTAATCTGACAAGTCAAATGTACTCCATGGAACCCTGTTGTGCATGGTGGGCATGAAGATCACAAAACCTCCTTCACTGTACACAGACTCAGATCCCCACCCCCTAGGAAGATGCCACCTCCAACAATCACTCCCTATCCTAAGTGATAACAAAACTCTAAACATTTACAAGTAAGTGTTTCTATTAAAATATGGCATTTCTGCTCCAAGCACATTATTAAGCCCATCTAATCCAAATTGCCACAGAGGTCCTTTAAAGCAGTCACACTAATCTGTGAAAATATTCACAAGAGTTATTCCTTTTTGCCAAGAAAAAGTGAAAACATTGGTCATCTCTAATTTACAAGCTGCTGGAAAAGGAATAATGAACATTTGAAAAATAATAATAAGGGGCTGGCACTGTGGCATAATAGGTAAAGCTGCCGCCTGCAGTACTGGCATCCCATATGGGCGCAGGTTTGAGACCTGGCTGCTCCACTTCTAATCCAGCTCTCTGCTATGGCCTGGGAAAGCAGCAGAAGATGGCCCAAGTGCTTGGGCCCCTGCACCTTTGTGGGAGACCTGGAAGAAGCTCCTGGCTCCTGGCTTTGGATCGGTGCAGCTCTGGCTGTTGCAGCCAATTGGGGAGTGAACCATCGAATGGAAGACCTCTCTCTCTCTCTCTCTCTCTCTGCCTCTCCTCTCTCTGTGTAACTCTGACTTTCAAATAAATAAGTAAGTAAGTAAAAGCAACATACACTGTTTAAGTTCCACTAACCAAGGAGCAAAATGGTGTTAATCTGAAATTACATTAATGTCTGCTGCTTGCAATATTGAAGACATAGTCTATGGGTAGTGATTTATCCCTGAATTTCATATTCAAAATTTCCTTACATTAATACCCTTAGGATATTCCTGATGGAGCTGGCTGCAGGCAGCGGATAGGTGTGTGCTTTTACAGTGTCTCTGTGCTGTGTGGGTGTTTCCTTCCGGCTGGCTGGGTGCCCAATGCAATCTTCCCCATTCTATCACAGCAATCTTACAGGGAGCACCACGAAGGGTGTATGGCAAAAAAAAAAAAAAAAAAAAAAAAAGAGGGTCGCTGCTGTTTGGCAAGACAGACAAGGCAGGAGAAAGGAGGTAAGTGGGCGAGACGTGGGGCGTGCCTCAAGCCTGCAGGTGGGGCTCCTCAGACTAACCCACCACTCTCAATGGCTCCTGGCTGGCTCTCCCAAAGAGAGGGTATGGGAGGCAGCTGAAACAGATTCTTGTCTCCCCATAAGAAATGAATTTCAGGAGTGAGACCGAGAGTGGCAATAAGCAAGCTAGCTGTGTTTAACGAGGAGACCACACCTGGCAGGGCAGGCGGGCCACTTGACAAAGAACCGAGAGTCCAGTCTGCAATCAGACTGGGGTTCTTACGGGCATGGGACACATACTCTCCTCCCTCCCTCTACTAGGATAGTGCTGTGTAGAGGCCTTTCCCGGCCTTCATCAGAGCAAAGTTAGCAAACCAAACAACACCCAAGGCACCAGAATATCAGGGGGCTGGAGTGGTGGGGGGCCCCACAAGGTCATCAAACACCAGCGGGACTTCTGATACATAAATTCTGGGCTGTTTTCAAAGCATGCTTCTCAGACTTCTGAGTTCCTGCCCTGATTTAACCATGAGAACTTCCTGGGCTACTTTCCCTTAGGCTTCTCACACGCATAGGCTACTGTCTCCCTTCCTTCCTAATGATAATCCCCAGCACCCCAGAATGGGACCTCACTGGGAGATGGGATCCTTACAGAGGTATGCAGGTTAAGGGGAAGTCATTAGGGTAGGTGTCAAGGCAGTATGAGTGTTTTCCTTATTAAAAGGGGGAACAAGGACACAGATGCATACAGAGCGAAGAAAGTGCGGGGAAGACACCGAGTGACCATGAAGACAGCCATCCGCAAGCCAAGGAGAGAGGTCCAGACTGATCCCTCCCTCACAGCCTCAGGAGATACCTCGAGGCAGTGAATTTCCACAGTTTAATCTGCTCTGTGGTAGGCTAGCAGCCTTAGGTGTGACAAAGGCATGGGAAAGATATTGAGGAGGCAAACTGAGAAGGTCTTTGTGATTGATGGGATGTGGGAAAAACAAAGTGGGGAGGAGAAAGGACTACAAACAAGACTCTGCCCGTTGAGATGGGGAGGCTGGAGCAGGAGCAGGGCTCAAGGGAAAAGGAGCTCAGCGTTGGACCTGCTGGGTTTAGGGCCACAGCTTATTGTGATATGGGCAGGGAGGACAGTGAGGATGAAGAAATCAAGTACAAGCGTCCCTTTAGCGAGCCTAGCCAAAGCAGGCATGGCAGTGTGGTGGGTGAAGCCGCCACTTGTGATGCCAGCATCCCGTTTCAGAATGCCGGCTCCAGTCCCAGATGCTCTGCTTCTGATCCAGCGTCCTGCCAATGTGACTGGGAAAGCAGCAGAAGACAGCCCAACTACTTGGACCCCTGCCACCCATGAGGGAGACCAGGATGGAGTTCCTAGCTCCTAGCATCAGCTGGGCCAGCCCCAACTGTTGCAGCCATTTTGGGGAGTGAATTAGCGGATGGATGATCTCTCTCTCTCCCTCCCTTTCAAATACATACATACATACATATTTTTAAAAAATAGTCTTTTGTGGAGGAAGCATAAGTGAACTATGGTCACAAGAGGAAATGGAGGCCGGCACCGCGGCTCAATAGGCTAATCCTCCGCCTTGCGGCGCCGGCACACGGGGTTCTAGTCCCGGTCGGGGCGCCGGATTCTGTCCCGGTTGCCCCTCTTCCAGGCCAGCCCTCTGTTGTGGCCAGGGAATGCAGTGGAGGATGGCCCAAGTGCTTGGGCCCTGCACCCCATGGGAGACCAGGATAAGTCCCTGGCTCCTGCCATCAGATCAGCGCGGTGCACCGGCCGTAGCGCGCTAGCCACGGCGGCCATTGAAGGGTGAACCAACGGCAAAAAGGAAGACCTTTCTCTCTGTCTCTCTCTCTCACTGTCCACTCTGCCTGTCAAATAAATAAATAAATAAATAAGATGAAATGGACGGGCCGGCCCTATGGCATAGTAGGTTAAGCCTCTGCTTGTGGTATTGACATCGCATATGGCCATTGGCTACGGCCTAGGAAAGCAGTAGAAGATGGCGCAAGTGCTTGGGCCCCTGCATCTGTGTGGTAAACCCAGAAGAAGCTCCTGGCTTTGGATCAGCCCAGCTCTGGCCATTGCGGCCATTTGGGGAGTGAACCAGTGAATGGAAGGTCTTTCTGTCTGTAACTCTGCCTCTCAAATAAATACATAAAATCTTTTTTAAAAAAGAGAGATGAAATGGAATCTTATTTTAATAGGAAAGACTTGAATTTGTTTGTAGGTTGTATTAGTCAGCTTTTTGTTACTTCTGGGGGAGTGGCATTGTAGGGTAATGGGTAAAGCTGCCACTTCTAATGCCAGCATCCCATATGGGTGCTAGTTCATATCCCAGCTGCTCTACTTCTGATCCAGCTCCCTGAATATGACCTAAAAAAAGCAGCCAAGTACTTGGTCCCCTTCCACCCATGTGAAAGCCACCAGATGCAGCTCCTGGCTCCTGGCTTCAACCTGTCCCAGTCCCAGCCATTGTGGCCATCTGGGGAATACACTAGCAGATGGAAGACCACTCTCTTTCTCTTCCTCTCTCTCTTTGTCACTCTGAATTTCAAATAAATAAATATTTTTCAAAAGATGCTGCATCCAGAGGGCCCAGGTAAGTGGGTGCTGTGGTTTGAATGTGTCCGAAGATCAAGTGTCGGAAATATAATCCCCATATTCATGTTGTTGGTATTTGGAGGTGGGGCCCTTGGGATGGGATTAGGATTAGCTGAGTTCCTGACCGTGGGGCCTCCCAGCAGTGCGTTAGTGGCTTTATGAGAAGTGAAGGAAAAGACCTGAGCTAGCACACTGCTCCATCCCACCACAGGATGCCCTCCACCACACGATGACGTAATGACACCAGATGCTGAGCTGTTGCTGGAGCTGGGCTCTTGGACCTCCCAGCTTCCAGAACCTTCTGAAAAAAAAAATGACCTGTTTTCAGGTACTCAGTTAAAGCAATAGAAAATGGACGAACATGGTAGGAAATGGTATGCTCCTGTTTATTTTTGTTGTTGTTGTCGATTTTTTTAAAATGTTCATTTATTTGAAAGGGGGGCGGGGAGAGAAAGATCCTCTATCCACTGGTTCACTCCCTAAATACACATAACAACAAGGGTTGGGTCAAGCTCAAGCCAGGAGCCAGGAACTCCACCCAGGCCTTGCATATGAGTGGGACCCAAATGCTTTAATCATCTGCTGCTTCCCAAGGTGTGCATTAGCAGGAAGCTGGATCAGAAGTGGAGATGGGGCTTGATCCCAAGCACTCCAATATGGAATTCAGGCATCCCATGGAGCAGCTTAATCCCCTATGCCATAATGCTCCCATATGCTATCATTTCTAGGGCAAAGATACTAATGGAATAAAGCCAGATACATCGCAAGAAAGAGATACAGTACCTCTGCTACCCTAGTCTACGCACAACCCTACACTAACCATGCTGAGAATTCTCAGTACCATCCAAGCAAGGGACAAAAGAGACAAAGATTTATCCTCAGGACAGTCTATCCTTTATCCTATGTCCTTATAGGATGTCGTTTATGCTGTTGGTGCAGAAAAGAAATGCAGGGCAGCTGAGTACTAGGCAGGTATAAGGAGCATGGAGAAGAAGGGAGGGAAGGAAAATGAATAGAAGAATTGGAGATGATATAAATGTCCTCCAACACTGGCAGATTAGTTAAATAAACTATGGCATAGGCATAGAACAGAACAGTATTATGTCCATAAAAATTACATTGTCCAAGAATTTTTATAATGTGAGAAAATGCACATATAATATATAATAATGCTTACATGAAATCAGTGGAATAGAGAAGTGCATGATTTTTCCCAGGCTGTGAGGGAAAGGTGTATACTTGCGCACGAGCACAACGCCTAGGAGTGAGTCAATGATTTTATGTGATACGGTAGAAGTAGAGCCAGAGCACTGGGTGTGACATTGTTGCTGTCACACTTGGATCCAGCACAAGACTGTGACTTGCATATTCTAAGACTTGATTGAAAAAACCTACAGGCTGGGAGGACACAGCAACATTGTATGTTGCAGCTGCTATGGTTTGAGTGCCTCCTCGGGGCTCGTCTGCTGAATTTAACCCCATTAAGAGGTATTACAAGGGTGAAAACTTAATCTAACTTTGGTGTTTAGTGGCGGGGCCTTTGGAAGTGAGTGGGATTTGGGAAGGCCGTAATGGTGGAGCCCAGTGATGGAATCACTGTGGCTTTGTAAGGTGGAGAGAGACCAGAGGAGACACACGCATGCTCCCTGTCTGTTGCTGTGTGATGCCCTGCACCACCTTGGGGTACTCAGCCAGCAAGAAGCCATCACCAGATGCAGGTCCCTAAACATCCAGAACTGTGAGCTAACAAAACCTCTTTTCTTTACAAGGTTACCCAGCCTCAGATCTTTTTTGGACTAATAAAATGACCAAAAGTTGAAAATAACTCAAACGTCCATTGACGGACAAAATGCCCTAGATTCATACAATGGCATACCATAAGGCAACAAGAATAAACGAACTTCGCAACATGCAACAACCTGGAAGAATCTCACAAATATAATGCTTTGCAAAAGACTGAAGGAATATGTAGTATACCATTCAGTTTATATAAAATTCAAAGGCAAGGAGAGCTAATCCATGGGGCTAGATGTCAGAACAGTGGTTGCTCTGGTGGACAGTGATCAGAGAAGCTTAAGGGGAGCTTCTGAGGGGCTGATGTTCTGCTTTGTTATCAGAGTGTTGACTGCATGCATGAGTTCATTTTGCGGAAGTTTAACAAACTACACAGCTGTGTGCCAATTTCTATATGAATCTTAAACACTAATAAAAAGTTTAAAAACAATCTTTAAGTGGTCCAGCATTGTGACATGAAGGGATAAGCCACTACTTGCAATGCTGGTATCCCATGTAAGAGTGCTGGTTTGAGTCCTGCCTGCTCTGCTTCAGATTAAATGATGGCCCAAATGCTTGGGGCCCTGACTCCCAAGTGGGAGATCCCAATGGAGTTCCTGGCTCCTGCCTTCTAGCTGTTGTGGTCATTTGGAGAATGAACCAGTGAATAGATGGTCTCTCTCTCTCTCTCTCTCTGTGTATGTGTGTGTTGCTCTGCCTTTCAAATAAATAAATTTTAAAAAAATAAAAAATACAATATTTAAGAAAAAATAAGTGTAAGTAAAACTGAAGTTAAAAAGCTAAAATATTCAGGTACAAGCCTACAAAATGTACACTGACTGGAGTAAAAAGCAATGTTTTTTTTTTTTTTAAAGATTTATTTATTTGAAAGCAGAGTTACAGAGAGGCAGAGGCAGAGAGAGAGAGAGAGTCTTCCAGTTGCTGGTTCACTCCCCTAGATGATCACAACAGCTGGAACAGGGCTGATCCGAAGCCAGGAGCCAGGAACTTCTTCTGGGTCTCCCATGTGGGTGCAGGGGCCCAAGGACTTGGGTCATCTTCTACTGCTTTCCCAGGCTGTAGAGAGAGCTAGATTGGAAGTGGAGAAGCCAGGACCTGAATGGAGCACATATGGGATGCCAGCACTGCAGGCTGCAGCTTTACCCGCTATGCCACAGCACTGGCCCCAGGCTTTGTTAAACTAGGTGAACCCCTACCAGGACAAGTAGCACTCCTTGAGCTTACAGAGTCAATGAGTCAATGACACCGTCTTCTTCAGCATTAAGGCATCTTGAGCTGATGTCAAAGCATTCATCTAGTGGCCCTTTAATGCAAGGCGTCTGCTCTGGGGACACATCCAGTGAGGAGAAGGGGAAGGACGCTCAGCTCCTAATATTCAGCTACAGAATCTTTCGCCTGTATTTGCTTTCATTTCCAAGTGTAATGAGCTCAACCCAGTCCACTCCCAACTAGAAGGCTGTATAACATAATGATTACAGCTCTGATATAATGATTAAAACAATCCTGGCCTTAATGCCTAATTGTACTGTTTACAAGCTGTGTGACCTTTGGCAACATTTAAAATTCTCCCAAGCTTCAATCCCCCACCTGTAAAATGAGACTGATGATAATACCTACGTCATATATAGGCATATGTCAAAACATTCCTGCAAAAACGGGATGTAAAATAAAAAAGTTCTTGTTAGTGGAAAAAAAAAAAAAGTTTGAGGCCGGCGCTGTGGCTCAATAGGCTAATCCTCCACCTTGTGGTGCCGGCACACCAGGTTCTAGTCCCAGTCGGGGCACCGGATTCTGTCCCGGTTGCCCCTCTTCCAGGCTAGCTCTCTGCTGTGGCCAGGGAGTGCAGTGGAGGATGGCCCAAGTCCTTGGGCCCTGCACCCCATGGGAGACCAGGAGAAGCACCTGGCTCCTGGCTTCAGATCAGCGAGGCGCGCCAGCCGCGGCAGCCATTGGAAGGTGAACCAACGGCAAAGGAAGACCTTTCTCTCCGTCTCTCTCTCTCACTGTCCACTCTGCCTGTCAAAAAAAAAAAAAAAGTTTATAGTCCCTGCATAGTTTTTCAGAATACGCGTTTTCCATGAGTTTTTTGAAGACATTTTCAGCATTGTAACAAGGATCAAATGAAATTACTCATCTTAATCTGTGGCCTCTTTTGACTCTGCAGCACATTCAAAAAACTTAACTGTTGCCACTTCTCAGGACAGTTTTCACTCTCAGCCCAGTTTCTGCCCCCAACCAGCTTCTCAGCCTCCATCTTCCACCACACTAAACAGTAACTCAAAGATCGATGAGCTCATCAGAAAAGAAATGTGGGAATCAATGTGCCTGAGGGTGGGAAGGAGACAGAGAGCCCACCCCAGTGGTCCTGGGTAGGACTTTGTGCTCAGCCAGTTGAAGAGCTCAAGCACTCAATAAGCCCTGCAGGATGACTGGAGCTTTGACTCTGCTCCTTTCCTCTTGTCTCAGTGACAACATCCAAGGAGGCAGAGACTCCAGGATCCGGAGCAGCTATTCAGATGGCTCAGCACTAGCCAAGGCACGTGAGGCACTCACCACCATGCAAAGTTTCGGGGATTGCCGACTATTTAGTAATTGAGATAAACATTTAAGGACATATTTTTAAAATCAAATTTAAGACCAAATATCCATGATTTAAAAAAAAAAAGTCACAATTCTACAGAAAGCCAGGATCCAGAAGAGCCAGTATTCGTGTGAGTCGAGGCAAGCTGAGGCCTGCAAGAGCAGACTCCTGAGAGTCTTAAATTCTTAGATTTTACCAAGTTTTTACTTATTTGAAGGGCAGAGTGACAGAGAGAACTTCTATCATTGGTTCACTTCCCAGGTGGCTGCAACAGGTCGATCTGGGCCAGTTGGGTGACGGCGGGCATTAGCAGGCAGCTAGATCAGAAGCAGAGCAGCTAGAACTCAAACTGGAGCTTCCGTGTGGGATACCAGCATTGCAAGTGGGGGCTTAACACGCTGCCCCACAACCTCAGCCCCAGGTAACACACTTTCTGCAGGACTTGGCCCAGAAGTCTTTCGTTCTGCTTGTTCCCTTTGGAACACACTGGATTGTCGTGTACCTGCATTTCCCAAAGCAGATAGGGGCCAATGAGAGGGAACAAGAGGGTGTTTGTGCATGCCAACACACACTTATATGGGGGGGGGGGGGAGAAGTTGGCGTAATTTGGGAAAAATAACCAGCTTTGACCTACTCAGCTGAGACTGGGAATTATTCTAATTTCCTATTCCTTATTCAACACTGTCACAGTTTGTGCCTAATCTCGCTCCCTACTAGGAAGTCTGGGAAGGGAGCAGATGGTGGCACCATTGTTTGTGCCCCTACCACCCACATGGGAGACCCAAATGGAGTTCCAGGCTCCTGGCTTCAGCCTGGCCAGCCCAGGCAGATGTGACCATGTGGAGAATTAACCAGAGGATGGAAGATTATATTTTCATTCTCTCTCTCTCTCTCTCTCTCTCTCTCTCTCTCTCTCTCTCTCTCATAAATAAATCTTTTTTAAAATCACCTGGCTTTTGCACTATCAAACTGATGAGTTAAATGTGTCTAATATAGGAATCACCATCTTTGTTTCTCAAAAAACTTAGATATTAGCATTAAGGTTTGTGATTCTCCAGAATTTTGCTATTTTAATATGAAAGGAGAGTTTCAAGGGCTTCCATTTGGCTATTCCTATCACGGTAACCCTCACTCTACAGGCCCAGAAGCCAATTCAGGGGCTACGTCATTTGACAAACGTAGTAAACCTCTGATACTAAAGCCCCAGCAATAAGTGGAGTGTAAAATGTCAATTGCCAAAGATGCAAGAGCGTGCTAAACAGCTGGCATGAGCTGAGCAGGTGCCCTGCCACAGCTCCAGAGCCAGCGCTTTTCCTCTGTTCTTCGTGAGCTTTGGCACCACCTGCTGGAGATGAGCTACTTTGGTCCAGGTTGACTAGGGGTCCTATAGAAGGCCCGGCGGCCAGAATAGCTTCAGTAAGACCGGGATTTGTTTTATTGGCTTAAACTGGGACTCCTGGAGGACTGGATCATCCTCTACCTCTGAGTTCCCACAGAAGCTTTTTACTGACCAAGAGTAGTCACTGTAGCTCTATTTTTCAAACTGATGTGCATTTCATGGAAGTGTTCCTTAGTGCTTTAGTGAGAAGTTTAACCTCTATGGTCTTTCAGGCCACAGCTAGAGAATAGGAGATAATTGCCACAGAAAAACCTACTACAACATTCCCATTCCTTTAAATCTTTGATTCCTCCTTCCACTTTATATCAAGTAATGACAAGAGGTATAGAAATTGGAAAGGAAGAAATAACAATTCATTATTTGCAAGTGAAATTCTTACCTATATAAAAAAAAGCGTAGAAATAACCTATTAGAACTAATAAGAAAATTCAGCATTTGTTGCAAACAAAATCAATCTATAAACAAATGTCTTATGCCATCAATAACCAGAAAGTGTAACTTTAAATAAAATGTTACTCAGGATAACAATAAAGAACATATTCAGAAGTTAATGAAGGAGTAGGCCTTTAGCCTAGTGGTTAAGAGGCTGGTTAGGATGCCCACATCCCACACTGGAGTATCTAGGTTCAGTTCCTGGCTACAGCTTCTGACTCCAGCTTCCTGCTAACACAGACCCAGGGAGACAGCAATGATGGCTCAAGTAATTGGGTTCCTGCCACCTATGTGGGAGACCTGGATTGAGTTCCCTCCTCCCAGCTTCAACTACTCTACCAACCAGTAGATGGGAGTGCTGTTTGTTTCTGTCTCTCAAATAATGTTTTTTTTTTTTCAAATAATGTTTTGAAACGTAAATTACTGAAGACTACATAGGATGTTTATATTAAAACTTTTAAAATAAATTTTTAAAAATTAAAAAAGTTTTTAAAACAACTTTCAAACTTTTATAAAAAACACAGAAGTTGATCTTAATAAATGCAGATACAACCATGATGTAATATCATAAATATGTCAATTCTCTCCCAAGTTGACCAATAAATTAGATGCAATCACAAAATCAAAATTTCACATGGGCATTATTGAAGAACCCTATATGCATCGCTATAATTTACTTTGAAGAATGGAGTTTCATAAATAAGTCAATATTTAAAAAAAAAAAAAACATAGAGTATATCAGTCAGGGTTAAACCAGAGAAACAGAACTAGTAGGAAATGTATATTGAGTTTTGTTCCAGAAAACTGGCTCACGCAACGGTGAGGGTTGCCTCAAAGTCTGAAATCCACATGTGGGCTATCAAAAAGGGCAGGACAGAGCTCTGAGGCTTAGGCTGAGGCCTCCATCCATCGGGCTGATTTCCTTAGGAAAGCCCCAGCTTTGTCCCCAGTGCCTGGAAAGGGCCTGAATCAGGTTCAACCGGTTTGCCTAGCATGGCTTCCCCTACTTAAAGTCAGTAGATTAATAAACTACGTTTTTGAAGATTTTCTTACTGGGAACCAGTGTCGTGGAGCAGCAGGCTGAGCTGCTGCCTGTGACACTGGCATCCCATACGGGTGCCAGTTTGGGTCCCAGCTGTTCCACTTCCAATCCAGTTCCTCTCTCTCTCTCTCTCTCTCTCTCTCTCTCTCCTATATATGTTATGTGTGTGTCTCCCCCTCCTTCTCTGTAATTCTGCCTTTCAAATAAGTAAATAAATCTTTTCAAAAGAGATTTATGGGCCAGGATTTTGGTGTAACAGGTTAAGCCACTAGTTGCAACCAGCATCCTATATAGGTGCCAGTTTGGGTCATGGCTGCTTCACTTCTGATCCAGCTCCCTGCTAATGTGCCTAGGAAAGCAGCTGAAGATGGCACAAGTTCTTGGGCCCCTGCCACCCATGTGGGAGACCTAGAAGACACTTTTGGCTCCTGACTTCAGCTTGGCCTAACTCTGGCTGTTACAGCCATCTGGGGAGTAAACCAGTGGATGGAAGATCTCTCTCTCTGTCTCTACCTCTCTCTCTCTCTCTCTGTAACTGCCTTTCAAATTAATAAATTAATTTTTAAAGAGATTTATTTATTTATTTATGTATTTGGAAGGCAGAGTTGCTAAGAGAGAAGGAGAGAGAGAAAAAAGATCTTCCATCTGCTGGTTCAGTCCCCAAATGGCTGCAACAGCCAGGGGTAAATTAGGCGAAATCCAGAAGACAGAAGCTTCATCCAAGTCTCCCACTTGGGTGGTAGGGGCCCAAGTACCTGCACCATCTGTTTTCCCAGGCACGTTAGCAGGGTGCTGGATCAGAAGTGGGGCATCCGGGAGTTGAATTTGTGTTCATATGGGGTGCCAGAGTCGCAGGCACAGCTTAACCCACTGCACCACAACTCCTCCCTGGACTTGTTTTTAAAGATTGATGTACTTGAAAGGCAGAATAACAGAAACAGAAAGAGAGGAAAGACAGAGAGAGATTTTCCATTCACTGGTTCCCTTCCCAAATGGCCCCAACAGCGGAAGTTGAGCCAGGCCGAAGCCAGGAGCCAGGAACTCCATTCAGATTCCCCTCCTGGGTGCTTGAGCCATCACCTGCTGCCTCCCCTGGTGTGCATTAGTAGGGACCTGGAACAGAAGTGGAGGTGGGACTCGATGCCCGGCACACCAACATGCGATGCAGGCATCCAAAGCACAGGCTTAGCCTACTGTGCCACAAAGCCTGCCCAAAAGTTTTCTTAAAAAGTAATACTGGGGGCCAGCGCTGTGGCATGGCAGTTAAAGCTGCCGCCTGCAATGCCAGCATCCCATATGGGTGCTGGTTTCAGTTCCAGCTGCTCCTCTTCTGATTCAGCTCTCTGCTATGGCCTGGAAAAGCAGAAGACAGCCCAAGCACTTGAGCCCCTGTACCCACATGGGATACCCAGAAGAAACTCCTGACTCCTGGCTTTAGATTGGCTCAGCTCTGACCGTTGCAGCTATTTGGGAAGTGAACCAACGGATGGAAGACCTCTCTCTCTTTCTCTCTCTCTCTGTCTCTCTGTCTGTCTCTCTCTCGCTGTCTGTAACTTTACCTCTCAAATAAATAAAATATTTTTTTAAAAAAAAGTAATAGGGCTGCAAGCAGAGCAGAAAGCTCAACCAAGCAAAACAGCTGAGTATAAGTTTAATAGACAGTAAAAGCAACACCCAAGGCTAAAGACAAGTTACTTAATACTCAAAGTTGAGAAAACTGATGATATCTGTATGGAGAAATATAAAATGACCTACTCAGCACTGCATCTACTCAGCACCACACATAAAAGTGGATCCTGGGGTTTGCTTTGTGAACAGCAAGTTAAGCTGCTGCTTGCAACATCAGCATCCCACATCTGAGTGCTGGCTCAAGTCCCAGCTTCTACGCTTCCAACCCAGCTTCCTGTTGATGTGCCTAGGAAGCCAGTAAAATATGGATCCCAGTGCTTGGGTCCCTGTCACTCATGCGGCAGACCCAAATGTGCTGGGTCTTAGTTCACCCAAACGAGGATAGACTGGGTCCGAAGAAAGGTTAAGTGCGCTGCTTGCCCGTTCCCTGGCCTCCCGATCCTGGAGACAGTCAGAGGCAGTGGGGAGTCAAGTCAAGCAAGCAGGAACTCGGTTTATTGCGTGCGTAGCAAAGCCTTTTAAAGCACAAGACCACATGATTACTGCGGCAGGGCTTAAGGACCAACCAATTACTTAAAAGGTCATTTTACAGGGCGACTTTTTATAGGACCAGCCATATGTCTGTACATTCATCATCAGTTGTCATCACCTCCCCTGAGGCTGCTCGGCCAATCAGCTTTGGTGGTAAACGACTTTGGGTACTGCCCATCTTACTTCCTTTGGGCGCCATCTTTGAATTGCCACGTGTGCCTAATTTCCCCACAAAATGGAGCTCTTGGCTCCTGGCTTCAGCATAGCCCAGACCTAGCTGTTCTGGCTGCGCTCTCGCTCTCGTTCTCGCTCTCGCTCTCACTCTCTCTCTCTGTCACTCTGCCTCTCAAATAATCTTCAAAAACAGTAGACTCCAGATGGAATTTAGCCTAAATGTCATAGGTGAAAAGAGTAAATAAAAGAAAGTATAGAATATCTTTGTACCTTGTGGACAAGGACAGACCTCATATACACAATCTCGTGGCACGTGGGTAGCCAGCTAAGGCCCTAGAAGAATGATCCCAACTAAAAGAACTATGCCAGCAGCAGCTCCATTAGACACTGAGAAGCAAAGGATGCAGGTAAAACAGAGGGCCCCTCCCTCCCTCCCTGTGGTACTTGCTTGAAGTGGTACAGAAAAGCCATGAGGATGAAACAAGGGAGCAACATTGCTCCAAGGACCTCCTGGACCAGTTATCAGGAATTGGCGCTGACTGCGGATGGGAGGGAAAGTTTTACTGCTTGAGCCCAAAATCCTATTTGTAATTGGTTATGTGACCCTCTCACCTGGTCATGCTGGTGTGGCCTGAGATTTTGTATAACGTATGTTAGAAATCCAGTCCACTCTTTTGAGTCTTCTTTAAATGATATTGGTCCCATAAATATGCTTGTGAGAACAATGTCAACATTAAGACATTCCCTGTGCCTGTAGCAAATCAGAAAAAGAAAATCTCTTGGATGTTTCACTCTGTCTTCTGTGCAGTTCAGAAAATTTGTTCTTGCCTTGAGCCCTTTTCGCTGTGCTTTTTCTTATTTTTGTAATGACTAACTTATATCCAATGTTGAAAGGAAACCATTGCTTTCAAACCTAGAGGAAAATGTAAGGGTACATTTATCTCACCTCAGGATGAGAAATTACTTTCTAAGCCTAAATGTAATAAAGAAATGCCTGGTAAAGAAAATCTGTAGCTCTCAGTACAAAAAAATTTTTTTTAATGTCTTGTGGCTGACACAGATTGGGCTAGCTGCCCAGCTTCCAGGGATTTCCTCTGGCTGTATTTATGCCACTAGCTCTTCGCAGTAATAGGCCTACCTCTCAGGCATGGGGTGGGCACATGACCCTTGCTGGCCAATCACGGTCCCTCTCCATCCTACTTCCTTCTTATTTTTTTCATCCATGCATTCCCAACAGTTGTTGGATGGGGGCTCATTAATGATCAAAGGACTCTTGCTCTCCTAAAGTTTAGTTTTGGTGGAAATAAGCATCAATCAATTGATCACATCAAAAATAGATTGTTGGTTGGGAGGGTGGGAGGGAAGAAGGGAATATCATTATGTTCCCACACTTGTATCTACAAATTACATTGAACCTGTTAAAAATTAGTTACAATTGGCTGGTGCCGCTGCTCACTAAGCTAATCCTCTGCCTGCGGCAGAGGTTCTAGTCCCGGTTGCTCCTCTTCCAGTCCAGCTCTCTGCTGTGGTCCAGGAGGGCAGTGGAGGATGGCCCAAGTGCTTGGGCCTCTGTACCCATGTGGGAGACCAGGAGGAAGCACCTGGCTCCTGGCCAGTCACAGTGGGCCAGCCATAGTGGCCATTTGCAGGGTGAACCAATGGAAAAGGAAGACCTTTCTCTCTGTCTCTCTTTCTCTCACTGTCTAACTCTGCCTGTCAAAAAATTAAAATAAAAAACAAAAAATATCGCTACAAGTAGAAATAAGTACTCTGAAGGAGAGGAACATGGGTCTATGCAAATATCAAAAAAAAGGGCAACAAAACCCAGATATATATGTGTATTGGAGGCTGAAGGATGGCAGTCAGTACTGAGGATGTCACTGGAAATTAAAGACAAAAAATTGGCCGGCGCCACGGCTCACTAGGCTAATCCTCCACCTGCGGCGCTGGCACCCGGGGTTCTAGTCCCAGCTGGGGTACCGGATTCTGTCTTGGTTGCTCCTCCTCCAGTCCAGCTCTCTGCTGTGGCCAGGAAGTGCAGTGGAGGATGGCCCAAGTGCTTGGGCCCTGCACCCCATGGGAGACCAGGAGAAGCACCTGGCTCCTGCCATTGGATCAGTGCCATGCACTGGCAGCAGCGCGCCACCGGAGCAGCCATTGGAGGGTGAACCAACAGAAAAAGGAAGACCTTTCTCTCTGTCTCTCTCTCTCACTGTTCACTCTGCCTGTCAAAAAAAAAAAAAAAAAAAGACAAAAAATTAGTAGGAATTAATCAGGCAAAGGGGAAAATAGGGGAGTAGAGAACATTGCAGGCAGAGAGCACCACAGCCATCAGTCAGTGGTAACAGCCGTGAGAGATTGGCAGAAATAAACCAAGTCACTGGTTGTAAAAGGATGTAAATTAAAACTAAGATGTCATGTTTTGTCCATCAACAGTTTTTCATTTCCATGGCAATAGTGTGGTGATTGCTACTAGGAGTGTAATTTAATACAGCTTTTATGAAAAGTTGACATCATGTTTCTAAAAATTCTTTATAAAAGTTTTGACAGGGGTCTGGCACCGTGACATAGTGGGTAAAGCGGCTGCCTGCAGTGCCAGCATCCCGTATGGACACCGGTTCAAGTCCTGGCTACTCCACTTCCAATCTAGCTCTCTGCTATGGCCTGGGAAAGCAATAGAAGATGGCCCAAGTCCTTGGGCCCCTGCACCCGCATGGGAAGACCCAGAAGAAGCTTCTGGCTCCTTGCCTCAGATTGGCTCTGGCTGTTGCAGACAACAGGTGAGTGAACCAGCAGATGGAAGACCTCTCTGTCTCTCCTTCTCTCTGTGTGTAACTCTGACTTTTAAATAAATAAATCAATATTTTAAAAATTTTTTAAAAAGTATTGACAAAGTATTTCCCATTCTAGAAATCTATCCTAAACAAACAAACAAAAAAAAGTGAAAACCTCATGTATAGATTGGAGTACAAAAATATTCATTGAATTTCATTATTTGAAATGTGTAAAAATGAGGAAAAAAGATCATTAAATAAGAGATCATTAATATGTGCAGTCATATCGTAGAAGCTTATACACCCAATATTATACATGTAAGATGCAACACCACTGTCATAATCAGGGCAAAAAAAGCCAAATACAACTTTGAATCACCAACAAAAATTTTCAATGCTCAGTTCATAATTTGTTGCTTAAATACCATTTGTTGAATAGAAACCTAGGAATAAAAGCAAACACAATTTATAACTTCCAGATGATAAGATTTTAATGAATATCCAATTTTGTATTTGTATGAGGGCATTTCAAAAAGTTGCAGAAAACTCAACTCAAAAGATGTTTATTCTGGTGCAAAACATTTTTTGAAAGCCACGCATTGTGTTTTTTTAAAAGATTTATTTTTTATTTATTTGAAAGACAGGGTTACAGAGAGAGGTAGAGACAGAGAGAGAGGTCTTCCATCCTCTGGTTTACTCCCCAGATGGTCACAACAGCCAAAGGTGCATCGATCTGAAGCCAGGAGTCAGGAACCAGGAGCCTCTTCCAGGTCTCCCATGCAGGTGCAGGGGTCCATGGACTTGGGCCATCTTCTACTGCTTTCCCAGGCCATAGCAGAGAGCAGGATCAGAAGAGATGCAGCTGGGACTAGAACCAGCGCCCATATGGGATACCGGCACTTCAGACCAGGACTTTAACCCACTGCGCCACAGCTCTGGTCCCACATAGATTTTTTTTAATTAATTAATTTATTGGAAAGGCAGAGTTACAGAGAGAGGGAGAGACAGAAAGGTCTTCCATCTGCTGGTTCACTCCCTAAATGTCCACAATGGCCAGAGCTGGGCCCATCCAAAGCCAGGAGCCAGGAGCTTTTTCTCGGTCTTCCATGTAGGTGTAGTGGCTCATGCACTTGGGGCCATCTTCTGCTGCTTTCCCAGGCACATTAGCAGGGAGCTGAACCCAAAGAGGAGCAGCCGGGACACGAACCAGCCCCCATAGGGGATGCCGACACCACAGGCGAAGGCCCCCTACACCACAGTGCTGGCCCATACATAGTTCTTTGAAAATATGCATTTTCCAAGAAACTTTTGAAGACTCCCTGTTTATCTACCTGTCTATTTGATAGCTTCCACTTTGATGTTTCAAAGCCTCTCAAACTCAATTTAAAATCAAACTCATCTCTTTCCTCCCTGCCCAAACTCCTCTCTCGGGCTTTCCCATCACAGTCCCAGTGACCACAGCTCTTCTTGAGTCCTTGCCATTTCTGACCCCTTACTCTTCTACAAATCCACTCAATTCAGTCCCTAAAATAGATAAAAAATGTGCCCATTTATCTCTGTCTCCTTTGCCATTGTCATGTTCCAGTGGCTTTGCCCCTGGCTTCCTCCTAGCTGTTACCTCCTTGCAGCCTACTCTCCATTCAATGGGAAGTGTAATCTTGTAAAAATAAAACCTGACCGGGACTGGCGGTGTGGCATAACAGGTAAAGCCACTGCCTTGGCACCAGCATCCCATGTGGGTGACCCAGAAGAAGCTCCTGGCTCCTGGCTTCAGATCAGCTTTTCTCTAGCTGTAGCGGCCACCTGGGGAGTGAACCAGTGAATGGAAACTCTCTCTCTCTCTCTGCCTCTCTGTAACTGTTTTCAAACAAATAAATAATCTTTAAAAAAATAAATAAATAAAACTTGATCAAGTCATTTCCCTGACTGGAACATTTCAAAAGTTCCCACTGAATTTAAATACCTCCAGTGTCCTTTCTAGGATCTACATAATAATTGCGGTTTTTAAAGATTTATTTATTTATTTGAAAGTCAGAGTTACATAGAGAGAGGAGAGGCACAGAGAATGAGAGTCTTCCATCTTCTGGTTCACCCCCCAATTGGCTGCAATGGCCAGAGTTGTGCCGATCCGAAGCCAGGAGCCAGGAGCTTCCTCCAGGTCTCCCATGTGGGTGCAGGGCCCAAGTCTTCTACTGCTTTCCCAAGCTGAATCAGAAGTGGAGCAGCCAGGACTTGAACCGGTGCCCATCTGGGATGCCGGCACTGCAGGCAGCAGCTTTACCCACTACTCCACAGCACCGGCCCCCATAATAATTGTTAATTCATGGCCTGGACATTGCTTTCAGTGCTTTGTATTGACTGACTCCAGACAAGCAGCCCAGGAAGTAGATGTTCTTCTCATTGTTGTTTTACCCTGGGGGCAACAGAATCCTGGAGGTTAAACTGTCCTAGGGTGTCTCTGTTAGCATCTGTGGAGGCAGGGCTCAACCTCAGGCTACTCAGACCTGCATTCTGCAGCACAGCTCCCTCCAGCTCTTAGCTGGGCCTGGTCGGATGCCAACGGTCTGCTCGCTGTTTCTGGAGCCTGCCTAACAGTCTCACTTCAGGGCTTTTGTAATCTCACTGATCCCTTCCCAGAAACACTTGTTCCCCTGCTCTTTAGCTCTCTCATTTTTTTTTGAAGATTTTATTTATTTATTTGAGAGGTAGAGTTAGAGACAGTGAAAGAGAGAAATGGAGAAAGGTCTTCCATGCGCTGGTTCACTCCCCCCAATTGGCCGCAATGGCCAGAGATGGGCCCACCCAAAGCCAGGAACCAGGAGCTTTTTCTGGGACTCCCATGAGGGTGCAGGGGCCCAAGGACTTGGGCCATCTTCTGCTGTTTCCCAGGCCATAGCAGAGAGCTGGATCAGAAGGGGAGCAGCTAGGACTTGAACCAGCGCCCATTTGGGATGGTGGCGCCTCAGGCAGAGGATTAACCTTCTGCTCCACAGCGCCGGCCCCTCCCTGCTCTTTAAATGGCTGGCTTCTCCCTACCCTCCAGGTATTCATAGAGGACAGCAAAATAGGTCATGGCACATATTTATTTTGGAATACCACACAAGTGTCTCAACACAAGAGAAAAATCTCATATGTTATGGAAAGCTATTTAGCCTACTTTAGGTTACAAAGTGAAAAAAGCAAGTTGCAGAACAAAATGTCAATTTTTAATTTTTTTAAAATATGTTTTTATTTATTTGAGAGGTAGAGTTATAGACAGAGAGAGGGAGAGACAGAAAGTAAGGTCTTCCATCTGCTGGTTTACTCCCTAAATGGCTGAAATGGCCGGAGCTGAGCTATCTGAAGCCAGGAGCCAGGTGCCTCCTCCTGGTCTCCCACGCAGCTGCAGGGGTCCATAAAAAGTGGAATTTAAAGATAAGTTTTGTATTAGTCAATTTTTTGTGATTGTAACTTCAATACCTGGAAAAAGCTAGCTTAGAAGGAGGAGTTTATTTCAGTTCACAGCGTTGGAGGCTCATGGTCCAAGTTCAGGCAGGCCCATTGCTCTGGGGTCTGATGACAGTGGTGAAAGGCAGAACAGGTGACGAAGCAGAGACAGGCGCTGACTCACCATCCTGTCTCTCCTTGCAGAGAAAGCTGTGGAGCACCCTACCTTCTAATCCAATCCAATCACTTCCCAAAGGCCTCACCTTCAGACACCTTGATTGGATCAAGTCTCCACCCTTTTAATACCATTAACAAAATATTGAGGGTTTAAAAATCTTCATGATCTGGGTAGTCAAATCATGTTCAAACAATAGAAGTTTATTTGGTGCAAAAATTATGAAGTCCATGTATATAAGGGGTCTTCAAAAAGTTCATGGAAAATATGTATTATAAACAAATTATTCAATTACCATATGACTAAATTTTGTTATTTCTGTTTTCTATTTTTTAAAGATTTTACTTGTTTATTTGACAGGTAGAATTACAGATAGTGAGAGAGAGACAGAGGGAAAGGTCTTCTATTGGTTCACTCCCCAAATGGCGGCAACAGCCAGAGCTGTGCTGATTTGAAGCCAGGAGCCAGGTGCCTCTTTCTGGTCTCCCACACGGCTGCAGGGGCCCAAGTACTTGGGCCATCTTCCACTGCTTTCCCAGGTCATAGCAGAGAGCTGGACTGGAAGAGGAGTAGCCGGGACCAGAACCGGTGCCCATATAGGATGCCAGCGCCGCAGGTGGAAGATTAGCCTATTGTGCCACAGCGTCGGCCTCTTCAATTTTTTCTTCTCTTTCACAGATTTCTCTAGGTTTCTAAAGAAGGACTTTAATTTATTTTTCTACTGCTTAGGACATTCCAAAGTGATTGATTGTACATTATATGATATGATAATGTACATTATACAGCCATACTCAGCACACTAACTAAATGTTTTCTTAATTTCCTCTCTGCCCTGGGCTGGTTCATGAAAATGTGCCTTAAGTAAGTCTCAGGGTTTTGACTTCCACATTCAAATTCAAGCAGTGAGTGAGTGTTCAGTCACAGATGGCCAGTGTTCTCTGAGACCCCTGCTACTATGGTTTGTCTTCTATAGTCTCATGTGGAAAGCCTAGTCCCCAGAGAAGCAGTGGAAAACGCTGTGGAACCTTTAAGAGGCGGGGCCTCGTGGTGAGATACCATAGAAACGTCACTCACAGATTTCAAGCCATCATCCGCCCCTGCTTCCTGCCGGAAGTGCCTGAACTGTCTGTGTCTACCTCCAGACTGATTAGGTGTCCATCTCCAGCTCCAACATAATCAGGCATAAGGAGCGTCCAGCCCCTAACCACAGAAGACACCCTGCGTCCCTAGTTAGGACTCCCCTGACCTGAACGTGTGCTCAGAATAGCCCAGTGTAGCGGATATGTGACCTCCTGGGGTGGTGGTGCTACTTACCACCTCCATTTTAGCCTTTTGTAGCCACAACAACAACAAAAGGAAGTGCGCCTGTGCAGAACACCCAGTGCAAACCCGAGCGTCCTGGCCAGGACGGAATCACCACACCTCCCCACCTGATAAAAACTCGTGCCAGCTCCCCTGGAGGAACCAGTTAGCAAACTTCTTCCTGCAGAGCTGTCTCTCCTGTGCTCAAGCATAAGCCCCGAACAAGCCTTGTCTGGGCTGCAGTTTGGCCTCTTGTCAGTTTCTTTTTGCAAGAGAGCCAAGACGCTGGGGTCACTGTCAGTGGGTGGTGCTTGGGTCAGTGGAGGTGCTGGGACAAGCTGGCCTCCTAGCGTAAGCTCTGGGAGTTGAAGTAAAAGCCTATTCCACAAGTTGCTCTCTGGCTTCCTGTTCAGTATGTGATCACTTTTGCACACGTGCACTCCCACCATTGCCATCTCCCCTGAAGTAATACAGCCAAAGGGCACAGGGACTTACTAGAGCTTATATCATGCTGTTTGTGGACTTTAGCTTCTAAACCTATTTTCTACATAAAGTTAGCCTGACTTAGGCATTTTTGTTCTAATAACAAAACAGACTAACATACCTACTACTGACTCTTCCTTCAAGAATCCACTTATTAAAAATAAGGTTTCCTTGATCACTGATGTACTGGTAATTTCAGATCTGTATATTCCCTTGAGCCCCAGATTGCAATACTGCCAGTATTCTAGACACCTCCATTGGAAGTCCCAACAAAACCTCAAATTCTTTGAAAAATTTTTGAAAGATGTATTTATTTATTTGAAAGAGTTAGAGAAAGAGAGAGAGGGAGAGACAGAGCTCTTCCATTCACTTCCATCTGGCAGAAGCCAGGAGCCAGGAGCTGCACCTAGGTCTCCCATGTGAATGTCAGGGGCCCAGACACTTGGCCCGTCTTCCACTGCTTGCCCAGGTGCACTATCAAGGAGCTGGATCAGAGATGAAGCAGCTGAGACTTGAACCACTGCCCACAGGGCATGCTGGTGTCACAGGCGGTGACTTTACCTGCTATGCCACAACACCAGCCTTGACACTTCAAATTCTATGTGCCTCCTGCCCTTATCCTCCTTCCTAGTTTATGGCACTGTTGCCTCTTCAAGTCAGAATCTGGAAGTTGCTTTAGCTTCTCTCTCTCTCCTTCACATCCACATTGCAGTGGTATCTTACAGGGAATACTCCTAACTGCAATCAACTCTGAATTAGTTATGGTACCATAAGGAGAGATCAACAACACAGTAAAACAGAAAAACTATAATAGAAATAATTACTAACTATAACTGGGGATAGGAGAGATGAAGAATCAAGTAGTGAGAAACAGAGAACAAATGATAGGAGGAGAGCAGATGTGAGGAGCCCTACAGCTGGGTCTAAGGCAGAGCCCCGGAGAAAGACCTCCTTTCCTCTCAAGAACAGAGACCCAGGGAGCACAGCGAACACACAGCAAAGTTGCTGCAGTGCCACACGAGCAGAACTTGGCAGGAATCAGCCCCCTGGAATTTCCCAGAGATCTTCCCTCTGGGAGGCCAGGGAAAGCTGTTCATGGGGCAGTAGCTCACCTACAAAACCATTAGATGTTGCTCCAGGAGAA
This sequence comes from Sylvilagus floridanus, assembly GCA_949820135.1. Classification (NCBI taxonomy): domain Eukaryota; kingdom Metazoa; phylum Chordata; class Mammalia; order Lagomorpha; family Leporidae; genus Sylvilagus; species Sylvilagus floridanus. The sequence goes on along the minus strand of OX463244.1, from coordinate 92,275,962 downwards.
GCCACCCATTGCTGCCGCTGCTGGGTGTCGCTGGGTACTTCTGTCCAGTACTGGATGCTGCTGGGCACTGTGGAGTGCTTCTGAAAACCGCTGCTGAGAATTGCCGGGTGCTTCGTGCTACTGGAGCTGGACACCGGAGAAGCTGCAAACACTGCAGGAGCCAGGGGCCTCTTCTCCAAAACCTGGCTGGGGTTGGGGATGGGTGTTCTGGAGGAAGTTGCTGGCTGCCAGGCGCCACTGGCTGCCAGGCACTGCAGGAGCCAGAACCCAGAGAGGCTGTCAGCACACAGCAGCTCTGTGCCAGAGGGAGCTGCATCCCTGCAGGAGCTGGGGACCATGGGCGCCTGGTGTGCTGCAGCAGGGTGGAAAAAGCCACGCTGGAACTAGGAAGCCAAACTCCATCCACCCACAGTGCCCATCCAGTGCCCTGTATTGGCAAAGTTCCTGTGTCATTTGGCAAAGGAAACTATTTAAAGTGCCCAGATATGTATTTACAGAGCAGGTAAAAAAGTATGAATGTGCAGCGGTTCACAGCACGTCGTATGTGTTCTATTTTCTCTAACCCCATTGCCATGGCTTTAGTTCAGGTTCATTCACTTGCTGGTCCTCTTTATATTCCTACCTAGACCATTGACAGTTCCTGGAACTGTCTCCTGACATGGCTGCCATCCACCTGAATGATGACACTGTGTGAATTTGAAAAAGGAAACTCTTCCTCTGGGTTCACCAAGCACAGTGCTGGCTCTCAGCTCCCACCAACCCTTGCTAGGAATATGTTGCACAGCCCAAGCCAAAGGCTTATTCCTCACCTGTCCCCAGTCTTCTGTCTCCCCTGTCCCCAAACCCACTCTCCGCATTGCTACCACTCTTCTAAAATCTAACACTGAAAATATAATCCACTTTTTTTTAACACACTTCAGTACATCCCTATTGCCTATTAAAAAAAATAGTCCTCTGATCTATCCTTTGCATGTTCCTCCAGGAAGATGAGTAAACGATTACAAAAAAAAAAAAAAAAAAAAAAACAACCACTAAAGAATGAACTAATGAATTCTAGAATGGAAGTTGAAATTCAGAGATGTTGAGAGAGCAGGCTTTGATTCTGTTAGGGAGGTGCAGCCATTAAATCTGGGGGCAGCCTCTGGCTGTGCACCAAGCTTTGTGAGCAGCCTGTTGGAGGACACCTCCAAGTGGGCATGTTCTTCCCTCTCATGCTATTTCCCCTCAAAGTTTAGATGGTCATTTCTTTTTTTTTTTTTTTTTTTTTGACAGGCAGAGTGGACAGTGAGAGAGAGAGACAGAGAGAAAGGTCTTCTTTTGCCATTGGTTCACCCTCCAATGGCCGCCGCGGCAGGCGCACTGCAGCCAGCGCACCGCGCTCATCCGATGGCAGGAGCCAGGTGCCAGGTGCTTTTCCTGGTCTCCCATGGGGTGCAGGGCCCAAACACCTGAGCTATCCTCCACTGCACTCCCAGGCCACAGCAAAGAGCTGGCCTGGAAGAGGGGCAACCGGGACAGAATCCGGTGCCCCAACCGGGACTAGAACCCGGTATGCCGGTGCCGCAAGGCGGAGGATTAGCCTGTTGAGCCACGGCGCGGGCCTAGATGGTCATTTCTGACTACCCCTTGTCCTCTGATCCCCCATCCCAGCACCATGGCCATCAGGCCCACCCTCTAAGTCTCCCCACTCACTATTTACTCCCTATTCTTTTTTAAAAATATATTAATTTTATTTATTTGAAAGGCAGAGTTGCAGAGAAAGAGAGAGAGAGAGGTCTTCCATCTGCTGGTTCACTCCCTAAATGGCTGCAATGGCTGGAGCTGCACCAATCTGAAGCCAGGAGCTTCATCCGGGTATCGCATGCAGGTGCAGGGGCCCAAGCACTTGGGCCATCTTTTACTGCTTTCCCAGGTCATAGCAGAGAGCTGGATTGGAAGTGGAGCAGCCAGGTATCAAACCAGCATCCATATGGGATGCCAGCACTACAGGCGGCAGCTTTACCCACTGTGCCATAGCGCCGGCCCTGTTTATTCCCCATTCTTGCTGTTGTGAGGGTCAAGTCCTCATCATCTCATGTGCCCCAGCCTGCAGTGTAGTCAGCTGGAACATGAGGAGGGCAGACCTGAATGGAGAGACAAACCAGACATGAGAAGGGAGACCAAGACAGTATTCTGATCAAGGTCTCGTTTATTCCAGCATTTCAGTGATATTTTATACATAACCAGCTGCAACTCAAGGCAATACAGAAGTCAACAACACACGCAAGCAACTTATCAGGCTTTTTGTAACACAGTCATAACATAGTGAATTTAAGTGGAGTGCCCTTGTTTTGATCATTTTCCTAGAGCATGGTGACCTTTTTCCCCCCAGGAATTCCACAAGCCAAGACTGACCCTGACTTGTCTATGACTTTGTTTATGAAGTACTAACCATATCAATGAGCTGTACAAATGGAATTCTCTAGTGAATCCTCCTTACAGTTGAAGGTTAATTTAACAAAGGCCTACACAGGGAAACCAGCACAGTGGCTCCCAACATCATGTTTACTGTGCTGGAGACACATCCAACATGACCACTCATTCAGCAGCCTGGCCCTGTGCTAGATGCTGGAGATAGACATATGTGACATGATTGTCTGCCCTCCATGACTGCCAGGACAACCTGCCCTATTTTCAGAGGTCAGTCTCCTGCTCAGGGACCTATAAAGGCACCCTGCTCCCAGCCCAATCAATTTGAAATTCATACTTTGCTTTCTTTCATTTACTCAGAACATACGATTGAGAGGCAGGTGTTGTGGTGTAGCAAGTTAACCAGCCACCTGCAATGCCTGCATCCCATATGAGCACTAGTTCAAGTCCTCACTGCTATGATTCTCATCCAGCTCCCTGCTAATGTACTTGGAAAAGCACCAGAAGATAGCTCAAATACTTGGACCCTTGTACTCATGTGGGAGACCCAGATGAAGATACTGGCTTCTGGCTTCGTCCTGGCCCAGCCCTGGTCATTGCGGCCATTTGGGGAGTGAACCAGAGGATGTAGGACCTCTCTCTTCCTTCTTTTCCCTCCCTCCCTCTCTCTCTCTCTCTTTCAAACAATTAGATAAATCTTTAAAAAAAAAAAAAAAACAAACAACTGTGTAATTGAAGGCTTGTTATGTGCCAGGCACTGGTACTAGGTAGAAAGTGGCATACAAAATAGACATGGGCACTATCTTCAAGAAATTCACAGTCTAGTGGGAAAGATAACTATAAAAGTCATAATCACAGAAAGAATAAAAATTAAAATAATGTATATATTCCTATTGTTTAAATGTAATTGTTATAAACAATGAGTGGTAATGAGTGCTATACACGTATAAATGGGGCCGGTGTCGTGATGTAGCAGGTTAAGCTGCCACCTGCAACACAGGCAACAATTGGCCCCTGCACCCACTTGGGAGACCCAGGTGAAATACCGGGCTCCCAGCTTCAGCCTGGCCTAGCCCTGACCCTGCCACCATTTGGGGAGTGAATCAGCAGACAGAAAATCTCCCTCTCTCTGTCTCTGTCTCTCCCTCCCTGTCTGTAACTCTGCCTTTCAAATAAATAAAATAAATCTTTCTCTTAAAAAGTGTGTAAATAAGAGATCTAATGTAGTCTAAATAAACTAAGAAGCAAAATAAGGTCTAAAATCTGAGTAGGAGTCCACACTTATTTTTGTGTTTTCTTAAAGATGTATTTTATTTGAAAGAAGAGTGACAGAGAAGGAGAGATAGAGAAAGAGATCATTCATCCATTGGTTCACTCCCCAAATGGTCGCAACAGCCAGGCCAAACTCAGGAGCTAGGAACTCCATCTTGGTCTCCCACATAGGTGGCAGGAATCCAAGTACTTGAACCATTTTCCACTGCCTTCCCAGGTGCATTAGCAGGAATCTGGATTGGTAATGGAGCAGCCAGGACTCAAACTGGCACTTAGATGTCAGTTGCCCATGTCACAGGTAGTGGCTTAATCCACTGCACCTCAATTCTGGCACCAGATGTGTGTTAGAAGGAAGGGTATTTCTGGGAAGGGGGAACAATTCATGCAGAGGCACCGAGTGGAAGATCCAGGAAGTGTTAGAAACTGTGTGTCTATAGCATAGTGAACAAGGATGAGAACAGTAGTTAGGGAAGAGATCATGCAGAGAACTCCAGGTTGTATTAAGGATTTTAGATTTTAAGTTCAAAGTTATGGAAAGCCATCAATCATTTCGGAGCACATGGTACCATTATCTGACTGTGTTAGATTGTTTTCTGTTACTATAACAAAATATGGGAGGCTGGGTACTTTATACAAAAGAAAAAGAGGTTTATTTGGCCCATGTTTTAGAGGCTGTAAGTCCTAGAATGGTGGCCCCATCCTTTTGGCCTCTGGTGAGCTCCCCTTGGCTGTATTACATGGCAGAGATGCAGAGAAAGGAACAGTCCTGTGCTAAAGAGGCTGTGCAGTGGCCTCACTTTGTAGCAACTCACTTTCTCAAGGACTAACTCCTCCAGACAAGTAGTTTTTGTTTTAAAGATTTAAAGAGTTGCAGAGAGGGAAGGAGATACAGAGAAAGAGAATTTCCATCCCCTCGTTCACTCTCCAGACTCTTTCACAGGTAACACCCCTCAAAGACCTCATTTCCTACTACTAGGCCCCATGGCTTAAGGGTTTACCACCTCTCAGTACTGCCACACTGGGATGAGGCTTGCACACATGAACCCTGGGGGGACATTTTCACTCACTTCACTCCCTGTGTTTTATTATGAAAACTTGCAAGCATAGTGAAAAGCATCATATAATGAGCACCTATATTGTAGAATCACTTAGATTCTACAGTTAATATTTCGTTCCTGCTTAATTATTAGATTACACTGAATATTGTCTAGGTAGTAAAGGGGAAAAATAAGCTTAATCTCTGTTTCCTAGGGAGAATATAAGAGAGATTAGAAGTGGTACCACCTAGGGCCAGCGTTGTGGTGCAGTGGGTTCTGCTGCCCTCTGCAATGCCAATGCCAGCATCCATGGTGCAGTGCCAGTTTCAGTCCCGGCAGCCTGTGCTCCTAGTCCAGCTCCCTGCTAACATGCCTGGGAGGGCAGCAGAGAATGCCATCTGCATGGAAGACCTGGACAGAGTTCCAAGCTCCTTTCTTTGGCCTGGCCTAGCCCTGACTATGGTGGCCATTTGGGGAGTGAGCAGAGGTTGGAGGATCTCTCTTTCTCTGTAACTCTGCCTTTCAAATAAATAAACAAATCCTTAAAAATAATTTTAAGGGGCCAGCACTGTGGTGTAGCTGGTAAAGACACAGCCTGCAGTGCCAGCATCCCATGTGGGAGCCTGTTCGAGTCTCAGCTGCTTCACTTTATATCTAGTGCTCCGCTATGACCTGGGAAAGCAGTAGAGGACAGCCTAAGTCCTTGAGCCCCTGCAGTCACATGGGAGACCCGGAGGAAGCTCCTGGCTCCTGGCTTCAGATTGGTGTAGCTCTGGCCATTGTGGCCAATTGAGGAGTCAATCAGCAGATGGAAGACCTCTCTATTTCCCTCTCTCTCTCTCTGCCTCTCCTTCTCTCTCTGTGTAACTTTGACTTTCAAGTAAATAAATAAATATTTAAAAAAAATTTTTTTTAAAGGAGCTGACATTGTGGTATAGCTGGTAAAGTTGCCACCAGCAACACCAGAATCCTATATGGCGCTGGTTCATGTCCCAGCTGTTCCATTTCCCATCCAGCTCCCTGCTCATGGCCTGGTAGAAGCAGCAGAAAATAATCCAAGTACTTGGGCCCCTGCCACCCACAGGGGACCCACCCACATGGGAGCTCCTGGCTCCTGGCTTTGGCCTGGCCATTGCTACCATCTGGGGAGTGAACCAGCAGATGGAAGATTTCTCTCTCTCCTCCTCCTCTTCCTCCTCCTCCTCTTCCTCCTCTCTCTGTGACTTTCAAATAAATCTTAAAAAATCTTTAAAAGAAAAAATATATTTTAAAATAAATGGTACAGCCTAGTCAATGCAATGATCAGAAATGAATAACTACAGATGCACAAGGGATCATTGCAAAATTCCAGACACAGTTACTAGTACTAGAGTAGTTTTCCCAGAAACACCCCATATCCCATTTCACTTTTAAGAACTAGGATCTTCTGGGCTGGTGCTGTGGAGCACTGGGTTAACGCCCTATCCTGGAGCGCTGCATATGGGCGCTGGTTTGAGACCTGGCTGCTCTACTTCCAATCCAGCTCTCTGCTATGGCCTAGGATAGCAGTGGAGGATGTCCCAAGTCCTTGGGCCCCTGCACCAGCATGAGAGACCAGAGGAAGTTCCTGGCTCTTGGCTTCCAATCAGCAGAGCTCCGGCTGTTGCGGCCAATTGGGGGAGTGAACCAGCGGATGGAAGACCTCTCTCTCTCTCTCTCTCTCTCTCTCTCTCTCTCTCTCTGCCTCTCCTCTCTCTGTGTAACTCAAATAAAAATAAATCTTAAAAAAAAAAAAAAAAAAAAGAACTAGGATCTTCACAATCACTTAGCACAGAGCCCCTACCTGGCAGGAGACAAGTCCAGGATACTTTGGCTGCAGTTTCAGAAGTTGTTTATGTTGATTTGCTAGAAGGAGATACAGAATGCCATGCTAGGTTTAAAACTCCTGAGGATGCTCAAGCAGTAATGAATGCACACCCAGAAATCAAGAAGAAACACTGCTGGAAACTAGAGGTCCTTTCTGGTGATCATGAGCAGAGATACTGGCAGAAGATTTTGGTAGACAGGCCAAGAAAAGAAGAGAGGCACTGAGAAGTGAATCACCAAAGCTGAAAAGATTAGACTGGAAAAGACTCAACAAGCAAGTCAGCACATTAGATTTCTGAGTATGACTGAAAAAAAATTACAATTCACCTCTTATTATTTTACTGGATACTTGAGCTACTTGTAGAAAATCCATTTGTATAGGGTAGTACTGCATAATTAATGTTTTTCTAGAACTTACCTTTAATTAAAACTATTGTTCCTCAATTTGCAAAAAAAAAAAAAAAAAGGAAGAAAGAAAGAAAGAACTAGGTCACCAAGGTAACCATTTTAATCTTTTTATAACACTAATTCCTTTTACTTGAACTTGAAACAAAGTAATTAAGAGTTGTAAAGAGTCCACAAATGCTAATCTAGTTTCTAAGTTACTTTGCAACTCTACAGATAAATGAACTAAACAGGCTCAGATAAATGGTGGCAGTGAGGATGGAGAAGAAAAGATAAATAAATAAATAAATAATAAAAACACCCTGGGGGAAGAAGGGTGGCAGTGTTGTGGTGCAGCTGGTTAAGCCACTGCTTGCATTGCCAGATGGCCTAGGTACTTGGGCCACCCATGTAGGAGAACAGGATGGAGTTCCTGGCTCCTGGCTTCAGCCAGGAGTGAACCAGCAGATGGCAGACCTCTCCCCTCCCCCTCTCCCCTCTGCTCTTTCAAATATATATATTATATGTTTCCATATATATTATACACACACATATGATGGGGATGGGAGTAGCATTCGGTGCAGCAGTTGAGCTACAGCTTAGGATGCCTACATCCTTTGTTTGAGTACCTGGTTTCAGGTTTCAGCTCCTGTTGATGTACATCATGGGGGCAGCAGGTGATGGCTCAAGTAGTTCCTGACCACCCTTGTGGGTAATTCAGATTGAGTTCATTTTTTTTCCACTTTGTTTTTGTATTTATTTAATTTTTTTTAATTCAGATTGAGTTCTTGACTCCTGGCTTCCACCTGGTTCAGCTCTTGCTGTTGCAGGCACTTGGGGAATGAACCAGCATATGAGAGATCTCCATTGGTCTCCTTCTGGTTTTCTTTCTGTCTCTGCATTTCAAATAAATGAAATGAATAAAAATTTCAAAAATAATATTTTTTAAAGATTTATTTATTTAAAAGACAGTTACAGAGAGAAGTAGAGACAGAGAGAAGTGTCTTCCATCAGCTGGTTCACTCCGCAGATGGCTGCAACAGCCCGAGCTGTGCCGACCTGAAGCCAGGAGCCAGGAGCTCCCTCGGGGTCTCCCATGCGGGCACAGGGGCCCAAGGACTTGGGCCATCTTGTACTGCTTTCCCAGGCCATAGCAGAGAGCTGGATTGGAGGAGGAGCAGCAGGGACCAGAAACGGTGCCCACATGGGATGCTGGTGCCTCAGGCCAGGGCGTTAACCCGCTGTGCCACAATGCCTGGCCCCAAAATAATAATTTTTTTAAAGATTGATTTATTTATTTGGAAGGCAGAGCTACAGAAAGGCAGAGGAGGGGAGAGAGAGACAGTCTTCCATCTGTTGGTTCATTCCCCAAATGGCTTCAACGGCCAGGAGCTTTTTCTGGGTCTCTTACATGGGTGCAGGGGCCCAAGGACTTGGGCCATTTTCTACACAGCAGAGAGCTGGATCGGCAGTGAAGCAGCTGGGTCTTGAACCCGTGCTCCCATGAGATGCTAGCCCTCAGGCAGCAGCTCTACCCACTATGCCACAGTGCCAGCCTCAATAATGATATTTGAAAATTTTAAAACTATAGGAAGTAAAATGGATGATATGTGTAGCTAATTAGATAAGGAGGGGGACACAGAAGATATTTCCAGCAGAGAGGCTTGGAAGACACAAGAGGGGAAGATTTAAAATGGTTTTAATTTTGGACATGTTAATTTTTACAAGCCTCTGAAATACCCAGGTAAGTATTCCAGCAGGCAACTGAAATTTAAACATGGATCTGAGGAGGAGTTTCAAAACTGTAAATACAGACATAAATATAAATACAAGCCGTAAGTATACAAGACCCTGACGGAAACCATGAGAGCGGGTAAGGTCTGCTCCACAGAACACTGTGGAAGAGAGAATTGTCATCGTTAAGTCCCCCAATCCTCTCAGTCTCCGGTACCGTAAATACTGACATTGTTCCATTTTACATCAAGCAAGGATCAAACTGCCAACTTACATTCAGTAATAAAAAGATAAATAACATTGAAAGTGGGCAAAGCATCAGAAGAGACATTTCTCTAAAGAAGAGCTACAAACAGCCAGTAAACATATGAAAATATTAGCATTATTATTGTGAGAGAAATGTGAATCAAAACCATGAGCTGCCATTTGATAACCACTAAGATGGCAATACATTTTCTTTAAAGGCAGACTAACAAGCATTGATGAGGTTATAGACAGTGAAAGCTTCACACCACGCTGATGGTGATGGAAAATGTAAAAGAAACTCAGGTCATGTGGAAAACAGTTTGGCGGCTCCTCAGAAAGTTAATCATATAGATACTGAAGGGTCTAGCAACTACACTTTGAAGCATGTCCCCCAGAAAAATGAAAACACATACTTATGTGGCCGGCGCTGTGGCACAGCAGGTTAACGTCCTGGCCTGAAGCGCCGGCATCCCTTATGAGTGCTGGTTTGAGACCTGGCTGCTCCACTTTCTGATCCAGCTCTCTGCTGTGGCCTGGGAAAGCAGTACAAGATGGCCCAAGTGCTTGGGCCCCTGCACCTACGTGGGAGACCGGGAGGAAGCTCCTGGCTCCTGGCTTTGGATGGGTGTGGCCAATTGGGAAGTGAACCATCAGATGGAAGACCTCTCTCTCTGCCTCTCCTTCTCTCTCTCTGTAACTCTTTCAAATAAATATATAAACCTTAACAAAAAAACACATACTCATACAAAAAATTTTGTACATCAATGTTCACAGAATTATTCATAACAATTAAAAAATAGAAAGAACCCAAAAGTGTATCAAATGGGAAAAATATGATGTATATCCATACAATGGAATGTAAAGTAACAATGAAAAAGGAGTGAGATACCAGTATATTTACAACATGGATGAATATTGAAAATATTATGCTAAGAAGCCAGTTACAATGGACTCCATATTACATGATTCCATTCATACAAAATATCCAGAACCGGCAAATCTAGAGCAGAAAAATAGGCTTTTGATTGTCTAAGACTGGGAGAATTTTAGAGAGGGAGGGAGAAAGAGAAAACAAAGAGTATAGGTTTCTTTGGATGTGATGAGACTGAAACTGTGATGGTCACACAATTCTGTGAATATACAAAACCATTTTAATTGTGCACTTTAAATGGGAAAACCACATGGTACATGAGTTACATCTTTTTAAAGATTTATTTATTTGTTTGAAAGTCAGTTGCAGAGAGAGTGGGAGAGACAGAGATCTTCCATCTGCTGGCACACTTCTCAGATGCCTGCAAAGGCCAGGGCTGGGCCAGCCTGAAGCCAGGAGCCTCATGTGGGCTTCCTATGTGGGTGGCAATGGCCCAAACACTTGGGACAGCTTCCAGTGCTTTTCCCAGGCCATTAGCAGGGAGACGGATTGAAAGTAGAGAAACCAAGACTGAAACTGGAGCCCACATGGGATGCCACCATCCCAGGCAGCAGCTAAACCCAATATGCCATAATGCCAGCTCCATGAGTTGTACCTAAACTCATCCTGTACAGGGATCAAAGTTACTTTTTTTCCAGGGGGCGGGGAGAGAAGACGGAAGGAGGGGTGCCCTTTTGCTGGTTCACTCCCCCAATGCCAGCCATGACTGGGGCTGGGCCAGGCTGAAGTCTGAAGCCAGGACCTCAATACAGAGCTCCAGTTTCTTGCAGGGACACAGCAATTTGAGCCATCACCATTGCATTAACATCCCAGGGTCTGCATTAGCAAGAAGGTACAATCAGCAGTTGGAGGCAGGCATTCTTCTAAGAGAATAAACACCTGCCCACAATTCTTTTTTATGGTTAGGGATACTGATGTACCGAGGGATCCGGCAACTAACTTCCACGTGTGAACTCTTCTCACCATGTCCAACTAAAAGCTCTTGGATAATGCCAGACTTTAATCTTCCCTGAGACACCACTATTGTATGTGCCTCTAGCACTGAGAGTTTGTAAATGTGCTTAAAGGTCCTCCTTTTTTTCAGACATCTGACTTTTTTCGGAACACAGATTGTGTCTGACTCCTGTCTCCGAAGATTTGGCTTTTTTTATAAAGGTGGCTTCTTCAGGCAGAAAAGATCTACAACTACGTCTAAACAAACAGAATGTAAAATGGAACCTAGTGTATGGCTATCCACCCCCTCCAGCCAAGGTTAAGGCACAAAACTAGTCACAAGACAGAAGAAAGGATTAAAGGATAGGAGAAACGGGGATGTGTGGGTGTTTCCTTCCTCACTGCATCCCACCCCCGCCCACAGTTTGCCTGGAAAGTTCCAGAAGGGATTAGGCGTAGCTATTGACATCACTGCGTCCCATGGCGCCCACCGCTGAAGTCATCCTACACGCTCGCTTTCCCGCCATGCTGGGGACCTGCAGATGGGGGTGGGGCCGCGCAGGGTGTGTGGTGGGGGAGGGCTGGGACGAGGCTGACGTCAGATCCGGTTCGGGCCGCGCCGCCGCGGGACCGAGAAGACAGAGAAGGCAGAGCGAGGGGGCGGGGCCAAGAAAGCGCGCGTTCTGGGAGGGGGCGGAGCCGAGCTAAGGAGGGCCGCGTCACGTCCGGTGGAGTTAGAGCCCGTGCGGAGGCGGTGCGGAGCGCTTCGGCTCTGGGCGGCTCGGACACCAGCGTCGTGCGAGGCTGCGGCGGGACCTCTTTAAAGAAGGCGCAAGAGGTTGACAGCTTCGGTTGAAGCACAGCGGGCAGCGACAGCAGCCAGGAGTCATGAGCGACAGCGGCGAGCAGAACTACGGCGAGCGGGTATGTTGAGGTGGCGTAGGGGGTGGCCGTGTGGTCCCAGCCTCTTTTGAGTCTTTTTCTAGGCCCATCGGCCTCAGGCCGGGAGGCGGGGGCGTTGGAGGCTCCGAAGTCTGAAGCCGGGAGGGAAAGGAGACGGGGTTGTTCGGAGCGCTGGTGGATGGTGGCGTGAGGCGTGAGGCAGGCCCGCGGCGGGGCTGCGCGTCTTCGCCCCCGAGACAGCCGTTTTTTCCGTTATGGGGAGGGGGTAATTAAAAATGGCCGCTGCGTCCCCGCGGTGTTGGGGGAGGGGAGCGGCCTTGGATCTCGCCGTTGCTCGCCTGCGAAGCCTCGCCGCAGCCATCTTGGGCTGGCGGGCCGGGCGCGCTGCCAGCGGCACAAAATGGCGGCGCGGCCGCGCGTCCACGCGCACGGGGCCGCGCCTCGGAGCCGCGTGGTGCGGTGCCGGGAGGACGGCGCTCTTGGGGTCGGGGTGGCTCTCGCCGGGTGTTCAGAAGGGAAGGTGGGCTCGGCGTCGGTCCCTGCGGGGGGAGGTTTCGGGGCCTCCTGAAAGATGGGGACTGGCTTGAGCTAGACCCTAGTTCTGAGCCCGTTAGCTGGAGGGGACTGCGCGCGGGCTTTGTTTCTGGCCTAATCGGAGTGCTTTTTTGGATACAAAAGGGTTTTTTTTTTTTAAAGGTAAAACGCATAACCAGTGCCCCGTTAGAGTAGATCCCAAGGTCGCTAGGGCGTGTTTCTGGAGCCGAGTTTTCCACGGGGTTGTGAAGGGGAAATTGGCGGGCAACGAGCTATGGCGCCATTTCCTTTGTTTTGAGGCCGAGGCGCGGCGTGCGCGTCGGGCCCAGTTCTGTCCCGGGGGGTCGTTTCCGCAGCTTGCTGGGAGTTGGTGAAATGGCCAGGGGTAATGGCGGGGCGGAGGGGGCTCCGTGTGTGAGGCTGGAGGAGAGGGAGGATTGGTTAAAGGGGTACGCCAGAAAAGGATTTTTGAGGCTGTTGCAGGACTCAGTGGTTGCGTGTACGCGCGACAGTTTGTGGCCTGTTTAGCTTCCCCCTTGTAGAGGCACCTTAAGATGGAAAATTTGTCAGAGATACTCTCGGTCTTCGCAAACGATGTAGGTGGTTCCTCAGAAAGGCTGTTTTCGAAAGAAGTAGCATTTTCTTAGCTCTTGGCACCTTATTGAACTTGGCAACCAAAGCGGTCTTGAACGTGCTCAGATGATTACTGGGAGTTCAGATTTTGTTTTTTCCTTAAGAGATTGACTTTGGTGGCATCAGGAAGTGTGGTTTTTCTTCGGCTCTTGCTTTTCCTAGGGTAAGAAAGCGTGGGATGTATTTAGTTGTTAAAAGTTGTGAGTTCTGGTGGCTGTCAGACTGTTAATGCTAGTCATTGATTTTTGGGTTGGAAGGCAAGTCATTCTAAAGTCTTCGTTATTAGACAACAGTTACTGGGTACCTTTATAACTGCTCATGAAATACAAAATGGTTTCTGAGTAGCTCTGTTGAAAACAGTGAGAGGCTACATAGCTGGAAGTTTGCCCAAAGGATGTCGGGTATTTTACATTCGGGTGGGGAAGTACTTCAAGTTGGAGATAACACCTGAAAAAGAAGTCACTGGTCTTAAATTTTTAAATTGGTCCTACCTAATTTTCTATTAGTAAAAGATAAGATTCCAGTGTTAATCGCATACCTAAATAAAGTGTCCTCTAAATCGGGGAAGGAAAGTAACAGTTGAGTGTCAAAAATAATTTCTTTTACCTTGTCAGACTTTTGTAAGTTGTAGAATACTTCCCCATTGTTTAGTTTGGTGTTTGTGTTGCCTGGCCAATTGGAACCTGAAAGTGGTTGGAATACCCCTAAAACAAACATGTGTCTGGACTTCCAAAGAATGTTTGGCAAACCATAAAGCTCAAGGAAACAGTATTGCAAGGTGAAACAGTTAAGTATGATGGGCATGAAAGCAGTGAAAAAAACATGTTCAAAGTAATAATCTTGGACATGCCTGGCATAAATAGGTTTTCTAAGATCTCTAGATCTTAGAAACATTCTGGACTGTTGCAGTTAATTTGAATAACTAGTACAAATCTTCAAGCTCTGGAAATCTCACCCTCTTACCTGTCTTGTGATTCAGACACTCCTACACCATCTCCAGTCCCCGCCCACCTTCAGACTAAGTTGTTAACTTTCCTGAACAGAATCAGCGTGTGGAATAAATTATTCTCTGTTTGGTCTCCTAATGCAGAAGAAGTGTATTGAATGAATACAGTGATAACTGGATCAGTGTACCCCTCATTCTCCATTTGTGTAGTGTTAGTCCCCTCATCTCAAAGTTGACTTCGTGACTGACCAAACCACAGGCAAAGGTGAAATCTTATCTCCAGCCTTAAAATCTCTTCTAGTGCTTCCCAAAACTACTCACATTTTGTAAAGGCATTGACTGGCACCTTTTCTCCGGGGGAGTGTGGGGGGAAGGGCACTAAGTAATTACATCACAGGAGTGTAAGAACATGAGTTGGTAGTGAGTTTGCGGGTAACCTTGGTGGACACAATGTATAGAGCCTGTGAAGTTTCTGTTATCTGGTGTTGCACTCAATGCCCCCCCCCCCCCGTGATTGTAATTGGTTTCTGCAAATGGGTGTTTACAAAAAGAATTCAGAAACTATGGAACAGACGATTTAAATTTGTCAAGCTATCAAGAATTACGATAGTTGTTTTAAGCAAGTATGTTTTGACCCAGCAAATAGTCTGATAGAGTATTGGCTGTTTTGCAAGATAGGCACATTATCTTTATTCTTACTCATCACGGAAATGAACAGTGTTTGGATATACCATCCCATCAAACTGCCTTTCAGATTCTGCAGTTTTCTTCTTCTTCTGCTTAATCTTGGGATGTCTTTTTGTAGTCTTATTTTTAGCTCTAACTTTATAAATTCTAATTTTCGAAACTGAAACCTCTCTGAATCTGTTTCTTTCTGAAGAATTGTAGGCATCGCACCAAATTCCTTAACAAAGGATGAATTCATGTCAACAAGGGGAGGGAGGGAGGAGTAAATAGTTCATAGTTTTTGCATTGTTTTCACCAGGAGTCTAGTTAGGTATGAGTCTCTTGAAACCAGATTGAAATATTTTTTCCTTGGTTTTTAAATAATGCTTTAATATGTGGATATTATCTGGAACTAGAAGGTGACATTTTCCAGCTGAGATTGCAAGTGGTTTTACAAGGTAAGTACTACCAATTTTATTGAAAGATTGAAGAGGAATTCAGATGAAGTGTTGATGGAATTCACCTTTTATAGCCTTTTGCCCCAATTCCAATAACACATCAAACCTATGCGATAAACAATGCTTCCGTAGTTCACACTGTGCCCAAGGCAGGGACCACTACAGTTTTGTATATGAGCTTCAGCAAGGTTTTGTATTTATACATAATTGTATTATTTTCTTGCAAGTTATTATGATTGTTCAGGAATTTTAAGTGTTTTTTTACCCAGATTAGTATTTTGAAGTGTGAGTCACATGGAATTAGGTATTGTCTTGGTGTTGTAAAGTCACAAGTCAAAACGTTACTATAGCAGATTACAGTCTTCAGATTCCAAAGATCTTTGCTTTGAATTGGGTTGTAGATGTTATTTTCAGATGTTGGTTTTGTCATAGATTGTCACATGGCAGTTTGGATAAGGCCCTCTTTGCATTAATTTTTGTGCTTAAATCTCAGATTAAAATGTAATCTGAGAAAGAGAAAGCATACTTGTTTTTACTGGAGAGTACTGAGAGAATTCGAGACTTAAGCTGATACAGGCAGTTTTGTTTCTCTCCAGAGACTTGTCAGTCTGAGAATTTTTCCTTCCAACCTTCTGGTAGACTGGTTGCAGAAAAAATACATAATTTACTGATAATCAGCTTTGACCATTCCATGGCAAGATGTGTTTTTCTTTGGCCTGTGGCCCTCACCCCCCCAAAAAAATTACATTGTTAATCAGCCTCATGAGTTTTTGGGTGTTTAATGTTTTAAGCTGATTTCAGTTGTAGCCCCTAGAAACATTTTTTAACAAAATTTGTATTGATGGGACAAGTTGTTTATCTCATAAGTAGGATCTCTTAACAATATGTGTATGACATTAGCCCACTAGTTGGTCTTCTGGTTTTATGAAGTGGCCACTTGAATTTAGCAGCTGAGTTGAAATAAAGCCTAATATTTATGTTATCTAGTAGTGGGTTTGTTCTTAGAATATAAAAAGATGATTACAGAATGGGTAATAAAATAACAGCAGGAAGGCGTCAGTTTTGAAAGCAGTTGTGACAACTAGGGCTTTGGTCTTTATTTTCCAGTATCTTCTGCATCTAAGCCCTCTTATCTTTGCCATTAGGAAGCCCTAAGGAAACCTGCTTGGGCATTCTGATTCCACGATTACATTTGTGTTGCCAGAAAACGTTTCCCATTACATTTTAGTGATGGATATTAAAAGCCAATTGCTAGGACTCCCTTAAATAAAAAGCTACTTAAACTCTTTTCCAGAGTAAATAAACAGTATTTTATTTTAAAACTAACCTGGAAATTAGGCTTTTAACAATACCTACAACAGCTATAGTTGTCTTTTAAGAAAGCTTTAATGTTTTTCAGAAGGAAAATAAAACTAGGAAATGATAGTAAAGTGAGATGCAGGATAAGGAATACTAGAGCTTTTAAGGCAGTATTTGCTTAGATTGTACAAGACTCTGTTACACTTTACTGATTTATGAAATTAAGGCTTAAATTATTTGAGGAGGTGAGCTGTAATTTTCTCCTAGTATTGCCACCTTTTAAATAGAATTTTCTTTCAGATATCCAGAAGACTTTAATATTTTGTTCCTTGAGGGGAAAATTTTACAAAATTCTTGAACATATCACTGTTGGATTCAAGCTTGTTTTGATTTCCTTCGTAGCTTCTGGCATATAGTAGCTGGTTGACCTGATTGTCTTTTTATATTAATTCTAAATTTAGTAACTGGACCAGGCATACTAATCTCACTTCAGCACTTTTCCCAGGGGTGGGTTGAACGCAACAATTCCAAATTGTCAGGTTCCCCGACCTTGTCTTTTACAGAACTCTTCTAAATATGCAGTGCAAAAATGTGTGACAATAAATGTTTTCTTTATCCTATCTAGACAAGTCACAATATTGTAAGCCTCTTTAACCCTGAGCCTTTGTCATTGTGCAAATGAATTGTCCGTGCTTTCCTTTCTTGCACTTTTGTATTGATGTGTCACTTTTTTTTTTACTAGAGATGTGTTTTTGACACTTAACATTTTGTATTGAATACAATAAGTTAAGAAGTGTGAAATGTAATTCTAGTTCTTAAAATGTTAAATGAACAGTAAATGTTCAGTGGCGCACTTCACGTTCAGCTTAAGCATGGTAAATCTATTTGGAGTAGACAAATGAGATTACCATATATTCTAGAACCAAAGAAAAACGGTAGTTTCAGTTTTTTGAGCTGCATATTCTAGTTTTTTTTTTAATCCAAAAAAGATTTTTTTTTCTAGTTTCAGTTTTGGCACTGGATTTTATCCTGGAGTTTTAAAATATTCTTCATCCTGTTCTTTTTCTATTAAGGTTAATGTTGAAGAAGGAAAATGCGGAAGTCGTCATTTGACAAGTTTTATAAATGAGTATTTGAAGCTCAGGAATAAGTGAAGCTGAAATTTGAAAAAATAAAAGAAAGAATGCATGCTAATTATCAGACCAGAAGTCCCACTTGTAGAATATTGAGCAATTTGTGTGAAGTGGGGAAGATGAAAGAAGTCAGAATTTGAAACGGAAGAATGAAGAAAAGAAATAAAAATGAAGTTAAGATAAGAAGTAATCTGGAATCAGAAAGCACTACGCTAAGTAATTACTAGTCTGTTTATGTGTCCCTGTATATTTTGCTAAACATGCATGCATTATTTGTTTAATAGAAGAAAATATATACAGGGTAAAGAAGTGCCTTCCAAGGGAAACGTTTAAATTAGGTAATTCTAATTTTAACTGCTTAGTCAAATGATTGAAATGCAATTTTAAAATAACGCTTTGTAGTTAAATGGCAGGCAGCAGTGAGCTCTCTAGCATGGGTAACAATTTGGCTTCATGTTGTCCCTCTTTAGCTCTGTTGGTCCTGGGGAATGAGTGCATAGAGTTGGAGTGATCTGTGCCACCTGTCCCTGCCCCAGTGCTCTGACCCTTCTTGAGTGCTGAACAGTGTATAGAATGTTTTCTGTTAAGCCTTTCAGCAGAGTGTCACCAGGATGGTAATTGGTCCAAAATCCAAGCAGAGCACTGACAAAGTAGTAGTCCTTTTGGTGTGACAGCAGTTTTTTTCCATGTGGCATTAGAAGGAAACTATGACCATTTAAGCTTTAATGTTACTATACATATGTACCAAATACACAAGGATGAGTCTTAACATTGTTTCAGTTTAAACACTTTGACAAGGGTTATTGCTTTCGTACAATAGCTTTTCTTAGAGGGGTGTCATACACTTAACAAGATAGCTAATTCAGGGTATATAATAATAACAAGTGCTTGATTCCCTTTTTTGCTTTCAACAGTTCAGCTGTTAGAAAATCGTTAGGGGTACAAATTATAAAGTACCTTTTCTGTTGTTCCCCCACCTTCTACTGTTTACTGTATAAGTCAGCTCATAATTGTTTTTCTTTTGTTTTAGTTGAAAGAAGAATCAGCTGTTGTAATGTTAGATGGGATAAGTACATATAGCAAAATAACACCCAGTAGTAACAGTTGTTTTCTACCTAGTTGAGAATTCTAAGAGTACTACTTCTAAAATGAAGACAAGTTTAAAGAGTCTTACAGTGTGCTGGGAAAGTTATTGGAGAAATTATTTTAAGTGACATATGAATTCATTTTCTGGTGCTTTAGGGCCTGTCAACTTTGCTTTTTGTATTTCTGTGTCTTGGAAGCAGAAGAAAAATCGCATTTATAGGAAACAGGTTTTCTTATTTGCTTTGCCCTAGTTGTTGGGTTGTAAAATATCTTGCTATTGATAACCAGTAAATCTTTGTGATTAATTTGCATTCAGAAGTTACTCAAAACAGGTACCTCAGGTAAAAGTGATGTGAAGTGGATATTAAGAGTTAAAAAAAGTTCTTGGGGTCCACAAGAAGAAAAAAGGGTCAAGAAATAAAGTATTTTGGGATCAGATTGTGGTCTGGGTTGGATACATTTAAAGTGAAAACACACTGATACTAGTGGACTTGTCAACAATTTATTTTTGTTTTTCCCCTTGGCCAAAGCATCTTTGGGTCTTAGGAGGTCTCATCCTCAGGCTGTTGGAAGTTAAGGGAAGATAGGTACAGGCAGTGAAGGGAAGACTGCATTAATGCTGGGGTGGGGGAGGGGGCTGGAAAGGTGATAGAAGCAAGGTTGCAGGAAGATGTGTTTGTCAAGGGGAAAAATTTCAGATAGGCAGAAAACACAACCTCTAAATTTTGAGACTTAATTAGCATAGTACTTTGCTTTTAAGAAATTAGATGCCTAATTGCAGACCAGACCTTCATACTATAATACTCTGGTTTGGGCTCTAAATTTTCAAATGCTATAAACTTAGGAGCCAGTGTTCTAAATCGCTGTGCTGCGTCCAGTTTTTAAAATAATATACAAGTAGTTTAAGAAGTTTGTTGAGGAAAGTATATTTAGGTGTACAATTTTGAAGTCTACAATTTTTTCTTACTATATTTTTGATGAAATTCTTGTGCCCGTTGAATATGAATTGAGTGGTGTATTACAGCTTCAGTCATCTCTTTCACATAAGTTTTTCTTAAATAGCCTCCAAGAATAGAGAGGTGGAGATTGAGGTTTTGTTGGAAGGCTCTTGGGTATTTTTACCTTTGTAGGTTGTGTGTGAGCATATGAGTGAGATCAGTCGATAGCTTCATTCGCTGGACATTATTTTAAAACTTTGGTTTTAAAGATGGCCTTACCTTCAAACACTGGTATCCAGAATCGGATTGGGTTTTAGTTTTGACAGGGTTTTAATGTGTTAACAGCTATAATTTTGTCAGTCCTGAATGTGGAATTTGAAGTACCTTTTTTGGATAGGGACTTTCCCAACTGATTTTATAGATTTGCCTGTGTTAAAGTTTAGCATTACACTTTAGATTTGGCTGGTAATTTTAGATATTGTTTCTTCTAGACCTAAATTCCCTTGCATGTGTTATCCCAGTGAACTGTAATGACCAGCATAGCTGTAGATGGCATTAACTTTAAGAAACTATCCCTGACAACAAAGAGGGTTTTAAGACCGTGGTTAGGTGTTAGCCCAGCTGTCAGTGTAGAAAGAAGTTTTTGCACTCTTGTGTTTCTCTTATTTCTGGTCTGAGAAATGATTTAAATGTGTCTGCATAGTGCCTCAGTTTTGGAGACAGTGGAAGAAAAGGCTTGTAATTTCATAAACATTGTATCTTTGACCCCTGATCTGCTAAGACTTCATGAAGAAACCTCATTACAGCCATATCTAGGCTAGAAATATTTTCGTTACTGTTAGTGGACAGACTGGTTAAAGCATCTAAAAATAAGGCTTTTCTGTGAAGCAAAGAATCTTTCTTGATATCAAGATTGCTTGACTTAATTTCTGTTAACTACAATTTACCTTTTCTTTTGAACTGTTGAGGTACTGATCTCTCTTCTTGGGCAGATTATTTGTTTTGGTTTCCTTTAAAGGTTAAAGACATTCCTGAAGAAATCTTCCTAGCATTGCCATAGTTACTTGATAACTTTCATTCCCTATTTATGTCAGATTGCCTTTTGCCTGTGATGACCATGGTAGAAACCCCTATTTTTGAGACTGCCTCCTTAGTTCAAGGAGAGAGAAGGGAAATGAATTGTTTCTGAATGTCTTGGTGTTCAGAACATTAGATGGAGAAATTAAAGGGATTAGTAGTTGGATTCTCTGAGCAGCACTATATCTTGTAGCCATTTCTTGTTGCATAAGGCAACTGTTCTCATTAATAAAGAATATCATCTATTCTTTCAATGTCTTTATAGTTACTTGAGGTGTGGGGGTTTGAGGGAAAACTTTATACCATGTTTTATAGTGACTTTTTTTTAAGTCTGTTTGTGTCTCGAGTTGAGGCCTGGACACCTGAATTCAACTGACTGAATTAGTCTCGTGTGTAAGTTTTTCCTCTGCACATCATAAGAATTTTGTGAAATTTTTTCCATTATGCTGTTAACCATGGGTCTGTATTCTTAAATGTTCAGGACTGTAACTCAGAAATAATCTATCCTTTTAAAAATGGCAATACCATTCTGAAGATCTACCAGAGTAACTTTTTGTCTGGAGGTTTCTATTTAATATTCTTAACACTATAGCGACTTCTACAATACTGCTTGCTTTTGAGTATGCTGTCCTTGGTAGAAAGACTTACTAGACTGATTAATTTTGCCTGAGTTCCATAAAGGCTGTCCCACTTGATTTCTGAGTACGTTCTGTCCCCCTCTCTTAAAGCATCCACTTTTGTTTGTGTTGCCTATACCACCAGAGTTTTTCTCTGATTCTGTTTACTGTACATAAAACTTTCCTGTTGATTAACTGACCAGATGATCTGGGTTCATTGATGGGCTAGTTGCTCTGTTTTGGCCTTTCCTATTTTCCTTTGTGATGTGTGTGTGTGTGTGTTTCTGTTTGTTCTGTTGTGGTTTTTTTGTTTTTGTTTTTATTGGGAAAGTTGTGAGTAAATGATACTTAGATTTTGGTTTTTGCTCACAGTTCTGAGCTGTTTCTTCTGGGCCTTGGGTGAGGAGTTCTTAATTAAATCTGTCCTGGTTTTAATGTATCCCTTACATAACATTCTTAAGTTTGCTTATCTCCAGCTCCCTGTAAGTTTACCCTTGATCATTTCTGTTTAGCTGAGAAAGCAAATCTCATGATGCCCTTTCTCTTAACTCTACATTTCACTACCTTTTTCTGTAGCTTCATCTGGTGGTTTTGAGTTTGAGCAGCCTCCCACCATTATTAGATGAAATAGGGTCTTTGGTCCTTTTCATTAGGTTTCTATCTTTAGGACTTAATGAAGTTGTCTTTGTCTCTCTTTTCATTGAAAAATAAATAGATCTTGGAAGCATTAACTTTAAAAGATGAAACATTTTAAATTAAGTTTTATTGAATGTGCAGGGTTTTGTTTTATTTATTGCAACTACATTGAAATAGTTTTACAAAGCATAGGTGTCATAGTTACTGAGATTCTTTTTCAACCTACTCTTTATGGTATAACTTTCCCAAACAATCCTTGGACAGTTACCTTAATGCTTGACTTTGGCACCCCTTTCTGAAGGGAGTAGGGTCAAATAACTCTTAATCCCTGCTCCCATAAGGTGGAAGAAAGGTCAAGTTAATTGATTTGTCAGATGGAGCAATAAAACTATTATACCAGGTATACTCAGTTCCTGCCCTTACCTATGTTTTCTTATCTTGGAAGGGTATTGCTCTCCCTCACCATTTATCTCACAGCAGCTTATTTGTTTTTAAACTTGCCCAGAAAGTACACAAATTAAACTTTTGACATCTACGTGTAGGAATCCCGTTCTGCTTCCAGAAGTGGAAGTGCTCACGGATCGGGGAAATCTGCAAGGCATACCCCTGCAAGGTCTCGCTCCAAGGAAGATTCCAGGCGTTCCAGATCAAAGTCCAGGTCCAGATCTGAATCTAGGTAAGAAAGACTGTCTTGAGATTTTCTTGTTACTCCTAGATCTGAAATTGGTGTGTGCTTTGTAAACCAGGAAGATAGAGAGGGTAGATTATTTGTTGGCCTGTTTAATATTGGTACTAGATATGAACCTAAGTCTAAGTGGTTAAGAGCTTGGGCTTTTGGAGTCAGTGTTCAAATCTTAGGTGTGTTTTTGCTGGCTTGGGCAGATCACTTAAACACTTTTCTACTTTAGCTTCTTTTTAGTGCCAGTTCTTCAAAGTTGTGAGGATTCATGATTGTAAAACTTTTTAGTATGGCAAATAAACTCCTAGAACATTAGTTTTCAGTAACTGCAATTCTTGATAAACAGGTGTAGTCTAGTGTATTCTGTACATGTGTGTATAAAACAATGCCTTACCACAGTGCACTTTTTTTTTTTAATGTTCATTAAGAGAAGGCTATACATCCTGGTTTGCCTGAGACAGCCTTAGTTTATGCCTGTTGTCAAAAGCATAATTAGTGATACCCCATTTCTCAAACATGTCCTGGTTTGGATGACAACTTTATATGATTTCTCTAGTTAAAAGCCACTCATTGTTTTTGTTTTAATTGCTAGTGAAAGCTACCTGGTGACTTTGTCAGTATGTTAAGTGAATGGTGAGCATAAGGGATGGTAGAAAAACAGCATGGTATTCTAAGGGATAAAGATGGGCAGAAATCAAGGTAGTAAAATGCTGTATGCTTTATAATTTTTCAAAAAAATGTGTTCATTTTAATCTCCCTTTTAGAAATGCTTGGAGAGTATATTTTGAAATGTCTCCTAAGTGAAGTTGGAAGTGACTAGAGAGAGGAAATTATCTTGTGAGAAGAGAAGCAGAAGCTTATCCCACTGAATTTATAACCATATTAGCATGTGCCTGGCTAGTGTTCTTTGGAATGTTACTCCACAGTAATGAATTGAAGACTTTTTTGTTGTCATTTGCTTAGTCATAGCCTTTGTCTTGCAGGTCTAGATCCAGAAGAAGCTCTCGAAGGCATTATACAAGGTCACGGTCTCGGTCCCGTTCTCATAGACGATCCCGCAGCAGGTCTTACAGTCGAGATTATCGCAGACGGCATAGCCACAGTCATTCTCCCATGTCTACTCGCAGGCGTCATGTTGGGAATCGGGTAAGATGGGAAGCATTTTTTGACTGCTTGAGTTTACTTTTTTTTTTTTCTTGAACTGATTTTTATTGGATAATGGAGCTATAGCAGTGATTGCATGAGTGAAATCTTGAGGCTTAGTGTTTTGAGATGTCTCTTTTTTTTTAATTTATTTTATTTATTTGAGAGACAGGCAGACAGAGCCTCCATCCGCTGGTACACTCCCCAAAGTCCTGCAACGGCCAGGGCTGGGCCAGGGCCGAAGCCGGGAACGCATTCCAGGTCTCCCACGTGGGTGGTAGGAGCCCAGTTGCTGGAGTCAGGAGCTGGAGCTGGGTATCGAACCCAGGTACTCCGACATGGGACGCGGGCGTCTTAACCGGTGTCTTAACTGCTAGGCCAAGTGCCCGGCCCCAAGATGTATTTCAAATGCCATCTTTTTCATCATAACAACTACTGACATAGCATTTAAAATGTGTTGGGCATTATAAGTAATTTAGTAATTTATTGTATACAGAGAATGTGTGGAGGTTTTGTGCAAATACTCTACCACTTTGTGTAAAGGACTTGAGCATCTGCACAATTTTGGTATTCCTTGGGGTGTCCTGGAACCAATCTCCCACAGATACCCAGGGACTATACAGAGTTTGAAACTATATCTGGTTTCAGGCATCTGCTAGGGGTCTTTAAAACACATCCCCCAGGGATGAGAGCAGACTCCTGTATTATGTTCCTGTGAAAATACAGTCAAACTGTATGTGCTGTTCTAAATATTTTTGGCAGTTCTGAGCATTCCATTGTATGGATGGTCTATCTTAATTTTAACACTCTAAAAATTGTATTTTTCTCACAAAGAATGCTATTCTGATAAGCCATATGTAAGCCTTTTGTGAATATCTGAATAATTCTTAGGAAAAAATTGTTAGGTAAATCCCTCAACCAGACTGCCCTCCAGTCTTAAAGATGCCAAGTTGGCTTTTTACCAGT
This sequence comes from Sylvilagus floridanus, assembly GCA_949820135.1. Taxonomy (NCBI): domain Eukaryota; kingdom Metazoa; phylum Chordata; class Mammalia; order Lagomorpha; family Leporidae; genus Sylvilagus; species Sylvilagus floridanus. The sequence continues at coordinate 92,251,457 of OX463244.1, read as the reverse complement.
ATGAGTCCCCATTTCTCCCAGTTAATTTTGAGATTGAAATTACTGTAGTCTTTTTCTGCCCATTCTCAAAAATGCTTGCAGTGTTTGCTGTAATGTTTTGTAATTCCTAAATGGTATTTGGTCTAATTGTTAAGTACTTTAATTAATTGTGCGTGAAATTTTTAGCTAGCTTATGGTTCCTTTGGGGTGGGGGTGGGGGAGGTTGAATTTTGATTTAGGATAAGCTTTCAGAATTTAAGATTGATTTTTCTATTTCCAGGCAAATCCTGACCCCAACTGTTGTCTTGGAGTATTTGGTTTGAGCTTGTATACCACAGAAAGAGATCTAAGAGAAGTTTTCTCTAAGTATGGTCCCATTGCTGATGTGTCTATTGTATATGACCAGCAGTCTAGGCGTTCAAGAGGATTTGCCTTTGTTTATTTTGAAAATGTAGATGATGCTAAGGAAGTAAGTAAAAGTTTACATGTACCTCTGTAAAACAGTGGTCCTTTTGTTAACTCTTAACTTATGATGACCAAGTTTTTGGATAAGGATAGTGTTTGCTTTTTTAATATAAAATACGATAGGCGATTACAGTTTGGGTTAAAGGAAATACACTCTTCTGGGGATAGAGTCAATTATTTGAGATTATTTAAACCTTTATTGTGGAAAATTTTGAATCTATACAGTGATAGGAAAGTGACCTAGAGCAGTCTGTTCTATCACCCTTTACATTCCAGTCTTAACCACATTATTTAAATAAATCCTGTATGTCACTTGCTGTTTCTGTGTATGTGTATAGTTAACTCCGTATATATATGAATATATAATTTATATATGAATATATAAGAATATTAGTGATTTTCTAGTTTAGAATGCCCAATCAGTATTTACATTGAACTATTTTGTCTAATGAGAGATAACCAAAAGTGATAGAATTATATGAAAATGGAACTGATTTTCAGTATATTGCAGATAAGTGATAATGATTGAATTTTAATTTGTCTTGAGGCAGAATACACAGTAACTTTTTATTTAATTTGAAAGGTAGAGTGGGAGGGAGGGAGAAAGAGGTCATCGATCTGCTGGTTCATTCACCAAATGGCTGCAATGGCCAGGGCTGAACTTAGACCTAAGGCAGGAGCTGCTTCTGAGTCTCCCACATGGGTGGAGGCCCCTAAGCACTTGGGCAGCCCCTCTGCTGCTTTCCCAGGCACATTAGCAAGGAAGCTAGATTAGAAGTGGAACAGCCAGGACTCATAGGTGCCCATATTGGAAGCCTGCACTGCAGGCAGTGACACAGCTGCTATGCCACAAATGCTGGCCTCAGAACACAGTAGCATTAGTATGTAAACTTGGACTGTTTAAAAAACAGACTAGGTACAGAATAATAGGTGGCTGAAGTTATATCCAATGGAACTGGTAAGGAAGAGAAAAGCTCTAAAAAACACTTAATGGATTATTCAGATTGTTGGGTTTGATTTTTGTGCAGGAAAACAGATCATTCCCTTTAAAATAGCACGTTTTTTATCTGACTAGTGCCAGAAACAGATGTAAACACAAACATTATCTGTTTTCAGAATGACAGAGCTTTTATCTACTGGTTCACTACAAGGACTAGCTAGGCCAGCCTGAAACCAGGAGCCAGGAACTCCATCCACATTTCACATGGATAGCGGGAACCCAAATATGTGGACTGTCTGCTGCCTCCCAACATTGCTAGCAGGAAGTTGTATCAGGGCTGATTGATAAGGGGATGTGAGTGTCCCAAGCAGAGTCTTGTGCCACAGCGGTCTGCCCCTAGCCATTTAAAATTTTTAGCTTATGAGTCATAAAGTAAGAGATGGCTGGCCAGCTTTGGTCCGTGGGCTATATAATTTGCCAGCTATGTACTGTTTTAAAGCTGGACCCACTTTCAGATTTTTAGGTACAACAATTACTTTAAATACAAGGGATACTTCAAAAGGCACCGAAAATTGAAACTATTTGGGTGTAAGACTTTTTGCAATCTCTGCATGTGAGGAGTCTTCAAAAAAGTTCATGGAAAATTTGTGTTATCAAACTGCATTGTGCAAAAACTTTTTCTTTTTACAAACTTAAAATACTGTTGTACTTCATGGGTTAAATTGGCATTTTCATTCAGCATTTCAATAAAGTTTCAACTGTTTCTAACCAGCTTTTTCAAATGAGTATTTAATGGAGGAGATCTTACTATATAAATTGTAGAAGTTATATTCTGGCCATCATTAAAATAACTTTATGCTTAAGTGAAAAGTTAATTGTACCTTACTTAGAACTATAGGTTAATTAGTGGCTTTGTTCAGGATGTCTAACAATTATTTATGTTATCTTTTGAAGGCTAAAGAACGTGCCAATGGAATGGAGCTTGATGGGCGTAGAATCAGAGTTGATTTTTCTATAACAAAAAGACCACATACTCCAACACCAGGAATTTACATGGGGAGACCTACATAGTAAGTTTATTTGCAAGATAAAAATGTCATTAACAGTTTGATTTGTTCAGTTCCTCCCCAGACACACTTGTGTGCCGGTGAAGTCTGCCATTTCATCTAATCTTGTTGGTTAATCATTTAAGTAAAAAATATGAACTTTAGTTACTAGTTAATAGTATTGGCCTATTAAGAATACTGTCAAAGCTCTCACCAAGTTTGTATATTACTGCCAGAAAATTAATGAATACTGGAATATCTTTGCACTCCCAAAACTGTTTTCTGTATGTGACTGTTCTCTTCCTCTTGGAAACATGGTCTTGCTACATTAGATTAGTAGAGAGGAAGTCAGTAGATCTGTGTCTCCTTAACCAAAAGGTTTTTAACATATGCTGTGATTAGGAAAAGGCAGTATTTTCCAGTACTGTTCAGAAATACAGTCAACATAATCCAAAGTCTTGCTAGTTGGTATCTCCATTTTCTCCAGGAGAAGAGAATAAAGAAACTTTAATTAAAACAATTGCCCATTACATAGGAGTATTATGTTAAATCCCTAAAACCATAGTGACCCAAGCTGTGGTGGTGTGCTGCTGCTGAATATTTGAACAGGTTTTTAATGGCAAAAGTTAGGTCCATAAATACAGGCAAGACCACGTAACTTTTTTAAAAAAACTTTTGTTGTATTATTCCTAGCGGCAGTTCCCGCCGTCGGGATTACTACGACAGAGGGTATGATCGAGGCTATGATGACCGAGACTACTACAGCAGGTCATATAGGTAAGTTGTAACGCAGAGTGATCAGCTTTTCTGAATCTGAGCAAAGTTTAAAGCAATATATTTGCCTAAGTTTTAACCTTTAATAAAAACTTTATTCAGCACTTCCATTTTACACCAGCAAATACAAGCTGGACTTTAAATAAGATTTTCTGTTAAGTCATTCTTTATTTAATGGGCAAAGAAAGTAAGAGATCTTTTGTTCACTGGTTCACTCATAAAGCTGTAATGTCCTGAGCTGGGCCAGGCTGAAGCAAGGAGCCAGGAACATTATCTAGGTCTCCTACATGAGTGACAGAAGATGAAGTACTTAGACCATCTTCCACTGCTTTCTGAGGCCATAGCAGAGAGCTGGATCAGAAGTGGAGCAGCCAGGTGTCAAACCTTGCCCATATGGGATGCTGGCACATCAGGCAGTGACTACCCTTCAGCTCTGGACCCTATAAAGACTTTATTTAAGAATAATGTGTCATGCACTGGAAGACAGGCAAAATAGCTTGAGAGGATTTAAGGTGTTAACTTGCAATGATGGGAATTTGTTAATGTCATTTTACCTATAAGAAAGTTAAGTTTGGGACTGCCACCTGTAGCACAGGCATCCAGCTGTTCCACTTAGAATCCAGCTCCCTGCTAAGTTGCCTTGGGAAAGCAGTGGAAGATGGCCCAAGTCCTTGCCGACATGGGAGACCTACAAGAAGTTCCTGGCTCTTGGCTTCAGATCAACCCAGCTCTGGCTGTTGCATGAACTAGCAGATGGAAGAGCTCTATCTCCCCTCTCTTTCAAATAAATAAAACTTTTTTAAAAGTTATTTAAGTTTTGCTTTGTGGATATTTTTATTTTAAAGCAGGACTTGTATATTCTTCCTAAAAGTCAGTAAACTAAATGTGTGTTTCTTTTCTGTCTTCCAGAGGTGGTGGTGGAGGAGGAGGCGGATGGAGAGCTGCTCAAGATAGAGATCAAATTTATAGGTATGCCAGGAAAGGATTTATAATTGGTCAACAGTAGAAACTTTGAATAATAAAGATGTACGCTTGGTAATGGTTTTGTAGTTAAGGCATAAGTGGCCTCACACGAATTTGGATTGCTTGGATGTAAAGCCAGATGACAATATAATGGATTTTGTGGGTCTGCAGAAATAATATGGTTTATAGAAAGAATTACTCAGTGGTATCATTTTATTGAAGCACTAGTGAAACTTGTTTTAGGTGTTAGAAAATTAGTTTTTTCTAACGTTATATTTCATAGAATTTAAAAGGAGCATATCATTGATTGGTCGAGTAAAGAATGGGAGTATTGGATCTCTAATAGTGAAGCGGATGCATTATTATGATAATGTGCTTTATTCTCAACTTACAAGGACCTTGAAATCTCCTACTAATGAGAAATATTTGAAAATTCATGAGGACCTCCTCGTTTTGGTAGGGTGTTATCATTGTCATTTGTCAGTGTGATCTATGGAGACTTAGACAGTCTTGACATTTGTTTACAGAAGGCGGTCACCTTCTCCTTACTATAGTCGTGGAGGATACAGATCACGTTCCAGATCACGATCCTACTCACCTCGTAAGTTTTTATCTTATGATTTTTTCATACAGCCAAGCTACTTCCTTATGCAGATAATGATTGGTTTGGGTTATTTATATGTTATGAACACACATCCTAAATGTTGCTAGGACTCAAGAAAGTTTATAAAAACAACCCTTAAGACTTAATGTTTTCTCTCACTGTCAGTAGCTTTCCTTTTAAATCCTTGGAAATTCTGGACAACTTTGGGCTACTTGGGTGATTTAAAACTTGTTCTCAGGTTATGATCTACTTAACCCAGCCATTTCTGTTTAACACTGAATGTTTAATTTCTGTTGTTAACACCTTTCCAAGAATCTTCATTTTCAAAGAGAGGGGCTATGCTGGTAATAGGAACCTGCTAATGGTGAAGTAGTCTCAGTTCTCAGCTTTAAGTACATTTGCTATTCTGATTCCTTGGCATTGAAGCATGTTTGTTTATTTTTTTCCCAGGTCGCTATTGAAGCATGAAGTTGGACACTCTGAAACCTGCCCTAGAGCTGGGATGTTGTTTGTGGACAATATTTTTTATTGTCTCCTGTTTAAAAAGTGAACAGTGCCTAGTGAAGTTAGGTGACTTTTACACCTTTTATGATGACTACTTTTGGTGGAGTTGAAATGCTGTTTTCATTCTGCATTTGTGTAGTTTGGTGCTTTGTTCAAAGTTAAGTGTTTTCAGAGAAGTATGTTTTGCATGTATTTTTTTACAGTCTAAATTTTGACTGCTGAGAAGTTTCTATTGTACAAAACTTCATTTAAAAGGTTTTTCTACTGAATCCAGGGTATTCTGAAGATCGAAGCCTGTGTGTAAAATGTTACCAAATGGCAAAAAGCAACAATAAACAGTTTGGTTTTTACTTTTCTTTCTAACATATCAATGCTTAGCAGAAAGTTCAGATTAAGTTGTCAGTAGTGAATTTAAAGACAAAAATGCCCGTTATTTCTCCAGTCCATGAAACATACCATACTTATTATACTTGCAAGTGTTAAAAATTACGCTCTGTAACTCTGTACTGCTAGTATTAGAACTAAAACTTTCAATACAGCAAACGCTTGATGCTTATATAAATGTGGATTTGTCAGCCTTTATGTAACCTGTAATATATATAACAGGGAATAAGAAAAGAGTTACACAATGTATGCCTTTAAAAGGCTTTTTCTTAAAGCTGTTACAAGGGGATAATGGTATTTCAACTAGTTATCAGCAAGTAACAATACATTCCACCACAAATGTACTCTTGTTCTAGCTTTTAGACCATATGAAAAAACTGGGTGCTTTAAAGTACGGGATAAGAGAAGGGAACACTACACCTGTGTCGTGGATAAACTGAAGACTTTGCCTGTTCATTTTTTAAATATTATTTTCAGGTCCTTTGCTTACCAAAGGAGACCCAATTTCACTCAAATGTTTTGAGAACTGTGTTTAAATAAACGCAAATGAAAGAAAAATTGCTGGTGCTACTCAATGTTCCAAAAAAATGTTGTTTTAATCTTGTAATTAGACTTCTAAATTTTAGTTTGTAATACAGTGTGTCCATTGGGCTGAGAAGTGTTAGTATTCCAGGAAAACTTAAATGGATAGCTAGATCTGGCATGATCATCTCCATGTGAGGATAGGATTGCATTTACAGAAACTGCAGCCTTCACACATACCCTGAAATACCTGTTCATACAAAAACTCAGGTACTTTTAAAAAGCACTCTACATACTATTTCATTTAATCCTTGGCAATCATGATGTGTAGAGTACTTTACCTAGGACTGAACATCTTTTATTTGAAAGAGTGGTGGAGGAGAGGCAGACAGAGTTCTTTCAGCCACTGGTTCATACTGCAAATGCTTGCAATAACCAGAAACCAAGAACTCTATCCTGGTCTCAGGTCAGTGTCAGAGGCTCAAGGATTTGGGCCATCTCCCACTGTGTTCCCAGGCACATTAGCAGGAGATTGGATTAGAAGCCTTACAGCCAGAAAACAGGTAGGCAGTGGCTTAACCCACTATGCTGCAACACTAGCCCACTTTCCCCTAAATTTTGAGGCATCTTTTACAGGCATGCATTTCACAGTTGCTTTGCGCCAAAATAAAGCTATTTTAATTCCTTTTTCCACAGAGTTTTTGGAGTGTTGTCATATATGTAGACAGTTAAGCATGATGAACTATGTGTCTTACTGTTTTAACCAATTTTGAAGTGGCTACTCGAGTATTTAATGTGATCCAGAGGAGGTTAGATTGTAGAGGAATACATAAAAAGCTAAGAATGATTTTGTACTGATATGCATATGGAAAGGAGTATGGTACTGTTTGTCATTGAGGAAAAAAGGCTGGATTAGCACTAAGGCAGTGGGCAGCATGGGAATTATTCACATCAGGTACAGGTTGCACAGAACCAGCCCAAGAGAATACCTGTTCCTTGTTGCATTAAGTTGAATTGATCAGATGTCTGCTGTTGTGAACCCAACAGTATAGCAGGTACATCAGCCAGGCACTGTTCCCATCCTGTGTCCTCCCACCCACTAACCACCCTTCCTACACGTAAGCCAATCATTTTGTCATAGAAAGACTATCTGTATTGAGTCAAAGACTAGGACAAGATGTTTTGAAGTAGGTGTAACAACAATAATGGAGTGAATTCTGGCTAATGATAATCCCAAAGAGGAACCTTTCTGTTCTTAGCCTGATTTTTAGCTCCGAATTGAGTAAGCCACCCAGTCTGTGACAATAAAACCAGTTTTGAGTTCGATTTTCAGACTTCAGAAGCTGAAAGAGTTTTGACTTTAACTTTTAAATTGCCATCAAGAGTGTTACAGGTAATGGAAATTGGGAGGTTTCCAAGTTTTGGGGTAGTGAGTGAGCTTTCATGATCTGGGATAAGAAAGTAAATCTGCTGGTGTGCTGTGTTGATGGTTGCCTAGTCTATGGACGTGGAAGTTTGGAGGAGCCTCTAGGTAACTGCTGTCACGGCCTTTGAAGTAGATGAAAATAAACTTAAAAAATGCACAAGGATTGTGAGAATCATGGCATTTTTGGAAGTTCCTGTCTACAGACAGAGGAACTCAGGACTTTGATTTGTTGATAATAACCCTGAAGTTGGAGGACTGAGACTACTGAAGCAAAAAGCAAAGTTGGTTTGAAGGATTCCTGACTAAATGATCATACCAGAGTCTTGAGAAAGTATATTAACAAAAAATAAGTTGTGTCCCAACAGTGGGAATAGGCTGTAAGGAAAGATTTGGACACTTGAAAATGCTTTGTTTGCCTTACATAAAGAATATATGCCTCAACAAATCAGCATCCATGTGCCAACAGTCAGAATATTGAGTCTGCAAGGCCCCAGGAGGGAAAATTGAGCAGAAATTGGAAGAAAGTTTTAGAATTTGTACAGGAATTCTGTGGTTCGATTAGGCTGGATTTATTGTTGGTACAGCACCAGTTTTGCTTTGCTATAACAAGCTTTTTATTCCTTGTTTTAAACCTGAACTTTAGCTAATGCAGTAAGGCCAAATGCTCTTGGGATAATGTAGAGGAACGGACTCAATCTCAGGTGACAGTAGCACTGGACTGACTACATTCTTTCTACTCACTGTGCCCTTGGTATGCTTCCTAACTGTACCCAGAATACTTTTCCCCTTGAGTAATGGAGATCAAGAATAGGTCAAAAAGCCTTATTGGGTTTGTTGAAAGGTGAAGTGAGATTCTAGGCCAGCAGAGACCAGATAGTAACTGTTAGCCTTTAGAAGGTGAAGTAGGGGCTGGCGCTGTGGCTCACTTAGTTAATCCTCCGTCTGCACCGCCGGCATCCCACCTGGGCACTTTGTTCTAGTCCTGGATGTTCCTCTTCCAGTTCAGCTCTCTGCTGTGGACCAGGAGGGCAGTGCAGGATGGCCCAAGTGCTTGGGTGCCTGCACCTGCATGGGAGTGGTGTGACGGATCATATTGGCCTTGCCTTCAAAACTTTGTCCTTTAAGTTTATCCCAAGACAAGTAACACATTGGAAATAAAGAGCTGTCTTCCATTTTCCATCCCATTTGTCTCTGCTTAACTCCCCAATGCAAGGTGGAATGATAGAATTATGCTATACACTTTGGCATTTTACAGGGACATTAAATTATTGGAGTAAGAGTTTACTTGGGGGCCTATGCTGTGGTATAGCCTCTGCCAGCACTGCCAGCATTCCATATGGGCACTGGTTCAAGTCCTGGTTGCTCCTCTTCCTATCCAGGTCTCTGCTATGGCCTGGGAAAGCAGTGGAAGATGGCCCAAGTGCTTGGGCCCCTGCACCTGTGTGGGAGACCCAGAAGAAGCTCCTGGCTCTTGGCTTCGATTTGGTCCAGTTCCAGCCATTTTGGCCATTTGGGAAATGAACCAGTGGATAGAAGACCTTTGTCCCTCCCTGTCTATCTAACCCTGCCTCTAAATTTAAAAAATGTCTGGAGCTCTATTCAACACGGGTGTTATCTGTTTTATGTTGTTAAGCATTCATTCACTTCTTTCATCTATACACTCGACATTCATGTTGGAGACTGTGCCAGGTCCTGGGGGTATAGCAGTGGACAAAAGTCCTTTTCATTTTGTCAGGGCAGCAGATCTATATGTCAGGTGTTAGGTGCTATGAAAGAAAATAAGACAAAATAGCTCAGTGAGGGAAGGCTACATTTAATATGGACACTTGAGCAGAGACTGCAAAATGGGGAAAGGAATCCTCTGCCCGTTCACATTCAGAGCACAGCAAGGAGGCCAGTATGAATGAAGAGGGTAAGGTATCATCAGGAGACCACATCACCCACAAATTGTAGAAACTTTTTTGCATCACTGGTTTTAGTCTCAGACTGAAATTACACTTTTTTTTTTTTTTTTAAAGATTTGAGTTACACAGAGGAGAGGTCTTCCATCCAATGGTTCACTCCCCAGTTGGCCACAACGCCTGGAGCTGTGCTGATCAGAAGCTAGGAGCTTCTTCCGGGTCTCCCATGTGGGTGCAGGGGCCCAAGGACTTGAGTCATCTACTGTTATCCCAAGCCATAGCAGAGAGCTGGATCGGAAGAGCAGCTGGAGACTTGAACCTGCGCCCATATGGGATGCCGGTGCTTCAGGCCAGGTCATTAACTTGCTGTGCCACAGCACTGGCCCCTTGTAGAAACTTTTGAATAGAATAACATGATCTTAACACAAGTTCAACTATTGAGTACCAAGAATGGGATTTCAACCCAGAGGGAAAGGCAACATTTACTGTAGATGACGTCATGGGATGCTCTGAGACCCTGAAGCAAGGGCCCCTGGGCAAGGTGGCTTAGTTGAGATGGTAACAAAGCCTGTAGGTTGATAAACATGTTTGCAAGAGTTTTTGTAAGTCATGAGGCAGTATGTAAATATAAGAATTCTGAAGGCCATATACATACACACGGAGGCCAAAATAGTGAGACTTCACGGAATTTGGTGTGAAGAGGTCTCATTCTTACCCACATCCTATGGAACACTCCTTATTGCCTTAATTAGAGCTTTGGTTCACTTACCTGCCCTTTCGTCCCTTCATGGAGAACCTCAGAATGTTCTCTGCGTATATATTGTCAGCTATTGCTGAATAATAACCAACCATAACATCTAAGGTATACATCAGTAAACATTGATTCAACTTGTAAGACCGAGGAGTCGCCTAAGGGTAGGAGAGCCTTGCTTCTCTGCCAGGCTGTTGGAACATTTATTGACCTATGGTGGTGCAGTGATAGAACCAACCACAACGTTCTCTCTCTGTTGACGGCAGAAGCACAGCACCAGCTTCAACCACTTGAGTGCATTTCAAGCCCCTGCTTCTATTACATCTAGTAACCTTCCATACGCAAAAGCAAATCCCATGGCCATGGCAAAAGTCAAGGAATGCGATAATGCACACCATGTTGTGGGAAAGATCGCAAAGTTATGTGGCGAAAGCATAGATAGAGGAAGGATCAGCAATGCAATGAAGCACACCAAGTCTTCCAGCCTGGCATTGGATATGTGCAATTTGTTCAGTTGCTCAGCTGCCTGGCATCAAGACCTACCTTCTTAGGTCATTTCTCCACTGAATGAGTTTTGCTGGCAGGCAGAGTCCATCAAACACCACAAGTGCTATGAAACCCAAGATAACCTGTGTACCCAGCATCCTGGGCTACTAGAGCATATGCTCAACCTAGGCTTATCAATTAGATGCATCCAAACTTTAAATCAGCAACCAGTGACCTGAGAAGCAGAGCATGGGAAATGTATCTGGATAGAATGGTAAGTGCCTCTGGGAGGCTGCAACATTGGCTTAGGGGTTTGAGGGAGGTGGTCTAGTTCTCAGTGGCCAGATTCCAGGCCACGGCAGAGTCCCTAACTACCCCATACCCCATATTCTGCCAAGAAACCCTCTGCTGAAATCAGCTTTTTTTTTTTTTTTTTTTAATCACAACTGGGTTTCCTGATAACTACTACTCATCTGTCATGATGCCTAAGGAGTAGTCATCTCTAATCTTCGTATCTCCTCCAATCCACTCTCCACTTAGCAGTGGAGGTAACTATCTTAAAAGGTGAACCAGACCACATCATCCATTGCTTTAAGGTCCTTCAATGGGGTGCAGGGGTTTAAACCCACCACCTGCAACGCCACCGGCATCTTACATGGACGCTGGTTTGAGTACCCAACTGCTCCACTTCCAATCCAGCTCCCTGCTAATGTGCCTGGGAAAGCAGTGGAGGATGGCGCAAGTGCTTGGGTCCTTGCACCCACGTGGGAGACCCAGATGAAGCTCCTGGCTCCTGACCATTTGGGAGTGAACCAGTAGATGGAGGATCTTTTCTGTTTCTCCTCTTTGTGTGACTTTAAAATGCATAAATCTTTTTTTAAAAAGAATCCTTTAATGACTTCCTCTTGCATTTAGATACAAATCTAAACTTTTTGGTGGTCTGCAAAGACCTTCACTGAGAAGCCACCTCTCAAGCCCCCACTTCTCAAACCTCATTTTGCAACTTCTTTCACTACTGGAAGCAGAAGCTTCCTTGATTTTAGTAATCAGGTGCAGGAGCTCAAGCATGAAGTCACTTGAGGATGAGAAGAGCAGGTGTAGACTTGGAACCGGGTGTGGGCGTTTAGCCTAGGGGTTGGGATGTCAGCATGCCACTATCCCTCATTAGAGGGTCTGGATTCCATTCCTGGCTCCAGCTCCTGATTCCAGCTTCCTGTGAATTCCAACCCTCGGAGGCAGATTTGATGCTGGCACTGTAGACAGCAGCTTTACCCACTGTACCACAAAACCGGCTTCCCCATAAACATTTTTGTGGACGTATATTTTCTTTTTTCTTTATTTATTTGACAGAGTTAAAGACAGTGAGAGAGACAAAGAGAAAGGTCTTCCTTTTGTTGGTTCACCCCCCAAACGCACGCCATGGCTGGAGCTACGCTGATCCGAAGCCAGGAGCCAGGTGCTTCCTCCTGGTCTCCCATGCTGGTGCAGGACCCAAGCACCTGGACCATCCTCCACTGCCTTCCCGGGCCACAGCAGAGAGCTGGACTGGAAGAGGGGCAACCAGGACAGAATCCGGCGCCCATATGGGATGCCGGCACCGCAGGTGGAGGATTAGCCAAGTGAGCCACAGCGCTGGCCCCGTGTGGACATATATTTTCATTTCCATTGAATAAATACCTAGGTATGGAATCACCGAGTTATAAATGGAAATATGAATGCTTAACTTTTAAAGAAACTTCTAGTTTTAAAAAGTGGTTGTACCATATTACATTCTCACCACCAGTGTATAAGAGATCATATTTTGCTCCTTTTTGTCACAGGAAGCAACCGACTGATACCAGCATTGAGGGAGTGAAAGAATTCACGGGCGCCAGGGTGCCATGGGCAGTGGCTGGCTGGCTGCCTCGAGGGGATTAGGATCCAGGAGAAGTGTGTGAGACACAGGGCCGTGGCCAGGGGTTTTTCCATCACTGGTGATTTCCTTATTGCTGGGGATTTTCACTAAGGACTTCCTTATTGCCAGGTGCTCAGGTGACTGCCACAGCTTTGCCAATATTTAGTGTTGTCTTTTAGAGCTTAGCCATTCTGTTGGTTTTGTAATGCTATCTCATGATTTTTATTTGCATTTTGCTAATGACTGTTGATGTTGTGCTTACTTTGTGTGCTTATTGGCTATTCACATATCTTTTTTGAGATGTCTGTTTTGTTTTTTTTAATTTGACAGGTAGAGTTATAGACAGAGAGACAGAGAGAAAGGTCTTCCTTCTGTTGGTTCACTCCCCAAATGGCCGCTATGGCCGGCACTGTGCTGATCCAAAGCCAGGAGCCAGGTACTTCTTCCTGGTCTCCCTGTGCGGGTGCAGGGCCCAAGCACCTGGGCCATCCTCCACTGCCTTCCTGGGCCACAGCAGAGAGCTGGACTGGAAGAGGAGCAACCGGGACTAGAACCCAACGCCCATATGGGATGCCGGCGCTGCAGGTGGAGGATTAATCAAGTGAGCTACGGCGCTGGCCCCTTGAGGTGTCTTGCTGTGGCCTAGTGGGTAAAGCTGCTGTCTTCAGCACTGGCATCCCATAAGGGCCCCAGTTCAAGTCCCAGCTGCACCACTTCTAGTCCAGCTCCCTGCTAATGAACCTGGGAAAGCAGCAGAAGATGGCTCAAATCCTTGGGCCCCTGCACCCATGGGAGATTCTTGGAAGAAGTTCCTGGCTCCTGGCTTTGGATCAGCTCAGCTCCAGCCCTTGTGGCCATTTGGGGAGTAAACCAGCAGATGGAAGACCTCTCTCTCTGCCTCTGCCTCTCTGTAACTCTGCCTTTCAAATAAATAAATCTTTAAAGAAAACAGTAATTTGCCTTTGCAAGCATGGATTTTCTGGACTTTCAATTCATTCCATTGATGTGTTTGTTTATTCCTTTGTTTATAGCACATTTGTTGTAAGCACACTTTATGCTTATTTTCTGGGTTATAACAATTTAAGACTGAGCTTGAATGTAGTTCTAAGGTCTGGCAATTCACTACTAAAGCTCAGATGTGTTACTTAATGGCAGACCTGTGCATTTTTACAATAGCCACTTGATGTTTGAGCCAGTGAGACACTCAGAAACATTCTGATGTGATACAAGTAATGACACAGATGCTCTGAACTACCACATAACACAGAAATAGAAGAAACACAAGTGATTATTCAATTAAAATATTTTTTTTTTGCAGACTGATAAAATCTAGACTCAATTAATGCCAATAATTAGAATTCCTGGAGAGAAAACTAAAAAGAACTTATATTCTGAAAAATATCACAACAAAAAACTGATGAAACACTTGAATGGTAGATGAATATTTTGGGACAAATATTATGGAAAATGTATAAGTTTGTATAAAGATGAGTCCACAGAAAGCTTTAGTTATGTTGGAATGTATTCTGAAAAGCCTGAAATTAAAGAATGACATCATTTGAATCTTGGAGGAACTCTTAGGTCTAGAAGTTTGCCTGTACAGCGCCAGCGGCATGGTTAAGCCTCCGCCTGTGGTGCTGGTATCTCATGGGAGCTCGCTGAAGTCCTGGCTGCTCCACTTTCAATCGAGCTCCCACTAATGTGCCTGGGAAAGCAGTGGAAGATGGCCCAAGTCCTTGGGCTCATGCACCAACATGGGAGACCCGGAGGAAGCTCCTAGTTCCTGGCGTTGGATCGTCCCAGCTCAGGACATTGGGGCCATTTGGGAGTTTAACAGCAGATGGAAGACCTCTCTATCCCTCCTTCTCTCTGTCTATAACTCTGCCTCTATATAAATAAATACATCTTAAAAAAAAAACACCTTTGCCTGTTAAATATTTTGTATTCTGACTGTGGTGATAGATAAACACATCTTCACACAGAATAGAATTGTTCAGAATCAAACACACAGACACACAAATGAGTATTGGCGAAGTCTGAGAAGAATCTGTATGTTTGAAATGCATGAAGCTTGTATAACAAATACAATTTTTAAAAAGTCTGAGAAGAAAAAGAATGTTTTTAAATATTTTATTTATTTATTTATTTGAAAGGCAGAGTTACAGAGAGGCAGAGAGAGAGCGTGAGAGAAAAGGTCTTCTTCCATCCACTGGTTCACTCCCTAGATGGCCGCGATGGCTGGAGCTGCGTCAATCCGAAGCCAGGAGCCAAGAGCTTCTTCCGGGTCTCCCATGTGAGCACAGGGGTCCAAGCACTTGGGCCATCTTCTACTGCTTTCCCAGGCCATAGCAAAGAGCTGGATCAGAAGAGGAGCAGCTGGGACGTGAATTGGTGCCCATAGGGATGCCAGCACTGCAGGCAGAGGCTTAGCCTACTATGCCATAGCACTGGCCCGAAGAAAAAGAATTTGCTTATAGATTTCAATTCCATGTTATGTCATCAAAATTGAAACCACAACAGTTCTTTTTTCAGTTGTATTCAAATCAAAGAGTATCATACCCCCCACTCTGTTTCATACTGAAGATTAAAACTAGTTCACTTCAAAATAAAAAGTGGCTTTTGTCAAATGTTGGTGGTCCTGCAGAATTCTAGCTGGAATTGGTGTGTATGAATAGTCCTCACTTCACCAATTTGCTGAAGGATAACTACTGGCCCTGAAGAAGCAGCCTGCTTAACTGACCACCTTCTTTTTAGTAAAGGTAGGAGGGTGTTTTAGTTTGCATTGTTTTTTTGTTCATCTGAAAGGGAGAGTGACAGAGAGAGACAGACAGACAAAGATCTAACACTGGTTCACTCCCCAAATGCCTGCAACAGCCAGAGCTGGGCCAGGTGAATGTAAGGTCCCAGGAACTCCATCCAGGTCTGATGTGGGTGGCAAGGAGCCATCAGCTGTTGCTCTCAGGATGGTCATTTGCAGGCAGCCTGCTCAGGAAAATAGGCAAGACTTGAACCAGGTACTCTGACATGAGATGCCGGCACTTCAAGCAGCAGTTTAACCTGCTGGGCCATAATGCCTGCCTCTGACATTTTTTAAGGTTTATTTTTATTTTATTTGAAAGGCAGAATGAGAGCGAGCGAGCGAGCGAGATCTTCCAATTGTTCATTCACTCCCTGAAGGGTTGCAACAGCCAGATCTGGGCTAGGTTAAAGCCAAGAGCCAGGAAGTCCATCCAGGCCTCCCACATGGGTGGTGGGGGTCCAAGTGCATGGGTCTCATTCACTGCTTTTCCAGGTGCATTAGCAGGGAGCTGGATCAGAAGCTGAGCAGCTGCACTCCAATATAGGATGCTGGCATCGTAAGCAGCAGCTTAACCCACTGTGCCACAGCACCGGCTCCACGACCCTTTTCCATGTATGCCTTCATGTACAAAAGATTGGGAGGCTTTCGTGCAAAATGTTTGTTAAACGTGAGCAGGCTACTTGTTGTCTACTACTAGGCCATAAGTCTCCACAAGGAAAGATGGGGGGGGGGGGCGGCTAAGCAAACAATTGAAAATGCAAATTAGGACGTTTTCAAAGAACCAAAACCACTAACCACACAAAGTGTTGATGAATTGGACCTTATTACAAATTTAAAGTTTGGAGCCAGCGTTGTAGTGAAGCACGATGAGGCGCCGCCTGCAATGCCATCATCCTGTATGGACACAGGTTCCTGTTCTGGCTGTTCTACTTCCGATCTAGCTCCCTGCTAATGAACCTGGCAGAGCAGCTAATGCACCTGGGAGAGCAGTGCTTGGGCCCCTGCCAGCCACGTCAGAGACCCAGGTGGAGGAGTTCCAGGCTGATGGCTTCCACCTGGCCCAGCCCCAGCCCCAGCCAGTGCAGCCGTTTGGGGAGTGAGCCAGCGAATGGAAGCTCTCCATCTTTCTTCCCCTCCTTCCCTCTCTGTCACTCTGCCTTTCAAATAAAGTAATAAATCCTTTTTTTTTTTTTTTTTTGACAGGCAGAGTGGACAGTGAGAGAGAGAGACAGAGAGAAAGGTCTTCCTTTGCCGTTGGTTCACCCTCCAATGGCTGCCGCGGTCGGCGCGCTGCGGCCGGCGCACCGCGCTCATCCGATGGCAGGAGCCCGGTGCTAGGTGCTTTATACTGGTCTCCCATGGGGTGCAGGGCCCAAGCACTTGGGCCATCCTCCACTGCACTCCTGGGCCACAGCAGAGGGCTGGCCTGGAAGAGGGGCAACCGGGATAAATCCTTTTTAAAAGAGTATCTGTTTTCTTCCGCAACAAGGACTGGATGATGTCTAAAAGTCAGAAAATAAAAACTGACAGTGTAAGTGTGATATTCAGGAATAGAAGTAAATACTAGACAAAACACTGGGCTGGTGACATCTCTGAGGAAAAGAATTGGGAGAGGACGAGAATGGGAGGGCTCTCTCATTTTTTTTTTTTAATAAATTTATTTTATTTATTTGAAAGGCATAGTTACAGACAGGGAGAGATCTTCCATCTGCTGGTTCACCCCCCAAATGGCCACAACAGCTGGAGCTGGGCCAGGCCGAAACCAGGAGCCAGGAGCTTTTTTCAAGTCTCCCATGTGGGTGCAGGGGTCCAAATACTTGGGCCATCTTCCACTGCTTTCCCCGGCACATTAGCAGGGAGTTGGATCAGAAGTGCAGCAGGCAGGGCTCTAATTGGCACCCATTTGGGATGCCAGCACTGCATGAAGTGGCTTTACCCACTATGTCACAGTGCCAGACCCCTCTTAAGTTTTTATATTCAAGGTTTTTTTTAAGGCTTCATATAGTTTTAAAACTACTTCAATAAATTTTTTAAAGATTTTATTTATTTATTTCAGAGGTAGTTACAGACAGAGGAGGAGACAAAGAAAGGTCTTCCACCTGCTGTTTCGTTCCTCAGATGGCTGCAATGGCTGGAGCTGTGCCAATCTGAAGCCAGGAGCCAGGTGCTTCTTTCTGGTCTCCCATGTGGGTGCAGAGGCCCAAAGACTTGGGCCATCTACTGCTTTCCCAGGCCATAGCAGAGAACTGGATTGGAAGAGGGGCAGCCAGGACTTGAACTAGCACACATATGGGATGCTGGCGTCACAGGTGGAGGATTAACCTACTGTGCCACGGAGCTGGCCCCTCCATAAATTTTTTTAATAAAATAGATTATAAAGAAATTAATCCTGTTAACCCCTGTTTAGTTTATTCATACACATGCCACAAGTTCCAAATCAGGGATTTGATTTCACTAAAGGAACTGATTCCACTGAGAGTGAGATGCATTATGATCAGCTTGAAGCGGAGCATAAGGAAAGTGTGTGTGTGCTGTGTGCTGGGGGTGTTCCTGCACTAATACTGGTGAGTGTGTCATCACTTTTCCTGCTCTGTTTCCTCCAACCTTCAAAGGGTCACTTAGTGCTTCTGCATTTCGTGTGCTCTGGGAACGCTGAACACAGCCTCCTCTGTTCCATGTCCCTTTAGTTGAGAACCTTAGGGGCCTTTTGGCTCTGTTGTGTGCCATTTCAGGAAATGTAACTGCACCACCAGTGACCAAAACTGAACTGCTGGGAAATCAAAAATGGACAGAGGAGAGGCTTGTCAGAGCTTGAAAGAACAATAGAAAAGAAAGCGAAACTCTGCTAAGAAGCAGCAAGGGATAGGAGAAAGTAAAACTGGGTCTGAATGGCTGGCTGTGTGTATGAGCTGTGGTCTTGCTCATGATTTCTGTGATGGGCTTGTTTTTGAGGATTCCATGAACCCAAAGTGTAAATTGCTCAGCAAACAGGAGAATGCAAATATTAGGCTGTGTCCAGAGTAGTTCTGTGAGCCAAGTGTTTCTGTTGTTTTCAGTTTGGTGAGAAAAAGTGAAACAAAAAAGATATGTTTTAAAGTCCTTCCTTCATTTATTCAATAAAGAGTTATTGTGCAGGCATTTTTCTCGGCACTGAGAGTGAGGGTAGGAGGTTGGGGCAGAAGGATACAAAGAGAAGTTGGCATGTGCTGGTCCCTAACTTTATTTTTGAAACTAAAAATAAAGTAATATCTTTTAGAAAGAGACACACAGAGAATCGCCCATCTGCTGGTTCATTCAAGTGCCCACAATAGCCAGGGCTGGGCCAGATGGAAGCCAGGAACCAGGAACTCAATGGGAATCTCCCATGGGTGACAGGGACCCAAGTACTTGAGCCACTGGCCTGCTGCCTCCTAGCGTGCACATCACATTGGAGTGGAGAGCAGGACAGGGACTGGAAGCCAGGCACCCCCATAGGAGATGCAGGCACTGTAAGCAGCATCTTGGACACTGCACCAAACACCGGCCCGGCCCCTAAATGTAAAGGCACTTACTTATTCTTACCTAATGGAGGATAAAACAGGCACTACAATCAAGGTAGCGCAGCGAAAATGACAAGAGGCGGCGCAGGTAGAAGCCAAGTGCAGCAGCCATCTCTTTCCGAGCTGCGCCTTGGCGGGTGGGCGGGGCCTGTGGGCTCGCCACAGGGAGCCCCTAGCACGGGAACCGCGGATGCTGCTGACCCTCCGTGGGGGACTCCTGAGATGCACAGAGGCGGTGCTGCAGCCTGGAGCAGGGGGCTGGAATCCGTCGCCCTGGGACACTGACCCGCACCCAGCGGAGAGGAGGAGGGTGCCCAGCCAGCCCCTCTCTGACCGGAAACTGCTGACACCAGGCACCAGCGGGGCGCTGACTCAGGCCGCCACCACCACCACCACCACCACCACCCCCGCCCCTCCGCGTGCAGCCGCAGGAGCGGGGCCAGGTTCGCCGACCGCCGGTCCTGCGTCTCCCTCTCTCCCTCGCTCGCTCGCCGGGAGCACGTGTTCCCCCGGGCAGAGGCTCCGTGACCACCTCTCCGCAGGGCGGTGCAGTCAGTTGAGCATGGAGTGCAGCTGGTCCACTTTGCATTTTACACAGGCCCGAGGCCGGAAGTTATATAAACATCGCTGTGTTTGTGGGATTGCCTGTGTAGTGTCCCACGGATAAAACGCTGATGTGACATTTACAAACAGGGAGTGCAAGACCAGAGTGAGATGATTCTTGTATCTCAAGCATGATGAGGTCGCTTCACAAAAGTTCACAGACAAAGCGTCTTACAGGGGAAAAGACATGGGTTTCAAAATCTTTTTCAAACTGAAATACACTTATGTTTTTATTCCATTTGAAGTGTCCTTGTGAGATGATTCTAGAGAGACAAGCTCAAGGTTGGGAGCATTTGGCACAGCGGCTAAGCTGCTGCTTGGGATGCCTGGGTTCAAGTCCCAGCGCCCTCTTCCAGCCCAGCTTCCTGCTAAGGTAGAGCCTGGGGCAGTGGGTGATGGCTCAAGTACTTGGGTTCCTGCCAGCCCTGTGGGAGACCCAGCGAGAGTTTTGGGTTCCTGGCATTGATGGCCCAGCTCCTGCTCTTGCCGGCATCTGGGGAGTAAAGCAGCAGATAGGAAACCTCTATGTGTCTCTCCACCTTTAAAATAAATATTCTTAAAAGAACAACCTTGGGGATAATAAGCACAAAGTGTAAGATGATTACCAAGGCAGAGGAGGAAGGCACACCCAAGGAGCCTCTGGTTGTAACTGCAATATTTCTTATTTTGCTGTCTGAGTGGTCATCCTAAGGGCATTTCCTACATTAGTCTCTGTATTGTGTGCCGCTGCTATTTAATAGTATTATTCATTTGTTTCAAAAAGCCTTTATCTTTTTATTAGCTTTCTTAAGGTACAATTTACGGACAACAAAATGAACCCATTTTTAGTATACAACTCAGTGAGTTGTGAGAAGCATGTGGGCATGGAGGCACCTCTAAAATTCATAATTCAGAATATTTCTATCACCCCCCCCTGAAAACTAAACATCTAAAATCAGCCGAAAGCCATGTATTTATGCCTCTAGTCATGGCAAAACACATACTCAAGCAGCTCTCCCTCCGTAAACAACCATAAAACTGGACAAAATAGATGAAATAAGAGTTGCACAACAGGCCATACAGAACCTTGGTCCTTGAGAGAAAGGAACGTGCAGTGTGAAGCCAAGTTCTGGACTCTGGAGACAGGAGAAGGAGCTAAACAGGGGGCAGCAGTCTTCCTGACTTAAGACAGATACCAGAGTTCAAGCCACTTACTTGTCTAGGATTTGTGGCACTGAGCACCAAAGAGAAAGGAGCAATGCCAAAGAACAGCTCCAGAAATCAGCACTGGGACCCTGTTGAGTCTTTGAGTAAATATCAAACCGGGCATGCTCAAGTCAAGACTCCAAAAGCCTGGATCAAGAGCAACAGCCAGGGAAAGAACAACTACCAACAACCTGTGGGCTGAATCACTAGTGAGCTGTGTATGGTGGGGCCGGAAGTTGTTCAAGTTTCAGTGGATCTGGGTAGACACACCTCACAAAAACTGAGATGTCAGTAGAAGCCTCAAAAGACCTCAACTGAAGAGGACAAATCCAGCCCTATACTCACCCTAATAAAATCTAAAAATATGTTCAAAAGAGTTAAGCTAATTCCCAAGTAAACCGATTCCTTCTCGAGACAAAATCCAAAACTTTTTTAAGGAAGTTAAAGAAAAAATCTGGGCAGTCAAAAATGTAGCATCCACCCACTCTGACTATTGCTACTCAATATAGTCCTAGAAGTTTTAGCGGGAGCCATTAGGCAAGAAAAAGAAATCAAAGGGATACAAATTGGGAGAGAGGAAGTCAAATTATCTCTATTTGCAGATGACATGATTATATACATAAGGGATCCAAAAGACTCCACTAAGAGACTATTGGAACTTATAGAAGAGTTTGGTAAAGTAGCAAGATATAAAATCAACACACAAAAATCCATAGCCTTTGTATACACAGACAATGCCACAGCTGAGAAAGAACTTCTAAAATCAATCCCATTCATAATAGCTACCAAAAAAAAAATCAAATGCCTTGGAATTAATTAATCAAGGATGTCAAAGATCTCTATGATGAGAATTACAAAGCATTAAAGAAAGAAAGAGAAAAAGATACAAAAAAAATGAAAAAATCTCCCATGTTGGATTGGTAGCATCAATATCATCAAAATATCAAAATATCAAAAGCAATTTACAGATTCAATACAATACCAATTAAAATATCAAGGACATTCTTCTTAGATATAGAAAAAATGATGCTGAAATTCATACAGAAACATGAGACCCCAAATAGCTAAAGCAATCTTATATAACAAAAACAAAGCTGGAGGCATCACAATACCAAATTTCAAGACATACTCAGGGCAGTTATAATCAAAACAACCTGGTACTGGTACAAAAACAGATGGATAGACCAATGGAACAGAATATAAACACCAGAAATCAATCCATGCATCTACAATGAATTTGTCTTTGACAAAGGAGCTAAATTCAATCCCTGGAGCAAGGACAGTCTCTTCAACAAATGCTGCTGGGAAAACTGGATCTCCACATGCAGAAGTATGAAGCAAGACTCGTACTTTACACATAGACAAAAATCCACTCAAAATGGATTAAAGACCTAAATCTATGACTTGATACCATCAAATTATTCAAGAACATCAGAGGGAGTCCTTTAAGACACTGGCATAGGCAGAGAGTTCTTGGAAAAGACCCCAGAGGTACAGGCAATCAAAGCCAAAATTGACATATGTGATTACATCAAACTGAGAGACTTCTGTACTGCAAACCAAACATTCAACAAAGTGAAAAGGCAACCAATGGAAAGGGAGAAAGTAATTGCAAACTATGAAAATGATAAAGGATTAATAACCAGAATATATAAAGAGATCAAGAAACTCAACAACAACAAAACAAACAACCCAGTTGAGAAATGGGTCAAGGACTTAAACTGGCATTTTTCAAAAGAGGAAATCCAAATGACCAACAGACACATGAAAAAATGTTCAGGATCATTAGCTGTGACAGAAATGCAAATCAAAACCACAATGAGATTTCACCTCACTCTGTTAGAATGGCTTATCATACAAAAATCAACAAACAACAAATGTTGACAAGGATTTGGGGGAAAAAGGTACTCTAATCCACTCTTGGTGGGAATGTAAACTGGTAAAGCCACTATGGAAGACAGTATGGAGATAATTCAGAAATCTGAATATAGACCTGCCATATGACCCAGCCATCCTGCTCCTGGGAATTTACTCAAGGAAAATGAAATCAGCATATGAAAGAGTTATCTGTATCCCCATGTTTTTTGCAGCTCAATTCACAATAGCTAAGATATGGATTCAACCTAAATGCCCATAAAATCTGGTCATTTGCCACAAAATGGATAAAACTGGAAAACATCATGCTTAGTGAAATAAGCCAGTCCCAAAGGGACAAATACCATATGTTCTCCCTGACCTGTGATAACTAATAGAGCACCTAAAAGGCAATCTATAGAAGTGCAATTGATACTTTGAGAAGCAATGACTTTGAACAGCACTTGTCTCAACTGATGAAGAACAGGTTTTTATTTTTTATTTTTGACAGGCAGAGTGGACAGTGAGAGAGAGAGAGAGACAGAGAGAAAAGTCTTCCTTTGCTGTTGGTTCACCCTCCAATGGCCGCTGCGGCCGGTGCGCTGTGGCCGGCGCACCGCGCTGATCTGAAGGCAGGAGCCAGGTGCTTCTCTTGGTCTCCCATGGGGTGCAGGACCCAAGCACTTGGGCCATCCTCCACTGCACTCCCGGGCCACAGCAGAGAGCTGGCCTGGAAAAGGGGCAACTGGGACAGAATCCGGTGCCCCAACCAGGACTAGAACCCGGTATGTGGGCCGCAAGGTGGAGGATTAGCCTGTTGAGCCACTGCGTCAGCCGGAACAGTTTTTTTTTTCATACTATTTGTTGAACTCTTTACTTAACACATGTATAACTTATATACATGTGTATAAAGTTAATTGAAAATAGATCTTAGTAAGAAAATAAGAGTGCGACTAGGAAAGGGAGGAGGAAGAAGAGTGGGAGAGTGGGTGAGGGGGTGAGGGGGTGGATACAGTGCAAAGAATCACCATGTTCCTAAAGTTGTAATTATGAAATGTATGAAGTATTCCTTAAATAAAAATTTTCTGGGGACATAAATAAGAAACTAAACCAAATTTTAAAAATGTAGCATTAATAATGTCTATCATATGATAAAAAAAAGTACTAGATACAAGAAAAAGCAGGGAAGTATGGTCCATATTCAGGGTAAAATATAATCAATAGAAATATAGCCCCAGATTATGGAAATGTCATCAACAAGAAATTTATTTTTTAAAGATTCATTTTACTTATTTATTTTTATATGAAAGAATAACTGAGAGAAGGGAGGAGAGACAAAGAGAGAGCGAGAAAGATCTTCCAACTTCTGCCTCACTTCCCAAATTTTTGCAATAGCCAGGACTGGACCAGGTTGAAGTCAGGAGCCCAGAACTCTATCAGGGTCTCTCACACGGTTGACAGGAGTCCAAGTACTTGGACCATTATGTGCTGCTGCCCAAGTTCATTAACAGGAAGCTGGATTGGAGGCACAGGAGCTGGGATTCAAGCAGGCACTCTGAGAGAAGATGTGGGTGTCCTCAGTGAGGCCTTAACCTGCTGTACCACAGCCTCTGTCCATGTGAGCAGGGACTTAGATCAGAATTACAGACACGTTCAACTATTTTAGGGGAAAAAAATGAAGACAATGAAGGAACAACTGAGAAATCTCAATAGAAAAAGTGAAAAATAGGCCGGCGCCGTGGCTCAACAGGCTAATCCTCCGCCTTGCGGCGCCGGCACACCGGGTTCTAGTCCCGGTCGGGGCACCGGATTCTGTCCCGGTTGCCCCTCTTCCAGGCCAGCCCTCTGCTGTGGCCCAGGAGTGCAGTGGAGGATGGCCCAAGTGCTTGGGCCCTGCACCCCATGGGGAGACCAGGAAAAAGCACCTAGCACCTGGCTCCTGCCATCGGACGAACGCGGTGCGCCGGCTGCGGTGCGCCGGCTGCAGCGCGCCATCCGCGGCGGCCATTGGAGGGTGAACCAACGGCAAAAGGAAGACCTTTCTCTCTGTCTCTCTCTCTCACTGTCCACTCTGCCTGTCAAAAAAAAAAAAAAAAAAAAAAAAGAAAAAGTGAAAAATAAAAGGAGAATAAAAATTCTAGAGTCCAAAAAATATTATTTGAATGTATAATTATATATCTATATTTTAATTGAAAATGTCACAGGGTTGATTTAGCAGCAGACTAAAGAAAGACCACACAGCAGTAGAAACTGTCCCACCAAAAGCACGCAGAGCAAAAATGCCTGGGAGAACGTTAACAAAGACTCAGAAATCCATTGCCCAATATCAGGCCATCTGCTCTATGTGAAATTCAGGTACCAGCAGCAAAAGGGAGAAATATTGAGGAAGAAAATGTTTGAATAATTATCACATTATAGCATTCAAACAATGGTAAATTTTCCCCAAAATTTTCAAATATAAAGACACAAATCAAAGCTTCAAGAACGATTTAAAAGAATAAAGAAAAACTGCCAAAAAACATCATAATCAAATTTCTGAAAACCAATAGAGAAAGTCTTAAAAATAAATTTTTTTAAAAAGAAAGAAATCTCTCTATGTTTGCAGGTTACATAATTGTATGAATAGACAATCCTAAGGCATTTACAACAAAAAAAATGTTAAATTAAGGTCAATATATGAAAACAAATTGTATTTCTATACAATATCAATGACAATTGGAAAATTAAATTTTAAAAATAACAATTTACAATAGAATCCAAAACCATAAAGAAGATTAAAGAATAAGCTTAAGGGGATGGTACTGTGGCGCAGCGGGTTAAAACCTTGGCCTGAAGCATCAGAATCCTTATGGGCACCAGTTCTGGTCCCGGCTGCTCCACTTCTGATCCAGCTCTCTGCTATGGCCTGGGAAAGCAGTGGAGGATGGCCCAAGTCCTTGGGCCTCTGCACATGTGTGGGAGACCAGGAAGAAGCTCCTGGCTCCTGGCTTCAGATTGGTGTAGCTCCAGCCATTGCAGCCATCTGGGGAGTGGACCAGCAGATGGAAGTTCTCTCTCTCTCTCTTTGCCTCTCTCTGTAACTCTTTCAAATAAATAAAATAAATCTTAAAAAAAAGAAAGAATAAGCTTAAGAGTATATGTTGAGATGTTCACACTGATCTCCATAAAATATGGCTGGGAGAAGTCAAAGAGGTCCTAAGTAAAGGAGAGGATATGCCACCTTCCTGGACTGGAATATTTCAGGTGGTTGGGCAAAGTATTATCAACTTGATTCTAAAATGTATATGGAAATATAAAGAATCTAGAATTGCTAATATAATTTTGATAAAGAATGAAGTCAGAGGATTTGTGCTTTCTAATTTCAAGATATACTATAAGGCTTCAGGAATCATTCACAGTATGGTACCAACATCAGGGAGGAAAGGCCCATTGAAGAGAACACAGTCCAGAAACAGGACCACACCTGGGGCTGGCACTGTAGCCCAGCAGATTAAAACACTGGCCTGTGGCGCCACATTTCCATATGGGCACCGGTTTGAGTCCTGGCTGCTCTTCTGATCTAGCTCCCTGCCAATGAGCCTGGGAAAGCAGTAGAAGATGGCCCAAATCCCTGGGCCCCTGCACCTACGTGGAAGACCCAGATAAAGCTCCTGGCTCCTGGCTTTGGATTGGCTCAGCTCTGGCCATTGTGGCCATTTGGGGAGTGAACCAGTAGATGGAAGACCTCTCGCTCTCTCTCTCTCTCTGCCTCTACTTCTCTCTGTAACTCTTTCAAAATAAATAAAATAAATCTTAAAAAAACATTAGGCTCACTTCTATATGATCACTTCTTTGTTTCTTTTACCAAGGTAGCAAGAAAATTTAATGTTGAAACCAAGTGTTTTTTTTTTTTTTTTTTTTTTTTGACAGGCAGAGTGGACAGTGAGAGAGAGAGAGACAGAGAGAAAGGTCTTCCTTTTGCCGTTGGTTCACCCTCCAATGGCCGCCGCAGCCGGCGCGCTGCTGCCGGCGCACCGTGCTCGTCCGATGGCAGGAGCCAGGAGCCAGGTGCTTTTCCTGGTCTCCCCATGGGGTGCAGGGCCCAAGCACCTGGGCCATCCTCCACTGCACTCCTGGGCCACAGCAGAGGGCTGGCCTGGAAGGGGGCAACCGGGACAGAATCCGGCACCCCGACCGGGACTAGAACCCGGTGTGCCGGCGCCGCAAGGCGGAGGATTAGCCTGGTGAGCCACGGCGCCTGCCGAAACCAAGTTTTTTTCAACAAATGATATTGACATAATTGGCTACCCATAGGTAAAAAGTGAACTTGAATTTTGAGATGGATCATATATTTAAATGCAAAAGATAAAATTACAAAGCATCTGGAAGAAGCCACAATAATTTGGGTTCTGGTTAAATGGAGTAAACACACTCCCTCCTCTCTCCCCCTAAATGCAGTTAAGAACTCTGGAGAGGATGTGTGGAGTAACTGAGCACTCTGAAAAGCAAATGATGGCCAGCACTGTGGCATAGCGGGTAAAGCCACCTCCTGCAATACTGACATCCCATATGGGCTCTGGTTCGAGTCCCGGCTGCTCCACTTCTGATCCAGCTCTTTGCTATGGCCTGGGAAAGCAGGAGAGGATGGCCCGAGTGTTCAGGATCCTGTACCCATGTGGGAGACCTGGAAGAAGCTCCTGGCTTAAGATTGGTGCAGCTCTGGCCGTTAACAGTATCTGGGGAGTGAACTAGCAAATGGAAGACCTCTCTCTCTCTGCCTCTCTATAACTCTACTTTTCAAATAAATAAAATAAATCTTTAAAAGAAAAAGTAAAAGAAAAGCAAATATAATGGGCAAATTGGGGAGGAAGAAATCATCTCAGTGTGCTACTAATCCACCGACAGAGTTCCTGTATTTTTCTCCTGTACCTCCCAGATTGCACTGAGAGCCCAAATCTCAGAACTGTGTGTCTCACGTGGAATGGAAAGAGCTCCACGAGAGCAGCTTTGTGACTCAGGGTGAAGCTGCCACTTGGGAAGCTCACATGCCACATCCGAGTGCCCGATCAAGTCCTGCTTCTCGGCTTCTGATCCAGCTTCCTGCTAACGCATCCTGGGAGACGGGGTGATGGCTCAGGTGCTGGGGTCACTGCCACCCATGTGGGCGACCCAGATGGAGTTGCTGGCTTCAGACTGGCCTAGCCCTGGCTGTTGTGGGCAATGGGGATTGAACCAGCATATAGACCATCCCTGCCCTCAACTGTCTTTCCCTGTCTCTGTGTCACTCTGTCTTCCAAATAAATAAATAAATCTTGGGTGGGGGGAGGGCATATGGTAAGGAAGGAAGGAAAAAAAAGAATGAGTTCCAAGAGGGCCAATCTTTTTCTAGTTCAAAGAATAATTAGGATCTCCACAGGTCAGAGGGAGTAGAGGAAATATATTATGTTTTCCTGGTAGTGCATATGAAGGTTTGATCCAAAGAGCACTACAAAAACTTTAAAATAGGGCCTGACATTTGAGTCACACAAGCTGGGTTGGGATTTGCAGCCTGAGCGTAACCAGGCTGATTTACAGCTAAAGTAGAATAAAACAAAGTGAATAAAAATACAAATTCTCCATAGGAATTAAACAAGGCATTGACTCTAACAACATAAAATTCACAATGTCTAGGGTACAATTTAAAATTGCCCAATATATCTGGCACTGTGCTGTAGTAGGTTAAGCCTCCACCTGTGATGCCAGCATCCCATTTGGGCATGGGTTCGAGACTAGGCTGCTCCACTTCCAATCCAGCTCCCTGCTAATGGCTTGGAAAAGCAGTGGAAGAAGACCCAAGTGCCTTGGTCTTGTCATCCATAAGAGAGACCCAGATGAAGCTCCTGGATCTTGCTTTCAGCCTAGCCCAGCGGTGGCCATTGTGGCCATTTGTGGAATGAACCAGCAGATGGAAGATCTCTCTGTCTCTCCCTCTCTCTCCATAAGTCTGCCTTTTAAATAAATTAAAAAAAAATTTTTTTTGACAGGCGAAGTGGACAGTGAGAGAGAGAGACAGAGAGAAAAGTCTTCCTTTGCCGTTGGTTCACCCTCCAATGGCCGCCGTGGCTGGCGCACCACGCTGATCTGATGGCAGGAGCCAGGTGCTTCTCCTAGTCTCCCATGGGGTGCAGGGCCCAAGCACTTGGGCCATCCTCCACTGCACTCCCAGGCCACATCAGAGAGCTGGCCTGGAAGAGGAGCAACCAGGACAGAATCCGGAGCCCCAGGTGGAGGATTAGCTAAGTGAGCCGCAGTGCCAGCCAAGACAACTATTTTAATATCTCTGCTTTAGAGATGGAAAAACTGAGATCCAAAGACACACATCCAGGACTTGGAAGAGTAAATATTTGAACTGAAATCTATCTGATGCCGCAGTCTTTGCTCTTAAAAAATTAGCTTTAAGATGATGGCTCAGGTATTTAGGTCCCTGCCACCCACATGGAGATCCGGGTTGAGTTCCAGGCTCCTGGCTTCAGACTGGCCAATCTCTGGCCCTTTGGGGAGTGAATCCACAGATGGAAGATCTCTGTTTCTCTCTCTCTCTCTCTCTCTCTCTCTCTCTCTCTCTCCCTTTTAAATAAAATGAAAATAAATAAGAAATTTTAATTAAAAAATCAGCTGTAAATACAGAAGATTTTAGCGGAGAGGAGCTGGGTGAAGGAGCGCCTGACTTTTGCATGCTCAGTCATCTGCACAAAGCTCTGTGTCCATGAGCATGGGTCCCCTGCACCTGTAGGCCCAGTGGGTCCCCTGCACCTGTAGGCCCATCAGAGTATTTCTCATAATCAGTCTTAATTGTCTTAAACACACGTACCCTGTGATGTGGTCATTTCAGCCTCAAGACTCCATCTCAAAGGCAAACAGATTTGTATTTACTAACACAGAAGATTTCATTACAGATTATTTGTTTATAATGGCAAAAAGTTGGCAACAATAGAAATATCTAGTAATAGCAGAATATTTAAATAAATTCTAATATATTCATGACAGATATTGTGCCAGTCATTCAAAAGGTTCATTCCCTAAATGCCCACAACAGCTGGGGCTGGGCCAGGCTGAAGCCAGGAGCCCAAACCTCAATACGAGTTTCCCACGTGGATGGCAGAGATCCAACTATGTAAACCTGCGGCCTCACAGAGTGTGGGTTAGCAGGAAGCCGGAATCAGGACTGGCTCTGGGACGTGACTCCAGGTACCTCAATTTGGGATGCCCATGTCCCCAGCAGCTTCTTAACCACCCTGCCAAACGCACACCCCTCCACAAACTTTCTGAAGTTTCCTTGTACTATTACATGAAAAACATGGTGCACAGAGCCATAAATAGAGTAGGCTTAAGATTCCTACAACTAACTGTGGTTTGAGCAACATTTTTCTATCCACCTAGAACCAACTTTCAGAAAAAAGGCATTTATCTAACATGAGCCATGGTGGTTTAGGGACCAAAATGAATAAACAACAAAATCAATTTATTTCCACCTAGGTCTTTGTCCACCTTGACCCACATCAGGTTCTTGAGGGAAACTAATGTCCCAACACTAAATAAAAGGATCCCGGACTAGGCACTCATTCTTAAACTTAGCTGAAGGCACCTTGCTCCAAGAAGCAGCTTTGCAGATTATTAAACTGCCTCCCCGGTGTGGAGAGAGAACACCAGCAGGCTCAGCACTGTGTCTGGCCTGGAGAGTCCAAGCATTATTGCCTCGAGCTGGAGGTCATCCTGGAAGTTCTGGCTTGGCAGCCCAGGTGGGGTCTGTTTTTTGACAGGTTTGCGTCCATGCTCTCCAAATAGCAGAGAGCAAGATCCACTGGGGCTGCCACCCTCAGCGAGGGTTGCTCTGGGTCAGAGAGTGGAGCAGCATAAGTTACCCTACCCCACGGAGCCTCCTGACCAGGAATTGTGTAGTCACCTCCTTCATCTGCAGCCTTCTAGGCAACCAGCAAAGTACAACCATTAGACCTGTAGATAGAGACGCACCAGAGCCATGGGGAGCCTGTGCCTAAAGCTGCCAAGAGCAGGCAGAGCCTGTTCCACCAGAGCCACTGGCTGTGGTCTTAGCAGGATGAGCCCACTTTTTTTTTTTTAAGATTTATTTATTTATTTGAAAGTCAGAGTTACACACAGAGAGGAGAGGCAGAGAGAGAGAGGTCTTCTATCTGCTGGTTCACTCCCCAATTGGCTGCAATGGCCGGAGCTGCGCCGATCCGAAGCCAGGAGCCAGGAGCTTCCTCCGGGTCTCCCACATGGATGCAGGGGCCCAAGGACTTAGGCCATCTTCTGTTGCTTTCCCAGGCCGTAGCAGAGAGCTAGATCGGAAGTGGAGTAGCTGGGACTTGAACCAGCGCCCATATGGGATGCCGGCACTGCAGGCGGCAGCCTTACCTGCTATGCGACAGCGCTGGCCCCAGAGCCCACTTTATGTTGGGTTCTGCAATGGCATGGCTCACGTGGACGTATCAGACCATCCAAGTCCTGATCAGGCACAGAAGGACATCCACTGGGCCCATGTTCAACAAAATGCTCTCTAACCAACAACAATGCAGCACTTGCCAGCACCTGCAATTCACTTACTCTATCTGCCCCTGCCCTGTACACTTTCCTAATACAAAATCATGATGGACTCCACCACAACCCAACTTGGGCTAGGATGGCAACTGTAACAGTATTTGCTGCCTAGAATATTCTACTGACATTCCTTATTAATTGTTTCATTGGATTAAAAAATATGCATAGCTGAGTACTTAGCATGTAGTTGTATTAATTATGTACAGTTCAGTAATGACTTCCCAGATGAATGTAAAACATCCCCACAGCCTGGATGGCTCCCCCATTGTCAACGCAGAGTGGTCTACCACTGTTATTTTAAGTTTTATTTCCCTAGCACTTACTGACCATTTAATTTGCATTTCCCTGAAACTTATTTGCCTTTTGGATACCTCCTTTTGAGAAATGCCTTATTGGTATTTCATTCATTTTTAAAGGTGTGTTATTGCTTTCTTTTGACTTGTAGGCGTTCTTCATATAGTCAGACCATGAATTTGTGTCTGGGAGTACTATCATCAACATGGTTAAACTAGGAACTATCAACCTCAGAATCCTCCTCTGGGTGCGGTTCCAGAGAAATCAGAAACTTATGCTTGATGAGATCGAAGGCAGTGAGAGAAGCGGAGGTGCCTGGCAGGCTTATTTTCCCTCACTCTGGTCTGTTCCACATGCTGCTCATCTTCCTAAATGCCGCCCTGCAGTGGCTCCCGGGCGCAGCAGCTACAACAGCTTGTCGTGGACTTCTCCCTTCCACAGTCCCCTTCAATAGCTCATCATCGCTTCTTGGATTTCCAGACAAGCTGTAATTTGTGCAGCTGGGCCAATGCTTCTGGAAGACAGATTAGTGCTTGTTTCTGATTTTCCAAAAGAGTTATACCCCTCCCTACAAATGAATTCTTGCTTCAGTTGCAAAGAACATAAATTCATCTTCATGGAATGATATTTTTTCCAAAATTGCGTATATATTTGTTAAAGAAAAAAGCTCTAAACTTTGAGAGCAAAAGGAAGAAAATAATCATTCTTGACCTCACTGTTCACAATCACCCACAATTAGTATTTGGGCATATTTAATTCTAGTGGCTTTACTGTGTACTTTTGTGTGCATTTACGTAAAAAGATACTTCAAAAGGCTCGGGGACAAATGGAATTGAAAGATAAGTGTCTATTTTGGTCCAAAATTTTTTGAAATCCATGCATATGAAGGGTCTTCAATAAGTTCATGGAAACTGCATGTTGAGGGAAAAAAAAGTATAGATTGCAAAAATCTTTTGCACTAGAACTGGTGCTTGTATTGTAGTGAGTAAAGCCTCCGCCTGCAGTGCTGGCATCCCATATGGGCGCTGGTTCAAGTCCCGGATGATCTATTTCCGATCCAGCTCCCTGCTAATGTGCCTAGGAAAGCAATGGAAGATGGCCCAAGTCCTTGGACCCCTGTACCTGCGTGGGAGACTCAGAAGAAGCTCCTGGCTCCTGGTTTCAGGCTGACCCAGCTCCAGCTGTTGCAGCCATTTGGGGAGTGAACCAGCAGATGGAAGACCTCTCTGTCTCTGTCTCTGTGTCTCTTTCTCTCTCTCTGTAACTCTGTCTTTCAAATAAATAAATAAATAAATTTTAATAGAAAGCTTTTATTTAATAAATTGAATAAGTACAACTTTTGGATTATAGTGGTTTTTCCCCCCATACCCGCCCTCAAATAAATAAATAAATCCTAAAAAAATTCTTTTGCACTAAAATAAACTTATCTTTTACTTCCATTTGTCCATAACTTTTAGAGTTCCATATATGTATTTTTCTTTCCCTTTAAAAAGTAAACATGGGGGCTGGCACTGTGATATAGTAGGCTAAGCCTCCACCTGTGGTGCGATATGGGCACTAGTTAGTGTTCTGGCTGCTCCACTTCCAATCCAGCTCTCTGCTATGGCCTGGAAAAGCAGTGGAAGATGGCCCAAGTGTTTGGGCCTCTGCACCCACATGGAAGACACAGGGGAATCTCCTGGCTTCTGGCTTTGGGTCGGCCCAGCTCCAGTCATTGCAGCCATTTGGGGAATGAACCAGCAATGAAAGATCTCTCCCGCTTCTCTGCCTCTGCCTCTCTGTAACTTTCAAATAAATAAACAAATCTTAAAAAAAAAAAAGACCTCTCTTTAACTCTACCTCTTAAATAAATAAATAAAATCTTTTTTTAAAAAGTAAACACAAGATCTCTGTATATATTTTAAAATTTGCCGGCGCCGTGGCTCAACAGGCTAATCCTCCACCTTCCGGCGCCGGCACACCGGGTTCTAGTCCCGGTCGGGGCGCCAGATTCTGTCCCGGTTGCCCCTCTTCCAGGCCAGCCCTCTGCTGTGGCCCGGGAGTGCAGTGGAGGATGGCCCAAGTGCTTGGGCCCTGCACCCCATGGGAGACCAGGATAAGCACCTAGCACCTGGCTCCTGCCATCGGATGAGCCGGCCACAGCGCGCCGGCCGCGGCAGCCATTGGAGGGTGAACCAACGGCAAAAGGAAGACCTTTCTTTCTGTCTCTCTCTCTCACTGTCCACTCTGCCTGTCAAAAAAAAAAATATTTTAAAATTTTTACTTATTTATTTTCACTTTATTTGTAAAGTAGAGAGACATATATACAGGCAGGGATATTCCATTTGGTTCACTTCCTAAATGTCCACAACAGCCAGGCTGGGGTCAGACCAATGCCACAAGCCCAGAATTCAGTCTGAGTCTCCCATGTGTATAGTAGGGAGCCAAGTACTTGAGCTATTATCTGCCTCCTCTAAAGGTGTCTATTAGCAGGAAGCTGGATCAGAAGCAGAGTAGCTGGGACTCAAATCAGGCACTCCAACATGGGATGCAGCTAACCCATGCAGCATCTTTACTGCTATGCCATATGCTCACTCCAGGATCTATCTATCTGCTATCTATCTATATCCACATCCATATCCATTCTACTCATCTATATCTATCTATCTTAAAGATTTATTTATTTATTTGAAAGGCAGAATGACAGAGAAAGAGATAGAGATTGAGCAAGAGAGAGAGAGAGAGACCTTCCATCCACAGGTTCATTCCCTAAAAGGCTGCAACAGCCAGGGCTGGGCCAAACTGAAGCCAAGAGCCAGAAACTCCATCCTAGTCTCCCTCATGGGTGGCAGGGGCCCAAGTACTTGGTCCATCTTCTGTTGTCTTCCCAGATGCACTAGCGGGAATATGGGTTAGAAGTGGAGCAGCCAGGACTCTAACTGGCACTCTAGTATGGGATGCAAGCAACAGCTTAACTCTCTGTGCTACAATACCAGCCCCAGGGTCTATATATTTTTGTACAAATATACATTTGCAATTGCTTGCCCACATATATCTCTTCAGAGTAAAAAATTCTGACTTGGAATTCCAGAATCAAAAGGCAAACACATCATTAAGGCTAGCTTATTTGTTTATACAGAGAGAGAAAGAAATCTCCCATTTCCTGGTTGACTCCCCAAACACTTGCAACAGCTAGGGCTGGGTCGAGCTGAAGCTAAAAGCTGGGAACTCATTCTGGGTGTCCTGCGTGGGTGGAGACTCATGTATGGGAGTAGCACCTACTCAAGTACTTGAGCGTCACTCGCTGCCTTCCGCGGTGCACGTCAGCAGGATGTTGGAATCAGGAGCAGAGCTGCGACTCAGACTCAGGCACTGGGTGTCCCAATTGGCATCTAAGTAGGCCAAATACCCACCCTCTTTCAGGCTTTTAATACATATAACTCAACTGATCTCGCTGAAAAATGCTATGAATGTCCATGTCCACCAGTACCTGCTTCCCTCCATCCTCACTAAAGATTTCAAAAATTCCCACCAATTTGTCACGATACAAATCCTATCACTTTCGTATTTGATTTGCATCTTATATGACTAGTGCTGTTGAGTTCTCATTTACATCTGTTGGCCGCAGGAGCGGCAAGTTTTGATGGAAAGAGAATGAGGTAACAACTCAGCTCTGCAAAGGAGGATGGGCTTGAATGGAGGCCATGGATGCTTGACCTTGGGGGTGTCACTCAAACTCTCTGAGTCTTGGATTCCTTATGTGACAAAGAGGCATGACGGCAACAGTAAAAACACCTAAGCAATAAGATTAAATGAAATCGGGGTCTGTGCTGTGGTGTAGTAGGTTAAGCCTCTGATTTTGGTGCTGGTATCCCATGTGGGCACCGGTTTGAGTCCCAGCTGCTCCACTTCCAGTCCAGCTCCCTGCTAATGAACCTGGGAAAGCAGCAGAAGATGACCCAGGTCCTTGGGTCCCTGCACCAATGTGGAAGACCCAGAGGAAGCTCCTGGCTCCTGGCTTCAGATCAGTACAGCTCTAGCCATTGCGGCCATTTAGGGAGTAAATCAGCTGGTTCATGTCCCTACTGCTCCTCTCCCAAACTAGCTCTCTGCTTTTGGCCTGGGAAAGCAGAAGATGGCCCAAGAACTTGGGCCCCTGTAACCCATGTCAGAGATCCAGAGGAGGCTCCTGGCTCCTGGCTTTGGATCGGCCCAGCTCTGGCCATTGCAGCCATTTGGAGAGTGAACCAGCGGATAGAAGACCTCTCTGTGTCTCTTCCTCTCTCTGTCTATAACTCTACCTCTCAAATGAGTAAATAAATCGTTAAAAGAAAAACCTGTTCTTATCACCATAGCAAGCACATACAATTAACTTATTCACTTAGTGCAACAAGGAAAAAGTACAGATGGTTTGGGGATTGGCATTTAACTCTTTTCTCTCTCTACTCTGCCTCCTTTCCTCCTGGCCCATGTTTGTAGGCATTGCTCTCTTTAATTTCTCAACAATCTTCACTCTGCATTGACAACATCTAATACTACTACTACTAAGTGAACAGTTCTTCAAATCGACATCTCTCTCGATCCCAGGCTTAATTTTCTGTTGCCTACTGTGCAGCATCTCCAGAACATTTCCATTCTTCTGCTCACACTCACTGGTCCTCCCAGAGATAGTTCCAAGCATGTGTGTGCCTGCTGGGATTCCAGCCCCAAGCTGCTTGAGTCATCAGCAGCCACCTGAGCTTCCCAGACTCGGGCCCCAGACATTGCAGAACACAGAGGCATGCCTGTTGAGCTCTCCTTAAATCGCATGTTCTAAGCAAAATAATGTATTGTTGCTTATGTGCAGCACTAAGTGTCGGGGTGATCGGTCATGCAGTAACAGAACCAGAATGGAGGGAATAAAGAGAAGGGTCACCCGGGCTTATGTACTAACTTGTATGTTGTAAGGTAGGAATCCCAGCTACATCTTTCCCACACAGCGACTGTGGTGTCTCAGCACCTGTAAATTTCTTAAGGTGCAACATTATGTCTTATTCATATTTTGTTCTAGCATCACATATAATGATTAGCAAATAATGGGCATTAAAAATGCCTGTTGAGGAGCCAGCATGGTGGTACAGCAGGTTAAGCTGCTGCCTAAAACACTGGCATCCACACAAGTGCTGGTTCGTGTCCCAGCTGCTCCACTTCTAATCCAGCTCCCTGCTATTGCACCTGGGAAAGCAGCAAAAGATGGACCAAGTGCTTGGGCCCCCTCCTCAGACGTGGGAAACCTGGATGGAGTTCTAAGCTCCTGGCTTCAGCCTGGCCCAGCCCTAGTCGTTGTGGCCATTTGGTGAGTGAACCAGCTGATGGAAGATCTCTTTTTCTCTCTCTGTAATTCTGCCTTTCAAATGAACGAATCTTTTTTAAAAAATGCCTGTTGAATTGAAATCTCTATATTCACCGTGAATATGTGTCACCTTTACCACCTGATTCTTCTCAAGTAAGGTCACCTCTTCATATTCATGCCAAGTTCTTTTTTTAAATCTCATTAGAATTTTATTGTTTTCTTTGAATAGATCTCTTAGGTTTGTTTAAAACAAAGCTGTTTATATTGCATTTCTTTTTTTGCTGTATGAAAACAGAACAGAAAAGTACAGTGGTCTTTTATCTTCTGTAAAATTTTGCTTTAATTTAAATTTTAAATACTTCTTGTGTTAAGTTGACATCTGTGGTATCACAAGATCCCATTAATAAAATGAAAAAACAAGCAATTGACTGGGAGGAAATATTTGCAAATCAAATATCTGATAAAGGACTTGCATCCAGAATGCGTGGAACTCTTCACTTCAGCAAGAAGAAGAAAAATAACACTCAATCTGAAAAATGGGCAATAAACGTTTCATCAAAAATGACATGTAAATGACTGATAAGCGCATGAAAATGCGCTCAGCATCGTTACTCAACAGGGAAATGCAAATTAACACCATAATGAGGTACTGCGGAAGCGGAAGCCGAGAAACTGGAACCTCCCCACATTACTGGAGGGGATGCACAGTGGAGCAGCCATTTGGAAAAATGGTTGGGCAGTCTCTTCAAACGGTAAGCTTGCCCTACCACCTGGACATTCCACTCCGAGGAATCCACCCAAGAGAAAATGTAACATCCAGCCACACAAAAACCACGTGATCGAATGTTCCTAAATAGCCCTAAACTGAAAAGAAGTGAAACGTTCATCACCTTATAACTGGGTAAACAAAGTATATTCTATCCATACAGTGGAGTATCAGTTGGCATTTTTTTTTTTAGTTTTATTTACTTATTTGAAAGTCAGAGTTACAGAGAGACAGAGAGAGAAATTTTTAGAAGTCTTTTTTTTTCTTTTCTTTTTTTTTTTTTTTTGACAGGCAGAGTGGACAGTGAGAGAGAGAGACAGAAAGGTCTTCCTTTTCCGTTGGTTCATCCCCCAATGGCCACTGCGGCCGGCGCACTGCACTGATCCAAAGCCAGGAGCCAGGTGCTTCTCCTGGTCTCCCATGGGGTGCAGGGCCCAAGGACTTGGACCATCCTCCACTGCCTTCCCGGGCCACAGCAGAGAGCTGGACTGGAAGAGGAGCAATCGGGACAGAATCTGGTGCCCTGACTGGGACTAGAACCCGGTGTGCCGGCACCACAGGCAGAGGATTACCCTATTGAGCCATGGCGCCAGCCAAGAGAAATTTTTTAATAGAAAACTTTTATTTAATAAATATAAATTTCAAAAGTACAATTTTTGGATTACAGCAGTTCTTCCCCCCATAACCACTCTCCACCCACAATCCATCCCTTCTCCTACTCCCTCTCTCATCCCATTCTTCATTACGATTCATTTTTAATTATCTTTAGATAAGAAGATCAACTCTATACTAAGTAAAGATTTCAACAGTTTGCACCCACACAAACACACAAAGTATAAATTACTGTTTGAAGACTAGTTTTACCATTAATTCGCCTAGTACAACATATTAAGGACAGAGGTCCTATATGGGGAGCAAGTGTACAGTGACTCCTGTTGTTGATTTAACAACTGACACTCTTGTTTATGACGTCAGTAATCACCTGAGGCTCTTGTCATGCGCTGCCAAGGCTATGGAAGCCTCTTGAGTTCACCAACTCTGATCTTATTTAGACAAGGCCATAGTCAAAGTGAAAGTTCTCTCCTCCCTTCAAAGAAAGGTACCTCCTTTTTTGATGGCCCCTTCTTTCCACCAGGATCTCACTCATGGAGATCTTTCATTTAGGTCATTTTTTGCCACAGTGTCTTGGATTTCCATGCCTGAAATGCTCTCATGAGCTTTTTAGCCAGATCCAGATGCCTTAAGGGCTGATTCTGAGGCCAGAGTGCTGTTTAGGGCATTTGTCATTCTATGAGTTTGCTGTGTATCCCACTTCATATGTTGGGTCGTTCGAGAGAGAATTTT
The DNA here is from genome assembly GCA_949820135.1 of Sylvilagus floridanus. Taxonomy (NCBI): domain Eukaryota; kingdom Metazoa; phylum Chordata; class Mammalia; order Lagomorpha; family Leporidae; genus Sylvilagus; species Sylvilagus floridanus. Next base: position 92,212,545 of record OX463244.1, on the reverse strand, counting down.
CCAACCCACTGGTTCACTCACCAAATGGTCACAGTGGCCAGAACTGGGCCAGGCCAGAAGTCAGGAGCTTCATCCAGGTCTCCCACATGGCAGCGGTCCAAACACTTAGGTCATCTTCTGTTGCTTTTCCCAGGTTACTAGCAGTGATCCAGCTCCGTCAATGTACCTGGGAAAGCAGCAGAGGATGGCCCAAATGTTTGGGCCCCTGCTCCCATGCAGGAGATCAGGAAAAAACTCTAGGCTCCCGGCTTCAGCCTGGCCCAGCCCCGGCCATTGTGGCCATTCAGGAAGTGAGCTAGCAGATAGACGCTTTCCCTCTCTCTCTCTCTCTCTCCCCCCCACCCCCCACCTTTCCTTCTCTGTAACTCTTTAAAATAAATAAATAAATCTTAGGAAAAAAAACTAGACTATGGTAATAGTTGTACAACTTTATATATGTTTATTAAAAGTCATTAAATTGTACTTTTATAATAGCTGGATTCTATGGTCTAGTGTGTTAATTATACTTCAATAAAGATGCTTTTAAAAAAACAGTTACCTAATGATCTTAGGGTTTTAATCAAGAAAGGAAGAGGAACTGTAATCAGTGCTAGCAAGTCTGGCAGAGATCCATTTAGTTAGAGGATATGGCTTTCTTAGAGAGGGAAGCAACTGTCCCCTGAGGAATCTATTCAGGAAATTCTAAGCAACCTTGTTAGAAAGGAACGTTCAACTATATGTCTTACTGATGCCAACTGGTTCTTTGGAAGCAATTCTGGCTATTAACTCTTCAGCCATTCAACAAGTCATGGAGTGCTAACCTATTTGCCAAGTATTATTTGTCAAACTGGAGGGGGATAATAAAAAATGAAAGGCACAGTCAGGCCCGTGACCTGCCAGCGCTGCAGACCCGGGTTTAAGAGCTTTGGCTTTACCCCTGTTCTCTCCGCTACCCTCTCTCGCCCCGACTGCAGAGCCAAGATCGACACTGCTGCTGTTTGCTCACCTCCCCACTCACTCCTTTTCTTCTTTTCAGCACTATTTCAAGCGTAAAGCAAGGTAAGGAGAAAACAAAATACAAGAGACATCCACGGGCCAGTTCTTAATCTTCCAGACCCCTTTTAAATCTGAATCTTAGGTTGTTAAAAATAAATAAAAACAGATACCATTGAAGCTACTGGGTTCGTCTCTTCTCTCACAGAGGTAACCACCACCCTGAAATCAGCATCTCCCATCGCACACCTGAGTATATACTATTATTTTCTCTTGTATACATATGCATAAATACACACCATTATTTTACAGCTTTCAAGTGTTGTGATAATTTCTAGTTTCCCTATATTTTGTGTCCTTTACTCAGCACTTTTTTTTGAGGTGGACACATATTTAAACTTCTACCTAGCATTCCATTATATGAATAAAGCACAATTTATTTATCTATTGACCTATTGCTGGGTATTTAGGTTGCTCCCATTCTTTTCTGTTGCAAACAATACTGCAGTCAACATTCTTCTACTTGCTTCCTTATGTAAATATGCAAAGTTTTTACAGACTTTATATCTAGGAGGGGAATTGCTGGGTCCCAGGGTTATACCCTTTTCAAACTTTGGTAGGTCTTTCTGAATTTCTCTTCAACAACTGTTCAACTTTTTTTTTTTTAAGATTTATTTATTTATTTGAAAGAGTTACAGAGAGAGAGAGAGAAGGAGAGAAAGAGAGAGAAAACTCGTCCATCCACTTGTTCACTCCCTATATGGCCACATCTAGGAGCCAAGAGCTTCATAAGGTCTCCCACATGGGTGCAAGGGCCCAAGCACTTGGGGCATCTTCTGCTGCTTTCCCAGGTGCATTAGCAGGGAGCTTGATCAGAAGTGGAGCAGCGGGGACTGGAACTGGCACCCATATGGGATGCCAGCCCTGCAGGCAGCAGCTTAACCCACTTAACCCACAGCGCTGGCCCGACTGTCCAACTTTTACTCATACCCACAAGATCTGAGTATTCCCATCTTTGCCATTGTAAAGCTTGATTAGGGTAAACTTTGCCTGTGTTCAAGATGGAAAATGATGCATCTTTGTGGTTTTCATTTGCTTCTTTCAGATGTTAGTGAGCTTGAACACCATTTCATATTTCTTGGCACTGTAGGTTGCCTCCCCTAAGTTTCTGTCATTCTTTGACCATTTTTCTATCATCCTGCCTTTTCCTTTTTGAATTGCTGTATCTCTTTGAACTTTGTTACATGCACTGTCTTTGTTCTTTCTTTTCCATTTTCTGTGACAAACTTTGCTAAACAGTTTTTTTTAAAAAAAGATTTATTTATTTATTTGAAAGGCAGATTCTACAGAGAGGCAGAGGCAGAGAGAGAGAGAGGGAGAGAGAGGCAGAGAGAGGCAAGGAGAGATTGGCTGGAGCTGAGCCAATCTGAAGCCAGGAGCCAGGAGCTTCTTCCAGGTCTCCCATGCAAGTGCAGGGACCCAAGGACTTGGGCCATCTTCCACTGCCTTCCCAGGTCATAGCAGAGAGCTGGATCGGAAGTGGAGCAGCCAAGACTTAGACTGGCAACGATGTGGGATGCCAGCACTGCGGGTGGAGTCTTTACCCACAATGCTACAGCACCGGCCTCATTAAACAGTTTTAAAATCTTCAACCTTTTTGGCTGGCGCCAAGGCTCACTAGGCTAATCTTCCACCTTGCGGCGCCGGCACACCGGGTTCTAGTCCCGGTCGGGGCACCGGATTCTGTCCTGGTTGCTCCTCTTCCAGGCCAGCTCTCTGCTGTGGCCAGGGAGTGCAGTGGAGGATGGCCCAAGTGCTTGGGCCCTGCACCCCATGGGAGACCAGGAAAAAGCACCTAGCACCTGGCTCCTGCCATTGGATGAGCGCGGTGCGCCGGCCGCAGCACGCCGGCCGCAGCGCGCCGGCCGCGGCGGCCATTGGAGGGTGAACCAATGGCAAAGGAAGACCTTTCTCTCTGTCTCTCTCACTGTCCACTTTGCCTGTAGAAAAAAAAAAAAAAGAGTTACAGTGAAAAGGAGAGACAGAGAGAAAGAGGGAGAGAGAGAGAGAGAGAAAATCTTCCTTCGACTGACTGGTACACTCCTAAATGACTAATGGCTGGGGCTGGGAGCCTGGAACTCCATCCCGGTCTTCCACGTGGGTGCAGGGTTTCAAGCAATTGGGCCATCTTTACTACTTTCTCAGGCACTCTAGCAGGGAGCTGGATCAGAAGATTAAGCAGTAGCCTGCTAATGCTAGAATCCCATCTGGGCACCAGTTTGAGTCAAGTTGCGGCCATTTGAGAAGTGAACCAGTGGATGGAAGATCCCTTTCTCTCTCTAACTGCCTTTCAAAAGAAAAAAAGAAGAAGAAGTGGAGCAGCTGGTACTTGAATTGGCACTCATTATGGGATGCTGGAATTTCAGGTGGCACCTTAACCTGCTGTGCCACAACACTGGCCCCTACCCTCCTAGTTTTGCCTCCTTGAAATCCATAATTGGACTTACAGGCTCCGTCACCTTTGTTCCACTTTGAGTGGCATTGTGCTCACTCAGGAGGCACATAATGTCTGGTGTCTCCCAGCTACTGAACATTAATTTCAAGATCTGTTAATTTTTAAAGATTTATTTATTTGAAAGTCAGAGTTACACAGAGAGATAGAAGGAGAGGCAGAGAGAGAGAGGTCTTCCATCTGCTGGTTCACTCCCCAAATGGCTGCAACGGCCGGAGCTATGCTGATCCAAAGCCAGGAGCCAGGAGCTTCTTCCAGGTCTCCCACGTGGGTGCAGGGGCCCAAGGACTTGAGCCAAGCTATGGCTTTCCCAAGCCATAGCAGAGAGCTGGATTGGAAGTGGAGCAGCTGGGACTTGAAATGGCTCCGATATGGGATGCTGGCTCTGCTGGCTGCAACTTTACCCATTAAGCCACAGCACCGACCCCAAGATCTGTTAATTCTTTAGAACATTTAGGTGGTGATATTCAAATTCAGTGTTGTTTTCTTCATTAATTAACTGGAATGCCTTTATAAAGAAACTTCCTCACAACTATTTGGTTACCAGTTCATAAACAAAACATGGAATAAATGCTTAATTCTACCTCTTTAGTTAGCAGTTCTCAAAATAACAAATTGTTTGCACACATTGTACAACAATGGCCAATTTATTTTTATTATTGTGAAATGGCATTGACGTAAACATATTGATATCCTGCACAAATTATGCCATCTTTGGCCAGTGGGAGGACTTTAGAGTTTCTCTCTAAGCCCTTTTGACCAGACTTAATGTGTTTGTTTGTTTTTTAACTTTAGTGCTTTTTGATAATTTTCTTGCTATGTGGTGTTCCAGCCTGCCCTCGCCATAGAATTAGCCATTTTTCTAAGGAATTCTAGTCCTTTCTATTGGAAAATGGCATTTCAAGATCACAATCTGGATACTGATTGGTCACTGTTTTTAGGCCTTGGAAATGGATGCAAGTAGAAAATACTCTTTTCTAAGATTAATTTGTCATCCATTTATAATGACATTTCCAATCCAAATTCAGGATTTACACTAACTTGTTCTATCTTAGATTTGTGTCTTTTGCTCTCATGTGGAGAATCCTGGTTCACTGAGAATTATACTGGAATTACTCATTTTCCTTACGCCACAACACACATTCAGTGGTCTCAGATTAACAATAGCAGCATTACCACCAACAATATGATTGTCAGAAACAGCAGCTTAAAATACTTTTTAGCAGTTGCTTTTGTCCTTAGGATATATCCTACTGGAATAAGCAAATTACTATGTTTCAAACTTTCTGAAATAGGCCCCTCTGTGTCTACGCCGCTAACTTGATTTACAGGTACATCATTTGTTCCTTTTTCATTTTCAATTTTTAAGAGATTGTTTTTAAAATTTAATGTTGTTTAATAATTATGTAAGATGTTTATGTAGTTCCTAAGTCAATTCAACGAAGAACAGAAAGAAGTCTGAAAATTAGCTCCTATTTCTCTCCTTTGTGTTCCATTTTTCCCCTTATCAAAAAATGTTAAGCTGTATCTTTCCATACTTTTTTTTTTAAAAAGATTTTATTTATTTATTTGAAAGAGCTACAGAGAGAGAGAAACAGAGATATGGAGAGATTTTGCATCCGTGGCCTCACTCTCCAGATGGTCGCAATGGCCGGGGCTGCCCAGACTGAAAGCAGGAGCCGGGAACTTCTTCCAGGTCTCCCAGGTGGTGCAAGGACCCAAGGACTTGGGCCATCTTCAACTGATTTTCCCAAGCCATTAGCAGGGAGCTAGAATGGAATTTGAGCAGCCAGCACTTGAACTGGCACTGACTTGGGATGCTGGCATTGCAGGTGGTGGCTTAACAGGCCACACCACAATGCCAGCCTTACTGTACATCTTTAATACAAGCAGTTCTTTTACATAAATAGTTCTCATTATTAGATCCATTTTATGTCTCTTTCAAGATCCCTTGTTCTTTAGGGATACCATGCCTCCAGCTCACCTTGGATCCTCCTCTTACAGAAATAGAGCCTGATACAGAGAAGACAAAGGCCCAACTCCCAGAACCTGTAGGGACCTCCTGGCTGGGAGGGATGGGTTGCATACAGTGGGAGAAGCTTGGCTCACTCAGTTCTCAGCACCCTGTGTGCCTGGTAGAGGTGGCAGGATAGCTAGAGATAGTCCTCTCCACTCTTTTCCCCTCTTCTGGGGAGATAATTCACTGGAGGTCCCTCTTGATGGCCAGTTCTGAGTTTTGCTTTCCTGTGAAGATTGGACTATTTGTAGAAGCATGAAATCAGGTTCACCGAGAAATCTGAAAAGTCACCTTTGGCTTCCTGCCTGGTGGAAGTGGCACACACTGTCTGCTCCCAAAGGCAGCCCATTGCTGCCCAGGAATCACTTTGGACCCTAACTGTAAAGTGACTGCTAGTGGCATCCCTGGATGGTGTCCTCAGGCTCCATGTATGGGTGGCTATGTCATGTCCACTACACCACTGAATGTTTGCTTCTTGCTGAAAGGTAGAAAGGAGAGAACACTAACCAGGAGGTTTCAGATCCTGAAGGACTTCAGGGACCAATTTAGAAATAGGTCAGATACCATAGGTGACCTGAGGGGCAATGACCCTGGATTGCAGCCCTTAATGCCACCTGATAATCACACCAATCTTCAGATTCCTACTGGCCCACTGGACGCGCCATCTCCTGTGCTCTGCCCAGCCTTCGAAGACACCACCTCCTCTCTCTGTCCAAAGACGAATTCCGCTGACCCTAAATAGTGAATCTAAGCATTATGTGAAAGAGCTACCAGATTCCTGGGGATGCCCAGTGTAACACTAGTCCCTTGTGAGGCGCACAGGCTAGTGGATAGCCATGGGCATCTGACCACTGTTCAAGCCCATTCACTCTCTCTAGGAACTGGCTAATAGCCTTGGGAGGGGCAGGTTCTCCAAGGTCATGCACCAGATGTCCACATGTCGAAAATATAAAAAATAAAAGGGCATGATCAATATGGAATTAGAAGATAAGCTTGTCTTGGAGCAATAAAAATTTTGAAACCCACACTTACAAAGGGTCTTGAAAAAGCTGTTTGGAAATGCATACTCAGAAAAAGCTACGCATACACTTCAAAAGTTTTTTGTACCAAAATAAACTGATCTTTAAAAAAAAAACCTCATCTTTTAATTCCTTTCCCTTCCCCCAAACTTTTTGAAGTTCCCCCTACATCCACAGTAAGGATTCAGAACACTACTCTGGTATGGAGCAGGCACTTGTTCATTGGCATATTATCTTCTTCTGCAGACGTGCAAAAGGAAAAAAAAATTAAAGATAAATAATTGGTCACAGTCTGTGCATTCACACCTGGTAGTCGGGATGCGAAGTGGCAGATAGGTGGTAACCGGTGACAGCATCAACGTGGCTCCAGCCAGGTTTCCCTTCTGCCCAGAGCCATTTTCTCTTCTCATCGAACACCCTCTTCCAACACAAGTGTGACCTTGCCTTCTATTGTCGTAATAAATAGATAACACCCCTCTCTGTAGCCCTAGCCCCTAGGCCCATGGGTCCAGATGCTCATAGGACTCCTCTCCATAGATGTTTCCTTGGCATTTCAAACTGAATCCCTAACCCCTTCCCCAAACCGGCTCCTCCTTCCACGATCTCTACTTCAGTTTGTGTCATACTCAGCCTCCCATACATTTTACTTGGAAAACTAGAGTATCCTGGTCTCTTCTTCTTTCCCAGACCCTCATCCCATCAATCATCCAGTAATAATGATGCTATAGTCAAAAAATCTAGGGACTGGTGCCTGTAACACGAGCATCCCACATGGGTGCCAGTTCAAGTTTTGGCTGCTCCAGTTCCAATCCAGCTTCCTGTTAATGTGCCTGGGAGGGACTACACTGTGGCTTAGCAGGTAAAGCTGCTGACTGTAGTGCCTGTATACCACATGGATGCTGGTTCAAGTCCTACTGCTCCTCTTCCAATATAGCTCTCTGCTAATGGCCTGGGAAAGCAGTGGAAGATGGTCTATATACTTGAGCCCCTGTATTCACATGGGAGATCTGGAAGAAACTCTTGGCTCCTGGTTTCGGATAGACTCAAATTTGGGGAGTGAACCATCAGATGGAAGACCTCTCTCTCTCTGTGCCTCTAACTCTGCCTTTCAAATAAATAATAAGTAAATACTTTTTTTTTTTTTTAAAGAAATGTGCCTGGGAAAGAAGCAGAAGACAGCCCAAGTGCTGGGATCCCTGTACCCATGGGGGAGACCTAGAAGAAGCATTTGGCTCCTGGCTTGGGCTTGGCCCAGCCCTGGTCATTGCAGCCATTTGGGGGCGTGAGCCAGCAGGTAGCAGATCAGTCAATCAATCAATCTCTCCCTCTCTCCCTTCCACTCTCCCTTCCTCTCTCCCTCTCTCTCCCTCTCACGTTCTCATCCTCTCACCCTTTCTCCTTCTCCCTCTTCCTAACTCTGTCTTTATCAAATAAATCTTTTTTAAAAATCTAAATCCTGTTCATTCTTTGGGTCTGTTTCATCATCTCCACTAACAGTTCCTTGCACAAGCTGCCAAACCCTTCTCACCTGGATATTCAGCGACAGTCTCACGATGGACCTATCTGCCTCCACCTTCCCTACAGTGTGGTCATACTCGATTTCAGTCACAGGATCAGGGCTTACTGGAACACAGATTAGTCTTTAAACATCTTAAATAGTAAAAGTGTTAGATTTTAGAATCCTAAGTTAACTCTAAATACAGAAAAGGAGACAGCTGCCTTTTTTGTACAATTCTGTGTTTATGGATGTGTCTGAATGAGACTGTATTCCTATCATAGTTGGAAAGTAAAATACAATAAGCTAAATTAAAAGGGGGCACACTTGCATTTAAGTGACATGAAAAGGACAGTGAGATGGAATTGTTAGAGGAAGACAGGAGAATCTCATCGTGGAAACCAAGGGAGGAGACAGGAGCAAGGAGGAATGGTGGAAGCCAATGCCAAGTGCTACAGTGAGCGTTTAAGTTGGATGACTGCACAGAGGGACTGCAGGAATCGCCAGTGTCTTTGGTGATCATGGCAAGTTTTCATGTCTTCTTTGTTTTTAGAGATTTACTTATTTATTTGAAAGGCAGAGTTATAGAGAGGCAGAGGCAGAGAGAGAGAGAGAGAGAGAGAGAGAGAGAGGTCTTCCATCCACTGGTTCGCTCCCCAAATGGCCGCAACAGCTGGAGCTGCACAGATCGGAAGCCAGGAGCCAGGAGTTTCTTCCGGGTCTCCCATGCGGTTGTAGGGGCCCAAGGACTTGGATAGTCCTTTGCTGATTTCCTGGACACTTTAGCAGGGAGCTGGATTGGAAGTGGAGCAGCCAGGACTTGAACCAGTGCCCATATGGGATGCCAGCGCCGCAGGTGGCGGCTTTACCTGCTGTGCCACAATGCCAGCCACTATACTGTAATCTAATATAAAACTATATAAGTAACAAAAATTTTAAATAAGAATATAAATTCTTGCCCTATATGATAAATTAAAGGTACAACAACTTTCATATTAAATATTATTAATATATAAATATAAAATAGAGAAATTCCAAATTAACAATCCAAAAACCCAACTGGGAAGTACCAAGGCTAGAAAAGTGTGAATCTCATTTGTGGTTCCTACAGCCTGCTTAGTACTTCCCATGAAGACAATCCAGAAACTTGGGTATGGATGGCTTCAATATCAGAACAAATGCTTTTAAAAGTCATTTTTAATTTATAATAACAAAAAATGAAAAATGACCCAAATACTTATTAAAAAGGAACTGCTGGGATTAACTATGGTATATACATATAAAGGAATACAATACAGATGAACAAAGGGATGAGGAATAATTTTGTATACTGTTACAGTGATATTATGCACAAATCAGTACATGAAAAAAAGCAATCAAATGTGTGAATAATATGCTGGAAGGAGAGAGGAAACAGGGATAGAGGTCAAACCTTTCTGAATACAGCTTGTCTGATACATTTGATTATGGACTCCTGTAAACATCTGACATAATTAAAAATAGGTGATTTTTAAGAAGCAATGCCTAGGGGCCAGCATTCTAGCCTAACAGGTTAAGCCACTGCCTGTGATGCTGGCATCTCATACGGGTGCCAGTTCCAGTCTTGGCAGCTCCACTTCCAATCCGGAAGTGGAAGATCTTTCCCTCTCTCTGTTTCTGTCACTGCCTCTCCCTCTGTGTGTACTCTGCCTTTCAAATAAATAAAATTAATCTTTTCTTTAAAAAAAGCAATGCCTAGATATCAAAAGCAAAATGAGACAAATAAACCTAACTATGCATTGAGTGGGAGACATCACCCACAAATATGAATTATTTTACATAGATTTTAAATGCTGTAATTTGATTATATATTCTTAGTGGGATACACCCTACAGACAAAATAACTGAAAAAAAATCAAACTGTTTTCCCTAATCATAATGTTTGCGTTAGTGTCAGTACTGCTATTGTAAGCCCGGTGTGAGTATGTGTTGGGAATCAAATCAACGAGTGATCATTTGGGGCGGGTGTTTTGCGTAGTGGTTAAGTGCCTGTGTCCAAGTCCAAGCTTTATTCTTGGTTCAGCTTTCAGATAACGGACACCCTAGGAGAAGCAGATGATGGAACAAATACTTGGGTCCCTGCCACTTACATGGAGACCTGGACTGGGTTCTAGGCTCCTGGCTTTGGCTTGGCCCAGCCCTGGTTGTTGTAGGCATTTGTGGAATGGACCAGCAAACAGGAACTCTCTGTCTCTCTTTCAAATAAAATAAGTAAATAATTTTTTTTATGTTAAAAAAAAGAGTGAACATGTTGGCTTTCTGGTATGAGAAAAACAGGAGAAATAGACTAAGATATGCGAGGTTAAGGAAAAATCCTGTGTTCTCAAGTTTGAATTGGAAGGATCACTACAAACTCATAATGTATTTTAGCATTAAGAGAAAAAGCAGGGCTGGCGCTGTGGCACTACGGGTTAAAGCCCTGGCCTGCCGTGCCAGCATCCCATATTTATCTTGTAAGCACACAAGAAATATTTAGATGTTACATGGTCATTGTTTTACTTCTTTGAAAGAAATTATGGGCTGGCGCCATGGCTCAATAAGCTAATCCTCTACCTAGCAGTGCCGGCACACTGGGTTCTAGTCCCAGTCGGGGTACCGGATTCTGTCTTGGTTGCCCCTCTTCCAGGCCAGCTCTCTGCTGTGGCCCAGGAGTGCAATGGAGGATGATCCAAGTGCTTGGGCCCTGCACCCCATGGGAGACCAGGAGAAACACCTGGCTCCTGGCTTCGGATCAGTGTGATGCGCTGGGGGCAGTGTGCCGGCCGCAGCAGCCATTGGAGGGTGAACCAACAGCAAAAGGAAGACCTTTCTCTCTGTCTCTCTCTCTCACTGTCCACTCTGCCTGTCAAAAAAAAAAAAAAAAAAGAAAGAAATTATGAGTGACTAATTGACCAAAAAACCTATATATGGGTGAAATGATCATTTTTTCCATTCAACTATTGTTTATAGCTGTTGTCTATATTCTTTCTTTTTTTGAAAAAATATTTTCCCCTTTCCTTTTTTTTTTTTTTTAAGATTTATTTGAAAGTCAGAGTTACATAGAGAGAGGAGAGGTAGAGAGACAGAGAGAGAGGGGTCTTCCATCCAATGGTTCACTCCCCAATTGGCCACAACGGCCAGAGCTGTGCTGATCAGAAGCCAGGAGGCAGGAGCTTCCTCTGGTCTCCCACACGGGTGCAGGGGCCCAAGGACTTCAGCCATCCTCCACTGCTATCCCAGGCCGAAGCAGAGAGCTGGATCGGAAGTGGAGTGGCCAGGTCTCAAACCAGCACCCATATATGGGATGCTGGCACTGCAGGCAGCGGCTTTACCCGCTACGCCACAGCACCGGCCCCTTCTCTTGATTTTAATCATAGGACATGGGGACACACAGAACACACAGCCAGGTATGCTAAAAATGACGCTTTCTGCCTGTCAGTCATAGAATGACTAAGAAACTGTGTGGGTAACTTTAGATATTTTTCTTTCTTAAATATTCAAGGGGGGGGGTATCACCAAAATTAGTATGCTGTTCCCAGAATCCTCTTTTCTTTTGAAGCTTTAAAGCTCATTTGTGAGAGCAGCAATACAAAGAATACATTACTGTCATTTTCTCTGGGTCCTGAATGCAGATGGGTCCTGATTTACAATTTACATGACAGTTCAACCTAAGGAGATTCTTTATAGTGGTGTGAAAGGGATACACATTCAGCAGAAACCATACTTGGCATTTTGATCTTTCCCTGGGTGGGTGATACCTGGTGTGAGGCTCTCTTGTGGGGCTCTCCTGGTTAGCCCCACTGTCCTCGAGGACAGCCATGATGCTCTGCAGTAGTGTGCCGGGTGCTAAGCTGTGGTTGGCATGACCTGAAGGCATTTTCAACTATGTTGAGGGTCATCTGTTTTTGACACAGAACCATATTTCAAATAATTTTTATTATAAAACTTTGCATTTACTTTTTTTCTTTACAAAGTGAGGTCAAGGGGCCAGTGCTGTGATGCAGTGCATTAACATCCTGGCCTGAAGCCCCGGCATCCCGTATGGGCACCGGTTCAAGTCTCACCTGCTCCTCTTCCAATCCAGCTCTCTGCTTCGGCCTGGGATAATTGAAAGTCAGAGTTGGGACTGGTGCAGTGGTACAGTGAATAAAGCTGCTGTCTGCAGCGCTGACATCCCATATGGGTCCTGGTTTGAGTCCTGGCTGCTCCACTTCTGATCCAGCTTTCTGCTGTGGCCTGGGAAAGCAATAGAAGATGGCCCAAGTCCTTGAGCCCCTGCACCCGCATAGGAGATCAGGAAGAAGCTCCTGGCTCCTGGCTTTGGATCGGCATAGCTCTGGCCATTGTGGCCATCTGGGGAGTGAACCAGCAGAAGGAAACCTCTATCTCTGTCCCTCTCTGCTTCTACCTCTCTGTAACTCTGCCTTTCAAATAAATAAATCTTAAAAAAACTCATTAAAGTGCTAACATTTGCCATCAGCAGGTAAAAATATACTAAACTTTGCTTCAACATTAGCTGTAACTGCAATATTAACCCTCTCATCATGGTGGTAGTCAAACTGACCATTATCTCCCAGGGGGCATGTACTTATCACATCCCTGTCTCTCTGCTTACACACTGCAAATGCGCAGAAAATAGGTACGACATGCAGCTTTTGCTGAGCATCCTTACTGTGAACTCTGGTGTTTCTGGTCCATTATATTCTCATATATTCTATTTCATTTTTATAACAGAGCGGGTTGAGAGCCACTAACTTGATTTCATAACCCACTAATGGATTGTGACCTGCAATTTGAAAAACACAGCCCCAGGCTGGGTCAAATTTAAAATATTACATTTTTTCTTCGTTATTGTTTAAACTTGCTTAACTTATTTGAGTCTCTTTATCTTCGGTCTCCTTGGAGTGGACTGTACAGTTCAGGGATATTCTGGAAATCCTGAGTGTGTGTGATTTTGCAGATTGGGACATGGTTTTCTTCTACTTTCAAAGGGAAAAATCAACCTGACCAGGCAGAGGCTCTGTTCTCTTAGATGCCCTTTTTTCCTTTTGTAAGATTTATTTATTAATTTGAAAGGCAGAGTTACAGAGAGGGAGGGAGAGATGGCGAGATGAAGAGAGATCTTTCCATCCACTCCCCAAAAGGCTGAGACAGAGGAGGCTGGCCAGGCTGAAGCCAGGAGCTTCTTTCTGATCTCCCACGTGGGCACAGGGGCCCAAGCACTTAGGCCATCCTCTGCTGCTTTCTGAGGCCAATAGCAGGGAGCTGGATTGGAAATGGAGCCTGGGGAGGAACTGTGTGTGCTTCAGTCCAGACCCTGACAGAAGGGCCGCTATATAGCTTCTAAGGACTCAGCTTAACCCCCTATGCCACAAGAACGGTCCCTAGATTTCTTCTTTTAATAATTTATTTATTTTTGAAGATTTATTTATTTTATTTGAAAGGCAGAGTTACAGAGAGGCAGAGAGAGAGAGAGAGAGAGAGAGAGAGAGATCTTCCATCTGTTGGTTCACTCCCCAGTTGGCCGCCATGGCCGGAGCTGTGCCGATCTGAAGCCAGGAGCCAGGAGCTTCCTCCAGGTCTCCCACGTGGGTGTAGGGGCCCAAGGACTTGGGCCATTCTCCACTGCTTTCCCAGGCCATAGCAGAGAGCTGGATCAGCAGTGGAGCAGCCAGGACTTGAACCGGAGTCCATATGGGATGCCGGCACCACAGGCACAGCTTTTCCTGCTATGCCACAGCGCCAGCCCCTAGATTTCTTCTTAAATCTTCCTCTAATCCAACATCTCCAGACTAGATGTTAAGGTAACTCTGATCCTTGAGTCTCTTATTTCTCCTTTTTTCTATTTACAATTCATAAAACGCTTTAAAAATCTTTTCAGCACTTGACAAAGATATCTTCAGATGGAGCTCCAAAACAAGCCACACTGAACGTGGTGGCTTAACAACCACCATCTGACTGCACATGGGGACTCAGCGGGTCAGCTGGCTCCTCCCTGCTGCCCAGGGTCTGCTGGGGCGGCCGTGGGGGGAGACTCGCAAGGTCGGAAGATGGCGCACCTAGGGGGTTTGGCGCTCACAGGTCTGGCACCTGGCTGCAGCGGTTATCTGGGGCCTTCCCGACAGCATGAGTCCCTCACAGCGGGAGGACTGGGCTCACCGGGAGAGTGTGGGGAGCCGGAGTAGGCCAAGCTGCCAGAGTGGGAGCCTCACTGGCTCTCCGACCTGGCCTTAGAAGCTATACAGCACCCCTTCTGTCAGGTCCTGGGACTCAAGCACACACAGTTCCTCCCCAGGCTCCAGAGCACTGACTCCACCTCTCAGGGCAATGCTTCAAACCCAGACAGGCGTCTTGCCTTGATGAAATATGAATGGGGCTTTACCTGTCCTCTTGTTATCAAGGCTCAGCTTTTTAAAAATTATTATTATTTGGCAAAATACTGATGGAGCCCCTACCTTGTATCAAAGTGTGTTAAGCACTGCAGAGGCAACGATAAGCAAGAGCTTCCTAGTCCCTGGGAGCTGACTGTGCAAACAGGGAGAGAGATGGTAGACAGAGGATCACACCAAGGATGTGCACTGGGCGGGGGGGGGTGGTATTGTGGCGCAGCAGGTGGAGCTGCCACCTAGGATGCCCGCAGCCCATGTGGGAATGACAGAGACCCAGCTCCTGCACCTCACCCCGCCACCCACAGGGGAAACCCAGATGCAGTTTCCAGCTCCCGGCTTGGTCCTGGCCCCGCTCTGCATGCTGTGAGCATTTGAAGAGTAAACCAGCGGGTGAAGATCCTTCTCTGTCATTCTTCCTTTCAAGTAACTAAATCTTTTTTTTTTTTTAAAGTATAATTTCTTCCTCTTCGGCTACACTTTCTCGACTTCCCTGATGATGATTCCCATGGAGTCAGCCTTCTGTATCTCCTAAAGCCCCCCCCCCCCCCCCCAGCTCTGCACACTGTTTCCACTCGAATCTTTCTGATCCATGCTCTGGATCTTTGAATGTTTCTCACACGATTCCGTGGCTCTTTCTCTTCTGTGCAGTTCTGTACAACTGCCCTGAGACGTGGGTTTCTCCTTTGGTGATTTCTTTTCAGTTGCTTCCTTGCTCACTGACACCTGTTCAGGTTTTTATTGCTTTTCTTGAAGTCTTTGGTTCATTTGTCCACCTCTAAAGCATCACAGGCCTACTAGGTTTCCGGCATTATGTTGATCATGTACACAGCATCTGCCTCAGGCAGGCAATGCTCTGTGGTACAGGAGCAGGGGCTGTGAGACCAGGCAGGTGGCCAGGCATTGCAGCCTCATCCTTCACTGGTAGGGGGCTTACCTGATAAATTACACAGCCCTAGCCAGCACTGCGGCTCACGTGGCTAATCCTCTGTCTGCGGCGCCGGCACACCGGGTTCTAGTCCCGGTTGGGGCACCAGATTCTGTCCCAGCTGCTCCTCTTCCAGTCCAGCTCTCTGCTGTGGCCCAGGAAGGCAGTGGAGGATGGCCCCAGTGCTTGGGCCCTGCACCCCCATGGGAGACCAGGAAGAAGCACCTGGCTCCTGGCTTCAGATCAGCGCGGTGCGCCGGCTGTAGCAGCCATTCTGGAGGTGAACCAACGGAAGGAAGACCTTTCTCTCTGTCTCTCTCTTTAACTCTGCCTGTCGAAAAAAAAATTACACAGCCCTTTGTGATCTTTTTCCTGCTGGAGGGTGGTAATGCTACCTCACCAAACTGTACAGGGCCCAGAACGTGGTGAATTCTCACTGCATGCTTGTTCTCTTTCAATATAGGACTCCGTGGAAAAGGAACAATTACATTCAAAATTTTCAAAAGAATGTGAAGGAGTTGATGTACATATAGGCCCATAGCCTATCCCGGCACCTGAGAAAGTTTCCTGCAGAAAGAATTCTCATCTTGGGGTGGGTGTGGGGAGATGTAGACACTGCAGTAGGGAAACCTTCAAGTTGAAAGGGAGAGCTGGGAAAATTATTTACCTTAGGAGATGACTTTATATTTACAGAAGTGAAAGAATTGCTGTCTTAGTAGCTTACGAAAAGTAAGTACAGGGGCCAGCATTGTAGCGCAGCGTGTTCAGCTGCCACCTGTGACGCCGGGATCCCACATGGGCACCGGTTTGAGTCCCGGCTGCCCCTCTTCCAATCCAGCTCCTTGCTCATGCGCCTGGGAAAGCAGCAGAAGATGGCCCACGCGCTTGGGTCCCTGCCACCCACGTGGGAGACCTGGATGAAGCTCTTGGCTTCAGCCTGGCTCAGCTTTGGCTGTTGTGTCCATCTAGGGAGTGCATCAGTGCGGACGATCCCTCTCCGTCCCCCCTGCCCCCGTAACTCTGACTTTTAAATATATAACTAGAGCTTTTTTTTTTAAAGAGTAACTATAAAGAGTAACTGTACCTAGATGGTACAGATTTTTAAAAGATACAGGACATACTCTATGTGTTCTATATAGCAGCAATTCTCAAAGGGAAACCATCAGAGTCTCAGGAGACAGGAGACCTTAGCATGTGTTCCTTAGGGTGTGGTTTTTAAAAGGTTGAGAACCTTCTCCAGACTGGGCAGTGCCTAAGCTGAGCCTTGAATAATGAGTAGCACAGCCTGTGGAAAAGGGAATTCCAGGTAGGAGCAACAAGGGCTCAGGGCTGGGACAGAGACGGGCTGCAGGTAGTTTCATGTGACTGTGTGAGTGCATGGAGGGGCTGCCAGGGCTCAATCTTGAAGCACTGTAGGCACTACTAAGGGAATTATATCAAAGGCAACTGGAGGCCACTGAAGGATTCTGAGGGGGGCAATGACAAAGGCAGATTAGGAACTAATAGATTTTTTTTTTTTTAAAAAAAAAGATTTATTTGTTTGAAATGCTGAGTGACACACATGGGGGTGGGGGTGGAGAGACAGAGAAAGAGAGATCTTCCATCTGCTGGTTCACCTCCCAGATGGCTGTGACAGTCAGGGCTGCAGCAGTCCTAAGCCAGGAACCATGAACTCCAGGTCTCCTGCATGGGTGGCAGGGTGGCAGGGCCCAGGGACTTGGGCCATCTTCCGCTGCCGTCCCAGGCACATTAGCATGCAGCTGGATTGGAAGTGGAGCAGCCAGGCTTAAATCAGCGCTCTGATAGATGTGGGTGACGCAAGCGGCAGCTTAACCCACTGCATTCCAATGCCGGCTCTGCACCTCCAACTTTCCTTCCACAACTGTGATTTCTGCTTCTCTCTCTGGGCAAGTGGCAAGGGCGGCCTTAGTGGCCCTGGCCTGAGTCTCAGCTGGCGTTGGTGCTCCTGCTGCGATGGATGCTCTCTTCTCCACACTGACTTTCTTTCTCTCTCACAGGTTTCTCTCCTCATCAATCGCCTTGTTGGACCTGAACGGCTGTGCTGTTTCGAAGCCGATCTCAATGCACGGTTGCTACCTTTCAGATGACACTGTTTCACTCTATGGATGAATTTACTTCTAGGAAGTTTCTAGTTCTGAGTTTATTGGGACGTAGCAAGAGGAAGGGAAAAACATCTTGGGCTGCGATTCAAGTAGCGTACTTGATTCTTGTGCCTTGCCCTGCACGACTTGGAGCGAATCGCAACCTTCCTGAGCTTCTGCGTCTTCACTGATGACACTGACTGTGTAAAGCAGGGGCTTGGGGGAAGTGCTCTGCAAGTGCCTGAATCAGAGCAGGTGTTCAGTCACGGAAACTAGGCACACACTGTCAGTGCCCCACTCCTGTCCCCTTCTCATCACTCGTCCCACACCACAAGCACTCGTGACTCTGCTGAAGGCCACAGAGATGCGATGGGTCCTTGCTCAGGATGGGCTGGAAACGCCAGGCAGGCAATGCCCCTGGGAGCAGCCCTTTGGGTCATCGATGAACAAGGGGTGGGGGATGAAAGCTTGTTCTTTCTTGTGCTCTGAGCAGCACAAGCCTGGCACCTATGTCTGTGTGCCCCCTGGGTTATAATCCGCAGGCTCAGTGGTAACCTTCCCCTTCAAGCACTCTGTATGGTTTCCTTCCCCACTCCCCTACCAGACATCACTCCCAAGCTAAACCACTTGCACCCAAACCCTTATAGCTGCTGGGGGATCCAGCTGGAGGCAGCAGCCACTATGCACTCATTAGCAGCTACTGAGTGTGGACAGAGGGGGATGCTCCTCCTGAAACCCCTGACACTGGGGATTTCTGGTTTCTTTCCTTTTTAACAATTACAGGATTTTAAAAAAAATGAAAGGACAAAAAGGTAATGGAAAGTCTATCCCATAATCTCATGAGCTCAGCACAAAGCTGTTTTCATTCCTTCCTTTCCCTCCCCATTCCTCACCCAGGCACACACACATTTCACAGGTACAACTGTAGGTACACCTGGTATCCCATGATTTGCTTTCCCACTCAGCTCTCTAACATACTCCTTTCTCCCAACTTTCAAAATTAAGACTTCAGGCCGGCGCCATGGCTCACTAGGCTAATCCTCTGTCTGCGGCACCAGCACCCTGGGTTCTAGTCCCGGTTGGGACACTGGATTCTGTCCTGGTTGCTCCTCTTCCAGTCCAGCTCTCTGCTGTGGCCCAGGAAGGCAGTGGAGGATGGCCCAAGTGTTTGGGCCCTGTACTCACATGGGAGACCAGGAGAAGCACCTGGCTCCTGGCTTCAGATCGGTGCAGTGCACCGGCTGTAGCGGCCATATGGGGGTGAACCAATGGAAAAAGAAGACCTTTCTCTCTGTCTCTCTCTCTCACTGTCTTACTCTGCCTGTCAAAAAATAAATAAAAATTTTTAAAAAATTAAGACTTCAATGACTGCATTATACCCCATCACTCTATTGTAGGGTATTGTGATGGCTTATTTTAGGTGTCAACTTGACTAGGCCACAGGGTGCCCAGATATTTGGTCAAAGGTTATCCAGCATGCATCTGGAGGAGACCAGCATTTAAATCAGTAGATTGAGTGAATCAGATGGCCCTCCGTAATGGAGGCGGGCCCCATTTGGCCAGGAGAAGGCCTGAATAGAGCAAACAGGATGACCTGCCCAAAGTGAGAGAGTTCCTTCTGCCTGGCTGTCTTGGAACAAGGACACTGCATTGTCCTGCCTTGGGGCCTGAGATGGAAACATTAGCACTTGCTGGGTCTTCAGTTTGTCCACTTGTCCTGCAGGTCTCGGGACTTAGCATCACTGATCACAGAAGCCTGCTCCTTCTCAGAAATCCTTTCAGGGGACGGGCATGTGGCACAGTGCTTGGGATGACCACATTCCATGTCATGGTGCCTGGGGTTGAGTTCTGGCTCTGCACTCCTGATTCCAGCTTCCTGCTAGTTGCACCACAGAGGTGGCAGTGATGGCTTAGGACTGAGATCCTGTCACTCCCATCAAGACCTGGATTGATGGGGCCAGCACTGCAGTGCAGCAGGTTAAGTTGCCACCAGCATTCTATATTGGGGCACCCATTGGTGTCCCAGCTGCTCTGCTTGCAATCTACTCCCTGCTAATGCACCTGGGAAAGCAGAGGAAGATGGCCCAAGTGCTTGGGCCCCTGGTACTCTCATGGGAGATCCAGTCTGAGTCCAGGCTCCTGACTTCAGCCTGGCCCAGTTTTAGCTGTTGTGCTCATTTGGGCAGATGGAAGATCTCTTTATCTTTCTCTCTCTCTCTGTCTTTCCCTCTCTCTCTGATACCTTGCCTATCAAATAAATAAAATAAATATTTTTTAAAAGATCTAGATTGGGGGGCTGGCTCTGTGGCACAGCAGGTGAAGCCGCCGCTTGCAGTAGCAGGATCCCATATGAATGCTGGTTCGAGTCCTGGCTGCTCCACTTCCGATTCAGCTCTCTGATGTGGCCTAGGAAGGCAGTGGAGGATGGGTCAAGTTCTTGGGCCTGTGCATCCATGTGGGAGACCTGGAAGAAGCTCCTAGCTCCTGGCTTTTGATCAGCACAGCTCCAGCTGTTGTAGCCATCTGGGGAGTGAACCAACAGATAGAAGACTTCTCTTTCTGTGTCTCTCTACGTCTCTGTAATTCTACCTTTCAAATAAATAAATAAATAAATATTTAAAAAGAAAATTAAGGTCTAGATTGGGGTCCTGGCTTCAGCCTGGCCCAACCCCAGCTGTTACAGACATTTGAGGAGTGAACCAGAAGGTCAAATATTTCTTTCCCTGTCTGCCTTTCAGATAAAATGAAAATGAATATACTAAGTCTTAAAACAGATAAATATAGATGTAACACACATAAATGTATGGACATACACATAGTCACACACACACACACACACACACACACACATATTCTGTTTCGCTGGAGAACCCTGACCATGGCAAACATGTAGCCTGGTTTTAGTTTTTTCAATTATGGCTAGCAATGCACATATAGTCTTTGGGCCTATAATTTATTATTTTTAAATCTCATTTATTCCAAATGAGCACTATTTCACCTTTGTACACATTGAAAAGGTTTCCCTCCTCCTTCATGGCCACTGGGCCAGGAGGTTTCTGACTTAAATAAATCTTGCTTCTAAATACTTTTAAAAAACAAACAGAAAAGAAAAGAAAAGAAAAGAAAAGGTTTCCCTGCCTCCATAATGAAACCTACTCTTGCGAACTTCTTGCACACCTCCTCAGGCAGACTGCTCATGTCACACAGTGGCAGCTCACAACCCACATTATTCTGCGTATTTCCATTCAGAGGCTTTGACATTCTTTTCCTTAAGGTTTTTTCCAGCTTTAGTGAGGTATAATTAACAAGTAATTGTATATATTTAAGGTGTATGGCACAACATTCAAAATATTTATTGATTTGAGAAGCAAAGAGACAGAGATAGATAAAGACAGAGCACTCCTATTTACTGGTCCAATCCACAGATGATTGTAAGGGTAGGAGCTGAAGCTAGGAGCTGGGCACCAGTCCAGGTCTGAGAAATCACTGCTTCCTCCCAGGGTCTGTATGGGCGGAGAACTGGAGTCAGAAGCTGGAGCCTGGAACAAAACTCAGGTACTCCGAAGTGGACATAGGACGCAGGCACTCAGGTACTCCGAAGTGGACATAGGACGCAGGCACTCAGGTACTCCGAAGTGGACATAGGACGCAGGCACTCAGGTACTCCGAAGTGGACATAGGACGCAGGCACTCAGGTACTCCGAAGTGGACATAGGACGCAGGCACTCAGGAACTCCGAAGTGGACATAGGACACAGGCACTCAGGTACTCCGATGTGGACTTAGGATACAGGCACTCAGGTACTCCGATGTGGACATAGGACGCAGGCACTCAGGTACTCAGATGTGGACATAGGACGCAGGCACTCAGGTACTCAGATGTGGACATAGGACGCAGGCACTCAGGTACTCAGATGTGGACATAGGACGCAGACACTCAGGTACTCCGATGTGGACTTAGGACACAGGCACTCAGGTACTCTGATGTGGACATAGGACACAGGCACTCAGGTACTCAGATGTGGACATAGGACGCAGACACTCAGGTACTCAGATGTGGACATAGGACACAGGCACTCAGGTACTCAGATGTGGACATAAGACACAGGCACTCAGGTACTCTGATGTGGACATAGGACGCAGACACTCAGGTACTCAGATGTGGACATAGGACACAGGCACTCAGGTACTCAGATGTGGACATAGGACGCAGACATGCTAATTTGTGTTTTAACTGCTTGGCTGAACACTCCCACTCCTAACATAATATTGGGTTTAAAAACTTTTTAAAATTTATTTTTATTTTCTTCGAAAGGCAGAGAGAGGGAGGAGAGAGAGAGGGAGATTCAGAGAGAGCTCTTCCATCTGCTGGTTCAATCTCAAAATACACACAACAGCTGGAGCTGGATCATGCCGAAGGCAGGAGCCAGGAACTCAATCCAGGTCTCCCGTATAAGTAGGGACCCAAGTACTTAAGCCACCCTCGCTGCCTTCCAGAGTTAGCAGGAAGCTAGATTAGAAGCTGAGCTGTGACTCAGACCCACGCACTCTGATATGGAATGCAAGCCTCCCAAGCAGCAATTTAACTTCTCTACAAAACAGCTGCCCTGGGGCTAGTGCTGCAGAGCTGTGGGTTAAGCTGTGGCCTGCAGTGCCTGCAGCACTCAGTTGGGAGTCCTGGCTGCTCTACTTCCTATGCAGCTAATGCACTTGGGAAAAGCAGTGGGAGATGATCCAAGTCCCTGGGCCTCTGCACCCACATGAGAGACCCAGAAGAGGCTCCTGGATCCCCAGCCCAGGTCGTTGCAGACATTTGGGAAGTGAACCAGTGGATGGATGGAAAATCTTTCTATCTTTCCCTCTCTATATATAACTCTTTCAACTAAATAAATAAAGCTTAAAAAAAAAAAAACTGGAGGGATTAAGATGGCAGAGTAGGGAGGGAGCTTGCTGCTCTAGTCTGGGAGAAGATAATTTTAAAAAGGTGGAAAGAAGGCAGTCTCAGGGAAGAGTTAGGGAGAAAACAGCAGAGGAAACTATGGAAATTGGAGGGACATAGTGGACCTACGTGGAAGGCGTGGATGCGCATAACTCAGGACCCCAGCAGCTGAGAGCCTCCGCACCAGTGCTGGAGAGTGAGGTGAGAACAGACTGCAGCAGACCAAGACACTGGCAAAAAAGTTGCAGGAAGAGCCTAGAGGGAATCCAGCTTGGAGATCTGTGGGGGATACTGTACCCACCAAACTAGAGGAGAAAAAACAAAGGCGAGCATGTTTATCTCTCCCCAATCACCCTGCAACAGCGTCCTGTAACAAGCTGATAGATAGAGAGCAGGTGCCATTTTGGACATACATAACAGCTGTACAAGCCTGGGTCCACGCCCAGCAACCAGCCAAGTGGAGACTCCTGAGTCTGGTGGGGAGAACAGACAGGGGACTGGGTGCTCATGACCGTGGGAGGCTTGTGTGCTGTGACTGTGAAAGCACTAAGGCCACGTGAGAGGATGCAGGGTGTGGTTGGGACTTTGGGCAGTCACTGTGGGAGGCTCCACACACTCAGGGCTCCCTGGTTACCTGGTGAGGAGCATTGCTGGCGAATCTGAGATTACATTGAGGACTGCACAGATCCTTTGTGTGGTCCTTGTGGCAGAGCAAATGAATAATATACCCACTGGGGCTAGCGCCCAGGAACTGGTCTCCTTTGAGGAGAGGAGCTCAGCTGAGCCTATGCCAACAGACAAGAACAAACCTCCCCTCTGATTAAAAAAAAATAAAGAGGATATTTACCATGCCAAACTTGGGTGTGTCATCTCAGACGTGACCTTCACCCTGGAGCACTGAACACAATTCCCTTGCCACACCCACCACACACCTCTAGGTAGTCACTGAAAGCAGACACTCCACTAATCTACAAAGGAATAATACAAAGATAAAAGCCACCAAAGTGAAAAAAACAGAAACCAACAAATATATCACAAATTCCAAATAACAAATGCACTAATTCAAGAAACAATAAGGAAGACAACATGATGCCCCCAAAAGAACACAACGCTTCAATACTAGATTGTGAAGATGATGAGATTGAAGAAATGCCAGAAACAGAATTAAATAAATTTATCATAGTACTACTGAGAAGTAATCAAAAGCAAATGCACGGAGAAATCCATATATGACATGAAAGAAAATTTCTCCCACGAAATTGAGATCTTGGCCGGCGCCGTGGCTCAACAGGCTAATCCTCCGCCTTGCGGCGCCGGCACACCGGGTTCTAGTCCCGGTCGGGGCGCCGGATTCTGTCCCGGTTGCCCCTCTTCCAGGCCAGCCCTCTGCTGTGGCCCGGGAGTGCAGTGGAGGATGGCCCAGGTGCTTGGGCCCTGCACCCCATGGGGAGACCAGGAAAAGCACCTAGTTCCTGGCTCCTGCCATCGGACGAGCGCGGTACGCCGGCCGCAGCGCGCCAACCGCGGCGGCCATTGGAGGGTGAACCAACGGCAAAAGGAAGACCTTTCTCTCTGTCTCTCTCTCTCACTGTCCACTCTGCCTGTAAAAAAAAAAAAAAAAAAAGAAATTGAGATCTTAAAGAGAAATCAAAATGAAATCTTGGAAATAAAGAATTCAATAGAACAAATAAAAAACTGCAGTGGAAAGTCTTAAAAACAGACTTGGTGAAGCAGAAAAAAGAATATCTGACTTAAAAGACAAATCACAGGAAATTAGACAGTTAGACCAAACACAAGGAGAAGAAAGTAGAAAACTAAAAAACACTGTTGATAATCTATAGGATACTATCAAACAACTCAACAAAAGGGTCTATGAGTTCCTGAAGGCATGGAAAGAGAGAAAGGATTAGGAGGCCTTTTTGGTGAAATAATAACAGAAAATTTTCCCAATTTGGAGAAAGAAAATAACATCCAAGTACAGGAAGCACATAGAACTCCTAACAGACAATGATCAGAAAAGAGCTTCACCACAACACATTGCAATCAATCTCTCCACAGTAAAACATAAAGAAAAGATTCTAAAGTGTGCATGAGAGAAATGCCAGATTACTTTCAGAGGATCTCCTATTAGACTTTTAGTAGACTTCTCATCAGAAACCCTACAGGCTAGGAGAGAATGGTGAGCTATATTCCAAGTACTAAGAGAAAAAAACTGTCAACCCAGAATATTATACCCTGCAAAGCTCTCTTTTATGAACAAAGGTGAAAAAAAGACCTTCCAGGACAAACAGAAACTGAAAGAATTTATCTCCACCCATCCAGCCCTGCAGAAGACACTTAAGGATGTGCCACACAGAAACACAAAAACATGGTCATCACTACAGAAGAAAGTAAAGGAAGGAAATATCCCAGTAAAAGTACAAAGGAAATCCAAAGTAAACAATAGGAATATTTAAGAAAAAATGACAGGGCAAAGTCATTGCTTATCAATAATCACCTTGAATGTAAATGGCCTCAACTCTCCAGTTAAAAGAAACAGACTGGCTAAATGGATTAAAAAACAAAACCCATCTATTTGCTGCCTACAAGAAACACATCTCAACAACAAAGATGCATGCAGACTGAAGGTAAAAGGATGGAAAAAAATTCCAGGCTAACAGAAACCTAAAAAGAGCTGGTGTAGCCATCCTAATATCAGACAAAATAGACTTTAACATAAAAATTGTTAAGAGACAAAGGGCACTATGTAATGATTAGGGGATCAATTCAACAGGAGGATATAACTATTATAAATGTATATGTACCTAATTATAGGGCACCTGGATATTTAAAAGAAATGCTAAGAGATCTAAAGGGAGACATGAAATACAATAGTAATGGGGGATTTCAATACTCCACTTTCAGCAATGGACAGATGAACCAGACAGAAAATCAGTAAGAAAAAAGCAGAGTTAATTGACACTTGGCTAATAGACCAAATGGACCTAATGGATATCTACAGAACTTTTCATCCTACATTTGCAGAATACACATGCTTCTCCCAGTGCATGGAACTTTCTCTAGGATTGACCACATGCAGGCCATAAAGCAAGTCTTAGTAAATTCAAACAAATCAGAATCATACCATACATCTTCTTAGACCACAATTCAATGAAGCTGGAAATCAGGAATCTCTAGAACATAGTCAAACACATGGAGACTGGACAACATGCTCCTAAATGAATAGTGGGTCATAGAAGAAATCAAGAGAGAAATCAAAAAATTTCTGGAAACCAGTGAAGATGACAATATAACATATGAAAACTTATGGGATACAGCACAAGCAGTTTAACGTTAACAGGAAAGTTTATAGCAAATGATGCCTACATCAAGAAATTGGAAAAGCACAAAATAAATGAGCTATAAATGCATCTTAAGGATCTAGAAAAACAACAGCAAACCAAACCCAAAACTAGTAGGAGAAGAGGAATAATTAAAATTAGAGAAGAAATCGGCCGGCGCCGTGGCTCAACAGGCTAATCCTCCGCCTTGTGGCGCCGGCACACCGGGTTCTAGTCCCGGTCGGGGTGCCGGATTCTGTCCCGGTTGCCCCTCTTCCAGGCCAGCTCTCTGCTGTGGCCAGGGAGTGCAGTGGAGGATGGCCCAGGTGCTTGGGCCCTGCACCCCATGGGAGACCAGGAGAAGCACCTGGCTCCTGCCATCGGATGAGCACGGTGCGCTGGCCGCAGCGCGCCGGCCGCGGCAGCCATTGGAGGGTGAACCAACGGCAAAGGAAGACCTTTCTCTCTGTCTCTCTCTCTCTCACTGTCCTCCACTCTGCCTGTCAAAAAAAAAATTAAAAAAAAATTAGAGAAGAAATCAACAAAATTGTATTGATAAAAACAATACAAAAGATCAGCAAAATGAAGACCTGTTTTTTTGGAAAAAAATAAACAAAATTGACACACCATTGGCCCAACTAACCAAAAAAATGAGAGAGAAGACCCAAATCAATAAAATTAGAGATGAATCAAGAAATGTAATGACAGACACCACAGAAATAAAAAAATCAGAAATTACTACAAAGAGCTGTATCCCAACAAACTGGGAAACCTAAAAGAAATGGATAGATTCCTGGACACATACAACCTTCCAAAATTGAGCCATGAACACATAGAAAACCTAAACAGACCAATTACCAAGTTGGAAATTGAATCAGTAATAAAACTCCTCCCAACAAAGAAAAGCCCAGGACTAGATGGCTTCACTGTTGGGTTCTACCAGGTATTTAACCAAGAACTAACTCCAATTCTTCTCATGTTATTCAAAACAATTGAAAGGGAGGGAATCCTCCCAAATTCTTTTATGAAGTCAGCATCACCTTAATTCCTAAACCATAAAAAGACACAATAGAGAAAGAGAACTACAGACCAATTTTCCTGATGAACATAGAAGCAAAAATCCTCAATAAAATTCTAGGGACTCAAGTCCAACAGTACATCAGAAAGATCATTCATCCAGACCAAGTGAGATCCCTGGTATGCAGGGATGGTTCAACATTTGCAAATCAATCAATGTGATACAACACATTAACAAACTGAAGAACAGAAACTGCACGATTATCTCAATAAATGTGGAAAAACATTTGATAAAATACAACACCCTTTCATGATGAAAACTCTAAGCAAATTGGGTATAGAAGGAATATTACCAACATAATCAAGATACTTTAGGACAAACCCATAGCCAGTGTCATGTAAATGAGGAAAAGTTGGAAGCATTGCCATTAAGATCCAGAACCAGACAAGGATGCCACTCTCACCATTGCTATTCAATTTAGTCCTGGAAGTTTTAGCCAGAGGAATAAAAGGAAATTAAAGGGATACAAATTGGGATGGAGGAAGTCAAACTATCCCTATTTGCAGATGACATGATTCTATATATAGGTGATCTAAAAGACTCCACCAAGAGACTATTGGAACTCATAGAAGAGTTTGGTAAAGTAGCAGGATATAAAATCAATGCACAAAAATCAACAGCCTTTGTATACCCAAACAATGCCACAACTGAGAAAGAACTTCTAAGATCAATTTCATTCACAGTAACTACAAAAAAAAATCAAATGCCTTGGAATAAATTTAATCAAGGATGTCAAAGATCTCTATGATGAGAATTACAAAACATTAAAGAAATAGAAGAAGATACAAAAAAATGAAAAAATCTTCCATGTTCATGGATTGGAAGAATCAATATCATCAAAATGTCCATTCTTTCAAAAGCAATATACAGAGTCATTGCAATAGCAATAAAAATACCAAAGACATTCTTCTCAGATATAGAAAAAATGATGCTTAAATTCATATGGAAACACAGGAGACCTAGAATAGCTAAAGTAATCTTATAAAACAAAAACAAAGCCAGAGGCATCACAATACCAGATTTCAACACATACTACAGGGCAGTTATAATCAAAACAGCCTGGTACTGGTACAAAAACAGATGGATAGACCAATGGAACAGAATAGAAACATCAGAAATCAATCTAAGCATCTATAGCCAACTTATATTTGACCAAGGAACTAAAACCAATCTCTGGAGGAAGGACAGTCTCTTCAACAAATGGTGCTGGGAAAATTGGGATCTTCATGCAGAAGTATGAAGCAATATCCCTACTTTACACCTTACACAAAAATCCATTCAAAATGAACTAAAGACCTAAATCTATGACCTGATACCATCAAATTATTAGAGAACATTGTGGAAACCTTCAAGACATTAGCACAGGCAGAGTTCTTGGAAAAGACCCCAGAGGCACAGGTAATCAAACCAAAATTAACAAACAGGATTACATCAAATTGAGAAGTGTCTGTACTACAAAACAATCATTCGACAAAGTGAAAAGGCAACCAACAGAATGGGATAAATTATTTGCAAACTATGCAACTGATAAAGGTTTAATAATCAGCATTTATAAAAACATCAATAAACTCAATCATAACAAAACAAACAACCCAGTTAATAAATGGCAAAGGACTTAAACAGGCATTTTTCTTTCTTTTTTTTTTTTTTTTTGACAGGCAGAGTGGATAGTGAGAGAGAGAGAGACAGAGAGAAAGGTCTTCCTTTTGCTGTTGGTTCACCCTCCAATGGCCACTGCGGCCGGCGTACTGCGCCGATCCGATGGCAGGAGCCAGGTGCTTCTCCTGGGCTCCTGTGGGGTGCAGAGCCCAAGCACTTGGGCCATCCTCCACTGCACTCCCTGGCCACAGCAGAGAGCTGGCCTGGAAGAGGAGCAACCGGGACAGAATCGGTGCCCCGACCGGGACTAGAACCCAGTGTGCCGGCGCCGCAAAGCGGAGGATTAGCCTAGTGAGCCACAGCGCCAGCCTAAACAGGCATTTTTCAAAAGAGGAAATCCAAATGGCCAACAGACACATGAAAAAGTGCTCAGGATCTCTACCTGTCAGGGAAATGCAAATCAAAACCACAATAAGGTTTCATCTCACCCCCGTTAGAATGGCTTTCATACAGAAACCAACAAACAACAAATGTTGGCAAGGATATGGGGAAAAGGGTACCCTAATCACTGCTGGTGGGAATGTAAACTGGTAAAGCCACTATGAAAGTCAGTATGGAGATACCTCAGAAATCTGAATATACAGCTACCATATGACCCAGCCATCCTGCTCCTGGAAATTTACCCAAGGGAAATGAAGTCAGTATATGAAAGTATTATCTGCACCTCTATGTTTATTGCAGCTCAATTCACAATAGCTAAGATATGGAATCAACCTAAATGCCAATAAACTTCAGACTGGATAAAGAAATTTGAGATATGTACACCATGGAATACTACACAGCAGTTAAAATAATGAAATTTGGTCATTTGCCACAAAATGGATGAATCTGGAAAATATCGTACTTAGTGAAATAAGCCAGTCCCAAAGAGACAAATACTATATGTTCTTTCTGACCTGTGATAACTAATAGAGCACTTAAAAGGCAATCTGTAGAAATGAAATTGACTTTGAGAAGCAATGATTTGAACAACCCTTGTCCTGACTTTCAAGGAACTTTTTTTTTCCCCCACTTCACAATATTTGTTGAACTCCCTACTTAATATAGTTAATCATATGTATATAAAGTCAATTGAAAATAATCTCACTAAAAATAAAATTGGGAATAAGAGAGGGAGGAGGAAGTTTGTAACTTAATTCTAAGGATACAGTTTAAAAACTTGCCATGGGGGGCCGGTGCCGAGGCTCACTTGGTTAATCCTCCACCTGCATCGTTGGCATCCCATATGGGTGCCTTGTTCTAGTCCCGGTTGCTCCTCTTCCAGTGCAGCTCTCTGCTGTGGCCTGGGAGGTCAGTGGAGGATGGCCCAAGTGCTTGGGCCCCTGCACCCAAATGGGAGACCAGGAGGAGGCATCTGGCTCCTGGCTTTGGATCGGTACAGCGCCGGCCTTGGCGGCCATTTGGGAAGTGAACCAATAGAAGGAAGACCTTCTTCTCTGTCTCTCACTGTTTATAACTCTACATGTCAAATAAAAAAGAACTTTCCATGGGACCCCAAATCCCATTAAGCTAGGTGGTAAAAATGCCATCTTAAGTGTTAAAGTGATCATATCAAGTGTTAAAGGGATCATATAGATAGGATTAAGTGTTAAAGGCATCATATAGGCCGGCGCCGTAGCTCAACAGGCTAATCCTCTGCCTTGTGGCGCCGGCACACCGGGTTCTAGTCCCGGTCGGGGCGCCGAATTCTGTCCCGGTTGCCCCTCTTCCAGGCCAGCTCTCTGCTGTGGCCAGGGAGTGCAGTGGAGGATGGCCCAATTGCTTGGGCCCTGCACCCCATGGGAGACCAGGAAAAAGCACCTAGTACCTGGCTCCTGCCATCGGGTGAGCGTGGTGCACCGGCCGCAGCGCGACGTCCGTGGCAGCCATTGGAGGGTGAACCAACGGAAGGAAGACCTTTCTCTCTGTCTCTCTCTCACTGTCCACTCTGCCTGTCCCCCCCCCCCCAAAAAAAAAGGATCATATAAATAAGATCAAGTGTCTGGTAATAATAATGGAATTAAAAAGGATAGAATGTTCCAACATGAGAAGCAGTCCACATAGCAGACTCATAGGACTTGCACCGACACCAACATGGGATGCTGGCACTACAGGCGGTGGCTTTACCCACTATGCCACCTTGCCAGCCCTCACTCCAGGCTCTTGATATGAGCTGTCAAGGCTATGGAAGCCTTTTGAATCCACAATCTGTCAGTATTTAGACAAGGCCATAGCAAAGTGGAAGTTCTCTCCTCCTTTCAGAGAAAAGTACATCCTTCTTTGATGGTGTCTCCTTTCCACTGGGGTCTCACAGAGATCCTTCATGTAGGACATTTTTTTTGCCAGTGTTTTGGCTTTCCATGCCTGAAATGCTCTCATGGGCTTTTTAGCCAGACCAAAATGTCTTAAGGAATGATTCTGAGATCAGAATGCTATTTAAGCAATTGTCAATCTATGACTGAATTGTATTATGAGAATTATCTGTAAAACTTGTTCTCAGTATGTGTATGTGTGTGCGTGTGTGTGAGTGCAAATTGTTGAAATCTTTACTTAGTATAGAGTTGGTCTTCTGTGTGTAAAGTTAATTGAAAATGAATCTTAATGGAGAATGGGACTGGGAATGGGAGAGGGAGGAGGAGTTGGGGTTGGAGTGGGGGGTGAGAGGGCAGGTATGGTGGGAAGAATCACTATATTCTTAAAGTTGTATTTAGGAAATTTGTATTCCTTAAATAAAAGATTTCTTTTTGGGGGAGGAACACTTGCCCTCTCCACTCGATGTTTAGATATGTATATACATTGTGAAGTGCTTTCCACCATCAGACTTACATATGTATCACCTCACATAGCTACTGTGTGCATGTGTGTGTGGGGGGAAGAATACTTTTTTACTATGTGTCATAAAAATACTTCAGAGCCATTCTACTAGCAAATTTAAAGTGCACAATACTCTGTTATTAACCATAGTCACCATGTTGTACATTTGGTATCCAAAAGTTATTTTTCATTTTGTAATTGAAATTTTCTCTTGACCAACATCACCCGTTTGCCCTACTTCCTAACTCCTGTAACTGCCATTCTACCCTCTTTTCAGGGAACTTCCTAGGAGTTTAACTTTTTAAGATTCCACCTACAGGTGAGATCATGCAGTGTTTGCCTTTCTCTGTCTGGCTTTTTTCACTTAGCATAATGACACCAAAAGCACAGGCAACAAAAGCAAACATAAACAAATGAGACTTCATCAAACAAGTTTCTGTATAGCTAACAAAATGAAAAAGCAACCAATAAAATGGGAAAAAAATATTCGCAAACCATATATCCAATAATAGGTTACTAACCAAAATATATAAGGAACTCATACAACTCAATAGCAAAAAAAAAAAAAAAAAAAAAAAAAAAAAAAAAAAAAAAAATTAACCTGAGAAAAAATGGGCAAAGGGCCTGTACAGACATTTTCCCAAAGAAGTCAGACAAATGGACAATGGGTATACGAAAAAGCTCTCATTCATTCATTATCAGGAAATTCAAATGAAAACCACAAGCAGATATCACGTCACAGCCATTAGTATGGCCATTACCAGAAAGTGAAAAGACAGCAGTGCTGGTGAGAGTGGAGAAAAGGGAACCCTTGCACACAGCTGGCAGAAACATACATTGGGAGGCAGGTGCCACGGCTCAATAGGCTAATCCACTGTGGCTCACTAAGCTAATCCTCCACCTGCGGTGCCAGCACACCAGGTTCTACTCCTGGTCGGGGCGCCGGATTCTGTCCCGGTTGCTCCTCTTCCAGTCCAGCTCTCTGATGTGGCCCAAGAAGGCAGTGGCCCTGCACCCACACAGGAGACCAGGAGAGGCACCTGGCTCCTAGCTTCAGATCAGCGTGGTACACCGGCCGCAGTGGCCACTGAGGGGTGAACCAACGGAAAAGGAAGACCTTCTCTCTCTCACTGTCTAACTCTGCCTGTCAAAAAAAAAAAAAAAAAAAAAAAGGAAAGAAAGAAATGTAAACTGGTATGGCAATTGTGGGAAGCATTATAGTGCTTCCTCAAAATATTAAAAAAAAAAAAACCCCAACATATGATCAGTAAATCCTTTGCCAATTTTTTATCAGGTTACTGGTTTTTCTGTTGCTGATTTGTATGTCCTGGATGTAAACCAAAGGAAATGAAATCATTGTGTCGAAGACAGTTCTGCAGTCCGTGTTCACTGCAGCATGATTCACAACAGGTAAGATGTGGAAACAACCAGAGTGTCTGTTGAAGAATGAATGGTATATATCTGCATTGTGATTTCTCAGCCTTCAAAAAGGACCCCCTGCCATTGGCGACAGTATGGCTGAACCCAGAGGACAGGGTACTGACAGGCTTCCCTGCGTTTCTTCAGCTTCTCATGCTGTTTTTTTTTTTGGGGTTTTGTTTGGTTTCATTTTTCCTTGTTGTAGCTGTAACAAGAGATTGTCTCACAGGCAAACTAAACAAGATTTTCTCTATTCCTCCACTCAGTTGCTCTTTAAGTCACCTTACAAATGTTGGCTGAGCATTTACTATGTGCTGAGCATGGCGCCAGGCCGTGGCATGCAATGCTGAGCACAACAGCCCATGACTCTGCCCTCCTGGAGTTCAGTGTAGGGTAACAGATGCACCAGATCAGAAATTCCAGAGAAGTCAACTGAGTGCAGATTGGGGTGCAATGCAATGAACAGTAGAGGGATACTGTCCCAGAAAATCTGGAAGGGAGTGTCACCCTTGCTGAGACCAGAAGAATGAGGAGGAGTCATCTGAGTGAAAGGCCTGGGGGAAGTATTCCTGGTAGGAGAGGACAGGAAAGGGAGGCTGGCGAGGAGAAAGCTGTGTGTGTGCTGAGCTCAGGCTCGCAAGGTTGACAAGGTGAGAGTATGCTGACGTCATGAATTTTGTTACAGGGACAAAGGGAAACCACTGAAAGTTTTACTTTTTGCTAATTCCTTCAGTCTGATGTTTGTCTATTCCTTTTATAACTTTTGGATTATTTGAATGTTTTTTAAATACATGATCTTTTCACTAACATTTCCTAAGTTATTTAATGCTTTTTCTCCAAGGATTCCAATACACATCCTCAACTTCACAACCTAATTACAGTTCCTATTTCACTTTCTTAGCCTGTTTTCTGCTGCTGTAACAGAATACCTGTGTGTAGGTAATTTGTAAGGAAAAGAGGTTTACTTTGGCTCACAGTTCTGGAGGCCAGATAGTCCAAGAGCATGGCACCAGCATCCTCTTGGTTTCATGTTGCTTCATCTCATGACATAAAGCAGATGGACAAGCAGGTGCATGCAGAAGAGAGAGAAGACAAGGGGTGGACTTTTTTTTTACAGCAACCTGCTTCCACAGTAACTAATCCAGTCCCGAGAGAGAAAATTTTCACACATTCAGGAAAGGGAGGTGATCCTTTCTCCAATCCCAGATGTAAATATTTCCTTCTAGCTCCATCTTCCGACACTGCAGCACTCAGAAATGAAGGCTCCAGCACATGAACTTTTGGAGGACACATTCAGACCATAGCAATGCAAAAGGAGAACCTTGAAACCACTTTAGCTGACCCCCTCACCATCCTTTATGAAATATCTATCATGTATCTTACTTCTATAGAAGTAAAACATTTGTGAAAACTAGAATTAAAAGGTAAGTTTAGGAGCAGGTGTCCACGCTAGTGGTTAAGAAGCCAACATCTCAGGGCCAGTATTCTGGCATAGCAGGTGAAGCCACCACCTATTACACCTGAAACCCATGGGGGCAGTGGATCAAGTCCTGGCTGCTCCACTTCAATCCAGCTCCCTGCTAATATACCTGGGAAGGCAGTAGAAGGTAGTCCAAGTGCTCGGGCCCCTGCTACCCATGTGAAAGACATGGAAGAAGTTCCTGATTCCTAGCTTCAGCCTGGTCCAGCCCTAGCTGCTATGGCC
Organism: Sylvilagus floridanus; assembly: GCA_949820135.1. Classification (NCBI taxonomy): domain Eukaryota; kingdom Metazoa; phylum Chordata; class Mammalia; order Lagomorpha; family Leporidae; genus Sylvilagus; species Sylvilagus floridanus. The sequence goes on along the minus strand of OX463244.1, from coordinate 92,178,184 downwards.
ATTTAGGGAGTGAAGCAGCAGATGGATGATTCTCTCTCTCTTACCCTCTTCCTCTCTAACTCTGCCTTTCAAACAAACAAAATAAATCTTAATAAAAAGATGACGACCCCCACTTCCCATATTGGAGTCCCTGGGTTTGCGTCCTAACTCCAGCATCTCACCAGTGTAGACTCTTGAAGGGAGCTATGATAGTTCAAATAATCAGGTTCCTGTCACCCATATGGGAGAGCAGGGTTAGCTCTGGACCTGTATCAGCAGATTCTCTCTGAACAGATCACTCTCATAATACTCTCGCTCCCTCTCTCTCTCCTTCTTTTTTAAGATTTATTTTATTTATTTGAAAGGCAGAATTACAGAGAGAGAGAAGGAGAGACACATACATACACACAGAGGTCTTGCATTCCACTGGTTCACTACTCAAATGACCGCAACAGCCAGAGCTGAGCTGATCCGAAGCCAGGAGCCACGAGCCTCCTCCTGGTCTCCCACACGGGTGCAGGGGCCCAAGGACTTGGGCCATCTCCTACTTCTTTCCCAGGCCTTAGCAGAGATGGATGGGAAGTGGAGCAGCTGGGACTCAAACCTGCACCCACATGGGATGCTGGCATGGCAGGCAGCAACTTTACCTTCTATGCCACAGTGCCGGCCCTATTCTATTCTTGCTTTGAATCATATACTGAGGATAAATTTTCAGGGTCTGGGTTTATGAACTGCAGCAAACCAGACCCAAATTTAGTAGGAGAAGAGAAATAATTAAAATCAGAGAAGAAATCAATAGGATTGAATAAAAAAAATTACAAAAAATCAGCCAAATAAGGAGCTGGTTTTTTGAAAAAATAAACAAAATTGACACCCCATTGGCCCAGCTAACTAAAAAAAGAAAAGACCCAAATCAATAAAATCAGAGATGAAAAAGGAAATGTAACAACAGACACCACAGAAATAAAAATAATCAGAAATTACCACAAGGACTTGGATGCCAGCAAACAGGGAAATCGATCAGAAATGGATAGATTCCTGGACACATGCAACCTACCTAAATTGAACCAGGAAGACATAGAAAACCTAAACAGATCCATGACTGAGAAAGAAATTGAAACAGTCATCAAGGCCCTCCCAACAAAGAAAAGCCCAGGACCAGATGGATTCACTGCTGAATTCTACCAGACACTTAAAGAAGAACTAACTCCAATTCTCCTCAAACTATTCAGAACAATCGAAAAAGATGGAATCCTCTCAAATTCTTTCTATGAAGCCAGCATCACCTTAATCCCTAAGCCAAAGAAAGATGCAGCATTGAAAGAAAATTACAGACCAATATCCCTGATGAACACAGACGCAAAAATCCTCAATAAAATTCTCACCAATAGAATACAACAATACATCAGAAAAATCATCCACCCAGACCAGGTGGGATTTATCCCTGGTATGCAGGGATGGTTCAATGTTCACAAATCAATCAATGTGATACACCACATTAACAGACTGCAGAAGAAAAACCATATAATTATCTCAATAGATGCAGAGAAAGCATTTGATAAAATATAACACCCTTTCATGATGAAAACTCTAAGCAAATTGGGTGTAGAAGGAACATTCCTCAATACAATCAAAGCAATTTATGAAAAACCCACAGCCAGCATCCTATTGAATGGGGAAAAGTTGGAAGCATTTCCACTGAGATCTGGTACCAGACAGGGATGACCACTCTCACCACTACTATTCAATATAGTTCTGGAAGTCTTAGCTAGAGCCATCAGGCGAAAAAAAAAAAAAAGAAATTAAAGGGATACAAATTGGGAAGGAAGAAGTCAAACTATCTCTCTTTGCAGATGATATGATTCTTTATCTAGGGGATCCAAAGAACTCTACTAAGAGACTATTGGAACTCCTAGAAGAGTTTGGCAAAGTATCAGGATATAAAATCAATGCACAAAAATCAACAGCCTTTGTACACACAGGCAATGCCACAGCTGAGAAAGAACTGCTAAGATCAATCCCATTCACGATAGCTACAAAAACAATCAAATACCTTGGAATAAACTTAACTAAGGATGTTAAAGATCTCTACGATGAGAAATACAAAATCTTAAAGAAAGAAATAGAAGAGGAACAAAAAAATGGAAAACTCTTCCATGCTCATGGATTGGGAGAATCAACATCATCAAAATGTCCATTCTCCCAAAAGCAATTTATAGATTCAATGCGATTCCAATCAAGATACCAAAGACATGCTTCACAGATCTAGAAAAAATGATGCTGAAATTCATATGGAGATGCAGGAGACCTTGAATAGCTAAAGCAGTCTTGTACAACAAAAACAAAGCTGGAGGCATCACAATACCAGATTTCAGGACATACTACAGGAGAGTTGTTATCAAAACAGCATGGTACTGGTACAGAAACAGATGGATAGACCAATGGAACAGAATAGAAACACCAGAAATCAATCCAAGCATCTATAGCCAACTTATATTTGACCAAGGAACTAAAACCAATTCCTGGAGCAAGGACAGTCTATTCAATAAATGGTGCTGGGAAAACTGGATTTCCATGTGAAGAAGTATGAAGCAAGATCCCTACCTTATACCTTACACAAAAATCCACTCTACATGGATTAAAGACCTAAATCTACGACCCAACACCATCAAATTATTAGAGAACATTGGAGAAACCCTGCAAAATATCAGCACTGGCAAAGCCTTCTTGGAAAAGACCCCAGAGGCACAGGCAGTCAAAGCCAAAATTAACTATTGGGATTGCATCAAATTGAGAAGTTTCTGTACTGCAAAAGAAACAGTCAGGAAAGTGAAAAGGCAACCAACAGCATGGGAAAAAATATTTGCAAACTATGCTACAGATAAAGGATTAATAACCAGAATCTACAATGAGATCAAGAAACTCCACAACAACAAAACAAACAACACACTTGAGAGATGGGCCAAGGACCTCAGTAGACATTTTTCAAAAGAGGAAATCCAAAAGACCAACAGGCACATGAAAAAATGTTCAAGATCACTAGCAATCAGGGAAATGCAAATCAAAACCACAATGAGGTTTCACCTCACCCCAGTCAGAATGGCCCACATACAGAAATCTACCAACAACAGATGCTGGTGAGGATGTGGGGGAAAAGGGACACTAACCCACTGTTGGTAGGAATGCAAACTGGTTAAGCCACTATGGAAGTCAGTCTGGAGACTCCTCAGAAACCTGAATATAACCCTACCATACAACCTAGCCATCCCACTCCTTGGAATTTACCCAAAGGAAATTAAATTGGCAAATAAAAAAGCTGTCTGCACCTTAATGTTTATTGCAGCTCAATTCACAATAGCTAAGACCTGGAATCAACCCAAATGCCCATCAACAGTAGACTGGATAAAGAAATTAATTATGGGATATGTACTCTATAGAATACTATACAGCATTCAAAAACATTGAAATCTGGTCATTTGCAACAAAATGGAGGAATCTGGAAAACATCATGCTGAGTAAATTAAGCCAGTCCCAAAGGGACAAATATCATATGTTCTCCCTGATCAGTGACAACTAACCAACCACAAAAAAGGAAACCTGTTGAAGTGAAAGGGACACTATGAGAAACAGTGACTTGATCAGCCCTTGTACTGACTGTCGAGGAATAACTTACTATATTATTCCTTTTAGTATTTTTTTTGTTCTAGTTAATACTATTGGTTGAACTCTGTAATTAACACACATTTATTCTTAGGTATTGAAATTTAACTGAAAAGTGACCCCTGTTAAATATAAGAGTGGGAAAAAGAGAGGGAGGAGATGTACAATTTGGGACATGCTCAATCGGACTTGCCCCAAATGGTGGAGTTAGAAATGTGCCAGGGGATTCCAATACAATCCCATCAAGATTGCATGTACCAATGCCATCTCACTAGTCCAAGTGATCAATTTCAGTTCACAATTGATCGCACTGATAGGTCTAAGAGTCAAAGAGATCACACAAACAAGACTAGTGTCTGTGAATACTAACTGATATAATAAAAAAGGGAGAGAACAATCCAACATGGGAAGCGGGAGACACAGCAAACTCATAGAATAGCAGATGTCCTAAATAGCACTCTGGCCTCAGAATCAGCCCTTAAGGCATTCAGATCTGGCTGAAGAGCCATGAGAGTATTTTAGGCATGGAAAGCCAAGACACTCTGGCAAAAAAAAAAAAACCACCTAAATGAAAGATCTCTGCAAGTGAGAGCCCAGTAGAAAGAACGGACCATCAAAGGAGGAAGTACCTTTCTCTGAAGGGAGGAGAGAACTTCCACTTTGACCATGACTTTGTCTAAATAAGATCAAAGTCAGTGAACTCAAGAGGCTTCCATAGCGTTGGAAACCCATGACTAGAGCCTAGGGAGATTTTTGATGCCATAAACTAGAGCGTCAAATGGTTAAGTCAACAACAGGAGTCACTGTGTACTTACTCCTCATGTGGGATCTCTATCCTTAATGTGTTCTCCAATGTGAATTAATGCTATAACTAGTACTCAAACAGTATTTTACACTTTATGTTCTGTGTGGGTGCAAACTGATGAAATCTTTACTTAATATATACTAAATTGATCTTCTGTATATAAAGAGAATTGAAAATGAATCTTGATGTGAATGGAATGGGAGAAGGAGCAGGAGATGGGAGGGGTGCGGGTGGGAGGGAAATTATGGGGGGGAAGCCATTGTAATCCATAAACTGTACTTTGGAAAATTATATTTATTAAATAAAAGTTTTAAAAAAACTGTTGAGGAACAGTATTTTTTTCATACTATGTGTTGAATTCTTACCTTAGTATAGTCTTCTATGTATAAAGTTAAATGAAAATAGATCTTAGTTAAAAAATAAGAATGAGAATAAAAGAGGGAGGAGGAAGAAGGGGGGAGTGGGGGTAGGAGGGTGGGTATAGCTAGAAGAATCACTATCACTATTCTCCTAAAGTTGTTTTTATGAAATCATGGAGTTTGTATGCCTTAAATAAAAGGTTTCTGGGGGAAAAAAAAAACTGAACAGACCTATAACCAAGATGGAAACTGAATGAGTAATAAAGACTCTCAATAAAAAAAAGCCCAGGACCAGATGGCTTCACTGCTGAATTCTACCAGACATTTGATGAAGAAATAATTCGACTTTTTCTCAAGCTATTCAAAACAATTGAAAGAGAGGGAATCCTCACAAACTCCTTCTGTGAATCCAACATCACCTTAATTCTTAAACCAGAAAAAGATACAACAGAGAAAGAGAACTATAGGCCAATTTCCCTGATGAACATAGACGCAAAAATCTTCAACAAAATACTAGTTAATTGAATCCCACAACACATCGGAAAGATCATTCATCCGAAGTGGGATTTATTCCTGGTATGTAGGGATGATTCAACATTCACAAATCAACAAATGTGATACATCACATTAATAAACTGAGGAAGAAAAACCATCTGATTATCTCAATAGATGAAAAGAAAGCATTTGATAAAATGCAACATCCTTTCATGATGAAAACCTTAAGCAAATTGGGTATGGAAAGAACATTCCTCAAGACAATCAGGGCAATCTATGACAAACCCACAGTCAGCTTCTTACTGAATGGGGAAAAACTGGAAGCATTCCCACTGAGATTTGGAATCAGACAAGGATGCCCACTCTCACCATTGCTATTCATTATAGTCCTGGAAGTTTTAGCCAGAGCCATTAGGCAAGAAAAAAAAATCAAAGGGATACAAATTGGGAAGGAGGAAGTCAAACTATCCCAATTTGCAGATGACATGATTCTGGAGATCCAAAAGATTCCACTAAGAGACTACTGGAACTCATAAAAGGGTTTTGGAAGTGCCAGGATACACAATTAACACACAAAAATCAATAGCCTTTGTATCCATAGAGAATGCCATGGCTGAGAAAGAACTTCTAAAATCAATCCCATTCATAATAGCTACAAAAAATTAAATACCTTGGAATAAATTTAACCAAGGATGTCAATGATCTCTATGTTGAAAATTATAAACATTAAGAAGCACAGAATCAATGTGATCCCAATCAAAATACCAAGAACCTTTTTTCTTAGATCTAGAAAAAAATGATGCCAAAATTCATATGGAAACACAGGAGACCCCTAATAGCCAAAGCAATCTTAAATAAAAACAAGCAGGAGTCATCACAATATCAGATTTCAACACATTACATGGAAGTTATAATCAAAATAGCCTGGTACTGGCAAAAACAACCAACCAACCAAAACAAACAAACAAACAAACAAACAAACCCCAACAGATGTGTAGATCAATGCAGCAGAATAGAAACTCCAGAAATCAATCCATGCATCTACAACCACCTTATCTTTGACAAAGGAGCTAAAAAAGCAATCCCTGGAGCAAGTCTCTTCAACAAATGGTACTGGGAAAACTGGATCTCCACCTGTAGAAGTATGGACTTACAAAGAAATCCACTCAAAATGGATCAAAGAACTAAATCTATGACCCAATACCATCAAATTACTAGAGAACATTGGGGAAACCCTACAAGACATTGGAACAGGCAAAAAGTTCTTGGGAAAGACCCCAGAAGCATAGGCAATCAAAGTCAGAATTGACAAATGGGATAATGGGATTATATAAAGCTGAGAAGCTTCTGCACTGCAAAAGAAATACTCAGCAATGTGAAGAGGCAACTGACAAAACAGGAGAAAGTATTTGCAAACTATGTAACTGTTCAAGGATTAATATCCAGATTCCACAAAGAGCTCAAGAATTTCAACAACAAAACAAACAATCCAGTTATGAAATGAGCAAATGACTTGATGTGTTTTTCTTTTTTTTTGACAGGCAGAGTGGACAGTGAGAGTGAGAGTGAGAGTGAGAGAGAGAGAGAGAGAGAGAGAGAGAGAGGAAGGTCTTCCTTTGCCGTTGGTTCACCCTCCAATGGCCGCTGCAGCCGGCACACCACTCTGATCCAAAGGCAGGAGCCAGGTGCTTCTCCTGGTCTCCCATGGGGTGCAGGGCCCAAGCACTTGGGCCATCCTCCACTGCACTCCCGGGCCACAGCAGAGAGCTGGCCTGGAAGAGGGGCAACTGGGACAGAATTCGGTGCCCCGACTGGGACTAGAACCCAGTGTGCTGGTGCCGCAGGCAGAGGATTAGCCTATTGAGCCACAGTGCCAGCCTTGATGACTTGAACAAATATTTTTCAAGAGGGGAAATCCAAATGGCTAACAGATACATGAAAAAATGCTTAGGATCAGTAGCTATCAGGAAAATGCAAATCAAAACCACAATGAGGTTTCACCCCAGTTAGAATGGCTCTCATGCAGAAATCAACAAACAACAACTGCTGACAAGGATGTGGGGGAAAAGGTACCCTAATCCACACATAGTGGGAATGTAAATTGGTAAAGCCACTGTGTAAGACAGTATAGAGATATCTCAGAAATCTCAATATAGACCTACCATGTAACCCAGGAATCCCACTCCTGGGAATTTACCCAAATGAAAATAAATCAGCATATGAAAGAGTGATCTGTACCCCAAGTTTATTGCAGCTTACTTCTCAATAGCTAAGATATGGAATCAACTCAGATGTCCATCAACTAAAGACTTAATAAAGAAACCATGATATATATACACTATGGAATACCACAAAGAGGTTAAAAAAAAAAAGAAATCCTTTCATTTTCAACAAAATGGATGTAACTGGAAACCATTATACTTAGTGAAATAAGCCAGTCCTCAAAAGACAAATACCATATGTTCTCTCTGATCTGTAGTAAGTATAGAGTAACTAAAAGGTAATGTAATAGAGTGAAACTGACACTTCGAGATGCCATGATTTTGAACAGCCCTTGTCTTGACTGTTGAGGAATAGTTTTTTTTTATTTTCTTCATACTATTTTTTGAACTTTTTTTTTTTTTTTTACAGGCAGAGTGGACAGTGAGAGAGAGAGACAGAGAGAAAGGTCTTCCGTTGCCGTTGGTTCACCCTCCAATGGCTGCCGCGGATGGCGCGCTGCGGCCGGCGCACCGTGCTCATCCGATGGCAGGAGCCAGGTGATTCTCCTGGTCTCCCATGGGGTGCAGAGCCCAAGCACTTGGGCCATCCTCCACTGCACTCCGGGCCACAGCAGAGGGCTGGCCTGGAAGAGGGGCAACCGGGACAGAATCTGGCGCCCCGACTGGGACTAGAACCCAGTGTGTCGGCGCCGCAAGGTAGAGGATTAGCCTGTTGAGCCACGGCGCCGGCTATTTTTTTAACTCTTTACTTAGTGTAGGGTTAATCGTTTTTTTTTCACCTTTTGTGGTTTTTTTTTTTTAACTTTTATTTAGAATATAAATTTCCAAGGTACAACTTATGGATTACAATGGCTTCCCCCCATACTTTCCCTCTCCCCCCGCAACCCTACCCCCTTACCCGCTCCCTCTCCCCTTTCATTCACATCCAGATTCATGGATGCGAGTGTAGGGTTAATCTTATAAGTATAAAGTTAACTGAAAATAGACCTTTGTAAAAAAAAAAAAAAACAGAAATGAGAATAGGAGAGGGAAAAGGAAGAAGGATGGGAGTGTGGGCTGGAGGGGGGGTAGGGTAAGAAGAATCACTATGTTCCTAAAATTGCTATATAGGAAATATATGACATATATTAAATTTGCACACCTTAAATAAAAATTTTTAAAAATCAACCTCAGAATTCCATTTCTGTATTTCTTTTACATGATTTTTTGATTTAAGTAATATTTCATCAGATGCTAGAGAACAGGCTTAATAGTCAGGTAGACTTGGGTTTGATTCTTTCCTCCAGCAGTTGGTCAGCTATGAGAACCTGAGCAAATTATCTCATCTCTCTGAGTCACGCTTCCCCATAAGTCATCTACGACGCATCACTCACATACAAACTCTGTAACTATTTTGGTGTGTTTATTTTTTCTAAGTGCATATTAATTTCCCCCATACAATTTGGAAATGCGATATAATTTCTTAAAAGCTTCACAGCAGCATTTCTCCAGATAGTAAAAATTTATTGAAAGCATATTTTTTTTCTACTCCTTTCCCCAATTCTTGGCATTCAGACCTTGGAGTTTGTGTGTTGGGGGTGGAGGTAGCGTCCCCACACAGCGCTCATGTCAGAATCCCACGGTGGGGTGGTGTAGTGCTTAGTGGTAAAGCCAACGCCTGCAGTGCCTGCATCCCATACAGGTGCCAGTTCGAGTCCTGGCTGCTCCACCTCCCATCCAGCTCTCTGCTATGGCCTGGGAAAGCAACAGAAGATGGCTCAAGTCCTTGGGCCCCTGTACCTGCATGGGAGACCTGGGAGAAGATCATGGTTCCTGGCTTCAGATTGGCATAGCTCTGGCCGTTGTGGCCATCTGGGGAGTGAACCTGCGGATGGAAGACCTCTCTCTCTCTCTCTCTCTCTCTCTCTCTCTCTCTCTCTCTCCTCTCTCTCCTCTCTCTCCTCTCTCTCCTCTCTCTCCTCTCTGTAGCTCTGCCTTTCAAATAAAAAAATAAATCTTTTAAAAAATCCCATGGAAATCTTAGCAGAAACATGGATTCTGCTGGTCCCTACTCTGGAGAAGACAAAATGCCTGTGGCTGGATACTGAAAAGAGCCTTCCCTCCAGGATGGGCCGATTTGCACAGTGAGTTAAGGGGCGGGGGGTTTACCCCTAAAGGACCCAGGCCATCACTTCTGCTTTGCTATCATGCAAGCCATGGACAATCAGAGAGTCTCTGCAAATATTTCTAACTGACTTCTAGGTTCAGAGAAAAGCATAGTTTTTAATTGCTACCTAATTTTTATTCTATGCTTCCTCTTTTTTTTTTTTTTTTTCTGACAGGCAGAGTGGACAGTGAGAGAGAGAGACAGAGAGAAAGGTCTTCCTTTGCTGTTGGTTCACCCTCCAATGGCTGCCGCGGACGGCGCGCTGTGGCCGGCGCACCGCGCTCATCCGATGGCAGGAGCCAGGTACTAGGTGCTTTTTCCTGGTCTCCCATGGGGTGCAGGGCTTTCTAGGCATTCAGGGTGTTTCCAATTTGTCACACAAATAATGTTGCAACAAATTCACTGCACATAAATCTTTTATCACATTTCAGATTATTTCCAATGGAAAGATTCCTAGAAGTATGATCACTGGGCCAAGGGCAATAAATATTTTTAAGGTTCTTGATAAGGACTATATTGCCAAATTGCTTGATGGAAAGGTTATAGCAAATTTCCTCCTACTAGCATAATCCTCATAGGGTATTGTTGAGGTTTTTAATTGGAACTCCAAAGTGATCATTTTCACTTACAGTAAGAATGCAAAACAGGGGACAGCGTTGTGGTGTAGCAGGTTAGGCCTCCGCTTGTGATGCCAGCTCCCATTTGGGCACTTGTTCGAGTCCCAGCTGCTCCACTTCCAATCCAGCTCCCTGCAAATGCATCTGGGAAAGCAGTGGAAGATGGCCCAAATGTTTTGGGCCCCGGCTTTGGCTCTCATTGCAGCCATTTGGGGAGTAAAATAGCAGATGGAAGATCTCTCTCTCCTCTCTGTAAAAAAAGAAAAAAAATGTGAAACTTTCATAGAATTAAATTCAGAATACTTAAATGTATATTTTTAAAGTTGGAAGAAGCAATACAATTTTTAGATATGAAAGAGATTATTGTTATTAAATATATTAAAATTTTTAGAATAGTGCTTATAGAAAGCAAACTACAGTTATAATGGAAACCTTACAAATAATCTTCAGATAGTTCCAGGTAAAGAGAAATCTGAATGAAAAGTGCAAAAGAGTAGTGAGAAGTAAACCAGGATCTGTCAGTTCACTTCTGAGGAAATGAGTGAAAGCTAGCAAATGACTTAAGAGAATACAGAGGGGCTTAAGAAACACAATGAGGAGGAAAACTATACTAGGGAAAAATGCTGTGGAGCCATACAGAGGTGATCCCAATGAGACTCTGACACCACCCCTGAAGCTGCCACTAATGTGAAAAAGACATGAAAAGGAAGAAACACGGAGGACTGGGGCTGGCTCCGGCACAAGGTTAAGCTGCCTGGATCCCATGTCGGAGAGCCTGGGTTCAGTTCCACCTTCCCGGAGGTACACAAGCTGGGAGGCAGCAGGTAGCAGTCCTAGTACTTGGGCCCCTGTCACCCATGTGGGAGACCCCAGTCAATGTCAAGGCTCCCTGGCTGTTATGGGCATTTGGGGAGTGAACCAGCAGATAGGAGATCTCTGACTGTATGCCTCTGCTTCTCTGCCTTTTAAATACAATGAAAATACATTTAAAAATGTAAAAAAGCAACGCTGTTGAGGAAACTAGCAGAGAGGGTGGCCCAGCAGACAGCTGGGCTCTGCTGGTCCCTTCACATCGGCCTGAAGGCCTGCCGCAGCCTCTGCCTCCCAGGTCGGGGCTTTCTGAGGCTGTCTTGTTCCCTGGTGTCCATATGGCTCCTTACTCCTCTTTCACCGAGCCCCTCCCCCACCGCACACACAGGGCTGTAGTGTGTTATAGCTCGAGAACATGCAAGGGTCATGTGGAGGGGTCACCTTGCCCATTATGCCACAAACCACTTTAAATTTCATTTCAGGCTTTCTTCTTAAGATTCCTTTTGATCATTCCCTGCTGGTTTCTCACCAGCTTTTACTTCCTACAGAGCCCTCTCTGTCTCCCAGCCCTCCCCTCTCCAATCCTTACTCCTGCACCCTTCAGGGGGCACCTTCCCCCACCCCCAGCCCCCAAGAAAAATTAATTTCCTGCTTCTGCAAGTGCAGCCTGTGGGTCCTTTTTGGTTGCCTGAGCCCTAGCCAGCCCCTATGCCCTAGGGGTTTACCCTGGTATTTCCTGAAAGAGACAGCTACTTTCCCAAGAATTCCGTGAATAGATATCACCGGCTGAAAGATACCCCCAAAAGATGATTAGATCCAGCAGTCTGCCTTCAGCTACTGATGGAGACTCTGAGACTAAATGACCCGAGGTCAGGGGGTGAAGGCATGGCAGGACCAGAATCCTGGTTTTCAATTTCTAGAGCAGTGCCATTGTTTTGCTTCTGATAGGAATAAGGACGTCCTTAAGAGAGCCTGCTTTGGTCTGCTAGCAAAACCAGCAGTTTTGTCACCAGTCTTTGTCCCTTTTGGTTTTGGCAACAGTTTTTAGTAGTAACTGAGTTGGGCATTCAAAATTCCTTACTTCTGGATTAAAAAAACAACAGTCAGAGAAATGCTGGCATGAATAGTATCAGAGACCTTGTTGACACGGGGATCACCCTGCTTCACCTCCCTGCTCCCTTGATCTCAGAAGAGCAATTCATACCAGGTGACAAGCTTACAGGGAGCTGGGAATAACACTAGACTTAGAGCAGAATCCTATTTTCCATGACTTCCACGATTTATTTGAGAAAAAAGCTTTGCCAGTAAGATAACTATTTAAGAAAGCAATACAATTTGATAAAGCAGCCTTTTAAAAATAATGCAAAGTAAGCCACAAAGCACAGCTGCTCTGCTGAACTGAAACCCAATGGCATTTTGTGACGCTGCAGAAAGCGACCCCTGAGCCCAGAACACAGTGAGAAGATGCTCAGGGGTGTCCTGCCTGCCTTTCACGTTTAGTCTTACAGTCTAGCTTGAGCCCAGGACAAATCCTCCCAGACAGTGCACTGCAGGAGTGCGAGAGCTCGTGGTTTCTATGCTTGTCCAGTAAGGGTTGCCAGCTAGTACTTCTGTGAGTTTTCTTTTTAAAGTAACAACTGTTACCCCCAAAATGCCTATAGAAGCTACATGTGTATTATTCTGAACTGTCTGAATTAATGGAAAACTTTTGACAAATAACTATTCTAGTTTTAGTTTATTTAGTTGTTCTTTTTTGACAACAATTATTGAATCAGGTCAGTGGCTTTTGAGACCACTTTTTGTGTGACTGAGAAAAATAGATTTCACATAAACAAAGGTGATTTTTAAAAATTGTTATTCAGGAGGACATTTATTCAATTTGCTGAAAAATTACAGATAAATGAAAAAAAAAATTGACAGAGGAACATCAAGTTACCTGAATGTAAACATGGCTCTCTCCCACTAACATTTGAATTCAATCTACCCTTTCTAGCAATATCAATGATCACTGGATTTTAAGGCTTAGAAAAGAAAAACTAAAAAAACACCCAGGTCATCTTGTTAATTATGTTGATGACTACAATGCTGTACTTTAATGCTGAATCTGAGAGGTCTCTCTGCCAACACCGGACATTGAGTTACGAAGCAAGAGAGGCTTCTGCCATCAAGAGCTTCGGACACGTGGCCTTGACCTCTCTCTAAAGTCCATCACAAGGAATTTTCTGGCCTGAGGTGCTGTAAAATCCATCACAACATGAGCCCAGAACACTCGTGAGGGAGAGATGGGCCAAAAGACAACCCATTTGAGACTTATAATTTCAGCAAAAGTCTGGGTATATCTGGTTTAATATAACTTCCCAAATATGATCTGTGAATTGCCTGTCAGAACTGCCTGGGGCACTCCGATACAAACAGGTTTCTAGGTCTCACTAGAGGACTAATCTCCTGGGGTGGAGCCCTGGAATATGCATGTTTGAGAAACACTCCCAGTTGATTCACATGTGTACTTGCATTTCTAAGCCACTGACTCTTTCTTGCTAGGGGTTGGTATTGGAAGGCCAGTGGATCTTACCAGGGAAGGCCCGACCAAGCTGTCAATGTATTTACCAAAGCTTTCCCCAGGAAGTGAGTTAAAAACTGAATTGGAAGAATAAGGCAAATTAGGAATTGTATTGAAAACTCCTATATCAAATGGTGGCTAAAAGATGAACTTTGGAATCAACACTGTGTTGTGATTTTCTCACCAATAGAAAAGATAATATGAGCAGTACTAAGATTGACATGCTAGTGGAGAATAGGTGAGCTCTAAAGCCCTTGGCACTGTGCTAGGGGCCTGAGTGCAGACGCAGTTATTCCATCAGCAGGACATCAATATGAAACAGAGGGGCTGGCGCTATGGCGTAGCGGGTTAAAGCCCTGGCCTAAAGCACTGGCATCCCTTATGGGTACTGGTTCTAGTCCCGGCTGCTCCTCTTCCAACCCAGCTCTCTGCTATGGCCTGGGAAAGCAGTAAAAGATGGCTCAAGTCCTTGGGCCCCTGCACCCATGTGGGATACCCAGAAGAAGCTCCTGGTTCCTGGCTTCAGATCAGCACAGCTCCAGCCGTTGTGGCCAACTGGGGAGTGAACCAGTGGATGGAGGACCTCTCTCTGTCTTTACCTCTCTGTAACTCTTTCAAATAAATAAAATAAATCTTTAAAAAATGATAAAACAAAAATCAGGAAAATTATAACAAAAAACCCTTTACAACAAGATGCAAATATCCACAGGAAACAAAATGGAAGCCAAGAGGTTTGAGTGGCCTCTCAGTCTCTCCCAGGGAAGCTTTATTGCAGAATAGACCCATATCATTACTCAGCCATTATATAATGGTTTAGATGCCTAGCTCAGAGACTACCACTTGCGGAGTGTCTGCTGGAATTCTGTCCCTGGGAATATCCCCAGTCTCTCCTTAGGCATTTTCCACTTTACTATAATTCTATAATTATCTGACTCCTGTTTAGACCATAGATACATTGACCAAAGTTGCTCCTTACTTTTTTAAAATTTATTTTGACAGGCAGAGTTAGATGGTGAGAGAGAGAGAGACAGAGAGAAAGATCTTTCTTTTTCTGTTGGTTCACCCCCCCAAATGGTCACTACGGCCAGTGTGCTATGCCGATCTGAAGCCAGGAGCCAGGTACTTCCTCCTGGTCTCCCATGTGAGTTCAGGGCCCAAGCACTTGGGCCATCCTCCACTGCCTTCTGGGGCCATAGCAGAGAGCTGAGCTGGAAGAGGAACAACTGGGACAGAATCCGGTGCCCTAACTGGGACTAGAACCCAGGGTGCCGACACCGCAGGCAGAGGATTAGCCAAGTGAGCCATGGTGCCAGCTTTTTTATTTTTATTTTTTGACAGAGTTAGAGTTAGAGTGAGAGTGAGAGTTAGAGAGAGAGAGAGAGAGAGAGAGAGAGAGAGAGAGAATTTTTTTTTAAGGTTTATTTAGGGGCCGGCTCTGTGGCATAGCAGGTAAAGCTGCCACCTGTAGTGCTGGCATCCTACATGGGCACTGCCTCAAGTCCCTGCTGCTCCACTTCCGATCCAGCTCTTTACTATGGCCTGGGAAAGCAGTGTAAGATGGCCCAAGTCCTTGGGTCCCTGCACCCATGTGGGAGACACAGAAAAAGCTCCTGGCTCCTGACTTCAGATTGGCACAGCTCTGGCCATTGCAGCCAACTGGGGAGTGAACCAGAATCTTTGTTTATTTATTTATGTATTTATTTATTTATTTGACAGATAAAGTTAGACAGAGAGAGACAGAGAGAAAGGTCTTCTTTCCGTTGGTTCACTCCCCAAATGGCTGCCACGGCCGGCACAGCACAGATCTGAAACAAGGAGCCAGGTGCTTCTTCCTGGTCTCCCATGGGGTGTAGGGCCCAAACACTTGGGCCATCCTCCACTGCCCTCCCAGGCCACAGCAGAGAGCTAGACTAGAAGAGGAGCAACCGAGACTAGAACTCGGTGCCCATATGGGACCGGTGCTGCAGGTGGAGGATTAACCAAGTGAGCCACGGTTCCAGCCCAGAACCAGAATCTTTTTTTTAAAAGATTTATTTATTTATTTGAAAGGCAGAGTTACAGAGAGGCAGAGGCAGAGGGAGAGAGGAAAAGGAGGGAGGGAGGCAGGGGGAGAGAGAGAGAGAGAGGTCTTCCATCTGCTGGTTCACTCCTCAGATGGCCACAACGACCAGAGCTGTGCTGATCTGAAGCCAGGAGCTTTTTCTGGGTCTCTCACATGGGTACAGGAGTCCAAGCACTTGGGCCATCTTCCACTGCTTTCTCAACCCATAGCAGAGAGCTAGATCGGAAGTGGAGCAGCCAAGACTGAAACTGGTGCCCATATGGGATGCCGGCACTGCAGGTGGCAGCTTTACCTGCTATGCCACACCACCAGCCCCACTCTATTGTTTTACCTCCACGCTATGCACTGCCATACTTCAATGCATTACAGTACTTCTTGGGTATCTTCCTGTGCCTCTCCAGAGCCATCCCCATCTGCGTCTGCTTCGTTGTGACTGCAGACTGCTTGTTACAAATGGTACCAACAAGCTCCTTTGCCCTCTGCCTTCTGCTTCTGTTTAGCATTAGGAGACTCTGGCAAGGGGAGAGGAGGGTAAGATGATGTTTATTCCCATAGCTCCCAAACTGTCTTTCCGCAGTGGGCTGTGACTCTGTTCCATTCAAGTTCAAGGTTTCTATGGGCAGTCCTGTCCTATACATTTGTTGGTACTATTAAGTGGTCTTTCTTATTGTCCAGAGCAAGGGGGTGTAATGGCTCCCTGTTGTTGCTACTGGCAGGGTGCTTCAGTGGCCCCAATTAGTCTCTTATGCCACCCAACCTGTAAATAGGACCTCTATTAGTTTTTTTTTAATGGAAATATCTTTTTTTTTAAAAAAAAGGTTGATTTATTTGAAAGTCAGAGTTAGAGTTAGAGAGAAAGAGAGAGAGAGAGAAATGTTCCATCTGCTGGCTTCTCCTCAGATGGCCACAATAGCCAGCACTGGGCCAGGCTGAAGCCAGGAGATTCAGCAGAGTCTCCCACATGGGTGCAGAGGCCCAAGCACTTGAGCCATCTTCCACTGCTTTCTGAGGCCATTAGCAGGGATCTGGATCACAAGTGGAGCAGCTAGGACTCAAACTGGTGCCCATATGGGATGCCAGCGTTGCAGGCAGCGGCCTTCCCTGCTATGTCACAACACGGGCCCTGCTTTTTTTTTTTTTTCTTCCTATTAGATTTTTAATCTCCCTAAGTGTGTCATCTCTTTTCTACTAGGACTATGACTAATACATGTACTAAAAACCTTATTTAAAAAAAAAAAACAAAACAGGCCTTCCATTCTTGTAACTCTTTCCCTTGGTTTTTATCTATATATTCCTACTAATTATATTATTTGATTTATCTAGATTTTTTAGCCATTATCTAATTACTTCCCATTGAGTTAATCACACTTAGCTTTCCCACATAGTTGGAAGCCAATATATTTTGTTAAATGAGATTGGGGAATGGAAAGGTAGTCCTTTCTCTTAGATAGGGTGACTAAACATCATAAAAATGGCTGTTATCCTTATATTAATTTATAATGCAATGCAATCTTATTAAAACACCAACAACTTTTTAAATGGAGCTTGATAAGCTGATACTAACCTTTGTGTGGAAAAACAACTGTGTAAGAATAGCTACGAAAATACCAAGAAAAGAAAAATGTTATAAGATGGACTATGCCTACCAGACAGTAAAATATATATCAAAGCCTTTGTGGTTAAACAGTGGGGTTTGCTCATACGAATAAATAGACCAATAGAAAAGAAAATCCAGAAACAGACCCAAGTATGTGGGGAAATTTAGTACGTGATAAAGGTGGCATCTCAAAACACTTGGGCCAGAAGGGGTTTTTTTTTTTTTTTTTTTAATGAATGGTGCTGGAATAACTAGTTAACTATTTAGAAAAAAAGATAAAATTAGACCTATACCTCATACTATCCACAAGAGCAACTTTCAAGTATATCAGGGATTTAAATATAAAAAAGAAACCACACATTTTCCATTTTTAAAATGAGTGAATTCCTCTAAGCTGGCTATAGAGGAAAGCTTTCAAACAATAACTCAAAATAATAAAATGGTATGAAAGAAAAGACTGGGGGTTGGCACTGTGGCGTAGCAGGTAAAGCTGCTGCCTGCAGTGCCAGCATTGCATATAGACACTGGTTCGAGACCTGGCTGCTTCACTTCCAATTCAGCTCTCTACTATGGCCTGAGAAAGCAGTAGAAGATGGCCCAAGTCCTTGGGCCTGTGCATCCATGTGGGAGACCTGGAAGAAGCTCCTGGGTCCTGGGTCCTGGGTCCTGGGTCCTGGGTCCTGGGTCCTGGGTCCTGGCTTCGGATTGGCTCAGTACCAGCCGTTGCAGCCATTTGGGGAGTGAACCAGTGGATGGAAGACCTATCTCTCTGCCTCTGCTTCTCTGTAATTCTGCCTTTCAAATAAATAAATATTTTTTATTTTTAAAAAAGAGAGAAGACTGATAAGCTTTACTTGACCACATAAAACTAAAAACAGGGGCCAGTGTATGACTCAATAGGTAAGGCTACCTACATACTGGGACACCAGCATCCCATGAGGGTGCCAATTCATGTTCTGGCTGCTCCATTTCAGATTCAGCTCCCTGCCAATGCACCTGGGAAAAGCAGTGGAAGATGGCCTGAGCGTTTGGGCCCCTGCCACCCTCTTGGGAGGCCCAGATGAAGCTCCTGGTCCTAAGCTTCAGCCTGGCCCCAGCCCTGGCCATTGTAGCCGTTTGAGGAGTGAACCACTGATGGATGATCTCTCTCTCTCTCTCTCTCTCTCACTCTCACTCTCACTCTATTTCAAATAAATCAATACATTTAAAAAAAGCAAAGACTTCTGCATGGAAATAAATAGCATAAACAAAGTTAAAAGACAACTAAAGCCTAGGGGAAAATATTTGCAGTGCGTATCCTAGTTAAGGGCACCTATCCCTAATATTTAAATAATACACAAAAACTGAAGAGAAAAATAGGTCAAAACCCAATGGAAGAGTGGGCCAAAGACACAAACAGAAAATACAAGGAGGAAAAAAACAAGGCCCTTAAACTCATGAAAAGATGTCTCCCCTTATTCATAACTAGGGAATTTATACATTAGAACTACACTGATACCATTTTTCATCTATCAGATTGGCAAAAATTAAAAAACATAACTGCACATTTTATTGGCAGGCTGTGGGGAAATAGGCATTCATACAGTACTGGTGGAATACATGCCAGTATAATCTTTGAGGAGAATTTCAAAATACATATTTACACACGTGTGCAAACACATACTATTTTTTGTCCTAGCAATCCCAATCCTAAGAATTTACTCTGAAGATAACCCTCTATCATTATAGATATACACACATAAAAGATCATTCATAGCACTGTTGTTTGTAAGATTACCACACACTGGAAACCACTGACATGCTCATTTACATATGAGTACAGCTTTTGCTTTTTAATGAGAAATGTCTCCATGAACTGATAGGGAGTGATTCCCAGGATCTACTAGTAAGAAAGCAAAATGCAAGACTCTCAGTAATTTTCCACCTTTCCTGTAGAAACGAATATGAATGAGAAAAATATGCTTGTATGAGTTCATTTGAGTAAAGCCCAGGGAAGACGAACCAGTGCTGAAGATTGGCTACCTCAGGGTTTAGATGGAAACAAGCTGGACAGAATAGAAGTAATGAGGAGAGAGTGGAATCCTTCTGACTTAACCTGTATTTTGCAAACATGTTAATATTTTATATACTCAACAAATACAAAATCAACAAAAATGGAGCAAAAAAACCCAAAGTGGAAAAAAAGTACCAGAAAACACCTGAACCAATTAAATCTCAAATGAATAAGAGAACCAAACTGGAGGAGGAAATGAAACTCTAGCAACTTTTAAGCACTGTATTTGGACTGT
Source organism: Sylvilagus floridanus (assembly GCA_949820135.1). Lineage (NCBI taxonomy): Eukaryota > Metazoa > Chordata > Mammalia > Lagomorpha > Leporidae > Sylvilagus > Sylvilagus floridanus. Next base: position 92,158,584 of record OX463244.1, on the reverse strand, counting down.
ACATCTTTGGGCCAACAAAAAAAGAACTTTCAATATTATAGAAGTCTTGTTAATAGAATTCTTTTTTTTCTTTTGACAGGCAGAGTGGACAGTGAGAGAGAGAGAGACAGAGAGAAAGGTCTTCCTTTTGCCGTTGGTTCACCCTCCAATGGCCGCCACGGCTGGCGATGGCAGGAGCCAGGTGCTTCTCTTGGTCTCCCATGGGGTGCAGGGCCCAAGGACTTGGGCCATCCTCCACTGCCTTCCCGGGCCACAGCAGAGAGCTGGGCTGGAAGAGGGGCAACCGGGACAGAATCCGGCGCCCTGACCGGGACTAGAACCCGGTGTGCCAGCGCCGCAAGGCGGAGGATTAACCTGTTGAGCCATGGCGCCGGCCCAGAATTCTTTTTAAAAGATGCATGAATAATTCTGTATTCCAGGATTGAGCAAATAAGTAAAAATATTGCTAATATTGGAAGCCAGGGTCTCAGTGTTGAAGGAATTACAAATATGAAATGTGGGAGGCACCAGAGCTGTAGCTTAACTGGTAAAGCAGCTACTTGCAGTGCCAGCATCCCATATGGGTACCAGTTCGAATCCTGGCTGCTCCACTTCTGATTCAGCTCTCTGCTATGGCCTGGGAAAGCAGTAGAAGATGGTTCAAGTACTTGGGCCCCTGCATCTGTGTGGGAGACCCGGGAGAGGCTCCTGGCTTCAGCTGTTGCGGCCAATTGGGTAATGAACCAATGGATGGAAGCGCTCGCGCTCCCTCTCTGTCTCTCTCTGTCTCTGCCTCTCCTTCTAACTCTGACTTTCAAATAAATAAATATTTTTTAAAAAAGGTGGGAAAGAGGGAATAACTCCTGTAGTGTTCTGCTGGGATCAGAGGTATCAGTATGAAATACAATTTTTAATACAGCACTGGATGTAGACAGATACAGATTTGCACGTGTGTGTTTACATTAATCTGTTTTCTAGCTCCCCAACTAAAGGGTTTAGAGTAAATTCCAGCAGCAATGAGCATATCTAGCATGCAGATCTTGGTTTCTCAACACTGCTCTCAGCTAAAAAGCACCAAATTTCCTTAGGTAAGGGCTTGATTATTGGACTCAGACAAAGTACAAACCCGGAAGAATACCAGAAGTTCTTATGTGTAAACTTGAAGAGGGCTCTTGCTGGCCAAATCTGGGACAATGTAGCCAGCAAAGTTTTTTTTCTCTTTTTTTAAGGTTTATTTATTTGAAAGGCAGAGTTACAGAAAGAGACAGAGAGAAGTCTTCTATCCATCTGCTAGTTCACTCCCCAAATGGCTGTGTCAGCTGGAGTTGGGCCAAGCCAAAGCCAGGAGCCAGGAGCTTCTTCCCGGTCTCCCACATGGATGCAGGGGCCCAAGCACTTGGGCCATCCTCTGGCACTTTCCCAGGCACATTATCAGGGAGCTGGATCAGAAGTGGAGCAGCCAGGTATCGAACCAGCACCCATATGCAATGCTGGCATTGCAGGTGGCAGCTTTACTCGCTACACTACAACACTGGCCTCAAAATTCTTAATGATAATAAACATATACAGCACTTTGATTAAAATAAGAATTCATGGGGCCAGAGCTGTGGCATAGTGGGTTAAGTCTGTGCCTGTGGCACCGGCATCCCATATGGGCACCAATTTGAGTCCTGGTTGCTCCATTTCCAATCTAGCTCTCTGCTGGTGGCCTGGGAAAGCAGTAGAGGATGCTTAAATGCTTGGACCCCTGCATCCATGTGGGAGATTTTGGTGAGGCTTCTGGTTCTTGGCTTTGGACTGATCCAACTCCTGATGTTGCAGCCAGTTGAGGAGTGAATCAGTGGATAGAAGACCTCTCTCTGTCTCTCCCTCTTTCTCTTTCTCTGCCTCTCAAATAAATCTTTAAAAAATTTAAAAAGCAATTAATTAGTGCATATTGATATAAATGGAAGAGAAAAGAAAGTTGTTCTTTACACTTATAGAAAGCCAACTAAAAAGTATAAAAGAAATGCTGAAATTAGAGTTACCACTTGATAAACGTAATAATAATTAATATGGGAAAAAAATCAACAGACACCCAAACTGGAGGTTGAACTATTAAGGGAGAACTCTGATATGGTTTCAACGTATCTATTGCTCCAAGAAAAACAGTAACTTTACAAAAGAGAAACTTGATACATGCCAAGACATCTCCTTAACCAGGGGAGCACAGTTAATTTCAGCAGGAATAGAGTAAATCAACATCATGTGCTTCTTGATACAAAGCACAATGTCACCTGAACATATCATCTGTGTGACATTTCTGCAAGAAAATATATATCCTAAATCTAATCATGAGAAAACCTCAGACAAACTCAAACTGAGGAGCACTCTACCAAATAATCATCCACAGTGTCAATATTACCAACAATAAAGAACCTGGGAACCATATAGATTAAAGGAGAGCAAAGAGACAAGCATCAGTAACAAATAATTTGGGAGTTTCTTAGCCAAATTTTAACAAACATTACTGATATGATTAGTGAATTATACGAAGTTTGCAGATTGCAGCATCAATGTCTATGGTGCTTTGAGCATTTTACTGGGGGGGGGGGGTTCATAGAGCTTCTGTTTGTTTTTTGAGAGTAGATATAGACTGAAGTATTTAGAGGTAAAAGGGCCTCCTGTCTGCAGTTTACTCTCAAATGGTTCAGAGAATGAGATAAAAAAATGTGATAAAATGTAAGCATTTGAGGAATCTGGGAGAACAGCATACAGGACTAGTATGATTGCAGCCCTCCTAGGTCTGACATTATGTGTATGTATACTGTATAGGTGCAAATGTATGTAAGTATATGTATCTAGTAAGTTTAATTCAGGAGTTCAGTGGGTTTTGGGAATCTCCATTTTTAAAGCTCTCTTGGTAACTATGAAGCATAACTTGGTTTAAGAATCATCCCCTGCCTCTTAGGGTAACAAACGTTTTGTAGCTGAAGAGATAAGGACCGTAAACATCCATGCACCTATTACCTAGCTTTTAAAAACAAAAAACAGATATAACTGAGATTCAGTTGTATGCCCCTCCAACCCCTATTCTTTTTCCTCCCTTTCTAGAGGTAATCATTATCTTAAATTTGGAGTTTGCTGTTCTCATGTATATTTTCACATAATCATACCATACACTTATGTCCATACCAACAGAATTTTTTGCATGTTTTGAAATTTTGTATAAATGTTATAACAGTTCTATAACTTTTCACCTAGCATGTTCTTGTTCTCAATGGTGTTACAGGTACCCTATTTTGTTCAGAGAAAATGATATTTAATATTCAATTTATGGCTCTGTCACATTTTAAAGTTTATTTATTTGAAAGGCAGATGAAAGAGAAAGAGATTGATCAATCTACCTACTGGTTAATTCCCCAAAATGATCACAGCAGCTGGGATCAGGCTAGGCAGAAACTAGGAGCCAGGAACTTCACCCAGATCTTCTGCCTCCAAAGGTGCTCATTTGCATGAGGCTGGATCAGAAGCAAAGGTGAGACTTGATTCCAGGCATTCCAATGTAGAATGCAGGCATTCCAAGTGGCTTCCTAATCTACCCTACCATAATGTCTTTCTTGTGGCCAGTATTTTAAATCCATTTCCTTGCTGACATGTAGGAGCCACTATATTTTCAATGTATCCCCCAAAGTTTGTGTTGGAAACCTGATCACCAATGCAATGATATTGAGGTGGGACTTTAAGAGGTGGTCCTCATGAGTGGGTCTGTTACAAAAACAAGTTCATCACCCCTAATTCTCACACATGCTCTCTCTCGCTATGTGAGGACATCCACCACGTTAGGATGAAGCAAGAAAGTCCTCACCAGATATGGCCCCCTCATCTGGACTTCTCAGCCAAATAAAGTTCTATTGTTTATAAATTATACATCTGTGGTATTACTACAGCAGCACAAAGTGTACTAAGGGATTTTTTTCCCAATTTTTCACCATCACAGTGCTATAATTGACAGTCTTGCACATGTTTGTGTGAAGAACTTTTTAAGAGGAGAAATTGCTAGATCAAAGGATGTGAATTTTTTTTTTTTTTTAAATTCTGGAGATACCAACTTTTCCTTTTTTTCTAGATCATGCAGTCATTCATAGTAATAGAACAGGAGGCAAGTCTATGGGTACAGATATAAATGTATGAGCAGGAACCTAAGTGTTCTTCTGAATGCCTCTGTTTTCTCAGTGGAATACAAAGCAAGGTTATCAGCTGAGACCAAGGGCGGAGAAAGAACAGTCTGAGGTGTGGAGAGCGATAAGAAATGACCACTCTGGAGAATGATTGCCAGGCAGCATACAAGGACTGTTTCTTCAGCTTTACTTGATATTGACAAATTACTCTTCAGAATAATTTTACCTGTGTATGTATGTATATGTGTGCCAGCAAATGGCTGTTTTTGATACTCTACACCCCCACGAATAATCTGTACCATCAGAGTTCTAATTTTCTGGGTCAATTTGATGGTTGCAAAGAGTTTCAATTTCTCCAATTACTCATGAGTTGAGCTTACATGTATTTGTTTCATCTTCCGTGAGGTGGTCCGTTTGTATTCTTTGCCCAGTTTGTTCTGATGACTGTCTTTTGCTGGTTGATTTATAAGTTCTTTATGCAGTTTGAATAATACATCAATGTTTACATTATGACTATACAAATATTTTCACTGTTGAGCCTATGACCATTGCTCTTTTCTTGTATGTGTTTCTCCCAGAGTTAATGATTTCCTGGTTTTCCCATTTGCCTAGCTTTCCATATACCTGTGATTAATTTTTTCCAAATGTGCCAACATGCCTGCCATCCTATCAGAAACAAGCATTGTGTACATATATGGATGAATTCCTTTTTAAATGCTTGGGTCCCTTAAAGTTTTCACTCCAAGCCACCCATCCTTTTGTTCCAAGCCGTGCTGGTTTTTCTCTGGATGGCTGCATAGCTGGCATTCTGGCTTTTCTATTCATAGCCTCCTGTATTAGATTCCTTATTTCCCAAATCCCAGGTCTTCAAGTTACATGGTTTTGTGGGCACCTATCTCCCAGTAGCTTCCAAAAAGGGGTAAGAGAGGGGGCTGTGTTTGAGCATGCCTTTTTAATTGGTGGTCTCATTAGGTCTAGAATTCTAGATTGAAAATAATTTCCACTTTGTATTAAAGGCACTGCTTTACTCTTGCAGTTTCCTTTATGTTTTAGAAAAATGCATTCCTATTCTCTTTCCAGACCCTTTGGATGTGACCTGTTTTTCCCCCAGATACTTTTGGAATTTCACTGAGCTTTTGTTCTGTATCTTTTGTCATTCACTGTGCTGGGCCTTCTGCAAACCTCTTCGATCTGGAGATCCATGTCTTTGATTCTGAGAATCTGTTTTGTTTTGCATTATTTCCTTTGTTCTCTTTTCTGAAACTTATTTCTGAATCAACATTTTGATTTGATTTCAGGTGTGGAGCAGATGCTTTTTGTGCCTCTGTGCCTTTACATATATTTCTATTATATTCTGCTTACATAGTAGTTCCTCTCTCACACCTTCTCCTATCCTAGCAAATCCCTACTTATCTTTCAAAATCCAATTTCCAACATCAGTTCTTCCATGATGCTCCCTTTCCCCAACCCTGGACTGAATGAGATGCTCTTTTCTACACTTACACAGTTCCTGAGGCACTTCTAATGCTATATTACAATACTTCAACATCTGCTTTCCCCACTGGCCACATCTGGATCCTCAGTGCTTGGTACTGTAAAATGCCATATAGAAATGAATCCAACAAGGGGGACAGGGTGTGGACTCCTCTGCTGCATGTCAGGCACCATGCAAGATAGGTACTGTCACATACGCCTTCAATTCTTAGAGCAAACTGCAGATGGGCATTGTTTATTCCACAAACACCACCTGTGTCTCTGTTGCAGGATAGGTTTCATACTGGCTAAATGAGGTCCAAAGAAGAAGAAAAGCAAGATCTCATTCCTTGAGAAACTTACCATACAGCAAGCAAAACAACTTTTTTCTCGTAGATTTAAAAAACTGATATATATTCACATACCATAAAATTCACCCATTTAAAATGTATGCTTCAGTGGTTTTTCAGTCCACTCACAAGGTAATGCAGCTATCACCCTGGACAAGAAGTTTTTTATCTGCCTAAATGAAGTGCTGGGTATCGTGGTGCCAAGATAAGGCAGTTAACCAGCGGAAGAAATGCAGCACAGCGAAAGGGAGCTGTATGAGCAGAGGGGCAGAGTTCTGAGATGGCCCAGTATCCAGAAAGTATGAAAAGTGTAGGGGAGCTGCGGTTTACTGTGGAAAAAATGATGGAGCTATTTTACAAATGAGGACTCTGAACCCCAGAGAGGTGAAGTGGCTCAACCGAGGTCAGAAAACTTCTCTAACATGGATTCAAGAAAAAGTGTCTAAAGGGCACTGCCCTGCCACCAAATCATTCCTGTTGGACACATAGGCATGTGCTGGCACATGGCACAACCTTCTCTGAACTGCCTCTACGTGCCAGCTTTGCCTCAGCTTTCTAATCAACCGGCTTCATTTTCTCTTCTAACTCCTCACATTACCTAGAAACATTGGTTATCCTGGACCTATTGTCAGTTGAGCAAAAAATCGTTTCTACTGTGGTTTTGTAGATTCAAAGGCCACTGTAACTGGCAGTATCCTGCCCATGGACAGAAATGTTTTGGCCACAAAAATCCAATATAAAGATTTAATGCTTCATGAACCCTTAGGCTAAAATGCATTTCCCAGGTGTTTCAAGCCTTTAGTATGACCATGAAGAAATTCTGTTTCCCTAGGCTTCAGTTTTCCTTAGTGGGCCAAAGAAATCTTGTCTCATCCTGTACCATCATCCTGCCCAAAAAGATCTCTGGGAAACCACAAGAATCTGTACTTCCTTGAAAACTCTTTAGGATAGGGTTAGATAACATATACTTTTAAAAAAAAACTGTGTATCAGAGCAGCCATTTAGCCTAGTTCAAATGTCTGTGTTCCACATCAGAGTAAGTGTGATTCCCAGCTCTGGGTGCCAAATTCACCCTCTTGCTAATGCAGACTTGGGAGACCGTGGTGATGGCTCAAGTGGTTGGGTTCCTGCCACCCAAGTAGGGGACCTGGATTGAGTTCTTGGTTCCTGGTTTTGGCCCAGACCAGCTCAGCCCTGGCCTTTGCAGGCATTTGGGAAGTGAATCAGAAGATGGAAATAATCTTAACCTCAAATTAGGCTTAAGTTGAGTCCAGATCAATCCAGATCTCTAAGTGAGCTCCATTTCTGCTCTCTGGGTAAGAGAACCCAAGAGAAAACAGAAAACAAGTAGGAAATAAGCAATGTCAGGCAGAAGCCATGACCTCTGGATTTCGGTTTTGCATGTGGAAGCTGTCCCTTCCCTACCATATGAAAAAGCAACTTTGCATTCTAAGAAACCATGGATGCCGCAGACCATGGAGAAAAATTGTCCCCACCAGTGCTGAACCCTTTCTGCAGCACCCGGTGTACAGAATGCCAGCAGGACAGAAGACACAGAGTACAGTAACCATTAGTTGCTTCTTAAAGCAAAGCTTGAAAGTTACAGGGTAGAAACTCTCCAGGAGCCACCTCTGTAGAGGAGCCATAGATTATGTCTGCTGCCCACTAGAGCATGCATGTTAAAATGTCTGTGGTTTTGCAGTAGGACCAAATAATTAGCATGTCTGAAAACAGGATACAACAGAAAACAGTTTGAGTAACTTTTCAGAGAGGAGCTAGTCCAACTACCTCTGCCATTCTCTTGCTTCTGTTTTACAATACATAGCTTTAAATGACTGTAGATAAAATGAGCAAACAGGGTAAGCTGATGTGGCACACTGGGTTAACTGCAGTTTGTGACGCTGGCATCCCATAGTAGATGCCTGTTTGAGTTTCAGCTGCTTTATTTCCAACCAGCTTCCTGCTAATGTGCCTGGGAAAGCAGTAGATGATGGCCCAGGTACTTGGGCCACTGCATACCCACATGGGAGACCAGGATGGAGTTCTGGGCACCTGGCTTCAGCCTGGGCCAATCCTGGATGTTGTGGGCATTTGGGGAATGAACCAGTGAGTAGAAGCTCACAAATGTACTCTCTGTGTCCCCTGCTACCTTTTAAATAATCATATTTTAAAAGTCTATTTAAAAAAACAAGCAAATATACTGTTGTATAATACAAAAATGACTGTACACATTAGGGACATTTGTGTAAATGACCTGAAGCACACACAAGGGGGTTTCACTCACGATTCCCTTCTGCATTTTAGTAGGGAGGCAGCCAAACCTTGTTCATCTCTTAGTTTGCAGAGTAATGTCAAAGTCCATTCCAAACTCCAGTGCAGTGAAAACTAATACTTTTTCTAGAGAGGAGGAAGTCTGTGAATGTTTGAGACAAAAGCAAGAATTTATATCACTACAATATGGAGGTGTGAATACAGTATTTTTTCCTCTGGACAACTAATTATTTAAAATCTCCTTTCCCCAAAGAAAGTCTTTTAGAGGTAGGTGTTTGGGACAGTGGTTCAATGCCATTTGGGATCCCTGCATTCCACACTGGAGTGCCTGGGTTGGAGATCCATTTCAGCTTCTAACTCCAGCTTCCTGGTCATGGGCACCCCTGGAGGCTGCAGGTGATGGATCAACTAGTTGGGTTCCTGCCACCCATATGGGAAACCTGCATTGAGTTCTGGCCCAGCCTGGCTGTTGCTAGCATTTGGGGAGTAAACCAGTGAGTGGAAGATCTACCTCTCTGTATGTTATATATAAAAGAGAACCAAGAAAAGAAACAATTTTGTGTGTGTGGGTCCTGTGCCCAGTGCCTGATCTTTCATATAGCCCTCATAACAACTCTGCAAGGGTTGTTTCATCTTTTTAAAAATTTACTTACTTATTGAAAGGGGGAGGGGGAGAGACACAGAGAGGGAGGAAGGGGACAGAAGGGAAGAAAGAGTGAGCATTGCCACCCAGGGCCAGCAGAGAGCTGAGAACTCAATCCAGGTCTCCTCCACGAGTGGCAGAGAACCTATTCTGAGCCATCAACACCTGCTGCTCTCCAGGGTCTGTATTAGCAGGAGCTGGAAATCACAGCTCAAACTCAGGCATTCCCTCTGATAAGAAATGATTCTGGAATCTCAACTAGAGTGCTAACCCGGAGCCAAATGCCCGCCCCTTAACGACCGCCTTTCTACAAGGGAAGGAATCGAGGCTCAGGGATGTTGGAACATCCCAGGCCACATGGCCGGGGCAGGTGCGAGGCCTTCCTCCCCAACAGTGCTTCCCCAAACGAGAACCACCTGGGTCTTGCTCGTGACCAACACGACACCCAGCAAGCCGCGATCCTTCCATGCTGTCCACAGGGAAGCTCAGGAAAACCCGAATGTCTCCCATTCCCACATCGGCGGCTTCTCCCCCCAACAACACGCTCGTCCCCACAAACCCAGCGATTCCGCCATCAAACCGGCAACTCTCGTGAAGTCCCCGGACGCCCAGGGCTTCTTCACCTCTCAATGCTTTTTCTCTCTCCCATGGAAGTTCATTTTCTGGCTGGGATCAGGCTCTAACCACCAGGCTTCCAGCCGGGTGCCCGGAACTTGCAGCCCGCCTCCAGCCGGTCGGGCTCCGAGGGGGCTCGGCTCTGGCTGCTTTCATCCCAACCCTGCCTCTTCCGTCGGTCACGCCGTTTCCTCGGCTCGGGAAGACCTCGTTCCTCTCCCTGCCCTTCCCAGGGCTCCGAGAACTCCTACACAGCCCGGGTGGGTGCCTCGCCCCCGGAGCGGCCCCAGCCACACAGTCCCGCAGCGCGCGCCCGCGGCCCCTCCGCGTTCGCTTCCCCACCCGCCGCCACCTGGCTCCGCAGCGGCCGCCCGGGAAGCCCTCGGCGCTGCCCAGAATAGAGAGCAGCTGCCAAAGCCGGGCTGCAGCACGCCGCGGGGTCCGCCGCTCCGCTCCGGGTCGGGAAACTGAGGCCCGGGGCAACTTCCCCAGGGTGCACGGTCTGGCGGGGCCCGCCCGGCCGCGGTGTCTCCGGTCGCACGCGCCGCCCGGTCGCCTCGAGGAGCGGGTCTCGGAGCGAGCGCATCGCGCAGGGCGCCGGTGTCGGCCAACTCGCCGCCAAAGTTGTTGTCTCGCAGCCGGCCCTCGCCTCTCACCTCCCAGACGCACCTTCCCGCGGGCCCGGCAGCCGCGCTCCCACATCCGGTCCACCTTGCGCACACCGTGTCCACGCGCCTCCGCGGCCCCTCTGCCTCCCACGCCTGTGGTCCCGGCCGCTCCCCCGCGCCCCCTCGCGCGCTCCCACCCCGCGCCCCGGGGCGCGCCTTCCTCGCCCCGCTGCTCGCCCGGCCTCCGCGGCGCGTCCGCCCAGGATTCCACCGCCGGGAGCCGCGACCCGCTTCCGCCCGCCGGCTGCGGGTGTAGGAGCCCGGGCAGCCGCGCGGGGGGCGCGAGGCGAGGGGCGCAGCGGCGCGGGCCGGGGAGGGGGCGCTCGCTCGCCGCTCTCGGCTGCGCACACGCCCGTACAAACTCTCTCACAGACACACGCGGGGTGCGCTGCCGCCGCCCGCCGCTGCTCCTCCTCCCGCCACCGCCTTGAGAGGGAGCGAGGGAGGCAGAGAGAGCGCTTTGTCCGCGCGCCGCCGCCCGGCCCGGGACTCTGCCCCGAGGAGGCAGCCGCGCCGAGTCCCCGCCTCCGCCTCTGCCCCCGGGCGGGCCGGGCCGGCCGCGGTGGGGGGAGCCAGGCTGAGGGTGAGGGTGGGGGTGGGTGGCGGGCGGGCGGAGGAGGAGGAGAGACGAGGGCAGCGGAGGAGGCGAGGAGCGCCGGGTACCGGGCCGGGGGAGCCGCGGGCTCTCGGGGAAGACGCGGATGATGAACAAGCTTTACATCGGGAACCTGAGCCCCGCCGTCACCGCCGACGACCTCCGGCAGCTCTTTGGGGACAGGAAGCTGCCCCTGGCGGGACAGGTCCTGCTCAAGTCTGGCTACGCCTTCGTGGACTACCCCGACCAGAACTGGGCCATCCGCGCCATCGAGACCCTCTCGGGTGAGCACTCGGCGCTGCCCCCTCCCCCCGCCTCGCCCGGCTCAGGCCGGGACGGCGCCCCGAGCGAGGCCGAGCCCGGCGGGCGGCGCCCGGCGGGGGCTCCGGCGTCCGCGCGCTCACTTCCACGCACCAGACCCTCAACTCCCGCCGCCCGCCTGGCCGCCGGCTCCCGGGACGGCTCGCTCCCCTCCCCCCGCCCTAGCCCGGGGCTCACCCCTGGCCCTCGGGGCCGCAGCCCGCTGGGCGCTCCCCGCGCCGCGCTGGGGGGTCCCCGGGGGCTCGCCAGCACTCTGGAGGTGTCCCCTGGTACCCCTGGCGCCCCGAGCCGCTCTCCGGAGCTCCCCCGCCCCCACTCTGCCGGAGTGCCGGGTCCCCCCTCTGCCCTGACCTTCCCGTCACCCCCTTTGTCCGGGACCCCCTCCTCAAATCCAGCATCCCCTCTTCCTCCCCTGGCCGGACCTTCCCCCTTTGCCTCGCCTCGTGCCCGGTACCTATCGCCCTTAGGCGTCCGCGGAGCCGCACTCTCCTTTCGAGCCCCTCCCCATCTTGCTCCCGGACCCCCCCGCTTTGGGGACCCCTCGAGGGCACCCCGATGACCCCCTTGGAGGTCTCAGGGCTCCCCCAGCCCCCGCAAGACGGCACATTTCCCGCGGTCCTCTCCCGAGCCCCAGTCCCCTCTTCGCTGCTCTCTCAAGCGCTCCTATTTTTCCCTGAATTTTTTGTCCGATTTTATTGAGAAGAACTCGGGGCTGGGGGCTTTCCGCCGCCCGTCCCCCCGCCTCCCGCTCGGCCAGAAGCACCTTTTTACGAGGTGCCCTGTCTCAACTCGGTGGGGGCCCGGGCTGAGAACCGGGAAAGAGGCGACCGGGGGGCCCGCGAGCGCGCCGGAGCCCAGACGGGAGACGGAGAGCGACACACACACTGGCGCGCGCGCTCGCAACGCGCCCTCCCGTACCCGCGGGGCTCGGAGCCGCGCTCGCCCCCCGGCCCGCGCCCCCGCACCCCGGCCCGGCGGGCGCCCCTTCCCCACGGGCGCGTGGGGTGGGGTGGGGTGGGGGCGGGGCGGCGGCGAGGCCAAGGTGACACCCGGGAGCGGGGCAGGGACGCCGCTCCCGCGGCAGCCGACCCCAGGGGGGCTTCGGCGGGTCTTCTCGGGGTCGCGGGGAGCAGGGGGCAGGCAGGGGAGCGCGGCGGAGCCTCCGGATCGCGGGGTAGCGAAATGGGGAGGTGGGGGCCGGGAGAGGAGCGGGGCCGCGCCAGCCCTGCAGCTTGAGTTTCAAATGAGCTCATCCTTTCAAATTGGCGCCGCTCTTTATTAAATTTGTTTTTCCGGTAATGCCACCCACAGCTCTACCTGGGGTCGGATCCGGGCTCGCACCCTTCCCACCTCGTCCCGGGACTCGGGGCGCCCACCTTCCCTCGCCCTGGGAACCAAGTTCGCTCTGCTCTAGCCGGGCAGGAGACCCCTTGAGGGCGCCCGAAGGCGGAGCCCGAGCGTGGAGTTCTGTGCGTGCCCCTCCTAGACCCTGGCGGGTGGGATCCGAGCAAGGTTCTGAGAGTGCTTTAATTTCTGTTTTAAAGGTAAAGTGGAGTTGCATGGGAAAATCATGGAAGTTGATTACTCAGTGTCTAAAAAGCTAAGGTAAATATATTTTGCTTAGTTTTTTTTTTTTTTTTTTGCGATGGAGTTTGCGTGTTAAAAAAAAGAAAAGAAATATACCCCGCTTTAGGAAACGTGTTCCTATAGTTTTTAAAAAGGCTTTTGTTTGTGTTGCTAGGGGAGATACATGGTTTAGAAAGTTACATCTTTTACTTTCATTATATAAGGTGTTTACTGTACTTGGAAAATAGCTGGTGCCTAATTGGGGGTCGGGGTGGCGACGCTGGCCGCTCGCTCGCTGGAGCCATTTACCTCGACGCTCTGCGGCGGCCTCCCACCCCCCACTTCCCACTCCCACCCCTGCCCCCCAGCACAATGGCCACACAGGCTTGTCAAGACTTCCTGTGAGATGTTAAGAGTAAATATTTACTGTGTCAGCTGAATTGCCTAACTGAACTTCACGATTAATTACTTTTCTTTCTTAGATGGTTTAATGTGGAATAATAAGATAATTCAGTAAGAACTCAATATTTTGCATAGCATTCTAAAGAAGTAGGTTTGTTTGGATTGGATGGCAGCTAAAAGCCAGACTTTTTTAGTCACTGGGACAACTGAGTATTGCTTCTCAGCATTTTGTTGTTGTTTTGAAGAGCCGTTTGGAGCTAAACAAATGCCCCTGTGGAATCTATAGTTCTATTTAAGTGCCGGGTTGTGGAGGGTTGTGGAGGAAGGTGTAACACGGGTTGTGGAGGCTGGGTTTCTCCACAGTGATTTGCTCACATGAGAAATGTCTATGAGGAAGAAAGGAGGAGAACATCTTTGTTTAAAGTTGATTGTGGACTTTAAATTTGGGCCCTTTATTACTCATTCTAATGTTTTTTCTTCTGTGTGGCGCAACTTAGTTCATATCCCATTCACATACATTTCTCCGCCATTAGTCATGAAGGAGCTGAATTGGAGAGGCTGAGCGGAGCCTTTGATTTACCACCTTTCCAGTTATGAGAGGCAGTAGCACCATCACTTACTTGATTTTTGCCAGGGAACAGATTTCTAGAAGAAACTCTCCTCATTTTATAAATGCTTAGATGTGTTGTTGAAGGAATTTTTAAAGACCGTGTGCACGTCTCCAGATATGTTTTATTTTAAGCAACAGAATGTCTTTTGTTTGCAATTGACTCTGGTACATCAGAAAACTACTTAGTACCTTTTTTTAAAAAGAGGTAGGAGCTATGATTTGCAGTCTATGTGGAATATTAAGCTAGTTCTGTTGGAAAACATGTAATGTGTGATTAATTGGTTTTCAATATTCTAAATTTGTATACTTTTCTTTAAAATAATAGTATTTTTTGCTTGAAAAGCCAAGTTGAAGCTTTCTCATATAAGTATTTCTTATAAATTTAAATTACTTATCCCACAACACTTGAAGATTTGATAAATACATTGGACAGTCCTTAGAAAGAACTACCCAAAATACTTGATGCATTGTGTTTCTACAATCTCTGATTCTTTTGATTTTATAGCTCTTGTGAATATTTTTGGGGTTACAGTGAGTAAAAAATAATCACTAGAATTTTAACTTTGGTTAGTTGGTGTCTCATTTCATGGTGGACTGTACACTATTTAATTTTGCAATATAAGTAAAATACTAGTTTATCTAAATGTATTAACATCTAAAACTTGCTATACCACTTGGTAGCTTTTTTCCTTTAAAATGCAGAGATTATTTGCTGTTAGCTGTAGTGTCATTTAAATAATTTTGTTCTGTTTGTATAAAGTTGAGAATCAGAAGCATGTCTCAGATTTTGAGTATAGGTTAAATAAGAGCAATCCAGGACTCATACAGTCCCCTTGTGCCTGATGTTTCTGGCCATGTGGGCAATATGAAATGCTGAGGAGGTCAATGAGCATGCGTTGTGTGTGATTCAGGACACTGACAGTGTTTAACATACCAAATGTATGCATAAGCTGCTGCTGGAGGGGACTCACATCATTTCTGATTGGATGGTTTTCATCTTTTTTCCTTTCCTCTCTTAGTTTAAAATGCAGAAATTAGCTACTTGCACTGCAGGCTGAGGGAGACATAGTTGATGACTGGTGCTGTGTGCTGGATTCAGACTCCTGGGATGAGCAGCTGAGTGCTCTCATGTGCTGGGCACCCCCGCCCTCCCCGGGTGGCTTTCAAAAATCAGGGTGCTGTGACATTGGAAACCATGGCTTACATGTTATGTGGTGACTATTTTGGTATTCTTTGGTTGCATTTCTGCTAAAATTATTAAGTTGGAAGTAAATATGTGAGCATTAAGTCAGTTCTATATATGGCTTTTATGTGTGGTAAAGAGAAATGGGAAGAAAACAGTTCATCTTCAGTACTTGTTTGCTTAAGAAAATCACTCGACAATTGAGTGCTAATTTTCTTTACATTGTACTAATTTCTTTGATTTCTCAAGAATCAATTTTAATATCTATATCCCAGGTAGATTTCTTTAAGCAAATGGTAGTTGAGAGGAGATTTTTTTTTTTAATCTTAAATTACCAAGTGATTGGCATGCGATTTACTTACCAGTAGAATCTTTGGTTACATGTCATTCTAGTATCATTTTATATGTGTTATTATAGTAGTCAGAATAGATAGCATTTTTTACTTAGAGTCATTCAGAAGTAAAAAACTTTTCTTTTTGACACATGTGTTTCATTCTTCTTAAATGCAAAGTATTATAATGTAAACCATGCACAGAACATCTATTTCTCTTATTTTCTAACTTGGTTTCAATCTTTCTTGAATAAAAATCTTTGGATCCTTTTTTTCTGTTCATGTTTCTTGGTAATATAAATGAATCAAAGATTTATTAAAAAGAAAAAACTGGTAACCTTTAAAATGCTGTTAAAAGTTCTAGAAATGTCCTCAATAGAAATTTAATTTTTGGCATTAATGGAAGTTACTGTAAGAAAATATACAGATAGGCACACATACATTGTATACATTGTTTTGAGCTAAGACCTCTTCGAGCTTGAATGTACTTTTATATCTAAAGTTGAATGATTTTGTGAGAAACAAAACTTTGAAAAATGCAGTTTCTGCCTACCTCTAGGAAGTAACTAGGACTTACGGGGTGTGCTTGCACTGAGATGGTGTCAACAGTATGCGGTCCTGTAGGGGAGAAGCTATGAATTTGTCTTTCATGAGTTAAAAATCAGTAATTGTGTTCTCTCCAATGCAAATGAATTTCATCTCCTATAGGAATGTTAAAGAAAACAGTATCTCAATTGTATTTTGCTTGTATGTACTACATTGTGTGTAGTTGAATTAAATACCAAAAAGAAAAAAAAAACCCACCCAACTCAAGCCATTCCTTTAACAAAGGCTTTTGCTGCATCAATTTTTAATTTTCTAGAAACAGAAAAGAATTCTTTAGCTTACAGTCATATGGTAGCCACCTATTTCAAGAAGTTGTTGAATTAGGAATTGATGCCTGCACTTAACTGAATAGATTGTATGTGTGGATATAACAGATATAACATGTTGATACAAAAACATAAGACCTCAAACTGTAAGGTTACTTTTGATTTGGCTTTGGTGTTGGACCTTTAGTTTCTCATCTGAAAAAAGCTTGGTAATTTTTCATATGGTTCTAGGAATTGCCACAGAGAACTGCATAGAAGTACTAGAGTTAAAATAGAAATAAGAAAGAAAAAAATTACTTGATAATTTAAGTGATGGTGTAGATTTAAAATATTAGTTTATATTTTTAAAAGACTGGTCATTTGATTGTTTTTACATCATTTATATATTAAAAACTAGTAAAGTCTACAGATCAAAATAGATTTTGTATTTTGCTTGCTTTTCCAATTCATCAAACTGATATCAATTTTAAAGTGTAGTGTAACAACTTATAGAAATATTTAATAGCTAAACACCTAAACATTAATCCTGAAAGTTGACTTGGCAGTGTTGTAGTACATTTGCCAAATTGTGCTTTTCAATAATAATAATGATTGGTAAGAGATGGTCTAAGAGTTTTTTTGTTTTTTATTATGTTAATCTGAGATTATCATTTATTAGAAGGTGAGAGAAGATTAGTAATATTAGTACAAAACTTTTTAATGATCTAAAGCGTTATATGTTTCTTTAAAGAGGAATACTTTTAACTTTTAAAATACTTTTCAAAAAGAGATCACTTTAGAAATAATTGCATATCAGAATTAGCATTTCAGTTTTTTGATTAAACAAATTCTTTTTCTGGAGGTTGCTCTGATTCTTTTAAGTATTGAGTTAGAGGGAATGTAAGTGATGTTGACTTGTATGTAAAAAGATAGCAGTTTGGATACATTTATTAAAAATCAAAAAAGCTATGAAAGCAGATTTCTACAGGAGCTACTTATACATATTTGATACTGTAAAACTTTCTAAATATTTGCTGTCCACAGCTGAATTGCTCGTCCAGGTCTGCTGAAGGAACACTCAGAAGTGCATGAGCAGTTGTTGAGAGCTGTTAGAGAGTATCAGTGGTGCTACATGAGCTGTGTCTGATGCAGTGGGGCGTATGCAGGCATGTGTATATTTGTGGGGGGCAGTAGTTTCAGAGAGATGGTATCAGGAAGCAAGAAGAGGTCTTTAATTGAGTAATGGTTGCTCTGAATTGCAGCACTAACAAGGCTAATGAAAATCAGTCAATGATTGAAACTTGTAGCAAAGGGACAGGTGCTGTGGTCTTTGTCTTGAATGAGGGAGCGCTGCTGCCAGTGGGCTTGTGGAAGCCAGGTCACAGGCACCTGTGGTGGCTTTTTCAGGGAGCCAAGCTACTCTAGGGACCATCCAGAGCAAATCCCACCCTCTCTTCCTTGTAGCTTGAATGTCTTCCCTCAGAAGTGATTCTGTGAAGTCTTTGCTCTCTAAGCCATTGTTTAAGTGTCAGAAAAGTCAAAATTTGAATATTCATTTTCATTTAGAAATTCTATACTTTAGAAAGCAGGATATTAATTTGCATAACACAAATCCTCTAGTGAATCAGTTTCATTAGAAGCAGCATAGTGTTGAAATGGTTTCCTTGCAGGCTGTTTAAAAAGTTGATTTATTAATTTCATAAAATATTTTTAAAATTATTTTTAAGCACTACAAAAGTGTCTTAAGTGTTCTTTTTAGTGTTAGAGAATGGTGAGGCTTGGTTGAATCAATTTTTTTTAAAATTTCTGCTCTGATACTTCTAGTCAAAAGCATAATTTCTCAAAAGCTATGATTAACATCTTAATTTGAGGGGTGGGCAAGTTTTGTTTGAAAGAGCATGTCCAAATAATTTGTTGGTCAAGTTTTACCCTTCTTATATTCAAGTTCAAATTCAAATTAGTTTGGATAGTCATTCAAAACTATGTCATTGAACAAATAATGGTAAACAACAAACACCTATCAATAAAGACAGCTTTTCTTCCCCATTTATCACCATTAAAACATTTTAAATGTTTTACTTTATAATTTGACTTCATGCTTACAGAGTTATAATTTTCATTTGGTGGCATGGACTGTATGGGTTCTATTTTGGGCAACAAAATTGCAGAGTGCTCACAGCATTATTTTTAAGGTTTTACTTTTCCTGTTTTGATTATGGATTTTAGTCTAGTCTCTCCATAAAATAGTGAAGAAAAATTTCTCTTTTGCAGAGAGCTTTAGATTCTGTTGCTTTGGCTGCCATGGTGGTGGTGGTGGTGGTTAGGGGGGAGATACAGGAACTGTTCTTTTAGTTTAGAGATTGATGGCATGTTGAGGTAGAGTAAGTAGACCAGTGAAAATGGATGCATTTGCAGTATGATACGTTAAGTCCAAAAGCGAGCCCTAGGTCCATCACTTACTAGTTGTGTATCTGTTCCTCAAGCCTCTGGTTTCCATGAATATTGCTTCCAATTTTGAGGTCTCTTTTGCTTCTTTATTTCTGGCCTTTTTGAGTATTTATCTGTTCTATACTGTATTCTTAAAATGTGAACTTTAATTAAGATTTTCCCAAGGACATTTCATAAATATGCATTTTAATAAGTCCAGCAAATGAAAATTAAAATGTTCTGATGTATGTTGTAGAGTTCTAATATTTACTTATAAGAAATGTTGTTCCTAATAACCAGGAAAATTTGTAGGAGACCATTGCAATGAGAGTGTTTTTAGTTTTGCTTATGGGCATGTAATTAATACATCCAGAAATGTGAATTTGTTTAAAAGGGAAGTTTGAGTTTTTAGATTCTTTTGTTTTAAATGTGATCCCTTGTGTTGATATGTAAATAACACCAGCCCTGTCATCCCAGAGAGCTGCATTTTTATATTCCTATAGCACTGATGCTGTTACAGCCTATTCACAAATCGCTTAATTTATTCCAAATAATAATTTTGTGAAAAAGATAAGACAGTTCATATTGCCTCTTTTTTTCAAACGAGGAAACTCAGTCTAGGAGTTCACTGATCTGCCTAAGGCCACGTGGCTATTAAGTAGTACAGCTAGTGCCCAGCTCTTATTCTCACTCTAACATATCTCATCCCCCCACTTCATATTTTAAAATTAAAGAAGTCAGGCAGAGTGTTATGAGTCACAGAGTGTCATTCAAGAGTGGTGCGCAGGTAGGAAAATAGATTTGTGAAGTGACTCTGTCACAATCTTATTTTTCACATCGGTAGGAGGGATCTGTACTTTGTTACTTTTTTTTTTTTAAGGAAAATAATGGAAACTGAAGAACTTTTAAAATGGTTTTGCCTCCTTTCACCACACTTGCCCATGGACAGAAGTAGGGGATATACTTAGGCAAGTTATATTTTATTGTTGTGATGTTGCTTTACTCAGTGGTCGTGTTATGAAACTTAACTTTGCCCAGACAGAATAGGCAGCGTGTAGCTCTTTTCAAGACTGTGTGGTGAGTGGAAGTCCAGTGGAAGGAATCACTTGGGGGTGGGGTGGGTCTTCTCAGGTCTCAGCCCTGTGCAAGCAGCTGGGGAGCTTGTTCTGCTCTGAGTATTTCCTGGATAGATCTGCCAGGTCTTTCCTCAGCAGTGGTATCTCTCTGCCTCATGTTGTATACACACAAGGCCTTTTGCCTCTCTCCGTAGGGATGACATAAGGATTAATAGGATGACATCCATAAAGTTTTCAGAGTTCTTTAACAATAGAATCACTCAAACACTCAATAACAGAGCATGTGAAGTGCAGCTCCTTTTGCCCTTCAATGCAAACTTCTCCTGCATTTATTCTCTAGTTTCCTTTAACTTTTGTTGACTGTTACATATTGATTGGGGGGAGCCAGAGGAGGAAGAAAAAAGCAAAGGAGAATGAAGGTAAAGGAAGGTTATTTCCACTCTCCATGCATTTCATCAGGTTGGTAGAGTCCAGAGTGGGGTACTGCGTTGCCCATGCAGGGAGAATGGCAGCTTACCGAGTGGCTGCTGTGTGCTAGGCCCAGGACAGAATCTGGAAGAGAGCCCTAACTAATCCCTGTGACAGGTGGGGCTCTAGAGCTTCAGACTCCAAACAGCCCCTCCTTCTACCTGACCAAGGTATTATCCTTGCTGTCCTTGTAGCTTGAATACAGAAACAGCACCCTAGCAATAAAGTAAGAAATTGTGATGATGGGGACATAGATTATAGAAAACCTTTGTATATTGTTCTTACTCAGAACAAGACACAGAGTTGACATATATACAACAGATGCTGAGAAAGGTACTGGGCTGAAGTTCAGCGTATTCTTTATTTCGTAAAACTGAAAAACAATTAAAAATGTTAGTCATTATTTGAAGAACTTTCCTGTAATCCTGTAAGTAGAGGCAGTTGTGATTATATGAAGATAGAAAAATGATTTAAACTATTGTGATTTTACGTTAAGTATAAACACACACATATATACGTATACTACATATGCAATGTAGAAAATGATCTGTATTCCATTTTTGCTCAAATATTTTGTTTTCAAATCCTAAAAGAAACTTAGGCTCTTTTGTTTAGGACCTGGAATGTTAAACAGTTTGGCTTTCATTTTTATCCTTAAAGTGTCTATGGATTGGAGAAGAAACATAGGGGATTCTTGCAAATTACTTTTTAAAAATGGATCACCTCATTTACAGTAGAAAATTTTAGACCTTTTAACATTGAACAAGTCAGTGAAGGGACAGGAAGTAGAAGAATTTGTGTCTTCTTGATACAGTACTTAAAGCATTTTATTTTATTATTTTATTTTATTTTTTTTTTTTAGCAAAGCAAGATTTATTTAAGTGAGAAACCTGCCACAGCAGCCAGGAGGGGGGCTCAGAGAGGAAGACCACTACTTAAACATCTTATGCATTTGTAACTTTTTGTTTAGTAACAGAAGATTTAAGGTAGTTCTACTACCAATGAAATGAGATGTACAAGAGGCTCTCTTCTAGATCTAGAGATGTTATGAAATTATGTTCCAATAAAAAAAGTACCACTTGTGATTAAGAGATAAAAATCATTACTTTTCTCAGTCACAAACCTCTAATAGGTTTAAAATATAATAAAAGGTGTTCTTACTACTCTGGTGTAAATCGAGGGACTGCTCCAGTTAGCATCCTTGTAGCATTTTGAGGGAGCCTGTCTGTGGGGACCCCTCATTCCCTCCTGAGCTCTGGGATCCTACCAGGGCATGCTTGGAAAAGTGTGTTTCTTCCTCATTGTACCGATAAAGTCTTGAAATAAAATGTTTGGTGCCTGCTTATTGGAGAGACTCAGATGTAGATGATGAAAGCAGTTACAGACTGACCGAGGCAGTTCAGTGTCTTCAGTTGTTGGGAGAGGGGAGGAGGGCAGGGGAGGCATGGAGGACAAAGGTAGAGAGGGAGGCAGCCGCGGAGCTTAGGTGACTGGGTGACTAGACCGTGCTGTGAGCTGGTGCATTTTCTCTCTCTAATTCTAGAGCCTCTCTGATGGCCTATGGAAGACAGGAAGTGATTCCAATGGTGACAGCAGGACTGGGAGTCTCCCCTAACTCGTTCTTTTCTTTGACATTTAAAACTCTTTGAGTGTGTGGCTGGCCTGCCCTGCAGAAGGTTTTGCATTTCTGTGAGGCTCTGCACTGGCCACTTCCTTTCTCTCTTTCTCCTTTGCTTCTGCGTTTCCGTGGGGATGGTTGGGAAGGGCTGGCAGGGCACTGCCTGGTGTGCAGGCCTGCCTGCAGCCCTGTTGCCCCTCGTTGGGTTGGCCGAGGTTTGGGGAAGCCAGGGAGGCGTGTGTGTGCTTGCTCAATGTGTTGGAATGTATGGGTTCTGTGGCATACGCTTCCTCGGAATGTGCAACACACACGCGCTGCCATGGTGGTGGGGGTCAAACCCTGTAGGCTTTTGTCAGTGGTCGACGAAAATTGGGGAAGGAATTTCCCAGTGCTCAGAGTTTAGATTTTATTTCTTTTTCCTCCAGAAGTACAATTGTATTTATTCTTTGTAAAAGAAAAACATCTCTTTTTTTTTTTTAAGCCATTAAAGGATAGAAAAAATTTTGTGGATGCATAAATAATCTGGCCTCTCTCCTGGATCCAGCTGGCCTCTTTTCCCTTTCTCTTCAAACTGATAGTGGTGTCTTCAAATCATGGGACACTGAATTTGTAAATCAAGCCTTTAAAGCTCCCAGAGTTGTGCCACCGCTAAAGATGATGAAACCAAGGTCTTGAGATACCAGATTGTAAGATCAGATATTTCAAAATGTAGGATTTAGTCTCCTTCCTAAGGAGTAAAGAAGAAAAAAACCTAATTACTTAACTGCTTATTATTTTATCAATTTTTACACATTTTATGTTTCCTTCACAAAATATTTGACACAGCAAAACTGCTGGTTGCTCAGTTGTTTTGAAATTGGGGAGACAGCAGTTTAGGTTTGTGAGGTGGGTAAGTTAAAAAGGCATTTAAGCATTTTAGAGGAACCAGAACAGGTGACTAGTACTAACATAATTATTTCTACATTGTTAACAGTTTTAGCAGAGAAGAATTAGCTCTTTGGTTCATTGATTTTTGTATTTGTGGTTTGACATGTGTGTCTATTTTGACATGTGTGTCTATTTTAATAATGGTTTCAAAACAGTTTCAATATTGAAATTGATTGGTGGATTTTGTTCACATACAACAATTGTGGTCAAGGTGTTAATACTTGCCTTAAAAATTTCCAGGCTGAAGTCAAATCTTTTATTCCCCATAACAGTGTTTTTAATACCACATGGAGCTATGGGATTCTCAGAAGATGCTGAATTTGTGGAAGGGAATGGGTATATGTATGTGGGAGTCCCTGGCTTTCACGCACTTTCTAATCTGAAGAGAGCTGCACTCATGCTGTTTTACCCAGCTTTAAGTATGGGACTCTGGGTATTGCGCCCAGTTGCGATAGGCCTCCAGCAGATCCAGAAACACTTCCTGGGGAAATTTGAGACACTGCTTTGGTTACCTCTGGGTCTGCTTCTCCAGCCGTAGCCTCCTGTCCCTTGCCCTTCAGTCACAAAGGTTTGCTTTGCCAGCTGTAGGCCAGGATAGCGTGTTGATGGATTTTCCTAGAGTCAACAACAGAATGCTTTCCCTTCAGGAACTTTCCAGGGAGCTCCTTGGCCAGTGATTGTGCGCCATTGGACTCAACTGGCTTTCAAGAGTATGAGGATAGTGACGTGAAACCCAATCATCCATCTGGAACGAGTGTTTGTGTCAGGAGCTCCAAGCAAGTTGGCCTTCCTGCCCCTCTTCAGGCAGAACAGCCCTCCTTTTCTCTGTTTTTCCTTTAAGGTTTATTTATTTATTTATGAAAGGCAGAGTTAGAGAGGAGAGAGCGATCCATCTTCCATCTGCTGGTTCACTCCCCAAGTGGTTGCAACGGCTGGAGCTAGGCCAGTCCAAATCTAGGAGCCAGGAGCTTCTTCTGGATCTCCCACATGGGTGCAGGGGCCCAGGGACTTGGGCCATCTTCTGCTGCCTTCTCGGGCACATTAGCAGAGAGCTGGATCGGAAGTGGAGCAGCCAGGACTCGAACCGGCGCCCGTATGGGATGCAGGCACTGCAGATGGCAGCTTAACCTGCTGTGCCACAGTGCTGGCCCTCTTCCTTTTATCTGTTTGTGTTGGGGTTCCATGAACATGGGGATAATCTTAAACATTTTCCACTGGAATGGATGGAATGGAATGGTTGTCCAACAAATCAGATGGGACGAGAGCTATTAGAAGATTTGCTTCCCTGGTATCCGTCTTAGATGTGTAGGTTTTGTTCAAAAAAAAAAGGATAAAACTTTAAAAAGTTAAAAATACTGTTCTCTCTGATTTCTTACTCTGTGGTCATGGACTCTTGCACAGTGCTGCAAGTCCTTAGAATTTGTCTTCTGTGTTACTAAAGAGTTCCATAGATGATTCTGTTGCTCAGCCAGGGAGAGATCCCACTCTGAGTTCTCCTCCCTGTGCCTGTGCTCATGGACCTGTGCTTCCTGCAGACTGGTCTTCAGAGGTGGATGATTTCATATCATGCATCCGGCTTCTGTAGTAAGGATGTCCTAAGAGATAGCCATATATTTACAGGCGTCCACACAGAGATGCTGCTAGGACAGGGCCTTATAGATGGATGACGTGAGTAGGTTGTGGCATGCAGGGGGGAGAGCTGTTAGCTCGTGTCAGCTGCTGCCAGTAGGCCAGTGATCCCAAATCTAACTTTTCAAGAGAAGCCAGAAGTCACAATTCTTATGTTAAATCTCCAGATTTAAAAATACTGGCAATAATTCAGACATTTTTGTAGAAACTGTGAAGCTCAAAAAAGACAGCTATGGGTTGATTCTGGCCCATGGATTGCCAGCACGCAGTCTCTGCTGCATAAAAATCTATGTTGGCTAAAAGTATTGTTGAAGATATTGTACATTATATTTCAAATCTTAGGCTTGTCTATGAGCAAGAGGGAAAAGTTCTTCTCTTGATAAACTGGATGAACTAGTATGTCTCTTATCTAATGAGAGCTGTTTGGAAGCCTTAAATTGGGTTTCTGTTGTAGTCACTATCCTCCATCTTGTTTTGCTGGAATAATTGTTTTGTTTTCTCCACTATAAAGTACCCTATATTTTATCTCTGTGTGATGATCTTATTGTGTTTCTGCTATATTGGACCATCTAAAATATTTTTTGTAAATATAGAATGTATGTATATTGAATATATGACAGTCTTCTAAGTTTCTGTAGGTAGTATTTCATACTACCTGTTCATGAGAAAAAGTAAGCCTGTATTTCCATATGAGTTGTGTAACATGTTTTCACATCAATCTAAATTACACTATGTAAACATTAAATCAACTAACTATAAATGTTTTAATCATTTTCCTAAGAAATTTGATTCTTTTATGACTGGCAAGCACTTTTTAAAATAAGAACTTGAGTTATTATATTTGTTAAATGTCTGATATAAGGCAAATGGTTTCAAAAGTATAGAGTGTGACAGGAGGAAAATTCAATTCAAAAAGTGTTTTGGTTACTATTCTACTGTCTTGTGTTTAAGTTAAGGAAATTGAAGGCCATATGGATTCGGCTTCTGGACGCTGGGTACAGTAAATACTTATTAAGGCCGAACTAAAGCAAACTGCCAATTGCCTAAGGCACCTTTTTTAAAAAACAAAACAACAACAAAAAGGCAAAAAATGACTCTGACAGTTATAATTAGCATTTTTTAAATGTATCATTTTGTTCTGTAACTTAGATGCATATGAAATAGCTCATTACTAATCACTTTATAGTGGTGAAGTAAAGCACACGTCTTGGAGAGCTTGAGTTAGCAAATCGTCTGTGGTGCATGGGAAGGTATAATAGAGTGGCAAGCAGAGCTTCCCCGTGGTGATGGACACGCATGGTTCCACAGCCAGGGCCTGCTCCATTTTGGTCTTTAACTGCTATTAGGTCTCTGAGAGCTGATTCTTGTCTTTGTTATGTATTTCCACAGCTCCATCTTGAGTGCCTTGAAATAGCTGCTCATTAAATATTTTTAATGAATTAATTTAAATTGAAGCCACATGGTGTCATTAGTAATAATTTACTTTTTTTTCTTCCCCTTTTTCTCTCTTGCTTTTCTTTATTTTCAGACAGAAAGGGGAAAATAAAGGTGGAAAGATTTGCTCTTTTTGTGAATGGCTTTTTTGAAATTTTGGACTAAATCTTTCGCCCTAGTGGAAGAAAATCTTTTCTTGGGCATTTTGGATATGAAGTCTCTTTAAATGAGGTGGGATGCAAAATGAGCATTGGGAAGCAGGTTTTTAGATTTGGTGGTACCAGGATAGGTTTTGCAATGTTGTTTTTTAATGAAGTAAGGATAGGCTTATTCTTAGATTCAATATGATCACTTGTAAGTAAAATTTTTCCTATAGATGTTTCTCTCTGAAATCCAATTGAATTAAAAATCTGCTAGGAATCACAGAAGAAAAACCTACTTGGGAATAAACAAACCCTAAATAGCTGTTCTCTTACCACAACTTAATGGGTGGATATAGGAATCAGCATTTGCAGATACTGGATGAATATGCCTTACCTAAGGTACTTGAGACCAGAAGCATTTCTGCTTTTGGAATTTGGAATATTTGCACAAACATGATGTGATATCTTAGGGATGAGACCCAGCTCAAAACACAGAATTCATTTATGTTTCATGCAAACTTTATTCACATAGCCTGCAGGTAATTTTACACAATATTTTAATAATTTCTGCATGAACCAAGGTTTCATGGTGTGGAATTTTCCACTTGTGTCATATTGGTATATAGAAAGTTTCAGATTTTGGAGCATTTGCCTTTCAGATTTTTCAGATTAGGGGTGCTAAGTAAATTAAGCAGGCAGCATCTAAGGTTACTGTGGAAAAAAACCAGATAAGTGCAACAGTGATATTTACTATTGGAAAAGGGGATTCATAACCAGGAAAAAGGCTGATCTTTAGTGTTACTTGCAAAGCAAGATGCTGTCAGAAGTTTATATTAGTAATCTATTTAAAAATTTTAAAATTTATTATTTCGGAGCCGACGCTGTGGCCTAGCAGGTAAAGCCATCACCTGCAGTGCCAGCATCCCATAGTGGGCACTGGTTCGAGTCCTGCCTGCTCCACTTCCGATCCAGCTCTCTGCTATGGCCTGAGAAAGCAGCGGAAGATGGCCCAAATCCTTGGGTCCCTGCACCCATGTGGGAGATCCAGAAGAAGCTCCTGGCTCTTGGATTTGGAGCGGCAGCTCTGGTCATTGCAGCCATTTGGGGAGAACCAGAGAATGGAAGACATCTCTCTCTCTCTCTCTGCTCTCTGTAGCTCTGCCTTTCAAATAAATAAATAAATCTTTAAAAAAATTATTATTTGAAAGGCAGAGAAATGGAGAAGGAGAGACAAAGCAGTATCTTGTATCCTGTGGTTTACTCCCTCCAAATTCCTGTAACAGCTGGGGCTGAGCAAGGTTGAAGCTGGGAGCTGGAAACTCAATCCAGGTTTTCCATGTAGGCAGGGATGCAGCTCCTTGAGCCATCATCTGTTACCAGGGTCTTCAGGAAGCTGAAAGTGGGAGTGGAGCTGGGATTCAAACCCAGAGACGTTTCAGCTATGGCATGTGGGCATCCCAAATGATGTTCTAACCGCTACGCCAAATGCTCATCCCTGTATTCGTAATCTATTGCTGCATACAAATGGCCTTCAAAATCGGCAGTTTACAAACAGCAAATATTATCTCGCACATTTCTGAGGGTCAGGAGTGTGGAAGCAGCTTAGCTAGGTTGCTGTGGTTCAGCATCTTTCAGGAAATTGCAAAGTGTCAGGTGGGGTTGCAGTCATCTGAGGCTCAGCTGAGGCTGGAAGATCGGCCACCATGCTTGCTACCCCTGCAGTCGTAGGCCAGCGGCTTCTCCTGAGGTCTGCTCACAGCATAGCAGCAGGCTTCCCCCCAAGTGAATAGTGCAGGGGAGCCAGGGAGAGTGACATCACACAGCTTTTTATGACCCAGTCATTGAGTTGCACACCCTCCCTTCTGGCTTATTTTGTTCATTAGACGTGAGACACGAGGTTCGGCCCATGTTCTGTAGGTAGTGATTACTCAGACGGTGAAAAACAGGCAGCGGGGATCATTGGGAGTCATCTTGATATTTAAGTCTATCAGGTTGGCATAAGTCAACAGATCAGATACTTGCTTAATTTGGGGCTTATACTGAAAAAATGATGATCTCTTTGTATTAATACTTATAATTCACCCTTTTGGTCATAAAACTGAAATTCCTAATAAAACAATAGTAAAAATAACTTGTGATCACTAAATCCTTTTATAATTTCTCTTAAAATTTTTCTTTTTGAGAGGCAGAGAGAGAAAGGGAGAGCTCTGAACCTCTAGTTCATTCCTGAAATGTCTGTAGCAGGCCAGGCTGAGCTGTACTGAAGCTGGAAGCCAGAACGAAGTTCAGGTCTCCTATGTGGATGGCAGGGATGCAGCTACTTAAGCTAACACTTACTGCTCCCCAAGTCCACATTAGCAGGGAGCTGGAAGTGAGAGCCAGAGCTTGGACCCAGGTATTCTTATATGGGACACACCCTAACCACTAGGCTAGATGCCCACCCTCCTTATTAATTTTTTTACAAAACCCTGTAGAGTGAGGAAAGCATCTATCTACTTATCCCTATTTACAGATTAGAAAACCAAGGCCCAGATAGTGTATTTTTAACATTCAACCTCAGTTTTTTTCCCTTTCTGTCTGTTCTTTCCCCTGAAAAATAAATACAATTATTTCCCCATTTAAAAAGCACAATGTAGTTTTTCCTTTTCTCTTTTTTTCTGAGGGAGCTTTTTTTTTTTTTTTTTTTTAAGATTTTATTTATTTGAGAGGTAGAGTTATATGTAGAGAGGGAGAGACAGACAGGACTTCCATTGCTGGTTCACTCCCCAAATGGCCGCAATGGTGGGAACTGGGCCAATCCGAAGTCAGGAGCCAGGAGCTTCTTCCAGGTCTCCCACACGGGTGCAGGGGCCCAAGCACTTGGGGACACGAACCAGCGCCCACATGGAATTCTGGCGCTGCAGGCAGAGGCTTAGCCCACTGTGCCACTGAGCTGTTCATTTTTTTAAAAATACCTAATTGAAAATTTTAAAACACTGTTCTTCTAGTATCAATAAAGATGTCACTTTTCTGTCAGCAGCAAGAGTCCTCTTTGCTATTTTTATAACTGGGTGAGGTCTGATTTCTCCAGAATTGTACCATCCTGTGGTTAGCCCTGGCCTGTAAGAAGAAAATATATTTATCCTTCTTTAAAATCATTGGTTTTCTAAGAAATATGCCATTTACTATACCAAATTTGAGAAAAACTTTTCAGGCAAAATGTGGTGGTCACTTTGATATCAGAAACAGCCAGTCATCCTACTTCCCTCCATCCTACCTCCTAAAAGCACACAGCCTGAGTCCTCACATCTCTGGTTGTGCATTAGAACAATATTCCAAACATTTCTAATGGCACATGAAAATCTTGTCTTGAAGACATTCAGTAGTGTTTGTTGTTTTTGATGTACAGCATAGCCTTGTTGGTGCTGGATGATTCGTTCTGTGTGAACATTTTTCTAAGCTCATGCGGACTTCTCAGTCTTACCTGTAGAATGTCCTAAATTACTCTGACTGTGGCCACATACAGTATATTAGTAGTGAGTCTAAGTTTTTGCTGAATCCCGGTGTTTACTATTTGTACTGCATATTCCCATACCCTACCTGAGGTTTTCTCTTTCAGGTCCTGATAACATGATAGTTCTGTGAAGTGCAAAGTGATTTTGATTGTTTCCTTTGACCATGTGTACAGTGAGGCTCGGAGAATGTTAGAGTCCTCCAGAGTGCCTACTCTGTAGGAAAGATGGATGCTTATTTTATTGTTCTCTTTTTAAACCCGCTTGGGATAAATATAATAGTAAATACCATTTATATGTCCCAGTAAGCCAGAGGATACCCTCAGTCATCCTTCCCTCGCCTCTCCCATTTTGTGGTGTGCTCTGAGGAGTAGCTTCTTAACCTCTGTGTAGTTATAATTTTTGATGTATTTTTTTCCACAAAGTAGTCAAATGATTATATTTAAAAGTTTTTCCCCTCTTGTAGAGGGTTATGAGAGAACTTTGTAACTGTTCTCAGTGGAGAGACCGGGTTTAAGATTTATTTCAGATTTTTATAATCTTCCTGAGTTAGGAAGTTAAAAGTGAACATAAACAAGGAATTCATTGAGCTTAGAGGACCAAGTGTGATATATGACTTTACATCTTATTTTATTATCGTTGGTTTTCTAATATTTTGACTGCCTGTGGATATACACCCAAATGCATGTGTTTTTTTTTTTTTCTCACTTTGCCTTTGACTTTTCTTTTTGGTAAAAACCCAGCCTGGAAGGAAAGGAGCAGGGAAAGTCAGAGACCACCTGGTGGGGCTGACCCGCCTCCAGTGACCTGCTCTGGTCTCAAGGAGTTTCTCCCCAATTTGCCCCGCAGTCGATTTGCATTTGAAGTCAAGAGAAGCAGCATTTGGGGTAGAAGAGAGTATTTCCTGCTTGGCAACCACAGCCTGTTTGCCTGGTCTCCTGACAGTACCAGGTGGGTATCTCTACCTACAAAACCTCACCCCAAGAGCTTGGAGAGCTCTAACCAGGAACACATCCCTCTGGGTATCCGTAGGTATGCAGAGGTAGCTGGAATGTATGGTTATCAGCCTTCAGAAACATCTGTGTTCCTGGATTTTCAGAGATGACGTCTGAGCTACTACAACTGACACTTGAACCTGAGACATTCAGGGTGTGTCCAGGAGCCCTAGGAGTCAAAGAGAAAATGGTTGGGCATTTTTCATCATCAAATACAGCAAATTCCTCTTTCTGAAAAAACAAGCAATAACAGTTTGTGAAATTGGTGGATGCTGTTCCTTTTTAAGATTTATTTTATTTATTTGAAAGAGTTATACAGAGAGGTAGACAGATAGGTCTTCCATTCACTGGTTTACTCTCCAAATGGCTGCAACGGCCAGGGCTGGGACAGAAGCCAGGAGCTTCTTCCAGGTCTCTCACATGGGTACAGGGGCCCAAGAACTTGGGCCATCCTCTTCTGCTTTCCTAGGCACATCATCGGGGAAGTGAAGCAGCCAAGACTCGAACCAGCGCCCATATGGGATGCCAGCGCTGCAGCACCGGCCCCTGCTGTTCCATTCTTAACATGAGCTTATAGTTGGAGTTAAGTACATTGAGACCTCATTGATTAAAGCAAACTGAGATCAGAGGAAAATTTGTGATAATTAGTAGAATGTTTGAATGGGCAGGTTTTTTTAAAAGAAAAAAATGTTGTCAATTAAGTATTACAACCCAAGTAAACTGACAAAATGCCACTACACAGTACTGCTGGACCTTGTCATTAAATAGAAATGATTTATGTTTAGTGCACCAGTTATAAACTTGTATAAATACTTCTGAAATGTGTTCAAATAGCTTATTAAGTAGGTTACATTTCCCCTTTTTTATTTCATTTATATGATTCCTTTGTTGAATGAGTAATCTTCCTTTTAAAAGGAAAGGTAAATTCGAGTTTTGTCCTGTTATAATTAAGGATATTTCACTATTCAGTGAACTCTGCAATCTTGATTCATTTTAGGTTTTTGATGCCCTTGAGGACACACAAATAGTTGATATCTGGGTAATGTTCTAATCTGAAAGAAGTTGAATGATGCCTTCATTATTTCCTATGACAGAAAGTGGTTAAAAATGCATTTGTTCAAAAGAGCATTCCATTTAAATCATGACATGATAGTTATTTAATTGATGGAAAATGAAAGTATCTTTGATTAGAATACTCTTAATAAAATGGAAATGCTTTTTTTCAGTACTTTTATTTGGGAGGAATCCACTAACCAATAGTACTTTTTTTTTTTTTTTTGAACAGGCAGATTTTGACAGAGAGAGAGACAGAAGCAATAGTACTTTAATTTGGGGCTGTTTTCAATACTGGATCATTGGACATTTGATTCTGTGCTACCCTTTATTTTTGCTTTAATCTTTTTCAGAATTCTGTGCAGCCTTTAAAGTTTAAATTAATTTTAATTTTAAAAGAATGGTGTGAATGCCTCTGAGATTGATTCTGACAAACTACATTTGTGAGAAATAAGATGATGGCTTGTAATCCCCTTCTGTTAGGTAGAAGGCTGCCCAAGAGCTGTGTTCCAGTGGGAGGTGCAAACCTCTGCTGCATTAACATGCCAAAGGTATTTTGGCGTGCAACTTCTGCATTTATTTCAGTTCCAACAACAAAAAGGTATTTGTGGGTGTTTTCGTCTTGAAAAAAGCTTTTAATTCTGGATAATTTTCTCTGC
Organism: Sylvilagus floridanus; assembly: GCA_949820135.1. NCBI lineage: Eukaryota > Metazoa > Chordata > Mammalia > Lagomorpha > Leporidae > Sylvilagus > Sylvilagus floridanus. Next base: position 92,126,645 of record OX463244.1, on the reverse strand, counting down.
TAGGGATCTTTGGAGACCCACACTTCTTTGATAGTGCTTCAGTCTAGTTGGTGAAGTTGCATTTGGGTTTTTGAAATTAATGGCCTGGGGCTGGTGCTGTGGCATAGTGGGTAAGGGCGCTGCCTGTGGCGCCAGCATCCCATATGGGCACTGGTTCGAGACCTGGCTGCTCCACTTCCTATCCAGCTCTCTACTGTGGCCTGGGAAAGCAGTAGAGGATGGCCCAAGACCTTGGGCCCCTGAACTCGTGTGGGAGACCCGGAAGAAGCTCCTGGCTCCTGGCTTCGGATTGGTGCAGCTCCAGCCATTGTGGCCATCTGAGGAGTGAACCAGAGGATGGAAGACTCTCTCTCTCTCTCTCTCTGCCTCTCCTTTTATGTGTAACTCTTTCAAATAAATAAATAAATCTTTAAAAAAAGAAATTAAAAAAGAAATTAATGACCTGCCAGTTCTTTTTCTTTCTTTGTGTGTGTGTGTGTTTGAATTGTTTATTTACTTAAAAGGCAGAGTAACAGGGAGAGAGAGAGAGTGAGAGCGAGTTTCCTCTGACCTGCTTTCTCTGACTCTGCACCTCTGGGATGCATTAGACTTAGATTTCAGATTGCAGCTTTTCATCATTCATCCTCAGCAAGTGCCTCCTGTGTGTTGAAGTATTGTGCTGTCATAAAAAGTACAAAGGTAGGCCAGCGCCGTAGCTCAACAGGCTAATCCTCCGCCTTGCGGCGCCGGCACACCGGGTTCTAGTCCCGGTCGGGGCACCGGATTCTGTCCCAGTTGCCCCTCTTCCAGGCCAGCTCTCTGCTGTGGCCCAGGAGTGCAGTGGAGGATGGCCCAAGTGCTTGGGCCCTGCACCCCATGGGAGACCAGGAGAAGCACCTGGCTCCTGCCTTCTGATCAGCGCGGTGTGCCGGCTGCAGCGCAGTGGCCATGGTGGCCATTGGAGGGTGAACCAATGGCAAAAAGGAAGACCTTTCTCTCTCTCTGTCTCTCTTTCTCACTGTCCACTCAGCTTGTCAAAAAAAAAAAAAAAAAAAAAGAGTACAAAGGTAGACAAAGCCTGAACCTGACTGCAGCCTACAAGTCAAATTACCTGTAGTTGCAGATCACTCGTATGATGTCCGGGGCCAAGGTCCGCCTGCAGCCTTAGGAGACAGGGAGTAAGCTGCACTGGCCTTGTCACATTTGTCACGGATGGTGGAAAACTGACAGCTTTGTAGTCCTGATGCACATCCGCTAAAAGGCCATCTCCTACATAAAGCTTCCCCAGGTCCTTCTGCCGTAGCCAGGCTCGTGTTCTCACTCTTACTGTTCTTACCACGCTCTGACTGCATAATTATTTGCATGTACGCCAATGGTATCCAAGAATCCCTTCACTCTGTGTACACTTTGCATCAGCCAACACGTGAAGGTGCTTACTAAGGGCTGAAATGAATTGTGTCTGATTTTATCCTGGTTTACCATCAGTCACTGAAACTCTGAGGGAATGATGCATTCTGATAAATCAAGTTATCTATTTTCACTTGTGATTAAGCAGAAAATCTTTTTCTGTTTTGGCTCACATTTTAGAAAACCTTCCTGAAATCTTAGGCCCTCCTTAAGAAATAGTAGTCTAATATTTTTATAATTAAAATTAGCATAACTGTTATTGAACTAGAGGAGATGTAGAGAAGTGGTTCTCACTATGACCCTTGGACCAGCAGCATCCACATCACCTGGGAATTTGTTTGAAATGTAAGTTTTCACGTCCCGTGTTATTGGCACAGTGAGCTAAAACTTCTGCGGTGCCGACATCCCATGCCAGAGCTCCAGTTTGAGTCCCAGCTGCCTCACTTACAATCTAGCTCCCTGCTATATGCAGCAGATGATGGCTCAAATATTTGGTCCCTGCCACCCATGTGGGAGACCTGAATGGAGCTCGAGGATCTTGGCTTTGGCCTAGATGAGCCTCAACTGCTCATTGTGGTCATTTGGGGTATCAAATATACAAATATACAAATAGAGGGTATCTCCCTTCTTTACCCTTCCCTTCCTCCCCTCCCTTTCCCTCCTGTCCCATCCCATCTGATCGCATCCTATCCCTTCCCCTTCAGATAAATAAATCATTTTAAAAAAGATACAAGTTTTCCACCCCACCCTACACCTACTGAATCAGAAATCCCCAAATGGGGTCCAGCAACCTGTTTTTTGTCTTTTTCTTTCTTTCTTTTTTTCTTTAAAGATTTATTTGTTTGAAAGGCAGAGATACAGAGGAATGGGGTGGGTTGAGAGAGAAAGAAAGAGATCTTCTATCTGCTGGTTCACTCCCCAAATGACTACAATGGCTAGAGCTAGGCTGATCCAGAGCCAGGAGTGTCTTCCAGGTCTCCCACATGGATGGCAGGGGCCAAAGCACTTGGGCCATCTTCTACTGCTTTCGCAGGCTCATTAGCAGGGAGTGGATGGGAAGTGGAGCAGCCAGGACTCGAACTGGTGTCCATGTCAGGTACTAGCATTGCAGGTGGTGGTTTAACCTTCTACGCCACAGTGCCAGCTCTGCAACCTGTGTCAGAACAAGGCCTTTGGAGGGGTTGGATGCACATTCAAGTTTGAGAGCCACTGGTCCAACGTAGTTTTTCTCCACCCTGGATTCACATTTTAATTATTTCGGGGAGCTTGTCCCCCAGAAATTGATAGTTGGTCTGGGATGAGGACTACCATAAAAATTTTGAAAAAATTTTTTATTTGTTCATTATGTTTGAAAGCCAGAAAGGAAGAGAGAGGGAGATCACCCATATGCAGATTTACTTTTCCAAATGCCTGCAATAGCCTGGGTGGGTCAGGCCAAAGCCAGGAGCCCAGAACTGAATCCATGTCTCCCATATGAATGACAGGGACCAACTACTTGAGCCATCATCTGCTGCCTTCCCAGGTTGTGCATTAGCAGGAAGGTGGATTGGAAGTGAAGTGGCTGGGATTCATACCAGCCACTCTGATATGAGACGTGGGTGTCCCAAGTGGCATCTTAATTGCTATGCCAAACACCCATTCCATACACACACATATATATGTGTGTGTATGTATGTATGTATATATGTATATATAATTTGTTTCTTTGAAAGAGTTACAGAGCAAGGGAAACAGAAATCTTCCATCTGCTGTTTTTTTTTTTTTTTTAAGATTTATTTATTTGAAAGTCAGAGTTACACAGAAGAGAGGCAGAGAGAGAGAGGTTTTCCATCTGCTAGTTCACTCCCCAATTGGCCACAACGGCCAGAACTGTGCCAGTCAGGAACCAGGAGCTTCTTCTGGGTCTCCCATGTGGGTGCAGGGGCCCAAGCACTTGGGGTCATCCTCCACTGCTTTCCCAGGCCATGCAGAGAGCTGGATTGGAAGTGGAGCAGCCGGGTTTTGAAGTAGCACCCGTTTGGGATACCGGCGCTTCAGGCCAGGGTGTTGACTCACTGCACCACAATGCCGGCCCCCATCTGCTGTTTCACTCCCCAGATGGCTGCAGTGGTCGGAGCTGGGTCAGTCAAGAGCCAGGGGTTTCTTCAGGGTCTCCTTCATGGGTGCCGGGGCCCAAGGACTTGGGCCATCTTGCTGCTTCCCCAGGTGCATTAGCAGGGAGTTGGATCGGAAGTGGAGCAGCTGGGACTTGCATTGGTGCACATGTGGGATGCTGTGGTGCCGGCTTTACCTAACACACCATAGTGCCGGACCCCAGCCGTATTTTAAGTGCCTCCTGTGATACTGATGTGCAACCAGAGCTGAGAGCTACAGCTGTAAAATTTGGAATGTACTCCAGCTTATCCCTGTAACTTCTTTCTCCTAAAAGTTCAATTGAGGAAATCACCTACATATATATTTTGCTGAATCAGTTTTTTTTTTTTTTTTGGATAGACCCTGCTTTTCATGGCATTGTGTTAACAAAAACTTGCCCATAAAAGTAGATGTTTTAAAGCCAATGGTATTTTCCCACAGGAACAATGTCATTTTTGGGTGTTAACTTCCTGATCAAGGACTTGGCATCAAATAAATCATAGATGAGACTAATAATGTGTCATAAAATCAATGATACATAATTATAAACCTCCATAATCACTTAAAATAATAAAGTTATGCTCCAGGTCCAATACAATTGTTATGAATGTGGTATATACCACAGGATTGCTCTCTAGTATGGAGGAACAATGCATTTGGTCGTGGGAGCATGGTTTCTTGAATCTATTGTATGATACACAAATACTTCAGAAAGTTTGCAGAAAGTAGAATTAAAAGGTAAGCTGTTTAGAGGGGTGGAACTGTGGCATAGTGGATAAAGCTGCTGCCTGCAGCACTGGCATCCCATATGGCTCTAGTTCGAGTCTTGACTGCTCCACAGAGGAGGATGGCCCAAGTCCTTGGGCCCCTGCACTCACATGGGAGACCCAGAAGAAACTCCTGGCTCCTGGCTGCAGCCTGGCTCAGCCCTGGCTGCTGCAGCCATTTGAGGAGTGAACCAACAGATCTCTCGCTCCCACGCTTACACCCTCTCTCCCTCCCCACCTCTCTCTATAACTCTGCATTCTATGCCTTTTCAAGTCAAATTTAAAAATATTAATAAAAGGTAAGCTATTTTGGTCCAACAGGGTTTGAAATCTGTGAATAACATTTTCATAATACGCATTTTCCATCAACTCTTTGAAGGACTCCTTATATTTAACACTGTTGGGTACGCTTGAGATTTGGAGAGGAAAGATTGGGGTAGTCTGAGCTATCCTGTGTAGACCGGTTTTCCCACAGTGCAGTTCCTGAGAGAAGCCTGGAGGTGCCTAAAAGCACTGTGGCCCAGTCACTACCTGCCCTGGGGAAGGTGTGAGGGTGTGGCTGTCTTCCCTGGAAGTCATTTTTTTTAAATAATTTTTTGTAGTTATTTTATTTGAAAGGCAGAGTGACAGAGAGAGACCGACAAAGCACGTGGGCTGTCTGACACTGCTTTTCCCAGGTGCATCAGCAGGTAGCTGCACCAGAAGTGGAGAAGCTGGAATTCAAACTGGCACCCATATGGGATGCTAGTGTTGCAGGTGGTGGCTTAGCCCACTGTGCCAATATGGCAGACCCTGATAAGCATTTAAAAAATGTATTTATTTGTTTATTTGAAAGGCAGAGTTACAGAGAGACAGGCAGAGAGGCAGAGATGGAGAGATCGGTCTTCCAGCCACTGGTTCACTCCCCAAATGGTTACAGTAGCTGGAGGTGGGCCGATCCAAAGCCAGAATCCTGGAGCTTCTTCCAGATACAGGGGCCCAAGAACTTAGACCATCTTCCATTGCTTCCTTAGGCACATTAGCAAGGAGCTGGATTAGAAATGGAGCAGGCGGCTCCCATATGGACTTCACCCACTATACCACAGTGTCGGCCCCACAAATCATTTTTAAACAGAGGAGCGCTCCCAGTTTTCTTCTAGTCTTACTTCTATCAAAATTCTGCTGATCAGCTGAACTAATGGTGAAAATGACAGCACACTCTATACATGCCTTAAAAAATCATGAATTAATTGTTAGCTCATTGGGTCTGTCTTTTTAAAAAGATTTATTTATTTGAAATACAGAGTTCTGGAGAGAGAGAGATTGAGAGGTCGAGAGAGCTTCCATCTGCTGGTTCACTCTCCAAATGCCTGCAACATTCAACACTGCCCTAGGCTAAAGCCAGGAACCTGGAACTCTATCTGGGCTCAAGCACTTGGGCTATCTTCTGATGCCTTTCCAAGCACATGGAGAGGAAGCTGGATCAAAGGTGGAGCAGCCAGGACTTGAACTGGTGCTCATATGGGAGGCCATTGTGTCACTGGTGGCAGCCTAACCTGTTGCTCTGCAATGCTGGTCCCAGCTCTGCTTTTTTTGAAATTAGAAAAAAAAAATTTCCCTCACTTGAAAGGCAAAGAGATAGAGAGAGGGAGAGGAGGAGGGAGGGAGAGAGTTCTTCCTTCTATTCATTCTCCAAGTGCCTGTAATAGCTGAGACTGGGCCAGGCTGAAGCCAGGAACTGAGTTTTTTTATTTTTTTGATAGGCAGAGTGGACAGTAAGAGAGAGACAGAGAGAAAGGTCTTCCTTTTCCATTGGTTCACCCCCAAATGGCTGCTGCGGCCGGTGTGCCATTGCTGATCTGAAGCCAGGAGCCAGGTACTTCTCCTGGTTTCCCATGGGATGCAGGGCCCAGGGACTTGGGCCATCCTCCACTGTACTCCCGGGCCAGAGCAGAGAGCTGGCCTGGAAGAGGAGCAGCCGGGATAGAATCCAGTGCCCCGACTGGGACTAGAACCCGGTGTGCCAGCGCCACAGGCAGAGGAACTGAGATTTTAATCTGGGTCTCCCACCTGGGTGGCAGGGACCCAGCTGCTGGAGCCATCACCTGTTTCCTCCTAGAGTACTTTTTTGGAAGGATTTATTTTTTTCCTTTACTTTACTTTAAAAGGAGAGAGACGAATCAGAGATGATGGGCCTACTTTAAAGAGAGGACTTCCAGATGTTCTGCTTGGGATGACCCAGTTGGCATAGGCTTGTGAGACTGTGGGCAGATGGTGTGGACTAGAGGCTGAAGACCTGGTGCTGTGTGGCTGTGCTGCTTACTGTTTTTGTGGCTCCATACAGCTCTCTGAGCTTCTGCCTCCTTTCCTGATACGTGAACATGTACACATCTACACTTGATCTTACCCAAAAGGCTGAGAGGCGATTGAGCATGTACACATCTAACTCAGGATGTAGGGATTGAGGACATTAACACCAGTATAGGAAACTTTCCATAGAATTCATTTAGGTAGTTGGCATAGTGACTGGGAAGCAAACATGGGAAATTCTTTCTGTATCTTAACCCTTGTTGCCCCCAGGGTAGAAAGCTTGCTGCTTTTTTTTTTTTTTTTTTTTTTTTTAAGATTTATTTATTGGCCGGCGCCGCGGCTCAATAGGCTAATCCTCCGCCTTGCGGCGCCGGCACACTGGGTTCCAGTCCCAGTTAGGGCGCCAGATTCTGTCCTGGTTGCCCCTCTTCCAGGCCAGCCCTCTGCTGTGGCCAGGGAGTGCAGTGGAGGATGGCCCAGGTCTTTGGGCCCTGCACCCCATGGGAGACCAGGAGAAGCACCTGGCTCCTGCCTTCAGATCAGCGCGGTGCGCCGGCCGCAGTGTGCCAGCAGCGGCGGCCATTGGAGGGTGAACCAACAGCAAAAGGAAGACCTTTCTCTCTGTCTCTCTGTCTCTCACTGTTCACTCTGCCTGTAAAAAAAAAAAAAAAAAGATTTATTTATTTACTTGAAAGTCAGAGTTACACTGAGAGAGGAGAGGCGCACACACACACACACACACACAGAGAGAGAGAGAGAGAGAGAGAGAGAAAGAGTGAGAGAGAGAGAGAGGTTTATTCCATCTGCTGGTTCACTCCCCAGATGGCTGCAACGGCCAAAGCTGCACTGATCCGGAGCCAGGAGCTTCCTCTGGGTCTCCCACATGGGTGCAGAGGCCTAAAGACTTGGGCCATCCTTCAGTGCCTTCCCTGGCCATAGCAGAGAGCTGGATCAGAAGTGGAGCAGCCAGAATGCAAACCAGTGCCCATATGTGATGCCAGCACTGCAGGTGGTGGCTTTACCCGCTACACCACAGCACTGGCCCCGAAAGCTTGCTTTCTTTGTCTATACTCAAGCAGAAATAGTTCTAATGATGCTGGGAGAAGCAGGATGTAGAAGTGTTTCTCACTGTACAGATCCTTCCTGGGGAGAGAATGTAAGATCTACATTCTTATATATTGGGAGAGGCCTGACAGTAGGTGAGGGTTGCTGTATGGTGTTGTGGTGTGTTACCTGGAGCTCAGTCTGCATTTTGACTTGGAGTGCATTGCCAGTTGGGAGTCTTGATGACAAAGGTATGTACAGACTTTTCTTGGCAGCTCTGCCCTGTTGATGCTGAGCTCACTGTACATTTATATTGATAGTTTTATGCCAGTGACTATAAAGTAACTGCAAGTTCACAGTGACTTGGATTGTACAGGTGCCCCATTCTAGAAATCAAATGCATGTATTGCTAGAGAAAATGATTACTATTAAATTAGTCTCAGTGGTGATTTTCCAGTTCAGGAAACTTGTTTCAAGAATACACTGAATTCTTTAGAAACAGTTCTTTAAACTCTGATATGCTTGGTAATTCAAGCAGGATTGATGGAAAAGAAAAAATGATTAAAGGACATAGTAATCTTCTAAGTAAGTTTTTCCGTAGAGTCACAGAACCCACCGAACCTGTGGACTGGAGAGATTATTTGAGGCTTCTCTGCCCTGCCTGTGGAAATTCACACACACAAGCATCCAGAGGCACGGCTAGTGTTACAGAGCGGTCCTCTTCTCATGCCTTAGCTCTGCTTTTTCTCTTCACAATGTAGCCTCTAGAAGATCTCATATAATACATTTCTCAGTAAAGCTAAGTTCAAAAACAAAAAAAGGATTCATTTTCATAAAAGATTCACCCAGCAAGATAATTTAGCCCTTTTGAGGGCCATTTGTCCCTTTTGAGACGTATTTCAGAATAATGCTAGTATGTTGTATGTTCCAGCAAGCCCATCTTTTAGTCAGTACGGGAAAGAATTGAAAGAAGGTGGAAACAGTTATTTGGACACGATGTTCATGGCCAAGAGATGTACGCAGCCTAAGTATCCCATCAGCAGATGAGTCAGTAAACAACATGTGGTACAGACATACACTGGGATATTATTCAGCCTTGGAAGAAGGTTCTGATATGGGCTGAATGTGGATGAACTCTGAAGATAGGATGCTGAGTGCAATCAGTCGGATACAAAAGGGCAGGTACTATATGATTCCACCTGTAGGAGATCCTGCGAGTAATCAAATCCATAGAGACAGAGAGTCAAAGGGTGGTTGCCACATGGAGGGAGGAGTGAGTTACTCTTTCCTGGGAACAGGGTTTTTGTTTGGGAAAATGAAAGATCTGGAGGTAGATAGTGGTTATGGTATACTACAGGATGAATGCATTTAACGCCACTGAACTGTGTATTTAAAAATGGTTAATATTTTAGGCTTACCAACTCATCTGTCAATGGGATATTGAGGTTGCTTCCATCTTTCAGTTACTGCAAAAATGCTGCTGTCAATACGGTGTCCAGATATCTCTTCCGGTGTCTGCTTGGTTCAGTTCTTTAGGGTACAGAGCTGGATTGTAAAAGGTATCAGTGCTTGTTTGAAATGTGTCTCAAAAGAGACAAAGGAAGGACTTAATACTCCTGGTTGGAGAATTTTTTACAAAAATAAAGTTTTTTTTTTTAACATTTATTAATTTATTTGAAAGAGCTCCAGAGAAAGATCTTCCATCTGCTGGTTCACTCCCCAGATGGCTGCAAATGCCAGTGCTGGGCCAAGCTGGAGCCAGGAGCTTCTTCCATGTCTCCCATGTGGGTGGCAGGGGCCCAAGTACTTGGGCTATCTTCCTCTCCCCAGGCCATTAGCAGGGAGCTGGATTGGAAGTGGCTCAGCCAGGACCAGTCTCATATGGCATGTCAGTGTTGCAGGCAGTGGCTTTACCTGCTGTGCCACAACGCTGGCCCTGAGTATTGTTTTGTTCTTGAACTTAGCTTTGTTTAATGAGAGAAAATGTCGAGGGGGAAAAAAAAGGATGAACTTCAAATGAAGCCAAGATTTTGAAAGACTTAATAAAAAAGCACTGTAAGGGAGAGAGCTCTGGCTGTTCACTGGTTTTGAATGAGAGTAAAAATCTGGTGAAAGGAATACCAGCTTGAGCTCCATCTAGTAGTGGCTCTGTCATTCACTATCTCTGTGATCCACCCATCTGGCTGTTAGTTTTTTCATCAATAAAGTATGGTTATAGGCTGATTTATCTCTAACTGCTTGCTTTAGAAATCTGAGAGTCTATGATAGGTCCTTAGCAAAGAAATACTTATTTAGAAACAACTGCCTCTATGGGAATAAGAAGCCAGCACATTTGTGATGTCAGGCCAGCCCAGGTCTCCAGAACCTGTTCTAGCCAACCCCAGGTTGGGATGCTTTGAGAACACTGTACGTATCTTTTAACTTGCTGCCCATCCTGCCTCACTGTTCTGTAGGTAAGACCAGAACTCCGCAGAGCTGTCAGATTCCAGGGTTATATTTCAGGGTCCCATACCTGCTTTGATACCAAGCCAGTGCTTTTGATGCGTGGTTGTGATGTCAGAAGAAATCAGTTTCTAGGCCGGCGCCGTGGCTCAACAGGCTAATCCTCCGCCTTGCGGCGCCGGCACACCGGGTTCTAGTCCCGGTCGGGGCACCGGATTCTGTCCCGGTTGCCCCTCTTCCAGGCCAGCCCTCTGCTGTGGCCCGGGAGTGCAGTGGAGGATGGCCCAGGTGCTTGGGCCCTGCACCCCATGGGAGACCAGGAAAAGCACCTGGCTCCTGGCTCCTGCCATCGGACGAGCGCGGTGCGCCGGCCGCAGCGCGCCGACCGCGGCGGCCATTGGAGGGTGAACCAACGGCAAAGGAAGACCTTTCTCTCTGTCTCTCTCTCTCACTGTCCACTCTGCCTGTAAAAAAAAAAAAAAAAAAAAAAAGAAATCAGTTTCTTTACAAGTCTCTGAAGAATGGGATTGTCCTCTCAATTCTCCCTTATTTTCAGCAAACCATGGACATTATTCTCTTACCTGGGCTAATGTGTCAGCTGTATAAATGTAATTTCTCACTGACTCTGAAGCATGTAATTTAGTACTAAGTTAATCCTCCCACTTAGGTTTCCTACAGGCATTTGTTACCAGAGTGTTGCTTTTACCAGGTACACACGGACTGATAGACAGGCTGAAGCTTATCTTTATCACACTCTTGAGTGCCATACGTGGGTATTTTGGATGAGAGAAGGTATAGACAGCCTGGTGTGAAAAACACAGGCCATTTACTGGGCTAGTTGCTTTACCTGGGTTATTGCTGATCTAACAAAAGCCTTGTGGTGGCAACATTATTCCTCATAAGGGGAGACTGAGATTCAGAGAGATTGCCACTCTCCCAAGTCACCAGCAAGAAAGGGTGGTAAACCCTAGATCTGAGCTTCCGATTCAAAGCCTGCGTGCTCTCTGCCATACCACGTTTCTTAATATAGGAAGGTACATAATTGTACACTTCGATAATTTAGAACTGGAGATTTATCTCCAATACAAAAAGGCTGTAATAGAAAAAGCTTCTGACTCTGTTTGTAATCCCCATTGCCACCCTTGTAATTCTGGGATCAGAATAGTCCTGTGAGTATTGAGTCCTGTTTGTGATAACATGACCAAAGTATTGAGTAACCCTTCTCTCTAGATTGTTCTAGCTGAGATAGAGGAGTTAGAGCTGTGAGCTGCTTATGACATGGTCCCTTGTGGTTCCAGAGTCTAACGCTGTTCTTTGTAGGTTGATCTGTGGTTTCTGTTAGGAATGCTGATGGTGTGAGCAGGTACTTTTTTTGTTTTATTTGTTTAAGTAGTAGTGGCTCTGCATCTACATTAACTTTTCATTTACCACGGGTCAAGTCTTGGAGTTTATCTTATTTTCCTAGTCCCTTTATTAGTTCTTCAGTTAGACTTTGACAAGTCAAGGTAAGAAGTAGAAGCCTACTTGAAATGATTAAGGATGTGTCCCTCTGTGTGCTCCCTCCCATGTTTTTCCTAAGGCTAATGAGGTGTTCCATGAATAAATGGATGGATAGGTAGAAGAGTTGCAGGTTTTAGGGAATCACTGTTTGCATCCTTGATAAAACTCCATGCTAAAGGAAAATTTATGCATTTTTCTTCTTTTTTACTTTGGGTGTTCGGGAGAAAAGCAAGCACTCCTTTCTAAAATAGGTTAAGCTTTAATTCTGTATAGCTGCTGTGTTTGGAGGGGTCGTAATTGGATGCTGTTATTAAGTTATGGTTTGCTTTTGAACAGAATTTACTATAATTTGATGCATGATTGATCTACAATCATATATCCGAGCACATCAGTGATAGTAATGTTTTTAGTCAGATGGTTTTCAGTATGAAAAGGTACACATAGGTTTGATGAGGTTCATAAATAAATGTATTTCCCTCCTGTCTTCAAATACTTGAATGTGCATATCATATAGGAATATTATAATCTGCATATTCCCTTCCCATATTTTCCCATCCTAGGAGAGCCCCACTGTCAAGTTGCTCTTTATTCCCTCCTCTCCACCTCTGCCTAAGCAGTTTTAAATGAAGAAGAGGAATTAGAAATATGGGCATTTGTCTCTAGAAGTATAGCATCTCTGTTAGAACATATTTTTTCGGGAGTGCAGTGGAGGATGGCCCAAGTGCTTGGGCCCTGCACCCCATGGGGAGACCAGGAAAAGCACCTGGCACCTGGCTCCTGCCATCGGACGAGCGTGGTGCGCCGGCCGCAGCGCGGCGGCCATTGAAGGGTGAACCAACGGCAAAGGAAGACCTTTCTCTCTGTCTCTCTCTCTCACTGTCCACTCTGCCTGTCAAAAATAAAAAAATAAAAAAAACATTTTTTCAATAGAAATTATGTCATGGGGATAATAGGCTATATGATACTATGCAATTAGAATACTGAAATGCATAAAAAATGTGATTTCTCAAGTGTTGCATGATCTTGTCTTCTCTAAGTTTTACAGCCCTCCTTAAGGTGAGCCATTCTGTTGAATGAATAGGACCTTTGAAATATGGGCCTCCAGGCGCACACCCTGCTGGTGTGCACATATGGGCTCACCCTGCTGCTGCACACCTTGGCCGTGGGGACTGTGTGTCTTTATCTGTGTTGGCAGCTGTTAGCCCAGTGCCTGGCACAGGGGACCTGTCCAGAGGTACTTGTTGGATTTGGTTGAATTGAGAGACAGAAACTTTGACCATTTCCATTTTTATATTTGACAATTTCCCAGGGACTTTTCTTATGTTGAACTTTTCATTAAAGCTAGAAGTAGGACATGCAATTGGATTAATGTATTGGTCCTTTTATTTGCTTACTCATCAATCGTTTTTTGATTTACTAGGCACTACCAGGCACTCAAAGCAGCAGGGGACCAGTCCAGTTGCCTCTCTGCCCTTTGTAGCTTCTGATCTGTTGGGAGAATCCAGGTTGTCCTTAGGCGGGTGTAAGCCAGATCCAGGGTAGACTCTGGGAAGCCGCATCATCTGGAAACGCACTGTTTTAGAAACGCACAGAGAGGCCTTGAGGTAGCCCACACTTCTTTCCTTAATATTAATGATGAGAGAGTGACTTTTAAAGTTGCTCAGAATTGTTCTTATCAATAAGCTAGTGAACAATGTGATATTGGCAGTTTGCTTTCATGCAGTCTTTGGGGAGAAATTCTCATCTCCCTTTGCTCCAAATAAAGTCTTAACATAGTAACCTGAGATATTTTTAAAAGGTAACATTTTCAATCCTCTGCCTGCGGCACTGGTACCCCGGGTTCTAGTCCTGGTCGGGGCGCCGGTTCTATCCCGGTTGCTCCTCTTCCAGGCCAGCTCTCTGCTGTGGCCTGGGAAGGCAGTGGAGGATGGCCCAAGTGCTTGGGCCCTGCACCCACATGGGAGACCAGGAAGAAGCCCCTGGCTTCTGGCTTTGGATCGTCACAGCGTCGGCCGTAGCGGCCATGGGGGGGGGGGGTGAACCAATGGAAGGAAGACCTTTCTCTTGTCTCTCTCTCTCTCTCTCTCACTGTCTACTCTACCTGTCAAAAAAAAAAATACTAAAAAAAAAAAAGTAACATTTTCATTTATTTAGCTACTTAATTATTAATGTTATTCTTTTTTTAAGACAGATATCAGGTTTACTTGCAGCTGAGTAACTTACAGGTGAGTAACTTAGGTGCATACCGTTTCTATTCCTAGCTTCCTAATCTTAGATAGATTTGAAAAGATTTTATGTGAATAGCTTAATCTAGTTTCACATGAAAAAAAATCAAAATCATAAGAAGTAAAGATAAGAAAATGATAATATGGTATCAGCAAGATAAAGAGTATGGTTGGAATTGGAAGAAAATGAAACTTTTTTTCTTGACATTGTCTTGGTGACACAAGATTTCTTTTGGTAGATTAGTGCAATTTACAGGGCTATTTGAAGAGATTACATTCTTAGCAGGTTCCTTAAAGCCTGAAGCCCAGTCACTTCTCCCTTGTTTCTGTGCGTGGTTGCTCTATAAAATCTAAAGGAGCTTTTAAGGTAAAGATTATTGATTTGGGGATAATAGGAGACTCGTTTCTGCTTAAAAACAACAGTGATGAGATCATACATGATGTCAAATCTCCCTGGGTAAGGAATTCCGGCACACCTGGTGGCAAAGAGGTTTAACCTAGTTTCTCAGACGATACTCGGCCAAAGGCAGAAGGATAGGGAGCAAGCCCGGGGTGAGCGGAGGAGCTGGTTATCCTTAGCCCGAGCTCCGTGGGACCTGACCCTTCCTGCTCCGTCAGCCTCCTCAGCCTGTGCATTTAGATTTCTGTAACAGTTTCACTGCTTCCACAGGAGTACAAGGTGGCCCCCTGTGCTGTGGAGTGTTCACAAGAATTAAGGCTGACTGCATGAATACCACTGAAATGAGCACAGTAGGGCTTAGAATCAGAACATTTTAGAACTGGAAGAGACCCAGAGTGGCCAGCTAGCTTTGTGATTGGCAGGTTGTCAGAGCTCTTTTAGTTTCCTGTTCTTTGGCTAAGAAATATTAATTTTTTAAGTGAAAGTTACATTTTAACAACATGAAATATAAAGATTTATTTATTTATTTTAAGAGTTACACAGAGAGGGAGAGACACAGAGAGAGTCTTGCATCTATTGATTCACTCTGCAGATGAACACAACAGCCAGGGCTGGGCCAGACTGAAACCAGGAGGTTCTTCTGGGTCTCCAAGGTGGTTGGCTGTGGCCCAAGCACTTGGCCCATCCTGTGCTGCTGTTCCCAGGCCATGGCAGGGAGCTGGATAGGAAGTGGAGCAGCCAGGACAGGCACTGGCACCCGTAGGGGAATGCTGGCCCCCCTCTTAACCATTTGGAAGGGTACTGTTCAGAGGCATTAAGCACATCTGCATCACGACCCTCCAACTCCAGATCTCTTCCTCTTGCAAAACAGAAACTGTACCCATTAAACAATAACTGCTCATTTCCCCTTCTCTCCAGCCCCTGTAAACCACCATTCTACAAACAGTTACTTTTTTTTTTATAAATGTTAAGATTTCAAAAAATGTTAACTATTATCCCTGTTCAGGAGTCAGCAGAGTGCAGCCTGAGGGCCAGATTTGGTCAGTCGCCTGCGTTAGTAGAGTCCTTGAACCAAGAAAGGTTTTCACATTTCTAAAGTTTTGTAAAAACAAAACAAAAAATTAAGAATATGCTTCAGACAGCATGTAGCCCACAAAACCTAAAATATTTACTATCTAAATATCTAAAATATTTACAGGACAAATTTTCTGACCCCTGTTGTTGGTCTAATCTTTTTTTTTGTTTGACCATAGAGTCCTTTAGGAATTTGATTTAAATATATATAAATACACAAACCCACATGTATATGTGGATACACATGTGTGTCTTCAAAAAGTTTATGGAAAATGCATCTTATCAAAAAGCTTATTAATTGAGTTCAGATTTTTTTGCATCAACACAGATCTTTTAACTCCATTTTTCCACTGACTTTTTAAAGTGCCTTTGTATATCCTTTTCCATCTGTTAAGAGGGTTACAAGGAACATCTAGACCACAATTTCTCAGTGCAACCTATTGCTTGCAAAAGGGCTGAAAATTGGGTCTTGCAGGAGTCAGGTCTTGAAGAGTGTGGTGATATGCAGCCTTTCCAAGGACTGCTGTTCATCACAGGTGTGTAGTGTACATTTCTGCTGTGATAGCCTATTGCCAGGCTGTTTTTAAAAATGTGTGACTGGGCCGGTTAAGGAAGCAAGAATGAAAACAGGTTTGAGAAACACTGCCCACGAATGAATTCTGGGAGGCAGAGCGTGGCTTATTAACCACAGAGTACACTCATATGCAGCAGAGGATCTACGACCTTTCTTCAAGCTGTTAAGTGTGTAACAGAATGAATGAAACCTCTGATCTGGTTCAGTGGCCTGTTCAGTCTAGAAATTGCTTTCACAACAAACTCCATAGCACTGCAAATTTTAAAAATATATGCAACTTTTCAACTTTTCTCTGATGTACCAGACAGATGTTTCCTGCTAGTTGGACTAGAATTCTTAATTTTTCTGAGATTTGTTACACAATAAAATGAGTGTAGGTGAAGTGTAAAGATCTCTAACCCTAAAGCTCCATGCTCGCTCCTCACAGTCATGCCAACTCTAAATCGAAAAGAAAACACAGGTGTCTCATTATTTTACTGGAAAAAAAAAATCAAGTCTAGCATAGAACATACAAACCTTAGGAGCAGGCTCCCGAAGTCATCAGAATCGTAGGTCGTCCTCCTCTTGCCTCTTAGAGGAGGACTGTGTTTAGACATCTCTGTGTCCCCAGTGCCCCAGCCCAGAGCAGATGGTTAGTGACTGTACTTCTGAAACTGGCTATGCTGGTGGTATTTCTGCACATGCCCACTAAACCTTGGAACTCTTCCCACTTGCAATTTTCCCTTACCCTGGTTTGCTCTCCCTTATAGATGTACTCCTTTAGATACAGTTCTTACTGTCTTACTTTGGGCCCCAGTACTAGTTGGCCTTTCTGCCCCTGTTGCAGGGTTTAAGTATGATAACATAGCAGAGAAATGTTCAAATGGCACTCATGGCATAGGGAGAATCCTCACGGCATGACCAGTGCTGATGTAGTAGTGCCCAGGCTACAGTGGTTTAGAGTGCAATGCTGGGCTGGCGCTGCGGCTCACTTGGTTAATCCTCCACCTGCAGCACCAGCATCCCATATGGGCACCGGGTTCTAGTCCCGGTTGCTCTTCTTCCAGGCCAGCTCTCTGCTGTGGCCTGGGAAGGCAGTGGAGGATGGCCCAAGTGCTTGGGCCTCTGCACTCCCGCGTGGGAGACCAGGAGGAAGCACCTGGCTGCTGGCTTCGGATCGGTGCAGCGCGCCGGCTGTGGCGGCCATTTGGGGGTGAACCAATGGAAAAGGAAGACCTTTCTCTCTGTGTCTCTCTCTCACTGTCTAACTCTGCCTGTCAAAAAAAAAAATGAGAAAAATAGAGTGCAATGCTAAGGTTTAATGCCTCGTGCCAGGCTGGAAGCTGGAGGTGGCCTCTGGGGAGAGGGACCTTCCATTGCTTGATGCAGCTGTGAGGGGACTGTCTAACAACCCAGCAAGCCAGAGAGCCAGGGGAGCAAACTCCCTCTGCTGAGAGAACAGGAAACGGGGTGCATGGTGAACTGATTCTAAATAGGACAGTTAGGACAGAATGCGGGGACTCCAGCAGGGGCACATTTGCAAGGAGCCGAAATAAAATTAGGCTAACCCTCAAGAAGAGCAGGGAGAATCAGAGATGTACCTGAGATCCGGAAGTGGCCACCAAAGTGACATTTGTGAACAAAAACTTGTCCCGTGTTTTATTTTTTGTTGTGGAATATTTAATTGACAAAGATTGTATTTATTTTTTTTAACATGTATGTGTTTCTATTAATATACTCCATCAAATATGTTTGTCCTCACATAATAATATCAAAGTACTTTCCACAAAAATCAACTGCATTTGTAGTGTACCCCCAGCCCACCATTCTGCATCTCTAGGAAGACTTAACATAGGTGGAGAAGCAGGACTGAGCTATTGGTTGTGCATAGGTATTAGCCTTTTTGGCCATTGGTTCTTGGAAGCGGAGGTATGCTTTCACATAAAGTGATAAAGAACTAGGTACAGAACCAGGGGCCTGTGGTTGGGGTGACTGAGTGACAGCCCTCATAGATTCCTCTGGTCTCTGTCCCTGCATATGTGGTCACCTGCTGGCAGGAATGTCTGTTGAACCGTTTGTCCTGCCCTCAAGGGTGACGATTCTATTTGCTGACCTTGGCAAAGTCCTCTTCCACCTCTGCAGAAGTTCCTGCAGCCCTAGGGAGGCCTGACACCTTCTCCTAGCCAAGGGCTGGGGTCGCATTCAGAGTAGAGGCACCAGTCTGTTTTCACTCAAGAGTCCAAGTGCTCAGAAACCCACGTAGATGAAGCACGCATTTCCTTGTGTTGCTGCTCCTGGAACAAGAGGCGTCATGCTTGGTTTGCAGGTGAATCCAGTGTATGGCAACCTTTAATTGTATCATTCTCCTTTATTCTATAAACTTTCTTCATAAATGGCCTGGTCTCATCAGGAAATTTTAGTGGAATTGAACTTGAACAAAAAATTGTGTCATTAATTACAACTACTAATTGAGTGAAGCCTGTAACGTGATAACACAAGGGTCATAGCTAACAGGTGGCTAATCCCTACCACATAACTTCTTCCTATGTGTTCCTTAAGATGGAGTTTAATAAAACAACCACCACCACACCAAGAGTTCTAAGTAAAAACCTCAAGTCGCTGTTATTTGGTATTTGAGCTAGAAGGCCAGCGAAATCCGCCTCCCGGGGGCCCACCTGGGGTCCTCGTCCACCTTCCTGGAGGCTTCTCCCTAGTGAGCACTCTGCACCCCTGAAGTCTTGTGCTTTGCCATGTCCTCGGTGCTGTGTGGATAGTTAGTCACGGAGCTATTTTCAGACAAGGCCACTGTGGCTGTGCCCATTAATTTACATTCTGAGCTTCTGGTGATGGAGCAAAATTACTAGGAATAACTGTTTTTGATGGTCACCTCGTAAGTGCCATGTGGTAGTGAGCAGCCTTTTTTTAAGCTTTCTCAAAATGCGTGGGTGTAATGTAACCTTTTATATAGAGGAAGGTGAGTTTCCTGAACAGCGTGCTTTAAAGACAGAAGGTTAGCGCTGAGCGGGGGTGCTCAGGAAAGCTTATCTCGAGACCCTCTGCAGCAAGCCAGCCTGGGCCTGGTGGTCAGTGTGAGTCACAGGAATGGAGGCGATTTGGAGCCAGACAGACCAGTGCTGGAAATTAGCTGTGTGATCCTGAACAGGTTTTAAATGTCTTCAACCCGTTGTTTTCTCATCCAAGGAAAAGGGGGTGGGGGCTAATAGTTCTCTACATCATTAAAAAGTTCCTGGCACGTTGAGTTCCTGGCACATAGAGGGTGTTTTTAGCAGTGCTCTCTTCTGGGGCGACCTCGTCCGCTCTTCCCTCCCCAGAAGAAGAAGGAAGGACTTGTCCTACTCTCCTGAGTCAGGGTTTAAATTTAGCAAGATCCCAAAGCCAGTACATACGTTTTAAGTGGTTATGGGAAATATGCCTTCTTCTTGAGATGAGCTCTACTTGATTCATAATTTTTAACAATATTTATATCCTCAACTCTAAAAAAAAACAAATTTAATAGAAAATTAATTTCTTAACCATACTGGAACTCCCAGGGCCTTATTCCCCAAATGCAACTCTGGCTAGAACTCTTCATAGAGCCTTTAATGCTTCCAACCCACTAACCTCAGTTTGTACATTTCCCAAAAACAAGCACACCTATGCCTTTACACACACACACACACACACACACACTCACTCTCTTATGATCCAACTGTTGGGAACAATGTTAAAACAAACAAGCAAAATTCTTAGAAAGTGCTGAAGTGCTTAAAATAGTTTGATTTTTAAATGATTAAGGAACTTTTCCCATAAGACTTGGTGCTCGCTGCTATAAATAGAGGCATGCCTATATGTCCGGAATGACTGTGCTGGAGTCGCAGGGATTAAGGAGATTGCTTCAAGAAGTCGGCTGTATTATCTTACTCTCTAAGGGCTAGTGTAACCTTTTGACCTTGTTAACTTCAAAATTTAAAAAAAAAAAAAAAAACAAATGAACTTCACAAAAGCCAGTAAGACAAATTAGGAATGTTTCATGTGAAAAACTTCAAGGTATCTTATGTTGTTTTCTTTAGAAGTGGAATTTTTTACCTTGTTATTTAGGACAGGCAACTAGACTCTCCCTTCTCTCCACCCATAAGAAATGTTCACACTGTCACTAGAATCTCTATAAGGGGCTGTGACAGTTGTTAAAGTTGGGAGATGGATATATAGTATCTTTTACTTTCATATTTAAATTATGTTTTCCATAAAAAGGAAAACAGACACTTTAACAACTCAGAATAACTGAAATGCATCCTTTGTCTGCTTTAATGATGAGGTTAGGATCTAAAAGTAAAAAACTCTGATAATTGCGGGGATACCCAAAGAACACATATTGTTTGAGTTGCAACATATCTCCTGAGAGTTTCTAATCTGAAGCCATCTAAAACTTGCCAAAGAAATGGATATGTATTATATTTAATTATTAAAATAAAAAAATGAACTTCACAAAAGCCAGTAAGACAAATTAGGAATGTTTCATACGAAAAAATTCAGTATTAAAGAAAACAGCGCACAAAGGGGTGGTCCATGATAGAGATCCATGCTAGCATACTTGATTTCTATTTTCCAGATGTCATTCAACTTTGTCTGACCACCTTTTCTCAGTGTAAACTCAACTTGATAAAAGAAACTGTATAGCCACCTAAAAAATACTTGTCCCATAGGTGAGATATGATACGTTCTCTAGTATGTAAGCAACCAGATAGAACTTTATAATCCTTTATTTTTTAAAATTTTTAAAAATTTATTTATTAGAGAGAGAGAGAGAGAGAGAAAGGTCTTCTATCGATGGTTCACCCCCTAAATGGCCACTACGGTCAGTGCACTGCACCGATCCAAAGCCAGGAGCCAGGTGCCTTTTCCTGGTCTCCCACGTGGCTGCAGGGGCCCAAGGACTTGAGCCATCTTCACTGCTTTCCCAGGCCACAGCAGAGAGCTGGACTGGAAGAGGAGCAACCAATCCTTTCTTGATTCCCCATCCCTAATCCTGTAAGGAAGCATTTGTGTTCCTTTTGTTTGTTTTAAACAAATGTCATACGAAAGAAGAACATTCTGCAACTGGGTTTTTCCACTCAACAATCTGGGAGGACTTTCCATGATCTGACTTGATCACTTTAATCCCTCTAACTGTTCTGTATTGCTTTTGCTCACCATTCACCTACTGATGGACTGGTAGACAGTAGTTAGGTTGTTTCTAATTCCAAACAATACTACCATATCCTGTTTGTTAGGGTGGGTATTAAGAAGTGCGGCCGGCGCCGTGGCTCAACAGGCTAATCCTCCGCCTTGCGGCGCCGGCACACCGGGTTCTAGTCCCGGTCGGGGCGCCGGATTCTGTCCCGGTTGCCCCTCTTCCAGGCCAGCCCTCTGCTGTGGCCCAGGAGTGCAGTGGAGGATGGCCCAGGTGCTTGGGCCCTGCACCCCATGGGGAGACCAGGAAAAAGCACCTGGCTCCTGGCTCCTGCCATCGGACGAGCGCGGTGTGCCGGCCGCAGCGCGCCGACCGCGGCGGCCATTGGAGGGTGAACCAACAGCAAAAGGAAGACCTTTCTCTCTGTCTCTCTCTCTCACTGTCCACTCTGCCTGTAAAAAAAAAAAAAAAAAAAAAAAAAAAAAAAAAAAAAAAGTGGAATTGCTAAGTCATAAAGTACATACCTTTAATTTTTACTGACCAATGACATACTCTCCCAGGTAAAATGGACACTGTGACATCAGCAGTTTCTGAGCCACCTGGTTAGGAGAAGCTGTGCAGAGGCTAGTTATGGTGCTCTGGAGTAGACCAGTGCTTTTAAACGTTAATGTACAGACTAATGAATTATTTGGGAGTTTTGCTAAAATGCAAATTGCTGCTCAGTAAGTTTGGAATGGGGCTTAAAGGTGTGTGTGTGTTTGTGTAAAGATTTATTTACTTATGAAAGGCAGAGAAGAAAGTGAGAGATCGATATTCTATCTGCTGGTTCATTCCCCAGATGGTTGCAATGGCTGGGGCTGTGCCAGGCTGAAGCCAGGAGTCAGGAGCTTCATCTGGGTCTCCCATTAAGGGTGGCAGGACCCAAACACTTGGGCCATCTTCTGCTGCTTTCCCAGGCCATTAGTAGGGAGCTGAATCAGAAGTGGAGCAACTGGGACTTGATCTGGTACCCATATGGGATGCTGGCGCTGCAGGCAGGGGTCCTAACCTTCTACACCACAAAGCTGGCCACTGTGTGTGTGTTTAATTTGAGTGGCACACACAAGCATGCACACACACACACACACACACACACAAGCGCTACTGTCTTCTGGTTCACTCCCCAAATGCATGCAACAACTGGACTGGGCTGTTGGCCTGAGCTGGAAGCCACAAATTCAATCCAGGTCTCCTATGTGAGTGGTTGGGGACTCAATTGCTTGGCCTTTCACCACTGCCTCCCAGGGTCTGCATTAGCAAGAACCAGGAGCTGGAGCTGGGTATGGAACCCAGACATTTTTTTTTTTTTTTGACAGGTAGAGTTATAGACAGTGAGAGAGAGAGACAGAGATAGAGAGAAAGGTCTTCCGTCCGTTGGTTCACTCCCCAAAAGGCTGCTACGGCCAGCACTGCGCCAATCCGAAGCCAGGAGCCAGGTGCTTCTTCCTGGTCTCCCATGCGGGTGCAGGGCCTCAAGCACTTGGGCCATCCTCCACTGCCCTCCCAGGCCACAGCAGAGAGCTGGACTGTAAGAGGAGCAACCGGGACTAGAACCCGGCGCCCATATGGGGTGCTGGCGCCACAGGCAAAGGATTAACCAAGTGAGCCACGGCGCCAGCCCCATGAACCCAGGCATTCTAATATACGATGGGTGTCTTAACCACTAGACTAAATGCTTACCCTGAGGTTCTGTGCTTTTACAAATGATACTGATGCTACTTTTCAAGTATCACACATTGAATAGCAAACATCTAGAGAAGAGGTCTCATTCTAGCTCATTTCTTAATATTGCCTGGAAGTAGCTTTCTATGGATGCATTACACATGTGTTAGCTTATGGCCATGAGTATGTTCCCATAGAAAACTTTATTTTGGCCGGCGCCGTGGCTCAACAGGCTAATCCTCCGCCTTGCGGCGCCGGCACACCGGGTTCTAGTCCCGGTCGGGGCGCCGGATTCTGTCCCGGTTGCCCCTCTTCCAGGCCAGCCCTCTGCTGTGGCCCGGGAGTGCAGTGGAGGATGGCCCAGGTGCTTGGGCCCTGCACCCCATGGGGAGACCAGGAAAAGCACCTGGCTCCTGGCTCCTGCCATCGGACGAGCGCGGTGCGCCGGCCGCGGTGGCCATTGGAGGGTGAACCAACGGCAAAAGGAAGACCTTTCTCTCTGTCTCTCTCTCTCACTGTCCACTCTGCCTGTAAAAAAAAAAAAAAAAAAAAAAAAAAAAAACTTTATTTTGACAGAAGTATTTGAACTCTAACCCCAGAGGTTGACCTGTGAACATGTATGGCCACATGCTGTTGTTTGTTGAAACTGAGTGACAGGTGCATGTAAGTTCATTATCTCTCTAAATGCCCAGAATATTTGAAAATAAAATAAAGTTAGGTCATTTTAAAATTTGAGTTGTTCCTAAAGATTTTCAGCTTGGAAAATGCTGCTACGCTTTTCTTTCCTTCCCCTTTCTTCCTTCCTTCCTCCCCAACCCTTTTCCTCCTCTCCTCTCCTTTCTTCCCTTCTTTCTTTTAAAATTATTTTATTTGTTGCTATTGTACTTTTTTTTAATTTGAAAGGCAGAGACAGAGACAAACAGAAATCTTCCATCTGATGGTTCATCTCCCAAATGCCCACAATAGCCAGGGCTGGGCCAGGCTGAAGCCAGGAGCTAAGAACTCAATCCAGGTTTCTCATGTGGGTGGCAGGGACATAAGTACTTGAGTTATTGTTCACTGCCTCCCAGGATGCACATTAGCAGGAAGCTGGAATGGAGGGCGGGCCTGGGACTCAGACCCAGGCACTGCTAGGCATCCCAAGCAGTGGCTTTACTACTGTGCTAAATACCCACCCTTGCTGATTTTTCTTGCATTTCCTCAGCTCCATGATTTGGAAGTGTTTTAATCTACTAGTGGTCTTTTTTTAAAAAGATTTATTTGTTTATTTGAATGTCAGAGTTAGAAAGAGAAGAGAGGCAGAGAGGGAGGGAGGGAGGTTAGTCTTCCATCCATCCGCTGGTTCACTCTCCAGTTGGCCGCAATGGCTGGAACTGCACCGATCCAAAGCTAGGAGCCAGGAGCTTCCTCCAGGTCTCCCACATAGGTTCAGGGGCCCAAGGACTTGGGTCATCTTCCACTGCTTTCCCAGGCCATAGCAGAGAGCTGGATTGGAAATGGAGCCTCTGGGACTTGAACTGGCGGCCAAATGGGATGTTGGCACTGCAGGCAGTGGTTTTACCCTCTGTGCCACAGCACCAGCCCCTAGTGGTATATTTTGACCTATGTGAGTTCTAATTTCAGTATCTTTAAAGTATTTTTTAAAATAATTGCCAAAAAAGAGTTTTGTTCTCTATCTGTGTACCTTAGAAGCTGCAGGCAAATTCCCCTTCAACTTTCTTCCTTCAGTGGTGCTAAAGTATGACATACTCATATGCCGTAATCACAGCATGTAGCTTGTTAGCCTTGAAGGCGCTGTAGAGAACCACTGGGACCAGAAAGCCCATGTTGATGGCGGGGGGTGTGTGTGTGTGTGTGTGTGTGTGTGTGTGTGTGAGAGTGTGAGAGAATCTGGAACACTACTGAGCCAGGATTCAACAGAGAAGAGTTGTGTGATTAATTAGCACTGTGTCAGGGTATATTGGTTTGGAGAAGTATAGCACAAATCCTACGTATTGGTTTACCCTGCTCAGTGAAAGCACCTATTTCACTGATATAGTTGACCAAACAATGCACAAAGAATTTGAAAGGCAGAGTGACGGAGAGAAGGGGAGACACAGAGGGATCTTCCATCTGCTGGTTCACTCCCCACATGGCCACAATGGCTGCAACGGCCTGGGCTGGGCCAGGCTGAAGCCAGGAGCTTGGAACTCTATCCAGGTCTCCCACATGGATGGCAGGGGCCCAAATATTTGGACCATCATCTGCTGTTTTCCCAGGTGCATTAGCAGGGAACTGGATCAGAATCAGAGCCCCAGGGATTTAAACCAATGCTGTGGTACAGAATGCTGGCATTACAGGCAGCAGCTAAATCTGCTGCACGTAATGCACTAGACAATTTAAATAATCTGCCTTAAGTTCATGGTTAGCAGTGAGCTAGTACTGGAACTAGGTGTCCTGTTTCCTAGTCCTGTTCCTTTTTGCCATTTCACCCAGATGCTGGAGATCTAACCAACTTCGAGTGCTCATAGTTGCAGCATGAAGCAGCTTGTTAGAGTGCAAGAAGCCATTCACCTGTTAACTCAATGATCTTGGACAAACCAGATAATTCTGAAGAAGAGTATGGTTTGTTCTTATGGAAATAACTGTTTCCTCTTTTTACTTTGCTCACTGGGAAGCTCAGAACCAAACTTGCATCTCTGTTACAGCAACTTTTAGTCCTCTCTAGTTTGTGCAATTTTTTTCTTATTCTTTTTTTTAAAGATCTATATATTTATTTATTTGAAAGGCAGAGCTACAGAGAGGCAGAGAGAGAGAGAGAGAGGTCTTCCATCAGATGGTTCACTCCCCAGATGGTTTCAACAGCCAGAGCTGCGCTGATCCAAAGCCAGGAGCCAGGAGCTTCTTCCAGGTCTCCCACATGGGTGCAGGGTCCCAAGCACCTGGGCCATCTTCTACTGCTTTCCCAGGCCACAGCAGAGAGCTGGATCGGAAGTAGAGCAGCCAGGACTCGGACTGGCGCCCATATGAGATGCCAGCGCTGTAGGTGGAGTCTTTACCAGCTACACCACAGCTCCAGCCCCTCTACTTTCTTCTTCAGCTTGCTTTTGATCTCTTAATCTAATGCCATATTTTCTTTTTTAAAATGTTTGTTTTATTCATTTGAAAGGCAGAGAAAGAAGTCTCTTCCATCTGTTTTTCAGTCTCCAAATGGCCACAACAGCTGAGACTGAGCCAGCCTTGAAGCCAGGAGTCAGGAACACAATCTGGGTCTCCCGTTTGGGTGGCAATAACCCAAGTACTTGAGCCACCATCTGTGCCCCCCCCCCCCCCCCCCCGGGTGCACAATAGTAGGAAACTGGATTGGAAGTGGAGGTGAGACTCCATCCCAGGCACTTGGCTGTGGGATGTGGGTTAATGATGGCTTAACCTCCTGGGCTCCAGTACCCTTCCTTAGTTCTGTATTTTTTTTGTTCTGATTTGTTCATTTTTGTTTCACTGTTTTATTATGTGTCTTTCTCTTATGTTGTCTCAAATATTTGTGAAACAGATGACATATAAGTAAAGTACTTGGAGATGTTTGAGAAAGTTGTGGACAGGACTGATGAGAACTTAGTGTAGTACTTCCGAGAAAGTGTTGGTGGCTGTGACTCTCTCGTCCTCGGTCCTCCTAGCTCCTCGACCAATCCATCTTCATTTCTCACAATATAACCTCTCCCCTGGCTTTGGCTGCGTCTTGGGTAGTGATATCTCTGTTTGTCTCTTTTTCTATCTTAACCCTGGATTAAGTGGGGATCCCTAGGTCTGACTCCCACTTGCTGTGGAGCTCCATCTGAATATCCCAAAGTTAAGTTAACTCAATATGTTCTCAAACTAAGCTCAACATCTTTTCCCCAAAAAACCTGCCTGCTTGGATCCCAGTTGTACCACCACCAACCTTGTTGCTGGTGCTCCGCTTTTATGTTTTTTGTTTCTACTCCTTCACATCTACTGAGTAATTTGTCACTTTCTCTCTCGCAGGCTCTTTTAAAGATTCATTTATCTATTCAAAAAGCAGAATTACAGAGAAAGGGTGAGTGAGAAAGATCAATCTTTCATCTGCTGGTTCACTCCCCAAATGGCCACAATGGCCAGGGTGAAGCCTGGAGCTACATCCAGGTCTTCTGTGTGGGTGTAGGGGCCCAAGCACTTAGGCCGTCTTCCACTGCTGTCCCAGGAACATTAGTGGGGAGCTGGATTGAAAGTGTAGCAGCTGGGATTCAAACTCATGCCCATGTGGGGTGCCAGCGTTGCAGGCAGCAACTTAACATCACAATGCTGCCTCCCAACCCTAGCTGTCCTTTTTTTTTTAAAGATTTATTTTATTTTATTTTATTTATTTGAAAGAGTTATAGAGAGAGGTAGAGACAGAGAGAGGTCTTCCATCCACTGGTTCACTCCCCAGATGGCCGCAACGGCTGGAGCTGTGCCGATCTGAAGCCAGGAGCCAGGAGCTTCTTCCAGGTCTCCCACGTGTAGGGGCCCAAGGACTTGGGCCATCTTCTGCTTTCCTAGGCCATAGCAGAGAGCTGGATCAGAAGAGGAGCAGCCGGGACTAGAACCAGTGACCATATGGGATACCGGCGCTTCAGACCAGGGTGTTAACTTGCTGCGCCACAGCGCTGGCCCCCCTAGCTGTCTTTTAACCTTCACAGTATACTGTCTGTCAGACTCATTTATTTATTCACGGGAATTCAGGACTTGGCCCAGGTGTCATTTGCTTCTGCAGTAAAGGAGGGAAATATTTGGAACCTGCTGCGTGCCGCTGAGACCACGTCAGCCCTGGCCTGTCAGCTCCCTGGGTCCCTCCCTTGTGTCCTGGACCTTCCAGTCACTGCGGTGTGTGAACTGGAATTTGGAGGTGGCTGCCGTTCTTTGGTCTCCTAGAACACACGCACTCAGGATCTGCTCCAGAACACGGTGTCGGCGCTGGAGCGAGGAGAGCTGGAGCGTGGCCGGCAGCACTAACTCCCACCTATCAAAAGATTCGTTTCTGCCCCTGATCCGCAAAGGCAGGACTTCCTGGGAGGGAGGCCAGCAGTGGCAGGAATTCCCGGTGAATGGAGCTGAGGCGTGTTTGCCTTTGTGGGCCACTTGAACAAGGGCGCTCGGCGTGCAGCGGGCAGCACAGGACAGTTAGAACACTTGTTGTTGGACTGAGGAGTGGCCACACTAAGAAAAAAAGAGTTGTAAGCATCTAAATTCAAGGAGTTACATTGAGAAATGTTAATAAGCAAAAGAAGACAGTCCTGAGAAAATGAGGCGATAAGAATGGTGCTCATTTACCCATTTGTCAAGATGTTTCTTGGAAGCTATTAAGTGCCTCCTTGTTTTTATTGGGTAGTTTAAACTTACCTGTGTTTTGTTTGTAACCAAATACATTTTAAACACAATCACTGAATTTTAAAATCATGTATTTGGAGAAATTTTCTTTTAAAAAATTGTCTCTTGATATATGTGTCTATTTGAATTTATAGTTTAGACTTGAACTTTGTATATGAATTATGTATGTTTCACACTTCTGCATTACAGTTTTTTTTTTTTTAAATTTATCTGATAAGGTAGAATTATAGACAGTGAGAGAGAGTGAGAAAGAGAGAAAGGTCTTCCTTCCGTTGGTTCACCCTCCAAATGGCCGCTATGGCAGGCGCTGCACCAATCCGAAGCCAGTAGCCAGGTGGCTCTTCCTGGTCTCCCATGCAGGTGCAGGGCCCAAACACTTGGGCCATCCTCCACTGCCCTCCTGGGCCACAGCAGAGAGCTGGACTGGAAGAGGAGCAACCGGGGCTAGAACCTGGCGCCCATATGGATGCCAGCGCCTCAGGCGGAGGGTTAACCAAGTGAGCCATGGCATTGGACCCTGCATTAAAGTTTTTTTTAATTTCTTTTATATTTTAAATGAGACAGAGGTCTTCCATCTGCTGGTTAACTTCCTAAATGTCCACCACAGCCTAGGCTGGGCAAGGGTGAAGCCAGAAGCCTGGAACTTCATCCGGGTCTCCTACATGTGCAACAGCAACCCAAGTTCTTGAGCCTCCACTTTTTACCACTCTGTCTGCATTAATAGGGAGCTATAATTAGAAGCACAGCCAAGACTCAAACCCAGGAACCTCAGTGAGGGATGTGGGCTTCCCAGGTGGTGTTTTAATCACCACACTAAATTTTAAATTACTTAAAGGTCTAGTAGATCTTTTTTTTTTTTTATTTTTTGCCAAGAGTTCAACTTCCTATAACCTTGTTTAACTATTGTTAAATAGTGATTATTTAACAATAAAGAGAAATAGAAATTATCTGTTTTTCTAACAACATACAGATTGGCTAAGTAACTAAGCTATAGGGACTTAAACAGTGTCTAGGAGGTAGAAAGATGTGGACAGCTGTCTTTTTTTGCATTGGTGAAGTGTTTTGGAGGAGTACTGGTATTGTTTGCCTTCCTGGGTAGTAATCTTGGAAGCGTGATTGGTGGGATAATGCAGTCATCAGGCCTCGCCAAGCAACTCCTCATTCTTTGCTGCTGTCAGTCAAAGCCAGGAGCTAGTGAAACAGGAGTGACGTCAATAGATGACCTAGCCTGTGACATAACGGCCAGCAGGTGTTTGGAAGGATAAAAAAGAAGGGAAGAAAGGAGAACACAGAGATTCTCCCATTGTGATGAAATAGCGCACTGTGTACACCAGGTATAGTACAAAGAACTCGCATTTGAAGACGGGAGGGGAGAACCTTTCAGACATGGATGGACGTGTGAGTAGATCTCTGGGAGTGGATGGACTGGAAAATCATTCGGATGCTGTGCGGAAGGCTGGCCAAGCCAAGCCTGGTGGGGCTGAGCCTTCTTTCTTCAGGAAATAGGATGTACCCACTGAATAAGACGTGCGGTGGAAACTGTTTAGGAAAGACTTAGAATCTAGTCCCAGTTGGGGCACTGGTTCTATCCCGGTTGCTCCTCTTCCAGGCTAGCTCTCTGCTGTGGCCCGGGAAGGCAGTGGAGGATGGCCCAAGTCCTTAGGCCCTGCACCCGCATAGGACACTGGGAGGAAGCACCTGGCTCCTGGCTTTGGATCGGCACAGCGCCGGCTGTGGCGGCCATCTGGGGAGTGAACCATCGGAAGGAAGACCTTTCTCTCTGTCTCCCTCTTTGACTGTCTAACTCTGTCTTTCAAAAAAAAAAAAAAAAAGAATTTCCTTATTCTGCAGACATTGTTCTGGGGCCAGGCACTAGCAGTGGACAAAAATCTCTGCCCTCAGAGCAATCTATTGTGGAGAAGCAGAAAATAAATTCGTGAAATGTGTTATTTAGGCCTTTTGGGTTCTTGCAGAAACAGAACCAAGCTAGCTGACGTGAAGGGAGAAACTATGAGGAAGTCTGACTGCTCCACCTGGGGCAGGTGCCTGCTGCTGATGCAGTCAGTAAGCCATGGGGATGGGGTTCCCAGAACAGAAACGTGGCCTCCAGGAGCCCAGCCCTGTGGATTAAGTCTTTGTGAGCTGCAGAGAGAAGTGTCTGCTACAGGTCCTCTACCTTCCCAGTTCTGTTGTTTTCTTTCATTATCAGGAATAAATTTTGCAATGCAAATAAGCTCACAGGGTTTGAAATGTACTACCTTAGAAACTCAGAGTACACATGGTCAAACTTTAAGCAAATACAGGGGAAAATGAGACTATAAGAAAAGGGGAAGGAAGGGCTAGCGTTGTGGTTTAGCGGGTTAAGCTGTGCCTTGCAACCTGGCATCCCATAACAGCACCAGTCCAAGTCCTGGCTGTTCCTCTTCTGATCTGACTCCCTGCTGATGTGTCTGGGAAGGCAGCAGAGGATGGCCCAGACACTGGGGTCCCTGCCACCCATGTGCACAACCTGGATGGATTTCCTGGCTCCTGGCTTTAGCCTGGCCCGGACCTGGCTGTTGTGGCCATTTGGAAAGGGAACCAGAAATGTAAGATTTCCTCCCCCCTACTCCAATGTGTGTGTATGTGTGTGTTTGTCTTCTTCTCTCTGTCACTCTGCCTTTCAAATAAATAAATTTAAAAAAAAAAAAGAAAAAGAAAAAGAAAGGGGATTAATTGAAATAGTTAGAAGAGGTTTAGCTAGAACCTTGCTTACATAGGTTTTTGGAAAGTGGAAAGTTTACCTCCTTAAGCAAATGTTTTAGGAGTTTTGGGTAGCAATTTTTCTAAAGTGGATTTCTCAATTTCCTGCCTCTTAAATGGACTGTAATGAACATATTTTAATTGTAGTATAGTGGTTACCTTAGGCTCTTTTCAAGTTTTATAGGCCTGTTTGTTCTAATTCTAAATGGTCTCAGGAATCTTTGCTTCTTAGATTCTTTGATTGTTCTGCGATTGTTAAGGCTTTTTCCCAGTGTGGTCTGTTAGGGTGTCTGCCGCTCTGTGACTACCTGCCGGGCTCCTCTTCTCATCGTTGATATTTGCCAGTAATTAAGCCGCCTCCCACTTGGGTGTTGGAGGTGCTGTGGGAAACACAGGAGACCTCAGGGTGTCTTGAGTCTGCTACTAACTGGCCAGGTTATGCAAACAAGTCATTTAACTATTCAATTTTCTCTTCTTAATCCGCAGCCTGGGAATATAGGCCTTTAGAGTCATAACTAAAGGAGTCAAGGCAATGTCGGTGGAAATTCTTGTAGCTTATGAAATATTCTCCAGGTATAACCCACCACCATTTCTCATACCAACATGGTGAGGCTGTGGGCTC
The DNA here is from genome assembly GCA_949820135.1 of Sylvilagus floridanus. Taxonomy (NCBI): domain Eukaryota; kingdom Metazoa; phylum Chordata; class Mammalia; order Lagomorpha; family Leporidae; genus Sylvilagus; species Sylvilagus floridanus. The sequence goes on along the minus strand of OX463244.1, from coordinate 92,095,236 downwards.
TGGTTTTCCTTTTCCACTTTGCCTGAGAGAACCAGAGGGTCTCCTGCATATCAGTGGACACCCTCCCCAGGGCTGGCAGGACCTTCGTGACCTGTCCCGAGTCCTCACTGTGTGATGGCAGCACAGGCTGTGGGCTGTGTTTTCTGCTCCAATGATTGGATTCCATTGCCGTGTGAGCCTAGAAGGGAAGCTGTCTCCCTGTTCTCACTGAGAGGGTGTGCACAGGGCTCAGCAGTCATTTCCTTTCCAAGGGTCCTGGACCCTACATGGTCCGTGTGGGCCCCTGGGCACGGGGACTGGACTGTGGAAGGAAGGATGTCGGGACCGCACTGTAGACGGTTGATGCTTCATGAGAGATAACGCATGAAGAGGTGGTTCCTTCATGCTTGCTCTGTGGTTCTCACCTGGGAGGTGGTAAGCATGGCATAGACGCAGACCTCTGGGTTTCTGTGGTTTTGTGGTGCAGATGAAATCATTTCTAACCTTTTGCGACCGTGATTTCTCCACCTGTAAAATGGACAGAGCAAATTGAGGAATGACCTTTGAACCGAATACCCCGAATAGCCTTGCTGTCTCTTCACAAACAAGTGTGAATTCAACCTTTTGAAGGTGCTTATCGATCAAAAGCCTCAAAGCGATTGTGTGATACTCCACCACTAGAGGGTGTTACTGCCTTAGTCACATGATCTGAATCTACAAATTGTTGAATTGGACGTACTCTTTAACTGCCTACAGATTGGTCTTTAAAATTTCTGGTACTTCTCTCTATGTATCAAATATATACATGTATATTTAAAATATAACTTAAGTAACTATATTAACCGATCTTTTACAATATCTAAATTAACTTTTAAAAAAAGGCTTAACACTTCTTTATTATCATTATCTTGTTCTTTACCAAAGTAACCTGAATCCTGGAGTAAAATCTGCCCCAGAGTTGTGTGGTTTGTCATCAGCCTTCAGGGTCAGTTCAGGCTCCAGCACCTCAACTGCACTTTTTTTTTTTTTTAAGATTTATTTATTTTATTTGAAAGGCAGCGTTACAGTTACAGAGAGGCAGAGAGACAGAGAGAGAGAGAGAGAGAGAGAGAGAGAGAGAGAAAGTCTTCCATCCACGGGTTCATTTCCCCAGGTGGCTGCAGTGGCCGGAGCTGCATTCTTCTGGGTGTCCCCTGCGGGTACAGGGGCCCAAGGACTTGGGTCATCTTCTGCTGCTTTCCCAGGCCATAGCAGAGAGCTGGATCAGAAGTGGAGCGGCCGGGACTCAAACCAGAGTCCATATGGGATGCCAGCAACTGCCGGCGGCGGCTTCGCCTGCTACATCAGAGTGCCGGCCCCCCTCAACTGCACATTTACGTCACTCACATATGCCTCTGTTAAGGGAATGCTGTGCCTCTGGCCCAGGATGTTTCCATGAACAATAGAGAAAGTCTGGGGAAATTTTTCAACTTTTCTGGTTCCTTTTTGGTAGAAAGTAAAGAGCCACACACAAACATTTATGTAGTATTAGCTAGATGCCACTAAGGCATGTAAGGAATATAAAAGTTCCTTTGTCTCTTTTCCCTCAGTCACAAGGAAATTCTTTATCACCTGAGTAGAAGGATGAAGCAGCCCTTTTTTGTCTTTCTCAGACACAAAAGATTTTTTCCTTTGCATAAAATCACAAAGGGTGTACATAAGGACTGAAGATCTGATATTTCTCCACATTTTAGATTGCTCAAAATGAATTTCTAGGCGTGGAATTGCTGGGCCCAAGAGTGCAGGTTTTAAGGTACTTGCTGAGTGTTGCCAAATTGCAATAGCTTGTACCAGAGTATATCCCCCACTGGTGTATGGAAGCATTTCTTTTTTCCTCAACACACTGTGGAATTTTAGTCTTCATTCCAGCAACTTTATTTTAAAAATCATGTAATTTGTTTCCTAAGTAGAAGATAAGTTTATCAATATTTCCCAAAATACAATTACCATCCTGATGAGATAAATTGAAAAATGGTTCAGTGGTCAAATAAATTTTCAAATGTTGCATACTTGTTTCTTCCTTGGAGATTTGCGAAGCACATGCGTATTTTAAGGCTCTGAGATGTCCTACAGTAAAGAAATCTGTTTAACTTGGTGTTTCATAATTTTACATACTTAATTACAGAATCCTTTTTTGACAGTCACAGATAGGAATATCTCATGGAAATGGGAACGTAGTTTGGAAGATGGTGATGGTGGTAAGAAGTTGTTGCAAAGGTTTTTAGGAAACACTGTAGTATTACAAGGGTTTCTTCTAAACTTGAATTGTGTGGGTCTGTGGTTTCAGTCGAGGAGAACGGAACCCACAGGAGCTGGGTTGAGCAGAAAGGAATGTATTGAGGTATATAGACAGATCACAGAGATGTCGAGTGGGATAAAGGAACAGCCTGCGGGTGGAGCTTCTTTCTAGAAACTCCACAGAACCATTCTGCCAGAGGAGCTGCTGCCTCTGCCACCATCTAGAAGCTTCCACCAGATTGGCCTCTGCCAAGATGGGAAACCACTGAGTCCACAGTTGTGTGTCTCTGCTCTAGCGGGAAGTGGGTCTGGGAAGTTTGTTTTCAGTCCTGTTTTAGGAGGGATGGATTTTAGAACTATCAGATGGAGAGAGAAGGTTTACAAGACTTTGGGCAGCCACTGTTGGCAGACATCCAGGAAGACAGAGTTGTGTGTGTGAATGCCTAAGGATGTAGGTCAGAAAGCTGTGGTGTAGTCCTGGCCTTGCCACTCAGCAGCAAAATGACCTTGGGCAAGTACGTTTTCTTTTTCTTTTTTAAGATTTATTCATTTGAAAAGCAGAGTGAGAGAGAGAGAGAGAGACTGTGTGTGTGTGTTCCTGAGAGCTTCCATCTGCTGGTTCACTCCCAAAATGACTGCAATGACCTGAGCTGGGCGGATCTGAAGCCAGGAACCAGGAGCTTCTTCTGGGTCTCCCACGTGGGTGCAGAGGCCCAAGCATTTGGGCCATCTTCTGATACTTTCCCAGGTGCATTAGCAGGGAGCTGGATCAGAAGTGGAGCAGCCAGGACTCCAACCAGCGGCCATATGGGATGCTGGCAGGAGGCAGCTTTACCTACTATGCCACGTCACTGGCCCTGCAAGTACATTTTCCAACTCATATGTTCTTGTCTCTAAAGAGGGCATAATAGTTCCTGCTTACCTAACTTTTGTAGACTTAGGCTAGTAGGTAATAAAGTAACAGATGTGAATGTACCAGGATAAACTCTGAAGTATTGAATAAGCAAAAAGGCTTTTTCATATCCCAGGTTTCTCTCTAGATGAGGGGTTGGTAAACTTTTCCTATGAAGGAACAGATAGTAAATATTTTTGGCTTTATGGGCCAGATGGTCTTTTTCATACCTACTCAACTCTGCAAAAGCATTTACAGGCAATATGTAAATGCATAAGCATGGCTGTGTTCCAACAACACTTTATTTGTGGACACTGAGACTTGAATTTCATCTAGTTTACAATTGTCATGGAATATTATTTTCAACCATTAAAGTAAAAACATGTTCTTACCTTGTGGACCATATAAAAAACAGGACGGCAGAAGTGGGTGTTTGGCCTACCTGTATCCCATATCAGAGTGTCTGGGTTCAGTACTTGGCCCCAACTCCTGACTCCCAACTTTGTGCTGATGCAGTCCCTGGGAGGTGGCAGTTGATGGTTCAAGAAGTTGGATTCCTGTCACCCACGTCGGAGACCTGGGTTGAGTTCCCAGCTCCCAGCTTCATCCAAGCCCAGTTCCAGCTATTTCAGACATTTAGTGAGTGAACCAGCAGTTAGGGGCTCACGCTTTCTGTTTCTCTGTTTCTGCATCTTAGATAAAATTAAAAAAAAAAAAAAGTGTTTGCTTGGATTTGGCCTGTCAGCCACATCTGATGAAAAGCGTTCTGGATCTAGATCATCCTTAATGTGTTCAAGTGTAGTATTGTCTGAACAAATAAATATGGGGTTCATCTGATGATACTAATTAGGGAATTGTAATCTTTATTATTATTTTTATTTGTGTATCTATTATTTTTCAAATTGGACATGATAGAAGCTCCCTCTAGAGAGTTAGATTTCTTAGTGCTCGTGTTTGACAACACAGGCTGTGTTGAGGTGGGCATGTGTTTGCTACCCAGCCATCAGGTTCTTGGAACCTCCCATCTGCATCTGTGCCTTTGGTTTTGAGAAAGGCATGGGGCAATCGGTTTCTTTTATGGAAAAGCTGAAGTTGCATTTGGTGCCATTCTACGCATGCCTACAAGTTCCTGCTTCTTAGACCCACTCCGCTCACCTCTGGAACATTCTCTGCTTAGGTTTACAGCTTTGTTGCCTTACACAAGATTCTCCCCCCCCCCAAAAAAAAAAAAAAAAAACCATTGCAATTATAGTCTCTTCATCCTCATTCTAAGACCAGAACCAAAATGTTTTCCTTGTCCTCCCATCCCATAGAAGTTCCTTCAATCAACAAAGTTAAATCAGCTGGGGTAAAAGTGTGTAGTGAGAAGCAGCTACAGAGTGTGTTTCTAGAGTAGCTTGGTTTGAGTTCGGTGGCCCCCCTGGCACTTCTCCATACTTCTTTCCATTTAGATGCGCCCTTCTCAATTTTTCTCTTTTTCCGGGTGCAGGCAGAGTAGTGGATGACGATGTGGTTACAATGGGCAACGGGCAAGCCCTGAAGGGGGCCGGTGAGGAAGCAAGAGGAACAGAGGTGGCCTGAGACGCAGGAGGAGAGATGGTGTGTTCGCTAGCTAGGTGCACCTGACGCTTGGTGAAGCCAGCAAGGCTGCCAGCCGTCTTTGGAGGCCAGTGTTTCTCATTTTGTATGTGTGTTTGAATGAGCTTTCCTTTCTTCCTGGCTGCCACATAGACTGACACTGGGGTTTACTGATTCAAAGAAACTATATTTAATTTTGCTTTGTATGTATCCTTTTATTTGGGCTTTACTAAATATAGCTGGATGGGAGGGGAGGGGAGGGGGAGACAGTGTGTAGAGCAGAAGTTAAAACACGCCAGTGCTTTGGCAGCTTTGGGACAGAAAAATAAAACTTTAAACTTGCTTTCTATTTTGAGGCCATCACAAGATGTTTTGTGCTTACGTTCATTCCTAAGTCATAAACAGGGGTAGGAGGGGCTGGGAATTAAGTTATCTCTTGAAAAATATTAATTTGAAATTGAGTTAAAATTAGCCAAGGGAAAAGGGGGGAGGAAATGAAACATTGGACTCAGCCTGTTTGGAAGCAAAATAATAAACACCTCGGGTGGGGGGGGGAAGAGGCATGCAAATGTCCTCCCGTCTTTGGCCTCTGCTCCTTCCACAGAGCCCCATTGTCTGGGGAGAGGCAAGGCCGATGCTGAGAGCTGGCTTGGCAGTGCAGCCGTCAGTGAATTCTGACACAGGTCAGCCTCTTGAGGCTGCGATCTGCGTCAGTGTGATTTCTGATGAGCAGGCAGGAGCTGTCGCGCCGTGCACTGCTCTGTGGTCATTAGCACAGCTGTGATGCGCTAATCACCTAGTTTTAGGCATCCCCCTCCTGGCAATCATGGTGAAGATCACGGTCTCCAGAAAAACTCCTAGTCCTTGGAAACCTCCCAGCTGGGAATCCCAGGCCCGGTCACCTCTCGGTGCTTTGCCGGTACCTCCACCTTCACCAGCTCTTCCCATTTTGCTGAATTTTAAAACAGTATTTATGTATGAGGCAGAGAGAGAGATGAGGAAAAAGAGAATTCCCATCCACTGGCTCATTCTCCAGATGCCCTAAATGGCGGGGGTGCGTGTGGAACTCAATCTGGGTCTCCCCTCCACTGCTGCCTCCCAGAATCTGCACCGGCAGGAAAGTGGAGTCAGGAGCTGAGCTGGGTATGGAACCCAGGTGCTCCAATGTGGGACAAAGGTGGGCATCCTAACTGGGGTCTTGAGCGCAAGGTCCAACACCCTCCCCACTCCGTTTTGCTGAATAGTGAAAACGCTGGCCTCTTGGTTGTTCGCCTTGAGCATCCCCTCTGGTTCTGTCTGCAGCTCAGGATGTCCTGGTGGATCCTCCTGGAATATCCAGACTCTTCTGACTTGTACAGGTGCAGAAACATAAACAGGAGGAGCTTGGAATGTGTGTGGGAAGCCTCAGCTGCTCACTTCCATTCCCAGAAAGTCTACCTGGGACTTAGGAAGTCTCATGACCCAGCCTTCCTAAAGTGTAGCCTAGATGGTGTCACTTTCCTGCTCAAGAATCTTCCAGCACGCTCAGAAGAAGCTCCAGGCTCCTGACTTCTGTCTGACACAATTCCAGCCATTTGGGGAGTGAACCAGTGGATGGAAGACCTTTTTTTTTTTTTTTTTAAATCTCTCTCTCAAACTGATTTTGCCTTCTTTAAAGAGTATTTCTCATCACATACTCCCTCTAAGAGAGCTGGGAAAAACACAGACAGACACACACGCATAAAACAGATAAAATCCTTAATCCTACCTCCTCCTAGAGAGCGTTGCTGCTAACATTTTGATACATGCCCCAGCTCTGCAGAGGAGAGTGGCCTAGTACAACTTGGGTGTCTGTAATGGACGTTACATTCTTTGTAGTGTTGTTATTCATCCCTGTCTTATCTCCATTCTGGAGTTTAAGTTCCATGACTGGGAGAGTCATTTTTCATCTTTGCAGTCCCCACAGGCTTGTGCATAGTGCCTTTCTCATAATAAGCAGCCCAAAATCATTTGTTGAGTCAAAGGAGAGAGATCAGGCACCATGATCATGATGCTTGCATAGTGAATGTAATGCCAAAGAAGTCACAAGAGAAATATAGAAGCCTTAATATTGGAGTATCCTATTAAGGTAAGACAATTTGAATACAATAAGTGGAGGAGATTCAGCCTTGAAGGAAGAAAAAAATCTCAATTTGAAATGGGGGTGGGGGGTGAGGAGACATGACTAGCTGTGAAAAGAGAAGAGAGGTCTACATAGACCATTGGTTCTCAACCCTGGCTCACATTTGAATCACTGTGCCTGGGAGCAGGTGTTGGGGCACAGTGGGTTAAGCTGTCACTTGGGATGCCTACATCCCATATTGGAGTGCAGTTCAAGTCCCTGCTACTCTAGTTCTAATACAGTTGCTTGCTTATATGCATCCTAGAAGGCAACAGATGATGGCCCAAGTGGTAGGACTCCTGCCACCCATGAGGGAAACCTGGATGAAGTTCTGGGCTCCTGGCTTTTACCTGGCCTGGCTCTGGCTGTTAGAGACATTTGGGGGATGAACCAGCAGATGGAAGATCTGTCTGTCTCTGTCATCGAGCCTTTCAAATAAAATAAAGCTAATAAATTAGTAAACATTTAAAAAATTACCAGCGCCTGGGCTCAATCCCAGACCAGTTAAATTAGAATGTTTGTGCAAGCTGTACTCTAATGTATATACAGGCCCGAGAACCACAATCTAGGCAGAGACCCCTTCTTAAAAGAAGAAAGTAAATATGGGATAACATTCTTTGAGAAACCAGGAGATAGATACATTGTGAGGATGAGAGGTTTTGGCAGGAACGAGAGTAGCTGGTGCTGTTTTCTGTACTTTAAAACCCTTGGACAAAATTCATCCTATAGCTATTATTAAGAAAAGAGTCTTTGTGCAACTTAAATTACCCAGACTTTCCCCTATCTCAAAGGCTGCTTTCTCCTAGAATAGGAACTGAAACAGAACACAGCCCATGCAAGTCCGGTTATCACAGTCACCTGCATTATATCCAGGCGTCTCCCATGTTAAAAGACTATCAAAGCACACCTCCTCTCAGGTGTGGTATTTCCCACACTTGTTCCTCTTCATGCTTTAACACACCCCCGCCCAAACTCAACCAAACACTACCAAGCAAATTTTCCTTCCCACAAGCTCTTCTAATACCAAAAAGCAGGGTATCCCTACAGTTTATCACACAGAAAAGGGAGTTCTGTTCTCTTGCTCTACTGTGAAGGCTCCATGCACCTTAGAATAACACATTATTCACTATGTTCCCCTTGGATTGAGTGCAGGAAATGTTATTTTGCTAACTTGTGCTTTCATGTCCTGAAACACGCTTGTGTGTTGTCATACAGAAGAGTTTAAATCCAAGACCAAGTGTTTTTGTTGCAATGGAAATATTTCAGTTAATGTTTAAGGTTGGAACACAAAACAGAACTGGGGTCCAAATTAGTTGATTAATCATTGCATTCCTGGGTGCAGGAATAGTTTTGTTGAACTCTATCAGGGCAGGAATGAACATCCTCCTGTGAGGTCCTTCCGTGGGAAAGTCTGGGCCTCAATGTTACTCGGCACAGGATACTTCTCTTTTGGCAAAGGCAGAGTAACCAATACTACCACCGAGTAAAATGCACTAAATTGTTGGGTTGAGGAACTTCACGCCTCGGCGGGAAGGCTGGCTTTCTTGTTCTCTGGCGAAGACACACAGCCACACCTCGCCACAAGTGCAGGGGTGATGCGCGACTGAGGCATCAGCTCAGGATCCCGGAGTGGCATCTGCCAGGCCTGCTCTTTTCTTTTTCCTGGTTGTCCTAGACATCACTGTTAGGTTGAGTTCTCTAACCTCTGACGCACCAACTCTTCCTTCACAGGTCCTGCCCCACACAGACTTCTTACACGGATTTCCCTCCCTCCCTCCCTCTCTCCCTCTCTCTTTCTTTCTTATATAAGTTTATTTTTTAATTTCATTTTCCATGAACTTTTTGGGGTATCCTCATAAACCTGCTTTTTATATGTACAGAAATAAATTTCACAATATTTTCACATTCTTTCTTAGACCACTTTTAATGTATTTCTCTTTTCTTTTGTATCCTTTCGTAGGAGTCAAAAACCTTATTTTGGGGGGATACCAATCTAAATGGTCAGCATCAAGAAGAAAATAATCGTAGCCAAATGAGAGGGATTGTCCTAGGCTGTAAGACATGGAACGTAGTACCAGAACACCTGGAGAGAAATGTTATGTGTGTAAATCTTTCCTGGTTCCAAATTTGGGACAAAGCACAAAAGTACTTCAGGGATGGGTGTTTGGACATAGTGGATGAGAGGCTCCTTGGAACACTCACATCCCATGTCAGTGCCTGGATTCCAGTCCTCGCTCTGTGATTCCAGCTTCCTGCTCGTGCACACCCTGGGAGGCAGCAGGTCATGGCTCAGGGGCTTGAGTCCCTGCCACCCACATGGGAGATCTGGATTAAGTTCCCAGCTCCAGCTTTGGCCTGACCCGGCCCAGCTATTGTGGGCATTTGGGTAGGGGACCAGCAAATGGGAGATAACTGTCTCTGTATCTCCCTTTCAAAATAAAGTCTAAACTTTTAAAAATGTTTGAAATACAAAGGAGCCAAACAAAAGGAAGGTTAAGGTAGACTACCAGGTAGAGCACAGAGGGAAAGTGTGATCAGAGGAATGTAAATGATAAATAAAAAAGTTGGGTCACAGCTTCAACTCTGAGCGCTCTAACAGTCATAAGCAAAAAAGAGACAGCTGATCCTCTGCTCCCAAATTGGGGCGAGGGTGAAGGTTAAGGAGAGCCTACTCGGAATCCTGCCCCACTGAGTGCCAGTGAGATACCCCTGGTATCCTCCCAAGGTAGGGGACAGACCTAGTCAATTCTAAATGATGTGACAGTGGAATAAGAATGTCCAGAAAAGGCAAAAATCTGCAGATGAAAGGCTGGCTCGTGGTTGCCGGGGCCTGGGGATAGGGGGAACGTTAGAGAATGGGTGCTGATAGGCACTGAAGGTTTTGGTAGGTGGTGGACAGATTTTAAGTTAGATAGTGGTGATGGCTGTACAACCTTGTGAATTCCACTGAATTGTACACTTTAAATTGTTGAATTTTACAGTATGTGAATTGTGTCTCAACACAACTGTCATTAATTTTTGTGTAAAGAATGCAGTTTATAAAAGACGGTATAATAACCTGCTGCGGGGAAGCAGGTGGTGAGCGGAAGGCCCAGTCTTCCGCAGGCGCCCCTCCAGGGGCAGCGTCTCCACAGCTGTGCCGCTTTCAGGCTGTGCGGGTCGTACTGGGTAGACGTCGAACTGTGCAGTCTCAGCTGCCTTCCATTGTGAACATTCAGTTACTGACCAACTGTAGAAAGGTAAGGGTTATGAGACAGCTGCAGGCATTTGAACACTGAGGCCATGTTAATAGAATGGAATTGCTTTCCATTTTTAATGTATGATGCTGATACGACTTTTAGAAAAAACTTACCTTTTAGAACTAGGTTTAGTTTTAAAATACTCCGTGAGTAGGATATAATGAAACAAAATGTCCGTGCATTGGTAACTATTAAAGCCCAGTTCATCACACCATCTCTCTACTTTTGTGTAAGTTCAAAACATTTTACAATAAAAAGTTAAAGCAGATTTTGTCATTCTCTGTTAACTACAAAAAACTAGCAACATAGCCAGGGTTCTTGCTCATGAGAAATTATGCTATTTGCAGCACTTGTCTCATTTGCTGATTTATGGGTGACTTCTGAGAGATTGGAAGCTTGGGTGCTGGCTCTAAGTCACATGTATAAGTAAGCATGAAATTCTAGTAAGGTCATCCGCAGCTTCTTCAGCCTTCCCCGTGCTTCTCTGGAACTGTGGAAGGAGCAGGCGCTGCTCTGAAAGGCAGAGAGGCGCTCCGGACTCTTCCTCTCTGAAGGGCACCCTTGTTTGCAGCTCTCTGTCTTCTGGTTCTCCCTGCTCTTCAGCAGGCATTGAGCGCTAGAGTGCTTACGTTTATGTCTGCTAGGGAGGGAAGTTAATTTTTTTTTAACAACATACTGAAGAATGGCATTTATCCTTGACTTCCTATATGAACTTGGAACCTACTCAAGCAAACTATGTGCACACACCCTGAAGGCTGTGGACTAAAGGAGGGGGAAGTTGATGGTAGCACATGTTTCAAAGTCAATGCCAGCTTCTGTCTCAGTACTTTTTTCAGTGCTCCTCTTTGTTCCCAGGAGAGAGTGAAACTGGGCATTTGTATTTGCCCCATTTCCTTCTCTGATGCTGAGCACTGGGACTCTTATCTATAGTAACATTTATTGCATTGATAACCCAGGTATTGCTTTACACCGAAAACACAGGTACATCATAACAGAATCTCCTTGAGTGAATGTTTGTGTGTCTACTCTATGCAGGGTTTGCAGAACTGAATTTTTTTTTTTTAACCTATTTGAGTGGCAGAGTTAGGGAGGGAGGGAGGGAGAGAGTCTTCCATCAGCTGATTCACTCCCAAAATGGCCACAATAACCAAGGCTGAGCCAGGCCAAAGCCAAGATTCAGGAGCTTCTTCCGGGTCTCCTATATGGCTGCAAGGGCCCAAGCGCTTGGGCCATCTTCCACTACTTTCCCAGTGGAAAGCAGGGAGCTGGATCAAAAGTGGAGAAGCCTGGACTTGAACTGACACCCATATGGGATGCTAGTGGTGCTACCCAGTATGCCAGAGCGTTAGCCCCAGAGCTGAGTTCTTACACTGATTTTGGATTCACAGCATTATCTTCCCTTCAGAACCAACACTGCTAGGTTTTGGGGACAGTGTTGGGCTTCTGGGAGTTCCCAGACCATTGGTCTCAAGGTAAAAGAGGTGAAAGTGCATTGCAGGTTACATGTTCCACCACCAAGCCATATCCTCCAGGGCAGTTCAGTCTGATTTGTTGGAAGTACCAAGTGACCCTGACCTGGCGGTGGGCGGGGATCAGTAAAAAATGCTTCAGGATGAGGTTGCTTGTGATGGCAGAGGAACATTTGAGTTTCCACATTACTTAGACCTTAATGACAGGCACATAGTGCCAAGGCATAAGGTTAATTATCTATCTATCTATCTATCTATCTATCTATCTATCTATCTATCTATCTGTATATTTATCCTGTTTCTCTAAGTCAAGATCTCTCTGGAAATTGTCTTCTTGGATATTCGTCCACACTACAGGTGCCGCTCTGGACTGTTAATCTCCCTCAGCCATAGCAGTAGTGTGCCACGTACTGAACACTTCTGAACCAACAAATTGCACGCACATCTCCTTTAATCCTTAGAGCAAGCCCTGTGAGGTAGTTGTCTCTGTTTTACAGCAAAGGAAACAAAAGCTGAGCAAGGTCAGACATAGGAGGGTATTTCAAAAAATTCATGAAAATGGAATTAAAAGAAGCTGACTTTGCAAGAATTTTTTTTTTGAAATCTATGCGTGTATGGGATCTTCAGAAAGTTCATGAAAAGTGTGTATTGTGAAAACCTGTACAACATTTTCTTGCACCCAGATAATTAGACATATCTGTTAGTTCTATGTGAGCTTTTTGGAGTATTCCCATATTCACACAGCTAGTTAGTGCTGAAGCTGGGAATCGCACCCAAGTGTTACAGTTTCAGAGCCCGAGCTATTTTCCCTGTGTGTTGTCTGAAGGTTGTATTTGGTAGATTTGCTAAATTTATGCACACTTTGGATGGTTGACAAGCCTTTTGCATACATCCTAAGTTTATATGATGTGAAATACTTACGGGTCTATAAGGAATATCAAAGGCATTGAGTAGAACTCTTTGACCAAACCCATATTTTGTAGCCTAGGCATGTGCATGAAGGCAAAGACTGCCTTCTCCTGTTGCTGTTTGGAAGTTTGGCCTTTTGCTGTTGTAGCAGGGTTTCACAAAGCGTTCTCAGTGCCTAAAGCAAACTGCTCACCTTCCTTGTGGGAAAGACAGTAACTGTTCTCAGGTAGTGAGCTCAATGAGTTTCAGAGCATAGTGTTAATAAAGGCTAATCTCTTTAGATATGAGCCAGTTAGCATGGGTGGGTGTGTAAACAGATACTGTCCCAGGCTGGTTAAGGTGTGTGTGGATAGGTTGTATCTGTAACCATTAATCAAAAATCAATCAGCAAACATTTACTAAGCATTTGCCACGTGCCTAACCCTGTGCTAGGAGCTCTGAAGGATTAAAAAAAAAAAAAAAACTTTACACTGAATTTATACAGATTTGACTCAAGGAACTGTGAATGAGAATGCAGAGGCAGAAGACTGGCAGCATCTCTGGTGGCTTCGTAGAAGAGGTTGGATCTGAGGTTGATTTGATTGTGCTGGTGTCTTGAGTACAAATAAAATTCAAGGAAGAGGATAAAAGAGGGAACTGGGAGACATTCTGAATGCAGGAAAAGATGTCAAGTTGTACAATGAGCCCTGGGAGTTGAACAGAACAGCTTTGTGAGGCCCGAGATACTTGCTGAAACCGTGGACTATCTTGAGCACTGAACCAAGACTTTCAGATTTCATTCTGTAGCCTCCCAAGTTTCTGATCTGTAGGGAGAGATGATCAAAACAGGTGGCTGGCTACAGGTGGAATGGTTTGGTGGGGGGGGGGGCAATTAGGAGGCTGTCAATATGTTTAGGAATTGGATATTAAGGGTTGAATAAGGAAGCTGAAAAAAAGAGGCACCTGGGAGGGATCGTGAAGCGAGGAGACACAGGGCTTGTTGTGGTAGGGACTGGATGTGCTAAGGAAGTGGGATAATCAAAGATAGTCCAGCGATTCTCATCAGGGCAATCTTGGGAGCAGGACATGCTGCTGCTGTTTCTTTAAGTGTAAGAAGGAAATCGGGAGGGGGAGATGGATTTGAGGAGATAAGCTTTTACATTTGCAGCACTGGGATAGCTTAAGGAAGTGGTGGGGGATGCTGGCTCCACCCTGCTTGTCTCTGGGTTGGGCAGTTATTTTTGCGTGATATAGTGGCAGCCTGCTCCTGCCGGAATGACCTGGTATTGAGGTGATTTATTTTTTTCACAAGGGATATGAGAGCTGTTTTTTTCTAGATAATATATATCATCTTTTCTGAATCTTTTTCAGCAATGTTTTTTTTTTTTTTTTTTTAAGATTTTCTTTATTCGAGAGAGAACGTTACAGTGAGAAGGAGAGACAGAGAGAAAGGTCTTCCATCTGCTGGCTCACTCCCCAAATGGCCGCAACGGCCAGAGCTGCACCAGTCTGAAGCCAGGAGCCAGGGGCTTCCTCCAGTCTCCCACACGAGTGCAGGGGCCCAAGCATTTGGACCATCCTGTACTGCTTTCCCAGGCCATAGCAGAAAGCTGGATCAGAAAAGGAGCAGCTGGGACTAGAACAGGCGCCCACATGAGATGCCGGCGCCGCAGGCGGAGGATAAACCTACTGCACCATAACTCTGGCCCTCTCAACAATGTTCTTTCTCCCAAGATGAGAAAGGAGACCAGATGCCTCAAGACAATTAGAAGCTGGAGCAAGAGACAGAGTTGGAGGGCTGGGTAGGGTGGACACGGGTGAAAAGCAGGCTTACAGGTGTGCGATCGTACTCGGGAGTAGTGTCAGTCACCTCCAGCTCCAGGGAAACAGGACAAGTTCAGAGTCAGGAAAGTGCGTGTTCCTGGAGGAGAGTGGTTATGTTGGGAAAGTCATCCTGTACTCACAGTTGTCAGTTTCACTTGCGCCCCTGGAGAGGCACAGCATAAACAGAAAGAGCTGGGGCTTTATATCACATGGCATCTTTTTTTAAAAAAATTATTTATTGGAGAGGTAGAGTTACAGACAGAGGGAGAGACAGAGAGAAAGGTCTTTCTTCTGCTGGTTTGCTCCCCAGATGGCCATGACAGCCAGAGCTGCACCAATCTGAAAAGCCAGGAGCCAGGAGTTTCTTTTGGGTCTTCCACGTGGGTGCAGGGGCCCAAGAACTTGGGCCGTATTCTGCTGCTTTCCCAGGCCATAGCAGAGAGCTGGATCAGAAGAGGAGCAACCGGGACCAGAACCGGAGCCCATTTGGGATGCCTGCATTGCAAGCGGAAGAGTAACCTGCACCACAGCACCAGCCTCCAACACGGCATCTAAGACTTCAATTTGTCTGTCCCTCACCACTCGAAGTCCCCTGAATTCTCTCTGGAGCCAGAAGCCGGGAATTTATCCCGGCCTATCACCTGAATGGCAGAAACCTAAGCACTAGTTAAGGGAGAATTAAAATCTAGTAAGTAGTTTCTATGTCTTAATTCATTCTCTCTCTCTCTCTCTCTCTCTCTCTCTCTCTCTCTCTCTCTCTCTCTTTCTCTTTTTATTTGAGAGGCAGAAGAGAAAAGTTCTCATTTGCTATTTCACTCCCCAGATCCCACAATGGCCAGGATCGGGCTGGGCTGAAGCAGGAGTCAGGAACTCAACCCAGGTCTCCTACGTGGTGGAAGGGACCAACTGCGTAAGCCACTACTTGCTGCTTCCCAGGATGCCTGGTAGTAGCAGCTAGAATCTGAAGCTGGAACCAAGACACAGAGCTGGAGGTTGAACTTTTAACCATTGGGCTGAAATAGTTCCCCCTCTTATTTATTTCTTTAGAAGTTTTAAATTATGCACTAATTAGCTTTAGGCCCTGGGAAATGTACAAAAATATATGCATTTCAAATTTTTTTCACCAAAAATCTTAGATTTTACATGAACATTTTGAAACTCCCTTATGTATAAAGCATATTCTAATTTCATTGAGAAAATTAAATTTCTCATGGAAAATGTTTCAGCTGTGTTGGAATACAAAAGGGAAGAAATGTATAGACCACTTCTCTCTAATATTGGAGTACACAGAAAATGAAGAGCTTTTTTTTTTTTTAATTTATTTAAAAGGCAGAGTGACAGAGAGAGAGACAGACCTTTCATCCACTACTTCATTCCCAAATGCCCTCAATAGCTGGGGCTGGGCTAGGCTGGAGCCAGAAGCTAAGAATTCTGTCCTGGCCTCTCACCTGAGTGGCAGGAACCTAAGCACTTGGGCCATCACCTACTTCCTCCCAAGCACGTTTGCAGGAAACTGGATTGAAAGTGGAGGGAAGGCCTGCACTGCGGCTCACTTGGCTAATCCTCCGCCTGTGGCGCCGGCACCCCGGGTTCTAGTCTGGTTGGGGCGCCGGATTCTGTCCCGGTTGCTCCTCTTCCAGTCCGGCTCTCTGCTGTGGCCTGGGAGTGCAGTGGAGGATGGCCCAAGTGCTTGGGCCTCTGCACTCCCACGTGGGAGACCAGGAGGAAGCACCTGGTTCCTGGCTTTGGATTGGCGGCTGTAGCAGCCATTTGGGGGGTGAACCAATGGAAAAGGAAGGCCTTTCTCTCTCCTTTCTCTCTCTCTCTCTTCTCTAACTCTGCCTGTCAAAAAAAAAAAAAAAAAAAAGTAGAGGGAAGACTACATCCCAGGCACTCTGACAGGGCATGTGGACATTCTAAGTACCAGTGTGACCCACTGTACCACAATGCCCACCCCAGAAGTGTTTTAATTAATTTAAATGTTTTTCTCTGAAAAAGGTAGTCAGCCTGCAAGTTTATTAGATAATAGTAGTTCCATCATTCAGTAGTCCTGTCCCTGCACATGTGTAGTTGATGGAGTAACAGTTGTAGCATATGTGTTCATTCTTTTGGATCCTCAATATATATAACATGTGAGAAAGGAAAGCCCCAAGGGGTTATGTAAATTATTGTCCAGCCATGCCATGTCCAGCCTTTGTAGCCATTGAAATTAATGTTTCTGATGAATATTTAATGAATTGTGCAATATGTTAGTGGAAAGGTTTGCTGAGCAATAATCAGCAGCATGATCCTACTTTTGTGAATACTCGCACAACTGCAATAGCATTCATCAGACTGTTAGCAGTTGGTGATAGAGTCACTAGTGACCTTAGTTTTACAATAGAAGATGTTACAAGAAGCGACTTTGGTAAGGCGAGAATATGATTGATTTCCGTAAATTTCAAAGGAAATGCATGTGTTCCAGTGATGTGGAGGTTGTTTAGCTTTGATAGGCTGCTGTGGTGGTGGCCTGGACCGTTGCTCTCCTCGTTTAGAGAGGCTAGTTTTTGAGCCGTGATGAAGGAATTCAGAGTGCCTGAGGGTGAAAGGTCTGTGACTCATCTGAGAAGGGTCTGGGTTGGACAGTAGGGCCGGGGGTGGTTGGAGGACCAAGAGAGCTAAGAGGGCTGTGAGCCGTCTCTTCCTAGGAGAATGCTGTCTCTCAGTGTTGACAGCTGCTTGGAAAATGTGCATAGGTAGGTAGTTGTCAGTGGAGGAAGACTGTGGATTACAAGTGATCTGGGCAGGAAATTGTACAAACCTTCGGCAACTCTGCTGTGGCCTGGGAAAGCAATAGAAGGTAGCCCAAGTGCTTGGGCCCCTGCACCCACGTGGGAGACCCGGAAGAAGCTCCTGGCTCCTGGCTTCGGATTGGCACAGCTCTGGCCATTGTGGCCATCTGGAGAGTGAACCAGCGGATGGAAGATCCCCCCCCCCCCCCCCGCCTCTCAACTCTTTGTGTAACTCTGACTTTCAAATAAATAAATAAATCTTTTTTTTTTTTAATAAAAAAAAAGAAACCTTCAGCAAGCACCAGGTTGACATTGTGTTTTCTATGACGTAGACTTAAGGCTAAGAGTTTTATTAAATTGTTATTATTTCATTCAGTTCTCCTAACGCTGTAAGGTACAGGCATTGTTAGCCCCAATTTATACATGAAGGAACAGTGGCTCGGAGATTAAATGACTTGCCCAAGAGCTCATGGTTTAGAAGAGAAAGGGCCAAGATATGACCCCATCTACCTTTACTCTGGAAATAGTTCCGGGGAAGTGGGATGAGTGTTATGCCAGGTGAGGTGATTTAACTGGGAGAATCGCTGTCCTTTGCTTTGGAGGGTTTCAAAGTCCAGAGGGATTTATGACCTATAGGTAAAAGGTGAATAGCTAATACATTTCCAAAGTCAAAGGCAAGTTGTGGGCATTTCCTGAGGGATCCTTTGACAGTGCAGCTTTCCAGTATCACGAAGAGGGTGTTCCCCACAGAAAACGAAGCATCCTCTTGTCTTTGCACACCTGTCTGTGTAACGTGAGCCAGCACAGTGATTCTCACTGCAGCCCCCTTGCCATCAACTGGGAACTTCCAGCAATGTGAATGTTCATGCCCTGCCCCGGATCAGGCCATGTGTGTATTAGCAGTCTCCAGTGGATCCTGATGCATGCTAGTGCCTGAGCTAGGAGATCATCCCTGCCTTTGATGAGTCTTCAGTCACACATCATCCGGAAAGGAGGATGAAAGCCAACATGCTGCTGTGTTTTTGGTGTCCTTTTAATTTTTGTTAAAGGTGTGTGCCTGATTGGTCTCAGGAACAGGATCTTTGCTTTCTGAGCCAAGCTGATTCATGATCTTGGCTTGATGTCGGGAACCTTTTTAACACACTGCAGCATCTCTGTTCATTGTAATAGTGCCTTTGCCTTTCAGTGAGCCATCATATCCTGGCTAATTCCCAGTCTGATTGTAACTCCTGTTTTATTTTCGCATTGGGCAGTAAATAAAACAGCATCAAGATTTTTCCCTAAAATTACCCAGAGGGAGGAGTGATGTCCATCAAAGATAGTGGTGTCCTGCATAGTACTGCTGCACCTGGGAGGAGGTGGCCTGAGTGTTACCATAGAGATTTAGGGATAGGCAGTTGCCATATGAGTAGAAACCAGTCTTCATTCAGGAGAGCAGTTGGCCCATTCATGAATTGTTTACACTTCCAGTATCAATGCTAATTGCTTGTTTGAACCATGGACTCCAGCCTTCATTATAATCATTAGTGTCTAATTAGTAATTGATTATGCATTTCAGTTCTCTAAGTGGGCTGAATCTTTATTAGATTTTGAAAAAAAATATTTACTTTAAAGATTATTTGATAGGTAGAATGATAGAGACAGGTCCTCCATCTACTGGTTCACTCGCCAAATGACCGCAATGTCTGGAGCTGAGCCAATCCAAAGCCAGGAGCCTGGAGCTTCCTCCTGGTCTCCTGTGTGGGTGCAGGGACCCAGGGACTTGGGGCATCTTCAGCTGCTTTCCAAGATGCATCAGCAGAGAGCTGGATCACGAGTGGAGCCGCTGGGACTCAAACTGGCACTCATGATGCTGGCACTGCAGCCCGCAGCCCTACCCATTATACATGGTGCCAGTCCCATTTATTAGATTTTTAAAAAATATTTGTTCATTTGAAAGAGTAAGAGAAAGTAAGAGATTCTGTCCATCTCCTGGTTCACTCCCTGATGGCTGCAACAGCCAGGTCTGGACCAGACCAAAGGCAGGACCAGGTCTCCCACATGAGTGGCAGGGACCCAAATATTTAGGCCATCTTCTGCTGCCTTCCCAGGCTCATTGACAGGAAGGTGAATCAGAAGTAGAGTAGCTGGGACTGGAACCAGTGCTCTGATATGGGATGCCAGCATCATGGTTGGCAACTTAACGTTATGCTGTGCCCCAAAGCCGTTCTCAAGTTGAATATTTTTTTTTTTAAGAATTATTTTACTTGAAAGGCAGAGTTACATAGAGACAGAAGCAGAGGTTGAGAGAGAAAAGTCTTCTATCAGCTGGTTCACTCCCCAGATGGCTGCAGTGGCCGGAGCTATATTCCAGACCCAGGAGCCAGGAGCTTCTTCTCGGTCTCCCATGTGAGTGCAGGAGCCCAAGGACTTGTGTCATCTTCCACTGCTTTCCCAGGCCATAGCAGAGAGCTAGATTGGAAGTGGAGTAGCCAGGACTTGAACCAGTGCCCATAAGGGATGCTGGCATTGCGGGCAGTGGCTTTACCCTCTATGCCACAGTGCCACCCCACCCACTAAGTTAAATCTTTAAATGACTCCACTTCTGTTCTTTGCCTTCTGACTGTATTTTCAGAACCAGGAATCTGAAAATAAACTAATAGGTAAATTCTTCTTTACAACATGGCCTTGACTGTGTAAAAGTTTAGGTTAAATTACTTTTCTCAATAAAAACCAATCTAGAAAAGGGAGAAGTTTTTGAATTACTGTGCCTATTTTAAAATAAATTTAATGGTTGGTAAGTGTACCTTGTGGAATTTCTGAGGTTATCAATGACATTGGAAGTTTTTCTGTCAAGAACTTGGGGAACAGGTTTTGCAGAATGAGACTTATCAGGTTGGCTTTTGAGAATTACATGGAGAGAGCCAGAGTTTATGACCAGGGCTGTCACAGTGCAAGGTGGGGCAGATGAGGTGGCAGTTGGCATATTCTAAAGCAAGAGGTGGGGAATTCAGCTTCTAGTGATTGTTACACATTAAGCCTTACTAGTAAGTGCTGCTGGCCTGGGATTTGCTGGCCAGGGATTTTTAAGAAATAAATTCTGTGACTTGGAAGAGAGCTTATTTATAACCTATTATTGAGAGGAAAGAAAATTGGTATTTGAAAAGGTTGCTGTTTGACTTCCCACGATACAGGCAGCGGCAGGCTCTGTGGTGTGTTTTTCTGTTTGCCAGTTGCTGTTCCTGGTGTTAAGGCACAATAGTGCTTGTTTCCTGACACATGGGCAGCCATGACGCCAACTCCTGTTCCCTCATTGCCTTTTCTGCTGCTGCCTCTGAGGGCAGTCTGAATAGGATATCTTTAAAGAGTGATAGGAAGAGTCCAGCTCTCTGCTGTGGCCCGGGAAGGCAGTGGAGGAAGGCCCAAGTGCTTGGGCCCTGCACCTGCATGGGAGACCAGGAGGAGGCACCTGGCTCCTGGCTTTGGGGGGGAGGGTGAACCAACAGAAAGGAAGCCATTTCCATCTTTCTTTTTCTCTCACTGTCTAACTCTGCCTGTCAAAAAAAAAAAAAAGTGATAAGAAGAAAACTTCACCATCACATTTGGGACCCTCCAGTCCATTGTCTGCATCCAGGCCTGTGATAACAGAGCATCTAGACTCTAAATACCAAAGACTTCCAAGCCCAGGACTGGTGGTGGTTCCATAACTTCAGGATGAAAGTCATGAATCTGGATGTTGCTGTTTTTCAGAGCTTTTTGAAGATGTTACTATTTTGAAAGTTAATTTTTTAAAGATTTATTTATTTGAAGAGTTACAGAGAGAGTGGGAGAGACAGAGATCTTCCATCTGCTGGTTCACTCCCTAAGTGACCACTACGGCCAGAGCTGGGCCTGGCCAAAACCAGGACCCCCATCCAGGCGTGCTGTGCAGATGCAGAGGCCCAAACACCTGAGCCATCATCCTCAGGAACATTAGCAGGGAGCTGGATCAGAAGTGGAACATCCAGGACTCAAATCAGCGCCCTTTAAGGATGCTGGCATTGAAGGCAGCAACTTAACTTGCTACACCACAACATGAGCTCCAAACATCTAAATTTCTTCAGAGCAGTTAAAGGGTCCCTGTTTGTACAATGTAAAGCTAGGAGTTTTTTTGTTTTTTGTTTTTTACAGGCAGAGTGGACGGTGAGAGAGAGAGACAGAGAGAAAGGTCTTCCTTTTGCCGTTGGTTCACCCTCCAATGGCCGCCGTGGCCGGTGCACCGCGCTGATCCGATGGCAGGAGCCAGGTGCTTCTCCTGGTCTCCCATGGGGTACAGGACCCCAGGACTTGGGCCATCCTCCACTGTCTTCCCAGGCCACAGCAGAGAGCTAGCCTGGAAGAGGGGCAACCGGGACAGAATCTGGCGCCCTGACGGGGACTAGAACTCTGTGTGCCGGCGCCGCTAGGCAGAAGATTAGCCTATTGAGCCTTGGTGCCGGCCAAAAAGCTAGGAGTTGTAAATGAACATTTAGTTCTGGAAGAACGAAGAGCCTTGAAATTCCATTGATGAATAGCTGAATAATTATCCTCAGCTCATAGCAATTTGAAAATTGTTCATTTTGGAGTTTCTGGGTCTCAGACTTGTTTTTTGATGTTTTTGATGTTGCTGTATACTGAATCATGCTTCTAAAAGGAGGCATTCTAGGGATGCAGAAGAGCCCATTGGTGCACAGAGATCATTACACACCTGCTTTTGTAACTTTAAACAGCAAGGAGGATCCTTGTTGTCTATATTCCAATGAAAGGATCTTTTTTTCTCCTGCTACATAATATTTCAGATACTTTCTACAGGAATTCCTCGCTTAAGAATCTGATTTAAATAAAAGTTTGAACAAAAGTTACCCACAAGTGCTTGGCTTACGTACTATGATCAAGGTTTCCTGGTGGCTTTATTCCCCTCCCTGCTCCACCTGCATATACAGTCTTCCTCTTAAAGGCCTATGAAGCTCATAAATCTAACTGCCTCCAACGCCTGTTAGTGAGAGCTACCTGTTTTGACCCAGAAGGGAGAGACATTCAGTGTGAACTAGTGTCCCAGTGCGGGAAAGGCCAGCCCCTCTGAATTCTGATTCCCCGGCTGGTCTTCCCCGTGTTGCTCAGGGAAATCATCGTTAAGTAGATCAATCCATGCTTCTTCGAGGAGGTGGCCATGGAGTCGGCCTGCCATTGGGAGAGCCTGCCCCTGAGAGCGCCGCTGTTTGGAACCAGCTGCCGTCACGTGCACAGTTGCTGTGCGCAGTCAGGTGGCATGCCCGTTTGATCAGCGCTGGAAGTATGGCTTCCTTCCCCTTTGAATGCCCCACCTGCTCAGAGTGCCCCCCGGTGACATGTATAGGCCTTGTAGAGTGTATTTTACATTAATTGAGTGATAGATTATTTTTAGAATCAAGGATTAAGTTAGAGTTGAATTTGTGTGTGTGTGTGTGTGTGTGTGTGTGTGTGTGTGTACATCTTTCCCAGTAAACTGTAGCTAAATGTTTTTGTGTTTTTTAGTAGATTTTAGAATCATTATCTTTGGGGTCCTTGTAATAGGGTAGCTTCTTTGAAGACCAGAGTGGTTTAGTTGCGGTCCTACCTGGGGGAAGGTCATCTTCATAAACCCAGGTTCTTGGCTCCTTCAGTTAGCAAGGACTATGAAAAAGTGGGCCTATCCTTGCCAAGAAGGGAACTTGCAGACCACCCAGCAAACCAGAGGGAGGCGAGGACTTTCTTCCCTGTCGTGCAGGCTGCCCGCAGCCCACAGCCCACGACTGTGACTACTGCCCAGTGGGATCCACGGTATTAAAAGGTGCTGCCGATATTTCAACCTGTTAGGAAGCAGCTAGCCTGTGGCCTGTGACCAGAGCTGTTTGCTTGGCCAGCTGCTCTGGGCACTCAATTTCATGGCCAGTGTTTTCTTTGTGAGTGTCTTGTTCTGTTCGGTTTCCTGCTGCAGTGGGAAGGGCTGGGAGTTGTGGGAGCCAAGGGGAGAGGACGACAGAAGATGGTCGGACTCATTTCCTGAATCGTCTTAGGCATTCTCGCGTTTCTTGGTTCCATCTTGGCTGGGCAGCGTTTCCCACTGGTTTGTCAGACCAGCTTTCCCAGCCGCCTCGGGGGCGGGAAGGAAAACCACACCTTGCTCTGTGTCTACCAGTTAACAGGCAGAGTTTTGTTCAGACAATATTTATAGAGCCTTCCTACTAACCTCGAACCCTGCAACCTTGTACCCTTGAAAAGTTTGTTCTCTTTCCCTGGCCTCCCATGTGACTGTTTGGGCCTGGCAGCACACTGCAGATGGGCAGTGATGGTGCCCCTCTGTCTGCAGGCTGCATGCCACAGCAGCTCACCCTGCACTTGGTTGACTGTGCCCCAATTTAGGGTGAGGGAGAGTTTGTGGGGAAGGGTCCAGGTGGATTGTCTTCCACTACTTTGCCTTTAGTTGGTCGAGTTAATCCCTTGTGATCAGAGGAAGTGCAGAGTTGTGCCTGGAAACAGGAGTTCAGCCTCCAGAGCCAGTGAGCTCTGGCTTCTGGCTCTGCCACTCACTGACAGCAAGATCACAGTCCTCCAGATTAGTGTCCCTGGTCACTGTGGGAATAGATTAGAAGCCATCTAAATATCCAACAATGGGAATGGGTTAAATAAACTAGAACTTATTAAGAAATACAATTTTGAATGTTTAATGCTGTATGAAAACATAATCTGTGTAGAGTTTAAGAATAAAGATACAGGGGCCAGCATTGTGCAGAGGGTTAAGTCGCTGCTTGCAATGCCGGCATCCTGTATGGGAGTGCCAGTTCGAGTCCCAGCTGCTCCACTTCTAATGTAGCTTCCTGCTAATTGCCTGAGAAGGCAGCAGCAGATGGCCCAAGTCCTTGAGCCCCTGGCATCCACTTGGGAGATGTGGATGGAGCTCCTGGTTCCTGGCTTTGGTATGAACCAGCAATGGAGAATCTCTTTCTGTCTCTCCCTCTATTACTCTGCTTTTTGAATAAATATATAAATAAGTCTTAGAGGAAAAAAAAGATACAAAACATCATGGAAAGTATGATTAACTTTATAAAAACAAAGAAAGGAAAGTATCGAGTTATTAATAGTAGGTTCCTCTGATGGGATTATAGAAGATTATAAACTTCTTTTCTAATTTGCTGCAATGAGCATTTATTACCTTTTTTGCAGGATATATTATACACAACAACACATAAAAATACATGTGTGCAGCTTCATGAATAAGTGAATACCCCTGTAGCCACTATCCAGGTCAAGAACATTAAAATTATTAACAATAAAAATTATGCTAAAAATACTTAGCTCCTGAGTCTCTCACGTGGCAATGCGTGGAATAAAATGAGACTGTATATGAAAGTACTCATGCTTATTTAACCTTAAGACGTCCATCCAACGTTAGGAGTTGCCTTTTGCCTTTAAAGTGCCAAGGATGACAGGTGTACATGAGCAATAAGTCATTGCCAAAGTCTGAGGAGGCTGCTTTGGCCATGCAGAGATTTGCACTGAAGAGTGGGCCACTTGCAGCCTCTGCACACGTGTCCCTTCCCAGGGAGCCCCTGGAGGCACAGCCTTAGGTGCTCAGAAAACTGCTGGGGCTGAGCTGATGTTAAAAAGCCTACTCCCTCCACTCTAGGCTGGACAACCTTGGTTTTCTATGCTACCTGGATGGTTACATGTGGTGGAAGGAGGTTGTAGGTGTGTGTTGGTTTCACCAAGGTCATAGTCTATGTAGTAAAGTGTTTGCTTTATTACTGAATCATCTGATTTGATTTGAAATATTGGGAAAAGGCAATGAATCTAAATTTCTTTTACCTGTTATGATTGCTAAGGTTAGCATTATAATTTGTAGGCCAAATGCAGAATGAAAATGTAGAATCCTTGTTCAAAAACAGGGAGAAGTGGTAAAGGTACCAGAACACAAAGCCTTTTTTCCTTTCTTTTATAGTCTGTTGACTTGTCATGGTATGTTTTGTTTGCAAGTTAATGTCATTCTGAATGAAGAAAAATATTAGTATGGATTTTGCTTTTCACCTTTATATCGTGCAGTGCAGTTTAAAATGCAAATATGGAGTATTTTATCTGTGAAATCATCAAAATCACATTTGTATCTTGTAGATCATACATTGGTCTTACCAAGACAGTGGAAATGTTGCACCAAACTCAGGTTTTTTTTTTTTTTTTTTTAAGATCTTATTTATTTATTTGAAAGAGAGTTACAGAAAGAGAGGGTTCACTCACCCAATGGCTGCGTTGACCAGGGCTAGGCCAGACTGAAGCCAAGGGCCCAGAACTCCATCTGGGTCTCCCACATGGGTGCAGTGGTCCAAGGATTTGGGTCATTTTCCCCTTCACAGGGAGCTGGATTAGAAATGGAGCAGCCAGGGGCTGGCGCTGTGGTGTAGTGGGCTGAGCCTCAACCTGCAGTACCACCATCCCATATGGATGCTGATTTGAGCCCTGGCTGCTCCACTTTCAATCCAGCTCCCTGCTATGGCCTAGGAAAGCAGTGGAAGATGGCTGAAATCCTTGGGCCTCTGTACCCACGTGGGAGACGTAAAAAAGGCTCCTGGGTCCAGATGGACCCAGCCTTGGCTATTGCAGCCATCTGGGGAATGAACCAGTGAACAGAAGACCTTTTTCTCTGTCTCTCCTTTCCTTATCTGTAACACTACCTCTCAGATAAATAAATAAATCTTTTTTAAAAAAGAAAATAAAGGGGGCCAGCACTGTGGCACAGTGGGTTAATGCCCTAGCCAAAAGTGCCGGCATCCCATATGGGCACCAGTTTGAGTCCCGGCTGCTCCTCTTACAATCCAGGTCTCTGCTATGGCCTGGGATAGCAGTAGAAGATGGCCCAAGTCCTTGGGTCCCTGCACCCACGTGGGAGACCTGGAGGAAGCTCCTGACTCCTGGCTTCGGATTGGCACAGCTCTGGCCATGGCAGCCATCTGGGGAGTGAACCAGCAGATGGTCGACCTCTCTCTCTGTCTCTTCATCTCTGTGTAACTCTGTCTTTCAAATAAATAAATCTTAAAAAAAAAAAAAAAGAAAAAGAAAAAGAAGAAGGAAAAGAAAGAAAAAAGAAATGGAGCAGCCAGGACTGGAACTGGCACCCATATGGAATGCCTCCATAGCAAACAGTGAGTTAACCTGCTGTGCCACAACACAGCCCAAACCCAGCTGTTTTTATTTCACTTCTTAATTTGTGCATATTCTAGCAATACTCTCTGCTTTTGGTTTGCAGATAAGTAGAGGCTAGTGGAAAATGGAGTGCGGGGTGCCTTATCTTTTCCTTTTACATCATTCACCATCATGTTCAGTGGAAATGATCAGCTAATACTAGGAAGTAACTGTGTGTGCTGTACAGTTCCTTGATCATTGATGTTTCTCGGAGTGCCATTGCCTTCTGGGTTGGAAGCAAGTTCTGGTTCAAATGGAAAATGTGGCTTCTTGGGGCTACAATCTCACTCAGCTTACCTTGTACATGCTCTGAGTTTTGTTCTGCCCAGTGGGTCCCCAGAATCCTGTGCTCATAGGACATTGCCAGTGCTGTGTGCAAATAGGGTGACAAGGAATGGCAGCACACATGTTGCATGGATCTTGTGCACACACACATGCTCCATTGTTCTATTGGGTTTTACACTCAACTTGAAAGTTTGAAGGTGACTTACTAAGAATTTCTATGTAAGCATCAAACCAAAGTTGGGGCCTTTCTCAGAACAGGGTGCTGTGTGACTGTATGGGTTTCATGCCCTGACTTTTTTTTTTTTAAGATTTATTATATTTAGGGGCTGGCGCTGTGGCGCAGTAGGTTAATCCTCTGCCTGCAGCGCTGTCATCCCGTATGGACTCCAGTTCTAGTCTTGGCTGCTCCTCTTCCAATCTAGCTCTCTGCTGTGGCCTGGGAAAGCAGTAGAAGGTGGCCCAAGTACTTTGGCCCCTGCACCCACGTGGGAGACCAGGAAGAAGCTCCTGGCTGCTGGCTTCGGATTGGCGCAGCTCAGGCCGTTGCGGCCATTTGGGGAGTGAACCAATGGAAGGAAGACCTTTCTCCTTGTCTCTCCCTCTCACTGTCTGTAACTCTAGTTCTCATATAAATAAATAAGTATTTAAAAAATTTGAATATCTAAACTTTTTTTAAAAAAAGATTATATTTATTTGAAAGTTAAGAGTTACACAGAGAGAGAAGGAGAGGCAGGAAGAGAGAGATGTCTTCCATCTGCTGGTTCACTCCCCAGATGGCCACAACAACCAGAGCTGCACCAATCCAGAGCCAGGAGCCAGGAGCCTCCTCTGGGTCTCCCACGCGGGTGCAGGGGCCCAAGCACCTGGGCCATCTTCTACTGCTTTCCCAGGCCACAGCAGAGAGGGGGATTGGAAGTGGAGCAGCCAGGACTCAAAGCACTGCCCATATAGGATGCCGGCACTGCAGGCGGCGGCTTTATCCACTATGCCACAGTGCTGGCCCCCTGATTGATTGATTGATTGACTGATTTTTTGACAGGCAGAGTGGACAGCGAGAGAGCCAGAGATAAAGGTCTTCCTTTACTGTTGGTTCACCCTCCAATGGCCACTGTGGCCGGTGCTCTGCGGCCGGTGCACCGCGCTGATCCGAAGCCAGGAGCCATGTGCTTCTCCTGGTCTCCCATGGGGTGCAGGGCCCAAGCACTTGGGCCATCCTCCACTGCACTCCCGGGCCACAGCAGAGAGCTGGCCTGGAAGAGGGGCAACCAGGACAGAATCCGGCGCCCTGACCGAGACTAGAACCCAGTGTGCGCAAGGTGGAGGATTAGCCTGTGGAGCCACGGCGCAGGCCCTGATTTATTTTTGTAGTCCTAATAACCAGTTCCTATTGTTGCCATTTCCCATGGCTTTCTGTTCTGGGTTATGATTTTGGCTTCTCTGTAATCCCCATAGGGCCCTAAATTTTTTACTGTTCAGGGTGAATTCCAGGGTTTTTGACAGTGACAAATGGTAGTTATTCTTGGGACAAGGTGTCACTCACTATTGATACCAATTCATTCTATCAGCATGTGTTTATCAGTCAGATTGGCCCATGAATAGGAAAGAAGGCTAAATTTGAAAGACCAGGCTCAAGATTTAGAAAGTTTCATAAAAATCAGATTTTATAACCAGTAGCATTAAAATTGCTCTTCTCCTGGCACAAGGAACTCCCCATATGTTGTTTTCAGGTTTATGAAATCATCAGTGGACTGATAAAATGTTTTCAAACCAATAACTTGCTGAACTTTTCCCTAAGAGTATTGTGCATGCTATTTGAGTATTTTTGCCCCTGTGGCCCTGGATAGCATGATTCCTTGAGAAGAAAATATCCAAACATTCCCTCCATTTGTATCAAGTGTTGGCAATCCCTTAAGTGAGTGGAAGCCACAAGCTTGCTGGTTAAGAGCTTAAGTCCCGGTTGGGCAAACCCTAGTTTGCTTCCTGGCTGCAACCCTTACTAGGGAAATGACCTTGAGCGAGTCATCCACAGTTCTGAGCTTGGTTTCTTTCCCTGTGAAAACGAGTAGCTAGCTCAAAGAATTGTGCTAGACAGTGTACAGAAAATAGGTGAGTTTAATGTTGGACACAGAGAAGGCATTCAGTCCATTTTAACTACTTTGATCATTAGTATACATAAAGCTGGGAGAATAAACATACTTCAAATGATTATGCATTTAGGTTTGGAGGTGAGTAAATTTGGTAGTCTACACTAGTGTTCTTGGAAACCCAGCAGGTAGAAGTTAAATATAAAGGAGAAAATAATATTGATCAGTACTAGACTGTGAGTGTTTTAACAATAACAATTTGTCATTTATTTCCATATCCTCAGCCCAGCACAATACTTATCATGTAGTAGCTGCTGTTGATTAAATGGTGAGCAAAGAATAGGTACATATCAGGGCCTGCACTGTGGCTTAGTAGGTAAAGCCGCCATCCGCAATGCCGGCATCCCATATGGGCGCCGGTTTGAGTCCTGGCTATTCCACTGTCGATGCAGCTCTCTGCTATAACCTGGGAAAGTAGTAGAGGATGGCCCAAGTCCTTGGGCCCCTGCACCCGCGTGGGAGACCCAAGGGAAGCTCCTGACTTTCAAATAAATTAAATCTTTTTTAAAAAAAAAAAAGTACATACCTTATTTTTCATACTGTGTGACATGTCATGTATCTTTCTAAATCTGCAGATTATTTTTCAAGCCCATCAAAATTTATAGGTACATGTGATTTTTGTGTTTGTAAAGATCGCCTTTGTTTTTAAGATTTTATTTATTTGAGAGGTAGAGTTACAGACAGTGAGAGGGAGAGACAGAGAGTGAGGTTTTCCATCTGTTAGTTCACTCCCCAAATGGCCTCAATGGCCAGAGCCGTGCCAATCCGAAGCCAGGAGCCATGAGCTTCTTCCTGGTCTCCCACATGGGTGCAGGGGCCCCAGGACTTGGGCCATCTTCCACTGCTTTCCCAGGCCATAGCAGAGAACTGGATCGGAAGTGGAGCAGCCAGAACTGGAACCAGCACCTATGTGGGATGCCAGCGCCACAGGCAGAGGATTAACCTATTGCACCACAGCGCTGGTCCTTGTTTTTGTTTTTTAAAGATTTATTTGTTTGAAAGAGTTAGAGAAGGAGAGAGAGTGAGATCTTTCATTTACTGGGTCACTCCCAGATGGCCACAACAGCAGGGTCTGGACCAGCCTGAAGCCAGGAGCCAGGAACTCCATGCATGAGTGGCAGGGATTCAAGTACTTGAGCCACTGTGCCTTGCTTCCCAAGAGCATTAGCAGGAAGATGGATCAGAAGCCGAGTATCAGAGACAGGGCTGTGGTATAGCAGGTAAAGCTGCTGTCTGCAGCACTGACATCCCATACGGGCACAAGTTGGGGTCCCAGCTGCTTCACTTCTGATCCATATCCCTACCCATGTGCCTGGGAAAGCAGCAGAAGATGGCCCAAGGCTCTGGACGTCTGCCAGCCACATGGGAGACCTAGAAGAAGCTCCTGGTTCTTGGCTTCGGATTGATTCAGCTTCAGCCATTGTGGCCATTTGGGGAGTGAACCAGCAGATGGAAAATTTCTCGCTCTCTCTCTCTCTCTCTCTCTCGCTCTCGCTCGCTCTCTCTCTCCTTCTCTCCTTCTCTCTAACTCTGCCTTTCAAATAAATAAATCATGTTTAAAAGAAAAAGAGTAGCTTATAGTAAGCAAGCTTTTCTCAGCCTCAAACCAGCACTGCCATGGTATAGGTGGGTTTCCTTATGTGAGCTGACCTCAAAGCTACCACAGTGGACTTACCTGAGTAGAACAAGAATCTTGATGATTACAGTTTTATACCATTATAACCAAAGATGGTGTATTACCAAGTGATGAGACTGGAAGGCTGGAGGTAGGAGAAGCAATATGATGTCTATTGCCATAATTTTTTAAAAGATTTATTTGTTTATTTGAAAGTCAGAGTTACACAGAGGAGAGGCAGAGAGAGAGAGAGAGGGAGGTCTTCCATCCAATGGCTCACTCTCCAATTGGCCGCAACCACTGGAGCTGTGCCATCTTCTACTGCTTTCCCAGGCCATTGGAAAGAACTGGTTCGGAAGTGGAGCAGCCAGGTCTTGAACCAGTGCCCATACGGGATGCCAGCACTGCAGGCCAGGGTGTTAACCTACTACGCCACAGCGTCAGCCCCTATTGCCATAATTTTAAAGTTCATGGGAACACATAACCACTGTTTACTGAGTGTATTTAAATTTTTTTTTTTAATTTTATTTGAAACAAGGAGTTAGAGAGAGAGAGAGATCTCTTCCATCTGCTGGTTTACTCCCCAGATGATCGCAGCAGCTGGTACTGGGCCAGGTTGAAGCCAGGAGACAGGAGCTTCATCCAGGTCTCCCATGTGCATGGGGATCCAAACACTTGAGTCATCTTCTGGTGCTTTCCTAGGTACATTAGCAGGGAGCTGGATCAGAAGTGGAGCAGCCAGGACTGGAACTAGTACCCATGTGGGATGCCGGTGTTGCAGGTGGTGGCTTAACCCATCACATCACAACACTGGCCCCAACTGAAAACTTTCTACCAGTTAACCTGTGGGGATATAAAGCAGAATATACTCAAATTAGGCATTCCCGTCATGTTGCATCATCTAGCATTGCTTACATCAGTATTGGAAGGAGAAGAAAATCAGAATTTGTATATCAATTCAGTTGCAAAAAAAATTATAAGACACATCTGAGAATTGCATATGTAAGTGCATATCAATTGAGTACCCAATGACACAAACCAAATTTGTTTTGAGCAACACTAATTTTGATTACTTAACTATTGAATCCTAAGTTTGCAAGTCTGCGATATTTCAACAAAGTTGACACAGAAAAAGAGTTAGCATAAGTAATGTTCTTCAATTTAAGGCTTTACAGGTGCCCTGTGTAGGGTTCTGGAACATAATAGGTTAAGGCTAGTGCCTTATACACTTTACTCCTTAGATATCCTCATGGCCCATGATTTTGGTAGTTGCACAAACAGGTTCCCAGTTGTTGCAGTCCCACAAGCAGTGACACAGCAGAAATGTTTGAAAATCTTGTTTGGGTGCCCGTGTTCTCATCTATTAGACTATAGTGCTTCTACCCCTTAGCACCCCCAAAATCACCCTAGGCGCAAGGTGGACTTGAACTTAATATTAATAGTGCTACCCTTCAAAATTTGGAGCAAATGGGGAAAAAAGCAGCAGCAGAATGGCCAGGAATTGAGCCAGCACTCTCATATGGGATACAGCTTAACCCACTGCGCCACAATGCCTGCCCCTGAAATCTATATTCTATAAGAGCATATTCTTCAGAACACTGTTAAGTCCCAGACAGGGGCCGGCATTGTGACATAGTGAGTAAAGCCGCTGCCTGCGTCACCAGCATCTCATATGGATGCTGGTTTGTGTCTGGCTGCTCCACTTTCAATCCAGCTCCCTGCTAATGTGCTTGGGAAAGCAGCAGAAGATGGCCCAAGTGCTTGGCCCTCTGCATCCATATGGGAGACCTAGAAGAAGCTCCTGGCTTTGGTCTGGCTCAGCCCTGGCTGTTGTGCCCATTTAGAGAGTGAACCAACAGATGAAAGACCTCTCTGTCTCTTCCTCTCTCTCTAACTTCTGCCTTTCAAATAAGTAAAATATTTTTTAAAAAATTAAAAAATGAATAAATCCTATGCACATGTATTTGTATATATCACTAATCATATGAGGGTACTTCAAAAAGCTCATGGAAAATGGAATTAAAAGATGTCTATTTTGAAGTTTTCAGTAATCTGTGAATCTGAGGGATCTTCAGAATGTTCATGGAGGGTGGATATTTGGCCTAGAGGTTAAGACATTTCTTTGAAGGGAATAGGAGTTATCTTGTACCCGGTATTGGACGAAATAGCAGAAAGATTTGTTGGTTGCATTTTCCAGGGACAGAAATGCAACTGCAAATGATAGGCATGAGCTTAACCCAGATTGCTAAAACTTTAAAACATGAAACATTTCAGCGAGG
Organism: Sylvilagus floridanus; assembly: GCA_949820135.1. NCBI lineage: Eukaryota > Metazoa > Chordata > Mammalia > Lagomorpha > Leporidae > Sylvilagus > Sylvilagus floridanus. The sequence continues at coordinate 92,062,667 of OX463244.1, read as the reverse complement.
CTGATAATGGTTGCAGAAACCAGCAATTTGTTTAAGTTATTCTCTTTCATTCCCCCTTCAAAACCCAACTCAGATGTCACCACCTGCACGAAGCCTTACCTGGTTCCCCAGGCTGTTCCTGGCTCCCTCTTACGAAGCACTGTAACTGATAGTGTGTGTCTTTTGCATCAGATTGCAAGCCTTTTGAGGAAGGAGTCTGGGAATGTTAGATCCTCATGGTCTAAACCCCGGTTTGTTTCTTGGAAAAGAATAAACATTCAGTTAATGTCTTTTGAAAGAAGTTTTTGGTGAATACTTGACTACCACAAGATGATACCTAAATATGTGTGCATGGATTTCAAACTTTTTTTTGCACCAAAATAAACTTTTAATTTTATTTTCTGTGAACTTTTGTATTGGTGGCACTGAATCTATAATTCCTTAAAGTGGAAACAGGAGCCCTAAATACTTAGGCTAATGTAACCACCACTTCTAATATCACCATCAGATTTAATTACTGTTGTTATTTGACATGCATATTTCCAATCTTATTTTTCATTTATACTTTTTAAATTATGAAAGTTGTATATGTACCTGGTCTTCATGCACAGTACTTTACAGTCTGCAAAGTGACTTTATGTTTTATGTTCTCTTTGCGTCAAATCAGGAAAGGTATCACTCCCATTTTATAATGGGAGTAATGGAGGCTTGGAATAGACCCAAGACTGTTAACTATCACTTCTGATTCCTGGTCCAATATTCCTTTCACTTATAGGAGTCTTTGGAGAACTCTTAGGAAACAAGGAGTACCTAGAATGTTTATTAAGGGAGGGTGTGCATCAGTTCCAGCAAGATGTTGACAGATTGGAAGGAATTTAAAGAGGAGCCAACGCGGCTGGAAGGAAGGACATAGGAGAGATGAAAGGAGCTAACTATGTATAGCTTGGCCAAAGGATGATTAAAGGGGATATGATAACAGTCCCTAAGAATGCGAAGGATGTAAACATCATGGAAAGAGAAAATGTATTTAGAACTGATCAAAGCAGCATATAAAAAGAAATAAAAATTAATGCTAAACATCAGGAAAAGCTGTTTTCCTGGTGAGGCTTGTTAGCTTATAAATTGGAATCTCAAGCGGGAAGTATCAGAAGCCCTATATAGGAGGCATTTGGGACTGAGCTCTTGTGCCTAGATTTGGGGAGGACTTTTCCAGTTCTAATTTTGATGGCTGAGATCATGTCCCTTCCTAGCGTGGACTTGCTACCCAGTTCTAATTGCACAGTTTTGCATATCAGGGTCAAAAGGAAGAGTCTTGTTACAATCTGGTGGAAGCCAAACTCAGGCATGTCCTTAGCGTCATGCAGCCTGACGCCGCAGAGACCGTCTGTGAAACCTAGATTGAATCTCGAAGAATTGGACTGCTTCCCCCTCCATGGTGCCACCTGCTGGGATTGTGAGCAAGATGCACAAGGTGCCTCCCTGCTGTATAATGAACTGGCCACAAGACAGAAGCAAGCGGCATGTTCCTAAGGGCGGAAATGCAGTCTGCCAGCCCCTGAGTGGAGACAGACATTGCATTGCATGAGTGGGGAATGATCTTGCACATGTATGAAGCTGTGTCCCAGCAGGGGCACTGGAGCCCGTGAGGACATCATATAAAATCTGAGGCTGTTCACCTTTCATTGAGATTTCACCGCCAAAATATCTTTGCCCCACTGGAGTTAGGCAAGAGACGTGACCTTCTAATTGAAAACAGTTTAGAGGGCAATCTTGGAGGAGTGTGGTGTTTGAGATGGGATGGAATCCGAGTGTTGGGGCTCTTGGACGTGACTGGAAGGCACTTGGACTTTGTGAAAGAGTGATCCCCCCTCCCCCAGTGCTGAGCCCACATGACCACAGATGAGGCTAGGCCCAGTGCCATCTTAGGCCCAGAGGTGCCAAAGTGTCATCACCCAGGTGCAGGAGCTGCCCACCTTAATGAGCTGGTGGATGAGAGTTGAATAGATCTGAGTGAGGTGATATGGGACTCCTGGAGGGACTTGTGATACTATCACAGGGGGCGAGGGAGGGTTTGTTCCCATCAGCCTCACTGTAGTGGCCCAGCATCCTCTGAAAGTCTGAGCTGAGCTAGGACTTTGTCAGCAAAATGTGTGCATATCATTTGTGAACTAACCACCCTGCTTTTATGACCTGTTCCCACCTGTTCATTCACTCATTGAACAAACTTAACAAGTCCATGATGATGGGCTGTGAGTTAGGACCCTGGTGGTGGGAATGGAGGTGAAAGGTAGGTTTTTAGAGATTTCTAGTGCTGTGACTGCCACAGAGTCTACGGGTTCTGGGCCAGCAGCCTTCCCTCTGCTGTGTAGAGCTTGTCCTCACAGAGGAGCTCTGCAGTTTCCCTGTGCCTTCCTAACCAAAGACTCCACTAAGCTGCCTGTAGAGAGCACGTTGTCATACAAGCAAAAATATGAGGATAGTGTATTCCTTAGTGACTGATGTGTGTGCTCTAATACAGAATTACATAACATACAGATTATGAAGAGACTTAAATGTATTTTTAAGTGTAAATATTGTCCAAGAGTGTGGCATATGAAGGATTTTCAAAAGTTCATCAAATTCATGTTATGAAAAAACTGCAGTATTTTTCTGCACCAAAATAAGTATTTTTTTCTTTTAAAATTTATTTGATAGAGTGATACAGACAGAGAGAGAGATCTTCCATCTTCTGGTTTACTCCCCAGTTGCCCACAACAGCGAAGGGTGAGCCAAGCCAAAAGCTGGGAGCCCGGAATTCAATCCAGGTCTCCCACGACAGCGGTAGGAACCCAAACACAGGAGCCGTCATCTGCCACCTCCCAGAGTATGAGTAGCAGGAAGCTGGAATGGGGAGTGGAGCTGGGTCTTGAACCCAGGTATACTTTGGCTGTGCCAGACACTTGCCCCAAGATAAACTTATCTTTAAAAAAAAGAAAAAGAAGAAGAAGAAAAAGAAGATTTGGGGCCATTGCTGTGGCTTAGCGGGTACAGCCATCTCTTGCAGTGTGGGCATCCCATATGGATGCCGGTTCAAGTCCTGGCTGCTCCATTTCTGATCCAGCTCTCTGCTATGGCCTGGGAAAGCAGTGGAAGATAGCCCAAGTGCTTGGGCCCCTGCATCTGTGTGGAAGAAGCTCCTGGATCCTGGCTTTGGATTGGCGCAAATCCAGCAGTTGCGGCCAATTGGGAAGTGAACCAGCGGATGGAAGACCTCTGTCTCTCTCATTGCTTCTCCTTCTCTCTGTGTAAATCTGTGCTCTTCCACATAGCAACTGTTACACTGTGAAGTGGCTGCTGCTCTTACTTGCATCTTTAAGTAGTTGATTTTTAAAGAAATATTTATTTGAAAGAGTTAGAGAGGTAACAACAGAAAGAGGTCTTCTATAGCCAGTCCACTCCCCAAATGGCTGCAGTGGTCGGAGCTGAGCTGATCTGAAGCCAGGAGCTTCCACCAGGTCCCCCATGTGGATAAAGGGGCCTGAGGACTTGGGCCATCTTCTGCTTTCCCAAGCACGCTAGCAGGGAGTGGAGCAGTGGGAACTTGAACTGGCGCCCACGTGAGATGCCAGTGCTGCAGGTTGGGGCTTTAACCCACTATGCCGCAGCTGTGGCCTCCTTACTTGCATCTTGCAGAGGGGAGATTGAGGCACATTGGTGTTGAGTAGTTGGCCAAGGTCACGTGGTAAGCGGTAACACCTGGATTTGAACTCAGTCTGGCTGCCAGGGTCAGATTCTGCACCACTATGGTATCCTGCTTCTCACGAAAGAATGTCTCTCGAGTTAGATTTTAGCTTGAATCTCATGGAGTCAAACCAAAGAAATGTGAGCCTGCAGTTAACTTGCTGGTCAGTAACACTTAATATTATTTTAGCCTATGTTGCTGCTGCACTGGAATAACGTAGACAAGTGTCAGCATACTTCTGATGTCATTGGAATCCTGTGAAAATAGTTGCCAGATATTAACACACACCTTAAAATATATTTATTTATTTGAAGGTCAGAGTTAGAGAGAAAGAAAGAGAGGTCTTCCCTCCACTGTGGTTCACGCTCCAAGTAGCTGCAATGGCCAGGGCTGAGCCAGCCTGGAGCCAAAAGCTTCTTTCAGGTCTCCCACATTGGTGGCAGAGGCCCAAACACTGTACCATCCTCTGCAGCTTTTTCCATGCCATTTAGCAGTGGAGCAGCCGGGACACAAACTGGTGCCCAAATGGGAATGCCAGCGTTCCAGGCAGCAGCTTTACCCACTGTGCCACAATGTCAGCCCAACACACTCACTGCAGGGGTGAACAGTCTCTGATCTGCCCTGGGTGTGATTCTTTGCTCCGAAAAGATACTTGTAGAATGGGTGGATAGAGGCATTGAATGATTGTGATACCGGTTTTGATTTGCCCCTTACAGGGAAATAAGGAGACCATCCATAGGGTTTTGGCATCAGAAGGCATTGGTTTGAGTTTGGGCCCAAACACTGAGATAAATCTGACCTTGGGCAAGTCACTGTGCCTGAGTCAGCTTGTTCACCTTCTAGACAGGGTTGATGTCTCTTGGGCTCCCCAGCCTCTCAGAGCTACTGTTCGAATTAGGTGAGATGGAGTGTGTGAAAGCGAAACCTGCATCGTGTCGTGCGGATGCTCGTCTCTGTCATGCAGCTCCTTGGGTGGCGAGAGGGGTGCCCGAGCAGAGGTAAGCAGCTGGAGGAACCGAACAAGCTTTCCCTGGGTGACTGTTAGTAAGGAAACGTGCACCCTCTTGTGGTGAAGTAGGGGCTAAAGGTGTCCTCTGAAAAATCGGTCAGTGTTGGTCTTGTTGGTTTTTTGGTTTTTCCCCGTGATGAATGTATACACCCTTTCCAAACAAATCCTTAAATTGTAGTGTGGATAAAATGATTAGTCCTTATCCCACGCTGAATTTTTTCTTACTTTTTTTTTTTTTGATCTGAGAGCCTCGGTAGACTTTTTCTTTCCTAGAGAACTATTTAATTTGGAGGTTGTGTGTGTGTGCATGCTATTTGTGTTTATCTCACATTTTCTATGACTCAATATGTGTTAAACTTTTTAGAAAAGATTACTTACTCGTTTGAAAGATGGAGTGACAGAGACAGATCTTCCATCGCTGGTTCACTCCCCAAAATGGCTTCAACAGCTGGGGATAGGCTAGACTGAAGCCGGGAGCAAGGAACTCCTTCTGGTTGTCTTACATGGGTGGCAGGGACCTAAGTACTTGAGCCATTGTATGCTGCTCCCCAGGCGCATTAGCAGGGAGCTGGATTGGAAGCTGAGGAGTTAGAACTTGCACCAGCGATCTGATACAAGGTGCAAGGTGTCCCAGGTGGCAGCTGAATTTGCTGTGCCGCAATGCTGGCTGCTGTCACTCAGAGTAAACAGCTTAGCTTTCCTTGTCTGCTTGTGTTGACACCGACCTCTGGGATAGCAGATGCTCAGTCAACACTGTAGAGCAGATACTGACAACCTCCTTAGCCATTACCTCCTTTTTCTTTCTCCCTTTTGACCTTGGGATGCCAGCTTTTTTCTTGGCATTAGTTTTCCTGAAACTGAGAAATGATTTGTGGGAAAATGGCATTTCAGTCACTTAACAGTTACAGTTTCCTCGTTCGTGAATAAGGGGATGAGAAGAGGTGACTGTCAAGGTTCTTACTCTCAGGAAGTAAGATTGTGTTCTTTGGCAAAGCCTACAAAGCCATGAAATCTTTTATGCTCATCAGCTTTCCCCTGTCCTCCTGCAGCCCCCATTCCTAAGTGGACAGCACGAGAAATCAGCAGAGCAAGTTAGAGCAGAAGGAAGGGCAGAGGCGGGGTGCACAACAGGATAAGAGAACACTGGGAGGTGGGGCATGAACAGGACAGTAGCAGCATTCCAGAAGGAAGCTGTAACATCCTGAGTTGTGTGAACATTTTTCATGGCTTATACACATTGTGTTATCTGGGCTACTCACTGGGGATTATTTCACTCAGCATCCTTCATTCCCACACATTGCTTACATTAAATTTGGGGGAAACTTTTTTTTTTCTCCAATTCGCCTGTGGAGTTCCTGATCATGTAGAAGTTTAAGCTACAGCAGTGAATTTATAATTGTCTTAATAGACTTGTCATTTTGCTAAACATTTATCTTTCAAACCTGGTCATTTAGAAGCACTCTGTTGCTTTTAGAGAGCTTGTGTTGCAATATCACATAGGAAGGCAGAGGTTTGCATGCGAGCGAAGGGTTCTTGGGGTATGTGTGGGGAGCTCAAGGAACTTGCCTGGGAGGGTTTTCAAGTCTGAGTTTGGGTCTCAGTTTTGAAATTTCAGTATTCATGCCAATCTAACCTTGATGGTCAAATGTCATTGAATATCATACTGAGAAAGATTTTTAAAAACATACTACATTTTCCTTAGTTAGACAACGTAGTCTTCAGTAAAGCTGAATGCTCTTGGAAGATTGGTGTGTTTGGGATTTACTTGATTTCAGTGTGGATGATGCTACATAAGGTGCTGAAATAGACAAAATTCTAGCTTTCAAGGCCTCACACTTCCAACAGAGAGAGAACACCATGTAAAGAATTATGAAGCCGCATGTACCGTGCAATCGAAAAGGGCACACAGCGCTGGTGCTCTGAGGCAGAGCTGAGCATCAGCTGTGAAGGAGAATAGGAGTTTTCCAGATGGACAAGGGGAAGCAACACGTGCTTGAGATTAGAGGGTGGGGCACTCTGGGACCTGCAGGGAGTCGAAAGTGTTCTTTCATGCTTCTTGTCATTGAGCCATAAAGCATGATGGGAAATTGGGTCCTTGCAGCTTGCTTGCTGGGAGGTTTGTACAATTCGTGGTGGCTAGTCATGGTGCCCGCTTCCGTAGAAGGGATGGAGCTGCACAGTGCACCCTTGCATCTTCTCTGCTTCTAGCCTCCATGCTCTCCAGCAGCGATTTATAAACTTTCAGTATCTGGATCCCTTGATACTTTCACAAATTATTGAGGACTTTTCAAAGACTTTTGATATTTACTGTATCTGAAGTTAAAAATAAATCCTCGGAAGTATTTTCAATTCACTTAAAAATAGTAAAACAATTATGTGTTAACATAAATAATCTTTATTTAAAGTAGTTGTATTTCCTAAAGCTAAAAATTTTACTGGGAAGCGTTATTGTACTTTTTTGTTTCTGCGAATCTCTTTGATGCCTTGCGTAAGAGAAGACATACAGATTTGCATGTCTGCTTCTGCATTCAATCTGATGCAATATGTTATTTTGGTTTGAAAATATGAAGAAAATCTTGGCTCAGAAATATAGTTGGAAAAAAAGAAGAGTGTTTTGAACCTTTTCAGGTAATTATGGATGTTTTTCTTTGATACCACACCAAAAGTAGACAAATAGTTTCTTAAAGGTTAGTTGTCACATAGTATCTGAAACCATGTGAGCGAACTTTAATATTCTGTTACATTAAGATCTTTTACTGATGCAGATTGTGTAATATTGTACGTTAGTAGTTTGGAAAGTATTGGTTCACTGGGTTATTCAGATCTTCCAGATGTTGACAAGTTGCATTATATAGTATCAAAAAATCACATTCATCACTGTCATGGCCAATCTCATCCCAAAAGTTTCTAAGTGCTAGGAAGCTACAGGCTCATGATGGTAACTACAAGTTTCCCAAAATTCTGAGTTTTGCTTGAGAGATCAAATTTCACCATTGGCAGCAAATGTTATGAGTTGTTTTCTTCACAGTAAGTGATAGGCTTATTTCATTCATTCCATGAGAATGTCTGTCAAATACCCAACACCGAATAGTCATAGCTGTCAGTCCATAAAAATGGCATTCCCTGAAGAGAGTGGCTACTGCAACTCATAGCTCAAGCAATTACACCATTGCCCTTCCCGAGACATCTGTGGTATACTTATTCAGTATGCAGTAGAAGTGCCTTATACATACTTTATATTTTGTCACACAATATTTGGACAGAACTGTACTTTGGGGTCAAGAGGTCTATACAAATACCAAAACAGCAGGAAAGGCAAATGTTAGGTTTAATTAGGATGTAATTTTAGCCTTGTGACTCTGGATCTGGTTGTCCCTAAGTTTGCATCCTGCTTCTGCTACCTATTTGCTATGTGTAGTGTTGGGAAGTTCATGAAACCCACTATGACTGTTTCTTCTCTGGAAACTGTGTGGGGTAGCAATACTACATGAGTTAATCTACCTGATCGTTAATAGTTATAGATGGATAGTGAAGAGACTCAAGGTCTAGTGTACTGATTCCATGATTGGCTGGTGATTGGCTGGGGAATGCCTAGAGATTTCCTTGTCCTGAAGCTGTCCCCTCTGTTAGCCAGATGCCTGCGATAGCCACCACTGTAGTTTCTCCTTTGTACTCTTCTGTTGGAAAAGCACCTATTAATTAAGTAAAAACTCACATCTTAGAAGAGGAACTGTGTTACCTGAGCCAAGACCCTGAAAGAGTTAAGAAGAGGGGGAGAATGCTTGATGGAGGGACAAGGGGAGATACCCAACAGCAGTGAGGTTCACTGGACAGTGATGTGGAGCAGGGGAGTGCCAGGCCAGGAACGGGTGACAGTGACTTTGCCTCTCAGACCTTGGGGTTGGTCCTGGTCACTTGTTCAACGTGAATGAATTGCAGATATAGTTCAGGCATGAACAATGTGGTGCCCCTCTGAATACATTCTCCAGTTGTAGGTGCAGTCATCCCTGGATTGTTGCAGTACATTCCGTGAGTTCAGATCTGACTAATGTAGATCTTGGTGATGGCTGAGATGTGGGCAGTGCATTGTAGAAGAGAACATGAGCTCTGGAATCAGGCATGTCAGGACTCATGTCCTGGCTCCATCGTAGACGAGCCATACGGCCCTGGACAAAGAACTTGACCTTTCTCAGCCTGTGTTTAGTCTCTAAAATGGGACTGCCAGTATCTCATGAGGGGGTTGTAAGTATTAATGGAGATGACCTACACTAGATCCTCAGTAAACACACATGTCCGGGCAGACATTAGGCCTAACAGTTAAGACACGAGTTATGATTCCCGTGTCCCACATTAGAGTGGCTGGACTCAATTTCTGGCTCTGGTTCCATGTTCCTACTCATGGAGAACCTGGGAGGCAGTGATGATGGCTCTGGTAGTTGGATTCCCAGCTCCCAGTTCTCCGCTCTGCCCGTACAGGCATTTGGGGAATGAACCAATGGATGGGGCGTGCTCTCTCGCTCTTCTCCATCTCTGCCTCTCAAAAAAAAAAAAAAAAAAAAAAAGATAAAATGCTTATTTTAAAAAAGCTTATTTCCTTCCCTAGAGCAACTTCATTTATCTTAAACACCACCATTTAAATTATAACAAGCCTCTAGCTATTTCTGAAACAGAATCATCTTTGCTTTTTTACTTTTATTAAGAATTTGACTTTTTATGGAAAAGTAAATACAGTCTGAGAATTGTGATGCTTCTGCTTCTCCAGGAATTTCAAGTAAAGTCTTCTACAAAACTTTCATGTTCTCCTTTCACTGTTTCTGGGGATGTCTCGGTGCTGTGATGCACACTCCTGCCTTTTTTATTCACCATCTCAGCCTGTGAGTTACCCCATTTCTGCTCTGTCTCTGAGGCCATGAGTCCCTGCCCAGCCCAGCCCAGCCACTGTCATGCTGTGTCTGCCCAGGGTGAAGAGGCAGGAGGAGGCCATTCGTGGAGCAGATGGCATAGGGCCACCTTGCCTATCCAACCCCCCCCCACCCCCCACCAACATCTGACATCTGCCCCATCCTGGTAAACTGCCTTTGGTCTCCCTTGCTGTCCTTAGAATCCCCATTGTTGCTGGAATTTCTTTCATTGTTTCTGCAGTCTGGGTGGTTGTACCTTTTTGCTTTTCTTCCTAGCCCTCTCAGTGAGCTTCATAGAACCTGACAATCATTAGTGAATCTGTTTTCACAACCACCTGAGAAGGGAGCCTCTTCCATGTTATAGATCAAAGAATCTATTACTGACACAAAAGGAACCCAGCCAACCGGTGGTCCCACACGCAAGGCAGGCCCCATTCTAATCTTGCCTTGGCTTTTGACTTGCTGTGTGGCCTTTGTTTCCTCCTCCAGTGATAATATCTACCTCCCAGGAATGTTGTGGAGTTCAACAAATGCTAAGAACTGTTCCTCTTAAAGGTTGAAAGATAGGTATCAGATCTGCTGCAGTGCCAGAGAACTTAAAGCACTCTGTAGCAATCTATCTGTGCTTTATCTTAGTGAGGTAGGTGAGTGGCAGGTGTTCCCAGGCTCCTTTTGTGCATTTCATGGGATCATTTTAACATCCCCGTTCCAGACTCGACTGTCCACGTGGAGGAGACTGAAGCAGGCTGAGGACTGGACCAAGCGGGTTCTGTGTCCCCTCCTTCTTCAGTCTGTGTTCCACTTCTGGTCAGACACAGGGGCATCCCCTGACCCCGGGTCCCTTCCTGGTTGATCTCCTTTTGGGTCCCAGTCCTTGGCTGGATCTTTTCCCTCTTTGCCCTCTGTGCAGCATTTGGCACTAATAATGACCATACTTTTCCAAAACTTGGTTGTGACATTGTGTTCTCAGAATTCTGCCTCTGTGAATGACCAAGCTAAAACTGGTGGCTAGCTTCTAGTCCTCTCTTGACACTTACTATTCTGATAGAAGGATTGAACACATTTTTTAGTGATACATAATGATACATATGTATTTACAGAATACAATGTTTCGATACAAGTATACATGGTTTAATTATTAAGTAATTAGCATATCTGTCTCTTCAAACATTTATTATTTATTTGCGGTGAGAACATTAAAAATCTTCTGCTAGCTATTTTTTAAAGAGATTTATTTATTTGAAAGGCAGAGTTAGAGAAATCTATCTACTGGTTCACTCCCCTAATGACCACAGCGGCTAGGACTGGCTGAGCCAGGAGCTTCTTTCAGGTCTCCCGTGTGGGTGTGTTACTGATTTGCTTATTAATAATCTGAAATATTAATAAGCCGTGTGGGCTCTTGCCACATAGAGAAGAATTTTGAATACTGGCCCACATAAATCAGGCAACGTGATAAGTTTTAAGCTTTTTATTCAGTGAGAGAAATACATATGAGAGGGCATTAATCTAATCTAAGGGAAAAGGGAAAGTCTGGAAATTAAGTTGGAATCCATACCAAGTAGAAAGCAGGCCAAAAGCCATGTGGAGCAAGCGTTTGGTTTTGAGCAGCTATTTTTTTTTTTTCAGAGATACAGTTCTTTTTTTTTTTAACTTTTATTTAATGAATATAAATTTCCAAAGTACAGCTTTTGGATTACAATGCCCCCCCCCCATAACTTCCCTCCCTTGCACAACCCTCCTATCTCCCGCTCCCTCTCCCCTTCCATTCACATCAAGATTCATTTTCAATTATCTTTATACAGAAGATCAGTTTAGTATATACTGAGTAAAGATTTCAACAGTTTGCACCCACACAGAAACACAAAGTGAAAAATACTGTTTGAGTACTATTTATAGCATTAAATCACAATGTACAGCACATTAAGGACAGAGGTCCTACATGAGGAGTAAGTGCACAGTGACTCCTGTTGTTGACTTAACAAATTGATACTCTTGTTTATGGTGTCAGTAATCACCCTAGGCTCTAGTCATGAGTTGCCAAGGCTATGGAAGTCTTTTGAGTTTGCCAACTCTGATCATATTTAGACAAGGTTATAGTCAAAATGAAAGTTCTCTCCTCCCTTCAGAGAAAGGTACCTCCTTCTTTGATGGCCCGTTCTTTCCACTGGGATCTCACTCGCAGAGATCTTTCATTTAGGGTTTTTTTTTTTTTTTTTTTTTTTTTTTTTTTTGCCACAGTGTCTTGGCTTTCCATGCCTGAAATACTCTCATGGGCTTTTCAGCCAGATCCGAATGCCTTAAGGGCTGATTCTGAGGTGAGAGTGCTCTTTAGGACATCTGCCATTCTATGAGTCTGCTGTGAGTCCCGTTTCCCATGTTGGATCGTTCTTTCCCTTTTTTTTTATTCTATCAGTTAGTATTAGCAGACACTAGTCTTGTTTATGTGATCCCTTTGACTCTTAGTCCTATCATTATGATCAATTGTGAACTGAAACAGATCACTTTGACTAGTGAGATGTCATTGATATATGCCACCTTGATGGGATGGAATTGGAACCCCCTGGTATGTTTCTAACTCTACTATCTGGGGCAACGATTAACAGCTTATCATGGGCAGCGGAGCAAAGGCAGAGAAGGTCCATAATGGCCCACCGTGTTTCAGGCCTTTAATCCAATTCCACAGGGAAGTGGTTAATTAGCCTGATTGGCAGGTGGGCACACAGGTGTGTTCAGGAGGGGGATGGGACACACAGGGGGCATGGTGAAGGCATGATCTTCCAGCTCACAAACTGAATCAGTTTTATCCTATATGCCTGCGTACATCAAGTGCAGGGGCCCAAGCACTTGGAGTATCTTCTGCTGCTTTCCCAGGCTCATCAGCAGGAAACTGGAATCAAAACAGTGCCTCTACGGGTTGCCAGTGTGGCAGACAGGCTTTACCCTGCTAGCTGTGCCACATCACCACTCCCCCACCGCAGCTACTATGAAATATACAATACATTATTGTTAACTGGAGCCCTGCGGTGTAATAGAACACCAGAGCGTATTCCTTCTATCAATATATTTACAATCTAATATACTTTCTCTCCTCTACTCCCACTACCCAACAGAAAAGAAAAATTTTTTTCCTTCTGGATGAACTTAATTCTGCCAGGGGTTCCATTGACAAGTTCAAACCTTGGAGTCTTTGAACTTTTCTCTTTTCCTCTGATCTGTCCCCCACCCCCCTTCCTCCGTAGCTGGCTGTCGGGCATCTCCTGCCACCTGTCTCAGCCCACTGCACTGAGGTCAGTCTTCTGTAAACCTTCATCTTGGTTTTTCACCACCCCCACATCTTGCCATGGCCCTCTTTCACCTAAAACCATTGTACTGGTGATCTCTTGCTATATAATAAATCCGAGCACAGCAGCACAGACAACCACCATTTTACTAGACTCAGATTCTTTGGTCAGGAATTTGGGAAGGGCACAGGGGTGATTTGTTTCTGCTCCATGGTGTCTGGAGCCTGTGGTAGGAAGATTGGAAGGCTGGGTGCTTTGACATCTGAAGGCCCCCTTGCTCACATTTGTGACTTGATGCTGGTCATCAGCTGGGGCTTTCTTATGGAACAGCGGGGCCCCAGCTAGGTGTGGTGGCTTGTACTTCCTCACAGCATGGTAGCTGGATTCCAAGAGCATGCATTCCTGAGAAGCGGGCTGTGGTCTCAGCTGAGTGGATTTCAGAGGAGAGAGAGAGAACCCCTTCTCTCAAGGGGAGAGCTGACAAAGTCCTAAGAATAGCTGTCTAGTTATCTTTGAGAAACACAGTCCTGCACAAAATGCAGACTAATGTGGGATTCCCTCTAAAACCTGGCCCCTCTGGCCTCTGGAGTAGAACACGCATGGAACACCACTTACCTGCCACATGTTGTGTTGAAAGCACCTTCTGTGCTTTCTCATCTAAGGACTCTGAGAGCTTAGGTGAGGGAGCTGGATCAGGCAGGTCAAAGCAGTTTTGCCAAGGATCACCCACTTAGTGAACAACTGGGTGGGCTTTGAACCTGGAGCCTCTGACTCCAGTCAGTCTCCAAGCTGTACTGTCGGTGACTCTATCAGGTCAGAAGCCCAGGTACAGGGAGACAGGAAAAAAGCAAGTAGCAGTTATATTAGGAATTAGTTTTAGTTTAAACTCTGATGTGTCCTGTGACAGTCTTTAGGGCTCACAGCTCCCGAGAAGCAAGACTCATGGCTCAGACAGCTTAGTCTTTGGACTGCATGTGGACAGGAAAAGGAGCGCAGAGAATGATCCCAGTGGTGATCTCTGAATTGTACTTGAGTCTTCTCAGGGAGGCTGTCCTTTTTCTTCTGGATTCTCTCTTGATCCCTTGTTCAGTGTCCACCTAGGACTCATTTTCCCTATGGTGTGTTTGCTCCCAGCTCTTGCTTCCTGTGGCTCCACCTGCTGTAACTGTGACTTTGTCTCTCTGTACCCTGGCATCTCAGTGGAGTTGGCTGTTCTGGCTTCCCTGGGAATGCCCACATGGAACCTGCTTCCCCCCCTGGGGTTGCCTCCCCGCCTGGCTTGTGCAGTTTCCTCTGCAGGATAACTGTCTTTACCTGGAGAGTGTCTGCTTTCCCTCCCTCCCAGCTGAGTGTGGCCACTCCCCTGTGTTCCTGTATGTCCTGTACATTTTTCTAGAATAGCTTTCACTTCATTCTGTACTTACCTGTCATTTGGTTCCATGGGACGCTCATTAGCTTGGGAGCTCCAGCAGGGAAGAAACCATATCATTTATCTCCTAGCCCTCAGTGCCTTTTTGGAAGTGGGTACAAGACACTCCTGAGTGGGCTGACTCAGTGCCTGGAACATCAGTGCTATTACATGTCCATTAATGGATTACCTGAGGTGGATGCCACCAGTGGAGACATTGGAGTGGGAAGAAGATTCAGTGATGTTGAGATTAGAGGGTGTGGCTTCTCATCCTATACCCTGTTGTTTGCCTTTGAGCAATTCACTTGTCTGGGATGTGTGTGTCCTTATTCATTAAATAAAGGAGCTGCCCTAAGGGCTTTCCTGCCCTTGATATTCTGTGAAGATGATTTTATCTGGTGAGTTTTGGGTTGTAGGCTGACGCAGAACCAAGTAGTGAATTGTGATTATTGAAGATATGACCCCATATCATCATATCTGATAGAAACTAAGTTGTTTCTTAATTTTGGTTGTGCCTCTGGTGTGGGCCTGTGGCTGACTATATTTGCTGGAATCATAAACATGTCCACAGTTCACAAGCCCTTTCCCCTTCCCACATAAACCTCAATGCATCCTAATTCAGCAGACTTGAAAGTTTCCATTGAATTTTGTTGTCTTCTTTCCAGTTTAGCCTGTAAGAAACATTTGAACGATTTTCAACTCTTAATTAGCAAAGGCAGACAAACTGACCTATCCCTCTGGGTATAAGAACAATGTAGAGGCTGATAGTTTTCCCTGTACTGTAATGAAGGCTGGTCTTGAAAATACCCTGAATGTCATAAGTTCTTATAATTCAGTTATAATTACATAACTGTAGATACTTGAGTGTGTCTGTTTCATGTGCATGTGTTCATGTATGTGTGTACATTTCTGCTTGTGTGTTTTTTTACATAATTACGCAGCAGCGGCAGGCTGGAGTTCTCTTCCCACCAGCCTCGCCATAAAGAGGCTGTGCTGTCCCTAAGTTTTCCAGTGAGCTATGAGCAGAGATGGGCTCTCATTTCCTGGAGTCTGTGCAGGTCTAGCACATGGATTTTTCTTTGTATGATTTTCCCAGGTCTGGATCACACAAACCTCTTGCTTTATTTACCTTCTGCTGTATCACCCGTTTCCAAACTCTTTACACCTTCTACAAAAAGCCCAAAAAGGCGTAAAATTGAAAACATAAATCTGTCGGTGTCGCCCCCTTATAAAGGTTCGTTTCATGGTTAGCTGTTGGAGGAAGCAGAAGGCAATACCGTATTAAGGTGGGATTCAGTTCCTGTAGCAAGCCCTTGCTTCGTTTATGAAGACAGCTCCCAGAGCTGAATTACTCCCATCTTGTGTCTTGGCCCCTGTGGCTTGTCCTGGCAGCGACTTCCTCGTCTTGTGCCTCAGTTTCATCCCCTTCAAAAGGGGACCAGCAAACACCTGTTGCCCAGCAGTTTGTGGGCACTGCCAAGGAGGCTGGTGAGTGGTGAGTGTGTGGTTGGTGCCACCCGAAGGGAAAGTGCTTCACAGTCAGAGGGAGGCTGCCCTGCCTTGCTGAAGGAGCCAGGGGAGAGCTGACATGGCTGAGTTTGCCCCGGGGTCTGATGACACATGGAGCTCAGTAGGTGGCTGTCCCCATGAATCTGCAGATGAGACTGAAGCAGGTGGTGGACAGAAAGGGAGGAGGAAGACAGGTGCATGAGAGACCTGCTAGAGGTTGAGCTTGGTAAACATTAGAATGGAGGAAACCAGCATGAAAGAATGGTTTTTAGACAAAGAGTTGATTTCCAGTAAAATTTCTAATACATTTGCTGAGGTGAGCAGGTAGCAAAATTAGACTTTTTAATCATAAAATTAAGAAAGAAGGAAAAAAGTCTCCACATGGAAGAAGAGAATATGAACCTCTCCTTTCACATGTGGCATTCATTGGCTAAAATTCACATACTAATTTTCTTGTTATTTCAAGTAAGATGCCTGGGGCTTCTTATTCTATTGACAGCACACAGGAGGTGGCAACTGTGAGTGCCTCGTGACATCTCCCCACTCACGTGTGTGCCTGCACGTGCACACGCACACGCAACTTCTGGACATCGCAGGAGCCCTTCCTTTCTCTCCTGTGACCAGACGATTCTTACAGTGCACTTGCGAAGCCTGTGTCAGCTCTACTTTGATGTGGCTTGACCGTTTGTGGTCTGCCTTCCCCTCTACAGTTAACTCCCTGTCTGGTTGCAGAGTTTGGTTCTGGTTACACAGAGCCTGCTGTGTCGCCCACAGTCCTGAAACTGAGGTTTTTCATCAGCCTTGGAGGCCAGCTGTACGCTCCCTGCTTCTGAATGAGTGGGCAGGTACAGTGGTTTCAGCAGCATGGCTCTCAATGACCTGTCAGTGTTACCTTACAATATAGCTGCCCGGTGCCCAGTTCATAGCTGATATGAGTGACATACTAGGTTTCCAGAGATGTGTGTGAAGGCTTGCTTAGCTCACCAGAGCCAACTGGTGCACCTCTCTTTTTAATATACACATTTGGTTTTTCAAATGTTTGTTGTCATCCACATGAGAGCGAGCTCCTCCATCTGCTGGCTCATTCCCCAGATACCCACTGTGGCTGGGGCTGGGCCAGGCAGGAGCCAGGAATTCCACCTGGGTCTCCCAAGTGGGTGGCAAGGTCCCAAGCACTTGAACCATCATTTACTGCCTCCCAAGATACATCAGCAGTAAGTGGGATCAAAAGCAGAGGAGCCAGGCCTGGGCCCGATGTTCTAGTGTGGCATGTGTGTGTGCCAAGCTGTGGCTTAACCAACATGCCATAACATCCACCCTGGTACCTCTGTTTCTAACTTGCCTTTGGTAAAGCCCCATCAGTAGCTTTAAATAGGCTATGATGAGAGGATTTGCACCTCAGAAAGCTACACATTGCTTCTCCCCCAATGTTTGTTGAACATTGACCATCACGCCACGAGATTTGTCTCTTGCTCTAGTTAGGCTCTCCTTTCTCATAGACCACGTCCGGAGGCTGAAGACTCTCAGTGAGGCTGCTCTGCACTGAGTGCCTGCAATCCCTTTGTTTACGGAAGGTTACCCACAGGATGTTCTCCCGCTTTTCAGGGGATTTCACTTTCTAAGGGACCGCGAGAATGCACACCTGCAGCTGTTCCCACACCAGAGCTTCAGGGTAGGCAGAACCGCGGCGTGGACCCATCGCACCTGGCCTCGTTCATGTGTCTCCATTCAGGTTCACTAGTCTACACTCCTGGCCATGTGAGGCGCATTCCTGCCTTTTTCCTGCCTAACTCGGAGAAGTGTTCATGTGCAAGACAGGCTCTGCACAGGTGGTTCTGAGCCTCTGGTGGCAGCATGTGAAGGCCATCTTGGTGCACTTTTTTCTAGCAAACCCAATGCGTATTGTCTTTTATACTGTTGTTAATCAAAGATGTGTAGTATCTCAGAGTTTGAGTTTTGTCATGTTCCACTCTCCTTGTCTCATATATCACAGAAGTCAAAAGTGACTCTACTCCAGGTCCAGCACCGTGGCTCACTTGGTTAATCCTCCGCCTGTGGCATCCCTGTCCAGCATCCCATATGGGCACTGAGTTCTAGTCCCAGTTGCTCCTCTTCCAGGCCAGCCCTCTGCTGTGGCCCGGGAAGGCAGTGGAGGATGGCCCAAGTGCTTGGGCCCTGCACCTGCATGGGAGACCAGGAAGAAGCACCTGGCTCCTGGCTTTGGATCAGCATAGCTCCAGCCATAGCCACCATTTGGGGAGTGAACCAACGGAAGGAAGACCTCTCTCTCTGTCTCTCTCTCTCTCACTGTCCATTCTGCCTGTCAAATAAAAAAAAAGTGACTCTGCTCCAGTCCCTGCAGTGATCTCCCGTGGCCACACCCCTCCCTGTTAGATCAAGTCTCTGCTATTGTCCCCACTTAGTATTCATCTGTTTCTCCGTCAGGTATACCCTGTCTGCTCTTTGCCCAAACACAATCTGTCATTTCCTCTCTGTGCTTCCTCTTCCCATCCGGGCTCCTCTCTGACTGTCATAATCCTGCCGTAGTCCTCACTGAACACCACCTGGCAAGCGTGATCGAGGTCCCTGACTTTCCAAGAATGTGGGGTGCTGCAAGAGGTAGCTCCTTGAGAAAGTCTGGGAAGCCCAGAATAGCCCCTCAAGGTGGTGGTTCTAGACTCCAAAAGATGCAAGATCATTATTTTTGTTACTCCTGCCCTTGCTATTTCTTGAGTTTTAATCATGGCTCTGCTCTTTAAAATAAAATTAAAATAAAAACTATTTATTCGAAAAGCAGGGTTACAGAGAGGGAGTAGGAGAGGCAGAGAGAGGCCTTCCATTCATTGGTTCACTCTCCAAATGGCTGCAACCGCTAGGGCTGGGCCAGGCTGAAGCCAGGATCTAGGAGCTTAATCTGGGTCTCCCACGTGGGTGCAGAGGTCCAAGTTCTTGGGCCATCTTCCACTGCTTTCCCAGGAGCATTAGCAGGGAGCTGGAGCAGAAGAAGAGCAGCCAGGACTTGAACCGGCGCCCATCTGGGATGCTGGTGCAGCAGATGGGGTTAACCTGCTGCACCACAGCGCCGGCCCCATGGCTGTGCTCTTCCTCTTTTCCTGCTTCAGTTTTCCACTCGGATTTCGTCCTGTCCATCTCCATCCAGTTCCAGGAGGAGGTTTCTGACTTGACTTTTGGGTGGTTACTGCTTTCTGTCTTGAACGACAGCTACACCACTCCCTTGGCCCTGACCTTGTCAATTTCACTCTCTGCCTTCCACCCCGGCCCCTAGTCCAGGGATCTGCTGCTTTTTTCTGAAAGCACCCAGGGGAAAGTATAGCAGGCCCTGTGGCCCATATAGTGTCTCTAGCAATTACTCACCTTTGTTGTCACAGCAGGAGCAGCTGTAGACAGTAGTAAGCAAATGGGTCTTTCAAGAAAAGCTTTAATCGCAAAAAACAGGCGTTAGGCTGGATGTAGCACAGGGACCATCGTTTGCTGACCTCTGCCTTAGACACCTGACACCTGTTCAGGGAATCGTCCCCCAGCCTGAACAGGTGATGTTCATTAGTGCAGGCCATGGCGAGCTCATGCCTGGGACATGAGCGTGCCAGCTGGGAACCCTGCAGCCTCAGAGGTGATAGTTAGAGAACACTGTTCGTGCCATTTGTCCTTCCCACAGAGGAGCACTGGCCCAGAACTGGGCAGAAGCACTTGTGCTCTGAGGGCCAGTGTGACACGGAGCGGCATTTCCCCAAGTGCAGCCATCTGTGTCTTATTTTCACGTTTTTGCCAAATCTCTACGACTTGGGCTATGAATTACTTAATATTGTCTTTTAAAGCAATCCTGCATGAAAACACTTTCCTTCCTTGAAAAAACTTTTCAGAACCGAAGTTTACCTTAGAAAGAAGCACATCATTTCTATAAATAAAAGCCAGCACTGTCCGCTGCCAGTAGGAAGAAGCCATGAAAATGAAATACTCCGAAAACTAAAGTGCTGCTGCTGCTGCTGCTGCTGCCGGGGACTGGCTGCCTTCGCGCAAGAAGGAATTCGATGTGAGACCAGGAGCAGCGCTAAGTAAGCTAGCAAGGTTCAGTAAGGAGGAACAGTGCGACGGGTACCCCGACAGACCCTGCGGCAGCTGGCTCCGGGGAGACCTGAGAGCCCTGCAGTCTTCATGGCTGCTGCATGCAGGCCCTCGGCTTCCCCCCCGACACCCGTTCTGGAAGATTGCTGGGTTGAGAGTCTTCCCGCAGAACTTCCGAACAGGCTCCTTGGTGAAAGACAGCTGAGAGTCCCCTAGGCTGGGACCCACCCAGCCAGGTGACTGAACAGTGGCAGTTATGTTAACACATAAACTTTGAGGGCCTGCCTCCTTGCTTCATCACACAGAAATTCCCTTTTTCTTCTGCCCACCCCCCTCCCTCTATAGGCTTGTCTGCCTGTGTGCTACCTTAGCACTAGCGACGCTTGCTGGAAGGTGCTGCGCCCAACACCTCCTTTTTCAAAGAGAGAGGATGATTAGTACAGGAGAGGTCTGTAAGACTGACCAGCCCCAAACTGGTTCTTCTTCCTTAATGGAAAAAGAGATTAGAGGGGCCAGCGTTATGGTAGCAGGTTAAAGCCATGGCTTACTGCACTGGCATCCCATATGGGCACTGGTTCTAGTCCAGCTACTGCGCTTCCGATCCAGCTCCCTGCTACTGTGCCTGGGAAAACAGCAGAAAATGGCCCAAGTGCTTGGGTCCGTGTACCGGCATAGGAGGAAGCTCTTGGCTCCTGGCT
Source organism: Sylvilagus floridanus (assembly GCA_949820135.1). Classification (NCBI taxonomy): domain Eukaryota; kingdom Metazoa; phylum Chordata; class Mammalia; order Lagomorpha; family Leporidae; genus Sylvilagus; species Sylvilagus floridanus. Next base: position 92,042,078 of record OX463244.1, on the reverse strand, counting down.
TCAGCCTGGCCCAGCCCTGACTGTTGTGGCCATTTGGAGAGTGAACCAGCAGATGGAAGATTCATTCATTCATTCATTCTTTCTCTCTCTCTCTCTCTTTTTTTTTTTTTTTTTTGGACAGGCAGAGTGGACAGTGAGAGAGAGAGAGAGAGAGAGAGAGACAGAGAGAAAGGTCTTCCTTTATTATTGGTTCACCCTTCAGTGGCCTCCGCTGCCGGCATGCTGCGGCCAGCGCACCGCGCTGATCCGAAGGCAGGAGCCAGGTGCTTCTCCTGGTCTCCCATGGGGTGCAGGGCCCAAGCACTTGAACCATCCTCCACTGCACTCCTGGGCCACAGCAGAGAGCTGGCCTGGAAGAGGGGCAACCAGAACAGAATCCGGCACCCTAACTGGGACTAGAACCCGGTATGCCGGCGCCGTAAGGTGGAGGATTAGCCTAGTGAGTCGTGGCGCCAGCTTCTTTCTCTCTTTCTCTCTCGTTCTCTTTCTCTTTCTCTCTTTCTGTAACTTTACCTTTCAAATAAATACATAAATCTTTTAAAAAAACACACACAGAGAGAAATTAGAAAATAAATGAAGCTGGAGCCATTGTTTTCACTGCTGTGTTTTTTGTTTTGTTTTAAGATTTATTTTATTTATTTGAAAGAGTTACAGAGAGAGGTAGAGACAGAGAGAGAGGTCTTCCATCTGCTGGTTCACTCCCCAGATGGCCACAACTGCTGGAGTTGTGCCAATCCAAAGTCAGGAGCCAGGAGCTTCTTCCAGGTCTCCCACGTGGGTGCAGGGGCCCAAGGACTTGGACCATCTTCTACTGCTTTTCCAGACCATAGCAGAGAGCTGGATCAGAAGAGGAGCAGCTGGGATTAGAACCGGTGCCCATATGGAATGTCAGCGCTTCAGACCAGGGCTTTAACTCACTGCGCCACAGTACTGGCCCTATCACTGCTGTGTTTACACACACCCTGCAGTCATTGCATGAAACCCCTAACTCTTGCACCCTATAAAAACACTACCAAAATTAAAGGACTGGGGCCGGTGACATGGCACAGTAGGTTGGTCCTCCACCTGCAGCACCAGCATCCCATATGGGCGCTTATTCTGGTCCTGGCTGCACCTCTTCCAATCCAGCTCTCTGCTGTGGCTTAGGAAAGCAGTGGAGGATGGCCCAAGTGCTTGGGCCCCTGTACTCATGTGGGAGACTGGGAAGAAGCTCCTGGCTCCTGGCTTTGGATCAGCGCAGCTCCATCTGTTGTGGCCAACTGGGGACTGAACCAACGGATGGAAGACCTTTCTCTCTGTCTCTCCTTCTCACTGTCTGTAACTCTACTTCTCAAATAAAAATAAAATCTTAAAAAAAAAAAAATGAAAGGACCAGCAACGTGGATGTCACACAGATGTTTATACAGATTCTTGACTTTACTGCAGATTCTCCAACTGCAAAGTGGAAGCAGTGGGCTCCCTGCCTTCATTCCTGCAGCATGTAGCAGTCAGGTGTGGACTCTGCCTGGGCCAGGCCCAGTACTGCTGTCCACACAGCCGCCAGCACCAGGCCAGTCCCCAGTGGGGGCACCCATTTGCATTAGCTAGCCTTGTCCTTGGAACCTCTGCAAATTCAAAATGTCTCTTACAGTTCTCTTTCCTGTTTTTAGATTTGTTTTTTATTTATTTGAAAGGCAGAGTTACAGAGAGAGGAGGAAAGTCAGAGAGAAAGCTTCCATTTGCTGGTTCACTCCCCAAATAGCAACAACAGCTGGGAATGGGCCAGGCCAAAGCCAAGAGCCCAGAGCTGCTACTAGATCTCCCACATGGGTGCAAGGTCCCAAGAGCTTTGGTGTCCTCTGCTGCTTTCTCGGGCACGTTAACAGGGAACTGGATTGGAAGTGGAGCAGCCTGGTCGCAAACCAGCTCCCGTGTGGGATGCCAGCGTTGCAGGTGGAGGCTTAACTTGCTACGCCACTGCGCCAGGCCCTTACAGTTCTTAGTGTGTAAGCAACATCTCTGGATAGCCCTGCTCCATCACAGCTGAGAGCCTTTCTGACCATTTGAGAATCAGATGAGATGATGTGTGTAAAACTGCTTTGTAACGATGAGGCCTAGGCTGGTTTTATTGCCAGCGTACCTTGGTGGGTGGGTCCTGGTGCCTCGTCTTCCTCGCCCCCTGGACTGCGCTTCATCCCTTTCTGCATCCCCACTCTGCATCAGCTTAGCCCGGAATCCAAGAGTCACTCCTCTGTATCCGAAGACTGGGATTTTTTTTTTTTTTTTTTTTGACAGGGAGAGATAGACAGTGAGAGAGAGAGAGAAAGAGCTTCCTTTATTATTGGTTCACCCTCCAATGGCCACTGCGGCTGGCGCACCACGCTGATGCGAAGGCAGGAGCCAGGTTCTTCTCCTGGTCTCCCATGGGGTGCAGGGCCCAAGCACTTGGGCCATCCTCCACTGCACTCCCTGGCCACAGCAGAGAGCTGGCCTGGAAGAAGGGCAACCAGGACAGAATCCGGCACCCCGACCGGGACTAGAACCCGGGGTGCCGGCACCGCAGGTGGAGGAGTAGCCTAGTGAGCCGCGGCGCCAGCCTGGAGACTGGGATTTTTTACGTAACCAGCTCTGATGAATTTGGTGACCCCTACGTCCCAGAAAATTCTAGTGGAATGCAGATGAGCCCTGCCCGCCACTGACTCTGGGCCTCCCTTCCGGCACTCTTTGCCTCTGGTCAGTTAGTTCCAGCCTTTCAGGACTCACTCTCCACCTCCTGCTCTCCTGCTGATTCGCAGTGTTTCCCTTAGAATTTTTGTTTGTTATGGATGTTTTTACAAGTTCCTCGCCATGGGGTTCTTTTCTTCTAGCCTTACAAACCGTTTTTCTTGGCTCCTGGCTTATAGGCTGTCCATCTATCTCTGACATTGAGTAAGATTTTAAAGCTTTTCTGAATCTTTATTCTCAGATTAAGCCACTCAGAGCCCACAATTTCTCCTTTCAAAGGCGCTTTTCCGCTTGGACAGCTCGGTTCTTGCACCATTTCTGGGGAGGAAGAGGCATCTGTTCTGTCCTTGCGGAAAGACAGCGGGCTGCACTGCCGAACTGCACGCTGAGAAGGTTCTCAGGAGAGGCCATCTGGCCCCAGACAAGTGGAATAATGTGCCAGAGTCACATGGCTGGGCGGTGGCCAAGCGCCCAACAGTCCTGGTGCCTCGCCCAGCTCTCTGCCCACTGCCGCCCAATGGCCTGGGGTGTCCAGCCCTCAGAGAATGGACTCCCTCGCAGAGCTCCATGGCCGTCAAATTGCAGGGTTGCCTGGACAGACAGAGGCAGGGCAGGCCTTTCACATACAGAAGACGGGGGCTGATCCAGGTACGTTGAGTTGAGAGGCCTGATTCCATGGGCCTAACGAGCAGCCACTCCTGCTCTCTGTGTTCACCTGATTACCATCATCGCTGGAGCGTGTGAAGTACTGGATGGTGGGATGAACGGATTATAGGAGGGTCTGGGCAGCAGGGACAAGAGCGGCGGGTTATAGCCGGATGTGATAAATGCCACCAGTAAGGCAGCACGGCTGCAGGAGCTCGGAGCCGCCAGGCTGCACAGCCTCCAGCTCAGCCTTTTTTTTTTTTTTTTAATTTTTATTTTTTTGACAAGCAGAGTGTGTAGTGAGAGAGAGACAGAGAGAAAGGTCTTCCTTTGCTGTTGGTTCACCCTCCAGTGGCCGCCGCGACCGGCGCACCACGCTGATCCGATGGCAGGAGCCAGGTGCTTCTCCTGGTCTCCTGTGGGGTGCAGGGCCCAGCACTTGGGCCATCCTCCACTGCACTCCCTGGCCACAGCAGAAAGCTGGCCTGGAAGAGGGGCAACCGGGAAAGAATCCGGCGCCCCGACCAGGACTAGACCCGTTTTGCCGATGCCGCAAGGCAGAGGATTAGCCTAGTGAGCCGCGGCGCCGGCCCAGCTCAGCCTTTAGTTGAGGTAGAATATTGATCCTAGCACCTGATCATAACCAGATGCAACCTGGAAATGAAGAATGTTGCCTGGCTTCCGTTCCAGGATCGGCCAACAGTGAGCTGATCTCTGGTGGGCTGGCTCCCTAGCACACACTGTGTGGCCCTTAGCAGGTACTTTGTTCCTGACTTGACCATGGAGTTCAAGAGAGCTGAGGGGTATGTTCTGTCTGGTGCTGTTTCTCCTCACTGCCCCAGAAGGAAAGTGGCAGGGTAGTGTGTGTGTGTGTGTGTGTGTGTGCGCGCCTTGGTGAGGATAGCTTGGTGGCAGGAACGTGGGGACCAGCCCAGTAGGCCTGTCATCTAAGGAGGGCTACAGAAAAAGGCGTTCATTTCCAGGCAAGCTGTTCTCTTTGCTTTTAGCAGAGGCATAAGAAGAGGCCTCTGAATTTTGCTTTGTTTATGTTTAATATAGAAAAAGGGAAGGGGAAGAGGGACCGTGTTTTAGTGCAGAGCATGTCTGTAAGATTGCGCTGCAGGCCGAAAGGTGAATCAGTGAAATCAGTGTCTATTGGGCAGGTGCTGCAGAGATGATCATTGAAAGATTTCCAGAAATACATCGGGCAGAGAAATCATCGTTGTAATAATAAAGTTTTCTAAAGTCATTACTTTGATGAAGACATGATTCATGGTTGTTAAAATAAAAGTTCTGGAGTGTTCGTTTAAGATCAATCATGTTATTTAATCATACCCTCCACTAACCTAAAACACTCTTAGTACATTTAATGGAGCTGTTAGACTCTCAAGAGGTGTGGTAAGTATCTGTTGGGAATACAAGAGTATTGGCGTGGTATTTGAGGGACTCATTTCTTTTAAGATAAAGAGACATTTAATTGTTGGTTAAATGTATCTAACAGCCAGTGTCAGAGAAGTGAGCAGCCATTGGTAGACTGTGCTGCTAGTGAGGTGCACACAGCCACAGAGGAGAGTGGCGCTGTACGTGCAGCACACGGAGCTGCAGACCACAGGGCTGTCTTCCCTGAACAGGGCAGCCAAGAGAAGAGCCTCTGGGAAGGAAGCGAGTGCTGCTGTTGAGTGGCCTTTCACCCAGTGTCCATGCGCCGTAGGATGTGGTGATTCGTTTTTGGGAATTCATCACCTTCGTGGTTCAACTCAGAAAACAAGAGGCCTGTGTCCATCTGATCTCACTGATGTGGAAACTAAGAACTGTATCTCACAGAAGTAGAGGAGAGTGGTGGTTACTGGCAGCTAAGGTTGGAGACAGGGGAGATTAGGAGGAAAAGGCATCTACAAAGCACTAATATTTGTGTTTGCTGAAAAAAGAATAAACATATACACAGATGTACAACATATGCTATGTACAGAATGTTCTGGAAGGTAATTTTTTAAAAGTGACTATGGGAACTAGAGGACTGAATGTTAGCTATAGAAGAAAGAATTTTTCTACTCTATTTGATGCTTTTTCAACTCTGTGTAAAGAAAATGTAAATGGGCCTTCAAAGAAGGAGGTACCTTTCTCTGAAGGGAGGAGAGAACTTCCACTTGGACTATGACCATGTCTAAAGAAGATCAGAGTTGGCAAACTCAAGAGGCTTCCATAGCCTTGGCAACTCATGACAAGAGCCTAGGGTGATTACCGACACCATAAATAAGAGTGTCAGTTGTTAAGTCAACAACAGGAGTCACTGTGCACTTACTCCCCATGTAGAATCTCTGTCCTTAATGTGTTGTCCAATGTGAATTAATGCTGTAACTAGTACTCAAACAGTATTTTTCACTTTGTGTTTCTGTGTGGGTGCAAACTGATGAAATCTTTACTTAATATATACTAAATTGATCTTCTGTATATAAAGATAATTGAGAATGAATATTGATGTGAATGGAATGGGAGAGGGAGCGGGAGATGGGAGGGTTGAGGGCAGACGGGAAGTTATGGGGGGGGGGGGGGGAAGACACTGTAATCCAAAGCTGTACTTTGGAAATTTATATTTATTAAATAAAAGTTTTTTAAAAAGAGAATGTAATTCTTATTTCTAAAAACTAGGTTTGTTCTGGGATGAGTGTTGTGGCTCGGAGTGTCAGGCCCGAGGTTGGGAGGCGCACAGCCGCTCTGCTTCCTTCTCTGCTGACTGCCTGCAAGGCAGGGCTCGGCTCCATGTCCCTGTGGGAGACCCGGCGGGTCTGGGCTCCTGGCTGCAGCCTGGTCTAGCCTTGTTGTGGACATCTGGAAGCACCAGCACACGGACAATCTCCATTTATAGCTCTGTGTCTCCCCCAGCCCCATCATTCAGCCTTTTACATCTTTTTCTTTTTTTTATTTATTTGAAAGGCAGAGTTAGAGAGAGGTCTTCCATCCACCAGTTCACTCCCCAGATGACCACAACGACTGGAGCTGAACCGATCTGAAGCCAGGAGCCAGGAGCTTCTTCTGGGTCTCCCATGCGACTGCAGGGGCCCAAGCGCCTGGGCCATCCTCTACTGCCTTCCTAAGCCATAGCAGAGAGCCGGATCTGAAAAGGAGCAGCCGGGACTAGAACCGGTGCCTCTGTGGGATGCCTGCATCGCAGGCAGAGGATTAACCCACTGCGCTACACAGCCGGCCCCATCCCCTCACTACTTTTGTCCCCCTGCCATTGGAGTCTCTCTCACCTGTTACCTAGACCTTCCGAGCTGCAAAGGACGTGGGGCAATTATCTAAAGGTGTTTGCGTTGAATCAAGCCGCCCACCACTGTTCTTCCACTGAGTGAGTCAAGCCTAAGTTTCTCTTGCGTGCTGCTGAAGCGAATAAGCGAATCGCCATAAGCATGTGAAGGTGTACCTCACAAGACTGCTTAGATCAAAGTTGGAATAACAAGCAGAGTGTTACTACCATGCTAATTAACCAGTGTCTGACTCAGGGCCAGAGTTCAGTTGCTCTGTAGTGGGAATACAAGCTTTGATCTGGTAGTTTATAGCATCAGCAGATCCCCTGGGGGCAATTCCAGGCTTCTTGCTCACCGTCCCACACCAGGGCCTGCACAGACCTCTAGGAAATGAAGGAGCTCTCATGTAGCTGTGCAGCACCCTCTTCAGAGCAGGCCTCATGAAATCACTTCATGCTTTCAAGCCGGACACGGAAGATTGCGCAAGAGTAGGCACCCTGGCACTATGGGAGTGTACGCTTAAGGAGGCGAGAAGAGGGGATTGGAGGGTGTGGGGTGAATAGGGGCTGGAGGGATGGGTGTGACACACATAGTCACAATCCCATTGTTTTTGTTTTGTAAGCCATTGTAGCATACTGAGCACATTCTCATTAACTTATTTATTGGCTTGTTCAAAATTGTGACGCAGACAAAATGCAAGATTTGTTGAGATTTTTTTCCCCACCTTTAGTCCATGTAGGATACCTTTTACTTGTCTTCCTTACCTTCACTTTACTATGTTTTTGTGCTGAAAAAAAATGAGCTAACTTACTCTGAAAGAATCTTACCTAACTCATCTGTCCAACTGCCTCACGTGAGGCATTCATCTGAGAGGTGAAACCACTGACAGCATTTGTCTGATGACTTCTCTGTGTTGGAGTCAGGACTGACTGATGATTGATTGATTTTTGACAGGCAGAGTTAGAGAGAGAGAGACAGAGCGAAAGGTCTTCCTTCCATTGGTTCACCCTCCAAATGGCTGCTACAGCCAGCACGCTACACCGATCCGAAGCTAGGAGCCAGGTGCTTCCTCCTGGTCTCCCATGCGGGTGTAGGGCCCAAGGGCCTGGGCCATCCTCCACTGCGTTCCCAGGCCACAGCAGAGAGCTGGACTGGAAGAGGAGCAACCGGGACAGAATCTGGCACCCTGACCGGGACTAGAACCCGGGTGCCAGCACCACAGGCAGAAGATTAGCCTAGTGAGCCGGAGTCAGGATTTGAACCCTGATCTCCAGTTCCCAACTTGGCATGCCTCCTGCTCTCTTTCTCTGTAGTGTTGAAATAATCATAGCTTTTGCTAACAGTAAAGTGTTTGGGGGCTGGAGCCAGTGCTGTGGCATGGTAGAATAAACCTCCACCTATGGCGCCGGCATCCCATATGGGTGCCAGTTCAGGTCCCAGCTGCTCCTCTTCTGATCCAGCTCCCTGCTAATGTGTCTGGGAAAGTAATAGAAGATGGCCCAAGTCCTTGGGCCCCTACACCCATGTGGGAGACCGGAAGAAGCTCCTGGCTCCTGGCTCCTGGCTTTGGATTGGCCCAGTCCTAGCCATTGTGGCCATTTGAGGAGTAAACCAGAGGATGGAAGATCTCTGTCTCTGTCTGTCTCTCTGTCTCTCTCTTTGTTATTCTGCATTTCAAAATAAATAATTCTTTTAAAAAAACCAATAAAATGTTTTATTAGGGGTGGGAAGAACTATTGAATAGGTTTTTCAATATGAAATCAAGGCCTTTGGCTTTGCTTGTAGACATTTGTAAATCAATGTCTTTGCATGTCCACGATTGTTGATTGAATATTACAAATTTTGCATTTCTCACCAAGGAACAAAATACCCTCATTTAAAACACACAGCAATCAAGTTGCACTTAAATGAAAAAGAAGCATAATCCATTGAATTGACAATTATTGCTGCTTAGCTTCTGAAACTGCCCTGAACTGGGTCTTTGGCCTGCATCCATAGGTGGCTCTGTAAAATTTTGCAGTTTCTCTCCTGGTAATGCCTCCTGATTAATTACCTGAGTTTGTGCTCATCAGCTGAAGTTGGATTCCTTCCAGCACCAGCTCTCCTGTGCACCTCAGGACCAAAGCTGGGAATGGGAAAGGAGGAGAGTTCAGAGGTATTGTGCCTCTATCAAAATAGCCCTAATACCTGTGTTTGTAGGGTGCACGTGGTTTGTGACGTGCTTTCTTATGGTGACTGATGAAAAAGAGAAATGAGAGAAGGCGAGAGTTGCATCACAGTGTCAGTGGGACTGAGAACCCTGAACAGCCAGGGGGAGTGCACTTGCTGTATTCTCTTCCCAGCCTCAGTGATAGTTCTGGGGACCCTGGCTCCAGGCAAGGAAAGGAACAGGGTCCGGAGAGTAAGGGCAGTCCTAGGCTGCATCGAGGGGAGAGAACTTTGTGGGAGAAGGCATCTGAAGCTGTGGAAGCCGGGACCTCTGTGACCACCTGCCGAGCCAGGTAGGTTGCCCCCCATTATTCAGTTCCGGTGGTGACTCCTCTGAGAGTCCAGGGGTATGGGTCCTGCTGGAGCCTCCCCAGTGAATGGTGCTGGCTTCAGAGGAAGTGATAAAAACCCAAGGAACCAACTGAGACAGATGCTCTGTTTATGGTCTTTGTAGGACAAGGAACTCAGAAGAAAATGAATCAGCAGCTGGAAGGAATTCTGTGTTTAAGCGCCAGCCGTGTTAACCCTGTCATGTACATTCATTCATTCATCAGATTTACTCAACAACAGCTGTGTATGCGTCACCAGCCTAGAAGCTGTGGGTTTGCAGGGACAGGAATTGGACGTGCATGGTTCAGGAAGGATAACTGTTCAGGAATCTTGCATTTCTGTCAATACCACTGGAAACATTTTTCTGTGTAAAGGTCTAGTCCCCCAAAATTGGCTATATATCAAACCTGCATGTTTGAAGGTATCTTCCCAATAATTTACCTTGTTTCAGAATTGACTTAAAGGGATCCCACGTTCAATCCTCAATGAAGGATAAACTGGTTTAAAAAAAAAACACTTTTCCTGCTCTTTGCCTGGTTTGTTCATCTGTTTTTAAACTTGGCTACTCAGAGCTTTAGAACATAGATTTCACTGTATTCAAATCGTGTCACACCAGCTCCAGGAAAGAATGCTTCTCCTATCCTGGGAAGTGCTCTTATTTGTTCTTTATTGCTGTGTGAGCAGTTATTTTTCTGGCTCTCTTCACATTGGTGATAAATAGCTTTCCCCATGGCATTAAAAACTCCCTTCATCTCCTCCCTGTGGACCACGTAAACAGGATCGCTCTGGGTCTCTTTATTTCTCCCCAGAGTGCTGCTTGCTGCTTCTCCCCGTGGTAGGGGAAACCTCTGCGGTGAATTGCCAAGGGGCAGCCTCCGGGGAATGAAGATGTCCCACTGTACTTACACGGGCCGCCCCAGTGGTGCTGGGTGCAGGGTCTCAGTGGTGCCCTCCAGGAGCTGTCACTGCATCATTAGGACTCTGTGCAGAAATGGGTGGCTAAAGATACGTGGTTCACTTCTAGTTAAAATAAATAGGAGCTAGGAAGGCAGGGCATTGGATCAAGCAGCCAACTGTAAAACACGTTGTATTGTTTGAAGTCAAACAGAGCAGTCTAAGGATTACTGAGATGGGTACTGGCCTGTTTTTCACTCCCTGGAATATAAGCTGCATGAGGGCAGTTTTGCTTTGTTCACAGCCATAACCCAACACCTACTACCATGTGCTTGGCCTTTAAGCACGGAAGAGCTTAGTGAACATTTTAAAGTAAATTTGGAAAAGCTTTTTCTTTTTTTTTTTTTTTTAAGATTTTATTGGGTCCGGCGTTGTGGTGCAGTGGGTTAACGTCTTGGCCTGAAGCACTGGCATCCCATATGGGCGCTGGTTTGAGACCTGGCTGCTCCACTTCCAATTCGGCTCTCTGCTGTGGCCTGGGAAAGCAGTAGAGGATGTCCCAAATCCTTGGGCCCCTGCACCCACGTGGGAGACCCGGAAGAAGCTCCTGGCTCCTAGCTTTGGATCGGCGCAGCTCTGGCCATTGCGGTCATTTGGGGAGTGAACCATCGGATGGAGGACCTCTCTCTCTTTCTCTGCCTCTCCTCTCTCTGTGTTTATTTATTTATTTATTTATTTGAGAGGTAGAGTTAGAGAGGGAGGAGAGAGAGAAAAAGGTCTTCTATCCACTGGTTCACTCTCCAAATGGCTGCAACAGCCAGAGCCAGGCTGATCTGAAGCGAGGAGCCAGGAGCTTCTTCCTGGTCTCCCATGTGGGTGCAGGGACCTAGGGATTTGGGCCATCCTCAATCACTGCTTTTCCTGGACTGTAAGCAGAGAACTGGATCTGAAGAGGAGCAGCTGGGACGTGAATCAGTAATCATATGGGATGCCAGCACCACAGGCAGAGACTTAGCCTACTATGCCAGAGCACCAGCCCCTAGAAAAGCTCTTAATCTTAGATATCATCCTATCGATCAAAATCAGATAAAATCTCTTCACCTTTGGTTAAAACCCTTGGGTATGGGTGGTTTGGATGGTTCATGCCACCTTGCCTATCGCATAGGTGAGATGGTCCCCCCTTGTGTGGACGGGGAGTACTTAGTTGATTTATATGTCACAAAGAAGTTCCTTTATGAGGGAGTGTATATGCCTTTCTCTGCTTTCTTGGATTATATAGATAGATAGATAGATAGATTATATATAGTGTCCCTTGGACACTAAATAATATATATATATAGATATATATATATATAGATTATATATATATATAAAACTAGCGTATATGTGATGAATTTAGTGTCCCTTGGTCGTCATCATGACTATAATGAAGAACCTCAAAGTGTTTTATATCTGGAAGGAATAGTTCCTTCTTTCCAGGAGTACATGCTGTGGGCTTATCACTGATAAACTGGAGTGAAAGAAATTGGGCAGTCTGGTGACCAGTGTCTGCAGTAGGCACCTGTTTCTCTTAGAGTGGGAGGGTGGGATAAGGGCGGGGTGGGCCGGGGAAGACAGCGAACAGTCAGCAGCAGGACTTGCTGACTGCTGAGCAGTGCTGTGTTCCAGACACTGCTTGGGCTAAAGGGGAAGAATGAAGACACAGGAAGGGGAAGGAAAGGGACAGATTTGTGCCATTTGGGTACTAAAGAGAGCAGTTTTTTGGGAATGAATAGATGAGATGTTGGAAGGACTGCAGAGTTGTTGAGGATTGGGCATGGGACTGTATGTGACTTTACAAAAGTGACTTCGTGTTTCTATGTGTTATTTAATTGAGGCTTAGATTATTATGTGTAAATATTTGTTTTTACACTGCTTAGTCTTAATGACAGATAATGAATAGAGGACCATGCAGGGGTAACTAGAACAGTGTCACATCTCTATAGAGACAGTTTAGTTTTGTTAACTGGAATCTTCATTACAGGAGAATAAAAGTGTGAAAGGAAATATTTTTGGTTCTTCCTCTGATTGGACCTTTAGAAACTGAAGTGGAAGGGCAGAGTTTTGGCTCACAGAGACAGCCTTACATCCCAGAACCTCAGCTTCCTAAGTCCAGACAGGTGTGTCTGTACTCAGGTGCACATAAATGCCACAGCCCTTCTGAGGACTCCGTGTCACTGTCTGGCATTCACTCCTCTCTGTTCCCTATAGCAGTACATATTTTGAGAGGGTCCTCAAAGTTGATCTTGGGGTTGGCATTGTAGCATAGTGGTTAAAACTGCCTGCAATGCCAGCATCCCTTTGGGTGCTGGTTTGAGTCCCAGCTGCACCACTTCCAATCCAGCTCCCTGCTAATGGCCTGGGAAAAGCACCAGAGGAAGGCCCAAAGGATTGGGCCCCTGCACCCATGTGGGAAACTCGGATGAAGCTCCTGGCTCCTGGCTTTGGCCTGGCTTTGGCCTGGCTCAGCCCTGGCTGTTGTGGCCATCTGGGGAGTGAACCTGCAGATGAAAGATCCTCCTCCCCCCCCCCCCTTGCATGGCCCTGCATGGAAGTTCAGGTCTTGGCCATGTTCAGGAGAGCCTGAACATCAGTCAGGAGTCACCCAATCCCATGAAGGAGTTTACCAGCTAGTATCTCTATGGCCTTTTCTAAAGGGCATTTAATAAACTCCTTTAAGGAGCAAAAAATAAGCCACTATAATTGGGTTTCCAAAATAACCCTTCCTGGTGGAGAGGGAGAGGGAGTGGTATTCAAAAACACCACTCTCGGGCCCAGTGTTGTTGCCTAGTGAGTAAAGCCCCTGCTTGCGAGCCGAGCCGTTTCCTGGCTCCTCCACTTCTGATCCAGCTCCCTGCTGTTAGTGTTTAGGAAGACAGCAGAAGATGGCCTAGGTGCTTGGCTCCCGGCCACCCACGTGGGAGACCATGATGCGGTTCCAGGTCCTGGCTTCAGCCATTGTGACCATTTGGGAGTGAACCAGGGGATGGAAGATCTCTCTCCCCCTCTCTCCGTCTCTTTGTAACTCTTTCAAATAAATAAATATTTACTCCCCAAGAAAAGTCACTTTGATAAAAACTGAATATGAGTCCAACAAAATGAAAATTTTAGATATTGAATTCCTTTTCAAAGACCTAAAATAATGAATCTCTGAAAACTCTGGATGTATTTTCACAAACAGTGTGGGATGATTTCAACCTATACCATAAACAAGCATGCTGTTTTCCATTCCTTTTAATGAAAAGTGATTTTCACTTTCCTTCTTACACTTCTTTCCAAAAGACTCAGAGAATCCTGCTGGAATGAGAATGGATCTTAATGGTCATTCCACGCAGATTCTGCTCACCGTACCCCTAAACCCAACAAAGAATCCCTCTGACACCTGGTCCGGGGCAGCCAACCCACCTGTTGTCTCCAAGCATCACCTTGACCTCTGTCTCCTCTCCACTTCCCTCGGCCGCAGACAGGTGGCCCTCCCTGGTGTTGTCCTCAGAGGGGCAATGTGGAGTTGAATTAGTATCAGGGTCTGTTTGTGAGCTCTTTGAGGGGGCTAGGGAGGTGAGTGAACGCCAAGGTCTGACTATCGCTTGTTGCTCTGGTGTGGAAATTTGTCCCCCTATTCCTGTGTTGGAATCCTAGCACCTGTGTTGGTATTAGGTGATTAGAATGGGAGGCTGGAGCCCTTGTGCAGGGGACGGGTTCCCCTAAAAGAGACCCCAGAGAGGTAGGTGGCCCCTTTGACCATGTGAGTAAACAGAACATCTATGAGGAACAGGTCCTCTCCAGACAGCAGATGCCCCGGAGCCAGGCGTGTGGGCTGTCCAGCCTCTGGACGTGTGAGATACACATTGTGCTCCTGCAGGCCACTCAGCCTCTGGTGCTGCGTCGCAGCAGCCTGAGCGGCCTCAGACGCACATCACCCTCTCGCTGATGTCCTGTGTGTTCCACTCAAGCAGTGCACTTCCGTGAGTTCCTGCCGCAGGGTGCTCGGGGACTGGTGTTGTTAGGGCTTCTCGGGAGTCTGTGGTACTATGCACATGCGTTTGTGGAGCCAGGGCAGTTATGGGTTCGTTACTACAGTTCTGGCTCAAAACCCCTTGCAAGGGGTCACCACAGTATCTGATTCAGTCCTTTATGATTTGGTCCATAGCACTGCTGATATTTTAAAGGACTACCTTTCCTTAAAAAAAAAAAAAAAAAAAAAGATTTATTTATTTATTTACCTGAAAGGCAGAGTTACAGAGAGGCAGAAGCAGAGAGGTCTTCCACCCACTGATTCACTCCCCAGATGACCACAACCGCCGGAGCTGCTTCCAGGTCTCCCACGCAGGTGCAGGGGCCCAAGGACTTGGGCCATCTTCCACTGCTTTCCCAGGTCATAGCAGAGAGCTGGATGGGAAGAGGAACAGCCTGGACAAGAACTGGTGCCCCTATGGGATGCTGGCACTGCAGGCGGCAGCTTTACCCCATATACCACTGCTCTGGCCCCAGGACTTTATTTTCATCACAGGTTTTTTCTCCCTTAAGAAACAAAACTCCAAAGCCTCTTTTTGTCTTTCAACAGTTTATTATATTGAAAGCATTTAGTTTTCTTTTTTTTAAAGATGTACATTTTGTTTATTTGGGAGGCAGAGTTAGAGAGACAGATAGAGATCTTCCATCCACTGATTCATTCCCCAAACGGTTGCAGTGGCCAGTGCTGAGCTGTCCTGAGCCAGACATAAGTCAGGAGCCAGGAGCTTTAACCAGGTCTCCCACATGGGGCCCAAGCACTTGGGCCATCTTTCCCAGGCCATTGCAGAGAGTGGATCGAAAAAGGAAGAGCCCACTGCCAGTGAGTTTCTAAAACACAGGTAGGACTGGTTGCTGCTGCCTTCCCTGATGACTGTCGCTGCGTCCAAATTCCCTGTTCCGATCTGCTGCCGCCCCTGCCACACCAGACTGTTACACCTGCACTTTGTGAGGAAGCCAGGCCTGAGCCTTCCACACCCTCAGTCTACCTGGAAACCAGAGTACAGAAAGCGCTAAGAGCTTGACTTGTTTTCTGTTAATTGAGAGCAGAATGAGACCCAAAGTCAAAACAGGGTGCTCTTTAATATAAACACACAAGTTCTTGGGGCCGGCGTGTGGCTCACTAGGTTAATCCTCCACCTGTGGCGCTGGCATCCCATATGAGCGCCGGGTTCTAGTCCCAGTTGCTTCTCTTCCAGGCCAGCTCTCTGCTGTGGCCCGGGAGGGCAGTGGAGGATGGTCCAAGTGCTTGGACCCTGCACCCGCATGGGAGACCAGGAGGAGGCATGGAGGGGCTAGCAGTTGCGTTCCTGGCTTCGGATCGGTGTAGCTCCGGCCGTGGTGGCCATTTGGGGAGTGAACCAACGGAAGGAAGACCTTTCTCTCTCTCTCTCTCTCATTGTCTACTCTGTCTTTCAAATAAATAATAATAAATAAATACACAAGTTCCTTCCCTGTGGCTCTGGGGTTTGGGAGCCCAGATTTCGCCACCCTCATATTAAAGTGCACTGTTTGCTGAGAAAGGACAAGAGCTCGTGCATCCAGATTTCCAGGGAGAGGCGCTTGTCACTGCAGCCACGAAGCCATCTCTCTCGACAGGGAGCTGGCACCGTGACCACTTTTATAGACTAATTGGTAGTTACTGTATACACACATAGAGCATCGAATTGTAAACAACTACAAGGGTACTTCAAAAAGTTTGTGGAAAATGGAATGAAATGATTAAGTTTATGTAGGTGTGAGAACTTTGGAATTCATGTTTTTTTTTAAATACACATTTCCCATGAACTTTTTCAAGACCCTTTGTATGCATGGATTATGAATTTTTTGCACCAAAATAAACTTTTTAGTTCTGGTTTCCATGAACTTTTTTGAATGGAGGCAAAACTGTCTACTAGTTTTCTCCCTGGAGGCCTGCAACAGCCAGAACTGGACTTGGCTAAAGTCAGGAGTCTGAAGCCACTTTGGCGGCAGGGACTCAACCACCTGAGCAGGTTAACCCAGTACGCCACAACGCTGGCCCCAGCATTTCGTTTTCTAACAACTATTATATACATTTATCTTAAATTCCATAAAGGCAGAGGCTATTGTTCTTAATCATTTGGCAACAAAGAAAGATTATTTGAAAAAAGACAGGGAAGAAGCAGAGAGGTCAGTCTTCTATCCGCTGATTCACTCCTCAGGTGGCCGCAAAGGCCAGGGCTGGGCCAGACCAAAGCCAGGAGCCAGGAACTCCATGTAGGTCTTCTATGTGAGTACAGGGGCTCAAGCACTTGGACCGTCTTCCACTGCTCTCCCAGGCACATAAGCAAAGAGCTGGATCAGAAGTGGAGTAGCCAGAACTCGAACTGGCACCCATTTGAGATGGCAACAGTTTAACCCGCTAAGCCACAGTGCTGGCCCCTCCATGAACTTTCTGAAGTGCCTTCATATTTAGAGAAGCTTGATGTCTTTTTTTTTTTTAAATAAAGGAACTCTTGGGACAGGCGCCGTGGCATAGTGGGTAAAGCCACTGCCTGCAGTGCTGGCATTCCATATGAGCACCAGTTCGAGTTCCGGCTGCTCCACTTCCAATCCAGCTCTCTGCTATGGCCTGGGAAAGCAGTGGAAGATGGCCCAAGTCCTTGGGCCCTTGTACCTGCGTGGGAGACCCAGAGGAAGCTCCTGGCTCCTGCCTCCTGGCTTCTGATCAGTGCAGCTCTGGCCATTTTCAGCCAATTGCGGAGTGAACCAGCGGATGGAAGACCTCTCTCTCTCTCTCTCTCTCTGGCTCTTCTTCTCTGTATGTAACTGATTTTCAAAATAAATAAATCTTTTTAAAAATTTAAAAGTAAAAGAACTCTGAAATTATTGAGACAAAGTATTTTCTTATAATGGGTCCCTTTCCTATGTCATTGTATGAGTTTGGCAGTTTTAAAGCTAGCCGTACTTTCCTGGATTTCAAAGTGAGTATCCTGCCTAATGAAGGCTCCATTTACTGAGCTGATTGCCTGATGTGCCATCTTCACGGGAAATATTACAGGGAAGCACCTTTGGTTTAGGTTTGTTCAGTAGGATTGAGGGTCTCATCTGCATGGGGTGGGGTTTCCCTATTTTTGCACCAGGAATCTAAACTAGATATTCCAATGTGGACTGCTGAATTTTAGTCGTATCTTAACTGCTAGGCCAAATGTTCACCCCCTGTTCATTCCATTTTCACGTGAACCTTTTGATGTACTCTTGTATATACTTTTTGCTTTTTTAAAATATAGCATCAACTTAATCTGTAATTCTCCTCCTGTAACAGTGTGCCTTGAAGTTTCCTGTGTGTATGTCTTTTATTTTTAAATGGCTGTATAGTAGTCCATATTACAGCCATATTATGATTTCTTTCTCTCCAGTTGGTAGATATTTAGATTGTTTGCAATCTTTGTTATACACAGCATTGTAGTAGTTATCTCTGCTCAAATCTCTTCTTTCTCATGCATCAGTCTCTTCCACTAGAATTTCTACCAGAAAATTCTGGGTTAACAGTTGGAGTCAATGTTTATACTTGGAAATAACAGAAATATTTTTCTTTAGAAATATTCCATTTTCTTGACCATTCAGATGCCTTTTCTGTAAATACTTGTGGTGACATCTTCCCTAGAGAATTTCCATATATCTACTATCTGGGGATGGGGTTGGCGGTTTTATTCTAGCTATTGCCAGAGGCCGTGTCAGAAGCCACCTTCCCAGCGTGGAGGTGGAAATGAGTTCTTGGTTCTTTCTCGTCCTTTTCAACCTGACACGAGATGAAAGGTTCTGCAGGTTAGCCTGTATGGTCATTAAAGCCACCCTAGTAACGCATGAATACATTTTCATTAAAAAAAGAATGAGTGTATGGGACAGAGAGCAGAGGGGCGTTCCCCCTTCCAGTCAATAGAAGGAATCGGAGAAGATTCGGAGCCCCTCCTTTCCGTCCTTGCTTCTCTGTTCCTCCCATCCCTGTACCTCTGCAGTTACCCAAGTTCCAGATAAAGCCATGCGGAGACACGTGGCTGTGCAGCCCCAGATGGCACCTTGGACCCTCGTAGGAAAGAAAAGGAATGGGGTACACTGCACTGGCAACCTCCCACGTGGGTGTTTATGGAATTTCAGCCCCAAGTCTTTCTACTAAAATGACATCTCTAAATGCTAGTTTGTGTTTTCTTTCCAGGATCTAGCATGTTCTTAAAAGAGAAAAACTTGTGTCCCCCATATTGCTATTTTTTTTTTTTTTTTTTACTTTTAATGCTTAAGTAAAAGCACAAATCAGTCATTCAAAGCTGTCAGAGCAACAGGATGTCTTGTTGAAAGCCTCTGAATAAAAAGGCAGGAAAAGGCTCCAGTGTCCACCAGTGGGGGATGGGTTAGCATTCTTCAGGACATCCATGAAGCATGAAGTGGAGTGAGGAATGTAGAAAGATCTCCAAGATATTAGTAACAGGTGGAAAAGAACAAGAAGAGAGTGTGTAGAATATTCTTAATGTTTTTCAAAGTAATTGAAAACCTTAAAATGTGATTCACAGTAGGAATCTTTTTGCCATGTCTTGGTGCACACAGTGAGAAAGTAAACTCAAATTATGGTCCTAGACATGTTTTTATTATTTGTTGAAGTTTGTGTCCTGGAAAAAGAGTTACAGGCTGTGGTTTTATCTTTGCAGGAGCAGGAAAATTCAGATTCGAAACATCCCTCCTCACCTGCAGTGGGAGGTAAGCCCGACGCTGCTTTAATGGGGTCCCCAGACTTCTCCCCTCCGTAGCTCCCTCTCACAGTGAGGAACTGAAGGTCCTCAGACTCTTCCACAAAGCCTCTGGGCCCTGTTTCTTCCTCTTCCTGCTGTTTGCGGGCTTTGTGCGTTGTTGTCTCTCATATGCTGTTCTCCCAAGCACCACACAACCAAGCACCAGCAGACAAGCTGTGAGACGAAATGTGTGCCTGGCTTGGTGGATTTTATATCATGAGTTGTACACAAGTTCATGATTTGGGAAAAAAAAGGGGGGGGGGGGATCAGCATTGTGGCATAGGCAGGTTATGCTGCTGCATACAATGCCAGCATCCCAAATGGATGCCAGTTCCAGTCCAGGCTGCTCCACTTCTTTTTTCTGGACAGGCAGAGTGGACAGTGAGAGAGAGAGAGAGAAAGGTCTTCCTTTGCCGTTGGTTCACCCTCCAATGGCTGCCACGGACGGTGCGCTGCGGCCGGCGCACCGCGCTCATCTGATGGCAGGAGCCAGGTGCTAGGTGCTTTCTCCTGGTCTCCCATGGGGTGCAGGGCCCAAGCACTTGGGCCATCCTCCACTGCATTCCCGGGCCACAGCAGAGGGCTGGCCTGGAAGAGGGGCAACCGGGACAGAATCCGGCGCCCCGACCGGGACTAGAACCCGGTGTGCCAGCGCCACAAGGCGGAGGATTAGCCTGTTGAGCCCCGGCACCGGCACTGCTCCACTTCTGATCCAACTCCTGGCTAGTGTGCCTGGGAAGGCAATAGACGATGACCTAAGTGATTGGGCCCTTGCACCCATGTGGGAGATGTGGATGGAGCTTTTGGTTCCTGGCTTCTGCCTGGCCCAGCTCTGACCATTGCTGCCATTTGGAAGATGGAAGATCTCTCTGCCTCTCCCTCCCTCTGTCTGTTAATTCTGCCTTTCAATATATAAAACCAACAAAAATGGAAAGTTCTCTGTTGGTTTGAGCAAGTTTGTTTTCTTTTTAAATTTTAATTTATTTGACAGGCATATAGGCAAAGAGAGAGAGAGAGCTCTTATCTGCTGGTTCACTCCCTAAATTGCCCATAAACAGTCAGGCCTGGGCTGGAGCTGCATCTGGGAGCTATGACTTCAATCCAGATCTCTCATATGGGTGACAGGGACCCAACTACTTGAGTCAGCAGCTACTACCTCCAGGGTCTAAGTAGCAGGAAGTTGAAGTTGAAGAGCCAGAGCTGGGAGTTCAACCTATGCACTCTGATGTGGGTCGCAGGTGCCTTCACTGGTGTCTTAGCCATTAGGCTAAACCCCACGCCCTGGGTAGGTTTTTTGTTTGTTTTGAGTTAGTTGCTATGAGCAACAGTTAAGATATGTTTTCACAGTTGTAAAACTTGTAAGATTGCTGCCTTAAAGTAAGATAGAATATGGGGAGTGGTCTTAAGATATTACTTAAAAACAAGACTTCCCTATGTTTTATTCCCCAAGCCAAAGGAAATCAAAATCACCTTAAAGGAAGCAGGATGTTTTATGTAACATTTTCATTGCTTTTTGAAAACCTTTTTATTATGGAGAATTTCAAACATACACATCCCAATACACTGTAAAATAAGGCGATCCCTGACAAGAAAATGAATGAAGAATTGTTAGATTTTCCAAGAAACGGAAGTGAACCTCATATTTACTCAGCTTCTCATTTCAAGAACAGTCAGAGGATTGATTCAGGCCGTCACGTTGAATATGATTGTTAACAGTTACCAAGACTCAAACTCTACAGTGTCACCTTAGTGAACAGATCACTCGGGAGCCTGTTAGCAAATGAAAGTCCCATGTATTCATTCAGTTCTGTTTTTATGGAAGAACCAAAAAATCAGTGTAATTAATTGTTACCGTAACTGTCCTGTTTTCCTTTCATTCATTTGCTGGGGAGAATCACTGTACCATATTTCATATGACCTTCGCTTCCCTTTTTGACATTGAAGCTTTCTTTTTCAGGTGTTGGATGGACTTTTGGCTCAGTATGGGACAGTGGAGAATGTGGAGCAAGGTAAAAATGAGCAAATTAGCCTGTTGAGTTATGAAAGGAATATTAGGGATATTATTCCTATAGATTAGGTCAGCTCCAGGGAGAAATAATGAATTCATACCTTTGAAACAAGTTTCCAGACTATATGTATGTATTTGTGTGTGAGAGAGAGATTTGTATCTTTCTATTTATCTGTAGAGTGTATTTTTTTCCAGGAATATGATTTTCAGGCTATTTTTCATATTTCTATACCTTGCAGTGTGACACTGGGCAAACATTGTCAGGCTGGGGTGAGCGTGATCCCTGGGGTGCAGGAGGGGGTGGAGTGGTAATTAGATTTACACCGTTGCCACTTTCCTTTTTCTGGCTAAGAAAAACAGATCCCTGGAGCCAGTGCTGTGGCATAGTGGGTAAAGCAGCTGCCTGCAGTGCCAGCATCCTATAGGGCAACAGTTCGAGTCCCAGCTGCTCCACTTTTGATCCAGCCCTCTGCTGGAAAGCAGTAGAGGATGGCCCTAGTCCTTGGGCTCCTGCATCCACATGGGAGACCCAGAAGAAGCTCGTGTCTCCTGGCTTCGGATCAGCACAGTTCTGGCCATTGCAGACATCTGGGGAGTGAAGCAGCAGATGGAAGACCTTTCTCTCTGCCTCTGCCTCTCTGTAATTCTGCCTTTCAGATAAATAAATAAATCTTTAAAAAAAGAAAAACAGATCCTAGGATCCCATGCTGTGGCTTAGCAGGTTAAGCCAGTATCTGCAATGTGGGCATCCCATATGGTCACTGGTTTGAGTCCCCACTGCTCTACTTTTGATGCAGCTCCCTGCTAATGCTCCTGGGAAAGCAATGGAAAATGGCATAAATCCTTGGGCCCCTGCACCTGTGTGGGAGACCCTGAAGAAGCTCTGGGCGCCTGGCTTTGGCCTGTTTTGGGGAATGACTCAGCAGATGGAAAATTACTCGCTCACTCTGCGTCTCTCTCCATCTCTCTCCCTCCCCCCCCTTCCTCTCTCTCCTTCTCTCTCTCTCTCTCTCTCTTCCTCTCTCTCCTTCTCTCTCCCTCTCTCCCTCTCCCTCTCCTCTGTAACTCTGCCTTTCAAATAAAAAATAAATCTTAAAAAAAAAGAAAGAACAAATCTCATGTCTCTTAAAGGTTGAGCAATGAGTAGGATTCCTGCACCAAGAATCGCTTGGAGTTCTCATGAAAATTCAGGTTCCTCAGGCACACCTGAGACCCACTGAGAAATCTGTTCAGGGGAAGAGCTCATGGCTATGTATTTTAAACAAGCACCACACGCCAGTGTACCCTCAAGCTTGAGAACCAGTGTCTTAGAAACACTGCTGCAAATGTCCTTTTCTTCCAACTACTCGTTTGTGTCTTCCAAAGCATGGGAGGACAGGCATTTTGTGTGAATAAAGATTATTCTTCGCCTTGGCCAAGAAAGTACAGTATAAAGGCGACTGTGAGTCCTTGGAGAAGTCACCTGACCTCACTGACTCAGTTTTCACATATGCAAAATGGGGAGAATCATTCCTGCCCATCCTATCTCTCTAAATAGTATGGCACCCAAAGAGCACCTGTCTGAAGTACTTGAAGACTGTGGAGTCATCCATAATCTTAAGGGACTGTTAGCAAAATGATAGAGAACCCACTGTCTCATATGTAATCTCTTCTCTTTGCCAGGATGATAATATAATAGTTTCAAAATGGTAAATATTCAGATGTTCTCTACTCCATGAATATATTTTTTAAAAATGGATTTATTTTATTTGAAAGTCAGAATTACACAGAGAGAAAGAGAGAGAGAAAGACAGACAGACCTCGAGACCTTCCATATGCTGGTTCCTTCCCCAAATGACTGCATTGGCCAGGGCTGGTCCAGGCCGAAGCCAGGAGCTTCATCCAGGTCTCCAACATGGGTGCTGGTTCCCAAGCACTTGGGCCATCTTCTGCTGCTTTCCCAGGCACGTTAGCAGGGAACTGGATCAGAAGTGGAACAGCTGGGACTCAAACCAGTGCCAATATGGGATGCCTAACCTGCTACATTACGATGCTGGCCCCACTCCATGAATATTATAAATAGGACTATTCAATTTCATGCTGCTACATGCTCATGCCCAAAGGTGATGAAAAAGAGCTCAAAAGAAGACATGGTTTCCAAGGACTCAGCTTCTAAGTTGCTGTTTCTCTCAGCATGGGACAGAAGACATTCTAATGATGGACTGTAGTAGACAGGATGGCCTTCCAGACACAGATCTGTAAAAGCAACCAGCTCAGACCGTGTTGTAAATTCAGGAAAATGCTACTCAAGGTGGAGGCGTTCCAGGTGCCTGGGCAGCTCAACTGTAAACTGGGCCAGGAGACCACCTAGTCTGCAGCTGCCTCACTGCTACAGGACAGAGCTGTTGGGCTATTGTGTCCTGTTACATGTGTGAGCCATTCCAGATTCAACAGGAAAACATTTTCAGTAGTTTTAGGGAATTTTATTTAGAGCTGTTGTGACCAATGAAATAAATTATTTGAATGGAACTCAGCTTATTCATGATTCAAAGAACTTTCTGGTTTCCTGAAGACAGGTGTCTTTGAAAACAGAGATTAAAAATATGAGAACAGAATCCTAGTGGATAGCTTTATTCATGAGGTCCAAGCCCTGTCCACACTGAATAGGAACAATTAGGAGCCCCACATCCTGTTTTGCACTAGGCGAGTGACTTAGAGAACTACACGAACACTCCGGGCAAAGGCCAAGGCCTGGCTCCATGTCTGCAACATGCCAATGTCAGCGGCCGTTCCTCCTCTTTCGTTTTTTAAGATTTATCTACTTATTTATTTGCAAGGCAGCAGCACAGAGAAAGGAAGGGAGACAGAAAGAGAGCTTCCATCCACTGGTTCAATTCCCAAATGGCCTCAATGGCCAGGCCTGGGCCAGGTCAAAACCAGGAACCTGGAGCTCCATCCAGGTCTCCCATGTGGGTGGCAAGTACCCAGGCACACAGGTGGTCTTCTGTCGCCTTCCCAGGTGTGTTAACAAGGAGCAACTGGAACTCAAGCAGGTGCTCGCATGGGATGCTGGTTTTGCAGCAGTAGCTTAACCCACTGTACCACAATGCTAGCAGCAGTTCCTTTTGAGGATTAGCACACTTCTTCTCATGCTCACAGAGGCTGAGAGTACTTTGAAGTTACTGGCTAAACAGTCTTTTTAGCCTAAAGATCTTCAACCTGTATGGGGTCCCAGAGGTTTAAGACTCCCAAAATGGAGGTGTCACATTTTCCCTTTGAGAATTTATGGAAGTGATAAACCAGAAAAATACACAATTCCATAAGTTTGCTTCATTTGGAGGGGAGATGGTATAGAATTCCTGAAGCTCAACGTGGATCCAAGGGTAAAAATTGCTGTGTTGAAGGTTTTTTTCTATCCCTTTAAAAGCAGCTTTATCATGATTTTGTTGAATACTCCTTAACTGTTTTAAAGGGAGGGTTTGATATAGTCATGTCTGTTTTGAAAAAGATATTCTTGGTGTAAGTTTGCTGGTTTGGATTAAGAAAGGTTTATCTGGCTTTTTGAATCTATTTTTTTTCAAATATTTATTAATTTTATCTGAAAGAGTTACAGAGAGGCAGAGAGAAAAAGATCTTCCATCTGCTGGTTCACTCCCTAATTGGCCACAACAGCCAGAACTGCGCCAGTCTGAAGCCAGGAGCTTCTTCCCATCTCCAACATGGGTACAGGGCCAAGGACTTGAGCCATCCTCCACTGCCTTCCTGTGACACAGCCGAGAGCTGAATTGGAAGTGGAGCAGCCAGGACTCAAACCGGCACCCATGTGGGATGCCAGCACTGCAGGCTGTGGCTTTATCTGCTACACCACAGTGCTGGCCCTTTGATTCTATTTTTTATTTCTTTTTTTTTTTTTTTTTTTTTTTTACAGGCAGAGTGGACAGAGAGAGACAGAGAGAAAGGTCTTCCTTTTTGCCGTCGGTTCACCCTCCAATGGCTGCCGCGGCCGGCGCGCTGTGGCCGGCGCACCGCGCTCGTCCGATGGCAGGAGCCAGGAGCCAGGTGCTTTTCCTGGTCTCCCCATGGGGTGCAGGGCCCAAGCACCTGGGCCATCCTCCACTGCACTCCCGGGCCACAGCAGAGGGCTGGCCTGGAAGAGGGGCAACCGGGACAGAAACCGGTGCCCCGACCGGGACTAGAACCCGGTGTGCCGGCGCCACAAGGCGGAGGATTAGCCTGTTGAGCCACGGCGCCAGCCTATTTTTGATTTCTAACGGTGGGAGAAGATGCAAGCAGTTATAAACCAAGATAAACCAATTCACACGAATAATCCTTTGTGAGCTAGTGTTAGTGTTTGTATGTTCTCTCCTTCAGCCATATGATGTGGTACACGGTCAAGGAAGTCACACAAAGGGAACAAAAAATAGTAAGGGTTTAACCTTATCAGTGAACAAAATTAAAATGAAACCATTTTTGTCAGATGCTGGTTACCAGTGGCTGGTTACCAGTTGGGAGGTTGATGAGTTATTGGTTGAAGTATACAAAGTATCAGTTAGCCTGGAAAAATGAGTCCAGAAGCTCCACCAGACTTCATGGTGACTCATTCATAGCAACACTGAGCATTGCTCAGAGGGTGGTCTTTTGTTTGTTTTTAAGATTCGTTTATTTATTTGAAAGGCAGAGTTACAGAGAGACAGAGGCACGGAGAGAGAGAAAGCACACTTCCATCCGCTGGGTCACTTTCCAAATGGCCGCAATGGCCAGAGCTGAGCAGATCCGAAACCAGGAGCCAGGAGCTTCCTCCAGGTCTCCCACATGGGTGCAGGGGCCCAAGGACTGGAGCCATCCTCCACTGCTTTCAGAGACTAGTTTTAAGTGTTCTTGCCATAAAAAGTAAGAATGTAGGGTGATGTGGATGTTAAATGTGGATGCTTTATTTAACCATTTCACAATATATACATATGTTAAAACATGATAAACATCATAGATATGATTTTTATTTGTCGGGACATTTTTAAGGGAGGGGGGCATTTAGCCAACCAGTTAAGATGCCCTTGTCTCACATTGACATACCTGGGTTCAACACTTGGTCCAGCTCCTGACTCCAGCTTCCTGCTAATGTGGACCTTGGGAGGCAGTGATGATGTCTCAAACAGTGGAGTTCCTGGGGCCATCACTGTGGCACAATGGATCAAACTACTGCCTGTGACAGCAGCATCCCCTAAGGGTGTTGGTTTGAGTCCCAGCTATCCCACTTCTGATCTAGCTCCCTGCTAGTGCCCCTGAGAAAGCAGCAGAAGATGGCCCAAGTATTTGGGACCCTGCTACCCACAGGAAGACCTGGACAGAGTCCCAGGCTCCTGGATTCAGCCTGGCCCAGCCCCGGCTGTTGGGACCATTTGGGAAGTAAACCAGCAGATGCTCTTTCTCTGCCTCTTCTCTCTGCACCTCTGCCTTTCAAATCAATCAATAAATAAGTCTTTAAAAATAAACAATAACAACAACAACAACAAGAAAAACCTGGAGTTCCTGTAACCCATCCAGGAGATTTAGGCTGAGTTCCCAGTGCCTGAGTTTGGCCCTTCCCTACACCTGGCTACTCTGGGAACTTGGGAGAATGAACAAGTAGATTAGAGCTCTCTGTCTCTGTCTTTCTGCCTCTCAAATAAATAAATTTAAAAATATTAAATGTATGAATTAAAGCATTTTATGTATGTATGTATATCCAGTTTATATTACACATCTAATTATTAAAATGGAATGAAAATCATGACAATTAAAAGTTCACCCCTTGGGGCCTGCCCTGTGGCACAGCAGGCTAAAGCCCGGGCCTGAAGTGCCAGCATTCTATACGGGTGCTGGTTCTAGTCCTGGCTGCTCCACTTCCGATCCAGCTCCCTGCTGGTGCTCCTGAGAAAGCAGTGGAGGATGGCCCAAGTCCTTGGGCTCCTGCACCCATGTGGGAGACCTGGAGGAAGCTCCTGGCTCCTGGCTTCGAATTGGCTGAGCTCCAGCTGTTGCGTCCATTTGAGGAGTGAACCAGAGGATGAAAGACCTCTCTACCCCTCTCTGTAACTCTTTCAAGGAAATAAAATAAATATTTAAAAATAAGGTTCAGCCCTTAAAAATAGTATAATAAATACTTCTGGAGAGCAACATGAAAACATGCATTTAAAAGCATGTTCTTTTGCCCGCTTATTTTTCTTCTGTGATTTTAGCCTAAAGAAGTAATTCATACAAACACAAAATCAAATGATGTTTGCAACAAAGGTGATTTTTAGCAACCCTATTTAGAATAGCGGATACTGGGAACAACACATTTGCCAACAAGTGAGAAATGGTTAGGCAAATCATGGTCCATTTACTCACTGTAATTGTATGTAGACATTAAAAGTGAAAAACAGAAAATGTATATATTGTATATGCAAGTGTGTTTATGAAATATAGCTCTGAGCTCTATATACAATTGGTTATAAATTACTGTGAATGCATGTAAATACATAGAGATGCAAATAACTTTATGGTTAGAGTGATGAGGGTTTTTGTGCATTTTTCTCTATAATTAGTCTGTTTACTGTAAGACAGAGGTTGATTTTTTTTTTTTTTTGGCTATGACAACATCATTTTTTGCTTCTTCCCTAGTCAACACAGATACAGAAACTGCTGTTGTCAACGTCACATATGCAACAAGAGAAGAAGCAAAGACGTAAGTCAGTTTGGGCTTGTTTCTTTTTAAGCTTAATTGGTTTTCTTTTTGAATTCCTTTGAGTCCTGGGTTTATCAGCCTTTCCTGAAGATGCAGGTCAGTGGCGGCTGGTCTGTTCCATCTTTAACGTTCCCTACTATAGTTCCTATACTACTGTGTATAACTGTAAAAAATGAATGCAGCATAGATGTCTAACAATTGAGGATTAGCTGCAAAAACTATGACCAGTCAATAGAATCTAAACTAAAATTATATCTAGAGATATTTAATGGGCGCAGGCATTTGGTACAAATGCTTAGGACTCCAGTATCCCATCTAAGAGAGCCCGTGTTCAAGTCCCAGCTCTGCTTCCAATGCCAGCTTCTTGCTCAAAGTGCACTCTGGGTGACAGTAAATGACACCTCAAGTAGATGAGTTCCTGCCACCCACACTACAGACTCCTGGCTCCAGCCTCAACTGTTGTGGGCACTTGGTGAAAGAACCAGCTGATGGAAGATCTTTCTCTCTGTCCCTTTTGCATTCTCTGTGTCTGTCTGCCTTTCAGATAAATTAATAATTAAAAAAGGAAAGAGATTTAATGACATAGAAAAATGTTTACAATATTAAGTGTCTTCTAATGGTTAGAAAATAGTTTATACAATACTGATCTATTTTTATAAATAATATTTATATTTAAGCTTGACTGGAAAGATACAGGATGGATTTGGAGTTTTGTATTTGTGCTTACCTATTTCTGAATGTTCAGTAATAAGTATTATACTCACAATGAGAGAAGAAGGTCTTAGCTGGATACCAGCACTTACAAAGAGCTTTTGGTGAGAAGACAGCCTTGGATGATGAAAGGGCAGAGCGTGCAGGTGGGTCAGGTCTGGCCGATCTGGCGCAGCACTGCGGTTGCTTGCCTGGCTGTCGGCCTGGTGCTCTCGGGGAGCCCAGATGGCGTCTGTCTTGCTCACCTCTGCATCTGCACCTCACAAGCACCTGGTAAAGGAGAGGGGATGAGTCAGTCCTCGGAAGGTCTTTCTTAATGTTGCTCTCTGCTGCGTTTCAGAGCCATTGAGAAGCTAAGCGGGCATCAGTTTGAGAACTACTCCTTCAAGATTTCCTACATCCCGGATGAAGAGGTGAGCTCCCCTTCGCCCCCTCAGCGAGCCCAGCGTGGGGACCACTCTTCCCGGGAGCAAGGCCACGCCCCTGGGGGCTCTTCTCAGGCCAGACAGATTGATTTCCCGCTGCGGATCCTGGTCCCCACCCAGTTTGTTGGTGCCATCATCGGAAAGGAGGGCTTGACCATAAAGAACATCACTAAGCAGACCCAGTCCCGGTACGTGCCTCCGGGGCTTCCTTTGCTTCCTTCTGAGGGTCCCCTGAGTGCTGGTGGGTCTCAGCCACCCTCAGGTCACTTGCTCACATCAGCAGTGGGGGCTGTGCTGGAGGGGACAGTGGCTTCGTTAAACAGGACTACTAACAGACTAACACAAGCGCAGGGCTTTGGTGAGCTTTCGTGCTAACGGCCTAACAGTCGTGCCCTGAAAGGCTGAAGGTTTGGCTCTGATGACCTCACAGCCAAGGACTGCTCCCATACACTAACCAATGCTCACGAATGCGTCTGCTTCGGGAAGACAGCAGAGGTACAGGGTTCTGTGGGATGCGAGAACCCACTCCTTCTCTCTCTTCTCCCCCTCCCCTGAGTCAGGGTTCCAGGGGGTAGCCATTGTCTGAGACCACCTAGGTAGTCTCACAAAAAGCTGCATTAAAGTAGCTAATGAGTCACTGCGGCATGAGCAAGAAGTAAAGTACACTGGTCTCGTGTTTACTTCGTCTTGGTTCAGGAGACAGAACTGGAAATAGGAGTTAATGGATAAAATGACTTGGAGAGTTGTTGATTTTGGGGTGTTCATAACACCACAACACAATGTAATGAAGAAAGCTCAGGACTTGAAAACAATGACTCATATTCAAGTTTTACCACTTAATGGCTGCATGATCTGGGGGGAAAATCAGCCTCTCTGAGACATGGATTGCTTCTTCTATAAAAAGGAGGTTGCTGTGTTTCGCCGGGGTTCACAGTAAATTAGTACAACCAGGCAGATTGGTGAAATACTTAACAAAGTGCCAAATGACTGAGAATTATTGGTAATTTACATGGACTATTATATTTTTGTTCAGATCATTCAATGAGTGTCTTGTAATCTCAACAAGAAAATGCTGTTTCCTTCAAAGTTTCTGAGTTATCCTCCCCAATAATAGACACTAAAAAGACTGAGTCCTGGTGTATTTAATCATAGGAGTAAAGTGATGAAAGAGAAGGGAAAGGAAGAAGTTACTGTCTGGTGTTCCTTCTATTTTAAAAATCAGCTCTTTCTTTCCCTCTAAGATTGCTTCACTGTGCAAGTGATTTTTATTTATAAGTCTTTTTGTTCCAAAAATTGCTTCAGGTCGCTTAAACGCATTTTCAACAAGTTTAAATACCAGTGAGGTTAGCTCTCAAAGTGTGTGCCCATTTTTTAGAGACAAGATGAAGATTTGGCACTGGGCTTTCTGACAGCCAAAGTAGGAAGGGATGTCATCAATTATGTGATTTTGAGAGTTAACAAAAACAACTGGGGCCACAACTACCCGAGAAGTCTGATAAAGTCATCAAGCGTTTGAGCCATTAGTCCTTAGAGCCTGGAAGAAGGCAGGCTGCCAATGGAAAGGAGACCAAAAACTTAGAGAGACAGAGAGAGGGCATGCCTCTGTTTTCTCTCCACACTCAAATATATAAAGCTTGCTTGATTTGGGTGTTTGGATTTGGATTAACATATGGCTTTTAAAAGCTGCAGTGAGCTCAGAGCCCGGCGTTGTGCCAGTGTGCAGTGTCACCCTTCTCACTTTAGCCTTCACTGCTGCGGTCATTTGGAAAACTACACAAAATACTTCCTTTCCCAAATCGACTTCATTGCCAAGTTGGTTTGGTGCATCTGTGGCACGGTTAGAGGCATTCCCTTCTCAATGAGACTTCAAGGACTAGCGTTTGGCACAAGACCCCCTGCACTGCTTGCCTCCTCCTTGGAGAATGGCATTGGTTGCACACACGCTCACGATGCTTCCTTGTCTGTGTCTTTGCTGTGTGTTGGCTGGTGTGACACTTTCTTGGGACTAGGGTCCTAGCCCAGATGACGTTACACTTAGGGCTCTTGGTTCTTTTCCCACAGGGTGGACATCCATAGAAAGGAGAACTCTGGGGCTGCAGAGAAACCCGTCACTATCCATGCTACCCCAGAGGGGACCTCTGAAGCATGCCGCATGATTCTTGAAATCATGCAGAAAGAGGCTGATGAGACCAAACTGTAAGTTTGCATACAGTGCTGACGACTCAGCAGAGAACTTGAGTTGATGCTCCTTCGTTTAGCCCAGTGTGTGTTTTTAAAGCTTTAAATCTGGGGTGGGCATTGTGGCACAATGAATTAAGCTGCTGCTTGGGACACCCGTATCTCATATCTGATCCAGCTTCCTACCAACAAGTCCTAGGAAGAGGTGGATGATGGTGCGGGTATTTGGGCCCCTGCTACCCATAGGGGAGACCTGGGTGGTGTCCTGGGATCCTGGCTTTAGCCCTGGCCTAGCACTGGCTGTTGTGGGCATATGAGGAATAAACCAGTCAATGGTGTAAATCAATCTCTGTCTCTCTCTGTCTCCCTCCCTCCCTCCCTCCCTTCCCTTCTCTCTTTCTCTCCCTCTCTCTTCTCCTCCCTCCCACTTACTCTCTCCTTCCCTCTCTGCCTCTCAAGTAGATGAAAAATAAATTAATTAAAAAACAAAAAACTAGGAGAGGGATTATGTTTAAGAAGTTTGCTCCCAAGAAGAGTGCCTTGTAATTTGAGGAAGCCCCTGTCTCATCCACATTACTGAGAACTTTATAAACAACACCATCCTGTTCTTTGACCTGATATAAACAACTTCCAAAATTCTAAATAGTCAAAAATACCTATTAATAAATGGAATTTTCAGATTTTCATGGAGAGTTAAGGTAGAGTATGTTTGACATCAATCTTCTTAAGTGCCTGTACTGTGTTAAGCATGGTGCTGGGGACTGAAACTGACTATGCCCCTGAGCACAAGACCCAGGACCCCCTTTGGTAGAGCTTACAGCCCGGTGGGAGAGATGCTCACTAAAGAAATGGAAACCCCGTAAGTTACTAAGTGTCGCTGTGAGAAACCCAACAGTGGGAAAATGCAGTGTCTAATGATGATGTGTAAGTAGAGGCTGTAATGCGGATCTCAGGGGGACAGGCGGGGATGTGGGCGTTTCAGAGAAGGCTGCCCTGTGTAGGTGACAGAGCCCGAGGGGGTGAGGAGGAAGTAAGCGATGTAGGAGAACAGCGTTCCTGCATTTGTCCGTTTTCTAGTGCCAACGCCAAATCCCTGAGCCTGAGTTCTTTATAAAGAAAACAGCTCTGTTTGGCTTCCCAGTTTGGGGGGTCAGTAGCCCGATGGGGTCAGCCTCTGCTGAGAGCTGGCTTGACTGCATCACAGATGGTGGACGGTGTGATGGTGACAGCGCATTCAAGAGGGAGAGGTCATACCTGAGAGCAGAAGCCGGAAGCGCGGGGAGAACTGCTCTGGCTGCCACCGCACTCCCTAGGGGTCTGAGGGCAGTGACCCCGCCCCGTCCACTGGCCCAGCACAGGAGGTTCCTCCACCTCTGAGTACCACCACCTTGGGGACCAGGCCACCAGCACAGGGATCCTTAGGGCTTAAACGGCATCAATATCACAGCAGATCCTACACCTTTTTACTCATTTTCCAAATATTTACTGAGCATCCACCTTGAGTCCCAGGCACTGTTCCTTGGGGCGGGAATCCCGCGTGAACAAAGCTGAGAGCCCTGTGCTCTGAAAGTCGCCCCCTAGTGGTGCTTCTGCAAGCGCCCTGTTTCTTTTGAACAGAGAACAAGTGGCTTGAGCAGGAGGATGGGATCTTATATTGTGGGGCAAGTCCTCACGTCAGCAGGGTGCTTCCTGCATTGCCTTCCTGGGGATGTCTGCTACTCCCTTGGTGATGGGAGCATAGCTGTGGTGATTTCAACAAAAATTTTAAAAAATGGATAGAGAAAAAGAGGGCATCCCCTCCCTGTATCTTCTCTGAAAAACTAAGAATTGTGGTAAAAAGCGCATGTAGTAAGATATACCAGGTTAGTCATTTTAAGCACATAGTATAGTGGTGGTATGTTCATGTTATTGTTATAGAGAGCTCCAGAGCTTTCTGACCTTGAAAACCTGGAACTCTATTCATTGAACAACTCCCCTTCCCCCACCTCCCATCACCTCTGTACCCACCATCGTACACCCAACCCTGTTTCTGTGAATTCGGTCACTTTGGGTACCTCCTGTAAGTGGAATCATACGGTGCCTACCTTTTTATGACTAGCTTATTTATTTCACGTGCATAATGTTCTCAAGATGTATCATGTTGAAGCCTGGAACAGGATTCTCTTCCTTTCTGAGACTGAATAATGTTCCATTGTATGTATAGACCACACTTTATTTATCCACATTTTGGGTTGCTGTAGCTCTTGGCTATTGTGAACCATACTCCTGTGAACCTGGGGTACAAATCAGTATAGCTTCGGGGCTGGCACTATGGCATAGCAGGTAAAGCCACCACCTGCAGTGTTGGCATCTCATGTGGATGTTGGTTCCAGACCTGGCTGCTCCACTTCCAATCCACTCTCTGCTATGGCCTGGGAAGGCAGTAGAGGATGGCCCAAGTCCTTGGGCCTCTGTAGCTGCGTGGGAGACCCAGAGGAAGCTCCTGGCTGCGGATCAGCCCAGTTCCTGCTGTTGCAGCCCTTTGGGGGGGGTGAACCAGCAGATGGAAAATTCTTGCTCTTGCTCTCACTCTGCCTTTCAGATAAATAAAAAGTAAATAAACTTTAAAAAAAATGTTTGATCCAGGCTGGTGCCACGGCTCACTTGGCTAATCCTCCACCTGCAGCGCCAGCACACTGGGTTCTAGTCCCATTTGGGACACTGGATCCTGTCCTGGTCGCCCCTCTTCCAGTCCAGCTCTCTGCTGTGGCCCAGGAATGCAGTGGAGGATGGTGCTTGGGCCCTGCACCCGCATGGGAGACCAGGAGGAAACGCCTGGCTCCTGGCTTCGGATCAGTGCAGCACGCCAGCCGTAGTGGCCATTTGGAGGGTGAACCAACAGAAAGGAAGACCTTTCTGTCTCTCTCACTGTCTAACTCTGCCTATGGAAAAAAAAAAAAAAAAACCTTAAAAAAAATGTTTGATCCAGTTCTATAACGAAGCCCTCTAGTTCTGGGCTTTTCTTTTTGGGAGATTTTTAAATGACTGATTCAGTCTTCTCACATGTTATTTGTCTGTTCAGATTTTCTTTTATTTGTGATTCATTCTTGGAAGGTTGTGTGTTTCTAGAAGTTGATCCATTTCTTTTAGTTTATCCCATTTGTTGGCATGTTGTTATTCATAGTATTATAATTCTTTTTATTTCTATGGCATGAGGTATAATATTCCCTTTTTCATTTCTGATTTTTGTTATTTGAATATTCTTTCTTCTTTTAATTTAGGTAAGGATCTGTCAATTGTTCGATCTTTTCAAAGCACCAACTTTTTTTTCTTAAGATTGATTGACTGATTTGAAAGTCAGAGTTAGAGATGGGGCGAGACAGACAGATCTTCCATCTAGTGGTTCACTTCCCGGATGGCCACAATGGCTGGTCCTGGGTCAGGCCGAAGCCAGGAGCCAAGAGGTTCTTTTGGGTCCCCCACGTGGGTGCAGGAGCCCCAGTACTTGGGCCATCTTCTGCTACTTTTCCAGGCGCATCACCAGGGAGCTGGATCTGAAGTGGAACAACCAGGACTTGAACCAGCACCTGTGTGGGATGCTGACCCTGCAGGTGGCAGCTTCACCCACTGAGCCACAACTCCAGCCCCTCTATTGTTCTTCTGTCTGGTAACTCTATCCATTATTAAAGAGGAGTATTGAAGTTTCCTATTTTATTATGTTATTATCTATTTCTCCCTTTAATTCTGTCAAATTGGTTTCATATGAGTATATTTAGGAGCTTTGAGGTTTAGTGCACAAATACTTAAAAATTCTTATAGCTCCTTGATGAACTGTCCCTTTGATCATTATATAATGTCCTTCCTTGTCTCCTGTAACAGTTTTTAGAGTCTGTGTGGTATTAAGATATTAGTATAGCCACTCCCCCTCTCTTTTGATTGCCATTTGCATAGAATGTCTTTTTAACCATTTTCCTTTCAGCCTCTGTATGTCCTTAGACTTAAAGTAAGTCTCTTGTAGGCAACATATAGTCAGATCCTGGGTTTGTTTTGTTTTTTAATCCATTCAACTCCTCTGTGTCTTTTACATGCAAGTTTGCGTCTATTTACATTTAAAGTTACTGCTAAGGAAGGATTGCTTATTGCTGTTTTGTTCATTGTCTCTGTATGTCTTACTGCATTTTTGTTTTTTAGAGATTTATTTATTTATTTGAAAGGCAGAGTTACACAGAGAGAGACTGAGAGGCAGAGAGAGAGAGAGAGAGAGGTCTTCCATCCACTGGTTCACTCCCCAATTGGCCGCAATGGCTGGAGCTGCACCGATCTGAAGCCAGGAGCTTCTTCCAAGTCTCCCACACTGGTGCAGGGGCCCAAGCACTTGGGCCATTCTCCACTGCCTTCTCAGGCCATAGCAGAGAGCTGGCTCAGAAGTGGAGCAGTGGGATTTGAACTGGTGCTCATGGGATGCTGGCACTGCAGGTGGCGGCTTTACCCACTACCCACAGTGCTGGCCCCTTGTTGCATTTTTGTTTTTCTTTTCCTCTCACTGCTTTCCTTTGTGTTTCGTTGATTTTTGGTAGTCATATGTTTTGATTTCCTTTTGTGTATATTCTTATAGATATTTTCTTTGCAGTTACCATTGCAGTTACGAAAACCATGTTAAAATTACAGCATTCCCTTTTAAACTAATAACTTCAATTGCATACAAAAATACTATTCTATGATCTCTGCAGCCCCTTGAATGTCCCTGATTATATTTTTATATGTTGTATACCCACTGACAGAGTTTTTAAAGTGTTTCTGTCTAAACTCTGTGCACCCAAATCACTGTAGTATAGCTTAGTATATTTTTCCATGTACAAGGGAACTTTAAAAAGCTTATGGAAAATGGAATTAAAATTACTTTGATACTGGGGTGAACACTGTGGCAGAGTGGCTTAAGCCACCGCTGCTTCTATGCTGGCATCCCGTATGGGCGCCACTTCAAGTCCCGGCTACTCCACTTTCCATCCAGTTTGCTGCTGATGTTCCTGGGAAAGCAGCACACGGGAGACCTAGGTGAAGCTCCTGGCTCCGGCCTAGCCCAGCCTTGCTGTTGTGGACATTTCGGAAGTGAACCAGTGGATGGAAGACCTCTTCTTCTCTCTCCACACCACCACCACCCCCACTGCCAACCTCTGTAACTCTGCTTTTCAAATAAACAAATCACTCTTTTAAATACTTATTTCGGTACAAAATGATTTTAAAATCTGTGCCTAGTTTGTGCTTTTTCTGGAGAACCATAGGTTTTCGTGTGGCGTTGTGTTGCCAGCTGCCGTTCCTTTGAGCCTGAGGGACTCGGTTAGCATTACCTCCAGAGTCATGCCGTGGCAGTGAAGTGTTTTGTT
Source organism: Sylvilagus floridanus (assembly GCA_949820135.1). NCBI lineage: Eukaryota > Metazoa > Chordata > Mammalia > Lagomorpha > Leporidae > Sylvilagus > Sylvilagus floridanus. Next base: position 92,005,888 of record OX463244.1, on the reverse strand, counting down.
TTTGTTGATCTGGAAAAGCTCTCATTTTTCCATTCTTGCCAGTTCTTGCCAGGAACAGTATTCGTGGTTAGCAGGTTTTGTTTTCTCTTTCCTTTCAGCACTTTGAATACACTCATGTCTGAGGAAAAGGGGTGCAGATGGGTGCCTCCTCAGAGGACAGAAGCAGAGAGGAGACAGGGTACGAACTCACAGCCAGAACATTAGCTCGCAGAGGTCGACCAGCTGCCAGCATGCACACAGGCCCAGCACGTGGCAGGGGCTCAGACCCCAGAGGCTGGGCTTTTTTATATCTTAGATGAGCAAGGGGTGGGGTTGGGCAGTAGGTGGAGGTGAGCTTCTCCACACAGGATTTTCAAGCTTGGCCCACTGGCTTCCCAACTGGGGTAGGAATGTGGGGGGTGAGGGAAGAACAGTAAAAAAGCCCAGGCCTTGGGGTTTGGGCCTGTGCCACGTTTGATCTGTGTGCACGCTGGCAGTTGGTCGACCTCTGCGGATTTATTTTCTTTGAATAAATTGAGTCTGGCTGTGAGTTCGAACCCTGTCTCCTCTCTTCTGTGCCCCTTTCCTTACATTTGGTGCCGTGTGTGAGGAGACACTAATCTGTACCCATTTTCCTTACAATGTCATTTCACTCCCTTCTGGACTTAGACATTTCTGCTGAGAAATCTGTCAAGAATCTTACGGAAACTTCTTAATGTGTCACAAATTGCGTTTCTGTTGCTGTTTTCAGGAGTTTCTATCTCTGACTTTAGACAGTTGACCCTAGTGAGTCCCTGTGGTTCTCTGTGGATTTATCTCAATTCTTGGTCTGTTTGTCCATTCATTTCTCCAGATTTGGGGAATTTGACTATTATTTATTCAAATAAGCTCACTGTCCCTTCCTTTGTTTTCTTCTTCTGGGATTCCTATCACACGTTATATTGGTTTGCTTGATAGTGTTCCATAAATCCCTTAGTTCTCTTCATTTTTTTTTCTTGTTTGTCTGACTTGATATTTCAAATGACCTACCTTTTTGTTGATTCTTTCTTCTGCCTGATCACACCTGCTGTTGAACTCCTTGAAACCATTTTTCTTTTCAGTTACTATGTTTCGCAGCTTCAGGATTTCTGTTATATTGCTTTTTATAATTTCTCTTTGTTGATATTCTCATTTTATTCATGCATTGTTTTCCTGATTCCATTTAGTTATCTGTGTTCTTTTTAGCTAACTGAGCATCTGTATGGTTATTTGAAATTCTTTGTCAGGGAGTTCATAGATCTGTATTTTAAAAATCATTAGAATTTCATTTTGTTCCTTTGATTGGGCCATGTTTCCGTGTTTCTCGATATGCCTTGTGATTTTGGTAGTATTGGAGGAGGTGAGATTTAGACATATGAAACAATAACCACCCATACTGCTGGCTTCATGCCGAGGAAGACTTTTAACTTGTCAGCCTAGCAAGGACTTCTCACCCTTTCATGGTCTCATTAGTCATCCAGTATCTAACTGCAGAACTGCAGCTCCCATGTCCAGTCTACTTCTGTTTTTAGCAGCTTCTAAACTCTGGGTCTGGGGCTGGCACTGTTGTTTAGTGGCAAAAGCCACCACCTGCAGTGCCAGCATCCCTATGGGTGCTGGTTTGAGTCCCAGCTGCTGCATTTCCAATACAGCTCTCTGCTGTGCCCTGGGAATGTGGGAGACCCAAAAGCAGCTCCTGGCTTTGCATCGGCCGAGCTCCAACTATTGCAGCCATTTGGGGAGTGAACCAGTGGATGGAAGACCTCTCTCTCTCCCCCTCCCTCCCTCTCTCCTTCCCTCTGTAACTCTGCCTTTCAAATAAATAAATAAATAAATAAATAAATAAATCTTTTTTTAAAAAAAAGTAAACTCTGGGCTGATCCTATCAGTGGTCTGAGTCAGTGACACATATCAGTCATTCAGACATTTCTCCCAGAAAAGCCAGAATATTGGGTGCATGATCCAGTTTTTGCTTTCATGCCAAGGGAGGATTCCAGCCTATGTGGTTTCCTTCAGGTTGCTCTTGATTATGCCATGTAGGGAGAAGGGCAGGATGGTGAAGCAAGGCTGCAAATTTTCTTAGCCCTCTTGCTGGAATCCCTTCTTGATTGTTACAGTGGCTCAGTGCTGCAGCCTCTCAGCTGATCTCCATGGTTCTCACGGAAGTATTCTGGCCCATCTAGTTAATCTGGTGTCCCACTGGGGTGATAAAGTGGGCCTGTTTCTTCAAGATGAACTCACTTCCCCTTGTGCCATTTTTTCTCTTTTTTATTTTTCCTATATTTTTTAACTTTTATTTAATAAATATAAATTTCCAAAGTACAGCTTTTGGATTACAATGGCTTTTCCCCCCCTATAACTTCCCTCCCACCTGCAACCCTCCCAACTCCTGCTCCCTCTCCCATTCCATTCACATCAAGGTTCATTTTCAATTAACTTTATATAGAAGATCAATTTAGTATATATAAGTAAAGATTTCAACAGTTTGCACCCACACAGAAACACAAAGTGTAAAGTACTGTTTGAGTACTAGTTATAGCATTAATTCACATTGTACAACACATTAAGGACAGAGATCCCACATGGGGAGTAAGTGCACAGTGACTCCTGTTGTTGACTTAACAATTGACACTCTTGTTTATGGTGTCAGTAATCACCCGAGGCTCTTGTCATGAGTTGCCAAGGCTATGGAAGCCTTTTGAGTTCACCAACTCTGATCTTATTTAGACAAAGTCATAGTCAAAGTGGAAATTCTCTCCTCCCTTCAGAGAAAGGTACCTCCTTCTTTGATGGCCCGTTCTTTCCACTGGGATCTCACTTGCAGAGATCTTTCATTTATGTGCTTTTTTGTTTTGTTTTGTTTTGCCACAGTGTCTTGGCTTTCCATGCCTAAAATACTCTCATGGACTCTTCAGCCTGATCTGAATGAATGCCTTAAGGGCTGATTCTGAGGCCAGAGTGCCGTTTAGGACATCTGCCATTCTATGAGTCTACTGTGTATCCCGCTTCCCGTGTTGGATTGTTCTCTCCTTTTTAATTCTATCAGTTAGTATTAGCAGACACTAGTCTTGTTTATATGATCCCTTTGACTCTTAATCCTATTATTATGATCAATTGTGAACTGAAACTGATCACTTTGACTAGCGAGATGGCATTGGTACATGCCACCTTGATGGGATTGAGTTGGAATCCCCTGCCTTGTGCCTTTTTTTAAGAGCAAGGAAGGGCTTCCCACAGTCATCCACAGACTTTCCCTCATACCTCATTCTCTATATCTGCCTCATGGACCTACTTCCAGCCACTTACAACAAGGGAGTAGAATTACCATTTAGCTTATCTCAGTTAAAATTCATGGACCGTAGTTGAACTAGAGTCTAGGGCCACTTGATACCTAAGCAAAATGGCTTCCATTTGTAAGAAGAAAACAGGTTGATGGCTTTTGGAAGGCAACCATTGTAATCATCCCAAGCGTTCAGTTACTGTTTGTCTGTTTCAGAGCCGAAGAGATTCCTCTGAAAATCTTGGCCCACAATGGCTTAGTTGGAAGACTGATTGGAAAAGAAGGCAGAAATTTGAAGAAAATTGAACACGAGACGGGGACCAAGATAACGATCTCATCGTAAGCCACACATTCAGATTGTGTCTGATAATGGAGAGCTTACATGCTTAACTAGTTCTTCTGCTATTTCCCTAAAATAGGAATATAACTAGAAATAATATAATTATACCATATAATATTATATATTAGAATACAGTTATATGTAAGTGAAGTAGTGATCTCTATCATTGTCAAAAATAAGTATATGAATAGTTGTCGGTCAGACATTGTCCAGTTGGGATCTAATCTCAGTCATTAGGACGACTTACGGTCACCATGTCAGAGGTTCCATACCAGAATGTATTATGAGAGAATCTAGCTTTCTACTATTCCACCAACACTTCTTTGTGATTTCTTTTTTGGAATTTTATTTTTCCTGTTGAAATCAGGGACCTTTCTCTCTCTTTCACAATGGGCAGATTACAGGATTTGAGCATCTACAATCCTGAAAGAACCATCACTGTGAAGGGCACCGTGGAGGCCTGTGCCAGCGCCGAGGCCGAGATCATGAAGAAGCTGCGTGAGGCCTTTGAGAACGACATGCTGGCCGTCAACGTAAGTGACGCGCTGGGCCCTCCCGTGGTTCCACGTGGGCTCTCGGGGTTGTCGGTGGCTAATAAGGAACGCCTCTGAGTAGGTATGCACAGTTCTTCCTTACTTCTTAGGGCAGTGGTATTGACAGTCAGGAAGCCAGCTAGTAAGCACACTTGACAAGGTCGTGTGGGGTCATTAAAACTGTAATTCTGAAGAGTACAAAATGAGGAGATCTGAGGGTAGAATGTGTGTTAGGAAAAGCAAAACATAACAGGGTTACAATGACACAACAACACGGACCAAGATGACTGGGAGGCTACAGACCAAAATGAAAGGAGCTGATGTGATAGCAAAGAATTTCTTTCCTACTTCCCAAACTTTCTGTAATACCATTTTGTAACTTTTACAATGTTAAAAATATATACTTTAAAGTTAACTTTGGATTTTCACTTCTTGCTTGCTGAGCTGCACGTGTAGATTTCCGGTAAAGGTCACTCTCTGAGCTCTCCCCAGTATTTCCTTCTAGTAGACGGGGGCTTGTTCTCCACGTCATTGCTACCCAGTTCCTGCTGCAGAATGGGACCGCACCAGTCTGACGTTCAAAAGCACTTCAAAAAAAAAAAAAAGTTGTCTCCCAGTGAAGCCCAAACTCAGGCTCAGCTCAGAGGAGTGCACTTTCTTCTTTCTTTTATTTTCTTTTTTAGAATTTATTTAACAGGCAGAGCGAGATACACAGAGACCTCCAATCCTCTGGTTCACTCCGTAAATGCCCACAACAGCTGGGGCGGGGCGGGGCTGGGCATTGTGAGTCTCCCAGGTGGGTGGCAAGGAGACAACCACTTGACCCATCACCTAAGGTACACATTAGCAGGAAGCTAAAATTGGGAGTGGAGCCAGGATTCGAACCCAGGACTCAGGTATGGGATGCAGGCCTGCTAAGCCTCACATGCCCGTAGTCCAGTCTCAGCAGTTGTCAGCTCATGGCCTGTTTTGTTTCACCTGAACCCTCATCTACTTCCCACCCCTCTTGGATGGCTCTGCAGCGAATCTCCGAGCTGGTAGTACTCCATAGAGAGTGGATGTTGACAACAAGCCCTGCGGCTTCTACCCCAGCTCCCTCACTGCAGCACTCGGCCGGGGCAGTGCCCGTCCCCCCTCTCCTGTGAGTTAGGGGCATGAAGGGATGAGGCAGAGGACTGCAGTGGGACTCCCCCATATTTGGACGCATTTGTCTGTGAAAGTGTCATGTGGAGGTCTCCTCTTCCTGTGGGCTCTGTCGTCTGTGGTTACCTTCTCTTTCTGGACATCTGGAGAAGCTACAGAGGGTCTGTTGCTCCAGACATCTTTGGCTACACCAAAGGATCGCTTAGGTGCATTTGTGTCTGGAACAAAGTCATGTCTGGGGAATAAGTACCAAAATTGCTGCGTTTTCTGTATCAAATGAGGCGAAGGTTCCCGAAGAAGGCAACTTACTGGGTGACCATAGTCTCAGATGAGAAAACAGAAGGTGTTAGAAAGCTGGTTCGCGTTCAGGAGGAAAGCTGAGTACAGGCTGGGATGTGTGCGGTGAAAACTCACCTCCAGCCTCTGTGAGCCTCTCCGTGCTTAAGTGTCACATCCGCAAGCAAGATGATCGTGAGGCTGGGGTGGTGAGCTGTCTTGAACCTGGGTAGTACATAAGTATGGGGTCTGAGCTTTCTGTGGTTGGAGTTAAGAAACTGTTAATCTGTTTAAAATGTAGTCATTCAACAAATATTTATCGAGTACTTACTGCATACCAGGCGCTGAAAACACAACACTGAGTAGCACAGACTTTGTCTGCGAGGCATTGTGGTCTAAAAGGGAACACAAACTAACAGGTGATTCAGATGCTGCGTGATGAGCATTGGTTTTAAGGAAACAAAGGCCTGCTTGGGGATCACAGACAGAACATTTGAGTCGGACCTTTGGGGAGAGGGAAACTTCCCATGTGCAGGCGCACCTGAGCCCAGGTGAAATCCAGGGGTGAGTAGGACTTAGCCAGGAACGCATGGAGAGAGGCACTTCCTTGCGAGGGAGACAGTGCATGCAGGGCCCAGAGATGCGAGAGAGTGTGGGGTGTTCAGGGAGGGTTGGGCAGGGTGGGGGCGGGGGTGAGCAGGCGAGCAGCTGCCAGGGTGGCCGAGGTGCTCAGGAAGAGCCCTGTTTGCCCTGGTGGATTGTGTAGACACTCCCGAGGGCAGCAGAGTCACGTTGAGGTTGGCGCCCCACCCTCCTCCTGGAGCAGGGTGGAGAGGAGGCCCCTGGGGCCGGTAGAGCTGATTAGGAGACACTGGCGGCATCCACGCAAGAGCGGGAGGCTGACCCAGGCAAGCTGGGCCTCTCCGGCCTCCGCCCCTCATTATTTTTCTCCATTTCTGTTCCCAGCAACAAGCCAGTCTGATCCCGGGGTTGAACCTCAGCGCACTTGGCATCTTTTCGACAGGACTGTCCATGCTGCCTCCACCAGCAGGGCCCCGCGGAGCTCCCCCCACTGCCCCATACCACCCCTTCGCTGTAAGTAGCTCAGATCCCGAGGTTTGCCCGTGCTGTGGGCACCTTCAGGCAGCTGCGTTGCTCTGTGCTGAACCAAAGCTAAAGCTTTTGTTCGGATGCTGTGCTTATTAGGAGCACTTACAGGCTGCAGCCAACACTTCTTGGGATTCCTTCTACTGGGCAAGGTGGTGCTAAGCCGGCCTGTAACTGTGCGCTCCTAAGCAGTGTGAGGGGTTTCGCAAAGGCCGTGGAAAAGTAGAAGTGAAAGATAAGCTTATTTAGGGGCAAAAAAAATATTAAATCTGTGTGTAGTTTTTTCCATAAATATGCATTTTCTACAAACTTTTTGAAGACCCCTCATATTTGTCCTGTCTTGGGAAGAAAGAAACTACTGGCAAATTCATTAAGTAGAGGCACATTTGCTATATAAAAAGGATTTGTTAGCTCAGGTAAGAATGTCTTTAATATCTGTTAAAATAATAGAGTACCTGGATGATTCTTGAATGTATATATACACAGTTCCTACCTATGCCTACAATTCAGATGCATCCCATTTTATTATTATCTGTGCTGCTGAAGCAAGCCCGTATCCTGTTTATTAATAAAATGGTTCTTAAAAGGAGATACTAGACACTGTTTGTGTCTAAACACTTAGCATGATGCCTGGTATTTAGTAGGTTCTCTATAAGTATTTATTGTTTGAATCAGTTCACAACAGAGCAGAGACGGAAGCTACGTTTTGCGAGTTTTCTGCTTGTTGCTCTTGTTCACAAGCATCGTTAGCAAAATGGGATTCAGGATACTTGACAGGGTTTTTTTCCCCATTCCTAATTCTTCTCTGCACATAGTGCTTATTCTCTTTTTAAGTAAGCTTTCTTTCTTCAAATGTTCATTCTGTGTGAATGGGAACAATCAGGTGGGTAAACATTACCTTAGTAGCTACTTTGTAGGCATTGCCCTGTGTGAATTCCCAGTAGGTTTTTGAGAGTCGGGAAGAACCCACTGTGCTATTCTGCCAACAAAACACAGAACTGAGCTGGCGCCCACATTCTCAGTCACATGCACGTGCACGTTCTGCCATCTTGCTCACGCACGGTGCTTCTGAGTCCCTTCCGGATTGCTCCATACCATCCAGCTCCTCTTGGGCTGCGTGTGTGCGTGGTAGGGGGGTTGAAGATGTGGTGGGAGGGGCCGTGGCAGCTGTTCAGCCACGTGGCTGCTCCAGGGAGTGGAGCAGCTGTGAGAGGTGCAAGCTTGAGACGGCCCAGCGTGGTACCGCTCAGTGGCACCGAGGCACAGCTCGTTTCCTGGGAGAGGGCTCTGCGAAGGATGAGCTCGGAAGTGAGGCCACTCTAACCACCTGGCAGCATGAAGGGGGAGAAGAGCATAATAAATTAGACCACTTCTCAAATTGGTCATCTAAGATAAGGGTCAGCACACGATAGCCCAAGGGGTAACTCTAACCCACCATTTAATTTTGTGAATGAAGTTTTACTGGGAAACAGCCATGGCTGTTTCTTGACATATTGTCTATTTCCGTTTTCCTACTGTCATGCAGAGTTAAATACAGGCAGCAGAGACTGTACAACCTACAGAGCCTAAAATATTTTATTGTCGATTCCTGAAGAGGAGCTTTCATGTGATAACTGAACTTTCTCTAGACCTGAAAATGGATTTTGCCACTTAGAAACTTCCTTTCATCTGAGATTTCTACTAAAACAATAGAGCAGCCATTTTCTTATTATATACTTCCTGTTCTTTATAAAACAGGTTTAAGTGAAATTTCTATTTTAATGAAAGCATGTGGTTCTTGATTCTGTGGATCAAGATGAGATTCTGATCCAGAGCACACAGTTGCCTCGATTTTCAGACACGAGGGCTGCAGAAGCATGAGGCCGGGGGCGGGCAGGCGCCCTCACCACCCCCTGTGCCTGACCTAGGACAGGTGCCGCACACGGGGAGTCTGCACTGAAGCTGGTGGCTTCTGCAGGGAGCCCCAGAGCCACTGAAATACTTACACTTCTATCTCATAGGCATTCAGATTTCAAGAGTAGAAAATTTTGGTATTGCACTTCTTAAAAATGATTTATTCGTTCATTCATTCATTCATTTGAAACAGAGGGGAAGACAGAGAGAGATATCTTCCATCTGCTAGTCTGCTCCCCAGATAGCCATAGCAGCCAGCACTGGGCCAGGCAAAAGTCAGGAGCCAGGAGCTTATCCCGGTCTCCCAAGTGGGTGGCAGGGCCCCAAACACTTGGGCCATCTTCCCCTGCTTTTCCCAGGCCATTAGCTGGGAGCTGGATTAAAAGTGGGGCAGCCAGGACATGAACCAGTGCTCAGAAGTAGTGCCACCATTGCACGTGGCAGCTTTGCCCGCTGCACCATACCACCAGCTCCTTGGGTTGCTTTCCTACTACACAAAGCTCTCATACTTTTGCTGTTAGTATTCGAAAGTCAGGAAGTGTTTGCACCTCTTTGTAGCTGGCTTGGCTGTATATTGGTTGGTCTCCAGCTCTGAAATTCTTAATGCACATGAGTGTATGAAAACGGCATCATTTTCTAATGGCTTTCTGGTTATAAAAGTAGTACATGGGGGCCGGCGCCGTGGCTCACTTGGTTAATCCTCCGCCTGCAGCGCCGGCATCCCATATGAGCACCAGGTTCTAGTCCTGAGTGCTCCTTTTCCAGGCCAGCTCTCTGCTGTGGCCCAGGAGGGCAGTGGAGGATGGGCCAAGTGCTTGGGCCCTGCACCCACATGGGAGACCAGGAAGAAGCACTTGGCTCCTGGTTTCAGATCGGCACAGTGCCGGCCGTAGCGGCCATTTGGGGGTGAACCAGCGGAAGGAAGACCTTTCTCTCTGTCTCTCTCTCTCTCTCTCTCTCTCACTCTCACTGTCTAACTCTACCTGTCAAATAATTTTTTTTAAAAAAAGTAATACATGTGTAGTATTTGTGAAGCAAATAATACCAAAATACAGAAAGTATAAGTTTTTGTTTCTGTTTTCTAAACCAGTGTTCCTGTGTATATGCATGTATGTATGATTTACATATGCCAGATTTTTCACCCTGCAGTGGAAGTCCTTGTGTATACGTTTTGCCTCTCTTATCCAATTGTTTCACAGAATAAATTCCTAGAAATCTCAGTGTATTTCAGAATGTCTATGGAAACTGAAATAAAAGATAAGGCTGTTAGGGCAGGTGTAGTGGAGCGGCAGGGACACCCATATCAAATTTCAGAGTGCCTGGGATGGAGTCCTGCCTCCGCCTCCCCATCCAGCTTCCTGCTAATATGCCCTCCGGGAGGCAGCAGAGCATGGCCCAGGTGTTCGGGCCCTGCCACCTACATGAGAGTCCCAGATAGAGTTCCAGGCTCCTGGCTTCAGCCTGGCCCAGCCCTAGGTTGTTGCAGGCATTTGAGGGGTAACCAGCAGATGGGAGATTCTCTCTCTCTCTCTCTCTGAGCCTTTCAAATAATAAAATAAAAATTAATTTCAAAAGATATATTTATTTTAGTGCAGAACATTTTTTAAATCTGCATGGCTCTTTCATAATACACATCTTCCATGAGCCTTTTGAAGACCCCTCCTCACGTATGTGGACTTGAATTCGTTGCTAATGAACGTTTGAAGCAGCCTGGTGGAATTGGCGAGCTGAAGAACGCACACGTTTTACCCGCTGATGTGCACGGAGCGGCCTTTCCACTCCCTCCAGGAGTGTGTGACAGGACCGAGTCCGGCTCCCACACGCTCACTACCTATTGGATTATTCCTTGCAGTCTGATATTTGAAAATACACATTTTTTGGTTATTATGCAAGCAAAGCACGTTGGATGTATTGGCCATTTTGCTCCTCTTTGCTGTGCTGTGGTGGGGTGTGTCCCTCAGGGTTCACGTGTTGGGCAGGTAGAAAGCTGCTGGGTTCCGGGGGCTGCCTTCTCACGAACACACTGAAGCCGGCTCACAGGAGCGGATGAGGCCTTGGGGAACTGGACTAGTTCCCACAGCAATGGGTCGTTGTCGGTGACCTGGCACCTCCCCTGAGTCCTTCAGGCCAGCTGCTACCGGTTCTCACCAGAGCCCTCACACCCCCAGGACTGTGGGCCAGGGAAACCTACCTCAGGGTCTGTTACGGCAACAGAAGACGGACTCAGACAGCTGTCTCTACTGGCCGCCAGCAGTCTGTCGAGAATCAGTATAGCTTAGGTTCAAGAGCCAGAGTGTCTGCGTTTGCATTTCTGCACCAGCATTCGCTCTTTTATCCTGGGGCCAGCGACTGAACCTCTGTGTGTGTCTTCGCGTCCCCAGCTGGACAGCAGGAGTGGCTATAGCCCCTGCATCACGGGTACTTGTGAGGGTTCTTTAAAGGTGAAACTTGCACGTAGTACCTGCCGTGTGAATCTTAACCGCCTTTGTCATCTTCTAGTGACACGTAGCAGCTAGTCCTTTCTGAAGGCTGTGAAACACTGCTCGTGTTGTCAGCGTTTCCCAGCAGCCTGCCGTTTGTCTGCTTCATTTGTGGTGTCTGTGGAACAAATGGACTGTTGTGTGAAATGTACCGTTTTCTGCAGCCTTCCTCCTTTTATCCAATTTTCACCCAACTCACACTCCCTAGAAGTGAAGCACTGTTATGTTTACACATTGAAAAATGTTTTCTAAATGTATTTATAAAATCACATTATCCAGAAATACAAATGAGATCATACCATACACAATGAATTACAAGCTTTTTTGTTTTTGTTTTTGTTTCCTTACTCTGGGGATCTTTCCATAACTAGGCTTAATTTTCCTTAATGGCTACATAATATTCCATGAATAAATATTGCATAAATCTACCATAATTTTCCTAAACGGCATGCCCTTTTTAGATACTTGTGGCTGGCGCCACGGCTCACTAGGCTAATCCTCTGCTTGCGGTGCTGGCACCCTGGGTTCTAGTCCCGGTCAGGGTGCCGGATTCTGTCCCAATTGCCCCTCTTCCAGGCCAGCTCTCTGCTGTGGCCCGGGAATGAAGTGGAGGATGGCCCAGGTCCTTGGGCCCTGCACCCACATGGGAGACCAGGAAAAGCACCTGGCTCCTGCCTCCGGATCGGCCCAGCGCAACAGCTGCAACGCGCGGCTATAGCGGCCACTGGGGGGTAAACCAAAGGAAAAGGAAGACCTTTCTCTCTCTCTCTCTCTCTCTCTCTCTCTCTCTCTCTCGCTGTCTAACTCTGCCTGTCACAGAAAAAAATAGATACTTGTGTTGATTTCAGGTTTTCGTTATTTCAGCGTTAAAATGAATATCCTTTCACAGAAGTCTTTGCAAAAGTGAATGTGTGTGTATATATATATATATATATATATATGCATACACACATATATATGTATATTAGCAGCAGCCAGAATTATTATATCCAAAGACTGGAATTATTACATCAAAAGGTATATACATTTTAAATATTCACAGATTTCCCCTCCAACAGACTTAGGCAGAGTTACAGAGAGCCAGAGGCAGAGAGAGATCCTCCATCCATTGGTTCACTCCCCAAATGGCCGCAGTGGCCAGAGCTGGGCCAATCAGGAGCCAGGAGCTTCTTCTGGGTCTCCCACACAGGGGCAGGGGCCCAGGAACTTGAGCCATCTTCTGCTTTCCCAGGCCGTAGCAGAGAGCTAGATCAGAAGTGGAGCAGCCGGGACTAGAACTGACACCCATATGGGATGCTGGCTCTACAGGCGAGAGCTTTACCCACTATGCCATAGCACTGGCCCTGAGTTTCTGGCCTTTTGAATATCATACTAAGGGAAAAAGCTTTCTTCCATCCAAAATATTTTTTAAAGTTCTCCAGTGTTTTTTAATACTAATTTTTAGTTGTTGGTTTTTAGGGATTGCTTGTATATATAATACATAATTTTTGTTGTTGTTTAAAGATCTATACCATTTATATGAAAGGCAGAGTTAAGGAGAGCGAGGGAGACACGGGGAGAGAGCTTCCATCTACTGGTTCACTCCCTAAATGGCTGCAGTGACCACAGCTGGGCCAGACCAAAGCCAGGAGCCAGGAGTTCCTTCTGGGTCTCCCATATGAGTACAGGGGCCTAAGCACTTGGGCCATCTGCCACCGTTTTCCTGAGGGCATTAGCAGGGAGCGGGATTGGAAGTGGACCAGTCAGGACTCGAAGCCGTGCCCATATGGTACACTAATTAGTTTCCATTTTGCTTTCCTCCATCCACTTCGTTTTCTCCAGGATTCCCACTCGACGGGGACTGGGTCCCGCTCTTCCGCCGCTCTCCTTCGTCTCTCGGTTCTGTGCAGGCTCCTCTCCCCAGGCACTGCTGAGCTCTCCAGCGAGTCTGTTCTAGTCACAGATCCTCTGCCAGTGTCTGATCATGTCTTTAATTTCCAAGATCCTCCATTCCTCTGATTGCTTGTTTCTCGTGCAGTGGACTCAAAGTTTATCCAAGTGCTGCACACGTGAGTCTCACTGGGAGCTCGGACTTTTCTCTGACTTCTCCCTCATTCCTGGATCAACTCACTGGCGGCGTTTGCTCGCCCCGCTTGGCCTGGTTGCTAAGTCTTTGTCGGTTGCTGATGAGTTTTAGTTGTCTGTCCATGTACTTCAATAAACTCAGTGGATGGCCGGCACCGCGGCTCACTAGGCTAATCCTCTGCCTGTGGCACCGGCACCCCAGGTTCTAGTCCCGGTTGGGGCGCCGGTTCTGTCCCGGTTGCTCCTCTTCCAGTCCAGCTCTCTGCTGTGGCCCGGGAAGACAGTGGAGGATGGCCCAAGTGCTTGGGCCCTGCTCCCGAATGGGAGACTAGGAGGAGGCACCTGGCTCCTGGCTTCGGATCGGCGTAGCAGCCATTTGGGGGTGAACCAACAGAAGGAAGACCTTTCTCTCTTTGTCTCCCTCTCTCATTGTCTAACTCTGCCTGTCAAAAAAATAAATAAACTCAGTGGAGAACTTGGAATCCTTGAGGGAGCTTTTTAATCCCACAGTCTCCAGGCCTGCCTGAGCCAGTGAATTCAGTGTGGGGTGCAGCTGGTGGATCCTGGGCCGCAGGTGCGTGTTGGGTCCCAGTTGTACCTCTTGCTGGCTTGCCAAGTTCTAGCTGCCAGTTTCTGGGGTTGTCCTGAGACAGCACAGAGGCGCATAAGCAGCCGCCATGACAGGAGGCACTCGGGCAGGCTGGGGGAGCCCAGTGCACCTTCTGAACCCGATTGCTGATGCTTCAGGACATCCCTGCAGCGTGAATCCCGTGTTCTCCCGTGATCGCGTGCACACTGCAGTCCTCCCAGGAGACCGCAGGGCTCCCTGGCCTCCTGTGTCTTGAGTGTGCACGCACCGACTCTGACCCGGAGGGAGGCAGACTGCAGTCTCTGCAGCGGGGAGTCGGGAGTGAGCCCATGGCGATGACGGCCCCCTCCGTGCGTTTTGGTTGGTAAGGGGCAGGGCCCTCACTGTAGCTCTCCCTGGGCCCTGCCCTGCTACAGTGCTTTGCGAGGCCTCGAAAGTAAAGCAGCCTTCCCGTCCTGAAGCAGCGGGACTCCTCCATCTAGGACGGCGCGTCCAGCTGCCGGGGGCGGTGGGGTTCCCTACTCGCCCTTCCACCGCTCAGGGCCAGGGACCAAGGGCCGGACGCCGGCAGCCCGCGTTCAGGCTGCTTTTTCTCATCGTTCTGAGAAGCACACGTGCAAGCCCCCTTGCCTTGCGGCCGCAGGCTCCACATGGGCTTGATGAAGATGCAGCCCGTGTGGGGCCCCGTGACCGGCCCTTTTGTTCAGTGCTGTGGTCACCGCCCAGGGCAGCCCTTGTACTTGGGCTCAAATCCGCGTCCAAACCATGACCCATGAGGCCCGAGTGACCTTGCGTGGCCTGTGTCCCCACCGCGCTCTGCTGTTACTTGCCTTCACCGTGCTGGCCCCCCTCTCATTCTGCCGAGCCAGCCCCTTTCCCAGCCCTGGACCCCCGAGAGCCCCGCTTACCACGTTCCCCGCCCCGTGTGTCAGACAGGGCTCCGTCTCTTCTGTGGGACTGCTCTCACGTTTCCCCTTGTGCCTGCCCCCCCAGCAGGACGTAAGTTCCGTGCTGGCAGCAGCTGCTTCTGTCTGGAAACCATGCCCCTAGCACCAGGAGCAGTGCCTCGCACACAGGAGGCGCACACATCCTGCATGAATGAACTCTCACGGCGGCACCGCACGGTCCAGAGAGTATCGGAGTCCGTCTGCGGATGAGGCTCGGGAGAGTCCAATAAACGCTTCCAGCTCGCAGAGCCACTGTTTCAGGCTCGGATCTTGTCCTCCAAAACGCTACGCCCAGGGGCTCCGCTGGAACCGCGCTCCCGATTGCTGAGTTCAGGACTTTCCCTTTGACAGCTTTACAGCTGTGGCTCGTGAATCAAAGGGAACGTGTCCTTTGCATCCTTCTCTAGCTAATTAAAAGTCTCCCTATGCCAAGTGCCGGGTCTAAATTTGATGCCGTGTTCGTGTTGGAAGTGTGTGAACCCAGCATAGGGGCTTGTCTGTTCTTGGTCTGTTTTTAAGGGAAACGAGAATCCTATTTCGAAAGGAATTAGTTCCACTAGGAGGCTGAGGGAACTCGTGCCAGGCGAGAGGAGGGCAGAAGTGCCCCTTCCCAGGGTAGTTTTGTCTGGGTGCAGCCCTGGACGGGACCCGCCGGGAGAAGGGGCGGGAGCTGATGCAGCGCTCTCCAGCAGAGCAAGATCTACTTCCTCCTTCCCTTCAGGCCCGCGGTTGCCAAGACTGCTGATCTCAGAGCTCCCTCTTGTGGGACTGCCCTGTCACTGCAGCCTCTTTCCAAGTCAGAGCCTTCTTGCCCTGTCCCTGCTTTTGGTGTGCAACACTGCCTTCTGTGTCCAAGTTCAAAACGGAATAGTTTGATGTTTTCCCAGTGTCATTTGCGTAATTGTAATCTGGAGCCAAGTGCAGCTGAGACTCAGGCGGTGCAGGACAGGGAGGTCACTGTGAGATTAGCTCAGGAGCCCCCAGATGGAAACGAGGACCCCGACTCCTGTCTCGGGCACGCCTGTCTGTAGCGGCAGCTCGCGGAGACGGTTCCATGTGCTCACAGCCGTGCACCCTCTTTCCTGTCCCGGTGCCGTCCTGTTTCCTGGGCCATCTGGAGAGCACAGTGAACAGGACTCCTGTCTGTCTGGTGACTTCGGTCAGTGTCCTGCCCCTGTGACTGTAGAAAATCAGGTGTGTTCCTGTCTCGCAGGACTGGTGCCAGGATTGGGTTTTCGAGTGGCTGTGTAACATCACCACAAGCAGGGATGCAGGAGGCGCCGACTGTCTGCACTCTGAATTGGCTCACAGCGCTGGTGTCTCCTGTCCCCGCTCTGCCCTCCTCACGCCCACACGGGGCATATTTGTTGTTTCTGTCCCCTCTTCTCTCGATCTCCTTTTCAATTTCTCTATTCTCGGCTCTGCATGCCCGCAGAGCTCTCTGCCCTAGCTGACTGGCGGGTCTTCCCGGCAGCACGGCCACCTGTTCTGAGTGACTCTTGGGTGTCGTCCCCGCGCCCTCTGGTCCTCTCAATCCGCGCCTCAGTTCTCCAGTACTGACAAGTCACTGGCCTTGGCTCCACTCCCCAGGGCAGGTTAAGGGCATGTGCAGGCACGCATGTTCGCATGTCTGTCTGCACGCACCCACGTTCACTCTCACAGCAAGTCCCTGGGAGGCCTAAAGCATAGCTCAGTGTCGAAGTGACACATAGCCCACAGCCTAGAGAGCCCCTGTGGGCAGGTGGTGTCTCGCCAAGCATTGGCTGTTCTGTGGGTGGGGGCAGAGCAGAGCTCTGGGCACTGGGGCAGAGTGCCTGTCACAGTGGGACAAGAGTGGCTTGAGCGTGGGAATGGCTGGGGGCACCCACTCACTGCCTGATGGTTTCTCTCACATTGCAGACGCACTCGGGATACTTCTCCAGCCTGTACCCCCATCAGCAGTTCGGCCCGTTCCCGCACCACCACTCCGTAAGTCTCCCTCTGTTCAGCCTCACCCCCTCTTCCCCAGGGCTGACCTCACCTGCTCCTTGCCGAGGTACCCTGGGAGTGATGCAGCTCAGAGCTAAGCTCCCCTCGTGCTGGAGTGCACCTGTCCCAGGGAACAGGCCCGCTGATGGGTGGCAAGAAACTGGTGCAAATGAGCAGCCAGGAGGTCGGATTAGACGGTGTTGGGCTTGAGAACAGAGCTTTTGAGATCTTTGAATTGGGCTAGTGGGGTCGAGTCATTCCCGCAGATGGCTGTGGCCAGGACCCCCAGCCAGGGTGGCCCAGGAGCACATGTCCTTCTCACGGCCGCCTTGTGCCAGTGCGAATGTTCTGGCTGCCTGGTGGGTGGGAGCTTTGCTTCTGCCACATGCCGGAGGCCCTGTCCCCAGGCCCAGCACGGGGCTGTTTCCTGTTTGGATTCCTGGGTGAAGAAGCAGAAGTCCCCATCAGATGTGCGTGTGGCAGACTGCGAGCGAGGGTCCAGTGAGCTGCGACCCTCCAGGAGCGGTCTGTGCCTTGTCCCGGAGAACGGCCGGGCTCAGGGTCGCCCGAGGGCCGCCGCGGGGGCCACTCCCGTGGGACCTTGGGCAGGTGCTGAGTGGCTGACGGAGGAGCCGGGCCGAGTCATGCCTTCTGTCTTGTCTGCCAGTACCCGGAGCAGGAGATTGTGAACCTCTTCATCCCGACCCAGGCTGTGGGCGCCATCATCGGGAAGAAGGGCGCACACATCAAGCAGCTGGCCCGGTTCGCCGGGGCCTCCATCAAGGTAAGGAGCGGGGCCCGCAGGACTGTGCTGCGCGGTGGCCCGCAGCCCTGTTCCTGTCCTCTCCCCTCTTTCTTGTTTTCCTTTTCTGTTCAGCAAACAGCCGGATTAGAAGGAAACACTGGACCCTATCAGCCGCCCCAGGCCTCTGTGGGCTGTTGCTGGTTCCACTTCCCAAGAAGATAAGGCAGGGTCTCCCAGTAGTTGGCGCTCCACAGGCGTCAGTGTGTCCTGTCCTTTCTCAGCCTCAAGCCGCCACCTCACCCCACGCGCGCACGTACACACACACACACACACACACACACACAGTGAGGGAGGAGCTGGAGTGCAGAGCTCCCTGGAAAGCGGTAGTGGAGCCCTAGACAGAAGCCGACGGCCTTGGTGCACGGTGGCCGCCCTCTCCTGCCTCCCCGGTGCCGTGTGGAGCATCCTCTGCCGAGCTGAGAGGAAGGATTATTCGGCTCTGGTCGTGCCCCAAGCCCCACTACCGGCTTGGACGCCCGGGCGTAAGGCGGAGCGCGTCCCCAGCCTCGTGAACCTCAGGAAACAGTTTGTGTTGTCCCGGGAGAGGCCGTGCTGCCGGGGACCGGGGACCGCCGGGGTTCCGCCGAGGGAAAGGGTGCGGCCTCTGCCCGGCCAGGACAGAAGGGGTGGCCGGGGGCGCAGGCGGACATGCACCAAGTTCACGGTGCTAACCCGCTCCCTCAGGCCTCGCGGGAGCCCTGCGGTGTGGGGCCTGGGAGGCGGGTGACGGATATGCTGTGAGGGACCGTCTCATCTGATGCCCACTTGTTCCCCTGGGAAAGGAGAGACCCAGAGCAGGGACGTGCGGCAGGACACGCGGGCGGCAGGCCTGACCCCGAGATGCAAACTCCGCTGTCGCCCAGGATTCTGAGCGCCTGCCCGGGCCGGCGGCGAGGTAGCTCGCTTCACTGGCTCTTCTGAGGCCGCAGAGCTGAGGAACGTGCAAGCCAGCCTCACCCAGGTTCTTGATTCCTGGCCCAATGCTGGGCTCACTGCAGCCAGGCCTGTAGGGTGACGCGGGGAGAGGGAGGGATCCCCGAGGCGCCACCTAGCGGCCTTCCCGGCCCTGTGTCCTGAGGCCGGGTGATGACTTGTCACGTTGCTCCCGGTCTCCGTGAGGTTTCTGTTGGGCCAGCCGCTGCACTTCTGCAGGCGTTGGGGACGGGGAGGACAGCCAGTGAAGACAAATATTTGTGAAAGAAATCGCCCACTTTTTAAAATCAAATCAAACTTCCCGCTTTAAAATCAGTGGGCGGGTGGAGTTGGAGGGGTGTGGCTCAGCAGTTCAGCCTTCCGTAGCGGGGCGCCTGCGAGTCCCGGCTGCTCCCGCGAGTCCCGGCTGCTCCGGTTCTCATCTGGCTACTCTGCCGGGGGCCTGGGAGACAGCACGTGACGGCTCGGTATGAGGCCCCTGCCACCCACGTGGGAGACCTGATAGAGACCTAGGCCCTGGCTTTGGCCTGGCCCAGCCCTGGCTGTTGTGACAGTTTGGAGAGTGAACCAGCGAGTGGAAGATAGCTCTCCCTTTCTCTGCCTTGAGAAATCAACGTGGCGGTTTGTTTTTGTTTTTGTTTTTGCTGGAATCCCTGTATCTCACAGGCCTCAAAGCATTTTTCTCCGAAGCAAGATGGACAGCCTCAGCGAACCCAGAGCCCCCCGTGGCTGCTTTGCCAGCCCGCAAGGCCACTGAGGGGCACACTCGGGCTGCTGGGCACAGGGCGTGTCACGCTCGTCCGGGCAGCCGTGCTCGGGGGGCGGGTGGGTGAGCAGAGATCCGGGAGGGGCATCAGTTACAGAGGAGAGCGAGCCCCTGCCTGCCCTTTGAGCAGGGCACCCGGTCAGCAGGCTTCTGAGTCCCTTCCCCGATTCGGCCGTGTGGCCCCAGTGCCAGCCGGGGACACAGACCCCTGACCCGTCCCGAGCACCTGCTATCCCTGTGATGTTGGCACCCCTCCCCCCTCCCTGCGTGCCACCGGATTCATTGATAAATGGACCCTCCCGCCAGTTTCTGCAGAGCGCCATTCTCCATTCTCCGACTTCTGGCACTTGAGCAGTGAGCGTCTGAGAATCTGAACAGGACAGGCGTGGACAGTGACAGTGGAATGCTGCCTCTCAGCCCTTCGCGGTTTGCCTGGTGGGAAGAGCTGAGAAGCACCATGGCCGTGACCACATCTGGTGCTGGAGGCGGGGGTCCTGCCAGCAGTCTCCAGGGCCAGGTCATGTGTGCCGCTAGAGGGTCTCAGGCCCCTGGACACACAGGTTCGCGTTGTTTCAGCTGAGGCTACCACCAAGCACTGACTGCGTGGGGGAGGGCAGGCCGCCGAGGATCTTGGCTGTTGGCTCTCTGTGCCTCACAGTCATCCTCAGGCCACAGACGAGTCAAGGCCAGAGAATCCTTCTAGAGCAGGGTGGAGCACGTGCCGAGGGAGAGGGGTTTCCGGAGGAGCCCAGGGCTGAGCCCCGGTGCCCCAGAGGCGGCGCGGGCATGAATGCAGTGCCAGTGGTGAATGCCGGGTCTCCTGCAGCCTGCGGCTCAGCAGTGGCCACGTCCCTGAGCCCCTTAGGAACACCGTGTGACCCTGTCGTTGACCAAGTTTCCTTTTTTTGCACCTGCTCTCGGAAGGATTAGATGTGTATCTGTGGTTCACCAGAAGCAGGTGCGTAGGGCTTGGGAGAGGCACTGGCAGGCCAGCCTCCCTCCTGGCTCTTCCTTGACATGCTGGATGCCCGGTGCACTTTAACTACTGTGTGTTTCCTTTTAAAGCTGCTTGAAAGGTTGGGGACATGGAGGGACCGCAGCAGAGATGTCCCTGCTGCACTGGGACTGTTGTGCTTCTGATTCACTTGCCGTGGACGGGGTGGTCCTGGCTATATCTGTTCCATCCTAAATGTCACTTGCGGCTAATAGCCTGTGTGAGCTGAGGGTGAGAACCCTGGTGACCATGCCTCAAGTGAGATCCCGTTTTAATGCCTCTACAGATTGGCCTTTCCTTCCCTCTGGGCGCTGAGTGGGTTGGCAGAGAGAGGATCCCCCCCACTTTGACTTCTTGAACTTGGCCCAGCTGAGAGGTGGCCAGTCACTGTGGTGTTCAGAGCAGGGCCAGGCCCTGGCGACTGCTGAGCTGCTGCTTAGTCTCCCTGGCCAAAGACCCAGATTTGATAGTGGGCATTATGAGCTTGACCTCCTACAAGCCAGAGTGTAGGCAGCTTGGTGTTGGGCAAAGCCCCATCCTTTCCTGCGGGGATGTGTGCCATCCACGCATCCACCTAGACCACAGAGAGAGACTTGGGGAGTAGCAGCAAGCATCAGCATTTCTTCTTTCCTGTGAACTGCAGATTGCCCCAGCAGAAGGCCCGGATGTCAGCGAAAGGATGGTCATCATCACTGGACCACCCGAAGCCCAGTTCAAGGTCAGTCCTGCAGGCTCTGGGCACGGTCTGCTCAGAGGCGACCTGTGTCCCTTCCTTCTGCTCACTGGTCTCACTTGTCCCCCTCAGCCCAGAAGCTCCCTTTCCCTTCCCTGCCATGGGGACGCAGCCTCTGGCCATGCCCAGTTCCGGCAGCAGCTCCTCCGCCTCTCTGATCCTTTCGCCAATCTCAGAATGGAGGTCGCCGACTCCTGTAGTCACTGCTGCCAGGTTCCAGGGCATCGCCATGGTGTTAAGAAGAAGACACCATGTGGTTTGTTGGAAGTTCTTCTTCAGTAAAGGCCATTGTTCTGTGCTTGCCTCGTTTTTCTCCCCAAGGAAAATTTTAACTTGGGTTTTCTAAGAAAAGTCAGAGAGGGGAGGAGGGTGTTGTGGGGCAGTGGGCTAGGTTGCTGCCTGGGGCACTCACATCATGGGAATGAGCCTGCGACGGAGTCCTGCACCCGCTTCCCACCCACCTCCTGTCACTGTGTACCTCGGGAGGCAGCAGATGATGGCTCAAGTACCTGGGTCCCTGCCACCCATGTGTGAGATCTGGATGGAGTTCGTGGCTTCAGCCTGACTCACCCTTGGCTGTTGTGGGCACTGGTGCAGTAAACCAGTGGGTGGAAGACGTCCAGAAGGCACGTCAGGACAAAGTAGATCAGTGTTTACTGGGGAGCGGGAAAGGGAGGCACTGGTAATAATGGCTGACAGGTGACCTAATAATACTGTAGGGATGGATAATGCCACATTTTTGTTTACCCATCCGTTAAGTGGAAGGGTTATTGTTCTTATTAAAAGTGCAATCCTTGTCATTAAAAGTGTTTAAAATTTAACAGCGAAAACAAAATTAACACAAGTGGAACAAAATTATTTGGCCGTAAGAATGATACTGGTGTGTGTGCCAGCCTGGTGCACCGAGAAGACACACTGAGCCGACGAGTGTGGTGATCCCATGGACAGGCCGTGTCCAGAACAGGCAGGCCAGCACAGGCAAAGGAGATCAGTGGGCGCCGGGGAATAGGAAAAGGAGGTATTAGAAATAACAGGTGCCACATTTTTGTCTTGGGGTGGCATAGAAATTCGCCGGCTAGATGGTGATGATAACTGCACCACACAGTGGCCACTGATGCGTACACTTTAAAATGATCAACTGTGGACTGTGTGAGTCACCTCGGTTGTTTTAAGTTTAAACAAAAAAGCAATCCCCCTTGACTGTCCTGTCTTTGAGGTCACCATCAAATAGCAAGCTGAGGTTTGTCAAATCCCATCACTGACCCCTCACCTCCATCCTTCAACAACCAGAGCTCTGGCCACGGATGATGGGGGAAGTTAAGAATTCCCTGGGCAAATCCAGTTAACACCACATTTCTAGGCCAGGAGATGATGCAAATAGCTTTAGTCCCGCCCCTTGCCAGCTGCACCTGACAGGAGCAGGTCTGTGAGCCTGAGGCCGGCGTGCAGCTGCCTGTGTGGGGCCCCAGTGAGCTTGGGTAGGAGCTGCCCACTGCCAGGACCCCTCAGCTGCCTTAGCAGTGCTGGCAAAGCAGCTTGGGCGGGAGCTCAGAGTCACCAGCCCTGTCCTGCTTCTCCAGGCCCAGGGGCGGATCTTTGGGAAGCTGAAAGAAGAGAATTTCTTTAACCCCAAAGAAGAGGTGAAGCTGGAAGCCCACATCCGGGTGCCCTCTTCTACAGCTGGCCGGGTGATTGGCAAAGGTGGCAAAACCGTAAGTGTGTGCGTGTCCTCACCTGCATCCGGTTCCCTGCGACTTGGTCTGGCTTTGTCTCCAGACACAGGGTCAGGGTCTTTGGTTGACAGAGCCAGGTGCACTTGACTTCTGAGCTCTTTGAGGCAGGAGGAGGCCAAGGACCAAAGTGTGGTCAGCGTCACTGCAGAACCTGGGACCCCAAATCCACTGTGCTGAGCCCAGCACCAGAAGCACCAGGTCCTTGTGCCAGTAACCCCCATCTCGGCTCCAGGCAGGTGAATGAAGGTCTCCACTCCCTGAAGACAGACAAGCTGTCTTCTGCCCCCTCTACACCCACACCTGAGACAGTAACAGTAAAGGAGGCAGAGTGCCACCCAGCGTCCTCGGTGACGCGCATAAAAACCATTTTCATGCTGAGGCCTGCAGGCCCGCTGTCTTGCACTCTGCCGAATCTTCACACTCCCGACAGAGGCCTCCAGGGCCCTGCCTCAGACTCCCCACCTCCCCCCAGAGTCTTCCTTCTGGCTAGTTCCGAGACCCTCCATCTGCTGCAGGGCCTGGCTTCGCACTAGGGTGGTAGCTGAGAAGAAAAACCCGTCTTAGAGCATCATCTGCTTTCAGCATGGAGCTGGCCTCCTGCAAAGTGCCAGAGCGTTCAACTCTGCAGCCTGTCGAATGGCGCATGGCGTGCCCACTTGGTGGGACTTAGGGAGGCTTGAAATGTATTGATTATGGAATGCAGTCAGAACACACACGCCGAGCGTCGGGCAGTGTTGGAGCACAAAGCCCACGAGGGCGTTGCGTCCTGAGTGCCTGGATGTCCTCTGTGGCTATTTGGGCGCTCACTGACTTCTCTGCATTCCGCCAGGGCCAGAGGATGGGGGGATCGTACTGGGAAGCAGTCCCAGGGAGGCCAGAGGAGGAGGCGCAGGGTGCAGGAAAGGGACTGGGATGGAAGCCAGCAGCAGGGAGACAGGGTGAGGGTCCAGGGAGCAGCATCAGAATGACTCAGTGGCAGGAGTGCAGTGAAGAGCAGGGGTGAGCAGAAAGCAAAGTTTACCGTGGCGTCAGACAGGAGGAGACGTGGGCTCACGGTCAGTACCCAGGAACAACGGCTTTCTTACCGGGTCACTGTGGGCATGTGTGCAGCTGTACTGATGTGAGCCCCAGAATTAGAGAATCCAGCCAGAGGCTGACCAGGGCTGGACTCCCTGTCCTTGAACTTCCCAAGGCACAGACCCACATGGTCCCATGTCCTTTCACAGGTGAATGAACTGCAGAACTTAACCAGCGCAGAAGTCATCGTGCCTCGTGACCAAACACCAGATGAAAATGAGGAAGTGATCGTCAGAATTATCGGGCATTTCTTTGCCAGCCAGGTACCTGAGCCGAGGGCCCCATCTCTCCTGCCAGTCTCTATTGGTGGGCTGTCAGTTGGCCACAGGTTCTTAACACTCCTCCCACCCCACC
The DNA here is from genome assembly GCA_949820135.1 of Sylvilagus floridanus. NCBI lineage: Eukaryota > Metazoa > Chordata > Mammalia > Lagomorpha > Leporidae > Sylvilagus > Sylvilagus floridanus. The sequence continues at coordinate 91,981,876 of OX463244.1, read as the reverse complement.
CCCAACCCCTCAATGGAACCTTTCCAGGGTTGTCCCTGGCTCTTCCCGGACTGCCCATGGGGCAGGAGACAGCCTGCCACGCCTGCTCCCTGCGCAGCTCCCCAGTGCGCCAGGAGAGTGGAGGAAGAGCTCAACTGTTAGGCCCCTGACATGTTCAAGAGTGAGTTCTCGGCCGGCGCTGCGGCTCACTAGGCTAATCCTCCGCCTGCGGCGCCAGCACACCGGGTTCTAGTCCCGGTTGGGGCGCCGGATTCTGTCCCTGTTGCCCCTCTTCCAGGCCAGCTCTCTGCTGTGGCCTGGGAGTGCAGTGGAGGATGGCCCAAGCGCTTGGGCCCTGCACCCCATGAGAGACCAGGAGAAGTACCTGGCTCTTGGCTTTGGCCAAGCAGCCATTTGGGGGATGAGCCAGTGGAAGGAAGAGCTTTCTCTCTCTCTCTCTCTCTCTCTCTCTCTCTCTCTCTCTCTAACTCTGTCTGTTGTCAAAAAAAAGTGAGTTCTCAGCTTCCCTCACATCTCTTCCTAGGCCCCAGTCACAGCCTTTCTCTGTGAGGGGCCACGTATCGGGCAAGGCCACCCTCTGGGATCGGAGTCCCAGAATCTCACTGCTTGTTAAGCGTTCGTTGAAGAGGGCCCTGTTTTCTGGTTCCTCTCTCCTGCCCTCCGCTTCCTGCTCCATACGCCCTGTCAGAACGTGCCCCCTCAACACACCACTCCTCTTTCCCACCTTGGCCTCGTTCTTTGTTGCTTTTGCTGGTGGGTTTTGGGAGATCTGTGTGGCCTTGTCATCGAGCCGTGGAGTCGCACAGCGTGGCTCACACTGAGGTGTGTCAGCCAGAAGGCCCAGCTGTCCATCGGAGGGCACCTGCTGTGCCCCGCTCCCCATGCCGAGCACCCTGGGAGGCTCCCTGGCCGCCAGCTCTGCCTCTCAGCAGCGTGGGGGTGCTGGGGGTGAGGGTCAGATCCGGGTTCGTGTGTGGGCCTGCTCTGCTCAGCTGCTCAGGGTAGCGTTTCTCCCTCTCCCCAGCCGTCCCCTGCTGTTCTTGCTGCTCTAGGCAAGGTGGGCAGAGCTGACCTGTAAGGTGGGGAGGGGACGTTGTCTGACCCCTGCTGCTGCCTCCTGGCCTGCCTAGCAATGAGCTGAAGGCTGCTGGGGCCCCACCAGCAGCCCTGGGGTGGGACGGGGGTGGGGGGAGATGACCCTCCCCCAAGTCCCAGAGCCTCCCCAACTGCTTGTCCTTAGAACTGGGTTCCTTTTTTCCCCTGTCCCCCCCCCCCCCCTTCTCTCCCTTGCTGCAGACCGCACAGCGCAAGATCAGGGAAATTGTACAACAGGTGAAGCAGCAGGAGCAGAAATACCCTCAGGGAGTCGCCTCACAGCGCAGCAAGTGAGGCTCCCACAGGCACCAGCAACACAACGGATGAATGTAGCCCTTCCAACACCTGACAGAATGAGACCAAACCCAGCCAGCCAGATCGGGAGCAAACCAAAGACCATCCTGAGGAATGAGAAGTCTGCGGAGGCGGCCAGGGGCTCTGCAGAGGCCCTGAGGCTCCTAGGGGCTGCCGAGGGGCAGAGAAAGGCCAGCGGGTTCCAACAGAACCCCTAGCCCTGGCCCTGCCCGCCAGCGCCTGCCCCCAGGGCCTCTGCAGGCTTCCCCGCCATCCACTTCGCCATCCACTTGGATCTCTCCGAAACTCCCACGACGCTATCCCTTTTAGTTGAACTAACATAGGTGAACGTGTTCAAAGCAAAGCAAAATTGACACCCTTTTCTTTTTGGGGGACAAACGTCTCTGTACATGTCTGTACATATTAGAAGGGGAAAGATGTTAAGATATGTGGCCTGTGGGTTACACAGGGTGCCTGCAGCGTTAATATATTTTAGAAATAATATATCAAATAACTCAACTAACTCCCATTTTTAATCAATTATTAATTTTTTTTTCTTTTTAAAGAGAAAGCAGGCTTTTCTAGACTTTAAAGAACAAAGTCTTTCTTTGGGAGGTCTAATGGAGTAGAAAGGAACTTGGAGGCCGCCCACACAAAATTCACCCAGAGAGCAGTCTCGTCGGACACTCCCAGCAGTCCTGGATCACCTGTGTGTGTCAACAGAAGGGATACCGTCACTTTGAAGAGGAAACTGTCTCTCTTCATCCCTGTCTAGCTCACACACCCATTTCTCTTTGCTTCACAGGTTTTAAACTGGTTTTTTGCATACTGCTATATAATTCTCTGTCTCTCTCTGTTTATCTCTCCCTTTCCCCTCCGCCCTCCCCTCTTCTCCATCCCCATCCCCATTCTTTTGAATGCCCTCCCCTCTCTGTCTCAGTTCCCTGTACCTATGCACCCCCCAGGCAAAGCAGTGCTCTGAGTATCACATCACACAAAAGGAACAAAGCGAAACACACAAACCAGCCTCAACTTACACTTGGTCACTCAAAAGAACAAGAGTCAATGGTACTTGTCCTAGCATTTGGAAGAGGAAAACAGGAACCCACCAAACCAACCAACCAACCAATCAAACAAAGAAATTTTCCACAAAGAAAGAAATGTATTTTTGTCTTTTTACATTTTGGTGTATAAGCCATCGATATTCAGCAAAATGATTTCTTTCTTTTAAAAAAATATGGAGGAAAATAGCAATTTACATAAGGTTGTTGGCCCAGGGCGTTAAATTTACAGATTTTTTTAAACTAGAAAAACACACACAAAAAAAAGCTACCTCAGGTGTTTTTTACCTCAGCACCTTGCTCTTGTGTTTCCCTTAGAGATTTTGTAAAACTGATAGTTGGAGCATTTTTTTATTTTTTTAATAAAAATGAGTTGGAAAAAAATAAGATACAACTGCCAGCCTGGAGAAGGTGACAGTCCAAGTGTGCAACAGCTGTTCTGAATTGTCTTCCGCTAGCCAAGAACCTATATGGCCTTCTTTTGGACAAACCTTGAAAATGTTTATTTAAAAAAAAATGACTAAGAAAAACAGAGAGAGAAAATATTTGAGATGTCCTGATTTTCAATAGGGTACGCGCCATTAGGGCTTTTTGCGCTAAAGGATGAACATGACTGGTTTATGTGAACAAGCCATCATACCACCAGACTGCAATGCCAGTTTCCTCTACTGCAAACAGTGTTCTGTGACAAAAAAAGAAAAAAAAAAAAGGAAAAAAAAAAGAAATATATCCAGCTAACAAGATCTTGGTGTCATGGTCTCTTCTTTTACTAAGCATTGCCTTATCCCAAGGCATCAGCCGAATCGCAGCTCAGAGGGGTATGGGGAGCCTGGGACTGCGTGTACAAGCAGGATGTGAGCATTGGGAAGGTCTCAGGGAGGAACCCGCTAGATCAGTGGTTTCCGGAGTGTGGTCCTGGACCCGCAGCATCAGCATCACGTGGGCACTTGGTAGACAAGCAGATTCTCAGGGTAGCGAGACTTCTGGGGCTGAGGGCATGCATGTGTTTCAGCAGGCCCTCCAGGTGAACCTGTGTGCAGAGGTTGAGAGTTCCCGAACTAGTGTCAAGCCAGGGAAGAGACAGAAGGCCACTTCAGAAAGTTCTTGGAAACCTAGAATTAGTTTATTTGGCTGAAGAATGGTTTTTAAGAAGCTATTTTCATAATACATGTTTTCCATGAACTTTCTGGAGTTCTCTCCTATTTTGCCCCTCCAAAGGAAGCTAAGTTTTCAGTATCCCAGGAAGAGTAGAGGGCAGAGTCAGCCTTAGACTGGAAGGGCAGGTGCAGTGAAATGGCTGGCCGAGAATGATCCTGCTCCCTTATGAAGTTTATTCATAGATCTGGGGAGGCTACTGGAGATGGTGCTGAAGCCCGGGCAGTCTTGAGAATCAAGAGCTAATATTTGACTGGAAGAGGTGCTCAGTTAGCTTTTGGGGGTGACCTTTCATTCAAGGAGTCTTCAAGAATTCATGGCACATTTGGGCCCTGCTCCCTTGAGCATGCAGAGGGCAGCAGGAACACGAGCTCCCCCTCCATGGGAAGCACCCTGCCCGCCCGCCCGCCCTACCATGCGAACGGCCCCGCGTGGCAGGGCTCTGATGAGGTCCTCACCACGTGTGCTCAGACCATCGCAGACGTGGCATGAACCTTTAGCTCTAAGTCCCAGACTTGGCCTGCCTTGACAAGACCACCTGACCGCACACGTCCTACCTGCGCACGATTGTACACTGAAATAGAAGGATGGCTGTTAGGTGGAGACCAAGCTCAAGCACAAGGTTTTACTCATTAGCCTACACTAGTCAGAACCCCCCCCCCCCCACTTCCTTGGATTGCACTCTTGAGAATCTGACTTGGGAGCAGGGAATTTGGCCTAACGGTGAAGAAGCCTTACTCCCATACCAGAGTTTCGCTTCAATATCTGGCTCAAGCTCCTGACTCCAGCTGCCTGCGAATGCAGAGCCTGGGAGGCAGTGGATGATGCCTCAGGTAGTGGGGTCCCTGCTGCACACGTGAGATACTCAGCTTCAATTCCTGGCTCCTGGTTTTGGAACCCAACCTGGGGCTGTTACAGGCATTTGGAGGGTGAAGAGCAGATGGAAACCCTCCCACCCACCCCGCTAATTCTGTCGTCACAGTGGTCTTTCAGTGTGCTAACATCTCACCTGAGGAGCCCCCTGTTTGGTTTCCCCCGAGCTCTGCCCCTGCCATCCTCATGTTCTCAACCAGGGAACTCTGGAAAGGAAGCATGAGTCGGGCTGAAAGCAGGTCAGAAGATGGTTCTGGCATAAAAAAGAATTTCAAAACAGGAGAAGCAGAATTGACAGAAGTTTGGAGGGGTTTCGGCCAAGAACTAGAGGAAAGGATTAGCCTTTGGGAGAGCCGAGGGTGGGAGAAGACACGGGACTTGTAAGGGCAACAGGGAAAACCAACAACCTTGCATCAACTGGGATCTGAATCAGCAACTGGGAAGACAGAGGAAGGCCGTGGACTTGAAGAGTAAGGGAAGCGTGTGTCTCCCTGGGGAAGGCTGTGGGCAGGGGAGGCACTCCCATGCTGCTGTTGCACTGCAGATACCAGCCTGAGTCACGAGCTTCCCAACTTCTCAGTGTCGTAAGGCCCACAGGAGATTCCTTCAGCTCCTACTGCTGACAGCAGCCCCTCCCCCCACCACACACCTCGTTCACTGTCCGTTGTTGCCGCAGGTGCCGAGTAATAGAAATGCAAGTCAGGCTGGCACCGCGGCTCATTAGGCTAATCCTCCACCTTGCGGTGCTGGCACACCGGGTTCTAGTCCCGGTTGGGGCGCTGGATTCTGTCCCGGATGCCCCTCTTCCAGGCCAGCTCTCTGCTGAGGCCAGGGAGTGCAGTGGAGGATGGCCCAAGTGCTTGGGCCCTGCACCCCATGGGAGACCAGGAGAAGCACCTGGCTTCTGCCATCAGATCAGCGCAGTGCACTGGCCGTGGCGGCCATTGGAGGGTGAACCAACGGCAAAAGGAAGACCTTTCTCTCTGTCTCTCTCTCTCACTATTCACTCTGCCTGTCAAAAAAAAAAAAGAAAGAAAAAAAGAAATGCAAGTCAGCCCAGGAAGGTTTGTTTTCTGTTCTGCCGTACATCAGCCACATTGTCACTGTCTTTCTAGAAGTCATAGCTGAGTGTTCTTAACAGGTCCCACTCTCAGAAACAGCTGGCATGAGGGGAAAATCCCAGGCAAAACTGTACTCTGAACTTGACCTCTGGTCCCTGTGTTCTCTTGTGAAAACAGTCATTTGGTCATGACTCCCAAGCACTTGGTTTGTTCCCACGAGTCAACGTCAGGACACCCCCTGACCTCTCAGACGTGGCTGACAGTAAACAATGAACCGTATTCCCCGTTTGCCTTGAATAATCTGGTGATCAGGGCAAACTCAAATGAAAAACTAAATTCTGCTCCCTTCCTCAGCTTATGTGTAATCTTAACAATTTTCAACATGAAAAATTTGCTGACTTCCATGACTAGAGAATGCCCTCAAGTCTCCCACAATCACGTGACTGCTTCCGGTAGCCTTCAGTGACCTCAGTAAAACCTCTCCGCAAGTCTGAATGCCCACACAGCAGCACTGGGAGAATGCCTCAAAGGCCACTCGGCGCGCTTTCGCACTCTCCAACAACTGCCCACTCCATCCAGAAACGCAGCCGCTGCACTCGGCAGTGCGTGTCCTCAGAGCTCAACCTTCTTCCTTCCACTGAGCTGGAATCTGCTCGCCCTGCGGCCCCACCACATGCACTTTTTTAGGACTGCTCGCACACTTGTCGAGAACACAGATGTCTTGTCCCCCTTCTCGCAGTTCCTCCCATCATCCCTCCTCTCCACGCTGCAGAAGACCACAGCCCTTAGCCCTAGCCGCGGTCTGTCACAACTTACAGACCCTGGCAGGCAGCCGGTGAGGGCTCAAGTCTTGGGTCCCTTTCTCCCACACAGGAGACCTGGGTTAAGGTCCTGGTTGTTGTGAGCATTTGGGAAGTGAACCAGCCATGGGAGATTCTCTCTCTCTCTGTCTCAAATAAATTGAAGAAGCACTGAGAGGCTGTGAAAGAGAGGGAACCAGGGCGGAGCTCTGCACGCCGCCCCTCAGGCAGGCTGTAGTCCCCTCCACATCTCCTTTCATTTTACCAGACTCTCACTGTCTCAGGAACGGATTTCGCCCTCCTTTATACACCAGCTGGACAGCACTGTGCACATCACAGCCTCTTGAGACCGCAGTCATCTGTATGAAGTTTGAATGCAACGAAGTCTTTGGTTCTAATTTAAGGGGCCTCCAAATTAAAAATGGCTTTTCGTTATCAGCCTTCAGTTTTCCTCACTGAACATCAAGGAAGAGGACCAAAAATGGACTCAAGAAACTAGACAACTAAACATCAAAAGGGGGATATGCCATAAAGTATACTCTAAGTATGAGCTAAACAGACTGGAATGAGAAGCCTCCAGGGCTAATGCAGATCACTTGGGATTCCCACCTGCCCCGCTGCAGTGCCTGGGTTTGACTGCTGGCTCCACTCTCAATCCCAGCTTCCTGCTGACGTGCACCCTGATAGGCAGCAGGTGATGGCTTAAGTTCTTAGGGCCCTGCTACCCACATTGAGTTCTGGGCTCTGGTTTTGGTCTGCCATCCCTGGTTATTTCAAGCATTTATAGAGTGAACCAGCAGATGGACTTCTCACTGTGCCTTTCAAATAAACAGAAATTAATTAATTAAATAGGACCACTATTTAAGTATCCATGCCTGATAAATTAAATGTAAATCTCACCAAGCCTCTAGATGGAACTAACCAGTTTACATGAACTACAAGGGATGAAGGAATACCACCAAAGAACTACTAGCCAAAGCTAAGAGCATGGAGAATTCCACCAGAAAATCTAATTTCTCTAATAAATAAAAGTGTAGGCCGGCGCCGTGGCTCAACAGGCTAATCCTCCACCTTGCGGCGCCGGCACACCGGGTTCTAGTCCCGGTCAGGGCGCCGGATTCTGTCACGGTTGCCCCTCTTCCAGGCCAGCCCTCTGCTGTGGCCAGGGAGTGCAGTGGAGGATGGCCCAGGTGCTTGGGCCCTGCACCCCATGGGAGACCAGGAAAAGCACCTGGCTCCTGGCTCCTGCCATCGGATGAGCGCGGTGCGCCGGCTGCAGCGCGCCGTCCACGGCAGCCATTGGAGGGTGAACCAACGGCAAAGGAAGACCTTTCTCTCTGTCTCTCTCTCTCACTGTCCACTCTGCCTGTCAAAAAAAAAAACAAAAAACATGCATACATACATACATAAATAAAAGTGTAAGGAGCGAAGCTGAAAGAGACTGGGGGTACCTCATAGCCAACGGCCTTAACAGCAACAACGCAGTCTAGCTCTGGAAGCAGAAATCTGCAGTCAGCGTGTTCGCAGGCAGCATTACCTTCGAGGGCTCTACGGGAGATGGCGGCATCTCATCCAGCTGTCACGGGTCAGGCTTCCTCGGCTCACGGCGTAGCATCCCTCCAGTATCTGCCTATTCCTCTTGTGTCTCAAAACTTCCTGTCTTAAGACATGTGAGGCAGCGAGGTGCTCAGCCTAGTGGTTAAGGAGCCTGTGTCCCACACAGCAGAGCCTGGGCTCCATTCCCAGCTCTGGCTCCCGACTCCAGCTGCTCCCCCATACAGACCCTGGAAGGCAGCAGTGAAGGCTCAAGTAACTGGGTTCCTGCCACCCACGTGGGAGACCTGGATTCTTTCTATCTCCTAGCTTCTGCTCTGGCCCAGCCCCTGACATTTGGGGAAGAAAAAAATAAAAAGCTTTTAGGATGCACCCAGATGCTCCAAAATAAATGCCTTAAGATCTTTAACTGAACCATGCTTTTCACCAAATAAGGTAACATTCACAGTCCCAGCAATTAGAATAACTTTTTGACAGGCAAGAGTTGGAGAGTGAGAGAGAGAGACAGAAAGGTCTTCCATTGGTTCACCCCCCAAATGGCCGATCTGAAGCCAGGTACCAGGTTTGTCCTCCTGGTCTCCCATGTGGGTGCAGGGCCCAAGCACTTGGGCCATCCTCCACTGCCTTCCCAGGCCACAGCAGAGAGCTGGACTGGAAGAGGAGCAACCAGGACAGAATCCTGCGCCCCAACTGGGACTAGAACCCCGGATGCCAGCGCTGCAGGCACAGGATTAGCCAAGTGAGCCGTGGAGCCAGTCAGAATAACTTTTTATTAAAGATTTTTATGTATTTATTTGAAAGAGTTACACACAAAGAGAGGAGAGGCAGAAAGAGGGAGAGGTCTTCCATCCGATGGTTCACTCCCCAATTGGCCACAAAGGCCAGAGCTGCACAATCCAAAGCCAGGAGCCAGGAGCTGCTTCTGGGTCTCCCACGCAGGCACAGGGGCCCAAGGACCCAGGCCATCCTCCACTGCTTTCCCAGGCCACAGCAAAGAGCTGGATCGGAAGTGGAGCAGCCGGATCTCGAACCAGCACCCACATGAGATGCCGGCACTCCAGGGTAGGGCGCCAACCCACTGAGACACAGCACCAGCCCCTAGAAATACTTTTTAAAAAATTATCAGGGAGGCCAGTACTGTGGTGTAGTAAGCTAAGCCTCCACCTGTAGCGCTGGCATCCCCAGGGGCTCGAGTTTGTGTCCTGGTTGCTCCTCTTCCGATCCAGCTCTCTGCTATGGCCTGGGAAAGCAGTGGAAGATGGAAGTCCTTGGTTCTCTGCACCTGCGTGGGAGACCCGGAAGAAACTCCTGGCTCCTTGCTTTGGATTGGCTCTGCTCCGGCTGTTATGGCCATTTGGGGAATGAGCCAGTGGATGGAAGATCTGTCTCTCCTTCCCTCTGTAACTCTACCTCTCAAATCAATTAAAAAAATTTTTAAAAAGGAAGAAAATGGCACATGAAATGAGAATTCGATATTACCAACTTATTTTGTTAAGAAAATGACATTTTTAGGGCCAGTGCTGTGGCATAGTGGGTTAAAGCCCTGGCCTGAAGCACCAGCATCCCATATGGGTGCCGGTTCTAGTCCTGGCTGCTCCACTTCTGACCCAGCTCTCTGCTGTGGCCCGGGAAAGCAGAAGATGGAAGTCCTTGGGCCCCTGCACCTGCACCCACGTGGAACACCTGGAAGAAGTTCCTGGCTTCAGATTGGCGCAGTTCCAGCTGTTGGGTCCATTTGGGGAGTGAACCAGCGGATGGGAGACCTCTCTCTGTCTCTACCTCTCTCTTTAACTCTGTCTTCCAAATAAATCTTTTTTTTAAAAAAAAGTTCTCAAGGAGACATGCTAAAATGCTGAAGTGTTTAGGCAGGACATGATGTCACTTTGTTGAGCTTTGCTTTTAAAACACTCCAAACCTGGCCACTGAGGAAAAAAGATTAGCCACACTTCAGCAACTGCTGAAGAGTCATGAATACATAAAGTTCATTATACAACTTTTCCTGAATGTTGAAATTCCAGTAATTTTGGAAAGTCATTGAGAAAAAACAAATCATCCGCTGGAATGAGATATTAATTCTGAAATGAAAGCCTACACATGAAAACTATTACAACTCTTGGGGCCGGCACCGTGGCTCACTTGGTTAATCCTCCACCTGTGGCACCAGCATCCCAAATGGGCACTGGATTCTGTCCTGGTTGCTCCTCTTCCAGTCCTGCTCTCTGCTGTGGCCTGGGAAGGCAGTGGAAGATGGGCCATGTGCTTGGGCCCCTGCACCTGCATGGGAGACCAGGTAGAAGCACTTGGCTCCTGGCTTTGGCCTCACCCAGCCTTGGCCATTGTGGCCATTTGGGGAGTGAACAAGTGGATGGAAGATCTCTCTCTCTCAGATTCTAACATATAAGTAAATCTTACTTATAGGCTTACTGGCACAGTGGCAGCCATTTAGGGAGTGAACCAATGGAAGGAAGACCTTTCTCTCTGTCTATACTCTGTCAAATAAAAATTTTTAAAAATTACAACTCTTAAATCCCTGGAGACACTAATCATTATCCTGTGCTAGAAAAGTCAAAATACCAATGAGTGATTTTTTTCCCCCAATTCTGCTTTTAACCTCAAAATTTAAATTCTAAGAATTTCTCTACAATAACCCAAACATTGCACAAGAGGGTATGTCAAATAATACTGGATCAAATATTATAGCCATACACTGTAATACTACGTAGCAATTAAAATACTATTCAATGACATGAAAATATGTTCAAGATAAACTAAGTGGGCAAGGAATTATACAATCAAATAGTATGATTACATATGTTATTAACAAATACATATATTTATATACAGGGCTGGTGTTGCAGTACACTAGGTTGAGCTGCTGCCTGTAACACCAGCATCCCATTTCAGAGTACCAGTTTGGATCCCAGCTCTTCTGGTGCCAATCCAGCTTCCTGCTAACGTACCTGGGAAGGCAGTGGATGATGGTCTACTCTGGACTCCTGACACCCCTGTGGGAGACCAGGGTGGAATTTCTGGCTCCTGGATTTGCTGGCTGTTGCATGATTTGGGGAGTGAACCATAGGATGGAAAATCTTTCTCTCTTCTTGCTCTGCCTTGCAAGTGAAAATAAATGACTACATCTTCTAAATACATACCCATACACACACACACACACACACACACACCCATACACACGAGGGGTAGGAAGAGGCCAGGGTATATACCAATATGTTGAGAGTTACCTGGTGAATTCACAGAATTCTCACTATCAGTATCCACTATCAGTTTACTTCTCTACTACCTATTCATTCCTATTACTGGTGCAATAGAGGGGTCAAGGTGGTACTGTGAAACCAGACTTTAGAACCACCAAATGCCCTGGAGGAAAGCAGATTGTGCTTAGGAGTGTTTTTAAGACTCATTTTATTTAAGATTTATTCATTCAGGGGCTGGTGCTGTGGTACAGTTGGGTAAGCCACTATCTGCAGTGCCAAACCCCATATGGTCACCTATTAGAGTTCGAACTGCTCCACATCTGATCCAGCTCCCTGCTAATACGCCTGGGAAAGCGGTGGAAGATGGGCCCCTGCACCCATATGGAGACCTGGAAAAAGCTCCTGGCTCCTGGCTTTGGCCTGACCCAGCCTCAGCCATTGTGGCCATTTGGGGAGTCAACCAATAGATGGAAAATATCTCTCTCCCTTATCTAACTTATCTAAGTTATAAGTAAAATCTTTTTATAAGTTTATTCATTCAAGAACTCTATGTTGCTTCTTCTGGCACTTTCCTAAGTGTATTGCATAAAATATTTCCACTGGTATCTCAAAACAGGGCTCAATGTTCAGGTTTTGAAAAATACTAGGTTAAGTCAACTCATTAATATAAAGCAGCTTCCTCTAAAAATACCTATGCATCACCAGGAAGAAAGGACATGACCCCTGTGTTCATCAGGCCATAGAACCCTTTGTTTTTATAAACTTTATAGAAGTAACTATCTAATTTAGGAAATGTCAGTGTAAAAGTTTAATGAATAAGGATTGTTTGCCCCACGTATTTCCAGAAAGCTACTTTTTCCTACATTTAGATGGCTTCATCTCAAATAGCCTCACATTACTCACTTGATGATGGGAGGGGATGTCACAGCTTTTTAGTTTTAAAATAATTTGCATCTGGCCGGCGCAGAGGCTCACCAGGCTAATCCTCCGCCTGTGGTGCTGGCACACCAGGTTCTAGTCCCGGTCGGGGCACTAGATTCTGTTCTGGTTGCCCCTCTTGCAGTCCAGCTCTCTGCTGTGGCCCGGGAGTGCAGTGGAGGATGGCCCAAGTGCTTGGGCCCTGCACCCACATGGGAGACCAGGAGAATCACCTGGCTCCTGGCTTCAGATCATTGCGGTGCGCCAGCTGTAGCATCCATTGGAGGGGTGAATCAACGGAAAAGAAAGACCTTTCTCTCTGTCTCTCTCTCACACTAACTCTGCCTGTTAAAAAAAAAATAATTTGCATCTTGTCAGATTCATCAGAGTGGTGTGTTTCAGTCTGTTTATATTGATCCATTAAAGGGTAGTGAAAAGCTCTGCTGTCAGAACCCACATTTAAAAAAAAATTATGAGTGCAGTACAGATATTATTTTTTAAAACACTGTTTATGAAATGATGTGTCCATATATAAACACAGGATACCTGTGTGCATGCATGTGTTTGTGTGTATGTGTGTGTGTGCCCACTGGTCACATCAAATACATTTATCACCATGAGTTGTAAGCAAAACAATTTGAAAGCCACTGAATTAAAGAGATGAATTTATTGGTAAATAGATAAAAATAGATAAAGTCAACACCTATTCCAATACACCCAAACCTCATCCCTGTATATATTAGGTAAATTAAAAAGAAAAACATCAAAACAACACAGCCTGCTAGGTCCAACTTACAAATAAGAACCAAAAGTTTGGTTGAATACCTGGAGTTACTCTCAAAGAAACTGTTAGAAAGAGATTAGAGGTTTCCAATTAGTTCACGGAAGCCAATTTAAACAATGCAGCCTAACTACAGTACTAAAGTTAAGATAAACTTCAGTACCTCTGGATTGCTTATTTATTGGTATCTGAGGTTCACTATTTCTCCCATGACACATTCTTCTGGCACCCACACCTTGGTCCCAAGCACCAAGCAACTCTTCACAATGCAGGCAGAGATATCCACCATCGCCATGGTGTTTCTGAAGTTATGCTTAGGACTGCAGAGAAGGAAAAGATCAGAGATTCTAAGAGCCTTAAGTAACTGAGGTAGACTATGGGGCTCCCAAGAACACCTTCTTCCATGCCCTGGGTGTATTTCTCTCCCACCCCACTGGGCTCTGGTATAAAGAAAGGTGCTTGCTCACCAGCAGTGTTATGTTTTTAGTTTTTATCAGCTTTTAAGAGAGACTATCTACTAAAAACTAGGGACTACTTACAGTAAGTTCACTGTATCTTATCAGACCCCCATACTACTGCAATTAGAAAAAAAAATCACTAGCTTCCATCTTGCTAATTTGCTACTGATAAAATCAGTCACTGTTTTCATCACCTGACTGTTTTCCTATGAACTGTGTAGACACAGGGCCTAGAGAAAGTACAGCTTGTTCTCTCACATTAGATTCAGGAACTCTTGGCAAAGCAGAATGCCTCTCTCCAGCTTAACACTCTGCATGGACCAATTTCGTTAAGTCTTGGGAGAGCACTAGGAAGGAGCCTGAGGAGTTCACTGTAATGGAAAGCTCGATGAAATCTGCTCTTCACAAGTCCCTCAAATATTACATCAACCCCCAGTAGCATTCATTGGGCAGCACATAAACTGCCATGCCTCAGAGAATTACCTAACATGACAAACCTTAACCAAGGTATTAAATTATCAGAGAAATGTTGTTGCCCAGTGGGAACCAGTTTTTAATAGAACACTGCCACCAAAACTCTGGCTTTCCTTGGCTATGCCACAGCTATCAGCTCCCAACACGTGTTGGCACAGCTCCAGGAACTCCAAGGAAAAGGAACAGGGCTGCAGGAAGGACTTTCTGTGTAGCCTCCACTTGAGGGAGACTTAGCACAACCAAACTCATCCTTCAATCATCATTTACCCACATGACCTCTGGTTTGGCCAGCAAGTAGGCACTGTAATTTCAATCCACAACACAGGCCCAGGTGCTACGCCAAGACCTTTTTAAGTCTTAAGAGAACACTGGCTGCTCCACCCTAAGGGCTGACATGTACAGTCATAGCTAAAACATGTCAAATTTTTCCAGTTTTACCTCTTGCTTTTATATGCCAGAACAAGTTTGGGAGGTTTAAGTAGGGAAAGGGTTAGAAATCACTTCAGCATATACTTTTCAGGTTCTGCCAGACAACCTTTTATTACATCAGAAAAGCAACACTAGGCACTAGACCTTGCAAAATATGTTCTGGCCAATTCTAAACTTTCTGAAATTAAAAATGCATAACCACATCTGTAAGGTTTTTCAGAACAAAAAAGTTAAATACAAACTTTCATATGCAAAATAGATTATTGTATAACTGGCAACCTCAGAGCCAAGTACTAAAATTTTTTCCACAAATGTCAGTGGGAGCGGAGTGGGAGGATGGGATGTTAATCTTAATGAGTACAAAACTTAATTTTGACTTAATATATAGAGACAAAAGATTCTGAGGAAAAATAGGTTTAAATTGAATAGGATCTTTTGAAATCAACAGCTCAGGCCAGACCTGACAATTGTGAGGTTTATACTCAACCAGATCTGTGACTAAAATGAAGATTTAGGGTACACAGTTACTGTGAATCCAGTTTCAAGAGTAAGCCAAGTCACTTCATTTCCAGAAAGGGAAGTCTCTTTAAGATGACCATGACACTCTTCTGAAGATGCTTGGATGGCCAGAGTCCCCGGCCATAGTCCCACTTTTCCACAACGCTGTGCCAATGCTGTGGTGTCTGTCAGACTTCCTCTGAAAAGAAACCAGAGTCCTATACCACAGCATTTTCATTTCTCCTGGCATTTTCAAGTCTCAAAAAATAAAGGAAAGAAAAAAAAAAAAAAAGACCTCCAGCTTCAAGTTGGCAGCTACTGCTCCAGGTTGGAGAGGTTATTACCACTCCCTGCCTCCCCCACTGATTTCTCTCCTGGTCTTCAGCAGGAATGGCAACTTGATTAACATTCCTTTCAGAAATAAATAGTTTAACAAGTAATTTAGAATTAACTGTAAAAGAGCAGTGGAAAATAGCCACTGCTCATTATGTTTGCAAATGAGTGAGCAAATGAATACACGTGAACAAACACACAGAGAAAAACAATTCATAGAATAAATCCTGCATTTCCCACATTCATAGGGAAATAAATTTTTTTAAAAAACATATTAATTAGCGTTTGTTCTTGTGTGGGTTGAGTAGTCCAGGGCTCTGAGCAGGCACAGCCCTATAAACAGGGATACAAGCAGCCCTCCATACCCAAAGTCAGGACTGTGGTGCAGAGAGAGGCCTTCATGCTCTTTGACAGCTCAGTACCTGTGCGGGAACAGAAGTGATGCAGGGACCTTTTAACCCACAATGCATGAGGTATATGGAAATGTCCGTGAACGACCACCAGCAGCTGGGGGACCAGGTGGGGCATTCTCACAGCAACTGCTGATGAAGGATTTCCCACACCATCTTCTTCCGGAAGAGAGGCATCTGGTGCTGCAAAGAATCCCACAGAAACACTCACATTATACATGATGTGCGCAAGGACTACCTGCAGGTGCAACTGGGTAAATAAAGTAGGATGTGGTGCCTTGTATGTCAGCCTTCATATTTTACATCATAGTACAAACCTATAAAGTCATAAAAAAGCTTCTAATGCTTATAACGACATTCTAAGTACCATAATATGCATCTTCACATTAAGGAAAACAAAAGCAGGATGCAGAATTATACAATATAATACAACAACTTCACAATAAAAACATATACCAAAATCAGAAATGTCTACAAGGTAACACAATAGGTAACTTTTCTAATTAGCTGTATTTTCAAAATATTTTTGAAACAAAATAACCTGCTTTGATGTAAGCAAAACATGACCTTTATTTAAAGAAAGAAGAAATCAAACCTACAAATTTCTTTCTGTTGTTATCAAATGTTGTTCATTGCTAATTCAGTTGAAATAGCAACCTGTGCTATTGAAATCCCATTCTATTAGGTTCAAAGAATCAACTCCTTGCTATCTAGCAACATCAAAGAATCAAATTTTCCTCTTATTATCACTTTAACTGATAATCACTGCATGGACCAATTTTCAAAGCAGCAATAAACAAAACAATACCAAAACTATCTGTAATCCTACTAGTTCCTTTTTTAATGAAATCAGATGTTTGCAGCCCTGAAGTACACTTGATGAATCTTTATAATTAGTTGGATACACCAGTTTACTCTAACTAGTCATTTCCTTGGGATGGGGAGCAGCTAAAAAGTCTTGATACATGATTCTTAATATATTTTAAGTAGTTTAAAGCATCCAATAAAAAACTGCACATTTATTCTTAATAAAATTGCTGAGACTAACCAATAATAATAAGTGCCTTTATCTCAAACTGAAATTGTATCAATTCAGAATGGGAGTCCTAGGTACTTTATGATGCTCAAAAGCTTGGAGTGGAGTTACCAATTCTATTACTCAATACAGTTTGTATGGTAACAATAGCTAGATTGTTTCAAAGTATTTTTTTTAATGGAGGCTATCTTCAGTTGTAAAAAGGTTGAGAATCCACTGTTACAGACACAAATTCTCAAGAGTTCCCAACATAACTGAGCTTTCACTCAAATGCAAAGCCATAGGAGAACTCAAAAATCACCAGAACACAGTTACATCTTAGACCTGCAGCTTCAGCGCTCACCAGGTCTGGCTTTTCCCTTACTGTTATAATCTTATCTGACTCACTCTTTGGCTGAACATATCAGTAATACACATGAGCCAGTGAACCATGGCATTCAGAGACATGCAAGCTGTCCAAAGTCCAGGATAAACCAGAGAGCAGGTACAATGACAAACCCTGATCTGACAACAGGGCTATGGCCAAGATTTACAGCAATAGTACTAGCACAGTTACTATTACTGGGAGCTTAATGCATACCAGCCACTGACACAATGCTTTAAATTTATCTTATTTAGTAATAATAAGTGGATGAAGAGGGGTCTTCACTTACCTGAGTAAATGTGATAGGTTTGTCCCTAGAAATATAATCTGCATATTTACAAGTAAACATTCCACAATCACTCCCATTCAACTGTTGAGGAATCTCCTAAATTAAAAAGAGAGGAAGGAATGAAACATCATTTAATTCAAATTTATTGGACTTACAAACTATTTTTGTAGATAAACAATATTATAAAGATAAATGTCAAATCTAGTATTAAACAAACATAATTAATCTTACTCTGTGTGACATAAAAACCCAACCACAACAAAACACAAAGAAAATGACCCTACAGAAAATGTTTTTCAGGTTATAAAAGAAAAGCAAAATGACAGTTCCATCTCTCAATTCTCACTCAAAAAATAAGAAAAACAAAACAAACCCCCACTAAATTTAAAGGTATATTATGAGGAACAGGAATACTGTTTAGAATTATTTCAGAAGCAATTTTAAAAGGGGTTAAATAATGTGGGGCAATCAAAAATATGCTTAAAATACAACTAACCTACTTCAATATTGCAGAGGTTAACTTCTCCATCCCTAGCCAGGAAAATAAGACTACTGCTTTAGATGCCTATAGAAAGAGAAGCCAATTAGGATCTCTCTTGGACTGCTCAGTTTTGGTCCTGAAGCAAAACCCAAACTTGCTGCAAGCAGGGCTAACAGCCTCATAAGCCAAAGGTGGTAATTCTAAACCTACACAAGGTGAGCTACCATACTGCCCCAGCCTGTGCCATGCTAACCTTGACCAGCCCTTTCTACTCTGGCTGGCAGTCACAGTGAATAAGAGTAAAAGCCTGGGAGAGGCTGATCCCACGACTGGAAAACATACTTGATGGCAATAGGTCAGTTTTTATTCAAAGAAATGCAGTTGGTCACATTGTAAAAGAAAAGCCTGAGCAAATATACTATACACAGCACTTTTCTCCCAGGCCCAGCACCTCTCACATAGCAAACAGCAGTACAGACTCCCATACAGAGAGGACAATGTTGTTTTCTTTACTACACTTCCAATATCAGAATATGGTACTCATCCTGATCAAAACCTTCTTATACCTGTTCTCTCGTCGGAAAATTTCAACTCTACCCTTCAAATTTTCCAATTTAGAAATTAAGATGCTTTCAGGTAAAGCTGGGCCATGATATATTAGGAATCTTTTAAAAAGTCATGAAAAATATGCATTATGAAAAAATAGTGCTTATATTTCAAAAATTTTTGCAGCAAAATGAAAACTCCTTTACTTGCATTTTTCCCATGAACTTTTCAAAGTCTTCACATACAAGTTAGGGCTAAAACTGAATTGATATAGCTTTATTTATTCTTTCCCCCCAAGATTTATTTGAAAGGCAGAGTGACAGAGGAGAGACAGAAAGAGAGCTTCCATCTGCTGGTTCACTTCCCAAATGGCAGGAATAGTCAGGGCTGGGCCAGGACAAATCCAGGAGCCAGGAACTCCACCCAGGTATCCCATGTGGGTGGCAGGGGTCTAAGTACTTGGGCCATTCTCTGCTGTCTTCCCAGGCACATCAGCAAGGAGCTGGACTAGAAGTAGCGCAGCTGCCAGAAACCAACATGGGATGCAGGCAGCCCCAGTGGAGCCTATTTTAAAGGGCAGGTATTAGGACTTGAAGAGGGATGCATTTTCAAACCTTGAATGAATTCAAATCTAGTAAGATACAAAGGCCCTTCACAACCAGATGACCCATGGCTTGGGATCCTTAAGATCTAAATAAACAAATCCCCATATAAATATTGGACAGAAAGTTTAAATTTTCATTAGTACCAACCAGGACAAGTAACCAATTTAAATTTATTTTATTTTTCAATTTTCTAGGAGATGTGCTAATACACCATTAACATTTATATTTGGTGCAAGAAGATAAAGACTAGGCAAACATCTGGATTAAATTAATGGCTGGCGGTTTAGGGGGGTACCTGCCTAAGACAGTGAGTACACAAGGAGAGGAAGAAAGCCAAGTCTGAGTAAAATGACACTGTCAGTAAATGCAGATGATCATCACTTACATGTGGCTTCATGCTGTAGTGGGTCCACTCTAAAAGGTTCAGATCAATGTTTCTTTTGGTCTTACTTTCATCTTGTAAATACTGACTAAAAAAAAACAACAACAAAGAAGCAATATATCAAGGAATCCCCAAGTCCCTAGGAGACTAACCATTATCCACATTCTATTCTTTCCTATTTTTATTTTTATTTATTTGTGAGAGAGCAAGGGCACTCCCATTGGCTCATTCACTCTACAAATGTTTGTGATGGTCCGCAACTAGAAGCCAGGAACTAGAAACTTGATCTAAATTTCTCACACGCTGGGCAGGAAGAACCCAATCACTTGAGCCAGCACTGCTGCCTCCTGGAGTCTGTGTTAACAAGAAGCTGGAGTCAGGAGCTGAGCCAGGTACTGAATCCAGGTGCTCCAGTATGGGACACATGGGACACAGGCCCCTAACCAGCACTGGGAATCTCAACCACTAGGGCAAACTCCCACCCCATACTCATGGGTTTTAAATATGCATCTGCTTTTTGGTTTTGTTAATTTAACTTTGAGATGTAATTGCTACTAACAAAAGCTGCACATGCTTATTTTTCAAAAATTAAAACACATAACATAAAAAGCAAAAACTTTTAACAACACTCCAGAAATAATTACTATTAACAATTTGTTGTGTATTTTGATAGTTTTCTACCATATCCCACATATATGCAATTTAAAAACATAATACTCTATTAAAAGTACTTCATTTTCCAACTTCTTTTACTCACTTAAAAATAGATATGAAACAAGATAACTTAGTCTTAAAAAAAAACCACTGACATTAAAAACAACCAGGCAAGAAAACTGTTTTAAATTAAAGGAGACATTAAATACATGTATAAAATCCCTGATTGGCTCCTGCTAAAGGGATAAAAACTGTAAAAGGGATGGGCATTTGGCATAGATACTGCTTGAGACACCTGCATCCCATACAGAGTAACAGGAGTGAGTAGGTTTGTGTGGTTGTGTGTATGTGTTTTTTTTTTTTTTTTTTAAGATTTATTTATTATTTGAAAGGCAGAGTGACACAGAGAGGGGAAAAGATAGTGATTTTCCATCTACTGGTTCACTTCCCAAATGGCCACAAAAGTCAGGGCTCGAGCCAGTAGTCAGAAACTCCATCTGGGTCTCACAAGTGGGTGGCAAGGACACAAATACTCGGGCCATCATCTGGCACTGTCAGCAGGAGCATTAGCAGAAAGCTGGACTGCAAGTGCGGAGTAGCCAGGACCGGATTCAGGCTCTCCGATTCAAGATCCAGGCATCCCAAACGGTCGCCTTATCTGCTGTGCCACGCACGCCCCTAAGGAGTTAAGTTTGTCTCGATTCCCACTTCCTGCCAATGTGCACCCTGGGAAGCAGCAGATGCGGTCCTTGCCACCCACATTGGAGACCAGGATTCAGTTCCCGGCTCCCACCTTCAGCCTGGCCCAGCCCCAGCAGCTGCAGGCATTTGAGGAGTGAGCTAGTAAATGAGAGATTTCTCTCATTCTCTGCTTTTCAAACTACATACAAAAATAATTTTTAAAATAAAGCTATAAAAGACATTTGGAAAAATCAGAATATAGACCATATATTAAATATTACTGATTATATGATAATAGCATTGTGGCTATGTAGCAGAATTTCTTTTCATTCTTAAGATTTGCTTATTTGAGAGGCAGAATAACAGAGAGAGAGACAGATTTTTATTTACTGGTTTACTCCTTAAATTCTTTTTATTTTATTTTTTTTTAATTTATGTATTTGAGCCGGCGCCACGGGCTCACTTGGCTAATCCTCCACCTGTGGCACCAGAACCCTAGGTTCTAGTCCTGGATGGGTCACCAGATTCTGTCCCGGTTGCTCCTCTTCCAGTCCAGCTCTCTGCTGTGGCCCGGGAACGCAGTGGAGAATGGCCCAAGTCCTTGGGCCCTGCACCCGCATGGGAGACCAGGAGGAAGCACCTGGCTCCTGGCTTCGGATCGGCCCAGCATGCCGGCCAGTCATAGTGGCCATTTCGGGAGTGAACCAACAGAAAAAGGAAGACTTTTCTGTCTCTCTCTCTCTCTCTGTGTCTAACTCTGCCTGTCAAAATTAAAAGATGTATTTGAGAGGTAGAGTTACAGATACTGAGAGGGAGAGATATAATATGGCCACAACGGCCAAAGCTGGGACTGATCTGAAGCCAGGAGCCAGAAGCTTCGTCTAGGTCTCCCATATGGGTGCAGGGACCATCTTCTACTGCTTTCTCAGGCCACAGCAGAGAGCTGGATCAGAAGAGGAGCAGCCAGGACTAGAACCAGCACCCATGGGATGGATACCAGCACCACAGGTAGAAGATTAACCTAGTGAGCCACAGCACCAGCCCCTCCCCAATTTCTTGCAACAATCAGGCAGAAGCCAGGAATCAGCAACTCCATCTGAGTCTCCCGTGAAAGCAGAAGGAACCCAAGTTGTTACACCATCATTCACTGCTTCCCAGATGTATTACCAGGAAGCTGGATCAGAAACACAGAGTAGCTGGGACTCAAACCAGGCACTCTGATAGAGGATGCAGGTATCCCTAAGTGATGGATTACTCTGCTGCACTAAAATACCCACCACTGTAGCAGAATTTTATATTCTTAGAAGACATACACTTAACTACTAAAAGTGATTAATTTTACAGTTTTCCTCCTAAGCTGCAAAATAAGGTAAACTGGTATTAGACCAACCAGGTCCTATACTCTCAAATAAGGTAACATTGCTCCCAAGGGAGTGAAAACTGGTACTTAGAGGTAATAATCTTTAGATATTTCGATGGTTCGTAGCCCTCTAAAGCTCAACCAAACAGTTATGTCTTATTGCTTAGTATTATTGTCTCTCGTTATGGAGAAATTAAATTACAAAAGTCTCAGGGGGAAGGGGACAATAAAAAAAAAAAAGGCAGAGAAAACTGGACTAGGAGCATAGTAAACCTTAGATATATGGGAACTGAACCTTCCAAAAGAAAGGTAGGCAGGCAGGGAGGGAATATGAATGTAACAAAAGTATGGGTGAGGGGATCTGTATTGTTATAAGCACCATCCAATACTCTTGAGTGATTACAGTAAGAAATTTCTATGCATGTGGTAATATATATGTATGTATGTGCATACAGGCATGTATATCTGTACATTTTATAAACATCTTACACAGAAAATACCAGAAAGATCAAATAATTTGGTGTATCATAACCAGTTTCTAATTGCTGGATCAGAAGTGGAGCAGACAGGACTCAAACTGGTGTCCATATGGAATGCCAGCATACAGGCAGCTGCTTAATTTGCTGTGCCACAGTGCTGACCCCATGAAGTATTTATTTCTGGAATGTTCCTTTTGATATTTTTGGACTGTGCGTAACTGAAACTACAACTACTGTAGCAATTGCTAGAAACCAGTCTCGGTTTGTTTGTTTGTTTGTTTATCAAGATAAATAAAAATAAAAAGGGTCTTAAAACATTAAAAATTTTTGAATTTTTAGTAATCATACCTTCTTTTATAAGATTCACTTAACAAATTCATTTATCCTCAGAAAAGTTAAAAGCAGAAAACTGCAGTTGCTTCCAGAAAGTAAAAGAGATTCAAATGGATTCATCTTACTGACAGCATTCTCACTATGAAACTCATGTTACTGGGCTGGCACTGTGGAGAGTGGGTTAACGCCCTGGCCTGAGGTGCCGGCATCCCATATGGGCACCAGTTCTAGTCCCAGCTGCTCCTCTTCCAATCCAGCTCTCTGCTATGGCCTGGGATAGCAGCAGAATACGGCCCAAGTTCTTGGGCCCCTGCACCCATGGTGGGAGACCTGGAGGAGGCTCCTGGCTCCTGGCTTAAGATCGGCGCCATTCTGGCCGTTGCAGCTATCTGGGGAGTGAACCAGCAGATGGAAGACCTATCTTTCTCTACTTCTCTCTTTAACTCTTTCAAATAAATACAATAAATCTTAAAAAAAAAGAAAGAAATTCATGTTACCACTTAAAAGAGATAAGAGGCTAGACTTTAAAGGCTGATTTCTAGCAATTACTACAGTATTTGTAGTTTCAGTTACCCACAGTCCAAAAATTTAAAGGGAAATTCTAGAAAGAAAGACAGAAAGACAGAAAGAAAGAAAGACAGACAGACAGACAGAAAGAAAGAAAGAAAGAAAGAAGCACTGTGGTACAGCAAGTTAAGCTGAAGTCTGTATGCCAGCATCCCATATGGATACCAGCTGGAGTCCTGGTTGCTCCACTTCTGATCTAGCTCCCTGCTAATGAGCAAGGGAAAGCAGGAAAAAATGGTCCAAGTAATTGGGCCCCTGCCACCTATGACAGACCAGGATGAAACTCCTCTGGCTCCTGGCTTCAGCATGGCCAACCTCTAGCCATCATAGCCATTTGGAAAGTAAAAATGGAAGAGATCTTCCCCTGCACACAACTTTAACTCTTACAAATAATTAAATAAACCTTATAAAAATAAATACATGCTTCATAACATCTAAACTGCACATTGTTCTGTGTAACATGATGAAATCTCACACTGTCCACTTGGTCCAGCCTGGGACATAAATCATCCCTTTGTCCTTGCTTATTCATGCTGTATACACCACCCACCCAAGTCACTGAGTAGCCATCTTTGTTATCAAATCAACTGTCATGCTTTCATATTGTGTTCAAATTAATCTAATTTACCTAAATAGCCCCAAAGCACAAAAGTAGTGATGCAAATGAGACAAGGAAAGACAGGTTAATTTGGGCACCATACAGCATCACTGCAGGGCAAGAGGGAAAACACACAGATATGTTTGGGAACCGTCTGTGGTTTCAGCCACCCACTAGCGATCTTGGAACTCATCCCCAGAAGTAAGGGGATGACTAGTAACTTAAAAGTTTCCCCTGTCTTCCATGAGATGAAGCCAACTCTGGTGAAAGCACAAAGACATGGAGTAGGCTCCAAAATTTAGAGGACTAATACTCCCTATAACAGTTCTTTAGGACATTCAGAATAATGTAACAAATCCAAAGAGATCTCATTCAAATCACAGGATAAGGATTCTAACAAGGTATAGTTTACATAATAACACATGACAAACTTGTTTTCAATTGAATATGCTACCAAGTAAGATGTTCTCAAAGATCAGATATCATATTTAAACCAAAAAAGATGGATTAAATTAAGTTCTGACCTAACAGAGAATCTTAACTGTACATTAAGACTACCATCCAGAGCTTCCTAGGATTTAACAGAAAAACAATCACCTAACGGGTTTAATGAGACAGTAGTGAAGTTTTTCAATCTTTACTTACAGAAGAATCTCACAGATCCTGTGGCCCTTTTGCCCCATAGAATCCAGATATTTAAGACACTTTTTTCTTAGGTCCATCACCTATAATGGAAAATTGCATTATCTAAAAACAACTTATATACAGCAGAAGAACTTTATTTCCAAAATGAAAACAATCTTTGAAAAAAAATCAAACATGAATTAATTTCTAGGACATATTCTTCAAGTTAAAAAAAGTTATAAAACATTGTAAGTTAACATTATATATTTCTATTCCTAGAGAAAGGGCTAGAAACTAATTCACCAAAGTATCAGTGACCCTCTCAATGATGAATTTTGTTTGTTCTCTTCTTTGTACTTTCATTCCTTTATAATAAATCTGTTTAACATCTTATAAACAAAACTGAATGAAAGCTCCAAGTATAGGGACTCTATCTCCTAGCTTTCCAAGCTGTTCAGAAGGTACTCTACGCAGCATGCCTTTAACATATCCTTACTGGTCTTATCACTGGACAGAAAAGAGGAGCCTTAATTATTTAAGAAAATAGTCTGTTTCCAGCCGGCGCCATGGCTCAACAGGCTAATCCTCCGCCTTGCGGCACCGGCACACCAGGTTCTAGTCCCGGTCAGGGTGCCAGATTCTGTCCCGGTCGCCCCTCTTCCAGGCCAGCCCTCTGCTGTGGCCAGGGAGTGCAGTGGAGGATGGCCCAAGTGCTTGGGCCCTGCCCCCCATGGGAGACCAGGAGAAGCACCTGGCTCTTGCCATCGGATCAGCGTGGTGCGCCGGCTGCAGCGCACCGGCCGGGGCGGCCATTGGAGGGTGAACCAACGGCAAAAAGGAAGACCTTTCTCTCTGTCTCTCTCTCACTGTCCACTCTGCCTGTCAAAAATTTAAAAAAGAAAAAAAGAAAAAAGAAAATAGTCTGTATCCAAACCCCAAGAACTAATCCTCTCAACTTACCACCAGGCTCCAGTGTACCTTTCGATGGATAGGCACCAGAATAAGTTCCTGTTCAAAGAGATTTACCCCTTTGGTCCATCTTTTTACTGCTTGGTAACCCCCAGACTTTAATTTAGGATAGAAGAAAGTACTGAATGCATGAAGTACTGGATAGCCTTGCTTTTTATTTCTTTCAACCAGAAGATTCATATAAAAATTAATGACCTGTAAAATAGCAAGAGAGTCTAAGTTGGAATATGGGCAGCATATTATTAAAAACTAAATTTCTACCCAAGTAAGGATGAATTACAAAGTGCGAAGTTAATATATGGAGAAGGGAAGGTATGAGAGAAGGGGATGAAAGGAATGAAAGGACTGTCTATATAGAAGATTAAAAAAAATTGGGAGACAGGAGAGATTAAGGACACATAAAAGTGTTCTTTTGAGGCATGAGTAGCAAAGACAAACAAGAGAAACAACTGTGGAATAATGAAAAACTACCTGCAGCTGTATCACACAAGAAAATAGAAATACTAATGGCAACAAATCTTACTATATATAAATTATACTTTGATTTTAAAACATTAAAATACATTAAACATACTTATTATACATTAATATTTTACTTAATTTTTAGCAGCACTTTTGAACAGTAATTCACTTTTCCTGTGTTTTCTATAATAAACACATTACACATAAAATGTGAAACAAACATGTTAATTTTAAAAGTGCGTTATTTTGGGAGACTCAGAGGAAGCTCTTGGCTCCTAGCTTCGGATCAGCCCAGCTTCAACCATTGTGGCCATTTGGGGAGTAAACAAGCAGATGGAAGATCTCACTCTCTGACTTCCTCCTTCCTCCATAACTCTGTGTTTCAAATAAATAAGTCTTTAAAAATATATGTTATAAGTTAACTAGTTATGGGGGAATAGGATAAGGGGAAGGAAGGCAAAGGGAGAAAATGCAGGGACTGAGTAGGTGGGGAAAGAAGCAATGGAAAGAAGTGGTAAGAGCTAACTTTTGCTAAATATACAAAGACACAACAGGCAAATTTTGCAGCTCTCACTTGTGCTTTGAATGTATGTGCCCCTCTATACCCATATAGGGCATATATAACATCCAACTGATTAAGTCACAAGTGCTCTATCCTCATGAACGCGATTTGGGCTCTTACAAAGGAAGTTGAGGGGAAGTGTCCCAGCTCCTTTTGCGCTTCTGCCATGTGATGACTCAGTGCCTTCCCTGCTGTCTTAGAAGCAGGGACTGGGCCTTCACTACACACTGAAATCTGCTAGCATTTTGACCCTGGACTGTCCTGCCTCCAGAACTAGAAGCAGCAAACCTCTATTATTTATAAGTTACCTCGGCTATAATTTTTTTATAGCAGCAGGAATGGATCAAGACATAACTCAAATTAAATAAAAAGATATACACTCATATATAGCAATCAATACATCCCTTTAATACTGAAAAAGTAAAAGTTCCCATAAGAGTTCATCTAGGGCTCATCTTATGGCGCCTAGGGCTTATGAAAATGTTGATTAGTAAGTGAAGTTGTGGATGTAACTATGCACAGATGTAGAAGAGGGAAATCTGTACAAACAATCAGAAGGAAACATCTTTTTAAGGTTTAGGATTTGTTTTAAATAAAACTAAAAGTTGCATTATCAGCTTATTATAATTGGATAGGAAACACTTTGGTCAGGGTAGTACATGGTTAAATATAACTAGACAGTAAAAGGGGGGAGAAAAGACAACTTACTTCATCATTCAGCCAGTGATAGTTCCTTAAGGTCTGGATATCACCTCGAGTAATTCGCAATTTGAAAGCACTACTTAGGATCTCATCCTGTGGACCATGGCCTAGAGCATTACTGATTTCCTTTTCCATGTCCTGAAATATAAAGTCCAAAGACTGCTATTTTACCACAGAGCCACTATCACATACTAAAAATCTGAGACTGAAAAAAACTTCGTCACTGAAACACTTGCGCCTTGAAAAATAAACTACCAAAGACCTACAAACTTGCACTATGAAAATATTCAAGCTTAAACTGTAAAGGAGTGTTACTAATGGACATCTGCTTGTTGAACTGACTTTTCATTACTTTATAAAGAACTATGCAGATAAATTCTTACTTAAGCTATAAAACTTAATCTATAAACCTAAAAGAAATTGTTTTTATCCAGGCATTTTTACAGCTTTCTCCCCCTGAAAATTGCACACAATTTTGATATTTTGTATCACTCTCTCCACCAGCATATTCAATATAAACTAACTGCTCAAGAGACATGCAATGAATAGCACTACTGCTAACTAAGTCAGCAATGGGGAAGGTGCCAAGATATGGGCTCACCTTTAATAATTTTATCTGCTTTCACTTCCTTGTTTTCCAGAAGTTTTTACAATTTTAAAGTGTAATAAACAATAAAAAGAACAATTCAGTGAACCATAATCAACTTTAAAAATTATAATGCATTCATTCTTTTAAAAGATTTATTATTTATTTGAAAGAGTTACAGAGAAAGAGAGAGAGAGAGAGAGAGAGAGAGAGGAAGAGAGAGCCTTCAATCCACTGGTTCACTCCCCAGTTGGCTGCAATGGCCAGAACTGTGCCGATCCGAAGCCAGAAGCCAGGAGCTTCCTCTGGGTCTTCCCTTAGAGCTGCAGGGGCCCAAGGACTTGGGCATCTTCTACTGCTTTCCCAGGCCATAGGAGAGAGCTGGATTGGAAGAGGAGCAGCCAGGACTAGAACCGGCACCCATTTGGGATGCCAGCACTGCAGGCAGAGGCTTTACTCACTGTGCCACAATGCTAGCCTCAATACACTCATTCTTAATGCCAAACCCACAATGTGTAACTCATCATATTTGAATGGCAAAAAAAAAAAAAAAAAAAAAAGAATCTGTAAAGAATCTATTACAAGGACCAGTATGCAACAAGAATACTAGTTTGTCACCTGGGTACTCCACTTCAATCCAGCTCCCTCCTCCTAATGTGCTTGGGAAAGCAGAGGAAGATGGCCCAAGTACCAGGGCCCCTGCGAGCCACATGGGAGACCAGGATGGAGTTCAGCCTCCTGGCTTTGGGCTGGCCCAGCCCTAGCCTTTGTCATCATTTAGGAAGTGAGCCAGCAAATGGAAGATCTTTCTGTCTCCCTTTTTCTTTCAAATAAATAAAATAATAAATCTTACAAAAAAGAATCTATTATAAGGGTAGGCATTACGGCAAGCAGGTGAAGCTGTCATTTTGGATGCCCACATCCCACACTGGAATTCCAGTTTGAGCCTCATCTATTTCATGTACAATCCAGCTTCCTGCTAATACATCCTGGGAAGCAGCAAGAGATAGTTCAAGTGGTTAGCTCTCTGACACCTACATGGGAGACCCAGATGGAGTTCCAAGCTCTTGGCTTTGTCCGGACTCTGCCCTGGTTGTTGCAGGCATTTGTAGAGTCAACTAATAGATGGAAGATTTGTCTGCTCACTCTGCTTTACAACAGTAGATGAAAATAAACATTAAACAAAAATAACCAGAAAAAATCCAGGAGCCTGAGGTGTGGTGCACTAGGTAAGCCAAGGCCTGCAGCACTGGCATCCTATAAGGGTGGCAGTTCAAGTTGCTCTACTTCCAATCCAGCTCCCTGCTAATGTACTTGGGAAAGCAATGGAGGATGGACCAAGTCCTTGGGCCCCTGCACCCATGTGGGAGACCTGGATGAAGCTTTTGGCTCCTGGCTTTGGCCTGGCCCAGCACTGGGTCATTACATCCTTTTGGGGAGTGAACCAGTGGATGGAAAATCTCTTTCTAGCTCTCTCTCTCTCTCTCCTCTAACTCTTCTTTCATATAAATAAATAAATCTTTAAAATAAATAGGAGCTAGCATTGTGGTGTGACACGTGAAGCTATTACCAATAATGCTGACATCCCATGTGGGTTCAGTTTCAAGACTGCTGTAGTTCCAATCCAGCTCCCTGCTAGGGAGTCTGGGAAGGCAGCTGAGGATGGCCCAGGTGCTTAGCCCTCTGCATCCACATGGGAGATCTGGAAGGGGCTCCTGGCTTCCACCTGGCCCAGCCCTGACCAGCAGATCAAAGATCTAGCTCTCTCTCTTTCTTACTCTCTCTGTGTAATTCTTTCAAATAAATGAATAAAAATAAAAAAGAATCCATTGAGTTTGATGGTAGGATTCCCTCACGGATCACTAATGATAATGTAACCAAAGTGACTAAGCAGATCTTGAGCTTGATTTTTTTTTTTTTAAACATGCTAGCCTGGAGAAATTCTTCAAACATTTGTTCAAGTTTAATGTAACTGAGGTAATGTTAAAACATGTCTCATTCTGATCAATACAGAACAGTACCTCTGTAAGTTCAAGGAGATCATCCGTTCTCCTATCCCTCTCTTTGCTTGAACAATTCTTTTCCTTGGTCTCAAGTATCGACATTCTCCTCCTGAGTAAGCCGTTGCTTCCACTGCCCAGGCGGAGTCGGGCAGACACTTCTTCTGACAGGTCAGGCTCCAGCTGGTGTCCCCTCCTCTGATCAATAAAATGTCTATATTCTATTGACATGTTTAATACTTCTACATATAAACATATATTACACAGAAAATAGAAAACACTGCTATTATCTTGAACGAAAAGAAAATTAGCAAATCCCTCAGATGAATAAAGTATATTTAGCATATCTGCCTGTTCTTGCAGTGGAGAACAAAAAAAAGCTCTAAACTTAAGGCTCACAGGCCATAGCAACTACAAACCATGAAATAGAACACAGACTACTTTCTCTGAGTAACAAAAGTATTTTCAGTTCTCCTATCCCAATTAAAAATAATATAGTTAACAGGTATGTTAAAAGGTGTAAAAAAGCAAAAACTATGACACATAATCCCACGTCAGAGAATAAGCCATTGCTAATCTTATACTAAGAAACTTTTCTATTGTATCTAAGAAGTTATTATAAATTACAGAAGAATTCATAAACAGGAAAGCAAAGCCTATCACAATGGCCAATGATTTCCATCAAGTCTGTGTAATGAGGGCCTCCACAAAGCAGAGGACAGTTCAGGGAGCTCAGGATGGCTGAGCACCGGCAAGTGCCTGGAGGTGGATTTGCCCAGAGGGCTCAGAAGCTCTATACTCCTCATCCTATGTATCTCTTCCATCTGGATGCTCATCTGACTCCTTTGCAATATCCTTTACAATGGGTAAACGTAAGGAAAAAGAAAAACGCAAAACATTAATGTACCACTTAATTAACTTGTAAAATGAACACCCTGTAACTGCCATTTCAGGTCAACAAATAGAATTGTCAGCACCCCAGAAGCTCTGATAAGCCTTAAAATTAGGTTATTTAGATATAGAACTTTCAAATAGATACCACACTAGTGTCAAGACACCTAGCCAGGGGCCACTCTTGTGAGGTAGCAGGTAAAGCCACTGCCCACAATGCCAGCATCCCATATGGGCACCAATTCAAGCCCTGGCTGCTTCACTTCTGATCTAGCTCCCTGCTTATGGCCTAGGAAAGACAGCACATAATGGCCAAAAAACTTGGGCCCCTGTCACCCACATGGGAAACCCAGATGAAGCTCCTGGGTCCTGGCTTCAGCCTGGCTCAGTCCTGACCATGACATCCATCTGAGGAGTGAAGGATAGGAGGATAGAAGATCTCTTTCTCTTTGTTTCTCCCTCTCTCTCTGTAGCTCTGTCAAATAAATATATAAATTAAAAAAAAAAAAAAAAAGACTCTAACCAATACTCTTCATTCTAGCTAACTGCCAGGTATTCTGGCCCCAGAAAACCAGTAGCTTCTAGTCCTTCCCCATGGCCTGAAACAGCAAAGTCTTCATATTCAACAAGGATGAAAGCAGGATGTAGCCCTTACCCAGTTTCCAAACACCCTCAGTCTGTCCTCTCTCAGGCTTAGTTTCCCTCTTTCAGCTTTTACTCCACAGGTAATAAATAACAATTAAACACAAAAGGCTTGGGGCCAGCACTGTGGCACAGCGGGTAAAGCCACTGTCTGTGGTTTGAGCTCCAGCAGTTCCACTTCCAATCAACACCCCTGCTAGTGTGCCTGGGAAAGCAGTGGAAGATGATCCAAATATCTGGGCCTCTGCATCCATGTGGGACACAATGATGAAGCTCCTGGCTCCTGGCTTGACAGGCCCAGCCCAGCCATTGTGGCCACATGGGGAGTGAACCAACAGATGGAAGACCTCTCTCTCTCTCTCTCACTTTTTAACTCTGCCTTTAAGATAAATAATAAATCTCTTTTTTTTTAAGATTTATTTATTTATTTGAAAGAGTTACACATAGAAAGTAGGAGAGGCAGAGATAGGTTTTCCATCTGCTGGTTCATTCTCCAATTGGCCACAATGGAAGGAGAGCAGCTAGGACATGAACCGGCACCCACATAGGATGCCAGCGCTGCAGGCGGTGGCTTTACCCACTATGCCAGAGTGCCGGGCCCTAAATAAATAAATCTTTAAAAAACAATGCAAAAGGGGCTGGTGCTGAGGCGTAGCCGGTTAACACCCTAGCCTGAAGTGCAGGCATCCCATATGGGCTCGGTTCTAGTCCAGCTGCTCCTCTTCTGATCCAACTCTCTGCTATGGCCTGGGAAAGCAGTAGAAGATGGCCCAGGTGCTTGGACCCCTGCACCCACGTGGAGACCCGGAGCCCTGGCCCCTGGCTTTGGATTGGAGCAGCTCTGGCCTTTGCAGTCATCTGGGGAGTGAACCAGCAGACGGAAGATCTCTCTCTCTCTGCCTCTCCTCTCTCTTCGTAACTCTTTCAAATAAATAAGTAAATATTTAAAAACAAACAAACAAACAATACAAAAGGCTATACTCTGAATCACTGGAAATGGAGAACATAAGAGAATGGGAAATTCCAAAACTTATGAGTCAGGGCCCGCATTGTGGCTTAGCAGGTAAGGCCACTGCCTACGGCGCCTATTCTAGTGCCAGCTGTTCCACTTCCGATCCAGCTCTCTGCTATGGCCTAGGAAAGCAGTAGAGGATGGCCCAAGTCCGTGAGGCCATGCACCCGTGTGGGAGACCGGAGGAAGCTCCTGGTTCTTGGCTTTGGATTGGCGCAGCTCCAGCTGTTTTGACCATCTGGGGAATAAACCAGCGTTTGGAAGACATCTCTCTCTCTCTCTCTCTCTCTCTTTGCTTCTGCCTCTCTGTAAGTCTGCCTTTCAAATAAATAAATCTTTAAAAAAAATTTTATGATTCAAGAGTATAACTCTGCCTTAAAACTAACTCTTAAGAAGATGTCTAGGGAAGAATACAAACTAGACCAAACTGATGTTTAACACAATACCATCTTCTACATTTTTGTAACACGATAAATGTAAAATGACTTGAAATTTTGTGTTTAATTCAGAATTAATGACTTAAAAGTTTGTGTTTAATTTAGAATTATATTTCCTTTAGATATGGAACATGTGGCATAATACTTTACCATGATGCTTCTTAATGTATAGAATATATGCAAGTCGACTAAGCATAAGATTGCTAACAATTAATTAAGTCTGAAAACTTGACTCTGGAAACAAAGTCCTAAACATATCATATCTTTCCTAAGGATGCATGATTTTTGAGTCTCCAAAAGGCTGGGGCTGAGGCTGTGGCGCAGTGGGTTAAAGCCCCCGCCTGCAATGCCAGCATTCCAAATGGGTGCCAGTTCGAGTCCCAGCTGCTCCTCTTCTGATCCAGCTCTCTGCTATGGCCTAGAAAAGTAGCAGAAGAGGCCGGCGCCGCGGCACAATAGGCTAATCCTCCGCCTTGCGGCGCCGGCACACCAGATTCTAGTCCAGGTCGGGGCACTGGATTCTGTCCCGGTTGCCCCTCTTCCAGGCCAGCTCTCTGCTGTGGCCAGGGAGTGCAGTGGAGGATGGCCCAAGTGCTTGGGCCCTGCACCCCATGGGAGACCAGGAGAAGCACCTGGCTCCTGGCTTCGGATCAGCACCGTGTGCGGGCCGTGGCGGCCATTGGAGGGTGAACCAACGGCAAAGGAAGACCTTTCTGTCTCTCTCTCTCACTGTCCACTCTGCCTGTCAAAAAAAAAAAAAAGCAGTAGAAGATGGCCCAAGTTCTTGGGCCCCTACACCCATATGCGACCACAGAAGAAGCTCCTGGCTTCAGATCAGCTCAGCTCTGGCCGTTGTGATCATTTGAGGAGTGAACCAAGGGAATGGCATTTGAGGAGTGAACCAAGGGAATGGAAGGCCTCTCTCTGGCTCTACCACTCTCTGTAACTCTATTTCAAATAAATAAAATAAATTTTTAGAGTCTCCAAAAGAAGCCTGCAACACAGTTAAGGCATAATATGGAGGTAAGCTGGTGTTTTATAAACAAAAGTAACTACTGCATTAAGGTAAAAACCCAGTTATTCAGAAGGAAGCAAAAAGTTATTTAACTTCAATATTTGCTTTTTCAAAGAAAACAATGGAAATAGAAATCAAAGTAATATATATCATCTTTATTTTTTCATGGGCACAAAACACAAGTCAGGTGGAAGAGTAGACATAAAATTTAACTAGGGTTTCTACTTACACCTTCATTGTCAAGTCTGATGCCAACCATCTTCTCTGTATCAGAAATTTTCCCCTTTAAACACCTGAGCGGAGAGAAAAAAACACCAAGAAAGACTACAGATGATTTTTTAATCTGGTATACATTAGATTAGTTTTAGAAATAAGATTTTAAAAATTATAAACAAAAATTGTCTTGAGTTTATATAATCCTTTAATGAGAACTCAGCAAATTTTGCTGAAGAGGAACACATAATAAACATTTTAGGTTTTACAGACTTAATGATCTCAGTCACATCCTTCTCAATTCCCCCATGGTAGACTAAAAGCAGGCAGACAGTAAATGAATGAACCTGTGTTCAGTAAGTTAACATTCCTTACAAAAACATGGACAGTAAAAAAAAAAAGTAGACAAGATTTGACTCATGGTGCACAGTTTATAAACTCTTTCTTAAGACATACAGAACTACCTTCACTGTGGCATAGCGGGTAAAGCCACCGCCTGCAGTGCCGGCATCCCATATGGGTGCCAGTTTGAGGCCCAGCTGCTCCACTTCTGATCCAGCTCTCTGCTTTGGCCTGAGAGAGCAGTAGAAGATGGCCCAAGTCCTTGGACCCCTGCACCCACGTAGAAGACCCAGAAGAAGCTCCTGGCTTTGGATCGGCTTCAGACCGCTGTGGCCAATTGGAGAGTGAACCAGTGGATGAAAGACTCTTCTCTCTCTCTCTCTCTCTCTCTCTCTCTCTCTCTCTCTCTGCCTCTCCTTCTCTGTGTAACTCTGACTTTCAAATAAATAAATAAATCTTTATTTAAAAAAAAAAATCTATCTAGATGCCTACATGTATTGACCACACTATCTCTACCAGACCTGAAGAGTTCATAATCCCTCAGGCCTATTTATTAATAAATATAACTTATAAAATAAGAAAATACATATTATAAGGTAACAGAGTTAACTGAGCCATGTACCTTTTGTCACTCCTCCCTGGACATAGAAGTCCCCTTGTTTCAGCAACTCTATCTGTGAGGACGGCAAGGAAAACACTAAATGTTTCAAGTTATAGTTTCCAAAGTAATAAGACGTTCATTTACGCTAAAATGCTAACGTGAATTAGAAAGACACTAATCTCCTTACAAAGATACCTAAAAATGTACAAATCTCTTTACTCTTTAAATATAACCTATAGCATAAACTGACTGATAATCTGCTCATTTGGTAAGGTATCAATTAATGGATAATTAGTAGAACAATATAAGAAAGTTAATAAGAAATATAAGTAAGTTAATTTTAGGCTCATAAAACATTTACTACTATATAGGAACTTAAGAAGAATAATCAAGAGACATTTTATGGGAGCTGGCATTATGGCATAACAGGTAAAACCGCCATCAGCAATGCCAGTATCCCATATGGGTTCTGGTTCAAGACCAGGCTGCACTACTTCCAATCCAGCTCCCTGCTAATGTGCCTCGGAAAGCAGCAGCAGATGGCCCTATTACTTGAGTCCTTGCACCTACATGGGAGATCAGGAAGAAGCTCCTGACTCCTGGCTTTAGTCTGGCCCAGCAGAGGCCACTGCGGCCATTTGAGGAGTGAACCAGCAAATGGAAGATCTCTATCTCTTCCTCTCTCTGTGTAACTCTTTTTCAAATAAATAAATAAATCTTTTAAAAAAGAGAGACATTTTATTAATCTACTTCATCTTGAAACAACATTTTTACTAAACTCCTGGTACCAGATAAGTCAATCGCTTGAGGCTGGACAGTGCTATAAAAGCTTTGCACACTATTTTTCGGTTGGGTATAAATTTTAACCTTGATACATATACTCTAACAGAAACTAAGGTCAATATATTAAGACAAAGCTGAATCTGGGCACTCACATTGCTTTGGAACAAGCTGAGTTGTTTTGACTCCATGATTTTGTTCTTCCCCCCAGCCTTTGGTCTTTAATGCATCCATCTGACTTCTTTGAGAACGTAGAAAAACAAAACATTGAGGAAGATCAGGTACAAAAACTAAGTATACTACAAATATGCATTATTTCTGCCAGACAAGATTCTTCAAACAGGGGCTACTTATTACCCCATAAAAGCATATTACAATATAAAGGAAACAACATAGTATTATATAGGTCTAGGACAAAAGAATCTAATCCTGATGTTAGTATTTCAACCATGCTATCTAACCTCTAGTTTCTCTATTTATATTTTATATTTTATAAAACTGAATGTCCTCAAAGCCCAATACCATCTTAACTGAAAAACCTCACTGTAATGAAACTCAGATTGAAAGATGAAAATTCTGACACTATATATTTAAAAGGATCTTAAAACAACACGCTGAAGCAGCCGGGGCTGGTATTGTAGCACAGCAGG
Organism: Sylvilagus floridanus; assembly: GCA_949820135.1. Lineage (NCBI taxonomy): Eukaryota > Metazoa > Chordata > Mammalia > Lagomorpha > Leporidae > Sylvilagus > Sylvilagus floridanus. The sequence continues at coordinate 91,945,607 of OX463244.1, read as the reverse complement.
TTAAGCACCACTTGTGAGGCCTATACCCCACATCAGAGTGTCAGTTCAAGTCCCAGCTGCTCGGCTTCAGAAAAGCTTCTTGCCAATGTGCTAGAAAGGCAGCTGAAGGTGGCTTAAGAATTTGAGACCCTGACCCATGTAGAAGACCACATGGACAGGGTTCCTGACTCCCGTTTTCTGCCTAATCCAGGCCTGGCTGTTGTAGCCATTTGGGGAGCAAACAAGAAAATGGAAGATCTCTTTCTTTTCCCGGTCACTCTGCCTTTCAAATAAATAAATAAATATTAAAAGAGGGTTGGGACAGTGCTGTGGTGTACTGGGCTAAGCCTCTGTTTTTTCCTTCTCTCTCTCTCTGTAAGCTCTGCCTTTCAAATAAATAAATTAATCTTTAAAAAAAAAAAAAAACTTATTTCAGGGCTGGTGCTGTAGTATAGCAGATCAGGCCGCTGCTCAAGTGCCAGCATCCCATGTGAGTGCCGGTTCAAGTTCCAGTTGCTCTACTTCCGATCCAGCTCTCTGTTATGGTCTGGGAAAGCAGCTGAAGATGGCCCAAGTCCTTGGGCCCCTGCAACCAAATGGGAGACCTGGAAGAAGCTCCTGGCTCCTGGCTTCAGATCCACCCAGCTAAGGCTGTTGCAGCCATCTGGGTAATGAGCCAGTGGATAGCAGACCTCTCTCCCTGCCTCTCTGTAACTCTGCCTTTCAAATAAACAGATAAATCTTTTTAAATAAATATATATATCTCCAAATTTAGGAATTCCTACTTGGGAGAAGTTTGCTATGTAAAACTTGTAAATCATATGTAGAACAAACATATAACCAGTTATTACCATGAATACCCAAGTTTTACTGTGTTAGAACTCCTTGTTATATAACTACTCTCTGCTTATGGCCTGGGAAAGCAGTGGAAAATGACCCAAGTGCTTGGGCCCCTGCACCCACATGGGACACCCGGAATAAGCTCTGCGGCGCCGGCACACCGGGTTCTAGTCCCGGTTGCCCCTCTTCCAGGCCAGCCCTCTGCTGTGGCCCAGGAGTGCAGTGGAGGATGGCCCAGGTGCTTGGGCCCTGCACCCCATGGGAGACCAGGAAAAGCACCTGGCACCTGGCTCCTGCCACTGGATGAGCGCGGTGCGCCGGCCGCAGTGCGGCGGCCATTGGAGGGTGAACCAACGGCAAAGGAAGACCTTTCTCTCTGTCTCTCTCTCTCACTGTCTACTCTGCCTGTCAAAAAAAAAAAAAAAAAAAAGACTGGGAAATATGTATATTGAGGAGGTTGAAAAAATTCCTCTGTGCCCCCAGGAGCCTTACTATAAACAGTGATCCACTTTTCTGTATCAGAATTTCAAGTAAGAGTTTACCTGAACAGAAGATCCTAAAGATAACAGAAAATTTCATTTTCTCAAAATAATGTTCTACATAAGCCGTTACTAGATACAATGTCATGGCCCACTTGTTTCCAACAAGGTCCTTTCCACCAATTCCCTCTTCCCAAACAAAAAGATATCTAAGAAAGTATTTATCTTATTAGCTTATTTTTACCTGTGATGATTTGAAGTTACAGAAGGGACAGGACTTCCATGACTAGTTTCTTTAAGTCGTTCTAATAACCTTTGATATTTCTCTCTCTCTTCTTTTTGAACACCCTAAGTAAAAGAAAGCATGTTAAATTAGTACTAGCACATAAACCTAAAATTAGGTCACAGACTAAAAGGTCAAATGCAATCCATAGATATATTTTATTGGTCTGCAGTCTGTTCTTTAAAGATGTGTTTTATTTATGTGAAAGGCAGAGTGAAAGAGCAAAAGAGATAGACAAACATACACACAAATAGAAAGAAATCATCCACCCAGTGGTTCACTCCCTAAACGGATGGTTCAGATGGAAGCAGGGAGCCAGGAACTCCACCTGGTTTTCCCACATGGATGATAGAGACCCAAATACTTGAGCCATCTTCCACAGCCTTCCCAGGCACATTAGCAGGAAGCTGGATCAGAAGCTGAGTAGCCAGGACTGGAACCAGCATTTTGATATTGGATGATGTAGGATGCTGGCATCACTGGTGGCAGTATAACCTGCTGTGCCACAACACCGGCCCCCAGGCACAGTGTTTTCAAAATTCCTTCGAATTACCAACTTTATAAATCAAAAACAATCAAAATCTGGCATCTTTTGAAAACCTGGGTTAACCATCTGACATTACATCTGATGCTATCCCCTTTAGACAGGCCATTTGCTCTCCAGTTACTTTACTCATTTATTATGTCATCTGCCAGATTTCACTGGTGATTTGAGTTTTGACAGAATCAGGTTAACCACAAGAATAAAATAATTCATTTTCACAATCAGAACTGGCAGCTTCCAGACAGAATTTGTCTCACCAAATCACCAATGCACACGTATGGCCACACCCAACAGACACTACAGTTCAGCTATTATGTTACTTGATCCCACTTGTATATCTCACCCTGCTGACCTCGTCTTGACTTCCTAGACAAAAAAAATGATCTGACTTGACTTTTTTTTTCTCTACTGTAGATTCTTCCTTCTTCCTGCCTTAAATGCTGGCTTTTGCTCTTTTCTCTTCTGACCTATACTCTTTCCATGAATAATCTCAACACCTCTTTTGTTTCTTTTTTTTTGCTAGAAAATTCAGCAATGTGTCTAAAGTCTGCCTTCTTCTCAAAACTCCCATAACCCATATTTAAGAGTCTACAAGAAAGGTCTTCTTGTGTGTCTCACAGGCACTTTAAACAACGTCCAAAACTGAAATCATCTATCATCTTCCAAATAAACAGAGAGGTATCTTGGTAAGTGACCTGTATTGATCCAAAACTGAAATCTGGACTCAGGCTCTTCCTTCTACTTTATGTCATATTTAATCAATAGAAATATCTTTGCTAATGTTATCTACCAATATTCCTAGAATATAATCTGTATACACAGATATTTGCTGAGTCAGTCCTGTATCTGATTTGTCATCTGAGAAACCCCCTACAAGTCTGTGGTCAATTTCCCTCTTATCTACTTTTCTACTTACCTGGAACTATTTATGCATAAGCTCTTGGAGGGCAGAGAGCACATCTGATTCAATTGTGAACTGCCGGAGGCCAGCGCTGTGGCGCAGCAGGTTAAAGCCTCAGCCTGTAGCACCGGCACCCCATATGGACACTGATTTGAGTCCCAGCTGCTCCTCTTCCTATCTAGCTCTCTGCTATGGCCTAGGAAAGCAGTAGAAGATGGCTCAACTCCTTGGGCCCCAGCACCCACGTGGGAGACCCAGAAGAAGCTCCTGGCTCCTGGCTTTGAATCAGTACAGCTCTGGCCATTGCAGTCACTTGGGCAATGAACCAGCAGAACGGAAGACCTCTCTCTGGTTCTACCTCTCTCTGTAACTCTTTCAAATAAATAAATAATTATTTAAATTTTTTTTTGATTTGCTGACTATAGGCACAGCACTCAAGACCCAAATAAATATTTCCTTGATAAACTAAACAAATGGCTCAGAAAATCATCAAAGGGCCAGGTTTGTACAGTTAAGCCACAGCCTACAATACTGGCATTCCTTAACAAAGCATCAATACAAGTTCCAGCTATTCCACTTTCAATCCAGCTCTCTGCTAATATGCATGCAAAAGCAGTGGAAGATGGCCCAAGTTGTTGGACCCCTGCCACCCATGTGGGAGACCTGGAGGGAGTTCTTGTTCCTAGCTTTGGCCTGACCCAGCCCTGGGTGTTGTAGTTATGTGGGGAGTGAACTAGCAGATGGACAATCTCTTCCTCTCCTGGTCACTTACAAACAAACATTGTTAAAAAAAAAACATCCAGTAAACTGAAATAGCTGATGCTTCTGAGGAATGGAAGATACAGACAGGAATAATTCTAAATTTTCCTAGAATAAGCTGAAAACCTTAAGATGGAAGCAACTGGGGCCCAGCGCTGTGGTGCAGTGGGTTTAGGCACCAGCAGCAACACAGGCATCCCATATGGGTGTTGGTTTGAGTCTCGATTATTTCACTTCCAATCCAGCTCCCTGCTAATGTGCCTGATTAAGCAAAGGAAGATGACTCAAGTCCTCGGGGCCCTGCAAACACATGGGAGACCCAGAAGAAGCTCCTGGTTCCTGGCTTCGGTCTGGCCCAGCCACAGACATGCAGCCACTTGGGGAGTAAACCAGCAGTTGGGAGATCTCTGTCTCTCCTTCTCTCTCTCTCTGTAACTCTGACTTTCAAATAAATGTCAATTTTTTTTAAAAAATGGAAGTGACTGTCTCTTCATCATACTAATTACTCTGAAAGATGAAAGAGAAGATGCACACCATTTTACTTCCCTTACTTAGTTATTATATTTTATAAAATAAACAAGTCAGAATAATTCAGGTACCCAATAGGGAAACAATTTATAATCTTATCTTTTCCTGATATGACTGCATTTTCTTTCTGGTAGTAAAAACAAATGCATCTGGGGCTGGCACTGTGGCATAGTGGGTAAAACCACCGCCTGCAGTGCTGGCATCTCATATGGGCACCAGTTTGAGTCCCAGCTGCTCCACTTCTGATCCAGGTCCCTGCTAATGCACCTGAGAAAGCAGTGAAAGACAGCCCAAGCTCTTGGCCCCAAGCACCCACATGGGAGACCTGGAAGAAGCTCCTAGCTCCTGGCTCCTGATCAGCCCAGCTCCAGCCATTGTGATCATCTGGGGAGTGAACCACCAGATGGAAGCTCTTGCTCTCTCTCTATAACTCTGCTTTTCAAAAAAGTAAATAAATCTGGCAGGTGCCGTGGCTCAACAGGCTAATCCTCTGCCTAGCGGAGCCGGCACACTGGGTTCTAGTCCTGGTCAGGTCACCAGATTCTGCCCCGGTTGCCCCTCTTCCAGGCCAGCTCTCTGCTGTGGCCGGGGAGTGCAGTGGAGGATGGCCCAAGTGCTTGGGCCCTGCACCCCATGGGAGACCAGGAGAAGCACCTGGCTCCTGCTTCGGATCAGCGCAGGGTGCCGGCCACAGCGGCCATTGGAGGGTGAACCAACGGCAAAGGAAGACCTTTCTGTCTCTCTCTCTCTCACTGTCCACTCTGCCTGTCAAAAAAAAAAAAGTCAATAAATCTTTAAAAAAAACAAAAGCTGCATCTGAAAACGGAGTAACTTATGAATGTATAAAATCTCTCTCTGGGGGCCGGCACTGTGGCGCAACAGGTTAACATCCTGGCCCGAAGCGCTGGCACCCCGAATGGACACCAGTTCGAGACCCGGCTGCTCCACTTCCAGTCCAGCTCTCTGCTATGGCCTGGGAAAGCAGCAGAAGATGGCTCAAGTCCTTGGGCCCCAACACCTGTGTGGGAGACCTGGAAGAAGCTCCTGGCTCCTGGCTTTGGATTGGTGCAGTTCCAGCCATTGCGGCCAATTAGGGAGTGAACCATCAGATGGAAGACCTCTCTCTCTGCCTCTGACTCTCCTCTCTGTGTAACTCTTTCAAATAAATAAATAAATCTTTAAAAAAAAAAATCTCTGGGGCCAGCCCTGTGGTACAGAGGGTTAAAGCCCCAGCCTGTAGCACTGGCATCCCATATGGGCACCAGTTCGAGTCCTGATTGCTCCTCTTCCAATCCAGCTCTCTGCTATGGCCTGGGAAAACGGTAGAGGATGGTCCAATTTCTTGAGCCCCTATTCTTGCTCAAGCTCCTAGCTTCAGATCAGCTCAGCTCTGGCCGTAGGGGTCATTTGGAGAGTAAACCAGCGGAATGAAAGACCTCTTTCTCTTTCTGGCTCTGACTGTCTCCGTAACTCTGTCTTTCAAATATAAAATAAATCTTTAAAAAAAAATCTCTCTAGAAGGATACAGGTAGGCATTAGCAGTTACTTACCAAGAGTCAACAGGATGACAGAAGCCAGGCATGGAAGAGGGGCTGGGGAACTTACATTCACGGTGTACCCTTTGTACCTTCTGATTTTGTACCATATATAAACATTATTCATCCCCTACAAAGTCCATAAAGAGAATATGCTAAAAGGGCTTACCTCCTCCACTGTGCAATGAGGACGCCTCAGACCTTTGCTACCCTCTTCAGAAATTGTCTCATTTATAGCCTGTTCTTGAGGTTTCCACGTTAAGGAACTCTCTGGATTGCCTTTGCTATGGCGACGGCCACCTAGTCTTCTGTTACAGCCTTCTGAGTTCAAGGTAAAACTGGGAAACAGAAAAAAAGAAAGGAAAAAAATGTATTATCAAACTGCTTAAATTGCTGGAACTCAAGCTACCAGAGAACCCTGTGATTAAGCTGTTCTAGCTTGCTCCTAGCAAGTCATACAACTACCATTTGCAAAAGTGAAATCTATCCCTACAGAACTGGCCATCCAACTCGATTTCGTTCCTGCAGTGTACATAATCCCTACATTTGGTACTGCATTTTTTCTTAGTTACTCAGCACCGCTGGAATTAATTATTCATGTGATTACTTGTTTAATGTCTATATCTCACACATTAAACTGCTTTCCTAGTATAGTACCTAAGTCAAAAGGCACTACATAAGTACTGCTGAATATTAAATTAATGAATACTAAAGAAGCTGAAGTCTTGGAACCCCCCCCCCCCCCCCAAGTTAACTGCTCCTGGTAACAGAATCTCCTTTCTTGCTATTACCAATAACATGATGCATTGGAAAGACTGCAACACCACTTTCACAGTACTTCCACAAAAATTTATATAATAATGAAACAAATCATGAGTAAACATATAAAAACTGAAATAATAATGCCACTAAAGATACACAATGGCTGAGGAGGTGTTCCAGATTAAAACAGATTAGAGACAAGACAATGATATGTAATATACACTCTCACACTGAAACTGGACCAGGAAGGAGTAAAGAGCTACAACGCAGAAGTTTAATAAAGACATGTGGGACAGATGCCATGGTACAGTGGGTGAAGCTGCCATACTGGAGGGCCTGGCTTGAGTTCTGACTAGTCTCTGCCTCTTTTCCAGCTTCCTGCTAAAGTATCTGGGAGGCAGTGCATGAAGGTCCAAGTACTTGGGTTCTTGCCACTCACGTGGGAGACCCATAGGAGGTCCTGGCTTCTGGGTTCAGCTTGGCTTACCCCAGGCAGTTGCAACAATTTGAGGAGTAAACAAGTAGATGAAAAGCCTTCCTCTCTTGGGTCTGGCACTGTGGCGCAGCAGGTTAACGTTCTGGCCTGAAGCACCAGCATCCCATATGGGCGCCAGTAAGACACCCGGCTGCTCCACTTCTGATCCAGCTCTCTGCTACAGCCTGGAAAAGCAGTAGAAGATGGCCCAAGTCCATGGGCCCCAGCACCTGTGTAGGAGACCTGCAGGAAGCTCGTGGCTCCTGGCTTTGGACCAGCCCAGCTCTGACCGTTGCAGCCAACTGGGGAGTGAAGCAACAGAAGGAAGACCTCTTTCTCTCTAACTCTCCTCTCTGTGTAACTCTGTAACTCTTTCAAATAAATAAATCTTTAAAAAAAAAAAAAGTTTTCCTCTCTTTCTGTTACTCTACTTCTCAAATAAATTAAATAATAAAAAAAATAGGGGGGCCTATGACGCAATAGACTAGGCCTCCACCTGCAGCACTAACATCCCATGTGAGCTCTTCTGATCCAGTTCTCTGCTATAGCCTGGGAAAGCAGTGGAAGATGGCTCAAGTGCTGGGCCCCTGCATCCACATGGGAGACCCAGAAGAAGCTCCTGGTTCCTGACTTTGGATCAGCCCAGCTCCAGCCTTTGCATTTGGGGAGTGAACCAGGGGATGGAAGACTTTTTTCTGTCTCTCCCTCTCTCTGTAAATTTCTGATTTTGGTAATCTATGACTCTGTACAAATAAATATCCAATATCTCCCTTCTTAAGAAATAAACAAGCTCAAATATTTAAGATTAAAAGGATAGAAGTCAAAAACTTACCCTTAAGTGGTTCAGGAAAAAATATATTATGTGTAGATGACAGAAAATAATAAAGTAAATTTAACAAAATAGTAACAACTGGTGAATCTAGGCCAAGGTTATTCAACTAACAGCTTCAAAAAACATAAAGCAGAGGCCAGCATTGTGGCATAACAAAATTAAGGCATCGCCTACAACGCCAGCATCCTATAGGTGCCTGCTGAAGTCCCAGCTGCTCTACTTCCAATCTAGCTCCCTGCTAATGACCTAGGAAAGCAGTAGAACATGGCCCAAGTAGCTGGGCCCCTGCCATCCATGTGGGAGACCGGGAGACCGGGAGCTCCTCACTCCTGGCTTTAGCATGGCCCAGTCCCAGCCATGGCAGCCATTTGAGAATTAAACCCAGCAGATGGATAATCTCTTTCTCTCTCTCTCTCCTTCTCTCTCTGTAATTCCTCCTTTCAAACAAATAAATAAATCTATAAAAAAAATACAAAGAGCAAAAACTGACATGACTGGAAAAAGAAACAGACAAGACCATATTATAACAGAAAATTTCAAAATTCTTCCTCATCAATCAATAAAAAAGTAAATAGAAGATCAGAAAGAACTGTAAAAAATGTTTTAAGGCAACTTAACCTAACTGAAAATCACAGAACACTCTGAGCAAAATATACATGCTTTCCAAGAGCACAAGGAATAATGTCCAAATATACTATATTCTACACTACAAAATTTAAAAGAAATCACAAAGTATATTCTCCAACCACAAAATAATTAAGCTAGAAATCAGTAACAAGAAAGCCTCAAGTGTTTGGAAATCGAACAATATATTTTTATCTTTCTAAGCAGTCAGGCATTGAGGCTAGAGTTGTAGCATACCAAGTAAAGCCGCTGCTGTAACGGTGGCAACCCATACAGGCAACGGTGTGAATCTGACCCACTTCCAATCCAGTTCTCCTTTGATATCACTAGGAAAGCAGCAGAAGATGGCCCAAGTATTTGGGACCCTGCCACCCAAGTGGGAGACTGGGATGGAACTCTAGATTCCTGGCTTCAGTGTGGCCCAGCCCAAGCTGTTACGGCCATTTGGGGAGTGAACCAGTAGGTGCATAATCTGATCTGTCTTTCCCTCTCTGTAGCTCTAATAAATAATAAATCATTTATAAATAAATAATCATGCACCAAAAAGGAAGCTAAATCAAAACCAGAAAATACTTTAAATGAATGAAAATTAAAACAAAGATCTCAAAATGTGGGGAATAAAGCTAAAGCAATGCTTATAAGCAAAAACGATAAAATGCTTAAGGAATGTCTACTTCTGTCTAAGTATGTAACTCCTAAGAACAAGTAAATCTTTACATAATCATAACACAATCATCAAGTTTAGGAACTTTTAGCAATGATGCAATAATGTAACATGTAGCATATATTCAAATTTATCGAAAGCTATTAAAAATATCCTTTATAACAATTTTTTCTCAATAAGGTCTACTCTAGGATCTCACACTGCATTGAGCTGTCATGCATCTTTGTCTTCTTTAGTCTCACTTTTTAGCCTTCCTTTTTTTTAATGAAAAGTAGAAGCTACTGTTTTCTAGAATGAACCTTAATTTGTTTAACTTGTTTTCTCGTGATTATATTCAGATTACTGGTTTTTGCGGGACCATTACATCAGGTAATATCTTCCTCAGCATAATATCTGGAAACAAAGTGTCAGTCTGCCCCCTGTTGATAGATTCAACTTTGATCTTTGGGTTAGGGTGGTGTCAGGTAGGTTCCTCCTCTCTAAAGTTACTATTTTTCCCATTATAACTAACAAGTAATTTGTGGAGAAATATTTTGTGTTATATAAATATTCTGTACCTTAACAAATTTTCACTAATTTCAGCTCAACTGATTCTTGTCCATATCAATTATTACTATGACAGTTACTAAATGGTGATTTTCTAATTCTTTCAATTTTGTGCACTTACTAGTTGGCATTTTACTATAAAGATGTTTCCCTCACTATACTACACATTTACTAATATTATTATGCATATAATATATGTAATAAGGTATCTATATTCCTGCCTTTATTCATGCTGATGAAATTAAGTTGTCTCCAATATGGCAGTGACAGACTCTTTAAAAAGTTTCCTGCTATGCCAGCAGCCTGTCAGTTTTTGAGCACTCCTTTTAGTTTTTTTCTTAAAAGATTTATTTATTTATTTGAAAGGCAGAGCAACATAAGAGAGGGAGACACAGAGAGAGAGACAGAGAGAGAGAATCTTCCATCTTCGGGTTCACTCCTCAAATACCCACAACAACCAGGGCTGGGCCAGGCCGAAGCCAGGAGCCACAAACTCCACCTGGGTATCGCATGTGGGTGGCAAGGGCCCAAGTACCTACACCATCTCTGCTGCTTTCCCAAGCGCACAAACAGGATACCAGATGGGAAGTGGAACAGTCCAGACTTGAACTGGCACTCTGATATAGGATGCCAGTGACTTAGGGGGCAGCTAAACCTGCTGTGCCACAACACCAGCCCTGAGCACTCCTTTACTTTCTGGCACAAGATGTTCCACATTCACTCTGTACTTTCCCTCCTACATCTACAATCAGCCATTCATACAACTTCAGAGGACCCCAGGTTCCAATCTCTCATTCTTAAATATAAGTGGCTAGCCAAGGATTATTAGGTATTTAAGACTCCAACTTAAAAAACAGAACTAAGAAAAGCAATGGGGGAGGAGGGAGAAACAACTCAAAGGAAACAAGGCAAAGCAGGAAGCAATTTCAAAATAATACTTTAAATAAAGACATAAGATATGGGCAGTGCCGTGGCGCACCAGGTTACTCCTCCACTTGCAGCAGCGGCATCCCATATGGCCGCTGGTTTTAGTCCCAGCTGCTCCTCTTCCAGTCCAGCTCTCTGCTGTGGCCTGGAATAGCAGAAGATGGCCCAAATGCTTGGGCCCCTGCACCGGCATGGGAGACCAGGAAGAAGCACCTGGCTCCTGGCTTCAGATCGGCGCAGCTCCAGCCGTTGGGGCCATCTGGAGAGTGAACCAACAGAAGGAAGACCTCTCTCTCTCTCTCTCTCTCTCCTCTCTCTCTCTCTCACTGTCTATAACTCTACCTGTCAAATCAATAAATAAAATCTTAAAAAAAAAAGACATAAGATATTATATATCATCCTATAATAAGTTGCTTGGAGAAGGAAAAAATCATGGCACTGGAGGTTAGGGGAACTCTTCCAACTTGAGAATGAGACAGCCCAAAATAACCAGCAAAACAGTAATAATTTTTTTAAAGCAACCTATGTGGGAAATCCAGATGGAGTTCCTGGCTCCTAGCTTCAACGTGGCCCAGCCCTGACTGCTGCAGCCATTTGGGGACTGAAATAGTAGGTGGAAGGTACCTCTTTCTCTGATACTCTGCTTTTCAAATAAATAAATCTTTTCAAAAAGTAACTAAAAGAACAAGAACAGAAAATGAGAATGAGAATATGCAGGAAAATCAGATCAAATTTAAAGGTCGAACATCTAGGCAACAGAAACTTAGAATAAGAATACAGAAAGAAGGAAGAAAACTATGTTCAGTGTATGAAAATCTATCAGGCTATACGCATGATTTCTGTATTTTTCTGTATATATATTATATATATTTTTTAAAAATTTAGAAGAAACTCAGCGACAGTTCTTTCAAAAATGGTATTCAAAATTAGATCACTCTATGAACATTTATTACGGTAGAGAAGGTAATACACACCTGGGCTCCAGTCTCTCAGTAGCTACATGATCTTCAGCAAGTTACTGAACTCAAAAGTACTTATGTAACAAGATGACATAATAGAACTAAAGTGAAAATGCCTACCTAGCAAGGGTGTGCACCTAACAAATGCTGTTTCCACTTACAAAAAGCCAGAATTTAACACCTACCCAAAGGAAGGCAGAACTCTGCGTGGCTGATCTCGGGTTACCGTCACTCTGATCTTTGGATAGTCACTTATTCCATTAGGAGATTTATTACCTATTTTAAAAATGCATTTGTAATTGTGGAAGAAAAAACAAAAACATCGGTGAACAACCTACATTCTGAAAGAAAATCTGAGAGCAATCTACATTATAGAACTAAATTTCTCTTTAAAAAATTTTTTATTAATAGACAACACAGGAGTCCAGCACAAATTTTGCAAAAGTTAAAGGAAAGCAATTAGCTTAGTTTGTCTTTGATCTCAGACGGGCATTAACAGAATTCACAGCAAGTTTTTTTAATTTTGCTTGGTGAGACTGACAGGAGGCCCTGAAGAACTCAAAATTACAAACTCTCTATAAACTAATCGATCTAAGTAAATAGTTCAAATTCTGTTTCTTCTTCTCAAGTCGACCAGCCACAAGTTACAATTTACTATATGCTTCCAATAATTATAAGACGATTACTATAATTCAAGAAGACAGACTTCATCAGCCACGCTCTCTGCAGGAGCAACTACTGCAGCAGCTTTGGAGTCCCTGAGGACTCCAGGACACAGAGTTTTAGAGCTGAAAACTCCACCGGTCAGCTGCAATGAAAACCTAAACTGACAAAAATTCATTGGTTTTATTAAATCTGACTTGCACCCACGTAAAGCTAGTCTTTATTTATCCCCAGGGTGACTAATACTGAATTGCAGAAATATTCATGCTTGATTATAGCGCTCTACTCCAGATTCCAATAGGTTTATAAAGTAATATTCAATAAACATAATTTATCTAAATTTGAAAATGTCTGAATTCACAAAAATATCCAGTCCACAAGCATTTCAGGTAAGAGATGGTTACTCAAGAAACCTGTCCTACAAACCTGCTTCTCTGACTAGTCTACACAAGCCCACAAAATATCTACTGGCACCTCGGTCACAAGATATACTTACCATCCCTCTCAGGTCAATTGTAATGACAAGCAATTTTAAACATTTAAATACCCAAACAATATGAGTAGATTACAAAATTCAATTTACACTAGCTTTTTAAATGAAATAAAAGTCTTCAAAGAAATATCATCCTCATTCCAAGCCCTTTGGAACTAGATCATCTGGCACAGGGATGTGCCTTTTCTCTTGCTCTTTTCTCCAGCACCTGAGATACTTAACTCTAAGGTATTTATCATCGCCCTAGCTTCCTCCTCTTTGACTCACCTTCCCTAACTTCCTCCTCTTCCTCTCAAATTTTACAAGCCTACCTGTAAGACATCACAATAATTTCTCCAAACTCTGGCATCTTCGACTGTTCTTTACCATAACATTTTGTACAGTATACACAATAATTACAATTCAATTTCAGGGTCTAATGCAGATACAAAAGTCCCTACATCATAAAACTGTGAGAACTGATAACCTGAGGCTGCTCCCAAAGATGATGAAATCCTCAAGGGAAGGGACAAGGTTTTATTATTCTGTTGTTCCTAATACATACAATGCCTAGAATAGAGTAACCTGCTAGGAAATATATTATTTTAAAGAATAAACCTTACCTAAGTCATTAAGGACACTGATAATATAAATAGAAACATACAGTAAATTCAAAGACAACAATTCTGAAAGAAAACTCTTTGCTAAATTATCTAGAACAGTAGAGAACATGCTAATCCTAACCCAAGATCAGTGTTTTTCTTTCACCATCTCAAAACTTAGAGGAAAACAGCCAGAAGGCAGTAGAGGAACACAGAAATATCTTTAACCACCTCACCCAGTTTCAGCATGTTGTTCCAGGATCCAGAACCTGTCAGTTCACAAGATGAAGAGCCTGAAAATACCTGAAAATTAAACAATCACTTCTGTGGCATCTGAATTTTGCAATTTAAACCAGTTTCTAAGATGAAAAGATCACTGTAATAACATTATTTTCTCAGGTAGTTCACAGAAGAGATACCACCATTAAGACCAAAGGTATAATTTATCAAACTTGTAAAATGATTTAAAAAAATAATAATTCTGGGGCTGGCACTATGCCACAGCAAGTTGAAGTCCCAGCCTGCAGCACCTGCATCCCATATGGGTGCCAGTTGAAGCCCTGGCTGCTCCATTTTTGATGCAGCTTCCTGCTATGGCCTAGGAAAGCAGTGGAAGATGACCCAAGTGCTTGGGCCACTGAACCTGCGTGGGAGACCTGGAAGGAGATCCTGGCTCCTGGCTTCAGATCGGCTCAGCTCCAGCTGTTGCGGCCATTTGAAGAGTGAACCAGCAGATGGAAGACCTCTCTCTCTGTGTCTCTACCTCTCTCTGGAACTCTATTTTTTAAAAAGACTTAATTATTTATTTGAAAGGCAGAGCCACCCCCACCCCCACCCCCCCACACACACACACAGACTTTGGACTGGACCAGATCTGGTAGTTGTGGCCAATTAGAGTGAACTAGCACTTGGAAGATCTGTCCCTCTCCCTCTCTCTCTGTAACTTTGACTTTCAAATAAACAAATCTTAAAAAATTAAAATTAAAATAAAAAGCAGATGCAATATTAGGCTCTTTTATAAAGTGCTTTTTTGAAAAAAAAAATTTATTTGAAAGGCAGAGAAACAGACACACAGAAATTGCCCATCTAACAAGTTCACTCCTCAAACACCCAAAATACCTAAGGCTGGGCCAGGAGCCAGAAACTTAATCCACTGTCCCATGTGGGTGGCAGGGAACCAATTAGTTGAGCCACCATCTGCTGCCTCCCAAGGTGCACATTAGCAGGAAACAAGAATCAACACCAGAGCTAGGACCCAACCTCAGGCACTACAATATGGGAAATGGACATCCTAGGTGTCATTTTAACCACTGTGTCAGATGCCTGCCCCTATAAATACTTTTAACTGTTCAATTTCTTAATCTTTAGTTATTTGGCCTTTATATCACAGCTAATAAAAACATTTCCTGGCCATTGCAAGCACCTGCTAGATGAAAGTGCTTCTGTCTCTCTTTGCCTCTCAAGTTAATAAATGTAAAAATAACACTATTCCCAAAAAGACAGTATTTTGAAAATTTAACTTTAATGATTAAGTCCCAAGGTCAGTAGCCCCAGCGGCCCCCAATCCCACACTGACCTCTTCTGACGAGGACACATTCCGTGTTCCATTACAAGCAGAAGCTACCATGGGCTTGGTGGTCAGCTGGAATGGGAATCCAAATAAGCTGGCAGCATTGTAGAGACTGTTTTTCACTTGATGAATAAAGCAATCTAGAAAATATTAACAAACTATAAATAAATATTAATAAACTTTGAGATTGAATCTTAGAACCTCTATCAATTAAAATTCCTATTTTCAATCATTGGAATAAAAAAGTATGTATAAAAATAATTACATTCTAACTGAATAATTAGAATTCCAAAATTGTGTTTTTTGGTTCTAAGTAAAATTTTGGGGATGCTACAAAATCACGAAGACATCATTTTCGCAAACCACATACCAATTAACAAGAAAAACGTTCTGAAAGGGCAGCTTTTAAGCCATGAGTTAGTTTTCTAGGATATATAAAATTGTTACTAGATTGATGAGGGCATAATTACACAACAAAGAGCATGTAGCCACTAGGTATGGTAGAATCCTATAGGAAGCACTCTCATCTACTCAACTGGTTTTTAACTGCAGATAACAACATAGCTGCCCTGAAGAACTCTTTACTAACCCCCTGCTGTATTTTGGCTAAGCAAAGTATAAAATAGGGAACTCTTAAACATCCATGACAGAACAAGGCTATATCCCTCTGCTACAGAAGAAACGGGGGAAGATCTCAGACTCACCCCTTCCTGCCACCAAAAAAGGATTACAAAGTAAGAGTAACTTTCAGTGCCTTCCCCACTTCTCCTTTTATCACAACTACCTTATTCTGACTTCTACACATTTGGTCTTAAGTCTTCTACAATTTCCTTTCTATTTCCTAATTAAAGACATTTCAACACATTCATTTGTGAAAGAGAGACTATCAGTATACATTCTGCTTCAAACAAATATAGCTGAAATGGTGCATTTTAAAGCAATTAGTGCTCCAGACATAAAATGAATTTCCAGAAAGATACAAAATAATTTAAAATAAAGGGAGGAGGTTATGGTTAGGTCAAGTAGACTGCAACACAAAGTAACTTGCTATTGGATCACAGTTAGAAGTACTAGAAGCCAGTGTTGTAGCACAGTAGCCAAATCGCCATCTGTGATGCTGGCATCCCATGGGGGCACCAGTTTCCTGTCCTGATTGCTCCACTTCTGATCCAGCTCCCTGCTAATTGCTTGGGAAAGCAGAGGAGGAGAGTCCAACTCCTTGGGCCCTTGCACCCACATTGAGAGAACCAGATGAAGCTCCTGGCTTCAGATTGGCTCAGCTCCGGCCATCGCAGCCGGAGTGAACTAGCAGATGAAGACCTCTCTCTCTCTCTCTCTACCTCTCTCTCACTCAACCTTTCAAATAAATAAAGCCCTGGCTGCTCCACTTCCAATCCAGCTCTCTGCTGACAGCCTGGGAAAGCTGTGGAAAATAGTCAAAGTGTTTAGGCCTCTGCCACCCATGTGGAAGAACCAGAACAAGCTTCTGACTCCTGGCTTCAGACAGGCCCAGCTCCAGCCTTTGGGCCACTTGGGAGTAAACTAGCAGATGGAAGACCTTTCTCTCTGTCTCTCCCTCTGTGTAGCTCTGCCTCCCAAATAAATCAATCTTAAAAAAAAAAAAAAATTACAATAAAAGTACCAAAGTTTGCCAATGAGTTGCTTCTCATTTTAGGAATTTGGGATAATTCAAGGTTATCACTCTAATAATGTTGTAGGATACCACTTAAATTCCGCTGTGCTTTCTAAAGTGAGAAAGAGCTTCAGAGATTGATATTAACGAGAGCATAAGAGGTAACCTTGATGACACAGTAAAAGGTGATCACTAAAAAGTATAATACTTTATTGACCTTCAGCTGAAAATTGGGCAGGATTTTCTTACTATCTTTCTTTTTTTACTCATCACGCCTCCCTGACATTAGTACTATATATGTGCATCTTATTCTCCAACATATAATCACAGGTCCTTAAAGAGAACCTGCCCTACTCATTTTTGTATTTCCTGTAGAACCTAACACATTACTTAGCATTAATGCATACTTAGCAATTATCACTGGACTTAAGTATTAACACAGACATGTGCACACTCAACTACCACATTTGGAGGTCGACTCAAATTCAGAATCATTTCTGAGAAAGAGGAATGTCTTGTTAAGGTATTCCAAGGCACCTTTACCTTTGATCTATTTTTATTCTCTTCTAGCCTTTCAGTTATATGGAGGTAAATGATTAGTAACAACAAATTGGATCAGTTTACTCAGTCATCTGAACTAGATCAATCAGTTTGTAGGAGTTTTTACAATGTTTCTTCTTCAAAAATAAATAGTATCTTTTCTGTACAGAAGAATTTAGAATTTTTAAATGACACATTGGTTAAACTTTCTGAAATGATATTCATGTCCCTGGTAATAGCAGTTACCTCTAGAAAAGATAATTAAAAGGGCCAGCCTGGGGTAGGCACTGTGGCATGTGTCCCACATGGACACTGGTTCTAGTCTCACCTGCTCCTCTTCCAATCCATCTTCTAGCTGATGGCCTTGGAAAGCAGTAGACGATGGCCAAGGTGCTTGGGCTCTGACACCCATGTGGAAGACCAAGAAGAAGCTCTGGACTCCTGACCTTAGATCGGCTCAGCTCCAGCCATTGTGGCCATTTGGGGAGTGAACCAGGGAATGGAAGACCTCTCTCTCTTTCCTTCTCTCTGTAACTCTGCCTTGCAAATAAATAAATAAATCTTAAAAGGGGGGAGGGGGGGCAAGACTGTGGCATAGAGGGTAAAGCTGCCGCCTGCAGTGCCAGCATCCCATATGGGCACCAGTTCAAGTCCCAGCTGCTCTACTTCCCATCCAGTTCTCTGCTGTGGCCTGGGAAAACAGAATATGGGCCAAGTCCTTGGGCCCTTGCCCCATGTGGGTGAACTGAAAGAAGTTCGTGCCGGCGCTGTGGCTCAATAAGCTAATCTTCCGCCTTGCAGCACCGGCACACTGGGTTCTAGTCCCGGTCCGGGCACTGGATTCTGTCCCGGTTGCCCCTCTTCCAGGCCAGCTCTCTGCTGTGGCCCGGGAGGGCAGTGGAGGATGGCCCAAGTGCTTTGGCCCTGCATCCCATGGGAGACCAGGATAAGCACCTGGCTCTCGGCTTCACATCAGCGTGGTGTGCCGGCCGCAGCGGCCATTGGGGGGTGAACCAATGGCAAAGGAAGACCTTTCTCTCTGTCTGTCTCACTGTCCACTCTGCCTGTCAAAAATGAAAAAAAAAAATTTAAAAAAGAAGTTCGTGACTCCTGGTTTTGGATTGGCCCATCTCTGGCTGTTGCTACCATTTGGGGAATGAACCAGTAGATGGAAAACCTCTTTCTCTCCCTCTTTGCCTCTGCCTTTCAAATAAATAAATAAAAATCTTAACAACAAAAAGATAATTAAATAGGAAAGGAAAAGGAAAGAGACTTTTCACTACTTATACATAATTTTTACATCTTGAATTTTATTCCAAGCATTTTTCCTTTCAAAAATTAATTTTTAAAAATTTTCAGTACCTAATCTTGGTCTTTTGGCTGGTATTTCATCAGTGTCCACTGTAGAAAACAGAGTGCTGAAAAGAGAAAAGGAAAATAGCATATACTGGTATATATGAATAAACGCACACATATCCATTTCTGTAGATAAATCTAATATTCATATAACATACCTCTCCTCTACCCACTTTGTCATAAAATAAGATCCAATTAACATTTTAAAAGAGACTGTTGGGGCCGGCACTGTGGCATGGCGGGTTAAAGCCCCAGCCTGCAGCGCCAGCATCCCATATGGGCGCTGGTTCAAGTCCTGGCTGCTCCTCTTCCAATCCAGCTCTCTGCTATGGCCTGGGAAAGCAGTGGAAGATGACCCAAGTCCTTGGGCCCCTGCACCCATGTGGGAGACCCAGAAGAGGCTCCTGGCTCCTGGCTTTGGATCGGCTCAGCTCTGGTCATTGTGGTCATTTGAGGAGTGAACCAGTGGAATGGGAGACCTCTCTCTCTGGCTCTACCTCTCTCTGTAACTCTTTCAAACAAAATAAAATACTTCTTTAAAAAAAAAAAAAAGAGAATGTGGTAGAGCCAGTGTTGTGGCACTGTGGGTTAAGCCAGCATCCCATATGTGCGCTAGTTTCAGTCCCCGCTATTCTACTTTTGATCCAGGTCCCTGCTAACGCACCTGGGAAGATGACCCAACTGCTTGGGCCCTGCAACCCACATGGGAGACCCAGATGGAGTTCCAGGCTCCTGGCTTCAGCAGGGTTTGAGGCCATTTGGGGAGAAAACCAGTGGATGGAAGATAGCTATCGCTCTCACTCTCTTTCTCTCTCTCTCTATCTTCCTCTCCATTTCCTTCTCCCTCTGGGTAACTCTGCTTTTCAGATACAAAAACAAACCTTTAAAATAAAAAGAGAATGCTATTCTATAGTTCTTCAGCATTTGAAGAATTATGGTTTCAACTATCTGAGAAAGAACCCAATTCTCTACCATGTAATAATCTGTAGGCTAAAGTACAAACTTGAAAGTGGGCAGAAGTCACTTAGCTAGTAGATGAACCTGGAAGACCTAGGCCTAGTATTCTCTTTTCCTGTACAGAAATAATCTTAAAAAAAGTAAATAAGTTCCCTTTGAAAGACAACCCCAAAGAAAGCTCTGTTTTACTTCAAGTGAAACATATGCAGTCTTAAGACTGTTCTTAGCTAGAAAAAGGTAATACATTTAACTACACTTCTATCATGGGAAACTACATCACAATAAAGACTTTGGAATCAGGAAGGTTTCTAAACCAACAAGTCAAGAATGTTAATATCTTGGTATACTAGTAATTATGTAATCATCTTTCTGAATCCTTATGATTAATCATATTTTTATAAACTAATAGATTGGGTCGGTGCTCTGACATACTGGGCTAAGCCTCCATTTGCAGTGCCAGTATCCCATATAGCCTCTCCTCTTCCAATCCAGCTCTGTTATGGCCCGGGAAAGCAATGGAAGATGGCCCAAGTGCTTGGGCCCCTGCACTCGCATAGGAGACCCAGAAGGAGCTAGCTCCTGGCTCCTGGCTTTGGATCAGCATAGCTCCAGCCATTGTGACCATTTGGGAAGTGAACCAGAGAATGGAATACCTCTCTCTGTCTTTCTCTCTCTCTGTAGCTCTGTCTCTCCAAAAATAAATAAATCTTTAAAAAAATTAACAGAATGAGATCTAAGGAAAATAACATTCTGCCATTAAACATCTCAAGACCTGATTTCATTTTGACTGAAAATTGGCTTATGTTGAGAAGAGCAGTTTTAGATTAGGATGAGTCCCTAAAGAGCAGTAAAGAACTCCCACTCATTAGCAGAAATTCACATCAACAAGAAACAAGCATGAGTAAATTAACACTAAGTATGCACCAAATGTTTATACTGCACCAGATTCTGAACAAAGCCCTTAGGGTAGAATAAACTACTTTTATACATATTAAGCATCAATTTAGGCACTTTACAACATGTTCTCAAATTATCCTCACATTAACCCTGCAAAAAGCTCAAAAAGAGGAGTAAATTGAAACCACGTCTCTCTGGAGTATATGCGATCAAACTTATTGATGACTGTATTCTCAGACTCATGTATTAACCAAGTTGTTCTCTCAAGCTCCCAGAAACCAATCTTTTCCCTACTTTTCCTTGACCTTGACCAGCTTAATTTAAAAAATAAAAAAAACCTCAAATTTACACTTGAGAGCTGAAAAGGTGGGCGGTATACAGAATTTGCGCGGTACTTTATTTTCTAGATTCTTATGGAAGGTGGGACCCTATGAGACAAGCCAAGGAGATACTAAGTCGGAAGAGTTTTTAGTTTCTCCCAAATTTTAGGTATGGACCAGTGAACTTTTACAAGGAGCTGGCACCTATTTTTTTTTTCTAACATACTAATTCTAAAGCACAGAAGCAGCCCCCCTCACCCCAGCCCCCCCCCCCCCCCCCCCGCACACACACTGACAGCTGTTTCAGAACAAGACAGCTGCTGTCTCTGGTGCTAAAAGAACAGTACTCGCAGTCAAAAGGGCTTTGGGTAAGCTATGAATCTCACTTCCCTTAACTGACAGCTGGGAGTGGGCTTCGTAGACAGAGCCGCAGCACAGACAGCACTCCTTCAATTTTTAGTTTTCAGCCTAAGAGCAGCAAAACGTGCCAACTCCCAAGTGCTGCCAGCCACCAGCTTGGACTCTGACAAGAATATTAAAGAGCCCACCATCACCGGCCAACTCCAAAAACAACTAGCCCCTTCGTTCATCACGAGCTGCGCCTTCACACACCAGCGTGATGGGCGCGACTACGTCATCAGGATACCCGCGCCCCGCACTTCTCCGACCCACTTAAGCGGAGCAGGGCCCGCCCGGCTGGGTCAGCGCAGTGCCCGCCGAGGAGCCTGATGTGGGGGAGGGGCGCGGCCATCAGCCCACTCTGCTCACCTGTTCGAGCGCCGCCTCTTCAGAAGGGCCCGGGAGCGGGGCGCTGACCGGTCGCAGAAACGGAAAATGGTGCCGAGAATCCTAACCAGCCATCTGTACATACCAGGCCTGAGCAGCAGCGGCGGCCGACACACCCCGAGACGCAAACCCCAGAGCTGTCGCCGCCGCTGCCGCCTTCCCCGACTCGGCCACCACCGCCAAAACCAAGTCGCTGACTTGTGACGTGACAACAAGGCCCACAGATAAAACGTCCACACAGCTAGGGGAGGCACCCGCCCGCCACAGGGCCTGACGTCACCTCCTCCCGCCCGACCGGAAAGCTTCATCCTCGATATGCGCAAGCGCAACCTAGCACCGCCCCCTACCTGCGATCCTGGCAACCAGAAACGCAGAACGATCTCCGGGCCAATCCCTGACCAGGGAGCGGGGGCAGGGGCGGGGCTTCCTCTGTACGGAACCAGTCCCGATTCGGCCCGTGGGACAAGGCCCACAAGCCACACGTGAGTGCCAAACCCCGGAGCCCTCCGAGGTCCTAGAGCGCTTTTAGTGCTCAATAAGTTTTTGAGTATACAGGATAAAGGTAGGTCAGGCTAATTAACAAAAGACTACCGGCTCAGTAGCCATTTATCTGACATATTCCTCCTACTTTGAATGTGTTACACCTCCTTCAGGTTTCTCAGCGACCCTAGGCAATAGGGCGTCATTACACCCGTTTTTTTCAAATAAAGGAAATGGAGATCACAAAACTGGCTAGTGGTATAGCTGAAGTTTGAACCAAGGTATAAATACCAGTGTCAGTGCCTCGGCCTTGCGATCCCTCCCTCTACTGGGAGAAACTAGATTACAATACGGAATGACTGGTTGCTGTGATAAAGTAAAGTGCAAAGTGCAGGGGACCCAGAAAAAGGAAAAACATGCGCTGAGGCAGGGTAGAGAAGAGCAGACTCCTAAGAAGGCTTCGCAGAGGCGAGGATGAAGACATCTGTGGCCTGCAACATACTTGTTTGCTCCCCTGGCCTGACACAGTGATTCTCATTACTTCCTTCTAAAATCTAGAGGTCGCAACTCTGGTTAATTATCAACTGTAGAACAAGTCTCACCCTGGTTAGTGAAAAAAAAAAAATCCAGTTCCCTCCCTGAAACAATCCTGGGATTCTCAAAGTCCTTCATGCTGCAAAATCCCAGAACCCCACTAACCCCACTTGTTTTTTACCTGCAATTCCGTTCAGGCTGGAGTCCTAGACTTTCCTGAACTTGCAAGGAACCCACTAAGGGATTCTCCAAACAAAAGAGCAGTTTCCTTTCCAAATTAATCAGAAAACTGCACGTTTCTTTGGAATAGCAACCTATTCTGATCTGGTCACCAAGACTTGAGAAATAATTGAGATCAAGTCTCCTAGACCACAGTGCAAACCACAACTGTTTGCTTTTTTTTTTTTTTCCTGCCTCATTCATTGTACAGGCACAAATTCAATACTAAAAGTTCGTAATAACCATGAAACATGAGAGAGCTTCAATATTACAGACCTCAGCCATTATCACAAGTCCTTAGGTGCAAACGATAACTCCAGAAATGAGTGGGGCAACGCACACCACCGTGCTGCCTGCCCTCACATTCCCCAACCTCCCTATCTCCTGCCACGGCCTGCAAGTCCTCTTAGTTACCCTCTGCAATGAAGAAATGGAGACTCGTCCTTATAGTTGCTCCCACCTGAGACTTTTCTGCCAGTTGGTGCCTTCTCTGTCCGTTGGTCCACAGTAGGGGCATGGGCCTCTACCCATCCACTGGCCAAGGAGAGGGATTACCCTTAATCGCAACTTCACCCCCACAGCAGCCATTCCCGGATCCAGGAGCTCTTCGCCGAAGGGCCAGGAGATAATCCCAAAGCCTCGTGGAGTTACGAGGATGTAGAAATTTGCACCTTCAGCTGGGAAAACTTGCAACCTAGTACTGCAGGAAGGGCACAACTTCATTGCGTAAGCTTGTACGGGCTATTCCAGATACATGCCGCAGGTTCCCAAAAAGATTCCCGCACTCCCCCAGCCAGGAGCTGCTTCTTCAAGCTTTTCCAGGGCCCCACCCCCTCTTCCTCCACAAAACAATGAAGACCCAGCCCACCAACCCATTCTTTGGTCTTGCAAATTTTCCCTTTCGGAGCATTCCCAGAATGTTTAAAAAGAAAAAAAAAGGGTTTAAAAAAACTCAACGCTGTTTTTGCCGATCCATGCCAGAACAGAGTTCTGAGCCATTTCACACAGGACTAGGGATCCATAGAGGAGGTTTTGTTGGTTTAGGCCTAATGTGCCTAAAATCCAGCATAATTAACCGCACTGAAGGTTAATTTCCTTCTAGGGACCAACTTTCATCTTACTGAATCTGTCCAGTAATAACGCTGGCCTTGTCATGTCAAAAGCCAGGTGCACTCCTTTCTTGTCCTAGATTTCATTACAAAACTCGTCCACATTGACTATAAATGGCTTGGGCTGCCTTTTGTGGAAAAATAGCATCAAGCCCGCCTCGGCTTTTTTCCCAACCTATAAAGTGGGATTAGGAAAACCTGCCTCTCAGATCTGTGGGCTGAGTAATTGTGTTTATGTGAAGGGCCTAGGCAGTGTCCAGCACAACTAAAGTAAGTGCTTCATGGCTCACTTTTTTTCTTCCTTCTCCTACAGTCCTTTAACTTGTCTGCGCTTTCCAGTTTTCAGAGGCAGGCTGCTTTCTCTACAGATCTATCAGAACTACTGTCCCTTAGGGCATGATCATTCCTCTCACCACTGCAACAGCCACCTCCCTCTCCCTCTTCCATGCTAGTTCCAGCCTGATCCCTCTTGTCCTTTGTTGTAATTGAAGAAGATAAATTTATAGTGCCGTTCTTATTTACTAATAAAGATAAATCTGCAACTTAAGCTTCATTTTCTATTAGAGAATCACTAAAAATGGTCAGATTTTCAACAAATTCAGGTATGTTTGGGATGAATTGACTTAAAATATAGGCCATGTGGCAACCCTAAAATTAACTCTGATTGGCCGGAGGGAGAACCTAAAAAAAAAAGAGAGAGAGAGAGATATGCATGTCCCTGAACAATTAAAATTGAGAATCAGCCAGAAGAGAGGGAGAGAAGAGTGGGAGAGAAATGCCCCCATTGAGTCAGACAGGGTGAACCCCTCGAGTGGTTCTGGAGGGTTCCAAATGAAGCCCAAGTCATAAGTCACAAGGATCAACCTCGTGCATTACAGGATTTTTCCATAGAGTTGCTTCCTCCAGGGAATAATTGTGTAATTAAGGTTCTGGATTCTCATGAACCAGCTCAGCCAAAAGGAAAAGATGCCAGCGTCACAGCGCCAGTGTCACAGGTGGTAGCTGTATTCACTATACCACGGTGCTCCAACCACATTTATTTTTAAAGATTTATTTATTTATTTGAGGGGCCGGTGCCATGGCACACTAGGTTAATCCTCCGCCACGGCACCGGCATCCCATATGGGCACTGGGTTCTAGTCCCGGTTGCTCCTCTTCCAGTCCAGGTCTCTGCTGTGGCCCAGGAAGGCAGTGGAAGATGGCCCAAGTGTTTGGGCCCCTGCACCCGCGTGGGAGACCAGGAAGAGGCACCTGGCTCCTGGCTTCAGATCGGCATAGCTCCGGATATTGCAGCCATTTGGGGGGTGAACCATGGGATGGAAGACCTTTCTCTCTCTCTGTCTTACTGTCTGTAACTCTACGTGTCAAATAAATAAATTTTAAAAAATTAAAAAAGATTTATTTATTCGAAAGGCAGAGTTAAACAGAGGGAGAAGAAGAGGCAGAGAGAGAGACAGAGCTTCCATTTGCTGGTTCAGTCCCCAAATGGCTTCAATAGCCAGAGCTGTGCCAATCAGAACCCAGGAGCCATGAGCTTCTTCTGGGTCTCCCATGCGGGTTCAGGGGCCCAAGGAGTAGGGCCATCTTCTACTGCTTTCCCAGGCCATTGCAGACAGCTGGATCAGAAAAGGAACAGCCAGAATCCGAACCTCTATGTTCTCTCTCTGTGCCTCACCTGCCTCCAATCATATTTTTTTAGAAAGCTTTTATTTAATGAATATAAATCTCACATGTACAGCTTTTAGGAATATAGTGGTTCTTCCCCCCACCTCCAACCATATTTTTAAAAAACAGTACAGGGCCGGCGCTGTGTCTTAGTGAGTAAAGCCTCCACCTGCACCTGCAGTGCCACATCCCATATGGGCACCAGTTATAGTCCCAGCTGCTCCACTTCCAATCCAGCTCTCTGCTGTGGCCTGGAAAAGCAGTGGAAGATGGCCTGAGTCCTTGGGCCCCTGCACCCGTGTGGGAGACCTGGAGGAAGCTCCTGGCTCCTGGCTTCGGATTTGTGCAGCTCCAGCTGTTGCAGCCGACTGGGGAGTGAACCAGTGAATGGAAGACCCCTTTCTCTCTGCCTCTCCTTCTTTCTCTGAATAACTCTGACTATCAAATAAATAAAATACATCTAAATTAAACGGTATAATAACAGATGCCAACTTCTAAAATATATGGTACCAATGGACAATCATTTACATATTGGACATTCTCCCCAAATTTTTAGAAATTTTAGTAAGAAAAAGCCATGTCCGTCTTGTCAGTGTGTGTACGGTCTTGTGGCACCAATCTCTCCTTGAAACATCCTGTGTAGAGCTCTTGAAAACAAGCATTTACTGAAAACAGGGCCTTGCATTGACTTTGATATATTATAAAAGGTGAAAGATTTATCCGATCTGAAGAGAAACCAGAGTATTTTTGTTTGATATATTGTAAGAAAGTCATGGTTTCTAACACAAAGTAGCTATCGCCATGAAAAATATTTCTTAAGCTAGAAAATCAGTGTGCAAATATTCTTTTTGTTTTGTAATATATCACCAAAACAGTTTTTATTTGCATAATAATGTCAATAACATACTGATATATTTTCTATTTGTTGTATAATATACTGTATGTTGTTCATTGTTATATTCCTTCAAGTGGTTATGTACAAATAAACTAACATAAATACATTGACAGGGGCTGACGTGTGGCACAGCAGGTTAAGCCACCACCTGCAACAATGGCATCCCATGTGGGTACCAGTTGGAGTCCGGGCTGCTCCATTTAGGATCCAGCTCCTGGTTATACACCTGGGAAAGCAACGTATGGGCTCCTGCACCTACACAGGAGACCGGGAAGAAGCTCCTGGATCCTAGCTTCAGCCTGGCCCACCCTGACCATTGTGGCCATTTGGGGAAGTGAACAAGCAGATGGAAGACCTCTCTCCCTCTCTCTGTGTAACTCTGCCTTTCAAATAAATAAATAAATAGACAAAGTTCCCACAATCTTGAAGATAAATCTGAGTAAGGCATGCAGAGTTCTTCACAGGCCATCTTCTTATTCCTCCGGCCTTTCTGCATTCATTCACATGACACTCTCCAGCCCCACTCCTTTCATGCCTCCAAGTTCCTTCCCTCTACCCGCAATGCCCTTTCTTCACCTTCTTCACCTCACAAACTCCTATCTAGTCTTTGGAACCCAGATCCAAGGGCACCTCCTTTGGAAAGCTTTTCCAGCGCCTGCCTCTCTCATTCCCAACACTTTCTTGTTTCCCCTGTTTTCCTACAGAATTTATACCGTGTGTCCATGGAAATGCTGATTTCATTGTTATCATTTGAGTGTCTTTCTCCTTGTTGAATGAAACCATGTTCTATTTTTTGCCTTCTTATTTCTATTAATGGAGCTCAAAACATATTCCATAAATGAAGGAATGAAGAAATAAAGTAAATACAGGGGTTTGGGGAAAGTTACCCTGATCTTGAAGGATATGAATTGAGGAAGTAGACTTAGCTTTCCAAACTTGTACTGCAAATGGGAGATGACAGGTTACTGATGAATGGGAAGACAAAAGAGTGCATAGTGAGTCATAGCACAGCATGGAGCTCCAGACCAGGGTGGGTGGGGACGTGGGTCACCCTTCCTGACTGTTGAAACCAGTAAGAGTTATAGAACCACCTCTCTTCAACTCCATTACACTTCCATACCTGTTTTTCCTGTCTAGGCATTTCACCTGCATCTAGGTTTCTAGGTTTAAAAAAAAAAAAAAAAGCTGGCTGTCGCCTTGGCTCAATAGGCTAATCCTCCGCCTGCGGCGCCGGCACACCGGGTTCTAGTCTCGGTCAGGGCACTGGATTCTGTCCCTGTTGCCCCTCTTCCAGGCCAGCTCTCTGCTGTGGCCAGGGAGTGCAGTGGAGGATGGCCCAAGTGCTTGGGCCCTGCACCTCCGTGGGAGACTAGGAGAAGCACCTGGCTCCTGCCTTCGGATCAGCGCGGTGAGCCGACTGCGGCAGCCATTGAAGGGTGAACCAACGGCAAAAGGAAGACCTTTCTCTCTGTCTCTCTCTCTCACTGTCCACTCTGCCTGTCAAAAAAAAAAAAAAAAAGCTAATACATAATACTAAGTTGCAAATGAGGTAAACAGTGACTTTATCAGGATCACAAGGTTGAGAAAACCTTGATTAGTTGTTGGGAAATGAAGAAATTGCTTTCCCCAGAATACCTCTGAATACCTCTTTCCAATGATTCTAAAACTCAACCCATCTTTTCTAATTTTTTTTTGACAGGCAGAGTTAGACAGTGAGAGAGAGACAAAAAGGTCTTCCCTTTTCTGTTGGTTCACCCCCCAAGTGGTCGCTACAACCAGTGCGTTGCAGCCGGCGCCTGATCCGAAGCCAGGATCCAGGTGCTTCTCCTGGTCTCCCCATGGGGTGCAGGGCCCAAGGACTTGGGCCATCCTCCACTGCACTCCCTGGCCACAGCAGATAGCTGGACTGGAAGAGGAGCGACCAGGACAGAATCTGGCACCCCAACCAGGACTAGAACCTGGGGTGCTGGCGCTGCAGGTGGAGAATTAGCCTAGTGAGCCGCAGCACCAGCCCGATCTTTTGTAATTTTTAAAAAGCTTTTCATTTTCGAAATAATTATTGGTTCACAGGAAGTTACAAAAACAATACAGAGCAGTCCCCTGGAGCACTAATTTTCCCCTAGCTGTAATGTCTTACATAACTACTACACCATCAGAACCAGAGAACTGACCTTAGACAATCCACACAGTGGATTTAGATTTTCCTGGCTTTCCATGTACGCGTGTGTCGTTCTCTGTAACTGCACTGCACATATGGATTCCACACAAGCACCCTGCAGTGAAGACACTCAACTCTTCATTACACAAAGGGCCCTTGTGCTATCCCTGTAGGGTCACACCATGTTGCCCTCCCATGTTTGGGAACATTTTATATTTTTTTTATATTGGTATTTCTCATTAATCCAAAAAAGGAGGGACAGGTTCTCTTAGTGATTCCTTTACTTTTTTTTTTTTTAAAGATTTATTTATTTATTTGAAAGTCAGAGTTACACAGAGAGAAGAGAGGCAGAGAGAGAGAGGTCTTCCATCTGATGGTTCACTCCCCAATTGTAGCTGCACTGATCCAAACCCAGGAGCCAGGATCTTCTTCCAGGTCTCCCACATGGTGCAGGGGCCCAGCCAGGACTTAGGCCATCTTCTACTGCTTTCCCAGGCCAGAGCAGAGAGCTGGATCAGAATAGGAGCAGCCGGGACTAGAACCGGCACCCATATGGGATGCCAGCGCTTCAGGCCAGGGCGTTAATCTGCTGTGCCACAGTGCTGGCCTCCTGATTCCTTTACTATTTCAAGTGCTGGTATTTAGAGAGACTTCTGCACCCAGCAGCGGGAAACTGATTAATAGTAACCCCCAGAGACCTCCAAACAGAAATGATTCTTTTTCCTATCCTAGGCTATTTCCAGAAAATGTATATTGGCATTGGCTCTGTCTAGATAAGCACTGGGCATGGTTCTCAAAACTGATAGGAATTCAACAAATATTTATCAGGCAAGTACACTAAACCAACAGGAAGCAATGCATACCATCACGAGTTCCTAACACATGGGAAACAATTCTCCATTTGTTCCGGAGGGCAGCTGTTTTCAAATGAGTAAAGTTTAAAGCAAACGGACAATAAAAAAGGTGTCAGGTCATGGATTTGGTTCTCTTCCTACTTTTATTTCCTGAATTTGTTTCTCCAAGCTGGAGACAAAGTCAAAACTAGACTCAAGTGCTGGCTAAAGGCTTTCGCCTGAATCACCATGGCTCTGAGGGGCCCTCCATACCACACAGCCACAACATTGAGCAGTCTGCCTTCTGGCTGGTGTGATCAGTGGGCAACAACAGTAACGGCTTTGTAACTGCTCCTATAATCCATAGAACAACCCTAAGGGAGGCGGCATTTTATTACACTTTATTACCTTCATTTTACAACTGAGAAAACTAAGACTTAGAGAACTTCAGTGCTGTGCTTAGGCCACTCGACCAGTGTGAAAGATATGGGGTTGGAGCTCAAGTTGGTGGACCAGTGTTAGGTAGTTCTAGCATTCATTAGGCCTGAGGTGTGCCTTGGAAACCTATTTGGAGCACTTTAGAGGTCCCCTCTGCACGCTGGTTCTGGTGCACTGACTTGCTAGGATGTATCATTGGAGTCTCCTTCCTGCAAAGGCATCTCCTACAATTCAAATGGCTTGCCCATGCAGAGAGAACTGATAAATGACACATGGCATTGCTGGGAGTTCATAAATGCCTACTGCAAGTAGACAATGCAAAATAACTGGTGGATTTTGACTGATGCTTTGCGTCAAAATGTATTCTTAAATTGTGTTTTTTTTTTTTTACATTTATTTATTTATTTGAAAGTCAGAATTATGGGAGGGAGTGGAAGAGAGAGAGAGAGAGAGATCTTCCATCCACTGGTTCACCCCCTAGATGGCCACAAAGGCCAGAGCTGGGCCAGGTCAAAGCCAGGAGCTTCACCTGGGTCTCCCACTTGAGTGCAGGGGCCCAAGCACTTGGCCATCTTTCACTGCTTGCCCCTGGCGATTAACCGGGAGCTGGATCAGAAGTGGAGCAACTGGGACAAGAACCAGTGTCCCATGTGGCAGTTTTACTCACTAAGTAACGAAGCCGACCCTATTAATTTCTTTTTAAGCTCACTGGACCACCAGAAGCCTGAATAAATGTTGCAAGTGCTTCTACCAGAAAGGGAATTAAATTATTCTGTAGCTGAGGCACACAGCTTTGGTTGCTTCTATTACCAGGTGATTAGAGTCCAGCTTAGTTTTGGTTTTAACTTTTTGCATTTACTTTTCTTTAAAAAAAAATTATAAGAGGGGCAGGTAATTTGGCACAGCAGAAGCAGATGGAGCCCAGTTATGCTGCTGCTTGGGATGCCCACAACCCAGATCAGAGGTATCTGGTCCTGACTGTTCCTGCTCATGCATGCACACCCTGGGAGGCAGCAGATGATGGCTCGAGTACTTGGGTCCTTGCTACCCCCACAGGAGACTCAGATAGAGTTCCTGGCTCCTGGCTTCAGCCTGGCCCAGCCCTGTCTGTTAACAGCTTGTGGGAGAATGAATCAGACAGAGAATGGACAATATATCTTTCTCTATGTCTAACAAATAAATAAAGAAAAAAGTAGGCACACACACAAAAAAACTATCAGAGAAATTGTAACTCTGCATAGGAGGAAGAAAAAGTGCTAACACACACACACACACACACACACAAAAGTTTAATCTGA
The DNA here is from genome assembly GCA_949820135.1 of Sylvilagus floridanus. Taxonomy (NCBI): domain Eukaryota; kingdom Metazoa; phylum Chordata; class Mammalia; order Lagomorpha; family Leporidae; genus Sylvilagus; species Sylvilagus floridanus. The sequence continues at coordinate 91,914,545 of OX463244.1, read as the reverse complement.
AGCATAGATATATGTTGACAAATATATAATTTGACCTAATGAAATATCCTCAGTAAAGACTGCTTTATGAGGAATGCATGTGGTGTGTGAATTAACATTAAAGGTAGGTTTGTATATACAAGCCAACAGAATACTAACTAGATTTGTTATTTCATTCACAAGAACAAGGAGGGTGGGGGGAAGGTCTCAAATCACACTGGATTTCAACACACCAAGCCAAACGACTAATAAACCGCCCACAAAGAATGAAACTATTTTGAACTCGTCATTCTGCAAATACAAATTACAATATTCAGATATGCATAAAATTGTGTAAGGTAGAAAGTACCTGACCTTTTATTGAAAAGAGGAGGAGCCAAAGATCCTGAAAGGGTTGGGACCCGCCCGCCCGCAAGCTGTCCCTTGGAACTTCCTGTTGTCACCGCACCTCTGGATTAGTTATCTGAGCTCGCCGAGAGCAAAACCGGGGGAAACGCAAAGCTCCGCGCGCAGGAATCGCTCCAGACACTGCGACACGCGTTCTCTCCAGTTTCCATATGCTGAGGTTATATCTGTCCATCAGTCTGCTGTGCTTGGTGAGATCAGGTACGTCATTTATTGCTTGACTTTCTTAAAATTTTTTAAGTAGTAGTATTGTCATCTCATATTTTTTTCACTCCCCCCCCCCCCCCCCGCCCCGTTCCTTTCAGTCATTTTTAAGGAAAGACAATGTGGGTTAAATGAACTGTCTAATCCTGAAAAAAGTGTTTCTTAGTAAAAGAAGCAATGATTTCTTTGAATTAACTTCTGAGGCATAAAAATGAAATATGCTGAAATATCTAGAATAGTGTTATTTTCTTTCAGAGAAGTTTTTCTGGGCTTTTCTACATCTATGAAGTGAGATCACTTACTTTTGTAAAATTTAAAAATTTACTTTATGATGTCTAATACAGAGAGGGCAAGTTTTCATACATTCATATCTTGAAGGTTTATTTAAATTATTCTTACAGAAAAACATAATTTTACTTCCATAAACCTTTTAGAATGGTGCCTGGCATATTAGAAACTTAAAATTAATAATCATAATGAAGAAACTAAAATTAAGACACTAGTGTACATAGTAAGGTATCAAAATGAAATTAAAAAAAAAAATACTTCGCAGTCTTTTTAGGAACCCAGGACTTTTTCTCATAAGTTGTGGTTGTGAAAATTGTTATTTTTGCGAAAGGCAGGGAGGAAATCTGTTATTATAAGACTCAGAAAAACATTAATGCCCTTTGAGCTTGTTAAGCCACTGCTGGAAATTTACTCTAACTTTAAAAAGAAAGAAGCCACACACACAGAGATAAGGGCATGTTACTTATAATACACTGGAACTAGATACAACAGGAATGTCCCCACATACAGGGATGGTTAAAATACAGCATTACCAACATAATTTTTAAAAAGTTTAAATAATTCTGGTGCTATCCAGAAATGTGCTTTTACAATAATACAAGGTAGAAAAAATAGAGTTCAAATTTGTACTCATAGGTAAACCATGATTACAACTACATTAAAATCAGATATATATGTAAATGAAGTTTAGAAGGGAAATAAAAAAATTAGGTATATTAGGATTTCAAGCTACAAAATAAATTTTTTTAAATATGTTTTTGAAGTTGACTTATCAGTGAGTTAAAATTATACTTAAGCTGGTACTTTAAAATGAGAACTCAGTATTTTAAAATATGTTTCTTATCACTCTTAAATTTAAATACTGAGCACAAACTGAGAGGTTATCTTAATAGGATAGGGACCAATCCTACACAAAATCCTGATGCTGGTTGCTGGGCGTTTTCTGTCTCCCATTATCTCTCTATTCAGGTAGTTGGAATAAAGGCGATTTATTTTGGGGTGGAACCAGCTTTTTTTTTTTTTTTTTTTTTTTTTTTTTACTGAAAATCTCCTTAGAGTAAAATCTTGTTTGTTTTTTAAGGTTTTATTTATTCATTTGAAAGGCAGAGTTACAGGGAGAATAGGAGGGGCAGAGGTAGAGAGAAACAGAGATATCCTCTATTTTCTGGTTGAAAAGGCCTGGGCTGGGCCAGGCGGGAAGTCTGGAGCCAGGAGCTCTTGGATCGCCCGAGTGAGCATTAGGAGCCAAGGTACTGGGGCCACCTTCTGCTGCCTTCCCAGGTGCATTAGCAGGGAGCTGAATTGGAACTGAAGTAGCTAGGACTCCAACTGCTGCTCCTATGGGATGCTGGCTGCTTAACCTGCTTAGCCACAATGCCCGTCCCTAAAGTCTGCTTTTAAATGATTCTAGAATATTGTTACTGCCACATGATATAATCTAAGTGGAGAAAGACAGCAAGAAACTTACATAGCTGGGAGGAAAAAACATAATTATAGCTATAAACCTAATCTAGATTTCCCATTACCTAAAAACCATGAACTTGGAACTTTCATGGGGGCAGAGTGCTGAATAATAAACACCTGATTGAAGGCAAATACATTGACATTTTATTTCCCTCTTCTTTGGCTTCCTGTCTCCAAATTAGCAAGTGTTAAGGTGGCCTTCAGAAATCTAAGGCAGAAGTCCTTTACTTTCAGAGATCTTTGTTTTGTTGTCCTAATCTCTGTGAAGTCATGTTTGGAATGTTTGCCATAATGTTACCAGTAAGCAAAGCAATGGCTAGCAAACTCTCAAGCTAGAATCACCTTGGGGAGAAGGGGTGGGGGGAGTGGTAAAAATGCAGCCACTCTTATCCACAAATATCCAGGCTCAGTGAGTCCTGAGTGAGATCCTGGAATCTGCATTTTTTTTAACAATGTTTTTCAGCTGCAGGTTGTCCAAAAAATACCAGTTGATACATTATTGTTCTAAATTAAGGCCACTTGTCATAAGGATTTTTGCGGCCATTTGGGGAGTGAACCAATGGAAGGAAGACCTTTTTCTCTGTCTCTCTCACTGTCTATAACTCTACCTGTCAAATAAATAAATAAAATAATAAAAAATAAATAAAAATAAAAATAAGGATTTTTAAAAGTTCTTCTGTTCTCACGTTTTGGCCTCGGGTAACTGTATCAGGTTAGGTAGATATTTCCCAGAGAAAACAGCTTACTGTAGTCTCCCTCCCCGCCCAGTGCCTGACTCAGTTCCTTCCAAGGCATCTCTTAGATGCCCAAAACCGTGGGTAGTACCAAACCCTGTACATATGTGTTTTCCCTATAAATACACACCTATGATAAAGGTTAATTTATAAATTAGGCACAACGATGAGCAATTAAAATAATAGAATAGTTATAAAAGGCATTCTATAGTAATCGATATTTTGTGAGTGTGGTCTTTCCCATTTGCAAAATATCTCATCTTACTGTACCATATTTTTGGATTTCGGTTGTCCGAGGATAACTGAAACCACAGAAAGACTTAACGGGGGGACTACGGTAGTACCAAAACCTACAGATTCTTGTCTCCGATCTCGGAAATGCTCTGGGATGATTTATGACTGTGCCCGTGCGTGTCTGACTCATCTTTCTCCAACACGGAGGCAAAGGTGAGTGAGGGGTGGGGGGGTGCATGTTTGTGCATATGATGAAGAGGTGAGAGTGTGCAAAGCTGCCATCCCCTTTGTTTTCTCAGTTGCATCCTGAAGAAGTACAGCTGCTGGTTAAAAACATAGATATTCTGCCAACCAACAGCACCTCTGCCCATCGGCATCTTTGTTTTTTTTCCTGATTCCAACATAATTTTTCTTACTTTTTGTTTAACCTGTAATAATCATAACATAATGTATAGAATACTGTGCTATTTCAATATGTGTATGCGATATGTACTGATAAAATCAGGGCCATTAGCATTTCCATGTCCTTACCATTCATGCTGGGAGCCATGGAGCTCTTCTCTCCTGGTTTTCACAGAACGTGTAATGGGTTAGTATGTGCCACAGTCACCCCTGTGCTGTGGGCCACCAGAACTCATTCCCTCCACGTGCATTTTGGTACCTGCCGTCCAACCTCCTTCTGGCCCAGTACCCAGCCCTCACTGGCACCCTGCCTGGCCTGGCCTAGAGTAAGAGAGAAACAAGAGCTATTCCATCAGCTCTGGCCCTGCCCAACTGTTAATCCTTTCACAATCTGGTGGCTTAGGAAACAATGCCAAATTCAGTAGGGTCCTTCACACACAAAGAATATAAGTGGAATTATTTCTCAGATTTAAAAGTTTGCATAGAATTTCACGACTGGGATATGTCACCTTTCTCTCTGACCTCTCTTCAAATTAGGCATCTAACTTCTTTTCTAGTACCCCTAAGGCAATTTCTGGCCTAAAACCTGGAAATCCCTTTAGACTTTTCTTTCTTGGGTCTTGATGGTGTTTTCAGATACACACTGGAGTGTGTTCGAGCAGGAGTTCCTGTACCTGTTCGGGCTCCGGCAGTCCCCAAGCAGTACCCTTGTCTCCCAGATAATGAGTCACGTGCATTCCTGAGCAGGCAGAATACTTGAAACTGTATCTCTTAATCTTGATCTGAATCCAGTAAATATTTTCAGGCAACATCAAGTCAGTCCACTTCACTGTGAAGTTCTGTTCCAAAGAAGTTATGAGCACACGTGCGTGTCAGGTTTGAGGGTGGAGGAAAATAATAGCTTGAGTGTACCTCAGAGCTCAAAACCTGAATCAAGTGTGAGTCAGGACCATGCCCGTCCTACTTCCTGACTGGCTGCTATGCATCAAGGACAAGTCAAGTGGCCTTTCACGTCTGTCAGTTGGGTTTGGAGGGGAGTGGGCTGAGGGTGGAAGAGAAACATGGAAGTGTTATCAGCTGTAGCTTCCTTCGTAACAGTAAGTCGATCCGCCATACTGAGAGATGAAAGTGAACCCAACTGGGCTCTTAGAACTTTCTCGCCTCTTGTCCACACTCACAATTGTTTCATCTGTGCGTTATTTCTCTCTGCAATGCTATCATTTCTTCTTACAGGCACCTCTTTGGATGTGAACGGGGAGGAGTCTCCTCTCTTTATAAAGAGGTTTTCTCCCAATTAGAAATGTGGGGAATGAAATCCCTGCCTCTAAAAGCAAGGAGAAGCTAAAAAGCCAGAGCCTGAGTGTGATACCAAGACGGCCTGTACAATTTCATGTAGCTTCAAGGTAGCATGTCGCTTTAAACAGCTTTATTGGGATATAATTCACATACCATACAATTCACCCATTTAAAGTGTACAACTCAATAGCTTGTAGTAGATTACAGATAAGTGCAACCATCACAAATTTTAGAATATTTTCATGACCTCGAAAAAGGAAACTGGTTCCCTTTAGCCATCATATTCCACCTCTTACCACCCCAGCCCTAAACTAGTGCTAACCTGCTTTTAGTCTCTATAGATTTCCCTATTCTGGGCATTCCATAAGAATAGAACCATATAATATGTGGTCTTGTGTGACTGGTTTCTTTACTTACCGTGTTTTCAAGTCTCATCCTTGTTGTAGCATGTGGACCCATATTTGTTCACGAAAGAGTACTTAATCAGTAACAACAACAACAAAAAGTGCTTGGAGCAGTTGAGTGGTGCCCACTTGGGCCACCTGCATCCCATTTTGGCGTGCCTAATCTGAGTCCTGGTAATTCTGCTTCCAATTCAACTTCCTACTAATTTACATCTGGGAGGCAGCAGATGGTTTGGCTCAAATACTTGGGTCTCTACCACCCACAGGAGAGACCTGGATGAAATTCTGGGCTTCTGGCTTCAGTCTGGCCTCAGCCCTGGCTATTGGAAGCATTTGAAGAATGAACCAGCAGACCTCCCTCTCTCTCTCTCTTTCTCTCTCTGCCTTTCAAATAAATAACTAATTTTTTAAGAAAGTGTTCAACATAAAGGTGACAAACACTTATCTGACTTGCATCCTAATTTCTAAAATATGATTATTTGGGGGTCTTCTAATTAAAATTGAAAGAAATTTCAATTTCTCGCCATACTTATTTTTTAGACATGGGCTGTTATCTTTGGTAGGATTGTCCTGGAAATTTGTTTCCATGAGTTGATGCCTCTTTTCAAGTCAGTTAGCTTGTGGATCCTAGAGTTTTGCATGCAAACAAAATGCTGGAGATTCTCTAAATCTCCAGAACAGGGAACCAACCTCTTATTTTAGTGTGAGAAAAATGGAGGACCATTGTTTTTAACCTTGCTCTTGGGCAGAGCCAGGACTCTTGTGCTCCAGTGCTGTGGCTGGAGAAAAACGCGATTACCTATATATTCATTGTGCTTTAGGTAAGGAAAGTAAAGTGATGGAAGGAAAGCTATCAATACTTTTTGAGTATCTGTTATATACCAACTTGTATGCTGAGTCATCTACATTTAGTCTTTCTAACAAACCTATGAGATTTAACAGTTTATTTATTTATTTATTTATTTATTTTAGCATTTTACCATGTACCAGGTACTGTTTTAGATAACTAATAGACATTATCTTTCATTCTCAAAACAATCCTGACAAGGCCAGGATGAGTGGGAGTTTGTTTTCTGCTTTTCCACCAGAGGCACTAATGTGCAATATGTTCACCAACAAGAGAATACACAGTAAATGAATATACTTGAATATACACAGTAGATGAATATACTTGAAATGTGAAATGTGCCTGAAGTTATCTCAAGGAATGGAGTGTGTGTGCACACATTTGTTTCTGATTACAATGTTGAGTTTCATGGCAAAGTTTAGGGCATTTGCTTTACCTATATATTTGCCCTTATTAAACACTGTGAATGCAGCTGTGAAAAACGTAGTGCTAATGAGTGATATCTGAAAGGGAATTATGTCTGATGTTGGCACCAGGAATGGAGAGTTGGTCCACCCTTGGTACTTGCTTGCAACGTTCTTTTTCACAGCAAAGAAAAGGGAATCCTGTGTTAGTCCTATATGGGCCATTTATACAAAATTAACTTTCAAGCGAAGAAACACGGAATGAATGTGCTTGAAAGAGTTGTTGTACTTGAAGCTGCCACAAAAAATAGAGTTAGTTCTGCGTATAGGATCAGATTGTGGCATTCGTTTTTTTGGGAAAGTTAGCTTCCTGCTTTTCCTCTATAGGCGCTTAATATGCAATAGGCTCAGAAACATGAGAACACACGGTAAATTTGCACCAGGTGCAATTTTTTTTTTTTTTTTGACAGGCAGAGTGGACAATGAGAGAGAGAGACAGACAGAAAGGTCTTCCTTTGCCGGTGGTTCACCCTCCAATGGCCGGCACACCGCACTGATCTGAAGGCAGGAGCCTGGTGTTTCCTCCTGGTCTCCCATGGGGTGCAGGGCCCAAGCACTTGGGCCATCCTCCACTGCACTCCCAGGCCACAGCAGAGAGCTGGCCTGGAAGAGGGGCAACCGGGACAGAATCCGGCGCCCCAACTGGGACTAGAACCCGGTATGCATGCGCTGCAGGCGGAGGATTAGCCTATTGAGCCGCGGCGCCGGCCTCCAGGAACAAATTTTAAGGGGCTGAGAGGAGTATAGAAGTTCAGTATTCAAAATAAATGACATTTTAATGCACTATTTGAAAAAAAAAAATCAAAATCAGTGCTAGTAAGTCCACGATGAACAAAGTATCAAACTTTTTCATGAAGATAGGCTATTGTTCATTTTATAACCCCATGTTATTGTTTAATGGGAAAAATTGTTTCCAGTCAACCACCAGTTCCTTGTTCCTGGGAGCATGTTAGCAGTTTATGAGAGCTGACGTGTGTAAGCAGGCTGAAAAGCACAAGGCTTTACATATATAGCCTTCTTTTTTATTGTAGAGTTTTATGAGCTTTTTCCATTTGGTTCAAAATACAGGAGGGTATTCCGATAAGCATATACAGGGTACATCAAAAAGCTCAGGGAAAAATATTTTGAAATCTATGTATATGAGGGTCTTCCAAATGCTCATGGAAAATGTGTATTATGAAAAAACCATGCATGGATTTCAAAAATTTTTGTACCAAAATAAACTTGTCTTTTAATTCCATTTTCCCATGAACTTTTTGAAGTGCCCTGTTATAGGGTGCACGCCTTCCCTTTGGACTCTAGTATGGCTCCATGCAGCATTATTATGGTCACTGAGCAGATGCAAAACTGAGGCCCAAAGAGTTCAGGCAATCATTACTAGAGGTTACACACCTGGTAGGCAGTAAGGTTGGACCTCAGGCCTACATCTGACTCTAAAACTCACGCTCTCCAAAATCCTGATATGGTTTTGTTGAAACTATTCGAAACAGGGTTAGCAAACTTAATCTGTAAAGAGCCAGAGAGTCAGTATATTCAGAGAGATGACAATATGCAATAATCACAGCCACTCTAAGTTGGATTCTCGATTCCTCATCAAAGCGTTTTGGAGACCTCACCCTTCCAGTTGTATTTTTCCAGTTCTCAACAGGTAGGGGCATTTCAGAGTCACTGAATTTCAAAGCAGTCTGAAAAAAAGTGGCAAAGTTTCTTCTGCTTCAAAAAAACTCTAATGGAAAAGATTAAAAGCTTTAGAAACAAGTTAAACATGTTATGTGATTACTTGGTCATACTCTGTTGGTGCTACCTCTGAGCAACCTTGACTTTTCAACAAAACAAAATATGACCTAAATGAGGTTTGCTTTCCAAAGATGTCCAAGTTGTTGATCACTTTAGAAATACCAACACAAGCTACAACTATAATTATGTGGATGAAGTCACTTAACAAACTTGTTGTACACCCCTATCTACTGTTGGCATGTTCTCCAAACTGTCTAAGGATTTTAGGTGCAATGAAAAGACAAGTTCCTGTGCTGGGTGCTGGGGATACAATATTAGATAAAAACTACACAACAGTTGCCTTCAAGAAGCTTAAACTAGGGCCGGCGCTGTGGCTCAACTGGCTAATCCTCCGCCTTGCGGCGCCGGCACACCGGGTTCTAGTCCCGGTCGGGGCGCCGGATTCTGTCCCGGTTGCCCCTCTTCCAGGCCAGCCCTCTGCTGTGGCCCGGGAGTGCAGTGGAGGATGGCCCAGGTGCTTGGGCCCTGCACCCCATGGGGAGACCAGGAAAAACACCTGGCTCCTGGCTCCTGCCATCGGACCAGCGCGGTGCGCCGGCCGCGGCGGCCATTGGAGGGTGAACCAACGGCAAAAGGAAGACCTTTCTCTCTGTCTCTCTCTCTCACTGTCCACTCTGCCTGTCAAAAAAAAAAAAAAAAAAAAAAAAAAAAAGAAGCTTAAACTAATTTGTAACCTGGTCCAAGATAAGATAAATTTAATGTTTTTATTTTCAAAGTGCTATTAGAAATGCTATTAATTCTGGGGTGGTGGAAGGGCAGATTTTAAACAAAGCACATCAGAAATTGAAGGCATAACTTGTTTCTTATTTGCATGTTATTTTCTATACTTTGTCACCTGAGGACATATTTTTACATAGTGTTTTTGATCACAGTGCATGTGCCATTTTAAACATTCTATCATGTATTCTCTTCAGTCTTCATATGGATCATACCAAATGGCTAAATAATGTGTTACCAGGGTGATACTCATTTATTCAGGAATTATTTATTGATGCCAACTCTCAGCTTGGCACTGGGAATACAATGGGTTAAAAAAAAAAGATTAAAAAAAAAAAAACCCTGATCATCCTGGAGCTTCGACCCTAGCTAGGAGAAGTTACTCTAGGCCGGCGCCATGGCTCAATAGGCTAATCCTCCGCCTTGCGGCGCCGGCACACCGGGTTCTAGTCCAGGTCGGGGCACCGGATTCTGTCCTGGTTGCCCCTCTTCCAGGCTAGCCCTCTGCTGTGGCCCGGGAGTGCAGTGGAGAATGACCCAGGTGCTTGGGCCCTGCACCCTATGGGAGACCAGGAAAAAGCACCTAGCACCTGGCTCCTGCCATCGGATGAGCGCGGTGTGCCGGCCGCAGCGCACCGGCCGCGGCAGCCATTGGAGGGTAAACCAACGGCAAAGGAAGACCTTTCTCTCTGTCTCTCTCTCTCACTGTCCACTCTGCCTGTCAAAAAAAAAAAAAAGTTACTCTAGCATAAGGAAAAATGCTTGAGGCACATGGCAGGAAAAGGGCAAGTGGTATATGATATATGAGAGGAAAAGTTCTCTAGAGTAGAATTCAATACAAGAAAGTAGAATAATATCTATAATTCCTGAAGGCAAGAATATTGTGCAAGGCCAGGGCTTCATTTGGGCTAAATAATTCATTTCCAGATATGAGTGAATTTAGGATTTAGGTTAACCACAAGCCTTCCTTGAAAAGACAGGAAGAGATCATCACTTGGGGGCAAAGGGAGGAGCCTAAGAATTGGACGTATGGAGAGCCACGGATGTGTACTTTATAGAACTAAAACTATAATTGGGGGAAGATGGTTCTAGAAGTTAATTCTTATGTACAGCATTCTGAGAAGCAGACGTCAAGACAGGATTGGACATGCAGGAGGTCAGCTGGAGGGAGTGGGTGTGAAGGAGCAGAGCAGGCAGAGAAAGTCTCCCCACCATGGTGCAGCTCTGGCACCTGGGAAAGGAGAGAGGGAAGGCAGCACTGGGTAGGAAGACCTCAGACCCCAGCACAGCTCAGAATTTTTCAGCCAAACCGGTAGGGAGTCCTTGAGCCAAAAGTGCTGGTTAGAGGAAGCCCACATAGGGCAGGAAGGCTTGCCCGGCTCAGGTCTAGTAACCCGACAGTGCTCAGTCATTGGCTGGGAGCAGCCTGGGCTGCCATGGCTTCTGTGTTAATGCTATGGGGCAGCTGAAGGCTGCTGGCCAATTTGACTGTGCTCCCCATAGATGATTTGGTCTCTTTCTCTAAGATTTATTTATTTTAAAGACAGAATGACAGAGAGCAGGATAGAGAGAGAGAGAAAGAGAGACTGAAAATCTTCCACCCAGTGGTTCACCCCCAAATGGCTACAAGAGCTGGGACTGAGCCAGAACTCCATCCAGAGCCTCCAAGCAGGTGGCCGGAACTGTTACCTGAGCCATCATCTACTTCTTCCCAGGCACATTAGCAGGAAGCTGAACCAGAAGTGTGGAGTAGCTGGGACTCAAACCAGCACTCAGGGATGGGATGAGGGCATCCCAAGGGACTGCTTAACCCACTGTGCCGCAATGCTGGCCTGTTGCTCAATACTTAAAATGGCCTTCTCGGCCAGCGCTGTGGCTCAACAGGCTAATCCTCCGCCTGCGGCGCCGACACACCGGGTTCTAGTCCCAGTCGGGACACCGGATTCTGTCCTGGTTGCCCCTCTTCCTGTCCAGCTCTCTGCTGTGGCCCAGGAGTGCAGTGGAGGATGGCCCAAGTGCTTGGGTCCTGCACCCCATGGGAGACCAGGAGGAAACACCTGGCTCCTGCCTTCGGATCAGCGCAGTGCACCAGCCATTGGGGGGGGGGGGGTGAACCAACAGTAAAGGAAGACCTTTCTCTCTCTCTCTCTCTCTCTCTCTCTCACTGTCCACTCTGCCTGTCCAAAAAAAAAAAAAAAATGGCCTTCTCAAGGGCATAGTGCCATAACAAAAATAATTGAGTGTCAGACTGGTTCTAATAAGAACAACAACAAGACCCTACCTGCCCTTCACTGTCCATTTTAAGGGCTTCTGATGAAGCTCAGCAAGTCGAGGAGGCGGCAGGTGGCTTGCACGGTTCACGAATGCGAAGCTTGGCAGTTGCTGCTGAAAGACAGCCAGCCCCACATTCCTCAGCTCTTCTCAGGCCTCCCAAGGCCTCGGCTATGCGACTTCTGATACCAGCCTGATGTTATTCATTTGGCTCAAAACAAACAGACATGATAATTAGAAAGTTCTCTTTCTGGGAAAGGGATCTGTCATCCCAGGTATGACCTCATTCGGAATTAATCTCTGGAGCATTCTTCTCTAGGGTAAATAGGTGGCAAGTGAAAGATGCCATTATTTCCCAGGCTACTTGGGAAGTCATTGCACAACCAGGAACAAAACTTAGTTTTACTAGGGCTATGCGTGAAGGCTCAGCCCCAACCCTAGACACCTCCTGGTCAATAAGATGACTAATTAAACTGTCAATTATTTGCTCTGGGACTTGCTCTACCAGTAACCAGGTAAGTTTCAGTCAGTGTTCTCCAGGAGCATGCAATGAACAGGAAGAGGAAGTGAAAAAGGCTAACAGATGGTGTAAATATTTATGGCATGAGCCAGCCTCGCTACACATGCTACCTGATGGTACAGAGTAAAAGGAAGAACCCGGGAGTTTATGGCTCAGTATTAACCCCCTGTTTTCTAGGATGAGGGGTTGCAAAGCCTTCTTAGCCTTGAAGCTGTTATTTGTGCTATCTATATGTGCAAATTTTATAACTTGGGGAATTCATGCACTCCTGAGTACCAGAGCTTTTACAAGAAGTTTCAAATAGACATATATATGAATGGACCCAATTTATTATGGACTGTGAACTACTCCAAGGTGAAGGCTACTCTGAGACTCTGAATGAGGGAGGAACAGTTTCTGGGTGTGCAAGAATAGATTCATTGAGAATAGGGGCCCAGGGCAAATGGTTCCTAAATTCCTATTGGTGGAAGTCAGAACAGATGTTCCCCAGGGCCTGTTGGTTCCTTGTAAGTTACCAGTTTTCCCTGTCTGTCCCCTCCTCCCAAGAGTGAACAAGTGGTCTCCTCTCCTGAATATCCTAAAGGTTCCTCTCCAGCTTGGAACTAGGAATTATTTGTCACTCCAGTTCACTTCCTGCCTAGTTGTTCTCCTTTGGCCCAGCAAAGTGTGAGAGAATGTCTCAAAGCACAATTTTTATTCATTTATTTATTCATTCATTCATTTTTAAGAAATTGGAGTTAGTAATATGGCCATGTGAACCTTGGCTGAACTGATTGAGCAATGGTGGGCATGGGTGTGGCATCACAGCACATTTTTAAAGAATTTTTCTAGTTAGAAATAATGCAGGTTCCCAGTGATCATATTATCGTGTCTGGATACCAATGGTAATCAGAGTTTTTATACTTAAAAATTATGTTTTTAATTTTCAAAAATGTTTTGAGAGACCCAGAGTCATAAAGAAAAACAGAGCTCCCATCTACTACTTCACTTCCCAAATGCCCACAATGGCTGAGACTGGGCCAGGCTGAAGTCAGGAGCCAGAAACTTAATCCAGGTCTCCCGTGTGGGTGGCAGGAACCCAACTACTTGGGCTATCATGGCTGCCTCCCAGGGTCTACATTAGCAGGAAGCTGGAGTCGGGAGCCACAGCAGGAATTGAACCCATGTAGTTTGATATAGAATGAGGTTATTTAACTACTAGGCTTAACGTCTGCTTCTACTTTTTATTTGACCATGGTTCTTGACCAAGGCCTTACATTCCTGCAGTTTTGCAAAAGTAACATTCTGTCTCAGTTCCCTAAGGACCCCAAAGCCCTCCATTGCTACTCCCTCTCTCATCTTGCTGCTTGACCTTTAGTGTTTTTCCAGGCCCTTGTTCCCTTTTCAGCAGAAGCCTTTAGCATCTATCTACTTTCATTTCCTGATAGCGGAGTTCACCTCGCCCTTCCCCAGGTATCAGTAATATGGTCCTGTCCTGTTTCTTCAATTAAAGCTTTTTATTTGGAAATAATTTTAAATGTATCAAAAAGATACAAGAATAAAAAACCTGGGGCCAGTGCTGTGGCTTAGCAGGTAAGCCGCCACCTGTAGCCTGTGTTACTGAGCCATTGTCTGCTGCCTCCCAGGAAACTGGGTCAGAAGGGCAGGTGGGACTGGATCTCAGGCACTCTGACATGGATGTGGATGTCCCAAGTGGCAGCTTACCCTGTTGTGCACAATGTCCATGCCTCCACAGTTTTTGAAGTTCCTTTGTGTAGTTATTATTTTTTACTGTGGTCATTAATAAGCAACCTGTGGGAAACACTTCATGACCATGCAAATTTTATGCTCCTCATCAAAATACCTCCCAACTCAAGTTAGCATCCATTAATAGTTCTTGCCTATGTAACCCTTCTTCTTCTTCTTTTTTTTTTTTTTTAAGATTTATTTATTTATTCGAAAGGCAGTACTACAGAGAGAGAGAGAGAGGGGTCTTCCATCCGCTGGTTCACTCCCCAATTGGCCGCCACAGCCTAAGCTGCGCCAATCCAAAGCCAGGAGCCAGGAGCTTCTGCCCCAAAGACTTGGGCCATCTTCTACTGCTTTTCCAGGCCACAGCAGAGAGCTAGATCAGAAGTGATGCAGCCAGGGCTCAAACTGGTGCTCATATGGGATGCCGGCACTGCAGGCTGAGGCTTTACCTGCTACACCACAGCGCCAGCACAGCGCCCTTATTCTGATGGCTGCAAAATGATAAGCAAGCAACTCCAGTCCTCTCTCTACAGTCAAGTCAGCATTCAGCCTTCTACTAAAAATAGAGTCTTTGTCTCTTCTCTGTTTCTTTATCTATAGATGCATATTTGTCACAGAATCATAGATTCCTGCTTTTCTCCAAAGCCTATAACTCATTTCTGTCCTTAATGATTCTGTGCTCCAGTTATCCCAGACCTGGCCAGTGGAAGCCCTGTCAAACTCTCTGCGTCCTGGTGTTGGGTTTCTAAACACAGCCACACCTTCTGGTGTAACAAAGTGCTCCAGGCTCATCTGGTGCTGGTCCCTTCCCCATCACCAGCCCTTTTCCTGAGGCCCTCCTTCGAGCCTGCTCAGTAAGATAAATGCTGGGGAGCGGAGATGGAGAGGGTCCAAGAAAGGCCACCGTGGTCATCAGCTTCGGATGTCAACAAAAAGCTTAGGACAAGGCACATCATGTTCTCCGCTGCCATTGCAGGCTGGTGTTTAGACAAGGAAAGTCTAAACTCATATGCTTGGGCCCTGCAAATTCATTGATTGAGTCCACCATGTGCTGGGCACTGTGAGAGATACACAGCTTATGAGACAGCATTGCAAAGAGAGCGTGCTCCTGCAGGATCCACACACACGTATGAAATATTCATGGTACATCCCCACAAGGATGCTGTCATTGTGCTGTCACCAAGGGATGTAAAGGAATTGGAGGGGGCTCTAGGGTAAAAAGACAGTACTCATGACTGGCAGGTTAGAGGTAACCTTTGGGCTTGACCTTGAGAGAAGGTGGGATTTAGAAGAATGGTTTGCCTGGTGAAACTACAGGTTACTATTCATGGGGCCCTGAATCAGGCATGACTCTGCAACTTCATGCAGCTGGATGCAGCCCCTTGCAGGTGCTGTGAGGTATGTAAGAATTGCAGTGAATTGCAGAGGATTCATGCTGGATGCCCAGCTAAGGAAAGAACTATTGTGATGCTGTCTCATTTTTGTTTTCAGACACAGATGAAACATGTCCTTCATTTACCAAACTGAGCTTTCACAGTGCAGTGGTTGGTACGGAACTCAACGTGAGGTTGTTGCTCTACACCAGGAAAAACCACACCTGCGCACAAATCATCAACTCCACAACTTTTGGAAACTTGAATGTGACCAAGAAAACCACCTTCGTTGTCCATGGATTCAGGCCAACAGGCTCCCCTCCAGTTTGGTTGCAGGACTTAGTAAAAGCTTTGCTCATGGTAGAAGACATGAACCTGGTTGTTGTTGATTGGAATCGTGGAGCTACAACTGTAATATACACCCAGGCCTCTAATAAGACCAGGAAAGTAGCCATAATCTTGAAGGAGTTTATCGACCAGATGTTGGTAAGTGAGAATTTCCTTGCATGATTCACACCCATTGAAACCAGTCTGTTATCTGGAGGTTTAAAGGCAAGAAATATCTGCAGTGACTAGTGGGGGACTATTTTGCAAATCTGAATAAGCCCCAGGAGAAGTGGGAGTAGGGGCTGTCTGTAAGGCCCACGGGTATGGTTGTGCAGGTTGTGAACTGCATGAGCACCCATCTAAGAAAACATCATTGTCACTGAAGATTTAAATATTTATGATGACAATTTGCCAGCAGATGACAACATAGTGTCTTTTTTTTTTTTTTTTTGGACAGGCAGAGTTAGACAGTGACAGAGAGAGAGAGAAAGGTCTTCCTTCTGTTGGTTCACTCCCCAAATGGCTGCTACGGCCGGCGCTGCGCCAATCCAAATCCAGGAGCCTGGTGTTTCCTCCTGGTCTCCCATGGGGTGCAGGGCCCAAGCACTTGGGCCATCCTCCACTGTACTCCCGGGCCACAGCAGAGAGCTGGGCTGGAAGAGGAGCAACCGGGACTGGTACCCGGCACCCCAACTGGGACTAAAACCCGGGGTGCCGGCACTGCAGGCGGAGGATTAGCCAAGTGAGCCGCGGCGCCGACCAACAAAGTGTCTTAAGGAAGGGGAATCTTGCTCTCTAACTCCCATAAAGGTGTCTTTTTGGGACAAGAGGTACTACCTGAGGGCTTCCTGGCTTAAGCATCTAGAACTGTTCCTTTTGCTAGGAGTCTCAAAAGTTTAGTGACTACATTATCCAAAACTAAAACTGAGACACATGGTCTGAAGAAATGATTTATGTTTTCAGAAGAATTACAAAACGTAAAACCTTAGATTTTAACTAGTGATCTGTCTCATGAATTGTCCTTTTTAGCAAGAAAAGAAAATGACATGAAATGAGAATACTGCCACAGAGTGTGTCACGTCTGGTGGCCACTGTGGCTGGAGATGATGTGAATTTTACACCGTCTCCCAAATTAAGCAGCTCTCCTGGGGATGTGAATATTAAAATGGTCCATGACTAGCTGTCCCCACAGCCCATGGACAGCGTGGTCCATCTTCACCCCTTTTTCTTTGATTTCTTTTACTGAGCCAGTATGAAGAAGCTAAGGAAGTTCATCAAATGTATGGTTGTCACTGTCTCCAATCTGGAAGGTTTTAAAGGCGTCTTGGCTTGGTTTCTAGCAGGAGCGTAAGTGGAGACAGCATGAACATAAAGGCACAGGTATGGCACAGACGGGTTGGAATTCTAGTCTGTGTCCTGACCTGGGACAAATAACTTCAACTCCAGGACTCAATTTCTTCATCTGCATAATCAAAAGAATAGTACTTATGTGGCAGGGGCATTGTGACATTTGAGTGAGATAACAGTATAAGGTGCTTAAAAATACATCTCCCATCTCCACAGACAACAGCTAGGACACTTCTCCAAATATTATCAGTTCCTAGGAACATGCACTATATAACGATGGACTTTTTGAAATTCTAGGCAAGAGGAGCCTCTCTGGATGACATCTACATGATTGGAGTAAGTCTCGGAGCCCACATATCAGGGTTTGTTGGAGAGATGTACGATGGGCAGCTGGGGAGAATTACAGGTAAGGCTCCTGTGCATGGGAGCAGGGTTCGGGCCCTGGGGAGACGGCAGGCAGGCAATCCAAGTCCTTAGGTTCAAAGCCAGCTTTTACACTTACTTAGTGTCTTTACTCCTGGGTCCCTTTGTGGAAAAGAAAGACCATGATAATACTGAACTTAGGTTATTATTTAATAAAGTATATGTAAAGCACTTTGTCAATTGTAGATACCGTAAACAAGATTGGTGGTGGTGACTTTATTTCTCTTCAGGCTAGAGAAACAGCTGTGTCCTATAAGGATTTGATCTGTGCACCCCAAGCACAGGCTTCCTTTCATTCCATCCAGGACAGCCTGAACTGAGAACTTAACCCACTTCAGTGCGGAGGTCCAGCTGCATCTCCTGCTGGGAACAGGAGATGGGACTTTTGACCTCTGGCCTTACCCTCTAAGTATCAGCTTTCAGGCCCATGCTGAATGAAAATGCTCAGGCACGCAGCAGGTGAAGCCGCAAACAAAGGCCCCTTTGCTGGGATCCTCTGCCAGTGTTAGTAACTTTCCACACTACACATGAAGGGCTGAGCGTGGCTCTCAGAGATGAGGCCTCTCCCATTCACCTTTCTCTGAACCCATCTTCACAAACCAGAGAGCTATTTTTTTTTTAAAGATTTATTTATTTATTTGAAAGGTAGAGTTATAGAGAGGCAGAGAGAGAAAGAACTCTTCCATCCATTGGCTCATTCCCCAAATGACGGGCAACGGCCAGGGCTGGGCCAGACCAAAGCCAAGAGCCAGGAGCTTCCTCCAGGTCTCCCACATGTGTACAGGGGCCCAAGAACTTGGACCATCCTCCGCTGCTCTCCCAGGCACACTAGCAGGAAGCTGGATTGGAATGGAGCAGGTGGGACTTGATCTGGCACCCATATGGGATGCTTAACTCACTAAGCCACAGCACTGGCCTCTCAGCTATTTTAAGTCTAGGGAATCTGGGGGCCGGCGCTGGGGGCCGGCATAGTGGCCGCTACCTGCAGTGCCAGCATCCCATTTAGGCCCCAGTTCGGGTCCCGGCTGCTGTACTCCCAATCCAGCTCTCTGCTGTGGCCTGGGAAAGCGGTAGAAGATGCCCCGAGTCCTTGGGCCCCTGCACCCGCATGGGAGACCAGGAGGAAGCACCTGGCTCCTGGCTTCGGATCGGCACAGCGCACTAGAGGCCATTTGGGGGGTGAACCAATGAAAGGAAGACCTTTCTCTCTCTCTCTGTCACTGTCTAACTCTGCCTGTCCAAAAAAAAAAAAAAAAAAAAAGTTCTTATTGAGATGATGTTTTAGAAAGAAATCTGTGTTTTCTTTGCAAGAATTTCATTTCCCAGCCTGTGTAGGAAGGACAGACGGCTAGAATGTGCCTGTGTCCCCGATCTGTTGGGAGTATCTGTTGGGTGGGACCTTTTCTAGAGGTGTGTCTGGAAGTCAATCAGCTCTGAAAAAAGTAAATAAATGAAAAGGAAGGAAGAGGGAAAGCCCTAACTTGCAGCGCTTGCTGGTTTCCTTGTATAAATCCCCGCCCCAGGGCTGCCCGCAGGCTCCAACCTGACACTTCTGGAAGAGAAGAGCAGACTCTGCCCTCTAGGGCTGCACTAGCGGGCTCCGGCCCCCAGTGCCCTCTCCGCAATGGAGAGTCTGGTCTCTGACCACAGAAATCCCCCAAGCCAACATACCTTCACCTGGGCCACGTGGCCATGCCCTTGTGGCCTGGACTCAACCAGGGGTCCACAGTCCAATTTTCTGTCTCCACTGACTTCCTCATGTTCTCCTGATTCCTCGTCATCTCTGAGTCCCAAGGTCCATCTCAGCCATTCCAAGAGCAGCTTTGGGAGTAAACTATTTCCCCTTCCCACCCTTGCCTGGGTGGGCTCTCTGGGCTGTGGAGTGGGACTGTGGCCCGTTACCCCATTCACGTGCCCCTCCTGAGAGCTGGATCTTTGTGTCTCCTGCTTATTACTTACCAGGCCTGGCTGGCTGCTTCACCTCTTCATTTCCCTTTCTTCAATCTGTCCTCTTGCTCTTGCTCTCCAGACACATCTCCTGGTTTTACTTATTATTGATTTCTGCAGAAGATAGTAGAGATAAATGGATTAAAAAGTACTCCAACTGCCTACACCACTTGTGATGGCATTAAATTCGATTCTCAAACTGAACTGTGTATAAAACTCAGTTTAAGGTGCTGGTTAACAACACTGGCCAAATCAGAACCAGCAGGGTTGGGTCAGGAGTCTGTATTATATATACATATTTATATTTTATTTTATTTATTTGAAAGGCAGAGTTAGAGAGAGAGAGGTAAAGACAGACAGAGAGAGAGAGAGAGAGAGAGAAAGAGAGAGAGAGATCTTCCATTTGCTGTTCACTCCCCAAATGGCCACAATGGCCAAGATTGGGGCAGGCTAAAGCCAGGAACCTGGAACTCCATCTAGGTCTCCCATATGGGTATCAGGGACCCAAGTACTTTGGTTATCTTCTGCTGTTTTCCCAGATGCATTAGCAGGGAGCTGGATGGGAAGTGGAGCAGCTGGGACTTGAATCAGCCTCATTTGGGAGGTTGGCATCACAGGTGGCACCTTAACCCACTGCACTGCCATGTTGGCCTCAGGAATTTCTATTTTTAACCTGAAGATGCAAGTGGTCTAAACACCATGCTGTGGTAAACAACCTTAGAGTTGTGCTGTCTAATACAGTAGTCACTAGCCACACGTGGCCACCGAGCACTTGACATGCCTAGTGCAAACTGAGATGTGCTATATCTGCAAAATATACATGATTTTGAAGATGACAAAAATGTCAGTTTTTTCATATTGATTATGTGTTGTTAATATTTTGGATATATTGGATTAAATAAAGGGTTTTAATTTTTAAGATTTATTTATTTATTTGAGAGGTAGTGTTAAGAAAGAGGGAGAGACAGAAGAAAGATCTTCCATCCGCTGTTTTTTTTTTTTTTTTCCAAATTGCCACAATGGCTGGAACTGGGCCAATCCAGAGCCAGGAGCCGGTGCAGGGGCCAAGCACTTGGACCATCTTCCTCTGCTTTCCCAGGCCATAGCAGAGAGCTGGAGTGGAAGAGGGGCAGCCGGGACTAGAACTGGCGCCATATGGGATGCTGGCGCTGCAGGCAGTGGATTAACCTACTGAGCACTGGTGCCGGCCCCAAGTGTATTCTTAAAATTAATTTCCCTGTTGCTTTTTACATTTTTCTTATTCTCAGGTTGCTATATTATATTTCTTTTTTTAAAATATTTATTTTTATTTTTTACTTGAAAGAGTTACACAAAGAGAGGAGAGGCAGAGAGAGAGAGGTCTTCCATCACTGGCTCACTCCCCAGTTGGCTGCAACAGCCGGAACTGCGCCAATCCAAAGCCAGGAGCCAGGAGCTTCTTCTGGGTCTCCCATGGGGGTGCAGGGGCCCAAGGGCATGGGTCATCTTCTACCGCTTTCCCAGGCCACAGCAGAGAGCTGGATTGGAAGTGGATCATCCGGACTAGAATCAGCACCCATATGGGATGCCGGCGCTTCAGGCCAGGCATTAACCCACTGCACCACAGCGTTGGCCCCAGGTTGCTGTATTATATTTCTATAAGACAGCACTGCCTTAGAGAGTTCGTGGTGACCTTGGGTATGGGAGTAAGTGGCCTCTAAAGTTGTGTGAAAAATGTTCCATGTCTCTCCTAGGGAGTCCAGCGCTTTCATCAAATTTTCAAACCACTTGGTACTGCAACAAAAGTTGAGGATCACTCGCCAGACTAGTGTGGCAATTTTAAAGCACTAAGAGCTCCATTAGTTCATTCTGTTTCTATTCTGTAATAATCCCAGCACATTCTGGACTCTACTCCCCTTTCACAGGATAAGGACACCGAGGTTCAGAGAAGTTAGGTAGCCTACCCGAGGTCACACAGCTGCCTAGTGCTAGGTTTGGACCCTTCTGTCCAGCTGCTCACAGAGAGTAGGCAGCTTTATTGGGCAGTCCACCTGCAATTTCTGGCTGACATAGTAAGCTGATCACTTGCTAGGGCTTATCACTGAGACGATCACAAGTCCAAGTTTGCCTGTGACACTCCCAGATTGTGCCTTTAATCCTGTTCCAATTATTAACAACACCCTCTTCGCTCTTCGCTCTCAAAATTGTTCCTAAGTTTCATCTGCTACTCCAAACTACTCAGTGACACCTGCTTTGACCAGGGAGTTTCACTCTTCCCCAGTGAGCTTGCTCGACTCTACGCTGATAGAGGTGGTTGTATCCTGATGCTGTAATCTGGTCGAGACGGACCCTCAGGACAGCCACCTGCACTGGGAATAGGAATACCTACCCTGCTGGCCACACAGGTTTGCAATGCAGAGCAAAAAAGTTATTGTATCCGAATAAAAGTGGGAGCTATAAAGGAGTTTCATTCATAATAAGAAGGAAAAACTGGGGGGCCCAACCTTGTGGCATAGTGAGTAAAGCCACTGCCTGTGATGCTGGCATCCCATGTGGGTGCTGGTTTCTATCCTGACAGCTCCACTTCCGATCCAGCTCCCTGCTAATGGCCTGGAGGGGTGGTGGAGGATGGCCCAAGTTCTTGGGCCCCTTCACCCGCGTGGGAGACCTGGAAGAGGCTCTTGGCTTCAGCCTGGCCCAGCGCTAATTGTTGCAGCCATCTGGGGAGTGAACCAGCAGAAGAAAGATCTCTTTCTCTCTCTCTGTGCTCTGACTTTCAAATAAATAAATAAGTCTTTAAAAAAAAAAAGATTAGGCCGGCACCATGGTGTAGCAGGTAAAGCCTCCTTCTGCAGTGCCGGCATCCCTTATAGGTGCGTATTTGAGTCCTGGCTGCTCCACTTCCGATCCATCTCTCTGCTATAGCCTGGGAAGGCAGTGGAAGATGGCCCAACTGCTTGGGCCCCTGCACCTGCATGGGAGACCTGGAAGAAGCTCCTGGCTCCTGACTTCAGATTGGCCCAGCCCTGGCTGTTGTGGCCATTTGGGGAGTGAACCAGTAGGTGGAAGACCTCTCTCTCCCTCTGCCTCTGCCTCTCTGTAACTGTGTCTTTCAAATAAATAAGTAAATCTTAAAAAAAGAAAAAGAAAAGAAAGAAGAAAGGAAAGAGAAGGGCTGAGTGAGGCTTCTGGATGATGTAAAATGGGATAAAGATGAGTCCACAGTGTTGACTTTCTTCTCGTTTATGCACCCTTAGTGCTTCTTCCCTCATTTCACGCCCACAACCTGGGCTGCGCGTGCGCACACGTGTGTGTGTGTGTGTGTGTGTATGTGTATGTGTGTGCACGCATTCCCTGCTGGTGAGCTTGGCATGAGGTAGGCCTGCTGATGGAGTCCAGATGCCATTCTCAGGGGCACTGCCAGGTTAACCCTCTCCACTGTGGGAAAAAAGCTACACAACTGTGGAAAGCAGATGGCAACGTGAGTGCTCACCCACCCCAGGTTGCTCTGCAGCCCACGAACCATCGAATCAGGAAGAATCAAAGGCCCAGTGCAGGTGAGTCATGGCGTGGAGCTGCCAAGCGACTCTGTTTTCCTTCCAGGTCTCGACCCTGCGGGCCCTTTATTCAACGGGAAGCCTCCCCAGGACAGATTAGATCCCAGTGATGCGCAGTTCGTTGATGTCATCCATTCCGACACTGACGGTAACATTCCTGTCCTTGTGGATGTGGGACCCTACCCCACCCCCACCCCAGACCCACAGAGTCTCTCCCTGGGGGCAGCCGCATGCTGGGGCAGGTTCAGCTCCTCTAGATTTCTTCTTTTCCTAGGGCAGGATTCCAAAGCCACAGAAATACTAAGAGAAACTAGTGAAATGCAGGCACCCGGGACCCCAGGCTGGAATGGGGATGGGTTTCTCATGGTCTCTTCTTAATTTTAAAAATGACCATCAAGGACAGGCTGATTGGAATACCACATGGACAGATATTTCCACGCATGCATCTGGGTTTGGATGCACGATTTCCTGGTTTTGTTGGTTCTTTCTCATTATTTCTTTAAGCTGACAGCTAAGTTCCAGCTTTGTGTCTCATGTAGAATGACTCTAACCCACCAGCTCTCTGGATCTTCCTGGCCATTTCATGGTGCTGATTCCATACCCAAGTATGACTGAGTACATGTCATGGGGGTCAGGGTGAAGTTCAAGCATGGGCATCTGTATCCAGATGTCTGGGAGAGAAGCTGGAGTAAGAACATGGGGAGGTCTGAGGAGACACAGCAGAGTGGTCCTGTTTGCGATACAACCCCCAAGACTCCCGAGACCCCCGGGGACACTCTGACGTGGTATCCAGCCGTTTTTGCCTTTGAACAAAGATCTCTGTGAAACAGCTGCATTCTTACTATGGCGTTTGCAAAGTATTAAGTTTCTCAAGGGCAGTACCTCAGTGTCATATTAGCGCTTGATCAAATAGAGCCATTTCTTTCTTATTTTTGGGAAGTGAATCTTGAAGGAGAGGGTGGGGCTTGGAGTCAAAGGTGAACGCCAACTCCCCTGGCCAGGTGCTGCTCCTGCTCTCAAGGTTGTGTTGTTTCCTGAAGCCCCCTGAGCCTCGTATCTTTATCTGTTATGTTACTTCATCTGAGTTTAGGAGACACGTATGTAAAACACCTAGTACGAGGCCCAGGGACACGTGCAGGGCAATATATGATATTATACATATCTCAACATGTAGTAACTACTGTTATTACCATGATGCACTTCATATATGCACATATGTATGTATACATAATTATGAGTAATACTTTATCAAACATTTTACTGGTTGGTTTGGGGGTTCATGGTTAAAGAAAATAGGTATTTGTTTAGAACCCCTGTTCTAGAAGTGTTTCTAATATTTTTACCATCCTGAGTCCCAAATCTTTAAAGATTTTTGTCTCCTAAGTAAAAATATCCATTTCTCCTGTTTTCCATTTGTGAAGATGAAGACAGGGGTCATTATGCCGGCCCAAAAGTGAAAGTCTTAGATCTTAGATAAGTGTTGGAGGAAGTCAATCCCATCACCACCTCACAGTCCCCTAGTTGGAAACCATTGTTTCCCAGCTAACTACTGGGGTAACGTTGGGCAAAGTATTTAACTAGGTAGAACAATAATCAAAACAGTAACAAAAACAATAATAATAAATCTCTACCTGTATCCTACTGGTAAATGAGCTATGAAACGTGAATGTTCAAACTTCTGTAAAAGTATAGTATGCTTTCTTCTAGCACTGGGCTATAAGGAACCATTAGGAAACATAGACTTCTACCCAAATGGAGGAGTGGATCAACCTGGTTGCCCCAAAACAATCTTTGAAGGTAAATACAGACACTTTATATTTTGTCAGAGGTTTGAAGAAGGCACATTTAAAAAATCTGTTATTTTTCTAGATGGAGCCATTTTTTACAAAAGATTTTATTTATTTATTTGAGATGTAGAGTTACAGCAAGAGAGGGAGCGAAGAGAGAAAAGTCTTCCATCTGCTGGTTCATTCCCCAAATGGCCGCAAAGGCTGGAGCTGTGCCCATCTGAAGCCAGGAGCCAGGAGCTTCTTCTCGGTCTCCCATGTGGTGCAGGGGCACAAGGACTTGGGCCATCTTGTACTGCTTTCCCAGGCCATAGCAGAGAGCTGGATCAGAAGAGGAGCAGCCGGGACTAGAACCGGTGCCCATATGGCATGCTGGCACTACAGGCAGAGGCTTAATCTACTGTGCCACAGCACTGGCCCTGAAGGAGTCATTTTTAATAGAAAACAAATTTCCTGAGAATATGGAAGTGGTATATATTATATCATAAACTAAAAGTTACAATTCAAATATATGCCTTCTGAAAATTATAAATATATGATTAAAAGCTATAGTTAATTATTTCTCTCTCTTGGAAAGTGTATCTTTGGGGCTGGCTCTGTGGTGTAACTGGTAAAGCTGCCGCCTGCAGTACCGGCATCCCATATGGGCACCAGTTCGAGTCCCAGCTGCTCCACTTCTGATCCAGCTCTCTGCTAAGGCCTGGGAAAGCAGTAGAAGATGGCCCAAGTTCTTGGGCCCCTAAACCCACGTGGGAGACCTGGAAGAAGCTCCTGGCTCTTGGTTTTGGATTGGCACAGCTCCAGCTGTTGTGGCCAATTGGGGAGTGAGCCAGTGATGGAAGATCTCTCTCTCTCTCTCTCTCTCTCTCTCTCTCTGCTTCTCCTTCTCTCTCTGTGTAACTCTGACTTTCAAGTAAATAAATAAATCTTTTTTTTAAGTGTGTCTTTGACCTAGAAATTCCACACTTCTCCTAGAGAAATAATGGGAAGTATAGACAAGAGTTAGAGAGCAAAAATGTTCAATGCAGCATTATTTATAACAGCTAAGTTTTAAAAATAATCTAAATGTACAGAAAAGGAAAGCTATTAAAGGAATTACAGTACACTCACACACAGGAATATAATTGTTAACATTGTATTTTCAGAGATTAATGAAAATTCTTAAATATATTAAGTGAAAAGACACAAAACTGTGTGATATAATCTCAGTTTATTAATTTTTTAAAGATTTTTTAATTTATTTGAAAGTTAGAGTTACACAGAAAGAAAGTTACACTGGTTCACTCCCCAAATGGCTGCAATGGCCAGGCCTGGGCCAGGTTGAAACTGGGATCCAGGAGCTTCTTCTGGGTCTCCCAGATGGGTGCAGAGACCCAAGGGCCTGGGCATCCTCTAATCCTTTCCCAAGCTCATTAGCTAGGAGCTGGATTTGAAGTGGGGCAGTGGAGACTCAAACCAGCGCCAAGCCTGTGCTGCAGGCTGCGGCTTTAACTCACTGCATCACAGCGCCAGCCCCTCAAGTTTAGTCTTTAGTTAAGACTCAAGGTTGCGTGCTGTTCCCCCACAGGCATACACACACACACACACACACACA
The DNA here is from genome assembly GCA_949820135.1 of Sylvilagus floridanus. Taxonomy (NCBI): domain Eukaryota; kingdom Metazoa; phylum Chordata; class Mammalia; order Lagomorpha; family Leporidae; genus Sylvilagus; species Sylvilagus floridanus. The sequence continues at coordinate 91,888,454 of OX463244.1, read as the reverse complement.
CACACACACACACACACACCTTCTTCCATTCTGTAGCACAAAGTAGTTCTCAAAGTTTAGCACGCATCATGCATCAGAATCATGAGAAAGGCTTGTGAAAACAGATTATGACACCACCCTCTCCTGCCTCCCCCATTCCCTTAGGGCCAGCCCGAGAATTTGCATTTCTAATGAGTTCCCAAGTTCTCTAATGCTACTGTTCTGAGATTTTGAGAGCTTCTGTAGTAGAGAAATAAGCACAGGTTTGCAAGCCACATAGACCTGGGCTGAAATTCCCTGATTCGCCACTTATTAGCGTGCAAAGTCAGGCTCTGTGCCTCAGCTTTCTCACCTCATTTTCTACATCTACAAAGTGAAGCTCATGCCACCTACTTCGCATGACTGTGAAGGTTAGCACTACATTACATAAGGCACCTGCTACACAGGATGTGATTACCCACAATATCCTTTCTGATTAGTGTTATTCTGGAACTTATACAATTTATAGATTTCTGGTTTTAAAATACATGAAAAAAAATTTTGGGATACTTAATTTGCCAAGTAAGAGGAAAAAATTTAAACTACAGAAGCATATCTAAACAGGCAGTGTCTTTAAAGCATACTTGCTTTAATTCTTGACACAACCTTAATTTGATTTCATCTTTTTTTCTGTCACTTGCCAGCATGAATCTTTATGCATGGCTTTTTTTAAATAAAAAGCTTTTATTTAATAAATATAATTTTGTAAGTACAACTTTTGGATTATACTGTTCTTACCCCCATACCTGCCCTCTTACCCCCAAACCATCCCACCTCCTACTCCCTCTCTCATTCCATTCTTCATTAAGATTTATTTTTTTATTATCTTTATATACAGAAGATTAACTCTATACTAAGTAAAGATTTTAACAGTTTGCATCCACACAGACATAAAAAGTATAAAGTACTGTTTGAAGACTAGTTTTACCTTTAATTCTCATAGTACAACACATCAAGGACAGAGGTCCTACATGGGGAGCAAGTGCACAATGACTCCCAGTTGTTGATTTGACAATTGACATTCTTATTTATGACATCAGTGGTCATCCGAGGCTCTTGTCATGAGTTGCCAAAGCTACGGAAGCCTCTTGAGTTCACAAACTCTGACATTATTTAGACAAGGCCATAATCAAAGTGGAAGTTCTCTCCTCCCTTCAGAGAAAGGCACCTCCTTCTTTGATGGCCCCTTCTTTCCACCAGGATCTCACTCACAGAAATCTTTCATTTAGGTCTTTTTTGCCACAGTGTCTTGGATTTCCATATGCATGGGTTTTTATAAGGAGTAAATGGAACCAAGCACACTGAAGCTGTTAGCACAGTATCTGGCATGGGGCAGACGGTGATAAGCTGTGTATGTGTGTATAAAACGTGTCATGTGCTATGATTAAGTATTTCAACTACTCTACTCTTTACCACTCCTTTTACAACCAAGGGATGCAGTACTTTAAATGTGACCACCAGATGTCCGTGTACCTGTACCTTTCCTCCCTGAGAAAGAACTGTACCATCACTGCATACCCCTGCGACTCCTACAGGGATTACAGGAAGGGCAAGTGCATCAACTGTGGCCTACCCCAAGGGAAGCCCTGCCCCCTGCTGGGTAAGTCCAACAAGCAGTTTCCCTATCTGATTCATAAACAATTACCTTTTGTTATGAATCCCAGAACCACTTTACTATCTAAAAATGGGTCTCCAAACTATATTTTATTCATTTATTTTCATTGCATTTGAAAGGCAGAGAGACATAGACAAGACAGACAGAAACCTTCCATTGGCAGGTTTACTTTCCAAATGCCCACGACTCCATCTGGGTTTTCCATGAGGGTGGTAGGGACCCAAGTACCTGAGCCATTATCAGACCCTCCAAAGTGCATATTAATAGGAAGGTGGATTGTAAGTGGAGGGAATGGGACTTGAATCAGGCGCTCTATTATGGGATGGGGCATTCCAAGTGATGACTTAATGGCTGCACCAAATTCCACCTCCCCCTGCAACATACACACATTGTATTAAAAAAAATAATAAAATGCATCTAAGGGCCAGTGTTGTGGTATAACAGCCTAAGCCACCACCTGTAAGCCAGCATTCCGTATGGGTGCTGGTTGGGGTCCCGGCTGCTCCACTTACTATCTAGCTCCTTGCTAATGGCCTGGGAAAGCAGTGGAAGGTAGCTCAAGTACTTGCCCTTTCTTCCCACATGGGAGATCCAGATAAAGCTATGGGCTCCTGGCTTCAGCCTGGCCCAGCTCTGGCCACAACAGCTGTTGGACAGTGAATTACCCAGGCCAAAACCAGGAGCCCGTAGCTTTATCTGAGTCTCCCATATGGGTTCAGGGGCCCAAGCACGTGGACCATCTTCTGTTGCTTTCCCAGGCCATTAGCAGGGAGCTGGATTAGAAGTGGAGCAGCTGGACTCAAACCGGCACACATGGGATGCTGGCATCTCAGGGGGCAGCTTAACCCTCTATGTCACGATGCTGGTCCCATAAAATAACTCTTTAAAAAATGTATTTAGTGAGATTTTTCTAGTCAATTTGTTCTTTGGACTACTGTAGTCACCTAATAAAGAGTTAGAAAAGTAATCTGTATCCAGAAGGTAGGACAACCTCCATGGACACTATCCTAGCACGAAAAAGAAGGTTCCAGCAGTTTCTGAGCCCAGTCCAGACAGTCACTTTATACAGGCTGCCCCTGTGAGAACAGGAGCACTCTGTCACACAGCCTCTGTGTGACACAGTGAGAACAGAGGCCATTCTGCCCGATGAGCCTCACAGAGTGATTCCTCCTCACGGGCTGGTCTGTGAATGCGCTCACGCCACGTCCTGGCTTCTGTGTGTGTAGGCAGGTCCAGTGAGGTCCAGTGAGGTAACCTGCTATGGAGGATGCTAGGATATTTGCTTAGAAACATCCTAAGTGGTTAGGACTTTGAAACTGGATGTCCATCAGTATTTTTTTTTTTTTCAAAAGAGAAAGCCCAAGTTCACAGCATGGCATGTTTTAGACAAGGATTTCTGAATCATCTAGAATTTTTTTTTAATGGATGCTGGACTGGGCACTGTGGCACAGTAGGTTATAAGCCACTGCCTGCAACACCCGCATATTAGAGCACCAGTTCAAGTCCTGCTTCTGCTCTTGATTCTGACTTCCTGTTAATGCACTCTGAGAAGCAGTGGGTGATGATTCAAGTGCTTAGGAGACCCACCACCAATGTGAGATGGAACTCCGGGCTCCTGGTGTCACCCTGGTCCAGCCCTGGCTGTTGTGGGCATTTGGGGAAGGAACTAGCAGATGGAAGATCTCTCTGTCTCTCTTTGTTGGGATACCTTTCAAGTAGATAAGAATTATAAATTACATTCTTATAAATAAATAATGCTGATTCTTGAGATTCCACCCCCTTGAATTAAGTCAGAATTTAGGGGCCGTTCTCCCCTCGGACACAGTACTCAACATGGTTTCCTGCAAGCACTGTTGTGAACGAAGGTACTTTCTAGGTGACGAAGTTGCATGGCAAGCCCAGGATCTGTGTACCTTAGGGGCCCAACTATAGTTCTTCAAGAAAGTACATTGCTTTGCAAGAATGATGCTATTTCAGGTATAAACCTGAATCTGTTTTAATCTAGAAAGTACTTGTACTGCTGAAAAACATTAGGACTATTTTTAGTCCTCGCCAGTGGGAGTGAACCACTCCCCACTCCCCCACACAGCCACTACGAATCAGTAAAGGAGAAAAAGCCCCCCCCAGCTCTTAGGGATAGGGTCAGCCAGCAAGGTGGGTGGACACCGGGGAGACTGCCTGGTAGCCCTGCAGCTTCTCACCGCAGGGCTGAAGAGATGGGAAGAGGTTGCCAGGGTGGTGGTAGCTGCCATCGAATGCGCTGTTCTCACTACCTCTATTGCTTTTAGGTTTATAGAGTATGTGATAACGTGATACTTTTCCAACTTGTTCTATAGGCTACTATGCTGACAACTGGAAAGATTATTTAAGTGAGAAAGACCCTCCAATGACTAAGGCATTCTTTGATACAGCTGAGAAGGAGCCATACTGCAGTGAGTGGTGAATATGGGTGTTCCCTTTTCTTCAACTCTTTTATTTGGGACATGGCTGTCTCAGTTTCCCAGCCACTTCTTGGCAGGTGAGAGCCATGGTAAAGCAGGCACTTTGTAGCTGGAAGGGCCCAGGGCAAATCCCAATTATATCGCATAACAGTTGTATGATCTCTTCCAAGATATTTAGCTTCTCCTAGTCTCAGTGTAGTGCTTGGCAAAATGAGGGATAATCATGCCTACCTTCTGAATTGCTAGGATTAAAATCTCAATAAATCAGATATGTTAACTTCACTGGATGGCCACTCTAATCACCGCCACTAAGATCTTTCACAAGATTGCTTGCTTCCCCAAGGAACATGAAAATGGGGCTGGGGAAAATCAGATATTAGCCACAATAATGGGTCAATTCCAGTTCTAAGGCACCCATGATGACCTAAAGACATTTACTCAGCAGGTCATGTGTCCCAGATGGAAGCTAAATGGGGCAGTACATGATTAGGTGCCCTGGGAAGCTCCTAGAAGTGCATCATTTTTCACTTTTCTTGGGAGCAGTTCTTTTTAGAGTTTGCAGATCACTGGGTTTCCCTCATCCTTGGAGCCATGTGTGGCAGCCCAGGATTTGACATCTGCCTTGTGTGCACTGGGCATGCCCCTCAGCAATAAGGGACCATGACACAACTCTGGGCTGGCCTATTTCATAGGATCACTATCTTCCTGAGCCTCTTTGCCTTTCTCTGCAAGTCTCACCAAAAGGTAGCAAATCTGACCATCCTGAAGGGGTCACCATCTTCCCAAAACATCCTTGTATAAAACATTCAAGTAGGGGCTGGTGTTGTGACACAGTAGGTTAATCCTCTGTCTGTGGTGCCGGCATCCCATATGGGTGCTGGTTCTAGTCCTGGATGCTCCACTTCCAATCCAGCTCTCTGCTATGGCATGGGAAATCGGTTGATTTCCCAACCAAGTGCTTGGGCCCCTGCACCTGCGTGGGAGACCCAGAAAAAGCTCCTGGCTTAGGATCAGTTCTGCTTCAGCCGTTGTGTCCATTTGGGGAGTGAACCAGCGGATGGAAGACCTTTCTCTCTGTCTCTCCCTCTCACTGTCTGTAACTCTACCTCTCAAATAAATAAATAATTTTTAAAAAGTTCAGGGCAGAAAAGCAGTTCTCTGAACACATTATGTGTTCTCACTTATTCAACAGGAGTTTATTAGGTGCCCATACAGCATTATTGCTGGGATTACAAAGAGAACAATCACCCCTTCCCAATAACTGATGTGGTATACATACTTTAGCTTTGTCTTTTTTTAAAGCCCTGTAAGACATTCTTTAAGGAATATTTGTATAGATTTATCACTTTTTTTTTTCATATTCTTTCTCACATTTTCCAAATACAGCAAAAATGTGCTAAGTAGTTTCGTGGGGAGTCCAGAATATGCCAGAAACTCCAAGTCAGGAGACTTAACTTAGCCTATGGGTCAAGAAAGGGTTCCTGGAGGAAATTCCATTAGGATAAAACCAGGCAAAGCAAGAGCATCCAGGTGGGGGGAGGCCCAGGACCAAGAGAGAGCTTGGCAGTACAGAACGGCAGGTGGTTTTGCCTGGCCAGTAAAGACAGGAGGGGAACAGGTGGGGTGGCTGACATGTACTGTGGTAAACCTTGTCAGTCATGCAGGGTCTCCCGTGGCCATCAGTTTATCCTAAAACAGGCAGGAACTGAAGTGAACCAATCGTACTGAGCAGCAGGCCCTGGGACATCGGTCAATGAGGCAGAAACACTGGTTCGGCTGTGGTGCCTGAGTATGGTGACTGAATACCATTGAACTCTGCTGTCACTTCTGTTATTTTTACCAAACAGAAGAGAAAGGAATAGTGGGAAGTTCTGCCCTGGATCTCTGCAGAGGAACAAGAGACAAAAGGGACTCAGTTATTAGGGGGATGGTTTTAGGAATCAGCCCTTGCAGGGAGCAGCTGGGAGTTCCTCTCTTACCCTGTTCTCTCCCTGTTTTGCAGTGTATCATTATTTTGTGGATATTATAACTTGGAACAAGAGCATCAGAAGAGGGTCCATTACAATCAAATTGAAAGATGAAGCTGGAAACACCACAGAATCCAAAATCAATCAGTAAGTTGAACTACAATAGTTTGCAATTTCCTGTTTTCCCTTTAGCTCAGAGATTCCAAATATGCCTATTTTCTTATTTATAGTTCTGTACTTCCTGCTCTACAGAAGATTAAGGGCGTATGTTTCTAAGTTGCTTGTCCAGTCGGTCTCCACTCCCAGGCTGTTGATAACTGGAATTGGTGCCGGGGATTTGTTTTCTTCCCTCCCTCCCTCCCTGCTCTCCTCTTACTTCCTTCGATGAAATATTTAATTGCAAAGTCATCTTGCTTGCTGTAAGGATTTAAGCAATAAAGGAATATGCTGATTTTATCATTCTACATTAAACATACAAATCAAGACATCACATTGTACCCCATAAATGTATACGATTGATCAATTATAAATAATATTAATTAAAAAAAAATAAAGGAATATGCAACATAAAAGTACAAATCAGGGCCGGTGCTGTGGTGTAGTGGTTAAAGCTACCACCTGCAATGCTGGCATCCCATCTGGGCACCGGTTCAAGTCCCAGTTGCTCCACTTCCAATCCAGCTCTTTGCTATGGCCTGGGAAAGCAGTAGAAGATGGCCCAAGATGGCTTCAGATCAGCCTAGCTCTGGCTGTTGCAGCCATTTAGGGAGTGAACTAGCAGATAGAAGACCTCTCTCTGTGTCTCTGTCTCTGCCTTTGTCTCTCTATAATTCTGTCTTTCAAATAAATATATAAAGTCACTGCCATATCCCCTCCAACAATCTCACCCCAAAGGCAAAAAGGCACATATATACCTCTATTTTTTTATCAGCTTATAATATACATATATATATATATATATATAAACATAAAACATGTACATCTATTTTTGTGCACACATGTGAGGGGTCTTCAAAATATTCAAGGAAAATATATATTGTAGAAAACTATGAATAGATTTTGCAGCACCGGGGCTCACTAGGCTAATCCTCCACCTGTGGCGCTGGCACCCTGGGTTCTAGTCCCGGTCGGGGCGCCGGATTCTGTCCCAGTTGCCCCTCTTCCAGGCCAGCTCTTTGCTGTGGTCCGGGAGGGCAGTGGAGGATGGCCCAAGTGCTTGGGCCCTGCACCCCATGGGAGACCAGGAGGAAGCACCTAGCTCCTGGCTTTGGATAGGCGCGGTGCGCCGGCCGCAGTGTGCCACCGGAGCAGCCATTTTGGGGGTGAACCAATGGGAAAAAGGAAGACTTTCTCTCTGTCTCTCTCTCTCTCACTGTCCACTCTGCCTGTTAAAAAAAAAAAGAAAACTATGAATAAATTTCAAACATTTTTGCACCAAGATACTTTTAATTCCATTTTCCAGAAACTTTTGAAAGTCTTCATATGTACACTCCTCATAAATACATGTTTCTGAATCATATATATGTATATGTGGTATATATGCCACTGCTGGATTTTAGGGTATTTCTATTTTTATAAGTTTGGAATAAAAATGAGTTTGGAATAAAAATTTTATGAGTTGGTACAAAATTCTCAATAAAAATAGAAACACCCTAAAATCCAGCAATGGCATTTATACCTCATAAATATATGTGTCTGTGTTTCTGAATAATATATATATTTCTGAAATTCATAAAATGTAATTTCTTTTTTTTTTAAAGATTTTATTTATTTATTTGAGAAGTAGAGTTACAGACAGTGAGAAGGAAAGAGAGGGAGAGAGAGAGAGGTCTTCCATCTGCTGGTTCACTCCCCAAATGGCTGCAATGGCATGAGTTGGCCTAATCTGAAGCCAGGAGCCAGGAGCTTCTTCTGGGTCTCCCATGCAGAACAGGGGCCCAAAGTCTTGAGCCATCTTTTACTGCTTTCCCAGGCCATAGCAGAGAGCTGGATTGGGAGTAAAGCAGCCAGTACTTGAACTGGCGCCCATACAGGATGCCAGCACTGAGGGTGGTGGTTTTACCTGCTGTGCCACAGTGCTGGCCCTGACTTGTACGTTTATATTGCATATTCATTTATTGTTTTTAAATTAATATTGTTTTAAATTAATATTAAAAATTAAGCATAGCAGAGAGCTAGATTGGAAGAGGAGCACCTAGGACATAAACCAGTGCCCATATGGGATGCTGGCTCCACAGGTGGAGAATTAACCTACTGTGCCACAGCACCAGCCCCAGAAAATGTATTTTCAATAAAAATGAAAAGTACCCTAAAATTTGAACAATGATAATGTGATTAATTTTAAAATTCCCATGTATGTTATGCATACACTGAAGTCACTTATGAAACATTATTATTTATGCTTATAATGTGCTACTTAAAAATGTAGAAAATCATAATCATAATGTTAGCTCAACAATTAAATAAATTAAAAATCCATGCTAAAATATTACACTGCCCTTTGGATTGAAGGAATAGGAGTTTTTTTGTTGTTGTTTTCAGCTTTTCCATTTTCTGATGGTTTATATTTTCTATATATATACATCATATATTCATTCCATTCATTTTTTTTAATTTATTTTTTATTTTTTTGACAGGCAGAGTGGACAGTGAGAGAGACAGAAAGGTCTTCCTTTGCCGTTGGTTCACCCTCCAATGGCCGCTGCTCTTTTCCTGGTCTCCCATGTGGGTGCAGGGCCCAAGCACCTGGGCCATCCTCCACTGCACTCCCGGGCCATAGCAGAGAGCTGGCCTGGAAGAGGGGCAACCGGGACAGAATCCGGCGCCCCAACCGGGACTAGAACCCGGTGTGCTGGCGCCACAGGCAGAGGATTAGCCTAGTGAGCTACGGTGCCGACCCATTATTTTTATAATCAGGAAAAGGGAGAGGGAAATCCTTTACTTTAAGCAAAGGAATTTGAGGCTTTTATTCATTTCCTCGGGAAATTTTCCTGGGACCTATTGTTTTATCAGCCACTTTGGCTGTCTCTTGGCTATAACCAGAATACTAAATAAGATGTCAGCTGAGGGAACAGCATTGGGGCACAATGGGTTAAAGCCCTGGCCTGAAGCTCTGGCATCCCATATGGGCACTGGTTCTAGTCCCAGCTGCTCCTCTTCCAATCCACCTCTCTGCTATGGCCTAGGAAAGCAGTGGAGAATGGCTCTGGTGCTTGGGCCCCTGCACCCACGTGGGAGACCCGGAAGAAGCTCCTGACTCCTGGCTTCTAACTGGCCAGAGGGATCAGTTCCGGCCGTTGCAGCCATCTGGGGAGTGAACCAGCAGATGGAAGACTTCTCTCTGTGTCTCTACCTCTCTCTGTAACTCTGTCTTTCAAATAAATAAAAATTTCTTTCTTTCTTTTTTTATTTATTTGACAGGTAGAGTTATAGACAGTGAGAGAGACAGAGAGAAAGGTCTTCCTTCCGTTGGTTCACTCCCCAAATGGTTGCTATGGCCAGCACTGTGCTGATTTAAAGCCAGGAGCCAGGTGCTTCTTCCTGGTCTCCCACGCGGGTGCATGCGCCCAAGCACTTGGGCCATCTTCTTCTGCTTTCGCAGGCCATAGCAGAGAGCTGGACTGGAAGAGGAGCAACCGGGACTAGAACCTGGCGCCCATATAGGATGCCGGCGCTGCAGGCAGAGGATTAACCAAGTTAGCCACAGCGCCGGCCCAATAAAATAAATCTTTAAAAAAAAAAAAAAAGATGTCAGCTGAAACTGGCAATTTTGTCTATTGGTGCAGCATGTACACAGGTGTGGGTGGGTGGTTTGGAGGTCATTTTTTATTACCTTGGATCACAAAAATAAAAGTCATTTGTTTATTAAATTAAGCATGCCTTATACATCGGCTAATGCAACTCCCACTGAAATGCAGTGAGGCAACACTAACCTCCTTATTTTATAAATCTGCAAACTGAGGTCAGACAGGCTGAGTGAACTGGCCAGTATCACACAGCTGGTCAGTGTGGCTTAGCTGCAATCAGAAGCAGATGTCTCCAACTCAACACCTACACTTTTTCACTTCATTATATCCCTCCCACTAAGCTGTGTTGTTTAATTCAGATTTTAACACACAGTAATATTTCATTCCTTTTAGTGGGCAAATAATACTTCATTGAATGTATACAAAGGTATCTTAAACAGTTTGTGAAAAAATAGAATTAATTGATAACTTTATTTTGGTGCAAAATTTTTTGATATCTATTTATATCATTTTCATAGCATGCATTTTTCATGAAGTTCTGATGACTTCTTGTATGTCACATTTTATTTATCAGCTGATAGGTATTTGGCTTGTTTCTGATTTCTGGCTATTAGGAACAATGCTGCTATGAACATGTGCATGCAGATTTTTGTAGGGACATGTTTTCATTCCTTGTAGAAATACATCTAGGAATTGCTGGGTCATGCAGTAACTCTATAGCTAACATTTTGGGTACTACCAAACTGTTTTCCAAAGCAATTCTACTGCTTTACATTCCCACTGGCAGATACAGGATTCTCTGCATCCTTGCCAACACTCATTATTGTGTCCTTATTAGAAAGTTTGTTCTTTTTTATTGTGGTAAAATACATAACATAAAATTTTTACCAACATAACCTTTTTCTGGTGTCCAATTCAGTAGTGTTAAGTATGTTACATTGTCTAGAACTTTCTCCTCTTGCAAATGTGAAACTACGCTCTTTAGAACACGTCCCTTTTCCGCTCCCTAGGCTCTGTTACTTCCTCTGCACAGACTCTGCCTTACGTAGCTCATGGAAGGGGAATCACGTATTTCACTTAGCATAATGTCCTTAAGTTCATCCATTTTGTGCATGTGACAGGGTTTTCTTCAGTTTTAGGGGTGAATATTGTCCCTTTGTATGTCCACAGCACATACTTTGTATATTCATCTGTTGATGGCACCCTTGAGTTGCTTCTACCTCTTGGTTATCGTTGAGTAGAACTGTGATAAATGGGGGTATGGAGACATCTCTTCAAGACTCTCAATAATTTTTTTTGTTGTTATATTTCCAAAAGTAGCCTTTCTGGGTCATATGGTAATTCTTTTAACTTTTTTCAGCTATCAACACACAGTTTTCCTTGGCATTTGCCCTGTTTTCCAATTCCACCAATAACACCCAAGGATTGCAGTTTCTCCATATGCTCGCCAACACTTGTTCTTTCCTGTTATCTTGATAGTAGATTTCCATCACTCTCTGAAGCACCTCTTAACTTTCTGGAACACAGACTGTTCCAAGTTCACTTTGCATTTTTTCTGACACAGCCCTGGAATCAACCGTTTCTACCAGGAGTCCTGGTTCCTGTTAGTGGAGATACTATTTTAGAAACCAAAATCTGGGTACTTCCGGGTTAGTTTTACTTGTGGCCTTTCTGAACTCCGGGGGCCTGAGACACGATTCCAGTGGGGTTGGGGTGACAAACCTCTTGACACACACACTACCCCCAAACTAAGAACAAATGTCTAGAGCAAGCCTACTGTTCCTGACCTTGTGGTCCTCCTGGTTGGTCACAACCAACTCTCAGTTCTCCAGAAAAACAATACACAAGGTGAACGCCTCCACTGATATGGGATTTGTAGAAAACATCTCTACATACTTGGGGCAAAGTATTAGAACCTGGATTTATCTATTTTAAGATTCATCTCTAGAAGGAGGTCTGAAAAATAGATATTTACAAGCATAACTTCTCAATTTTTATCTAGTTTGGCTAAAATTATACATATGCATCTAGCAATGCAGAACTGGGTCTGAATCCTCGTGCTGCTATATCTAAGCCCTATTACCCAAGTAGTGTTGCACTGCAAATATGTTTTGCTGTCTAGTAAGTACGGAGAGCAATCCCACCTTGCAGAATGCTGCAGGGGATTGGACAGATGTGTCAAGATGAGACCACTGTCAAGCATACAGCACGCAGTCACTAGCAGCATCCCTCTCATGCCACGTAAGGGTTAGTAGCTTTACTTATGCAGTCCTTGGGACTCAGCAGACTTTGCCCATGAAGATCACCTAGAGCAGGCTAAGGGACCAACTGGTTACCTGCTTCCCAGTGATCTGTAGGTTGCAAAACTGCATTCTCTCGTTAGCTCTCCATATTCATTAATTTATTTTATTTTTGTAGCATGGCAAGGTTTATTTAGAAAGTGAGAAGAATATACAGGCACATGAGTTCATTTAGGGAGAGTGGGCCAGGAAAGATAAAGGGGATTTCATACCCTGCTCTGCTTGTCCTGGGTCCTTGAGGAGAGAGAAACAGCCCCTTCATAGGGCTTTTATTAGCTTCAAAAAGGGGAGGGGCCAGTACTGTGGCCTAGTGGGCTGGGTTTCCACCTGCAGCGCCAGCATCCCCTATGGGTGCTGGTTCGTGTCCTGGCTGCTCCTTTTCCAATCCAGTGCTCTCTGTTGTGGCCAGGGAAAGCAGTGGAAGATAGTCCAAGTGCTTCGGTTCCTGCACCTGTGTGGGAGACCTGAAAGAAGCTCCTGGCTCTGGATTGGCCCAGCTTCGGCCACTGCAACCATTTGGAAAGTGAACCAGTAGATGGAATACCTCTCTCTCTCTCTCTCTCTCTCTCTCTTTTTCCTGTAACTCTGCCTCTCAAAGAATTAAATAAAATATTAAAAGAAAAAAGTGGGGGGAGGCAGTGGTTACATAGCACTACTCCCAGGTCCCAGGTAAGAGGAGATGCATCTTAGGAAGGGGCCATCTGATTGATGATAGGATTATGTGGGAATGTGTTATGTGTGGCCTCTAGCTCATGAACTTGATCTATCTCCCTGACTTTTCCTACTTCATTTTCTATAGCCATTTAAAATTACATTTATTTCTTCCTTCCAGTGAACCTGCCACATTTGAGAAATATCATCAAGTGAGTCTGCTTGCAAGATTTAATCAAGATCTGGATAAAGTGGCAGAAATTTCCTTGGTGTTCTCTACAGGATCTGTAATAGGCCCAAAGTACAAGCTCAGGATTCTCCGAATGAAGTTAAGGTCACTTGCCCATCCAGAGAGGTGCGCTGAAGGAAGGGTTTGAACAAGCCTATTTTTTTAAAAAAGATTTATTTGGGGAGGGTAGTGTTGTGGAATAGCAGGTAAAGCTGCCACCTGCAATGCTGGCATCCCATATGGGTGCTGGTTTGAGTCCTAGCTGCTCTACTTCCCATCCATCTCCCTGCTAACGTGCCTGGGAAAGGGAGAGGAATATGGCCCAAGTCCTTGGGTTGCTGCATTCATGTGGGAGGTCCTGAAAAAGCTCCTGACTCCTGGCTTCAGTGTGGCCCAGCCCTGGCCATTGCAGTCATTTGGGAAGTGAACCAGACGGATGGAAGAGCTCTCTGTCTCTCCCTCTCTAACTGTGCCTTTCAAATACATTTTTAAAAAACAATTTTAAAAATATTTATTTATTTGAAAGGCAAAGTTACAGAGGGGGGAGAGAGAGAGAGAGAGAGATCAATCGATCAATCTTCCACCTGCTGGTTCACTCCCCAAATGGCTACAACAGCTGGGGATGGGCCAGGCCAAAGCTAAGAGCCAGGAATTTCATCTGAGTCTCCAATGTGGTGCAGGGACCCAAGGACTTGGGCCATATTCCTTTCCCTTTCCCAGCAGCATTAGCAGGGAGCTGGGTTGGAAGTGGAGCAACTAGGACTAGAACCAGTGCCTATGTGGGATGCCAGCATTGCAGGTGGCAGCTTAACCCATTGTGCCACAATGCCTACCCCACAAGTTCCATGTTTTCCAAAGATGTTCAATACTGCCCAATCTGCTTGGTCTAATGTTTTAGCATGACTCCATCATTCACAATGAGGACAGTTAGGGGTTTTCCAAAAAGAGTCTTGATTAAAAATAAGCAGCCTGGCCAGCGCCGTGGCTCAATAGGCTAATCCTCCACCTGTGGCGCTGGCACACTGGGTTCTAGTCCCAGTCGTGGTGCCGGATTCTGTCCCGGGTGCTGCTCTTCCAGTCTAGCTCTCTGCTGTGGCCCGGGAGGGCAGTGGAGGATGGCCCAAGTGCTTGGGCCCTGCACCTGCATGGGAGACCAGGAGAAGCACCTGGCTCCTGGCTTCGGATCAGTGTGGTGCGCTAGCTGCGGCGGCCATTGGGGGGGGGGGGTGAGCCAACGGCAAAGGAAGATCTTTCTCTCTCTCTGTCTCTCTCACTGTCCATTCTTCCTGTCAAAAAATAAAAAATAAGCAGCCTAATAATCCAAGAAAATAATACTGGTATGGGCTTAAATAAAAATGGCCCAGTAATCCAAGAAAATAATGTTATGTGCTAAGAGTTTTGTAACTCCTCCTAACCACCAACATGGTTTGCCAACAGATAATGTGTTGTAAGAAAGAAAACTGTGTAATTTGGCAAACTGATAAAACAAAGCCTTGTGCTAAAAGGACTATCGACTATCTTAAGTGTTTTTTTTGTTTTGTTTTTTTTGTTTTTTTGACAGACAGTGAGAGAGATAGAAAGGTCTTCCTTCTGTTGGTTCACCCCCTCCCCCCACCAAATGGCTGCTATGGCCACAGCTGCACCAATCCGAAGCCAGGAGCTAGGTGCTTCCTCCTGGTCTCCCGTGCAGGTGCAGGGGCTCAAGCACTTGGGCCATCCTCCACTGCCCTCCTGGGCCACAGCAGAGAGCTGGACTGGAAGAGGAGCAGCTGGGACTAGAACCTGGCACCCATATGGAATGCCAGTGCCGCAGGCGGAGGATTAACCAAGTGAGCCATGGCACCGGCCCCTATCTTAATGTTAAAGTGATCATGTGGATACGGTTGAGTGGTTGGTAATAATAATAGAATTAAAAAGGAGTGAATGCTCCAACATGGGAAGCAATCCACACAGCAGACTCACAGAATGCCGATCACTTTAAATAGTACTCTGACCTCAGAATCAGCCCTTCAGGCATTCTGGCTGGCTGAAAAGCCCACGAGAGCATTTCAGGCATGGAAAGCCAAGACTTTGTGGCAAAAGATATACTACATGAAGAATCTTGATGAGTGAGACCCCAGTGGAAAGAAGTGGTCATCAAAGTAGGATGTACTTTTCTCTGGAGGGAGGAGGGAACTTCCACTTTGCTGATGGCCTTGTCTGAATGAATACTGACAGTTTATGGAGTCAAAAGGCTTCCATTGCTTAGGCAGCTCAAGTCAAGAGTGTCAGATGATCACTGACGTCATACATAAGAGTGTTAATTGTTAAATTAACAAGAGTCACTATGCTCGAACTTCCCATGTAGGACCTCTGTCCACAAAGAGTTGTATTATAATTATGTCTAGTGCTTGCAAAAGATGTATCATTCTTGGTGCTTCTTAAAAGAAAAAAGGTAAAATTAACTTCAAGATGCAATGACTTTGAACAGCCCTTGTCTGGACTGTTGAGCAACAGGCTTTTTTGTTGTTGTTGTTGTTGCTATTGTTGTTTTTGTTTTTTTCATGCAAATTGTTGAACTCTTTACTTAGTACAGAGTTGGTCTTCTGTGTATAAAGTTAATCGAAAATGGATCTTAGTGGGGAATGGGCCTGGGGAGGGGAGTGGTAGGAGGAGGAGGGGTGGGAAGAATCACTATATTCCTAAAGTTGAACTTAAGAAATGCATGAAGTGGCCGGCGCCGGGCTCAACAGGCTAATCCTCCGCCTCGCGGCGCCGGCACACTGGGTTCTAGTCCCGGTCGGGGCACCGGATTCTGTCCCGGTTGCCCCTCTTCCAGGCCAGCCCTCTGCTGTGGCCCAGGAGTGCAGTGGAGGATGGCCCAAGTGCTTGGGCCCTGCACCCCATGGGAGACCAGGAAAAGCACCTAGCACCTGGCTCCTGCCATCGGATGCGTGCGGTGCGCCGGCCGCAGCGCGCCGACCTCGGCAGCCATTGGAGGGTGAACCAACGGCAAAGGAAGACCTTTCTCTCTGTCTCTCTCTCTCACTGTCCACTCTGCCTGTCAAAAAAAAAAAAAAAAAAAAAGAAATGCATGAAGTTTGTTTCCTTAAATAAAAGGTTTCTTTGGGGGGAAAAAGGGAAGGGTATAGAAAATTCAGAATATTTTATTCCATTGTCAGTATAAATGTTTTATATCAATATTAACTTTCCTAAATTTGATAACTATACTGAGAATGCCCCTGTTAGGAAATACACACTTTTTATTATTATTTTTTGTTTTTTTGAAAGACAGAGTTAAGGGGTGGTCTTCCATCTGCTGCCTCACTCCCCAAATGGCCGCAATGGCTGGAGCTGAGCCCATCTGAAGCCAAGAGCCAGGAGCTTCTTCCAGGTCTCCCATATGAATGCAGGGGCCCAGGACTTGGACCTTCCTCCACTGCTTTCCCAATCACATTAGCAGGGAGCTGGACTGGAATTAGAACAGCCAGGACTCGAACCAGTGCCCATATGGGATGTTGGCACTGCGGGCTGGGGCTTTAACCTGCTGTGCCACAGCACTGGCCCCTTTGTTATCTTTTTTAAAAAGATTCATTTTTGGGGTTGGCACTGTGGAGTAGTAGGCTAAATCTTTATCTGCGGTGCTGGCATCCCATATGGAAACTGGTTTGTATCCTAGCAGCTCCTCTTCTGATCGAGCTCTCTGCTTGTAGCCTGGGAAAGAAGCAGAGGATGGCCCAAGTGCTTGGGCCTCTGCACCCACGTGGGAGACCCAGAAGAAGCTCCTGGCTCCTGGCTCCATATTGGCTCAGCTTTGGCTGTTGCAGCCATCTAGGGAGTGAATCAGCAGTTGGAAGACCTTTCTGTGTCTCTCCCTCTCTCTGTCTGCAGCTCTACCTCTCAAATAAATTAGGAAATCTTAAAACAAAAATTTGTTTGAAAGGCGAGTGAGAGAGGGAGGGAGATATTCCATCTGTTGGTTCATTTCCCAAATAGCTACAAAATTCAGGGGCTGGCCAGGCTGAAGCCAGAAGTCAGGAAATCCATCTGGGCCTCCCATGTGGCTGGCAGAGGCCCAATGATTTGGGCCACATTCTGCTGCCTTCCCAGGTGCATTCATAGGAAGTTGGATGGGACACAGAGCAACTGGGACTTGAACAAGTGCTCTGATACAGGGTGTTGGCATTCTAAGCAGCGGCTTAACCCACTACACCACAATGCCAGCCCCAGCATTGAAATATCAAGGAGCAAGGAATAAACACTTTATTTCCAACTGGTTCAGAAAAAAGAGACAACTGTGCATGAGTGTGAGTATGTGTGCAGCAGGAGAAGGAAAGGAAGAGAAAGAATATTTTTTTTACGTACAGAGCAGACCTGTGCTAGTATTTATTTTGTGACAAATGCTATTATACCATATAGCCCTAGCATCTGATCTGAGAACAAAGGAAGGAAATGATGCGAGCAGTTGGTTCTTCATTTTTATAAATCCCTTTTTCTCAAAGGTTTAGGATACTCTAAAGTATTTAATGGTACAAGACTCCTCTAAGAGGATGGTCGTCACATCTTAAAACAGTGGAATTTTAAATATCTTTTTCCTGATTATCAAATAACTGCTGTTCACTATAAAAAATATGAAAGGGTAGGTAGCACTGGTTAAGATACTTTTTGGGACACCTGCATCCCATATGAGAGTGTCTGGTTTGAGTCCCAGCTTCTCTGCTTCTGATCCAGTTTCCTGCCAACACATCCTGGGAGGTAGCAGATGATGGCTCAAGTACTTGGCTCCCTGCCACCTACTCAGCAGACCTGGATGAAGTTCTGGGATCCTGGGTTTGGCCTTATATGGCTCTGGCTATTAAGGGCATTTGGAAAGTGAACAGGTACATGGCAGATCTATTTCTGTCTCTCTCTGTTGCTTGGCTTTTCAAATAAATAAAAACAAACATATACATAAGTGAATCTGGAAAGTACAGAAAGTATTGGGAAGCAGAAGAAGTTACCCATATTGTCATTATTTAGAGGCAAGCACTTTTAATATTTTGGTTATTTCTTTCTAATATTGTTATTAAATCTAGTTAAATTTGGGTGGCAAATAAAATCTTACATCCTGCTTTTTTGTTGCTGATGTTTTATCAGAAGATCTTTCCCATATAGTTAGAAGAAACTGCTCAATGTATTTTTTTAAGATTTATTTATTTATTTGAAAGGCAGAGTTACACAGACAGAAAGAGGGAGAGACACAGAGAAATCCTTCCACCCGGTGGCTCACTCCCCAAATCACTGCAATGGCCAGAGCTAGGCCAGTCTGAAACCAAGAGCCAGGAGCTTCTTCTGGGTCCTCCACATAAGCACAGGAGCCCAAGCACTTGGGCCATCTTCCACTGCCTTCCCAGGGGCATTAGCAGGAAGCTGGTTTGGAAGTGAAGCAGCTGGGACTCAAACCATCACCCAAATGGGGTGTGGGCTCCGCAAGTGGTGGCTTTACCCCTATGCCACAGCGTGGCTCCTATTCAGTAATTTTTTATTTATTTATTTATTTTTGACAGGCAGAGTGGACAGTGAGAGAGAGAGAGAGAGAGAGAGAAAGGTCTTCCTTTGGCCGTTGGTTCACCCTCCAATGGCCACTGTGTCCGGTGCGCTGCGGCCAGCATACTGCGCTGATCCGAAGGCAGGAGCCAGGTGCTTCTCCTGGTCTCCCATGGGGTGCAGGGCCCAAGCACTTGGGCCATCCTCCACTGCACTCCCGAGCCACAGCAGAGAGCTGGCCTGGAAGAGGGGCAACCGGGACAGAATCCAGCGCCCCAACCGGGACTAGAACCCGGTGTGCGGGTGCCGCAAGGCAGAGGATTAGCCTATTGAGCCACGGCACCGGCTCTGTTCAGAAATTTAATATCCTAAAGATAGAGTACAACGTAGTTAACTGGAATGTGGTATTTTCATTACTTCATTGACAGCGTTCTTGTTCTTATTTTCCCAGGCCCCAGTTGTGTCGGTATGATCTCGTCCTGATGGAAAATGTGGAAACACCCTTCCAACCCATTGTTTGCCAGAAGTTGCAGATGTAACTTGTCGGGACACACACAGACCAGGGACATCGAGCAGGCTGAAACTGCAGACTTTCTGAGCTTCCTCTTCACTTTTCTCAAGGCACAAAAAGAATTGAAAAACTGAGGATGTCACATTATAAAACATCAAACGACCTTGTGGTTATAAAACCATCCTGGGAAGGGAGCCCCTAACTAGGGCAAGTCAGAAATAGCCAGGCTCTGCCAGCCCAGCGCTTTGTCTCGCTGCATCCTGGGGCCTCGTTTGTTCCGAGCTGTCGATTCCGCTGTCCATCAGCACAGCGATTCTGCCCATCACGCTGCGGGTCAAGCATCTTCAAGGGAAAGACGGGCTGGAGGTCTCCCTGTAGACCGGGCTCCACATCCCCTGTGCCAGTCCTTCCAGTTCCCCACTGGTAGAAGGGAATGAAACCGACCTACCTCACAGGGCTGTTGTGGGGGAGGCAAATCAATGAAGGGGTTCTGAAAATCTCATGGGTGTCACATCTGTGAGATGTTTGATAAATGTGAATTATTTACTTTGATATGGCTGATGGAGTATGAAGACATATGGGGCCTCTGCCTATTAAGACCTATTAAGACCAACTTTTCCTTTGGGCTGTTGGCTCTGGGGAGGCAAGAAAGGCACAGCCCTGGCCACCTGCCTTCTCTGCAGTGTGCAGGTGCACGGGGGAGGACAAGGGGACCAACAGCCCAGAGGGCAGCTGCAGGGACAAGTGCTAAGTGTGTGAGGGAAGAAGGGCATGGAAGCAGAGAAGCAGCCGCCTGACAGCAGATGGAGCAAGAGAAGAGAGAAACGCACGGCTTGTTTCTCACTTAAGGTGGAGAAGAATCACTTTATAGGTAATCTCATTTTAACCAACCCTTACGATGTGCTTCATTTCATTATAGCCCATGTAATCCATGATTACTGAAGGAATTTAGAAAATACATAGATGCCCAGTGAAAGAAATACTATGCATAATCCTACCTGTTAGGTGTTGTTACATTTAACCATTTGGAACGATGCTGTAACTCCCTTTGCTAACAGGTGGATTCAAAGCATAAACCACTTTGTTCTTGAAGCATCCAAAGCCTCCAGTGTGAGGAATGCTCAGGCTTCCCTGGAGGTATGGTGGCCATGAATCTGGAAAGACAGCAGCAGCCAAGTTAAGAGGTCCCAGAAGGCCAAGGCCAGACAGGCCTGAGCAGTGGGAGGACAATACCTGGGCCGATACCCAGTGCAAGGGTGGCCTCGATCCATGCCACACCTATGGCCACTACAGGAAGGTCTCTGGGATTCCTGAATGCCACAGTGCCAGTGACCACTCATCTAAGCGACTCCTCTGCTACTGCTTTCTGTGAACACTGCCATTGTAAAGGAATGGACTGTACTTCATAAATTGTGGGAACTTGTAAATCTACTCCTGTGTGGCACACCTTCTGATGGATTACATATGTATTGAATACAGAGCCTACATTTTACTGAAACAGAAAACTGATTAAACTGTGAATGGAATAAGGCACTCCTGCCCAATTGGACATCTTATCCTTCTTCTTCCTTCTTCCTACATTTCCTGAGCAGTTGTGGCTAGAGAGATCAATGGTGCATTAGTCAGCTTTTCCTTTAATGAAAATATCTGAGAGGAGCAAAGTAGGGAAGAAGGCTCATTTTGGCTCACAGTTTGGGGTTCAAAGTCCAAGATCTGCAGCCTCATGGGTTCAGACCTCTGTGAAGGCAAGATGTCAGCCAGGAAGCAGAGTGAGAACTGGGCTGAACTTGGCTTAAGTAACCAAGCTTCTCATGAGAACTACTTTCCAAGGGCATGTCCCAGAGACCTAAAGACCTCCCAACCCACTCCCCATACACCACAGTAGATCACATTCCTACCTTTCATCCATTAACTATTAACATAACGTGTGGGAGTTTAAATATCTGCACGGGTTTGGGGAACCAAATCCTGTTCAAACCATAGCAAGTGTGTCGACAGGATGAAAGAAGGAAAAGAGGCAAGTTTAATTACTGGAGTGGAGATGAATATCCATGAGTTCTCATAAAAAGGGTCAGGAGAAATGAAGCGGTCACAGGCTTACCACTTCTCGAAATCTTTCTCCCAAAGCCCCTGGAATTTCTGACTGTCTCTCGTTGTCCGTGCCTCTCCTCCGTTCTCTGTCAGTGTGTCTGCTGTGTGGATCCTAAGTCCAAGACACAATCCTAGTCGACCCTCTTCCCTCCCCTTGTCACTGGTGCATTTCCAGTCTTGGACCTCGCTCCTACTTACAGTATACTGTGCCTCTTCTTCACAGCACTTTAAAAAGTATACATATACCTGTGAGATTATTTTGATTAATGTTTGTCTTCTCTACTACACTGTTCTGCAAGGCAGGAGCCACGAGCCTTCGCCATAGTCTGTGTTCAGGAACTATTTCTTAAATGAATCCTGGACCATCTTCTGAGTCCCATGGAGCCACATTCAGCTCTGAGTAGACTTCTGCCTCCCCCTAGCCACAGGCCACTTCCTAAACTTTCTCCCTGTCGCTCTCTTCTCTGGAGGCCAACTGTCCATTTCCCAGTTTCTCTGGGGGAGAAAGCTGACTTTTTTCTTCTGTATCACCTCTTCAGGTGGTCTCAATGCCACTGCTCAGCAAGCCTACCTGTCTTGAAATCTAGATTTTACTCCCTTCCGCCTCCCATTTTAGCAACACTGCTAAACCCTCCAGGACCCTCCTTAATATGACTCCATGACTCTGAGCTGTAGTTCAAAGTCTTCTCTTGTCTGCTTTCCCACAATTCTCCCTTCCACCATCTACTTTGCCACGTGCTCCCATCACTGCCTTTACTGCACCGTATTGTAATGTTTACATGTCTGTAGCTCCTCCAAGACTGTACGCTCCACAAGAGCAGCTGCTGTTTGTCTTTGCCGCCACAACACCTGGCACAAAGCCAGGCACAAAGGGGGTGCTCAATAAATTTCTGCTGAACAGAATGGAATGGACTCATGCATAGGAACTTGAGGAATTACTTCCGATTAACATAGACTTCAACACACTTAACTGTTCCCAAATCTCAAACCTAGAACCTCCTATCCTTGGACCCCTGGCCCATACTGTCATTCCTGCAGAATCCGATGTTAGCCAAGGAAACTTTGGTTTGCACCTCCCCAGAGAGCTCTGCCAGAGCTCCCTACCACTGCATGCTGACCAAATTTCATGACCCTGGGTTTCCCTGCTGGATTTCTCTGACAATTTCCTCCAGTTTCTTTCTTTCTTTTTTTTAAACAAACAAAAAAGGTTTGTTTTTTATTTATTTGGAAGGCATTGTGACACACACACAGAAGAGGAGAGAGAGAGAGAGAGAGAAAGATCTTCCATCTTCTGTTTCACTTCCCAAATGATCTCAACAGCTAGGGCTGGCCCAGGCTGAAGTCAGGAGTCAAGAACTCCAGCCAGGGGCCAGTGCTGTGGAACAGTGGGTTAATGCCCTGGCCTGAAGTGCCAGCATCTAATAGGGGCACCGGTTCGAGACCCGGCTGTTCCACTTCCGATCCAGCTCTCTGCTATGGCCTGGGAAAGCAGTAGAAGATGGCCCAAGCTATGGCCTGGGAAAGTGGTAGAAGATGGCCCAAGCTATGGCCTAGGAAAGCAGTAGAAGATGGCCCAAGTCCTTGGGACCCTGCACCTGGCATGGGAGTCCCAGAAGAGGCTCCTGGCTTTAGATTGGCACAGCTCCGGCCATTGTGGCCAACTGGGGAGTGAACCAGCAAATGGAAGACCTCTCTATCCCTCTCTTCCTCTCTTTCTACCTCTCCTCTCTGGGTAACTCTGCCTTTCAAATAAATAAATAAATATTTAAAAAACATTATGGGGTCTGCAGTGTACTAAGAACTCCAGGGATGTCAGCTGCTGTTACCTTCCCCCTCTTGGTGTCCCCATTTCAACTCTATCTTTTAGACAGGTGACCAACAAATCTGAACACCCATTTAAATGGAGGATAAGGATCTATGTCCTGCTCCGCATTCAGTTGTGGCCTTTGCAAAAAGTGACTTCACTTGCACACCTGCTCATGCAGTCATGCATAAGTGGGATAATACTTGTTTCATTGGACTGGGACAAGCTCCACCATGTCCATTTCCTCTATGGCACTTGTCATGCTCTGAAATTGTCTCTCTCTCCATTCTTCTCCCCAGCCCATGGGAAGGGAAGTTGGTCCAAGAGAGTTGGAGTCTCGCCTTCTTGTTCTGGACTCTAGACCAGCACCAATGGGCTCAGTGATGTGGTTCCTTATTCACTGCCCCTCCTACTTCCTTTGGCTTCATAAAGTCAACATTACCAAACCAAACAATGAGTCATTTTATTTGCTAGACTTGATCCATTAATTTAAGAATTATTAAGTGCCAAATATAAGACAAGCACAGGGTTTGGGGTTGTCCCTGGAGCAGGTATTTGCAACAGAAGCACAGAAGTTCTCAGGGAGTCTGAAGCACAGAGAAGGGGTGTCTTTTCTAACTGTGGTGGCTAGAGAAGTCTTCTCAGGGGTCATGACAACTGTCCTGGGTGTTGATTAAATAGGAATTAGCAGGCAGAGGAGCCTGCCAGGTGGAGGGGAGAGTACTGTCAACTGCACTGATAAACACAGTGTGCATGCAGCTGGAATGGAGGCTGTAACTATTTTTCCCTAAATTTTTTAAACAGAAAATTTCAAGCATACACAGAAATAGAAAAAAATACTAGGTGTCCATCATCCAGATTCACAAAGATGAACTCTCAGCCAATCTTGTCCTAGCTACATCTTCTCTCATTATTTATTCTGACACAAATATCAGACTTTGAATAATTTCATTTGGGAGTATTCTAGTATCCTGAAAAGATATCCCCTTGTTTCTTTTTAAAAATGTGTTATAATATACTCTAACACTGCAACTTGCTCATTTGAGTTTTATCCTAGCCATCGACCTGGCCATTGTGCTATGTTATATATAGAATTGCCTCCCTCTTGTAGGAGGTCCCCTAGTATTCTGTATTTGAATATACCATAATTAACCTAGCCAGTCCCCACCTGATGGGCATTTAGGTTGTTCTCGATCTCTTACTTAGCATCGAAACAAAGCTTAGCATACCCTTGAACAGGGGTCGTTGTTCATAGCATTACTCTGAGTTAAATCCTTGGATCTGGAATTGCTGCAATCGTGTACACTTGAATGCTGACCAGTGCTCCTCCCTACTGGCCCAAGTGCTTGGAGTCTCACAACAAAGACACTTTCTCTCTGCTTTGGAGTTCTCTCTGTCCCATCTTCCACACGGCCTATCAGTTCATCTCTCCCCAGCCAGTCCATCTTCCTCCCTGCTTTCCCATTGCTCTGGTCCTGGCCCCTTTCTCATCAGGACAGCTACCGCGATGAACTCGGGGAACATCCTAAAGCAGGGAACTGAATCGCCTAAGACCCCTCCGTCAGTGTCTGAGCCACAACAGCATCGAACATCCAGCTCCTTGGCCTGCTTCGCAGTGCTCTCTGCTCAACCCCTCTCTTCTTCCTCATACACTCTTGGCTTCACTGAAACTGGACTCTGGTGCCTCACCTGGGCCCCAGCTCACCTTCCTCCCTCGGGTGCTTGCCCATTCTCGCACGTAAACTCAAGCCCCACCTCCTTGAACCCGGCTGCCTAAGAACGTAGTTTTGGACCCAGGTTGACTCGGATTCCTATCCTGGCTCTCTAGGGGATGTCAGTTCATCTTCCTCACAGCTTTTTTTATTTTTAATCTTCTAATTAAAGACAAAAATACCTACCTCGCGGGATGGTTGTGTGGACTAGGGATAATGGAAAGAAAAGCCCATTCTATTTCCGTGGTCGCTATTACTGGACGGAGCCCCTGGTTCCACGCGGACCGCATCTGCTTCGTGCGGCAGCAGGGTGTGGACCAGGCGGCCCCGACCCGAGACGTCAAGCTCGTTGTGGGCAGGGCCCTCAACCCACCCAGCGCCTCCCGGCGTGGCGGGCACCCTGTCACGGGGGAGAGCGATACACGCGGGAATGCACGCAGACAGAAAGCGCCGGGCCGCCAGCCCGCGGACGCGCACTGCAGCCTGAGGGAGCCGCAGCTCGCGCGCCGGGCGCAGCGGGCGGAGTCCTGCGGGAGGCGGGGTCTGGGGCGGGGCTTGACGCAGCCCCGCCCCCGGTCCGTCGGCGAACGCGCTCCGCTGGCACGGTCCGCGAGCGGCGTGGTCCCGGGGCTGGCGCTACGTGTCCGTGCCGGTCGGCAGGCGTCTGGGGCGCCGACATGCGCCCGCTGCTCAGCCTCCTCCTGGTCTTCGCCGGCTGCACCTTCGCCCTGTACTTGCTGTCCACGCGACTGCCCCGCGGGCACAGCCTGGGCTCCGCGGAGGAGGCTGAAGGCAGGTGCGTGAGGCGGCTGGCGGGGATGGAGGTGCCGCTCAGCGGATCCCTGGGGGTCGGAGATTCGGGTTGCCGGGTGGGAGGTGTCGGGGGTCTGCAACCCGGGCCCGCGTCTACACGGCCTTGGGGAAGCGGGGCCTGGCGGATGGAAGCCGGAACCCGGCCGGGGCGGTGACCCGCGTCTCATCGGCCGCGCGGTGCCTTTGGGGTGGTTCGCGGAGGCAGACCTGGCTTTCTGCCGCTCGCGCCGGGGCGTCGCCTTCCCTTGCCCCCGGACTGTCGCCGGCGTGTGGACCCCCGGCCCCTCACGGCCGCTCAGTCTCCCCCTGCTCTCCCACCCCACTTCCGTCAGGTCTGCCCTGGGGACTTGGCTGACTTTAGGTTTTCGGGAGACATGTTTCTGGGACGAGAGTGGGTGATTCAAGAAGTAGCGATCGGCCCTGGCGCTCTTCCTGGCTGAGCGACGCAGGCCGCAGGAGGGTGCCTTCTTACCTGGCCGGTTTTGGGGGAGAGCTGCGCACTGTGCGTGGGCCCGGCTTCTCCCGATGTTTGGCTATCGGGACGGCTGTTTGCAGTTGCTGTGTTCTTTTGCAAGGCCCCGCGGTCGGTGTTAGAGGCTCTCAGGGAACCGGGAGGGGTTGCTGATCCTTGCTGGATTCACGCACCGCGCGCTGGCAGAGGCAGATAGCCTTTGGCCTGTAACCCTTGGACAGGATTCAGAGAGCACCGAGCACCAGATAGGAGCAGAGAGAACAAGCAGGCTCTACGGAAGCGTTGGTTTCCAGCCCGATTTGGTGTCAAGCAGTTATGTTCATCATGTGGGATAGAAATCCTTGCCTGGATCCTGGCTTGTTCCTGAATGATCAGGGGCGGCGTTATCCAGTACCTGGGCTCTTGCTGTTGGCTTGCAGGGGAAGGAGTGACCTTGAAGATGAGAGTACTTGCCTGGAAATGAATCCATTTATCCCTTAAGAACAGATCCTAAGATCTGAAAGCTAAAAGGGAACTTAGTGATCACCCAACACCAGCTTCTCACTTTATTATTATTTTTAAATGATGTATTTAATGTTATTTGAAAAGCAGTTACAGACAGAGCTTCAGTCCTGTAGTTCACTCCCCAAATGGCCACCCGGGCCACGGCTGGGCCGAGCTGAAGCCAGGAACCAGGGGCTTCATCCGGGTCCCCCACATGAGTGGCAAGGGCCTAAGCCCTGGGGCCATGTCTGCTGCTTTTCTAGGCGCGGTATCAGGGACCTGGATCAGAAGTGGAGCAGCAAGACTCGAAGCCATGCTCTTATGGGCTGTTGGTGGCTTAACCCCCTGCACCACAACGCTGGCCTCCCAAGCCTCTGCTTTTAAACTGAGGCCCAGGGACTAGGCCAATGTCACATAACTGGAAAGCAGTAGAGTTGGGATGCTAACCCCAGTCTCTTGCTTTCAAACCCTTGGCTTGCCCTGCTGTGGTATGTGGGTCACCTGCCACCCTGGGCTCACCAGGATGTGTGTGTGTGTGCCCAGCAGGCCAGGTGACGGGCACATTTATAAGCCCCCTTTGGAAAGGAGACCTAGCAGGTGGTGTTCTCAGGCACTCAGCTGATTGCAATTCCTGTTTTCATCTACTTTCCCCAACGCCAGGTCGCTGTGGTTCCCCTCTGACCTGGCCGAGCTGCGGGAGCTCTCTGAGGTCCTTCGGGAGTATCGGAAGGAGCACCAGGCCTACGTGTTCCTGCTCTTCTGCAGCGCCTACCTCTACAAACAGGCCTTTGCCATCCCTGGCTCCAGCTTCCTGGTCCGTGTCCTGCCCTCCTTCGCGCCGCTCCCTGACCTGGAAAACACAGCTATTCCTCTGCAGCCAGTGGGGGATGACAGGCAGCAGGGTAGACGGGCTGGCACTTCCTGAATGGCTGCTTGATGGAGCAGGAGTCACTGCAGCTTCCTTTTGTCCCACTTCCCTCTCCTGCCCTGGCATGTTTGCTCTACTCCAGCCCCAGGCTGGATCTGCTTACATTTTTTTTTTTTTTTTAATTGGAAACTGGAAAAAAGCAAACATGTCTAGGAGAGGCAGGAAAGGTGTGTGGTGCTCTTGAGTCGGGGCGGACTCCGTGGTGCTGTCCCAGTGTCTGTCTTCCTCTTTAGGGGATAGGGCCACCTGCTACTTGGTTGGGGGCTCCATGCCCAGGCCGAGGGATGAATCCTGCCTCTGCCTGGTGTGATCTTGGCCGTGATGTGTATCCTCTGTCTCATCAGTACAATGTGGGGGGGGGGGGGGTCAGGATAGTCAATGGCGCAGGGTTACAGTGCGGGTTGCGTACGATGTGTGGTCAAGGACTTAGCACACAGTAGGTGCCCCGCAGAGCCCTACCTCACTTCCAAGGCCCTCTTTTACTGTCTGTTTTGGATCCCATATTTTGGCAGCATGATGTCTACCACTCAAACTGTATGTAGAAGCTATGCTGGGGCTGGTGTTGTGGCGTAGCGGTTCAGCCATTGTCTGTGATGCTGGTGTCCCATTTGGGTGCTGGTTCAAGACCCGGCTGCTCCACTTCTGATCCAGCTCCCTGCTAATGCACCTGAGAAAACAGCAGAAGCTGTGCTTGGGTCCCTGCCTCCATGTAGGAGAACTGGAAGAAGCTCCTAGCTCCTGGCTTCAACCTGGTCCATCCCTGGCCCTTGTAGCCCTCTGGGGGAGTGAACAATGGATGGAAGATCTATCTGTCTCTTCTCTCCCTCTTTCTCTGTAACTCTGCCTTTCAAATAAAAAAAGAGTATAGTTCACTTACCCATTTTTATTAAAGTAAGATTTCTTTTACTTTGTGAATTTCGTGTGTGTGTGTGTGTATGTTTTGAAAAGCAGAGAAACAAAATCTTACATCTCTTGGTTTACTCCCCAAATACCTACAACAGCTGGGGATGGGACAGGCTGAAGTCATTACCTGGAAATTCATTCCGGATCTCCCATGTGGGGGGCAGGGACCCAGGTACCTGAACCATCACCTACTGCTTCCCAGGGTGTGCATTAGCAGGCAGCCGGAACTGAGAGCAGAGCCTGGATTCTAACCTGAGTGATTGGATATGGGATGCCGGCATCCCCTAAGCAGCATTTTTAACTGCTAGGCCAAACATCTGCCCCAGGACTTTCTTAGGTGTCAGCTAGAGCTCTGATTCCTGTGGGACCTTCAGTGTTCACAAAAAGAAAAGGGACAAGACGCCTTCTGTAGCTTGTGTGGTCTCATCCAGGGAAAAGTCATGGTTTGCAGTCTTCATTTGAAATAGTAAAAATAGCTTGTGAGTTTCCTTTCTACCTTGTTAGAGGCCCAGTGCGCCCATGGTCGGAGCTCGTGTAGCAGGCTGGGTGCTGCAGAGTCACATCCCGTGTCATTCTCGCCTGTCCTTGGGGCTTCAGTCCTTACACTGTGATAAAGGTGGAGAGACAGAGGCCAAGGTTGTAGTCTCTAGCCTTCTCCATGACCTTTCATTCACCTCCTTAAAATGGGAGTTAGGTTTTGGCTGGGAAAACCAGGGAAGGGTGGGGGGAGTGTACTTACAGGCTCTGGGGCGAGGTGGCTGACGGGTAACTCCGGGTTTTCTCATGGCTGGGGGTTTGTTTTCTTGGCAGAATGTTTTAGCTGGTGCCTTGTTTGGGCCATGGCTGGGGCTTTTGCTGTGCTGTGTGTTGACCTCAGTGGGCGCCACGTGCTGCTACCTGCTCTCCAGCGTTTTTGGCAAACAGCTGGTGGTCTCCTACTTTCCTGATAAAGTGGCCCTGCTGCAGAGGAAGGTAAGGACAGGGGCACATCTGAGGGCTGGGCCCCCGGTGTCACCTCATGGCCCCGAGGGGAGTGAGGAACAAGATTTCCCACAGTGCTCTGCCCTGCCAGGGGAGGTCCTTGGGGTCCTTTGATGGCTCAGGAGGCACATCGCACTTGCATCATTACCAGCTCTGTGACTTTGGGCAAGCGCATGACTTCTCTGGTCCTCAGGTGGACAGTCCCTACCATGGAGGGCTGTTGGCAGAGCTGGGAAGAGAACATGTAAGTGTCTGGCACGGTCTGGGCACCAGCAGGTTTCCTATACCGGGGAACCCTTTCCGCTTCCTAATGGCCTTGTCCTTTTTGCCTGCAGGTGGAGGAGAACAGAAACAGCTTGTTTTTTTTCTTACTGTTTTTGAGACTGTTCCCCATGACACCGAACTGGTTCTTGAACCTCTCTGCCCCGATTCTGAACATCCCCATCGTGCAGTTCTTCCTCTCGGTTCTTATCGGTAAGAGTTGCTGATGCGTGTTGAGCTGGAGTCTTCAGAGCTGTCCTGTTGGGGGATGCCTGCCCATCAGCCACCTGGGCACGTGCTGCCTCCGAGAATACAGGCTCACCGGGAGCACCTGTAAGTCTTAGGACCCACAGGAGTTTTCCTGTTTACAGGTCCACTCAGGCTGGAACATGAAGATACTTTTGGAATAAATAGTGTTCATTCTGCAGCTGTAGTTAGTGCCTATTTTGTGCCAAGCATTGCACTAGGCACTGGGGTCACTTATGTGACCCTCACGGCTTGGCCCATAGGAAGTGCTCAGTGAATGCTAGCTGGAAGAGCAGGTTGGAAGGAGGTTATGAGCTATGAGTTTTGGATGGGCCAGAAGAAAGAGCAGAGCAAGGGACCTCCTGTGTGGCTGTGGCCCCTGTTTTGTTTAAGCTGTGCCTTGGAAAAGCTGACACCAGTGAAGTTCCTTTGTGCCCTTTAGCCATGGCATGTCCTTCAGCAGGTTACAGACTGGGAGTAGAGCGGTTGCTCAAAATGTGGGCCTTTACCAGCATGGTGAGGTCAGGGGTCTTGTGGAGAACCTAGATTCTGGGGCCTGCTGCACACTGACTAAATCAGAACCTTGGGAGTGGGATCTTGAGAATGTGCTTTTTAATCCCTACACAGTGGTTCTCAAACATTGCTGTTAAAAATCACGTGGGCATTTTTTATGAAGATTTATTTTTGGCCGGCGCCGTGGCTCAACAGGCTAATCCTTCGCCTTGCGGCGCCGGCACACCGGGTTCTAGTCCCGGTCGGGGCGCCGGATTCTGTCCCGGTTGCCCATCTTCCAGGCCAGCCCTCTGCTGCGGCCCAGGAGTGCAGTGGAGGATGGCCCAAGTGCTTGGGCCCTGCACCCCATGGGAGACCAGGAAAAAGCACCTAGCACCTGGCTCCTGCCATCGGATGAGCGTGGTGCGCCGGCCGCAGCGCGCCGACCACGGCAGCCATTGGAGGGTGAACCAATGGCAAAGGAAGACCCTTCTCTCTGTCTCTCTCTCTCACTGTCCACTCTGCCTGTCAAAAAAAAAAAAAAAAAAAAAAAGATTTATTTTTATTTATTTGAAAGGCAGAGCTACAGAGGTGGGGGGGAGGGGTCTTCCATCTACTAGTTCATTCCCCAAATGGCCACAATGGTCAGAGCTGGGCCAGTCTGAAACCAGGAGCCAGGAGTTTCTTCCAGGTCTCTCACCTGCGTGTAGGGGTCCAAGCGCTTGGGCCATCTTCCACTGCTTTCGCAGGTATATTAACAGGGAGCTGGATTGGAAGTGGAGCAGCCAAGACTTGAACTGGCACCCATATGGAAATGCCAGCGCTGCAGACAGAGGATTAACCTACTTTGCCACAGCACCATCCCCAGCTATGTTAGGGCCACACCACATGTCAGATACAAGTCATCATTTCTAGGGTGGGACTCAGGGATCAGCATCTTCTGGAGATTTCCAGGTGGTGCAGGCATTTATTTAGCTTGCTGGGCTGTAGACGGGGTTCTGTTGCAGTCCGCCCAATTAGATGACTTCCGAAGTCTCTCCTCACCTTTGACAATTGTTCGGCCGCCAGAAAGCCACTTACCCCTAATGAGCCACCCGGCCAGACAAAGGGCCTGCGACCGCAGCAGTGTTTCTCAGAGTGTGGGCCGTGGACCGTCTCTGTCAGAGTGGTACAGTGCTGACATCCTGTGTCACCAGGGGCTGTCTCTTTGTGCTAGCAGTAAACCAGCCTCTTCTTTAAGCCTATGGCAAGGGTCACCTTCTCCTAACCCTTCCTTGAAGCACGGAGGGAAGGACATTCAGGTCAGGCCTAAATCTGTAGCTGAGTAGCTGCTATTAATAGGGAATGCCTGAGAGATGGAGAATTTAGATCAGAATGAGATCTACCACAGCCACTTCTGGTCCTATCCGCTTTCCAACAAAGTGCCTCTGCCCCTCCGTTAATTAACAGGAGCTAAAAGCTTGGGGCTTGGGAAGACTCTGGGGACGGCAGTCGTCAGGCTGTGTGACCTTGAGCATGGCGTGACTCATCCCTAGCAGTCTTCCTCTGCCACGGAGGAGTGCGTTGTTAGGGGTCTCAACCAGTTAGTGTCTTGGGCCAGGTGTGGGGAGAGGCTTTTAAAATGCAGGTTCCTGGGCTCTACCCTGACCCAACTAACGAGAATCTGTGGGGTGGAGCCCGAGAATGGGTGTACACAAGGGGACTGCTAGGCAACCAACCTGCGTACCAGATTTTTGGGATCCAGTGGATTTTAAGATCTCTTAAAGACAGTGCAAAATACAAAAGTAGCACTTCTCAGAAACTTAAAAAAATTTTTTTATGCATACTGTAAATCTCAGCAATGGTGCTTTTCTCTGTACTTTGGCCTTGCGTGTTGAGAACCAGATGTGGAGCCCACTTTTAGCTAATGGGTAGCACGGTACATTTTTATACTAATTCTGCACCCTGACTTATTTTACTCTTCTGTACTCGTCTTTCCTATTTAAAAAAAATTTTTTTAAAAAAGGATTTATGTATCTATTCAAAAGGCAGAATGACAGAGAGGGAGCGACAGAAAGAGATCTTCCATCCACTGGTTCAGGACCCAACATAGCCAGGCCAAAGGCAGGAGCCAGAAGCTCTGTCCAGGTCTCCCATGTGGATGGCAGGGACCCAAGTTCTTAACCAGGTGCTCTAGCAGGAAGCTGGATCGTAAGTGGAGGAGTCAGGACTTGAATCGGCACCTGGATATGGGATGCGGGCATCCCAAACAGTGGCCTAACTCAGTGTGCCACAACACCCACCCTTCCTGTTTTAACATTTGTATCTTATTCTGTTGGCATAAAGCATCTCACGTTCTTCATCTGAACAAGGCAGGTATCTGGGAAGTGAGGGAAGGAGGGAAGAGAGGACAGAGGGAAAGAAGTCGTCCAATTAGGGGTCAGGGGTCAGGCCAACAGAATGGAGTCACTGCTCTGAATTCCTTGTACACCTCTGAAATGTTACCTTGCCCGTTTCCCTGCCCCCATAACAGGCTCTTTCCCTTTTTCTTCTCACAGGCTTGATCCCATACAATTTCATCTGTGTGCAGACAGGCTCCATCCTGTCAACCCTGACCTCCCTGGATGCACTTTTCTCCTGGGAAACAGCCTTTAAGCTGCTGGCCATTGCCTTGGTGGCCTTGGTTCCTGGAACCCTCATCAAAAGATTTAGCCAGAAACACCTGCAACTGAATGAAACAAGTCAGGCTAATCACATAAATAGTAGAAAAGTCACGTGATCAGGACTGTCTCCCCGGAACCTGGACTCTAAGGCTTGTTGGTAAGCTAGGTGTGGTCATCTAAGGCCCCTCATTGTGTTTTAAATTACCCTCAAAAGATAGTTTGGACACTGTTCATCTGTGTGCAGTGGCTCAACAGAAAGGACAGAGTGTGCTGTGGACGGTGGACTGTATCAGGTTCTGAGAGCAGCCCTGGGTTAGCAGGATGCTGTGACATGGACGGCCGCTCCATGTTTTTGGCCAACCAGGAACTCTGGCGTGTTGCCTGCCTCTCCCAGCCTTGGGAGAAGCTGCTGACTGTCCTTGTTTAGCCTGCCTCTTTTGCCACGTGATAGGCTGTAGTGACAGAGGTTCTGTTAAGTCCCTGTGGATGACGTGAGCGAGCCCACATCCCTGACAGCACTCAGCGTCTTCTGTTGGTCTCGCAGAGTGTATCTTCTGTCCTTTTTCATTGATGATCTACCTCTCCCATAAGCCGAGGAACCTCCGAGGACTTCCACATGAAGCACACAAGCAGTGATTCCCGTGATGCTCCTGTGTTCAGTTGCACTGATGTTACTGTGTATGTCAAATCTCATGGTTGCATGTTCTGACAATGCCAACAGGCTATTAAATATGAATGGAGCAAATTCTGTATGCTATGGGTGTGTTCTGGAGAAATTCTTACCAGCTGCGTGGGACAGGGCCCCTGATTCTCCTGAACCTGTACCTTGTCTGAGCATGCTTTCTGCACGGGACTCCCTTCTTTACCTCCTGCTAAGGAGAACGGATTCAATACTCTAGGCTGTCGGCAGGGTACCCCTCTGAATGTTTGTCATTTCCTAAGAATAAATGAGGACTAATTTTATTTTATCTTTGAACCCATGAAGACAATTGCTCTGATAACATTGTGTTGTATCTTAATCACTTGAAGCTTTCATTGCTTGCCATGGTTGCAGCATTGAATTGGCACAGACCTGGGTTATTGTTTCCAAGGACAGATGGACCCTGGCACCCGCCTGGACCAGCTCTGTGATCCTGTCCTCTTCAGGAGAAACCTGTGACTTACAGGGCTATTGCTCTTGGGCATCATCTGCTGGGTGTTTCATTTGGGTTGGCCAAGAATTCTGCTGTGGCTTTTATCTGGGCCTCTTTTTCTACATACATTCTTGGGAGTATTCATGCTGCACAGGAAGAATGGACTCCCAGCCAGTCCTTTCTCACAGCAAAGGTTTCATTTTTAAAATGGCTGTTTTTTTTTTAAGATTTATTTATTTATTTGAAAGGTGGAATTACAGAAAGGCAGAGAGAGAGAGAGAGAGAGAGAGAGAGAGAGAGAGAGAGAGAGAGAGAGAGAAAGAAAGTCTCCCATCCCCTGGTTCACTCTCCAAATGACCACAACGGCCACAGCTGGGCCGATTTAAAGCTAGGAGCCAGGAGTTTCTTCCAGGTCTCCAATGCAGGGTCAGGGGCCCAAGGACTTGAAGCATCTTCCACTGCTTTCCCAGGCCATAGCAGAGAGCTGGATTGAAAGTGAAGCAGTCAGGACTCAAATCAGCACCCAGATGGGATGCTGGCACTGCAGGTGGCAGCTTTACCTACTTTGCAGCACCAGACCTTAAAATGGTTTCTTTAAAAGAAGCCTTGATAACAAGAATGAGTGTGTGAATGAGGCAGACTGGGCTTTGAAATCAGTGAGTCTAAGTGTTCTGGAGGAGGGAGGGAGGAGAAGCAAGGGAGTCTTCCACACTTGCAAATGCGTGCCCTTTGCCCTTTTCTGGATCCTTAGATGTGTCTCTCCTCCACGGTTTTGCAACAGTGTGCCTTATTAGTTGTGAGTTTACAGGCAAACTGGTGTCCCAAATAAATGGCAATAAGTATTCTGTAATGAATAAATGGCTATCAATGCTTATTTGTACATGTTATTGACTTTCAGTTACCCTTGCCAGTGAGGATCAGGATCGGCTGAAAAATTACACAACCCAAAATGGTCTTCCCACTCTTAGTAGGCCTCCTCTTCCCAAAATCGTTACAGATTTTTTTTTTAATTATTTTATTTATTTGAAAGTCAGAGTTACAGAGAGAGAAGGAGAGGCAGAGAGAGGTCTTCCATTCCACTGGTTCACTCCCCAAATGACTGCCATGGCCAGAGATGAGCTGATCAGAAGCCAGGAGCCTCTTCCTGGTCTCCCACATGGGTGCAGGGCCCAAGGACCTGGGCCATCTTCCACTGCCTTCCCAGGCCATAGCAGAGAGCTGGATGGGAAGAGGAGCATCTGGGACTCAAATTGGCGCCCATAAAGGATGCCAGCGCTGCAGGCTGGGGCTTTAATTCACTATGCCATAGCACTGGCCACTACAGATTTTTTTAAAATAAAGATTTATTTATTTGAAAGGCAGAGTTAGAGTGAGATCTGCCATCTGTTAGTTCACTCCCCAAATGTCCCCAACAATTAGAGCTGGGCTGATCCAAAGCCAGGAGCCAGGAGCTTCTTCCAGGTCTTCCACACAGGTGCTGGGGCCCAAGCACTTGGGCTGCCCTTCGTTGCTTTCGCTGGCTATTCGGAGGGAGATGGATTGGAAATGTTGCATCCAGCACTGCTACGCCCTGCACCGGCCCCAGCATTCCAGATTTTAATTTTCCTCTTTTCTTCCTCTGTACTCACTTGATGGTGGGGTCACTACACTGAGAACAAGAATGCTCAGGGAAGAAGCAGACTTCCTGTCTAGGCTTTACAGCATTCCGAAGAAGCTATCATAAAAGAAAATGATAGCTATCTATGTTTTGTGGTTGTGCGCCATTGCTGCAGACACCCAGGCTTATGAAGCCTGCCTTTCCCTGAAGTTCTGACGAAGACTGAGACCTGGAGGGCAGCTCTCAGGACCAGCAGTACTTGAGGGAAAGACAGGACCAGCAAATGGTGAGGGACACGTTTTGTTTAATGCCATGCTTTTGTTTGCTTTGATAGTCATTCTTGATCCCATTGCTGTATATTACAAAGAGAGACAGCATCACGGGTGACAACACTGGTGACGGGAACCCAGTACAGGGGACCACGAGGGAAACGGGAAGGAGGTCAGTTTGCAACAGTCACAAAAAAGAAATTCATTTGCTCCAAATGGTAGGGAGTCACATTATGGTAATAAAGAATCAAGGAGGGGCTGGCGCCGCGGCTCAATAGGCTAATCCTCTGCCTGCAGCGCTGGCACACCGGGTTCTAGTCCCGGTTGGGGCGCCGGGTTCTATCCTGGTTGCCCCTCTTGCAGGCCAGCCCTCTGCTGTGGCCCGGGAGTGCAGTGGAGGATAGCCCAAGTGCTTGGGCCCTGCACCCCATGGGAGACCAGGAGAAGCACCTGGTCTTCGGATCAGCGCGGTGCACTGGCCACAGTGTGCCGGCCGCAGCGGCCATTGGAGGGTGAACCAACGGCGAAGGAAGACCTTTCTTTCTCTGTCTCTCTCTCTCACTGTCCACTCTGCCTGTCAAAAAAAAAAAAAAAAAATCAAGGAGGGTGAGAAGTGGTCTCAGGAGGTGGAGCACCACTGGAGTGATACAGGCACTATGGGGCATCTTCCTCATGGCTTGAGCACTCTGGCTTGGGTTCCGCCTGCCCTGCAACCACTGGGGCACCCTGTCTACCAGTCACTGGACAGCAGTCTGGGGCCAGGAGCCTGTGACCGCCGAGTGCTGTGAAGTGGCTCTGGAGAGCAGGCCTGGCATCCTGCCAGCAGCTTCCTTCCAGTGGCTTTGCCATCTGCTTTGAACTGGGTACATGACAGGTTACCAAAGCCTTGACCCAACTCTGTTAGGGTCACCCTGTTTCTCAGAGCAGGGATTTCAGAGCTCCCTGCGTTTGCCTGCGTCCCTGAGAAGTACTCCAGATTCCACAAGATTGCTCCTCCTAGCAGCCTAGTTCATCCCGATTTCAACAGGGGTCTGCAGTATCGGTTGTAATATGCAAACAAGCCCGCTAATACAAGTCCAGTGTGTCTGGTCTGTGAGACTGGTAACACTGGTGTGGGTGTGCTGGCACGTTTGCTCTACAAAATCAGCAAAGAAAAACCTTGCTTCCTGGAAAGGCACTGAGTTCATACTGACAGTACAAGTCGTCTTGTAAAGAGTGTCACGTTGCTTTTGGTCTATTAGTTGTACAGGGTCTAAGGTGGAAACAAGTAACTGGGACTCACTGTTCTGTTTGTATAAGGTGAGGGAGGAACACGTTCGTTCAACATAAGCGATGTGAATGAAGAGAATATTTTGCAATTCAATTCATCAGTGATTGGTGATTAATCAGTTGGAGTTGGATTTCCAGAAGGTAGAGGGAAGTGGTCCTGACAGCTCTGTGGGCTCCATAAGGAGAATGCTGGCGTGAGCCTGTCATTCCCCCATCAGGGCTAACTCAAGGCCTCAGACCACCTTTGGAAACTAATCATGAGGTCAGGGCAGGGATGGGAAATGGATTTTCCTGTCCACCAGTTGCAGCTGAATGTTAATTGCTCTTCCCAAAGCTGTGAGGTGAAAGGTTCTGAGGCTCTGTCTGCTCAGCAGGAAAGAAATGATGCTCAGTAAATAATGTTGGTCTTGGGTGCTTGGGGTTGGGGTGGCTTGTGGTGATATTTTGGTTTCTGGCTTAGTGGAAAAACAAAACAAACACATTACACTATGGAGCAGGGCACTGGATTCCAAATATTCTATTCTGGAGAAGTGAGGTCCAGGAACTTCAAGAAGGAATGTGTTGGGGCTGGCACTGTGGCTCAGCAGGTTAATGCCCTGGCCTGAAACACTGGCATCCCATATGGGCGCTGGTTCTAGTCCCGGCTGCTCCTCTTCTGATCCATCTCTCTGCTATGGCCTGGGAAAGCAGTGGAGGATGGCCCAGGTCCTTGGGTCCCTGCACCCATGTGGGAGACCCGGAGGAGGCTGCTGGCTCCTGGATTTGGATTGGCGCACTTACGGCTAATTGGGGAGTGAACCAGCGATGGAAGACCTCTCTCTCTCTCTCTCTGTGTGTCTCTCCTTTCTCTATGTAACTCTGACTTTCAAATAAATAGATCTTAAAAAAAAAAAAAAGGAATGTGTTAAGAAAAAGAAAAAAAAGATTGAGATATAAAAGTGTGGAAAAAAGGAGAGCAACTCATGTGGTCGCTAAGGAGGCATGTGCACTGAAAGGATGGTGGTGCTGCGCAGCAGGGAGGGCACCAGGAAAATCCAAAACCATCACATCTGTCACTTGAGGTGGGACAGGGTAATAATTAACACAATGAGGTGCGGAAGTAGATGTCTAGTGCTCATTAAATCCTGTTAAATATGTCCTTCAATGTAGAAGAATGGATCGGCTGATTCTAAAGTTTTTAAGTATGCAAACTTCAAGCAGGCCACGCCAAGTCCTCTCTCAACAGAGCCAGCTTCTTCCTGCTTCTGAGCAAGAGTGCCCCACAGTCTTGCAGTCAGCTCCAAACTTTGGTGGTGACAGAGCCCCTCACAGTTGCAAAGTGGATGCAGGCTTCTCAGTCCTCGTGCTGATCAATTCTGAGAGCAACTGTTATTTGGAAGATCTGAGCTAGAAAGAGATGGAAATCAGAACCAAATGCCCATCTGCAACACAAATCTAAACTCATCTTGCAGACAGTCAAAAACAATGCTAAGTGAGTGTGGGCACTGGTGCATTTGACAGGACTGAAGAATGAGCTCTTAAATTCCCTGAGCTCTTGATTCCACACTCTTCAGAGGCCTGTGGAGTTCTTCTCAAGGAAACAGGTATCCAGTCAAGCTCTTCCGCATCACCCGAGGCAGGCAGTGAAGGACAAGCTAGGCTAGAGGAGGTATTTTCCCTGTTTAACCTTGACTCAGGATACTTCCTTCTCTGACACCTCTAGTCAATGCTATTCAAAAACTGTGCTCCAGGTGGACCTTATTCAGATCTTGGCTATGCACTGAATGCCTGAAGATTCAACACTCTCGACTACCTAACACGATCATATAGTTAATCCAGATAAGGCAGAATTAGCATGATAGCCAACTTTAAAAAACAGATGGAAGTTAGGAGTTAAAATGGGTGGGTTTTGTAGGCAGACCATTGCTACAAGGTATAAGAATGCAAATGACCTTCAGGTCTTCTCTGTTGCCACTAAAGGTGAGAAAGAACAGGACACACTCAAGTGTACTGACACTTGTGTTTTATGTTGGACTAGAAGAGGATATGGAGTTGTAGCATCTCCATTCCAAGGAGTCATGAACCAGAGAGATGCCCACAATACACGTGATCTGCATGGATGGAAAATGTGGCCTCCCAAGGTGCTCTCCAGCCTTATGATCCTCATGTGGTACAGGTCTCCTCTGGAATTTCTTTAGTATTGTTATGGATGACAACACAGCTAGGTGTTTTATGTCACATATTTATGCCATGTACATTATATAAATGTATTATTAATATATATGAGCATATGTATGTATTCTTTTTTGACTCTTCCTGCTACTCCCAACTAGGAGAGAAAAAATTGGTTTTGTGGGCTTTGGCAGGAAGGAGATCAAAAACTATACTCTTAATTCTCACGACCAATCCAGGAGCTCCATGCGGAAACTCTCTGGGTCTCTCCCCTTCAGGGTGTTAAATAATTCTCTTTTGCTTCCAGTGTAGTCCCATGATTTTATTCTTAGGAAACTTGGGAAAGTATACAGCTTTTGAACTACTTGTCCATCCACTCAGTCATCTGCCCGCTTAGGAGCTTTCATGGTCAAGTCAAAATTACAATGTGTTCTCTGGGCTTCAGGGCGGGACACACATCCTCAGATGATTGTTGCTGGACACAGAAAATTAGGGATTACAGCTCAGATGAATACCAGGGAGCTCCCCAATGGCAGTTCCATTTTCATTCCTTCATTAAAATCATGAAATCCATTGTAATTCATGGTTAGCAATAAACACAATCATTGTGTTACATCGTAAAACACACCTTCTGGTCTACAGAAAATGAGAATGATAATATAAAATAACAATAATAATGTCATAACTTAAGATCATTCATGTAGTCCAGCTACAGAATTTATACAAAATGGAATAATTTAATGCAAACAATACTGTCCTCTGTATAAGTTACACATTTTCCTTCATCCTACCTAGATGCTATAAATTATAGACACTACATTTTAAATCAATGTCTCAACAAAAAGTGTAAACAAATGGAGGGATCAGACAAGTGAAAGGAACTGCTCTCCACTCCCTCCTGCCTTTCCTTTTTGGCTGATGCGGTCAGTGGAACCGGAGGAGGGGCAGCATGTTTACCTGCACGGGAAATGCCTGAATACCTGAATGTGCAAGTCTCCCCTAACTTCCAGCATGATGTGCCATCAGAGCTTCAAGAGTCTACGGAGGTCGTTTGACAGTGACCTGTCGTGCAGAGACAGCAACGAGGTCCACGTGGGTTTGTAGAGAATTCTAGTTAAAATTTTCCTTTAAGCCAAGGTGCTGTGGAGTACCTTGGGATGCTTTTCTGAGTCTGTGACCCTGGAGACAGGAAGGACCTCCTCGCGCTTGGGACAATGTACAGTCTTTCCAATCCCTGCTTGGCTTCAGTTGTTCTTTCCACAAATTTCCAAATCCAGTTATCCAAAAGCGATTTTGATTCAGAGTGAAGTAAAATGTATTTTGCAAGTAGTATTTAACAAAAATGCTATTGTGCTGGGAAAGGGTTTGGTTGCTTTTCTAAGCTGCCTAGCTTGCCTTTATTCTGACAGTGATGGTCAGTCACTAAAGCTTCAGGACAGAATGAGTTATTGAATAAAAACAAAGGAGGGTTTGGGCGTGGACACAGATGGACATCCTAGCTGCCTTCAAAGGCTGTTCTGCTGCTTCAATCAAAATGACTCCAGCAGACAGCACTGAGCCCTCCTGAGGATATATTTTTACAAATTCTACAGTTGCTTTTCTAACACTGTTGCAAATGTTCTTTTTCCCTATCCTTTTCTCCTCAGAACCCCCCCCAACCCTTTTTCCTAAAGGAAGTGGCTAACAGGTGGAAAGGACATAAGCTACAAGAAAGTGGCACGTGAATCTAAAAGATCAACACATTGGTCAAGATAACACATTGGTCAAGGTAGTGACAGTGACAGCATTAACAAGGGGAGTATTCGCCAAGGACTATCTGCAAGCCTCACTACCAAATGCTGCTTAAAAACTTGAAAATGAAATCAGCTTCCACATACACAGTTTGTTTCCGCCCACAGGAAGCACACGCCCTCAAAGACCGTGGGTGTAAGCATGCTCACCCAACTTCTCTAGATCATGTCCATCCTCCACCTGGACAAGCTGTTTGCACTGAATGTGATCTGTTCACAAGTTACCTGCCTTTCTTTTGTCCTTCACAAGCTAAAATGTTCAGTAGGTCTTGCTCTGGCTCTTCTGCCATCACTTATGGCCAAGGAACTGGTCCCCTGTTGAAGCAGCAATAGTACCTCCCAGCCCCACAAATTCCAAACGATGTTGTTCCTAAATTCCACTTCTTTCCATTGTTTTTCTTTTTTTTTTTCAAGAAATTATTGTGTCTCTCTATATATCATATATAGTTCACTCTTTACAGTATAAAGTGTTAAAATGTCAAAAATAAATATCAATGTTACAGTAGCTAGAATATTCAATAAAATAGATCCCTGCCATTCTTGATTGAAATGTTCAGTGAGACAATTTCACTTGGGCATTTTTCTCCAGAGATTTGCGAAGTCTCATGTTCCTGTTATTGCAGCTTGTTTCTAGGGGTAGTGAAGACGGGCAGCTCCCTTCCCAGGCAAAAAGCGGGGAGAGGGTGGGCGGAGCCTGGGGGTGGGGCGGGTGTGAACCGCCGCGCGGGGGAGCTTCAGGACCGGCTGCTTCTTCGTTACCAGGTGGCGGAGCTGTAGGGTTTGTTGGTCCTCACCGTGGCATCGGAGCACTCCCCGTCTGAAGAGTCACAGTCCGATTCTTCAAACTGCATCGGGTTCTGCAGAGCCAAGACAAAATAGGGTCACTCAGTGTGCACGGACCGCGTGCCTCGCCCGCGACGGGAAAACGCGACCCCGCGCGGTGCTTGTGAGAGGCGCGGGGCGGCGCCGACGCCCCCTTTCTCGGGTTCACAGTGCTGGGCCCCGGGGCGAGGGCTCTGTGTCTGGTAATTCACGTCGTCCTTGCAGGAACCCCGGGAGACCGGTGCTGTCACCGTCCCCGTGCTACAGAGAAGGAGCCTGCCCTGCGGAGCCCCGGGAGCGGCCACACGTTGGGGCAGGGTCGGAGTCCGCCTACCGGCACGCGCTGTCCCGCCTGGCCTGAACGTCCGCCCTCGCGTGCCTCGCAAGCCGTGGGGCCGGGAGCCGGTGAGGCTGAAATCAGCCCCGGACGCGGCGGCCTGCGGCCGAGGCCGCCCTCCCTCCGCCCACTTTCTCCCGCCGGAGCGCGAGGGGAGCGGAGGGGAGGGCGTCGCGAGGACACGGCCCGGGGAGCGCCCACCTCGTAGCCCCGGTCGTCGGCGCACAGCTTGCCCAGGGACATCTGCGTATTCACGCGGCGCACGGCGCACTCCTTGTCCGAGAGGCCGTCCGAGTGTGAGGAGATGTCGATGGGGATCTCGGGCGTCTGGGACAGCAGGTCGTCCAGCTGCTCGGCCAGGCGGCCCTCGAGCCTGCCGGCCGGCTCCTCGGCGCTGTTCGAGTGGTCACTGGTGTTTCCCTCCTCTCCGTCAGACACGGAGAAATTCTCGGAGCTGAAGGTGGAGTACGACTGGCAGCTGCTGATGCAGCGGTGGGGCCTGGAGGCACGAGAGGGCAGAGGCACTTAATCACGGGCCGCCGCCTTCCAGTCTGAAACCCCCACCCAGACCCCGGCACAGGAGAACCTAGTTTTCAAGCAGTGCGGAGGGGCTGTGGGCCCACCGCTCCCCGCACGGACGTCCAGGGTGTCTGTGTCTGTTCCAAGACAGCGCTTGCCAGAGGTGAAGTTTAATGAAGCCGGCAGAGTGCGGTCAGAATCAAATAGGTGGCTTTATAAGATTTCTGGGCCGGTTAAGCCGCCACCTGCCGCACCGATGTTTTGTGTCTGAGCGAAGGCTCACCGCCCAGCTGCTCTGCTTCAGATCCAGCTCCCTGCAAGTGCACCTGGGAAAGCAGCAGGATATGGCCCGGGTCCTGGGGGCCCGCCACCCACCTGGGAGACCCCGGTGGAGTTCCTGGCTTCATCTTGGCTCACCCTGGCGGTTCGGCCTTTTGGGAAGTGAACCAGTGGTTGGAAGACATTCTCTCTCTTTCTGAAACTCTGAGTTTCAAAATAAGTAAGTAAATCTTAAGGGGGGAAAAAAAAAAAAGGAAGAAGAGTTCTGTCTCTCCGTCTTTGACTTGCATGCATGGAGGGAAAGTGGCCATCAGCAGAGCGGGAAGAGCCAACCGAATCTGCTGGCGTCTTGATCTGGGGCTTCCCAGTCTCCAGAACCACAAGAAGTCTTGCTTGGGCCGCCCAGTCCGTGGTGAAGCCTGCAGCGACTATGTGTTTGTGTAACTAAACAGCACGCCCCAGAGCTGATGCCGATCACTGGTCTTTGAAAAAACCCAGCTAGTCTAATCACACTCGGCACAGGTATGCACAGTGCCCAGA
Source organism: Sylvilagus floridanus (assembly GCA_949820135.1). Lineage (NCBI taxonomy): Eukaryota > Metazoa > Chordata > Mammalia > Lagomorpha > Leporidae > Sylvilagus > Sylvilagus floridanus. Next base: position 91,844,937 of record OX463244.1, on the reverse strand, counting down.
TGTTTGTGTGAAATGAGGTTTCTTATTCAGACTGTCATAGATTCTCACAGTGAGAGATTTTGAGATTCACTGGTCTAATTTCCCAAATGAGAAAACTGGAGCCAGAGAAGGGAAGTGGCTTGTTCGAAGCCGCCATGTCAGAGAAGGCATGGGCCGGGCCTACTAATGTCCTGATCAGGGTCCTTCTCTGGCCCCCAGACTGCCCCAGCTACACTTCCTAGTGCCCAGTGTGTACGGAGTGTGGCCACCCTGGAAGGCCACGTGTCTTTTTAACCGCTGAAATGAGCTGGGAAGCAGCGTTCATTGCAGCTAGCTCTGCCCAGCCAGTTGCTGGTACCTTCCGGTTTACACTGGGCTGTAGTCAAAGCTCCTAAGAAGAGAATTTCCAAAAGTTTCTCATTGCTCCCCCATTGTTTACAGGTAGCTTAGTAAATATGAATGCTGTTAGCTTACACTAATTTAAAACAAAATAATGAAAAGAAGACGGTTTCTTCCGCCATTGCCCTGTCTTTCTGTATTTCCTAGTACGAGCAGTTCTGCTGCCCAGGCCAGGTGGTGGGGAAGAGTGGGAAAGAGAGGCTGGCGAGCCCAGATAGAGGAAGCCCTGTGGGAAAGAAAAGTTGAAAGTGGGCCTTGCACAGGTTCTCAAGGCTGGTAATCCAGAAGGGAGAGGAGGAGAATATTATGACTTAAAAAGCAAAATCATGAAGTAAAAACGTAAATGGAATTTACATTCACCCAAAACTACCAAAAGTTTATGAGCCCCTTGAGTGTTTCGGGAATTCCTGTTTGAGGGCAGGTGCACAGACCCTCCTGGGAGATTCTTACAGCCTTAGCCTTACACGGTAAAGACAGAATGTCAATTAGCAGAAAAGGCCTCCTGGGAGGGGAACTACCTTTCCCACTTCTAAGAAGGGGCATCTTTCATTCTAGAAGTAAAAGGAGGTGCTCTTCCTTTAAGAATGCCAGCAAATGTTTTACTGTTAGCTAAGCCAGAAGGTATCTCTTTTTAAAATTTTATGTACTTGTTTTTGAGAAGCAGAGAGATAGGGAGACAGAGGGAAAGAGAGAGAGAAAGAGAGAGACGTACTCTCATCCACTGTTTCATTCCCCAAGTACCTGCAATGGCTGGGCTCAGCCAAGAGCCAGGAACTTAATTCTAGTCTCCATGTGGTGGCAGGGACCCAACTACTTGAGCCGTCTACTACTGCCTCCTTCCCAGAGTGTTCATTGGCCGGAAGCCATGATGAGGAGAACAGCCAGGACTAGGGCCCAGGTGCTCCAACATGAGCCATGAGCATCCCAAGCAGTATCCTAACTATGAGGCCAAACACTTAACCCTGGAGGCTATTTCCAAGGCTGGGTTAAAGGAGGACTCAACATTCAACTAATGTAATCATGCTTAGGTTTGCATAAAATCCAAGGCATGGGGAGTGCTGTGAGTTGAACTGTCTGCCCCTCCACCCCCTGCGTTTCCTATGTTGAGGCCCTAACTCCCAGTGTCACTGTATGTGGAGACAGGTCTTTAGGAGGTAGCTAAGGTTAAATGAAGTTATCAGGGTGGGACCCTAATCTGGTAAGGCTGGGACCTTACCAAGAAGAGAACCCCCTGACTGCCAACCATGTGAGGGCCCAGTAAGAAGGTGGCTGTGTATAAGCCAGGAAGAGCCCTCACCAGGAACTGCATTATTTGCAACCTTGATCTTGGACTTACCAGTCTTCAGAACTGTGAAAGAGTAACTTCTGTTTCAGCCACCCATTTTTTTTTTTTTTTTAAATAGCAGCCTGAATAGGCTAACACAGGGAAGTGCAGTAAAATAGATAAAATTACTGATAAGCATCATGGCTGTTGTTTACAAATGGCCCTCTGCATTTTCAATTGAATCTGTGCTCATGCTCCTCATCTTGAAGTTCCTATGAAGTGCATTTTGATGAACAAGGCTCTGCTGTGCATAACCAACTGCCAAAGTGTGGCAGTGGAGAAACATGGACTCAGGGGCCTGGCAGAGGACCTGTGATTGAACAGGTGTAGCCAGCCCAATTCCATCATTTCACTGAAAGCCATCGTGTGTTTGTTGGTTTTACCTCTGTCTTCGTGGAAATTCAACTTCACTATCTACTTCCCCTTCTTCTTCTGAGGAGTCATCCCCACTCTGAGGAGAACAAGGAGAAAAGAGTTTATTTAAACATCGCTCCCTCTCATCCCTATCCCCCAGTACCTGCTAAAAATTTAATTAGCATCAAAAGGCACTTGGCAGTAGCTTGATGTGTGTCACCTTTAGTCATACATATCCTTATTTACTCATTTAGCAACTTTTCCTGGTTGTTCATTATGGTAGGCCTTGGGAGACATACAGAACTCTGTGAGACTTTACCTGAGCCCTCGGGGAGACAAATATTCCATGACAGGGTGAGGGAAGCTCACCATATTCCATGGAGAGGGAAGCTGGAGAGGAGGTCTTGGGGGAAGTCTCATTGCTACTGGGGGTCCCAGCTCTGTCTTAGAAATTCCACCAGGAGGCCGGCGTCGTGGCTCAACAGGCTAATCCTCCGCCTTGTGGCGCCGGCACACCGGGTTCTAGTCCCAGTTGGGGCGCCGGATTCTGTCCCGGTTGCCCCTCTTCCAGGCCAGCTCTCTGCTGTGGCCCGGGAGTGCAGTGGAGGATGGCCCAAGTGCTTGGGCCCTGCACCCCATGGGAGACCAGGAAAAGCACCTGGCACCTGGCTCCTGCCATCGGATGAGCGCAGTGCGCCGGCCGCAGCACGCCGGCCGCGGTGGCCATTGGAGGGTGAACCAACGGCAAAGGAAGACCTTTCTCTCTGTCTCTCTCTCTCACTGTCCACTCTGCCTGTCAAAAAAATAATAATAAAAAAAAGAAATTCCACCAGGAAGTGGCCTTCCAGTTCTTCAAAGCCCAGCAACTCCCCTGTTACATACTTCTTCACTAATGTTATGGTGATACTAAGATATATATTCTTTGAGGGTCAGACCATGTCTTGTATTTGTATTGTATTCCTTATGCCACCATGAATACAATACTGCACACAAAAGAGATACTTATCCGCACAAATACATATATATATATCTATATGTATATATGTATATATATGTGTATATATACATATAGATATATATGTATATATCTATATGTATATATACATATATATGTGTATATATATCTATATGTATATAGATATATATAAAGAGTTATTATTTGCCATTTTAAAAAAAGGGGTGCCTACTGCAGTTTTACTGAGTCAGCGTGCTGGCAGGGATAAGGGAGCTCTGGCTGAGACATGTAAGGTCTCACGATAGGTCCTTGGTTGGTCAGGAAGGTCCTGTAAGTGTCCCAACTGAGAATATGACATATTTTACAAAGATCTCATCTCACAACAAGGGCATAGGGAGAGCAGCTTCATGTGACAGCAACTGTTCTCCTAACCACAGCACCACGATGCGCTGGCTCTCCTTCTTGTGCAGTGGGTAACTGGGTCCAAGTAACTCTACTGAGGGTGGGGATAATTCACCTATCTAAAAATCAGTTCTAAAACATCATGACTCTTACTCATTTGTATTCTGATATGCTTTTTTGAACGGGAAAGATACAAGATGGAGTTACCCTATCTGCTGACATGAGTGTCATCCTAGAATACCCAGGGGAGTGTATCTTGATAAAGGGAAGCTGAGCTGCAATGGGGGAGAGCTGTCCTAATGAGGCTGAGGCTGGGCCCTGTAGACCTACAGATGGCACCAAAGTGGCATCAGGTTGGTTCAAAGATTCATGTTCCTTGGGACAGTCTGGGGAATGGGTAACTGATAAAGGGTGTGGGGTTTCTTTCTGGTGTGATGAAAATGTTTTAAAATCGGTTGTGATGGCTGCACAACACTGCGGATAAAAGCATTGAATTATATACTTTAAATGGAAGGATTTGATGGTATGCCCCTTATATCCTAATAATGTCATAACCAAAAACACACATTACTGGCCATAGTGGTAGGGGAGGTAAGAGAAGCAATCAGCCCAAATCAGCTGCTATCACTTGAAACACAATGTAACCTCTGGGGACGCTCAGGCACTAGCAGCAGCAGCTATAGAGGAAGAAATACAATTCTGAGGCAACGACCTTCAGCTTCAACTTCATTTTTACCAAATGCCTAGTTTACCAAAAAGATACGCATTGACATTCTAGATCCTTTCACGCTTTCAACTTAGTTGCAGATGAATAACACTGATGAGATGAATCAAGGCTTAGAATCCAGTAGGTGTTTACCATGTTCTAAGCAGTTTTCACCCATAATCTTATTTTCTGACTCACTAGCGAATGAACACACATTTTTGGAAGGCTGTTTGCGGGTCAGGCCTGTTCTAAATGCTTTATGTGCATTTGCTCATTTAATCTGCATAACAACCAATGAGGCAGAGTCCATTTACAGGCCCATTTTATGGACAAGGAAATCAAGATTCATAAGGGTACTACTTGTAAATCTTTTAAAAAAATTTTTAAAAAAGGAGGCCGGCACTGTGGCACAGTGGGTTAAGCCGCCATCTGCACTGCCAGCATCCCATATCACTGGTCCGAGTGCTGGCTGTTGCACTTCCACTCCAGCTCCTATTAATGCTCCTGGGAAAGCAGTGGAATATGGTGCAAGTGCTTGGACCCCTGCCAACATGTGGGAGACCTGGAAGAAGCTCCTGGTTGCAGATCGGCCCAGCTCCGCATCGGATGGCAGACCTCTGTATACATGTACTCGGTGGAAGGACCTGACTTCGCACTAAGATCTACCTGACTCCCACAATGGTGGACTGGCTCCCAGCTATGAGGTGCCAGGCAGCCAGTGCATGGGGTCATGATGCTTATTAATAAAGGCATCTTTATTAATTTTTATTTTTTATTCATCTTTTAATTTTTATTCATCTTTATTAAACTTGCTGGGTCATGATGCTTATTAATAAAGGCCATGTTTCCCCAAGTATAACATGCAGAAAGTAAATTCTGTGGGGGGACTTACTAGATGTTATTTTAAAAAGCTGCACAAATAGGCGAGGGAAATGTTGGATTAAACAAGCTGACCACAGGGTTTCTCAAAGCCCGTGATTTGTTCATGTGCACGAGGAACCTCCAAGAGGGGACAGAGAATACTGCTTCTCAAACTTGTTTCATAACGGGAGCCTTCCTTCCTGCAACACTCCTCAGGACCAGGGCTCTAGGGTAACGGTTGCCAAACTGTGTTGATCACACATCCCCAAAGTACGGCTATCTGGCTATAAAGTAATACCCCTTTCAATCATTGCCCTGGTTCTGCAGTTCCCAAAGGTCATTCCCTGGTCCCTCCCGTAAGCAGTGTGGAAAGCAAGTATTTAAAAGAGACTTCTATTTATGTTATTATCTCATCCGTTTATAAAACATGTCCTTTGTATGTCCCTTGTATAACGTGCATAGAATGACAGGCTCTGGTATTCTCTGAAGGCACGACACCGATTACCCTTGTCATGATACCTTACCTTCTGCAGGGGCCTTGTTTTTCGAGGTAGCACTGGGGGGGTCATGTGATGAGGGGTGCCAAGTGATGAGGCAGACCCACAGCCATCAAATTCATTTTCTTCCCTTTTCTCAGGACCCTGGGCATTTTCCGAGAGGGGATTATGTGCTGGTGACTTGGAAAAGTTGGGGCTCCTCCCCACTGGCTCAGTGGTGGGTGTGTCTAAGGACCCACACTGTTCAGGCCTGCATTGGAGGTAAGGGTCATATGGGTCAGCCTGACAGCAGCCCCAGGGGCCAGGCTGGCCCTGGTCGGGCTCAGAGTTTCTCCAGCAGTCTGCTGCCATGGCTGTGGAGATGAGGTCAGGGCTGGAGCCTGGCATCTGTCTCTGAGCATGGTTGCTGAGTGGGCTCCGCAGGGCTGCTGCTGGGCCGAAATACCTCAGGTTGTTGGCGCAGGTTGCAATGTCCTGTCCGTGCATATTGAGTCTGGGGTGGGGGCTCTGAGACAAGGCAGGAGGGGGCTGCTGGTATTGCTGCTGCAGAGGGCCATGGTGATGGACAGAAGGGTGTTGGGACTCGTCTTGCGGCAGGGAGGAGGTGGGATGGGGGGAATTCTCCTGGGCTGGCTGCGCTTTCAAGATGGCTGCAAAGTCACTGTGGCTGCCTCGGCTGTTCCCGCGGCGGTGCCGTGGTTTGCTCCGATATCGGCTCTTGCTGCTTGAGGTGGACATTTTGGGACTTCCGGACAAGGGGGATGCAGTAGGAGCTACTTCAGCACTGGGGATACCTTCAGATCTCAACAGATCTGGCCTGTAGAAAGAATAGGTTTAGTATTATACACATTCAAGTTTGAAGACATGTATTCCAAGCCTTAAAATACATACACCCTTTGAATGCGCAGTCACAATTACAGGGATTTATCCAGTGAAGATAACAGATGTGCACAAAGATATACATTTGATGATGTTATATTATGTTATTGCTTAAAATAGCAAGATGGTGGAAACAACCTAAATATCCACTAATGGGAGATTTCCTTTATATCTTTTGTTTTTTATTCTGTGCCTCCCTCTCTCCCTACAGGGTAGAATTAAAAATCTTTCTCTATCTTTTTTATCTTTCTTTTTTTTTCTTTTTCTTTTTTTGACAGGCAGAGTGGACAGTGAGAGAGAGAGACAGAGAGAAAGGTCTTCCTTTTGCCGTTGGTTCACCCTCCAATGGCCGCTGCACTGCGCTGATCCGAAGCCAGGAGCCAGATGCTTCTCCTGGTCTCCCATGGGGTGCAGGGCCCAAACACTTGGGCCATCCTCCACTGCACTCCTGGGTCACAGCAGAGAGCTGGCCTGGAAGAGGGGCAACCGGGACAGAATCCAGTGCCCCGACCAAGACTAGAACCTGGTGTGCTGGCGCCGCAAGGTGGAGGATTAGCCTATTGAGCTGCGGCGCTGGCCTTTTTTTTCTTTATTTTTAAAAGATCTTATTTATTCAAAAGAGTGACAGAGAGAAAAAGAGACATACAGAGAGAGAGAGAAAGAGATCTTCCATCTGTTGGTTCACTCCCCAATTGGCCTGAATGGCCGGAGCTGTGCCAATCTGAAGCCAAGAGCCAGGAGCTTCTTTCGGGTCTCCCATGCGGGTGCAGGGACCCAAGGACTTGAGCCATCTTCTACTGCTTTCCCAGGCCATAGCAGAGAGCTAGATAGGAAGAGGAGCAGCTGGGACTCAAACCAGCGCACACATGGGATGTTGGCACTGCAGGCGGCGGCTTTACCTGCTAAGCCACAGTGCCAGCTCCTCTTGTTTTTTTTTTTTTTTTTTAAGATTTATTTATTTATTTAAAAGGCAGAGTTACAGAGGTGGGGAGAGAAAGACGGAGAGACAGCAAGGGGGGGGGGGGGAATCTTCTATTCACTGGTTCACTCCCCAAATGGCTGCAATGGCCAGGGCTGGGCTAGGCCAAAGCCAGGAGCCAGGAACTTCATCCAGGTTTTCTCCATAGGTGGTAATGGCCCTAGCACTTGAGCCATCCTCTGCTGTTTTCCAAGGCCATTAGCATAGAGCTGGATAGGAAGTAGAGAAGCTGGGACAAAAATCAACGACTATATGAAATGTAGCATCACAGGTGTTGGCTTAAACTGCTACACCACAACACCAGCCCCTCCACAGGCTTCTTGATCTCTTCCTCACAGTCCTAGCTGTCAATCTGGTGCCAATATGTCAAGGTGGGGTATGGGTATTTGACCACCTTAAGCAATGTCAGATGATGAATCTGGGAAGATCTCCAAGGGATCACAAAGTAAAGAGGTCTTGAACCAGAGAAGGAAGCTTCAAGTTAATCACCTAAGAGGCTAAGTTCAGGGGTTTGGGCCTAGACATGGCCTCCCCGAGGGTCTCGTTATTGTGTGTGAAGGACCGGATCAAGGAACCCTGCTCCATAGGTCTTGAAAGAAGGGGAAGGAAGGGAAGGGTTTGGAAGGGAGGATAAAGTAGAGAGACAGGAGGATGCACCGGGGTGTAAGAGAAGGCTAATGAGGAGTGACGCTGGCAATCTAGTTTGGTCGTAAAGGGAGGAGGTCCTCCTATAGCTCCATTTCCTGTTGCCCACTGGGTTAGCCACGAAGATCATGTACAGGAGGAAGCCAGAAGCCTGAAGCTCAACTTGCCCACACTGGCTCCAAAGACTGGAGGCAAACAGTAAGTGGTTTCTGGGCTGGTGAAGTGACTCATGGCAGAGTGCCATGGAAATACTGCCACTTCCTTCCTGCCAGGGAGTCACCTCACCCTTCTTTGGGACCAGACAGATACAAATAAACTGGAGCTGGAGATCCAAACTTTTGTTTTTTAATAACAGAATCCTTCTCCCAAATGGATTATTATGAAAAAAAAAAAAAACAAAAAAAACCAAAAGCCAGTAAATAGAACAGAATAGCAGAACTGGTTAAGGTCAGAGGGATGGTGTGTGGGGAGAGCACCTCCCTACAGGGCTCCCTCTCCTTAACTTTCTACTCCACGGCAGCCTCCACGACATCTCCATGTAAGCCCTCAGGGATCCCAGGCCTTGCTTGGGGACCACAGATACAGCCCCACCTCCGCATATGTCACAGGGAACCCAAAGCCCAGCCAGTGTGGCTAAGGCCACACTCCTCAGTGGTAGAATCCAGACAGGAAGGCTCTCCTAACTTCCAGCCTGGTCTAGTCAGAGCACAAACCTGGATGTTTGTTGTGAATGAAGAGTTGTTAAGATGATTTTGATTCTGTCAATCTGGGGTGTGGCCTTATAGCCTATGATTCTAGCAAACTCTAAGGTGAGGGAAATACTATTTAAGTAGTTGTTGCTGTAGTGTTTAGGGAATAATGACAAGAAAAAGTCTGTACATGTCCAGTTCAAATGCAATATTTTCCCCCTAGGATTTTCTATCTGCATTTGGTAGAATCTGTTGATATAGAACCCATGGATATGGAAGGAGGGCCGACTGTAGTTCTCTTTTCTACTTTTGAAGGTTTATTTATTTATTTGAATGGCAGAGAGACAGAGACAGACAGAGAGAGAGAGAGAGAGAGAGAGAGAGAGAGAGACACCTTCCACCCACTGACTTAATTTCCAAATTGCCACAACTCGCAGGGCTGAGCGAAGCCAAAGCCAGGAGGCAAAGACTCAATCTAGGGGTCGACATTGAGGCGTAGCGGGTAAAGCCAGCTGCCAGCTGCAGCACCAGCATCCCATATCTGCGCCTTTTTAAGTTCTGGCTGCCCCACCTCTAATCCAGCTTCGTGCTAACAGCAAGGGAAAAGCAGTGGAAGATGGCCCAAGTGCTTGGGCTCCTGCCACCCACATGGGAGACCCAGATGAAGCTCCTGGCTCTGGCCTGGCTCAGTGGAGTAAACCAGCAGATAGAAGACCTCTCTCTCTCTCTCTTTCTGTAACTCCAACTTTCAAATAAATAAATAGATCTTAAAAACATGGGGCTGGCACTATGGCGTAGTGGGTAAAGCTGCTGCCTGTAGTGCCGGCATCCCATATGGGCACCTGTTTGAGTTCTGGCTGCTCCACTTCTGATCCAGCTCTCTGCTATGGCCTGGGAAAGCAATAGAAGATGGTTCAAGTCCATGGTCTCCTGCACTCGTGTGGGAGACCCAGAAGAAGTTCCTGGCTCCTGGCTTTGGATTGGCGCAGCCAATTGGGGAGCGAACCAGTGGATGGAAGACCTCTCTCTCTCTCTCTCTCTCTGCGCCTCTCTTTCTCTCTCTCTGTAACTCTGACTTTCAAGTAAATAAATAAATCTTAAAAAAAACAAAACAAGGCCGGCGCCGTGGCTCAACAGGCTAATCCTCCGCCTTGCGGTGCCGGCACACCGGGTTCTAGTCCCGGTCGGGGCACCGTATTCTGTCCCGGTTGCCCCTCTTCCAGGCCAGCTCTCTGCTGTGGCCCAGGAGTGCAGTGGAGGATGGCCCAAGTGCTTGGGCCCTGCACCCCATTGGAGACCAGGAAAAGCACCTGGCACCTGGCTCCTGCCATTGGATGAGCGCGGTGCGCTGGTCGCAGCGCGCCATCCGCGGCGGCCATTGGAGGGTGAACCAACGGCAAAGGAAGACCTTTCTCTCTGTCTCTCTCTCTCACTGTCCACTCTGCCTGTCCAAAAAAAAATAAAAAAATAAAAAAAATTTAAAAACAAAACAAAACAAATCAAAAAAAAAAAAAAAAAGAATTCAATCCAGGGGGCCAGCGTCGTGGCGCGGTTGGTTAATCCTCTGCCTGTGGTGCCGGCATCCCATATGGTTGCTGATTCGAGTCCTGGCTGCTCCTCTTCCAGTCCAGCTCTCTGCTGTGGCCCAGGAAAGCAGTAGAAGATGGCCCAAGTGCTTGAGCCCCTGCACCCGCATGGGAGACATGGAGGAAGCACCTGGCTCCTGGCTTCAGATCAGCGCAGTTCCGGCCGTTGCGGCCATTTTGGGAGTGAACCAACGGAAGGAAGATCTTTCTCTCTGTCTCTCGCTCTCACTGTCTGTAACTCTACCTCTCAAATAAATAAATAAAATCTTAAAAAAAAATCAATCCAGGTCTCCCACAGGGATGGCAGGGACTCAAGTACTTGAGACATCATCTGTGGCCTCTCAGGGTGTATGTTAGAAAGAAGCTGGATCGGAAATGAAGGTGGAACTCAATCCCAGCCACTCCAGTATGGGAAATGGGCATCCCAAGTGGTGGCTTAACCAACCGTGCCACAATGCCTACAGAATCTTGGTTTTACTGGCAGGTAGACTGCAGGGAGGAGCCAGTGGGTGACTCTGTCCCTCATTAGTACAACAAAATAAAAGACATATTTGGGAGTCCTCTAAGAGTTGTACCAGGTGCCATCCAAAAATACCATCTCATGACCTGACCATAATATGGCCAGGGGCAAGTAAGTAAAGGCAAAATTGGAATTAATCTAACCTCAGTGGAAGTTTATATTTATATTAGTCATGCTATGGTAGAATGGTTATCACTCTGACAGTCTTACTGTAAATGTATTTTCTTTTTTTTGAAAAATATTTATCCATTTATTTGAAAGCCAGAGTTACAGAGAGATAAAGAGGGAGAGAAAGATCTTCCATCTTCTGGTTCACTCCCCAGATAGCCACAATATCCAGGGCTGGGCTAGATGGACGCCAGGAAACTAGAATCCAGTCTCCCCGATGAGTGCAGGGGCCCAAGGACTTGGGCCATCTTCCACTGCCTTCCCAGGCACCTTGGCAGAGAGCTGGATCGGAAGTGGAGGAGCCAGAACATGAACTGGTGCCCATATGGGATGCTGGCACTGCAGTTGGTGGCTTAGGTGTAAACCCTAAATGTGTTTTCTCATGACCTTTATTCTTACTGTATTTAGCTTGAGTCTCACTGTTGATCCTGCACTCCAGGTTGAAGGACATTCCTTTCCTTTACATTAACTCAGCTAGGATAGCGCTGATTCTCTGTTATTTGGAGGAATAAGGCTATCTATAGTTTAGTAATAAATGAATGGAAGATTATTCTAAGATTAAAATAAAAGTAAATATGTCATCAAATGGGGAAAGAGCAATCTTTTTAAAACTATTTGAAAACCCATTTTTTGAGCACCTATGATTTGATAGATGATTTAACATATCATTTTGTTTAAACTTCACAGAAATCCCAGGAAGGAGTCCAATGAGGGGAATCAAATGTTGGATACAGGTAATTATTAAAGTTCATGCTTTTGTTTTGGGTGTTATTAAGTTATTACATTATTAAAAAGAACTAACTAGATGTATAAATAAATGTTGGACATGCATGAAATATTGTGTCAAAAATCAAGTATTATGATCAATTAATTTGTGATCTAAGAATAATAAAAATTTTTAAAAAATCTCACGGGGTTGCTGCTGTGTCACAGTGGGTTAAAGCCCCAGCCTGCAATATCGGCATCCCATATAGGCGCAGTTTCGAGCAGCAGAGGATGGCCCAAGTCCTTGGGCCCCTGCACCCACGCTGGAGACCTGGAAGAAGCTCCTGGCTCCTGGCTCCTGGCTTCTGGTTTTGGATTGGCTCAGCTCCAGCTGTTACAGCCATTTGGGGATAAACCAGAGGAAGGAAGACCTCTCTCTTCCTCTCTCTCTCTACGTCTCTCTGTAACTTTGTCTTTCAAATAAATAAATTTTAAAAATATTTTAAAGAAATCTCATACTCTCATGTGCTATAATTATACCACTTCAAATATGAGGACACTGGCATTGAAAGAGGCTAAACAGGGGCTGGTGCTGAGGCATAGTGGGTGAGGCTGCCACCTGCAGTGCTGGCATCCCATATGGGTGCTAGTTCAAGTCCCGGCTGCTCCACTTCCGATCCGGCTCTCTGCTATGGCTTGGGAAGGCAGTAGAAGATGGCCCAGGTCCTTGGGGCCCTGCACCCATGTGGGAGACCCAGAAGAAGCTCTTGGCTCCTGGCTTCAGATCAGCACAGCTCTGGCCATTGCGGCCATTTGGGGAGTGAAACAGTGGATGGAAGACCTCTTAACCTCTTTCTCTCTGTGTCTCTCCTTCTCTCTCTGTGTAACTCTGACTTTCAAGTAAATAAATAAATCTTTAAAAAAAAGAGAGAGAGGATAAACAACATGGCCCAAGTCATAGGGCCTGGAAGGCAAGGCCAGGATTTAGATTCAGCTCTATCTATTCCTAGAGCTCATGGAACATGCTGTTACCTTCCTACTGTTTTATTTCTGTTGTGTCAGTGTGCTAATGATGAGCTACAGAAGGGGCCAGCCCCACCTGCCAACACATGAGAATGTAGCATCAGACAACGTTTCCCATATATCTGAGGATCAGGTGGGTACGGTGTCTCACCGTTTGGTCTGCATGCCAGGTTTGTGAGGCACACCCTTCCTCTTCATGAGCTTCTCCATGGCATTGGGGTGGATTATTGGGCGGACAGGGTGTCGTTTGTAGGTCCCAGGGTACTTCTTTTCCACTGCTTGCTCGCGCCTGCAGAATGAGAGATAAAAGCCACAGCTCAGACACTGGAGACAGAAAGGATGGGCAGAATGCTGTCACAGGCTAATTCTACCCACAGGATCTGGCCACACTTCAAATGCAGGTGACTTGAAAAACAAGGCTGTTATTCAGGTTAAAAAACCAAACCAAACCAAGCCAAGAAAGCACTAAACTCAAATGAACCTGACTTCATCCCGCACTTCTGTTCAGAGAGGCAGGCGCAGGCTCTCTTCCCCAGCACAGTCCTGCCTATTTGCAGGAGCTGCAGTTTGGGTCAGGACTCCTGGTCTGCCTGCCAGCATCAGGATTACATGAAGCCACTTTGGGCAGCCACTTTACTTCCCTGGGGGGTGATGAGCTCCCACCCCTCCACGCCGCGCTCCTCCTGATGAGGGGCTGTGCTGCAGGGTGAAGTACAAATGCCTGCCCAGCATGTGTTCCCCTGTGACCAGCTCCGTGGCAAGACCATCTGCACCGTCATGAGGGCAGGGACCTCTGCACAGCACATCCCTTAGGGATGGCTGGGTGAATGAAAATAGTAGCTGCCGATTCTGAGTGGAAGCCACATGGAAGAGCTGTCTGTTTCTCTGACTGGCAGACTCAACTTGGTAAGCACAGGCCCCTGTCTGGATACGTACTTAATGAGCTCCTTCTCCCGCATCTCCAGCTGCAGCATGATGGCACTCAGCTCCATGTATAAATTATTGGCCCGCTCCAGCTTCCTCTCATAGTGCTCACGGATATCCAGAGCATGCCTACCAGAGAAGACACAGGATCAGCAAAGCCCACCTATCTGGGGGAGAACAAGGGTGAGCTGCAATGAAATGAGAATCAGGATGGTTTGTCTGAAAAGTGTTTGCCTAAGAGCCCTCCATTTGTAAGGCTTCTTTGTTTGATGCAGTGACTCAGACAAGATGGAGCAGGAGATGGGAAATCCAAGCTCTTCACTCTGCTTATCTTTTAGGGCCCAACTCAGCCACTCAGAATAGCTATGAGGGTCACAGATAAAATCTGAATGTGACTTGTGCATAATTTGTAACCCTCATCTGTGTGGTACTGGCAGTATCTTAGTAAGAATATAGTATCATGTACTCACATGTCAATGGAAATATGCAGTTAAGGCCAACATCATCACTCATTTATGTATATCCATGGCACAGATCATGTCAGACACGGTGGTTGCTATGGTCTGAATGTTTGTGTTCCCCCAGTTACACCCTAGGTGGTGATATCAAGAGGTGGGACTTTTGGGAGATGCTCTGGTCACAATGGCTCTGATTGGATTACTGGGCACCTGAAGGAGGCTGGAGGGAGTCCTTTCACCTGTTTGTGTGAGGACAGAGGGTGCCATCCATGAGGACGGGGCCCTCATCAGACACCACATCTATTGGTGCCTCTACCTTGGACTTTCCAGCCTCCAGAAACGTGAGAAATAAATTTCTGTTGTTTATTTTTTAATTTGAGAGGTAGAGTTACAGATAGTGAGAGGGAGAGACAGAGAAAGGTCTTCCGTCCGCTGGTTCACTCCCCAAATGGCTGCGACAGCTGGAGCTATGCCAATCTGAAGCCAGGAGCCTAGAGCTTCCTCCAGGTCTCCCACACAGGTGCAGGGGCCCAAGAACTTCCACTGCTTTCCCAGGCCACAGCAGAGAGCTGGATGGGAAAGAGCAGCTGGGACTAGAACCAGTGCCCATATGGGATGCCGGCACTGCAGGAGGAGGATTAACCTACTGCGCCACAGCACCGGCCCCATCTGTTGTTTCTAACCACCCAGTTTATAGTATTTGTTATACAAGGGTACTTTAAAAAGTACACATATTATGAAAATCCTATGCATGAGTTTGAATTTTTTGCACTCCAAAACAAATTTATCTTTTAATTCCACTTTCCATGAGCTTTTTGAAATACCCTCACAGCAGCCCAATCAGATTAAGACAGTGGTTGTCTATGAGCCGTGTTGTGCCCCTTACTGGATTCCAAGCACCTCGAAGCCAGGGACTAAATCTTATGCACATCTGGCCTCTGTGGCATCTGGGCCAGTGGCTGACAGAACAAGCAGCATTGCTCCAGGAACTGTGGTGGCAGATTTAGTAAAGGGGGGAGGGCAGGATTGTGGGAGAGGGTTAGAAAGAGGTATGAAGGAGGGTTAACTTTCAGGGCAACCGTGAAAGAGCACAACAAAAGCGGAGGTGAAGGGCGTGCAGGGAGTGCGATGCTGACTCACAGAGAGGCTCCGGGTCCCCTCTGAAGACCCTGCGTGGGCGGGGCGGGGGTGGGGCTGAGAGGCGGAGCGGGACGGACCAGCTGACCTGAGCTCTTCTCTGCGCCTTCGAATGAGTTCCTCGTCCAGTCGGTGTATGCACGTCCCTTCACTTTTGATCTTTTCAAAGTGCTTTTTCACTTCTTCTCTCCACTCAGCCTGGGTAGGGACAAGATAAGTTTTATGAATATTCTAGGAGTTTCAAACCCTGATATCACCATAAGATCATGCACGAAAACTTTTCCCCAAAAGAGCTTCTATATGCGTTTCCTGAATTTTCTATGTGCTACCTATATGGGCCTTATTCAGAATCTATGTTCAAGAAATATGTTAACTGATAGTAAAATATCTCATGCTACTCATCTGCATGTCCTATGACATTTTCTGTATTTCTACTCCAATATATGATGCTGTCTTTCCTAGTTCTCCTGTAGCACTGGCTACCAGCAACATGACAGCTGGTATAGGGGCCTTCACTTCTGGAACAAAAGAGCTCAAGATGGAGCCACGACAGCCTAGTCAGAAAGGACAGCTCTTGGGGCTGCCATTGTGGCACAGCAGATTGAGCCACTGCTTGTGACACCCAGCAACCCACCGCAGAGTGCCGGTTCAAGTCCTGGTTGCTCCACTTCTGATGCAGCTTCCTGCTAATACTCCTGTGAAAGCAGCAGCAGATGGCCCAAGTGCTTGGGACCCTGCCACCCACGTGGGAGACTTGGACATTTCCAGGTTTCTGGCTTCAGCCTGGCCCAGACCAGGCTATTGTAGCCATCTGGGAGTGAACCATTGGATAGAAGATCTCTGTCTCTCTCTTTCTCTGTCATTCTGCCATTGAAATAAGTAAGTGGGCTATAAATATAGGAAACTGTACAGGAATTTGGAATTAAGAGAGAGAAGAGGAAAAAGAGAAACAGAGAGAGAAGAGCCAAAGAACTTAATGTCTGACAACATATTTTTGGATAGGAATGAGTGTTCAATTTGTAATATAAATTTTTCAAATTTTAAACCCTCTCTTACTTTACAAAAATTCCATAAAGTCTCTGACATTTACCTTGGTTTTGGATGAATATTTGTTTATTTGTTTTGTTTCTTTAAGAAATCAAGGTCAGATGCTGAATTTCACATGTTGGTCAATGAAAGACAGTCAGAAGTTAAAGGAACAAAAGATGGAGGAGTTACGTAGGAGTTCAAGATGACTTGAAGATGGCAGAATCTGAGTGTCCATGGAATTACTATAAGTATCCCAGGAATTCAAAAAAGTGTGAGAGAGGACTTTGGCATTTCCACAGGATATGGAGTTGCAAATTAATCTAGGGCCAGCGCTGTGGCATACAGATAAAGCCACCATCTGTAGTGCCAGCATCCCACATGGGCGCTGGTTCAAAACCCAGCTGCTCCACTTCCGATGCTCTCTGCTGTGGCCTGGGAAAGCAGTAGAAGATGGCCTAAGTTCTTGGGTCTCAGTATGTGCAAAAAACCTGGAAGAGGCTCTTGACTCCTGAGTTTGGATCGGCCCAGCTCTGGCCTTTAGGGACATTTGGAGAATTAACCAGCAGATAGAAGACTTCTCTCTCTTTTTTCTGCCTCTGCCTCTCTGTAACTCTCCGTTTCAAATAAATAAATAAATCTTTGAAAAAATAATTTAATCTAAATTTTAGAAGGCAGGGAGACCTCTGTTAGATTATGGTTTATTGGGAGTTATTTAAAAAAAAATAGCTAAAAGGAGAAGTTTCCTCATATTATGTAAGACTGCCATCCCAATAAACTAATGAGTTCAGATAGTTTGCAGTGAAGGCTAAATGTGTAACTAAATGTCTCTAATTGGATACTCTTCCCCTGGAACTTTCTGATTACCTTTTTTTAAAAAAAGATTTATTTTATTTATTTGAAAGAGTTAGAGAGAGAGGTAGAGATAGAGAGAGAGAGATCTTCCATCTGCTGGTTCACTCCCCAGATGGCCACAATGGCTGAAGCTGCACTGATCCACAGCCATGAGCCAGGAGCTTCTTCTGGGTCTCCCACATGGGTGCAGGAGCCCAAGGACTTGAGCCATCCTCTACTGCTTTCCCAGGCTATAGTGGAGAGCTGGACTGAAAGAGGAGCAGCCGGGACTAGAACCAGTGTCCATATGGGATGCCAGCACTTCAGGCCAGAGCTCTAACCCACTGAGCCACAGTCCCAGCCCCCTGATTACCTTTTGATTCTGGTTAACAATATCTCTCTCCCAGGGTGGGCATTTGGCCCACTGGTTAAGGTGTTAGTGGGACACCTGCACCCATATTGGAGTGCCTGAGTTCAAGTCTTGGTTCTGTTTCCAGTTCCAGTTTCCTGCTAATGTGCACCCTGGGAGGCACCAGATGATGGCCTAAGTATTTGGGTTCTTGATACCCGTGTGAGACCTGGATTGAATTCCAAGCTCTTGGCTCTGACCTGGCCTAGTCACAGCTGGTTGTGGGCATTTGGGAAGATGTGCTCTGTTTCTCTGCCTGTCAAATAAAAAAAGCATTTATCTGAATTCTATTTTTTAAAAGATGTTTTTTATTTATTTGAAATGAGAGTTACAGAGAAGGAGAAGCAGAGGTAGAGAGAGAAAGAGAAATATCTTCCATCTGCTGGTTCGCTCCTCAGATGACTGCAATGGCCTGGGATGGATCAGGCCGAATGAAGCCAGGAGCCAGGAGCTTCACAAGGTCTCCCACATGGGTGCAGGGGCCCAAGTACTTGGGGCATCTTCCGCTCCTTTCCCAGGTGCATTAGCAGGAAGCTGACAGGAAGTGGAGCAGCTGGAACCTGAACCAGAGCCATATGGGATGCCAATGCTGCAGTGGCAGCTTTACTCACTATGCCACAGCGCTGGCCCCAATATCTGGACACCTTGATAGCGCTATTTAAAAAAATTATTTATTTGTTTATTTTAAATATCTATGTTATTCATGTGAAAGAGTTAGAGAGAGAGGGAGAGATCTTCCATCCACTGGTTCACTTTCCAAATGGCTGCAACAGCAGCTAAGTCAATCTGAAGCCAGGATCCAGAAGCCTCTTCCAGGTCTCCCACATGGATGCATGGGCCCAAGGACTTGGGCCGTCTTCCTCTGCTTTCCCAGGCACACCAGCAGGGAGTTGGATTGAAAGTAGAGCAGCCGGGACTTGAAACAGTGCCCATATGGGATGCTGGTGCTGCAGGCCAAGGCTTTAACCCACTGCACCACAGTGCTGGCCCCCAATTTATTTATTTATTTATTTGAAAGGCGGAGTTGCAGAGAGAGAGATATCTTCCATCTGATGGTTCACTCTTCAAATGGCCACAATGGCCAGTGCAGCGTGGATCCAAAGCCAGGAGCCAGGAGCTCCCATGTAGGTACAGTGGCCCAAATACTTGGGCTATCTTCCATTGCTTTCCCAGGCACAGTAGCCGGGTGCTGGATCAAAAGTGGAGCAGCTAGGTCTTGAACTGGTGCTCATGTGGGATGCTGGTGCCACAGGTGGAGGTTTAACCTACTGAGCCATGACACCAACCCCTATTTTAAATTTGTTGAAGAACCACCATACTGTTTTCCCTGTCAGTTAATACCATTTTGCATTCCTACTAACAGCGTACAAGTGGTTCAGTTTCTCCACATCTTTGCCAAGCTTATTGTCTTTGTTTTCTTGATAATGACATCCCATTTTCTGATTTTTATGTAAAAGAACTAAATTCAGGATCTTGGGAATAGATGTTGTGGTATAACAGGTTAAGTCACCACCTATGATGCCCACACCCCATATAGGAATGCTGGTTTGTAGCCTGGCTACTGTTTCTGATCCAGCTTCTTGCTAATGCATCTGGGAAGACAGCAGATCATGGCTCAAGTGATTAAATTCCTGCCACCCAGGCTCCATGTAGAAGACTGGATAGAGCTCCTGGCCAAGACTTGGCTATTGCCAGCATCTGGGAAGTCAATTAGTAGATGGAAAAATCTTTCTCTTTTTCCCTCTTCCTCTCTTTGTCACTCTGCTTTTGAAATTAAAACAAAAATCTCTTTTAAAAAAACAGGATCTTAAAGAGATATTAGTACTCTCATGTTCACTCCACTATTCATAACAACCAAGATATGGAAATAACCTGAATGTCCGTCAGTGGATGAATGAATAAAGAAAACTTGGTATAACTATATAACTGAATATCTTTCAGCTTTAAAAAGGAAGGAAATTGGGGCCAGTGCTGTGGCGTAGCGGTAAAGCCTCTGCCTGCAGTGCCAGCGTCCCATATGGGCACCAGTTTGAGTCCCAGCTGCTCCGCTTCCGACCCAGCTCTCTGCTATGGCCTGGGATAGCAGTAGAAGATGGCCGAAATCCTTGGGACCCTGCACCCATGTGGGAGACCCAAAAGAAGCTCCTGGCTTCGGATCAGCATAGCTCCAGCGGTTGCGGCCAATTGGAGAGTGAACCAGTGGAGGAAAGATCTTTCTCTCTCTCTCTCTCTCTCTCTCTCTCTCTGCCTCTCCTTCTTTCTCTGTGTAACTCTGACTTTCAAAAAAATAAATCTTAAAAAAAAAAGAGAAGGAAATTCTGCAACATGTGACAATATGGATGAAAACTGAGGATATTATGTTAACTGGAATAAGCCAGTTCCAGAGGACAGATACTGTATGATTCCACTTATATGAGGTATGTAAAATAGTCAAATTCATAGACACAAGGAGTAGAATGTTGTTTACTGAAGGAGTGTGTGCAGTGGAAATGGGAAGTTGCTAATCAATGGATGTAAACTTTCAGTTATGCAAGATAGGTCAGTTCTAGAGATCACTCTCCAGTGTCAGGCCTGTGCTTAACAGTACCATATGTGAAGAGCAGGCCTGATGTTAAGTGTTCTCACAATTAAAAAACATACCTCTGAAACATGGAAGAAGTGATTCCTAAGTTACTGAATTTGTAGAAGGTTTGCTCCAAATTAGTGGTTTCTCATTTTTTTCAATAGAATTTTATTGTTGTTGTTAAATTTTTATTTACTATTTGAGAGAGAGAGAGAGAGAGAGAGAGAGAGAGAGAGAGAGAGAGAGAGAGACAGCGAGAGCTCTCATCCACTGGTTCATTCCCCAAATGCCTGCAGCAGTGGGAGCCCAGAATTCAACTGAGGTCTCTCACATTGGTGGCAGGAACTCAATTATTTGAGCCAACACTGCTGGCTCCTAGGATATGCATTGGCAGGAAGCTGAAGGTCAGCAAGTGGAGCCAGGTATAGAACCCAGGCACTCTTGGATGATCACTGACGTCATAAAGGAAGAGTGTTAATTGTTAAAGGAACAACAGTAGTCACTGTGCACTTGCTCCCCATGTAAGACCTCTGTCCCTATTGAATTGTACTATGAGAATTGACTGCAAATTCTCTTCCCAAACTGTACTCTATATGTTGTGTGTGCATGGCTACAGTTTGTTGAAGTCTACGATTAGCATGGAGTTGGTCCTCTGTATATAAAGTCATACTAAAAATGAACCATAATGAAGGAGATGGGAGAGGTAGAAGGAGGTGGGATGGGAATTGGGGGGGCTATGGGAGGAAAGAACCACTATATTCCTAAAGTTGTATCTATATAAAAATGCATTCATTGGGGGCCAGCACTGTGGCGCAGTAGGTTAATCCTTCACCTGTGGTGCCGACATCTCATATTGGCACTGGTTCGAATCCTGGCTGCTCCTCTTCCAATGCAGCTCTCTGCTGTGGCCTGGAAAAGCAGTAGAAGATGGCCCAAGTGCTTGGGTCCCTGCACCCATATGGGAGACCAGGAAGATGCACCTAGCTCCTGGCTTCAGGCCATTGTGGCCATTTGGGGAGTGAACCAACAGCAGGAAGATCTCTTTCTGTTTCTGCCTCTCACTGTAACTCTACCTCTCAAATAAATAAATAAATAAAATCTTTAAAAAAATAAAAAATAGGGGGTCGGCTCTGTGGCACAGTGGGTTAATGCCCTGGCATCCCTTATGGGCGCCGGTTCTAGTCCTGGCTACTCCACTTCCTGTCCAGCTCTCTGCTGTGGCCTGGGAAAGCAATGGAAGTTGGCTCAAGTCCTTGGGCCCCTGCACTTGCATGGGAGACATGGAGGAAGCTCTTGGCTCCTGGCTTCAGATTGGCCCAACTCTAGCCATTGTGGCCAATTGGGGAGTGAACCATTAGATGAAGACTTCTCTCTCTCTCTCTCTCTCTCTCTCTCTCTCTCTCTGTAACTGTGACTTTCAAGTAAAATAAATAAATATTTTTAAAAAATTAAAAAAATAAAAATGTATTCATTAAATAAAAATTTAAAAAAATACAAAAGAAACAAGAACCCAGGCACTCTGATATGTAGGCATTTTAACTGACATTAACTGTTAGGCTAAATGTCAGCCCTTCATCTGTTTTTTTAAAAGAATTATAGTTATTTTTAAAGTGATCATTCTGCTTATATATATATGAATCTAATATATATATTTGATATATATATATTTGATTTATATATATCATATGTATATATATATATATATATATATATATATATATATAATTTGTTGCTTAAAAATTGAGAGAGGTTTCTCTCTCAACTTTTAAGCAACAAATCCATCCAATGTCATCAGAAAGCCAAGGTCAAGAATGCATGAGTACTACCCCATTGTTTGGTATCAGGTCTTTGCATCTAAGCAATAAGTGAAAGTTTGCTGGAGCCCCAGGTAATGCTGTTGTCTCAATCACTAGATCAAAGTCATAGGGTAGGGAGAACATTTGAGCTTTAGAGGCCTCAGAATGGTAAGAGTGAGCTGTTAGACCAAATAAGGAGAAGGGAGAGGCTCAGAGTTGGGTCTAAAGCATCCTCTTCGGGCAACAGTATGTCACTGGATCCAGAACAGAACTTGAAGAAAGAAAGGACTAAGAAAAGATTATCTCCCTCTGGCGGTGACGAGTCAGTTGCCATAGGTCAGATTTTTTTCTTTAATTCTAGGAGAAATAAACCTGAGATCTAGTTTATGATTGTGGGAAACTTGAAAAGAATCTTTGGAAGACTGAAACCTACAAAAAAGTAGATATTTCAAAAAGAAGTTGCCTCCTGTGAAGAGGAAACAAGATGTGTGGGAAAACACAAGTTACTAATTAATAATGTGTCTTTCCCAAAGGAATCATGTTCCTGGTAGATGTTAATTCGGAGTTTCATCATGTACACTTAGATTCTTTATGTAACAGGAGTTCCAATTTGAGCTTAATCTAAAGAAATGGAGGGTGGGAGGCCTGAGGCTAATTTGCAGGGACAGAGGCACCTGTGAGAGAGGCCCCACCCTGAGGGAAGAATTCCTGCAGGAACTTGACCTTTAACACCACCACTGACAAGGGAGTGGAGGGGCATCTCCCACTGTTTCACTAAAATATCTGTAAAATACACTGGGCCCACAGCCAGCATTGCCAGTCACCCTTCACACAGTGTAACTCAACAGGGAACGAAGGGTTGGTTGCATGCACAGAACAATGTGCTGCTTGGGATCTTCAGAACTCCAGAGTGTCATTACAGCAGGCAACAGTAGCTCTCAGCAGCTATGGAGGTGACTTAAGGATATGGAGACAATGGATTTTTCATAGAAAACAGTGATGGCTAGCCAATAGATACCCAGCAGATGCGAGGTGAGAGACTGCTGTATCTAGCTCAGATCATGGGAAGCAGGACAGTCATAATAAAAAAAAAATGACCTAAATGAAAGATCTCTGTGAGTGAGATCCCAGCAGAAAGAATGGGCCATCAAAGAAGGAGGTACCTTTCTCTGAGGGGAGGAGAGAACTTCCACTTTGACTATGACCTTGTCTAAATAAGATCGGAGTTGGTGAGCTCTAGAGGCTTCTGTAGCCTTGGCAGCTCATGACAAGAGCCTCGGGTGATTACTAACGTCATAAATAAGACTGTCAATTGTCAAATCAACAATGGGAGTCACTGTACACTTACTCCCCATGTAGGATCTCTGTCCTTAATGTGTTGTACTGTGTGATTTAACGGTATAACTAGTACTCAAATAGTACTTTATACTGTGTTTCTGTGTGGGTGCAAACTGTTGAAATCTTTACTTAGTATATACTAAATTGATCTTCTGTATACAAAGACAATTGAAAATGAATCTTGATGTGAATGGGATGGGAGAGGGAGTGGGAGATGGGATGGTTGCGGGTGGGAGGGAGGTTATGGGGAAGGAAAGGCGCTATAATCCAAAAGTTGTACTTTGGAAATTTCTATTTATTTAATAAAAGTTAAAAAAGAATTGATATTAAATAAAACTTGCTTAAAGACAAAAAATATATAAGGCAATTTAAGATCCCCACTGCTCACTGGGGACTCCTCAAAAGTACATGTGGTGGAAAGGTGGGCAGAGGGAACTACTTAACAAGGTACTTAAGTTCTGTGCAAGCAAGTAAGGAAAAAAATCAAGTGAACCTGGGGTTAATACCGTTAATGATATATTCTTTATGTTCCAGGTGAAGTCTGAGAAACTCTATAACATTTAGAAGGATTTTGTCTTTTGTCATCTTCCAGTTACCCAACCAGTAGATAGATGTTCTTAGGCTCAAACCTTGCTTCTATTACAGGAATGTTAAAATAAAGTTGAATCAGGGGCTGGTGCTATGGCTTAGTAGTTGAAGACTCTGCCTGTGGTGCCAGCATCCCATATGGGCTCATGTCCTGGTTCTTGTCCCGGCTTCTACTCTTCCAATCCAGCTCTCTGTTTATGCCCTGGGAAAGCAGTGGAAGATGACCTAAGTGCTTCGGTCCCTGCACCCACATGGGAGACATGGAGGAAGCTCCTGGCTCCTTGCTTCGGATTGGCCCAGCTCCGCCCATTGCAGCTATTTGGAAAGTGAACTAGAATATGAAAGATATCTTTCTTTCTCTCTATGCCTATGCCTCTCAAATAAATAAATAAAGATAATTTTAAAAAAGTTTATTTATTTGAGAGGCACAGAGGGAGAGACAGAGAGAGCCGTTGTCCATCCAGTGATTCACTCCCCAAATGGCCGAAATGACTGGAGCTGGGCCCATCCAAAGCCAGGAGCCAGAAGTGTCTTCCTGGTCTTCCACATGGGTGCAAGGGCTGAAAGACTTGGGTCATCTTCTTCTGCTTTCCCAAGCACATTGGCAGGGAGCTGGATTGGAAGTAGAGTAGCCGGGACTCAAACTGGTACCCATACAGGATGCCGGCACTGCAGATGGTGGCTTTACCCACTATGCCACAGTGCCAGTCCCAGTAAGTAAATCTTTAAAAAATAAAGTTGAATCAATAGATGAATGGACAAACAAAATATGGTATGTATGATGAAATATTACTAAGCCAAAATAGTACTGAAGCTCTGACACATGTCACAGTATAGATGAAAACATGCTAAGTGGAACTAGTTAGAGACAAAGTACAAATATCGTGTAATTCCACTGAAATGAAATATCTAGAACAGACAAATTCAGAGACAGAAATAGAGATACTAGGAGAAGGGAGAAATGGGAAGTTATTTTTAAAGGGGTGATTAAAATTTTCGGAAATAGTGATGACAGTGTCACAACATTGTGAATGTAATTTAATGTTACTGAATTGTACTCTTAGAAATGGCTAACATGGCAAATTTCACACTATATATGTTTTACCACAACTTTTGAAAATTATTTATTTATTTGAAAGGCAGAGAGAGAGAGAGAGAGAGATTTTTCATCTGCTAGTTCATTCCCCAAATGCCTGCAACTGTGCCAGGCTGAAGCTGGAAGCCAGGAACTCAGTGCAGGTGTCTCACATTGGGGCCAGGGTGGAGTATGTGAGCCAGCACCTGCTGCCTCCCAGGGGATGCATCAGCAGGAAGCTGGAATCTGAAGTGGAGCAGGGCCTTGAACTCAGGTACTCTGGTATGGGGTGTGGGCACCCTAAGTGGCATCTTAACCACTACACCAAATGTCCATTCCCCATTACCACAAATTTCAAAAAGTAAACAAAACAAAACAAAAAGTTGAGCCACTTCAAGCCTAGCTTCAAACCAGGAAGCTGGGGGCATAGTGGGAAATCACAGCCTCTGAATCAGAAAAGTCTTAGAGAGCATCAAATTCTTAACTGAGTTACATGAGTTGTCTCCGCTGTCTCCCTAGGATGAGTGCCCAGCCTCTGCCTACACATCTACTCTCTCATAAGGACATTGCTCATAAGCTTAGTGCAACTCTCAAGCCGTGAACTTCCGGGCGGTTATGGTGGCACTCCAGGAGAAGCTGGATGGTGCAAAGGCACTGGGTGGTGGAGGAGCTTGGAAGCAGATCACATAACCCACTCAGCAGGTGGGATCAGGGACAGGGGTACAATTTCCACAGACACATATCAAGTGTTAGCTGAACAGCAGGAGCAGTAACTGCCTAAGTGGAGAGAGGGTGATTGTCTAGGAATGCAGCATATCCTACTGCACTGAAAGTGGCAGAAACTCATATTGCACTGAAATTGGTTGCTTTGTCATCTGTGCTATAAATCCTGTGTCTTTGCACATGGGCTGTTTAAGGGGAACAGATGAAGTATTTTCTCTCTGGAAGAAGTCAGCTGGACCCTAAGCAGGATTCTTGGCTGACAGCTCCGGTGGAAGGTGGAGACCAAGGGCCAAGAACTACTCGTTGATAATAGACACTGAGGCAAGATGAGGCAAGGCGTTAGGGACAAGACTGCTAGAGAAAGAGCAAAACCATGTGGGTACTAAACAACCAGAACTTTCCTACTGAAAAGATAGAAAAAAGTCAAAACACAGTATGAGTTCTCTAGCTGCCATCTTCTTTATTTTGGGAGTTCATCAGAAAAAATTACTCAGATGCAAAAACTCAAAGTAGGCTTAATTTTTGTAGCCTTGTGGGAGCGAATAATAACATGTTTGAATCGAACAGTTCTTGATAGTTTACAATGTGCTTGCATTTCATCTTATTATGTAGTCCTTGTGGAAATTCCCTAAGGAAGGGGAGATATGATTATCAGCACTGTTTAGATGAGTAAGATGAAGCTTAGAGAAGTCCAGTGATCACACAGTAGTAAGTGACAGGAAAGAGTTTAGACTCAAGGTCTCTTGTTTTTTTCAGTGCTTCACCAGCCAGTTCATAAATACTGTATTATCATTAGCCATAGAGTCTCAACTTCAGACCAAAGTGGATTGTAAATACTTGAAAATGTTCAGGAATTACCAAGAATAGCAGATTTGGGTTTAAGGAAAAGTGATTTCCTCCTAAATTTTATTTATTTTCATTTCATTTGAAAGGCAGAGACAGAGACAGACAGAGATTTGCTAGTTTACTCCTCAAATGTTTGTAGCAGCCAGAGTTGGGTCAGGTCAAAGCCAGGAGCCTGGAACTCAATCCACGTCTCCCATGTGGGTGGCAGTGACCCACATACTTGAGCTATCACCACTGTCTTCCAGAGTGCACATTAGTAGGAAGCTGAAATTAGAAGTGGAGCCAAGACTCAAACCCAGGTACTTGGATATGGGACATGAGCATCCCAACTGACATTTTAACTTCTGCACTAAATGCTAATCCCCAGAGGGTGAAATTTTATGCAGGAAGAATAAATGAATATTAAAAGATGCTAGGCTGGGTGTACGGTTAAGATGCCAGTTGGGATGTTTGTATCCTGTATCAGAGTAGTTGGATTTCAGTCCCTGGACTGAGTGCTGGGCTCCTGGCTTCAACCAGACCAAGAGCCAGGTGGCTATTTAGGGTGAACCAGCAGGTGGGAGTTTTGTCTGTCTCTCTGCCTCAAATAAATTTTAAAGATAAGAATTGTATCTGACTTCTCAAAAGCCACATGAGCAAGAAGAGATTGGGTTGAAATATTTAAAAAAAAATTTTTTTAAGGTACTACCATGTCTAAATATTTGTGTTCTACCCTAACTCATATGTTGAAATCTCAACACTCAAGGTGATGGTAGCAGCAAGAGGGCCTTTGGAAGGTGCGTCCTCATGAATGGGTGAGTGCCCTTATGAAATGGGCCCAAGGGAATTTTCTTTTCCACTATGTGAAGACACAGTGAGAGGCATCATCTATGAACCAGAACTCAGGGCCTCCCCAGATACCAAATCTGCGGGCACCTTGGACATGATCTTGAGCTTCTCAGCTTCAGAACTGTGGAAATAAATTTCTGTTGTTTACAAACTACCCAGTGTGTGGTACTTTCTTACAGCAACCCAAATTAAGACAAAGGGCCAGTGCACCACATTTTCTCCTCCCCTTCCCCGTCTTGCCTTCTTTTCCTCTCCTATTCTTGCCCTCCACGATACTTTTCTATTTTAACGTGTCATACTATGGTATCCTGATATAGAAATGAGTTGGTCCAAGTGAAGACACGGGCTGTGGAAGCTTAGTTGTCCTGCGTAGTAGTACATGGTAGTTTCTCAGAAAATGTACTGGCTTTAGACTGATACTTCCAATAAAATTTGTTTAGAATTTTAGGTTTTCCAAATCACAGAGTTATACTGACTGTCTTAATGGCTTGTGATTTATTAGTAATCTCAACTAAAACTTGCTTTGAGCTCTGGCTGCAGTCATATCCTAAAGTTTCCTAGAGAGTACTTTCATTCGCTTTCATTTCACAAAAGGGCTAAGTCTTTTCTGAATATTAACAGAAAACATTTGAAAGATTTCTTAGCCAATGCTTTATATCCACATGTGTTTGAATAGAGAGGCAATAGTTTCATTGGTTCTAAGGGAATTTATCTGAATGCATATCAAAGAACATAGGAAATCTCATGAAATCAACCACCTATGCTTCTTTGTTTTCTCTAAAACCAAATATTTTACTTACATAGCACTTTATAAACAGTAAAAACCTATAGTGGCAAGCCTGACTGCTTAAAGACACCATTATTGTGGGAGCTAAGTTTGTGGATCATAAACATTGTGTTAGATCTTTGGGCAAGTTGTTTGGAGTTTTGGCATAGCAGGGAAAGCTGCCGCTGGCATCCCATATAAGTGCTGATTTGTGTCCGGGTTGCTCCACTGTCCATTAGCTCCCTGCTAATGGCCTGGGAAAAGCAGCAGAAGATGGACCAAGTGCTTGAGCCTCTGCCATCCATGTGGGAGACTTGGATGAAGCTCCTGGCTCTTAGCGTCAGCCTGGCCCAGTGCTGGCATGAACCAGCAGATAGATCTCTCTAACACTGACTTTCAAAAACAAACAAATAAAAACTTTCTTAGGTCCTCTAATAATGACTCTGTCCTTTGTTTTAGACCCTGTGTATTTAATCTGCTTGTTAGATTTGTTTTCTCCAGACTTGAAACTGTGCAATTCTAGATGTACAGGCACGTGAAACCTCAGATGGAAGCAGTTTCTGCCAGCTGGCACTGCGTGTCCCTCAAGGAGTGACCTCCTGCTGGAACCCCGTCTTGACTGCCATTCCCTATGCTGCCCCTTCTCAGCTTGAAGAAGCCAGAGTGGTCATCGTCCCTTATCTCCTAACAGAAGTTAGGGTCCATTCTTCTGGGGAAGGGAATGTGTGGAGTCAGGCATGTTAATAGGCAGTCAGGTTGGTCCTGGTGGAAACTGAGGGTGCAAAATGCTTGTCGTCCCCCCACCCCAAGTTATCCTTAGCTAGGTCAAAAGTGCCTACCCCACTCCTTGAGAGCTTCCAATCTTATCATGAGAATAGCAAGGGAATGGCGATTTCATCCTCCTGAATTGTGAAAACAAGTTACCGATCCCACCCTTTTGATGGCTTTTTGCTTTATCATGAGCAAGCCAGACAGGGCAAATAAGATTATAAATCAGTTCTTTTGATGGGTTTTGTCCCCGACTTTTAACTAATGAGTGTCAGTTCCTCCCCAAAAAATTGTGCTTAAAAACCCCACTACCACCAGCCCCTTCAGGTTTTGCCTCGTTTGGAGCCCCCATCCTGGCTACTCTACCAGGTGGTCTTTGACTTAAATAAATCATGCTTTAAAAATAAATAAATAGATAGATAAATAAAAATTTATTTTTGAATCTCAAAAAAAAAAAAAAAAAGAAAACCTTCAGGCAATAAGACAAGAGTGTATTCCTTAGAAATTGGAAAGAAAACCAAACCCTTGTACCTTCATGAAGATGTTTCTCATGTCTGATGGGCTGAGTGTTTCTAATTATCAGACACCAGAGAAGCAAGTACTCCAGTCTCTATCTTTTAAAGATTTATTTATTTACTTAATTTTTTATTTGAGATAGTTACAGAGAGAGGTAGACACACACACACACACACACACACACACACACACACACAGAGAGAGAGAGAGAAAGAAAGAGAGAGAGAGAGAGGTCTTCCAACTGCTGATTAGCTCCCCAAATGGCCACAATGACTAGAGCTGAGAGAGAGAGAAAGAAAGAAAGAAAGAGAGAGGTCTTCCAACTGCTGATTAGCTCCCCAAATGGCCACAGTGACTGGAGCTGAGCCGATCCAAAGCTAAAAGTCAGGAGCTTCTTTTGGATTTCCCATGTGGGTTCAGGGTCCCAAGCACTTGGGCCATCCTTCACTGCTTTCCCAGGTACATTAGCAGGGATCTGGATCACAAATGTAGCAGCTGGGACTCAAACTAGCACTCATACAGGACACTGGTGCTGCAGGCTGGGGCTTTAATCTGCTGTGCCATAGTGCCACCCTCCCTTCCTTAAAAATTAGACCCTAGGCCGGCACCGTGGCTCAACAGGCTAATCCTCCACCTTGCGGCGCCGGTACACCGGGTTCTAGTCCCGGTTGCCCCTCTTCCAGGCCAGCCCTCTGCTGTGGCCCAGGAGTGCAGTGGAGGATGGCCCAAGTGCTTGGGCCCTGCACCCCATGGGAGACCAGGAAAAGCACCTAGCACCTGGCTCCTGCCATCGGATGTGCGCGGTGCGCTGGCCGCAGCACGCCGACCGTGGCAGCCATTGGAGGGTGAACCAACGGCAAAGGAAGACCTTTCTCTCTGTCTCTCTCTCTCTCTGTCCACTCTGCCTGACCAAAAAAAAAAAAAAATTAGACCCTAAAGTGCTTTTGTTTATGTGGGCAACATCTCTACTGATACTTATTAGACTAGAAATTAAAACTGAGAATTATGCACTGGGACATATAAGCAAACATTCACTATCCATCAGAGCTACTTCACCACTCTGTGTCATGTGAATGGAAAAGGTAAATAACAAGGTAATATTATTATGAAAACAGTCTCAGCCATAAAAGGGCTCTAGGGGACCTCTGGAAGTCCTCAGATCACATTTTGAGAACTGCTACCTTACACTTGGAAGAGCCAAATTATTTTGTTTCATTAACATTTTTCTTATTATTAGCTTTTTTTTTTTTTTTTTTTTTTGACAGGCAGAGTGGACAGTGAGAGAGAGAGACAGAGAGAAAGGTCTTCCTTTTGCCGTTGGTTCACCCTCCAATGGCTGCCGCGGACGGCGCGCTGCAGCCGGCGCACCGCGCTCGTCAGATGGCAGGAGCCAGGAGCCAGGTGCTTTTCCTGGTCTCCCCATGGGGTGCAGGGCCCAAGCACCTGGGCCATCCTCCACTGCACTCCCGGGCCACAGCAGAGGGCTGGCCTGGAAGAGGGGCAACCGGGACAGAATCCGGCGCCCTGACTGGGACTAGAACCCGGTGTGCTGGCGCCGCAAGGCGGAGGATTAGTCTGTTGAGCCACGGCGCCGGCCGTTATTATTAGCTTTAAAATATGTAGCTGTACACTTTTCTTTTCCTGAGTTAACTTTTTATTTTAGAGTTTTTTTTAGTCAACTGGTAATAAAATATCTTTTCTAAAGACAAATGTTTGAAATGATACTAGAAGTCAATGGGGAGATGGATGTTCATGTTACAAAAATTCATTTTAGAAACACAGTAAAAAAGTTAAAAGAAAAAAATAAGAAATTCAGTAATACAATAGTTAAATCTGTAAGCACAAAGCTATAAATTAGGTTCATCAAAGGCCATGGTTTCACCCCTTTTGATGTTTTCTGGGCCTGGAAGGAGTAAGGCCCTTACACTTGCTTGCCACTCCCTGTTCACAGTGATGATGGTTGGACCACCAATCCTTATGACATTTACAGCCTTTTCATTTAAGAGCCACAATTCCCCCTTTCTAGATTTGTGCCCTTACAATGTGCTGTTGTAGATTCTCTTGTCAACAGGTGAAAAGTGTTTCTCAATCTCTAGACTTTAGGTTGTACTTTGAGTTGCTTTGGACAATAGGACATTAGCAGACATGATGCAAACACAGGCTTGAAAATCACTTGTATCTTGTGGGGTGCTCGCTTGCTGCATCTGTTATTTTGGGAACTCAATGTGACCAAGCTCAGGCTAGCCTGCTGAGGAGGCTGTGGAGGCAACTGAGGTGCTCCAGCCAACGACCAAGCTATTGCCTGGCTTGTGGGTGAGGCTATCTCAGGACACCTGCCAGCCAACCAGGCAATGGACTTCCAGACACCTACGTGAGCCAGTCAAAGCCAACAGGAGAAGGAGAAGGGCCACGCCCAAATCACCAACCCACAGAATCATGAATTAAATAAATGCTTCTTGTCTTAAGCTGTAAGTTTTGGGATGATTTTAGTACAGTACAAAGACCAACACATACATTAAATCATGTTTTATTTGGAAATACTTGTGACACACTTAGAGTTAGGGAAAAGAGTCTCTGGGCCTAATTGTATCATGGGTGCTTTCTGGTTTTAAACTTTCCTCTTCTATACTTCAAGGAAAGCTTTTCTACTTTTCTACTTCAAGGAAAGTAGTATTTTCATTAAGGTCAGCAGTAATTCTATATCAAATTTTGTATATTATAGTTTTCACATTAATTTTTCCTTTCTTCTTCAATAATTTCACCGAATCCTGCTATAAAGATGACATTCTGATGTGTTTGTTTTGAGTGAGATAACAATATAGGCTTTGAAAAACTCCCAAATGTCATATACATGAAGTATCACAATCACTGTCTCACCATGAATAGAGTTACATAACTGTTGTAGGAAGGAGAGTGGCCCCCTTGTAAGAGTTACTCGTCTCACCCAGTAACTGTCCATCTGTCCACAGCACCTGGCAGGAAATTTCCTGGCTTACCTGAGACTTGAAGTAAGTTTCTTGTGGGGTGGCGAGGACATCTGCAGACGCGATATCTAAATGCATGAGTGTCTGCCGAAAGGAAGGCCGATTGCGAGGTTTACTCTGCCTGAAAATAAAAAAGACAGCTGCGCGTTTTGGAAGTTGTGTCCAGGAGGATGGATACTCTATGGAACTTTTAGAAAAGGTATTTCCTCCTAATTGGCTAGATGTCAGTTTTCATGTACCGAAGAGCAAAAGGAAAATGTAATTATGAGATAATATCTGATGATGAAATGGAAACCTAGAATCAGTGAACTACTGGATGATAATCCATCTAGATGGTAAAGTAATAACAGTCATCATTTACTAAAACCTACTATTTCAAGACATCATACAAAAATTTTTCTTCATAAATTTTAATTAGTTGCTATACAACAACTCTAGGAATAGGTGCTGTTACTATTTTACAGATGAGAAAGTTGACTCCTGGGTGACATGCCCAAAATCAGAAGTTGGAGAAGGGCAGAGTTAGCATTTGAGCTCCAAAATTCTCAAACCCCACAGCTCCTAGTCTTCACTCCAAGGTGATCTCTTCAAATACATGTTAGAGACTTCCCTGCTATTGTAGAGGAGTTTTATATATACTTTTGAGGAAGAAGGTAAAGGGAAGAGTGGGGAACACATATTTCTTACCATGTCTGTTTCATAAGGATCTTGAATCCATCAGGGCAGGTGGAAGGAACGGGAAGGTGCAGGCTATTGCTTCCAACACCCCAAATGATGGCTGAAGAATCTACATCTTTGTAAGGAATCTCCCCTGTCAACAGCTCCCAAAGCACCACTCCAAAAGACCTGTGGTGATACCAGGAACAGGTTCAAGACATTTCAGAAACACTTGTTTCTATGCCCATTATTTATTAAGTTTAATCAAATGAAGCACACACCTAATTTAAACATTGTAATAAGAAAAACAGAAACATCCAGGAAAACTTTAAGGGGTAACCAATACTTCCAGATATTAAAATATATTATCACAGGGCCTCAATAATTAATTCTGGTGCCAGAATAAACAGCCAGACTAATGGATGGGAATAGAAATCCAGAAATAGGGGCCGGCTTCATGGTATAATGGGTAAAACCACCGCCAGTGATGCCAGCATTCCATACAGGTGCCAGCTTGAGTCCCAGCTGCTCCACTTCCAATTCAGCTCCCTGCTAATGGCCTGGGGGAAGCAGTGGAAGATGGTCCAGGTGTTTGGGCCCTTGCCGCCAACATGGAAGACCTGGATGAAGCTCTTGGCTTCAGCCTGGCCCAGTGTGGTCACCTAGGGAGTTAACCAGTGGACAGAAGATCTCTATCATTCTCTATCTCTCTTGTTCTCTCTACAACTCTGATTTTCAAATAAATAAGTAAATCTTTTTTATTTAAATAAATCCATAAATGGACCAAATGTATACAGACATTGGGTATACTTACATGAGAGAAGTGATGTAGGGAAAAATTGATTCAATGAATGTTGTTGGGACAACAGTGAACAGATTAAATCTACACCATACATCAAGATAGATTACAAATGGATCAAATATTTAAATGTGATAAATGAAATAATAAAAATCCTAAAAGAAACCTTCGAGGGGAGATTTCTATTATAACCCTGGGTGATAAAGGCTTTTCTAACTATGAAACCTAGATGCCATAGAAGGAAAGACTGATAAATCAAATTGTATTTTAAAACACATTTTTTTTATATTTTAAAAGGTTAACCTTTTATATAATAATTCTTATTACTCTATAAAATATTCATTAATTAATGAGAATGAAGACCAGAAATTTGAGCAAAGAATGTGAGTGCTCACAACTAAGAAATTACAATTGGCTATTGAACATACCAAAATATGCATAACTTTGCTTATAATAAAAGGAATACAAATTGAAATGTACCCAAGAAACCATTGTTTACCTACATGCTTGGCCAAAGTTCATAAGTTTAACACATTTTGTTGGTGAAGCTGAGAAAACCCTCATACTCTATTTTGGTGGGAACTTAAATTAGTATATTCCCTAGGAAGGACACTTTGGTAATAATCTATGAGTGACAAATGTTCCCACATTTCTTTTTATTTACTTAGTTATCCTATTACTCTAGTTTGACATGCAATTTTTTTAGAAAATTTATTTATTTATTTGAAAGGCAGATAGAAACAGAAGAGAGAGAAAGAAATCTTCCATCCACTGGTTCCCAGATGGCTTCATCCTATTTTGTGTGACTATCATAGGTTTCACTATAGATATGTTAATGTGGCTGGTGATAGTTTGGGCACCAGTCATGATGGATGCCTATGTCACCTTTCTGAAGTTACCTGTCTCTAAGAGTTTTGAAAAAGGGATCAATGGGCCTGAAGTAATGACCACATAGAATTTTCATTTTGAATTAAATGATATCCCAGATGGCTTCAACAGCCAGGGCTGGGCCAGCCAGAAGCCAGGAGCCTAGAACCCCATCTGGATCTCCCTTGTGGGTACAGGGGCCCAAGGACTTGGGCATTTTCTGCTGCTTTCCCAGACACATAAACAGGGAGCTGGATTGGAAGTAGAGTAGCCAGGACTCAAAACCAGTGCCCATATTGGATGGTGGTATTATAGACAGTGGCTTAACCTGCTATATCACAATCCTGGCCCCTACATGCAATTTTTAAAAAAAAAATGATTTATTTATTTATTTGAAAGGCAGAGCTACAGAGAGGCAGAGAGAGACAGAGAGAAAGAGGTCTTCCATCTGCTGGTTAACTCCCCAGATGACTGCAATGGCTGGA
The DNA here is from genome assembly GCA_949820135.1 of Sylvilagus floridanus. Taxonomy (NCBI): domain Eukaryota; kingdom Metazoa; phylum Chordata; class Mammalia; order Lagomorpha; family Leporidae; genus Sylvilagus; species Sylvilagus floridanus. Next base: position 91,809,879 of record OX463244.1, on the reverse strand, counting down.
GCTGAGCCGACCTGAAGTCAGGAGCCAGGAGCTTCCTCTGGGTCTTCCATGCAGGTGCAGGGGCCCTAGGACATGAGCCATCGTCCAAAATGCCCCCGCAGAGAGCTGGATTGGAAGAGGAGCTGGGACTTGAACCAGTGCCCATATGGGATGCCGACACTGCAAGCGGTGGCTCCACCTGCTATGCCATAGCACCGGCCCCTCTACACGCAATGTTAACATGTGTTATTTGTTTGGTTTTAAGCCTGAAAGCTACTACTCGCCAATTTTAAGGGGGAGAAAAGCAACTGCAGGGGAAAACTGTTAATAGTAAAGACTAGAAACTTCAGAGGAAAAACTGATTAACAAACAAAGCACAGCTCATAGAGGTTGTTCAATAAAAGCGCAAATGGTCTTACTTACGTCCCTAAAATAAGTCTAGAGCACTGAACTCTATGACAGCAAAATATGTTACTGATTTGTGTCATCACTTATGAGTCATCAAGAACAGATAAACGTTGTTTAATGTACTTTACTCAAGACAAGTGATGATTACGCAGTACACTTCAGAAAGACTTCTATACTAGATGCCCATCTAGAGTAAACTTTGTTTTCCAGAAGGTTCTGAATATTTTCTGAAGTCCCCCCCCCCCCAAACTACTGATCTACTGAATGGATATTTGCCCTTACTCCCCTCTACTCTTTCTCACCAAATATCATACTGGGTGGTTCCTCAGATAATGAGACTGCAATCAACCAGACGTGAGAAACACTGAAGAATATTCTGGGGAAATAAGTGTTGCAGGATAAAAGTGCTAAGAGGGTGAAAGTGGGAAAAGGCTTTCTAGCTGGCACAAGTGATGTCACTCACCAGATGTCGACTTTTTCTGAGACAGGTTCATTCCGTATCACCTCTGGCGCCATCCATGCAACAGTGCCAGCAAAGGACATCTTGGTACTTTTATCGCTGAGTTCCTTAGATGTCCCAAAATCTGAAATTTTTACTGCATCTGTGTGAGTCACTAAGACACTTTAAAAAGAAATAAAGAAAACATCCAGATCATTAGTACTAATGAAAACCATGACTCTAAATGGCAACTGAAGGTTTTGCTCACTGCCTCCTACTTTGGAGAATTCAACCTGTAATTTCGAATATTACCAGAGCATTAGCTATGCATTAGAAAAAGCATTTGTATTTGTGAGGAAGCTTAGCAGAGTGCACTTTTAACACCTGGTTTTATCCTGCCTCCACCGCCTGCTATGTGATCTTTGCCAAATTACCTACTCTTCTAAGCAAGTTTTCTCATCTGTAAGATGGAGGCAATTCAAGTCATAGCATCTTATTCACAATTCAGAAAGGCAAAAAGCTTTCAAAATGGTTTATGATTTTAAAAAAGATATATTTATTTATTTGAAAGGCAAAGTTACACAAGAGAGGGAGAGAGAAAGGAGGGAGAGATCTTGCATCTGCTGGTTCACTCCCCAGATGGTTGCCAGAGCCAGGACTGGGCCAGGCCAAAACTGTGAGCCAGGAACTCCACCTGGTAGGAGGGACTCAAGTACTTAACCATCATCTGCAGCTTACTAGGCACATTAGCAGCGAGCTGGATCAGAAGCAGAGTAGCCAGGACTAGAACCAGCACTCAGTTATGGGATGTAGGCAGCCTACGTGGCAGCTTAACTTGCTGTGCCACAACACTGGCCCCTGTGAATATTTTTTCGTATGTATAAGGCAAACTTCATCCTATTTTGTGTGACTATCATAGGTTTCACTATAGATATGTTAATGTGGCTGGTGATAGTTTGGGCACCAGTCATGATGGATGCCTATGTCACCTTTCTGAAGTTACCTGTCTCTAAGAGTTTTGAAAAAGGGATTAATGGGCCTGAAGTAATGACCTCACAGAATTTTCATTTTAAATTAAATTTTGAATTAAATGGTATAAGATACGTAAAGCACCCATGCTCAATAAACATCAGTTTCCATTCCTTGCCAGTATTAGCCAACCCACCAAGAAAAATGCTGCTTTTAAATGAAGGGAGTTAAGGAAAGTAGTACTGACTTGATTTATCCTAAGATTTCCTTCTCAAATTAATTCTCAACAAGAATAATTGGTTAAAAAGGAGACCACTCAACGAGGCCTTGGCAAGTATTTCACGAACTTTGTGTACTCAGTGCATGGTAAAAGCAACAGGTTGTGTTTTAAGGATGTGAACAGAATGAATGTACACTAGATGATCACATTTACTTTGCAAGTAAAGCAAAGAGGAGGTTATTCAGTGGACTGACCACTATAATCAGCACTGTTGACAGTGATGGTGAGAAATAAGGCCATTCTGAAGTTTATATTCAAGAGCTAATGTCTATCTTCCATGGAGTAAGGGGCAGGATTCCTTGCGAATCCCTTACCTTTACATAATGAGGTAGGATGCAGCAGTTTTGGGATCAAAAGTTCTGGGTTCAATTCCTAGCCCAGTGACTTTAGGCTGAGGCCTCCTTTCTGTTATATACAGTAAGAATAATGACACTGACACATCTATCCCACACAGTGTTTGCCAGGATCAAAAAAGAGACAATAATGGATCTTTAAAAAATGTTGGGGAGCCGCTGCTGTCGCCATGGTGTGAGGTAACCAGCGTAAACTAGCCCGCCAGAAGAACATGGAAGAGCAGAGCGACTGGGCTAAGGGGCAGCGCGGAGATGACGGGCTTTCTGCTGCTGTCTGCAAGCAGGGGGCCTCGGAGATCACGCAGCAGAAGCAGAAAAAGGCAAATAAGAAGGAGGAAGCTGAGCAGCCTTGTGGCTTCGTGCCCTTCGCCTGTGTGCCTGGAGCCAGTCCTACCACGCTGGTGTTCCTGCTGTAGTGCTCCCGGGTCCCTTTGCCCCAGCCTGCAGGGGGTCCTCTGTGTGCTTCTTCTCCTCAGGTAGCCTCTCCCTCCCTGCAGCACTCCTAGGGGTGAGGGGCTTGCCTCTTCCCAGCGTTTTGTTTGTTTTGTTTTTTGACAGATAGAGTTAGTGAGAGACAGAGACAGAGAGAAAGGTCTTCCTTCCATTGGTTCACCCCCAAAATGGCCGCCATGGCTGGCTCCAAAGCCAGGAGCCAGGTGCTTCCTCCTGGTCTCCCATGCGGGTGCAGGGCCCAAGCACTTGGGCCATCCTCCACTGCACTCCCGGGTCACAGCAGAGAGCTGGACTGGAATTGGAGCAACCGGGACAGAATCCCGTGCCCATATGGAATGCTGGCGCCGCAGGCGGGAGATTAGCCTAGTGAGCCACGGCGTTGCCCCCCCCCCCCCAGTGTTTTTTTATTCCTGTGGGGCACACCCCAAAGTATTAAAAGTAGCTTTGTAAAAAAAAAAAAAATGTTGTAAAACCTGGAAGTACTAAGCAAATGTATTTTTGAAAAGAGATGAGGCCTGGGGCTGACGCTGTGTCACCGCGGGTTAACGCCCTAGCCTGAAGCACCAGCATCCCAAATAGGTGCCGATTCAAGTCCTGGCTGCTCCACATCCCATCCAGCTCTGTGCTATGGCCTGGGAAAGCAGTGGAGGATGGCCCAAGTCCTTGGGCCCCTGCACCCATGTAGGAGACCCAGAAGCTCCTGGCTCCTGGCTTTGGATCAGCACAGCTCCAGCCATTGCAGCCAATTGGGGAGTGAACTATTGGTTGGAAGACCTCTCTCTCTTTGCCTCTCCTCTCTCTGTATAACTCTTTCAAGTAAAATAAATAAATCTTTAAAAAAAGAAAAGAAAAGTAAAGAGATGAGTCCTGTGGCTCACTAAGGCAAACCATGACGAGAAATAATAAAGAGGAATTTGAATGTAGGAGCTACACTGGAATGTGTCATTTTATCAGTTCCTTTCTTTCCTTCATGCAACTTGGGGAACTGGAATAAATGCTCCCCTTCACTTGGTTACTGGTAGCCAAGGAATTACCTTGAAAACAGAGATTACTAGAAACCCTGTGTTTCTCCTAAGGAACAGTTTTTAATTCCCTTGTGACCCCTGTGAACCTTGTAAATGTTTGTTTCCTCCTTTGCTTAGACTTTAAGAAGCTCAAATCCAATCTGCAGTTCACCTCTGACAACTATATTAAATCTATGACATACATTTTGTAAACAAGTTTTATTTTATTCATTTCTTTTTGAATGTTTGAATGCTTGTAGATTCTCTTTGCCTCTTTCTTATTCATCCATTTTAATCCTGTTATATGTATTTTTGAAACTTAATTTAGAAAATTTGGGGGTGGGGACACAATAAGAAAATAATAAATCAAGCCTCCAGTGGGGTAAATTTGATGTTCATTATCTGAGATGATAGAAAGTGAACATCTCAGATAATAATGATTTTGGTTTCATAATTATACACTTTGAAAGCAACAAAAAGAGGGCAAGGGTTGTGGTAGCAGGTTAACCCACTTCTTGGGATACCCGAATGCATTACTGGATTGCAGGCTGGAATCTTTGCTGCTCTACTTCCTATCCAGATTTCTGCTAATGTACCCTGGGAGGGAGTAAATGATGGCTCAAGTGCTTGGAACTCTGCTACCCACATGAGACACTCAGATGGAGTTCCTGGCTCTTGGCTCAACTCAGCCCAGCTCTGGCTGTTGTGGGCATTTGGGGGAGTCAACCAGCAGATGGAAGCTCTCTCTTGTCTCTCTATTGCTCTGCCTTTGAAGTACATGAAAATAAATAATTTTTAGAGTGATGAAGTTTTTTATTATTTTAGAATAGTTTTAAATTTACAAAACAGATATGGTATAGTTGTACAAAGATTTCTCATATATCCCATATCCAGCTTCCCCTGTTTTTAAACATATTAGTATATTTGTCACACTCCATAAAAAACAACAAAAACGAATATATATATAAAAACTTTAACTGTGGTTGATACAAATTCCTATTTCCCAACAACAAAACAAAATAGCTGGAAAATAAGCTCCAGAACTCACTTTGGTGATTTGAGATCACGATGAATAATCTTATGGAGATGCAAATAATTCATTCCACTTGCAATCCCTGTGGACCAGTCTACCAGCAGTCGAGGTGTGATCTTCCTGCCAGCTCGCAAGACCTCATAGAGTTGGCCATGAGCACAGTATTCCATGATGATACAGTAACATGGGGCCTGAGTACAAACACCCCTTTCAAGAAAACACAAACATGTGCATAAATACATACATACAAACATATTTATATTTATATTTTAAGAACATTTATTAACTTTAAGAAGATGTGAACAGAATGAATGTACACTAATACATGTAATAATAATATAACTAATAATATCCAAATTATTTTTTAACATGGATACAGAAATTATTATTAAACCATCCCTCTCCCCCAAGTCTACAGGTTTCTCTATTAGGCACAAAGATTTCTGTTTTGTTCACTCCAGATACTACACGCTATGCTGTGTCTGATGGTTTTCTGTGGAACCATTCCATTCTGGGACAAAGAGCACCCTCTCTTGATGTTTGTGTAGCCTGGAGTAGTCTATGTGACACCCAGTTAAAGTCTTCAACCAGCTACCAGTTCGTCTCCTATCTCTTAGGCTGCCATAGGCCAGGAAAGACTTTCGAGGCCATGGTTAAGGCACTGATCATGTTAAGGACATGCAACAATAGCCGCATATGAAGAAGTATAATTCATCTGCAATTTCCCTGCCTTTTTGTAGCGGTCACATGCCACAAAGCTGTTCCTGTTACTCTCCTCTCATTTTCAAGGCTACCCAGAATTCTCTTCTTGATTTTTAACAAAATTTTTTTCTTCCAAGTTTCTGTGATTTGACTTTAAGGAAAGCTCGGTGGAGGAGAATCATACAGTAGGTACAAGTAGATAATTTAATTATCATGAAAGAAATAATGAATAGGGAATAAATAATGTAATGTGTTGAAGAATATAAATATTTGTTTGAGGATACTCAGCATTCTGCTCCACTGTGTTTTAACTTGTCACACAAACATAGAAATGGTCTAGCAGTGACAACACTACGTACTTTTCATCTTTCTTGACTGACGAATGAGAAGCAATCACTCCATCAGCCCTACAAGGCTGCAAGGCTTCTTAGAAGCTATAAATAACAGTTCTATAATCACTTCTAATTGCTACCTTTTCTTCCCTTGGCACTGAATTCCATTAAGAATAGTCAGGTTGGGTTTTCTTAAAAGAGTATTAAAAAAAATTGGAAGGAAAAAAGAGCATAATATTATTTTGCACTTTCCCTTCTGTATACGGCTCTGGCTAGCATCAAAAAAAGCTGTAAGCACAGAACACAGTATCTGAATACAGACCTGTTAAAATTGAATCATGCTCTCCCATATTCCAGACAGTTCTGAATTTGATTCATTGGCCAAGCAACAACATGGCACAGAGGGCAGCAAACACAACACTGTACAATGCCCCAAGAGCATGGTGTAATGGGCCAGGGACACAGTCTCACTATTGTTTTCCATGAAGAGGTGAAGACTATTCAAGTATCTTGAGCACAGAGAGTTGGCACCACTGTGTAGGCAGGTAGGAGGGTTGGAAGGGTGAAGTGGGAAAAAGATGAAGGAACATGGAAGAAGCAAAAAAAAAAAAAAAAAAAAAAAAGGAAAAATAAGCTTCTCATACCTTCCCCCTTTCAGGACACATTTCTACCTCCAGTTGTCCAGGGCATCCTGCTAGAAGGCCCTCTTTTTGGAACACACAGCCTAGTTCATTTCAGGAGGCCAAAGAGCCATGCTAATATTAGAGTATTCTGTGTCCAACTCGATGTCCCAGTGATCTAAGTTTAAAAATCCTTTGTTTGGGGCTGACACTGTGGTGTAGTGGGCGTCTCTGCTTGTGGTGCCAGCATCCCAAAGGAGTGCTGGTTTGAGTCCTGGCTGCTCCTCTTCCAATCCAGCTCTCTGCCATGGCCTGGGAAAACAGCAGAAGATGGCCCAAGTGCTTGGGCCCCTGCACCCATGTGGGAGACCTGGAAGAAGCTCCTGGCTCCTGATCAGCTCAGCTCTGGCCACTGTAGCCATTAGGAGAGTGAACCAGCAGATGGAAGACCTCTCTCTCTGTCTTTCCCTCTCTCTCTCTGTGTGTAACTATATCTTTCAAAATAAATAAATAAAATATTTTTTTAAAAAGTCCTTGGCCTTTTGTCCCCTTTAGGAGGGTACAGTATATGGCTGTCTCAATGAAGGAAACAAGAGGGTCTCTATTCATTTGCCTGTTTAAAATAATCCTCCTGTTATCTTTTGAAATTTATCACCCTTGGAAACATTGTTACTGATCTCTATAGCATTTCACTGTGGCTGCACATCCGCTTGGCCTTAATAGGACTGCCAGTGATGAAATTACTATAGCAACTGACACTGTCTCCCATGTCCTCTGCATGAATGTCCCTTTACAAGGAAATGAATCCAAAGTTTCTTTCAGTCTCTTAGATCCTGGCAGCATATTTCTCTGTTTGTCATACATCTTTTCATTGCCAGAATGGATTTTGCTTGGGAATCAAAATTCAATCTTAGCACTGATTTAAACTCCCTACCTGTACCAGCTATTTCTATCTTGACTTTGAAGATGTGATTCCAACTGAGGTTTACCATATGATAGTTGTAGCTTTATTAGTTTTATCAAGGAAGGATCCCTCTTGGGGCTGAGAGAAGTTCCTTCTAGTTTAGGGAAAGGGGATCTGTAAGTTATTTTATTTCTACTTATTGGTAGCCTCATTGGTCACACTACTTTCCGAGTATCAGGTATACCAAGAGCCTCTGTTTCTAAACTATCATCTTACCTAAAGGCTGCTTTTCCTACTCTTCACCCTCCCTTTGCTACAGTCACTTAGCCATTCATTTGTTCAGGTCTATGACAGCATGTAAAGGCTGGCAAGGGAAGAAAGTCAAGGGGAAGGTTCAAATAGAATATTTAGAGCTCAGCATTTCCAAGTTTGGTGACTTCTACAAGTTTACCTTTGACCCTCTTCCTCCTGTTAGGGATCCCAGTCGATATGAAAATAATAATCTAGACTACAAAGAAATATTCACATACTCTTGGAAACAGTCACCTTGAGAAATGACTATAATGTGTAACACAATTATCATAACTATTATCACTAGATTCAGAAAGCTGAGTGGCTGAGTTCTTTCTAAGCTGCACGTGCTCTGGCAAAATGAACTACTGCATTATAAGATGCTTATGGACATGACTCAGTTTTAATGGCCCTTTGGTACCCTCTTGAAGCACCTAGCATAGTGCTATGGAGTGTTTTTGAAACATCTTTCAAAGCAGGTGCTTATGTGTAATATATTGGGAGAAAGAAATTCTCTATTTCTTAAAAAGAAGAAAAAGCCTTCACCTACTTGAATGCGATGATGTTGGGGTGCTTCAGCTTCCTCAGATGCTTGATATCCGTCTCATTCTGCTCTCTCACTTTCTTGATGGCCACCTCTTCTGCTCGAAACTTGCCCAAGAAGACAGCTCCTTGGGCTCCACTACCCAGCCACTGCAGCTCTGAGATCTCCTCAAATGGCACTTCCCAAGTATCTAGGCACACAAGCAAGAAATAAACTTGAAGGAATCTCAGAATTTGCTGAGGAACTATTCTACGAGGCCATTCTGAAGGCACCCATGTCACTGTCACCAAGAGTGATCTCTAGCCCCTGTCTTCTACCAAAAAGTAGAACCTTTCTGTGGGCCCTGGTATGGCATATAATCATATATTCATACAGATCCAATTCTGTCGACTTTTAACCACTGAAGTCAAGCAGATCAGAAATCTCTATATACTCTCCTCCAAACAAAACATATCCTGACAGTCCTGCAGCCCCATCTTCTCACTTAAGCATGCGTGTTCAGTCAATTCACATGTTTCCACACCCCAATGGTTCTTTCCTAAGAGCCTAATTATGCATTCTTCTTATCTTAGTACTTACCTTCTATGAGTACTTACTATATATCAGACACTAGAACAGTGCTCTACATATACTATGTTTAATCTTTATAATAGTCCTACTCGTCTTGTCTTATTGTAGGTTTTTAAATGTGAGAAAACTAAGGAATCGGGTAATTAAGTAGATTTCTCCAAGTCAGAGAGCTGGGAAGTGGCAGAACTGGGCCCACAACCCCAGAATTAGATGATTTCAGGGACAGTGCTTTGTCTGCTGGACCACATCGCCACTCACAGACTAACCGAGGGCCATTGGTCATGATCTGCTTACACAAATACAGCATTTTCACATTTCTATTTTCCTTTGAGCTTGCTTTTTTGCGTCAAAAATTTAACAGAGTTATTTCTAAGTGGTGGTATTGTTGTAGTTTCACATTATATTCCTTTTCTGTGTAAAACAATTTTTTAATCACAAGCCTATGTTACTTTTATAATAAATAAAATACTATTTCAAACAAAACACTTCAAAAATTCAATCAATGTGTGCTTTTTAACCTTATGAACACTAAAAAGAAAAAAAAGACTCCTTTGATCATTCTCCTGGTCGCCTTTTACTAGGACACTGTCACAGGGAAGAAATGAACATCAAAGAGCTCAGAGCCCTGAGGAGTAAGGAGGAGGATAACGGCATTAAAGGTTATGTGAGATTCTTGTCAGATCACTAAAAGGCCACTGACTGCAGAACATAGAACAAAGTAGTGCGGAGTAGCTTTGAAGAGATTCTGGTGTTGAAAGCAAATCAACCCATTCGCTACAGCATGGATGAAGCAAGAGTAGAAAACATTTGTCAGTGTCTAGAAGTGCATTTTCCTATTCTCTAATTTTTTCCACCTCAAGTGAAAATAAGTTCTGCAGGTTCTTCAGAATATAACTAATACATCTCTCCCTTTCAAATAAATAAAAATAAATAAATTATAAATAGAAGAAGAAAGGGGAAGACGCTGTGATACGGTGGGTTAAGCTGCCACTCGGGATGCTCACAACCCATAACTGAGTGCCTGAGATCGAACCCATCTGCACTTCCAATTCAGCTTCCTGCTAATGTGCACCCTGGGAGGCAGCAGGTGATGGCTCAAGTACTTGGGTCCCTGTGCCACCCACATGGGAGACCTGGATGAAGTTCCTAGCTCCTGACTTCAACCTGGCCTAGCCCCAGGTGTTGCAGGCATTTGGGAAATGAACCAGTGGATAGGAGATCTCTTTCTCTCTCTCTACTGCTTTTCCAAATACATAAAAATAAAATAAACTTTTAAAGACACAGATATAATGACATAATTACATATAGAAAAAAAATAGGGTGGTTATGGGATGGGCATTTGACCCATTATCCAGATACAAGCAATACTGTAGGTTTCTGCTCTATTGAAATTGAACAAATGCTATAGAAAGTTACATCTGTCCAAACTACAAATAGCTCACACATATGAAATCATCAAAAAAACAAGTAAAACCAGGTGAGATCTGGGAGGAAACAGGGAGTTAAGGCTTCACTGTTTTCAGTATCTCAGAGTTTTTACAGCAAGTATCAAGAGGCCCATGACATCCCATTCTCATCCCCACAATCCTATGCAGCACACACAGTAGGAAGATGTTGATGCCTACTGTAAGTGAATCTTCCACAAAAGGGTTCCAGGGAAGAACAGAAAACAGCATTTTGACCATTTTGGGGGCTGAATAAAGTACTATTACAGGATTCTGGGACAAGAACATAACAGGGCAGTATATGTTGAATAACCTTACAAAAGTCAAGTCACTCTAATTTTAATACAGTACTAAAATTAGGCCAACGTTTGGGTGACTTTTTCCCTGTTGACTCAATCTTTATTTACTATTACATATTAGAAGCTTAAAAAATTATAAAAATCAGAAAAACATGTTTTATCTTAAATTCCATCTCCACTTGTCATCTTCCCTTCTAGCTGTCAGCCTTGTTTACAGCTGTGTAAAAGCTGTGTGTGATACGTAATTTTTCTTTTTTCACGTGTTATGGACCAGGGCTGGGGAATCTTTTCTCTCACTTTTTTCCATCCCTTGTTGGCCATACAAAACTATCAATTTAAAAATTAACCTGCTATAGATTTATTGAAATTCAAGTCCCCACTGCGGTTGCCTTGGCTTTGTAACCCTTAATACGGCCCATGGGCCAGAAGTTCCTCATCCCTGTTAATGTGTGTTCTTCAGAGAGCCACAGTCTTAAAAGTTGCAGTAGCTGTTTATTATACTCTCTTGCCTTTTCTGTGTGTGCTTAAGTGATTCTATCTTTTGTTTTGTTAGTTTAAATTTGACATTGTTTCTTTATATTATTTCCTCAGCATCAATTCCTAGGTTAAGGGGTAGTTTCCAGGCTCTGGTACATACATTCCGAATTCTACCCAAAAGCATTTTGCTAGAAAGTGGCAATGTCTGAATATGTTGCTTTCACAACTTTGCCAATAGAGAATGTGATCAGTGACTTTTTTTGGCTGTAAGCTTGCCTTTTTTTTTTTTTTTTTTTTTTTTAGATTTATCTATTTGAGAGGCAGGGTTATAGTCAGAAGGGGAAAGACAGTTTTTTTTTTTTTTTTAAGGTTTATTTGTTTATTTGAAAGTCACAGTTACAGAGAGAGGAGAGGCAGAGAGAGAGGGAGAGAGAATGAGGGAGAATGAGAGAGAGAGAGACAAAGAGGTGTCTTCCATCCATCTACTGGTTCATTCCCCGGTTGGCCACAATGACTGGAGTTGTGCAGATCCGAAGCCAGGAGCCAGGAGCTTCCTCCAGGTCTCCCACACAGGTGCAGCGGCCCAAGGACTTGGGCCATCTTCTACTGCTTTCCCAGGCCATAGCAGAGAGCTAGACTGGAAGAGGAGCAACTGGGTCTTGAACCAGTGCCCATATAGGATGCCAGTGCTTCAGGCCAGGGCGATAACCCGCTGCGCCACAGTGCCGGCACCAGCTGTAAGCTCACTAGGGATAATGTTCTATAAGTTTATGCTAGTTTAATTGCCAGTGATGTAGAATATTTCCTCCACATTTGTTTCATACTCACATGTGCTTTGTATGAATTGTCAAAACCCTTTTGCTCATTTATCTATTAGGGTCTTGAAGTTTTTATAAACTCAAAGGAGCTCTCTATGTCTTTGATTCAGATTAAGAGAATAGTTTTACAAGCCTTTGCCTTTCAATTTTATTTTTTAACAGAATATTTAATATGAGGCTATTTCAAAAAGTTTGTGGGAAACTGGAATTAAGAGACAGAGAGAAAGGTCCTCCTTTTCTGTTGGTTTACTCCCCAATGGCCGCTGCGGCCGGCGCACCGCACTGATCCAAAGCCAGGAGCCAGGTGCTTCTCCTGGTCTCCCATGCGGGTGCAGGGCCCAAGGACCTGGGCCATCCTCCACTGCACTCCCAGGCACAGCAGAGAGCTGGCCTGGAAGAGGGGCAACTGGGACAGAACCCAGTGTGCCGGTGCCACAGGCAGAGGATTAGCCTATTGAGCATAATTTTTTCATAATTAGAATTTTCCATGAACTTTTTGAAGGCTCCTCATGTAGCTGTACGTCATTTCCTTTGAACTTTTTTCCACTGACTAGCCTATCTTTTATCAGGTACCTATAGCTGATTTTTAAAAATTTAATCTTTATATCCATCTGGAGTTTATTTTTTTTAAAGATTTATTTATTATTTCAAAGGCAGAGCTACAGAAGCAGAGGCAGAGAGAGAGACAGAGAAGCCTTCCATCTCCAAATGGCCGCAATGGCAGGAGCTCGGCCAATCTGAAGCCAGAAGCCAGGAGCTTCTTCTGGGTCTCCCCACATGGGTGCAGGGGCCCAAGGACTTCGGTCTTCTAGTGCTTTCCCAGGCCATAGCAGAGAGCTGGATTGGAAGTGGAGCAGGCGGGACTAGAACCAGCACCCATACAGGATACACCCATTGAAGGTGGTGGTTTTACCTTTTACACAACAGCACCGGCCCTCTGGAGTTTATTTTGAGGTATGATATGAAGATAGATATAAATTAATTTTTCCATACAGCTGTTTAGTAGTGATTCCAAAATATTTTACTCAGTAATGCTTTCTTTTCATATTGCTTTATGGTGCTTACATTGTAATTTATCATTTTTTGTTTGTTTTTTAAAAGATTTATTTATTTAAAAGAGTTACACAGAGAGAAAGAATAAGAGGTAGAGGCAGAGAGAGAGGTCTTCCATCCTCTGGTTCACTCCCCAGGTGGCCACAACGGCCGAAGCTGCGCCTATCCAAAGCCAGGAGCCAGGAGCTTCTTCTGGGTCTCCCATGTAGGTGCAGGGGCCCAAGGACTTGGGCCACCTTCCACTGCTTTCCCAAGCCACAGTAGAGAGCTAGACTGAAAGTGGAGAAACTGGGACTTGAACCGGTGCCCATATGGGATGCTGGCACTGCAGGAGGCTGTTTTACCCACTATGCCACAGCGCCGGTCCCAACATAATTTTTTTTCAAGAAATAATTCCTATTAGTATTTTCATAAAATGAGAAATAAATTTATTATTAAAATACAAATGACAAATACATATGGCACTCAAATACCAAGTGTTTAAAATTCTTGGGGCTGGTGCTATGGAACAGCAGGTTAAAACCTCGGCCTGCATCCTTTATGCGTGCTGGTTCAAGTCTTGGCTGTTCCACTTCTGATCCAGCTCCCTGCTAAAGTGCCTGGGAAAGCAGCAGCAGATGGCCCAAGTGCCTGGGTTCCTGCACCCATGTGGAAACCCAGAAGAAGCTCCTGGCTCCTGGCTTTTGCCTGGCCCAGCCCGGCAGTTTCAATCATTTGGGGAGTGAACTAGCGGATATGCAATCTCTGTCTCTCCTTCTCTTTTCTCTTAAATGGTTCTTTCAAATAAATAATTTTTTCCCAAGATTTATTTATTTGGGGCCAGCACTGTGGTATAGTAGGATAAGCTTTCGCCTATGGTGCCAGCATTCCATACAGGCTCCAGTTTGTGTCCCAGCTGCTCCTCTTCTGATCCAGCTCTCTGCTATGGCTCAGGAAAGCAGTAGAAGATGGCCCAAGTGCTTCAGCCCCTTCACCCCAGTGGGAGACCTGGAGGAAGCTCCTGGTTCCTGGCTTTGGATCAGCCCAGCTCTGGCCATTGAGACTATTTGGGTAGTGAACCAGTGGATGGAAGACCTTTCTCTCTGGCACTCCCTCTCTCTGTAATTCTACCTCTCAAATAAATAAATAAAATCTTAAAAAGGATTTACTTATTTAATTGAAAGGCAGAGTCACAGAGAGGCAGAGGCAGAGGCAGAGGCAGAGGCAGAGGCAGAGGCAGAGGCAGAGGAGGATCTTCCATCAGCTGGCTTGTCCCCTCCCCGCCAAACAGCCAAAACGGCTGGAGCTGGGCTGATCCAAAGCCAGGAGCCAGGAGCTTCCTCTGGGTCTCCCATATCGGTGCAGGTGCCCAAGCACTAAGGCCATCTTCCACTGTTTTCCCAGGCCATAGCAGAGAGCTGGATTGGAAGTGGAGTAGCCAGGCTGCTATGCCGCAGCACTGGCCCCTAAATAAATAAAACTTTAAAAAAAAAGAAGAAGAAGAAGAAAAATTTCCTCTACCAATTGTCACTCAGGCCTATGCTACTGAGCTGTATTCAGCCAAGTCTTAACTATCATTGGGAAAATAAAGGGGATAGCATTGGTAATTCAATGTAAAATAAAGTAATATTACTGCCTTGTCCCTATCAATCTTTTTACTAGAACTAATTACCAGAAATAAAACTGATTGGTGTGAATTCAGTCTTTTTTGTCCCATCTCAAAATCCCTGTCAACATCTAGCGGGGAGCCAAGGAATGGGAAAACGGCAGAAGAAAGGAAGTAGGGATAAGGATGTACGAAATTGCAGCCTAGATTTCGATGAGTGAGATAATTAACCTCATAATGATAGAGGACTATCCACGCTCTCTCCAGGGTGAGTCCTAGACTTCTTGCTGCCTTTTTTTTTTTTTTTTTTTTTTGGTCCCCATTGGTACTCTTCCCGGCTTCTGTCTTCTCTTTGATTCATCACTATGACTACCGTCTTCATTCCAACACCCACCACGATCCCTAGGACTAAGAAAAAGCCACATGTCCACCCACTTCAAGGCAGCAGTTCTCCTTTGTTTATTCAGACATGGCTATGACAGTTACTAGCTTTGAGACTGGAAACTATTTGGCAATAAAAGATTTCAATTATACATACTGCTTTAATTGGATCTCATACTAAAAGGGAGATTAAGACATTATTTAACATTAAAAAAAAAAAAGCAGTGAAATTTTCTCCTAAGTACAATGTAGGGACAAGTCTGTTAGATGCAGGATTAAAGATTAGCTCCTGATCCCAGAGCTGACAAGGAAAACACTAAGTTTCTGGCTAACAAATCTCTTTTCTGTACCATAGCAACATCAGCCCTCAATAGGCAGTATACTGTAATCTATCAAAAGAGGTAGACACCTGCTATACTTTTGAAAGAATTTTAAGCTGACTAGGCCTGCTTCTTACTTATTCCTGAAGTAAGCCTCTCTGAAAGCCACATAATCAACTGGGAGACAAATTAAGTACAAGTTTGTGGAACAGTAAAAGCATTTTAAAGGTTCATTTTTAGCAGACATCTAGGATGTGTCTGTTGAACTTCGTGTGAGTCTGAATCCCAATGATGTGTTTGAATTCCAAGATCTCCAAATTATCCTAAATTAAGTATGAGACTGCGCAAGTGGAGAGCCTAAAAATCAAATGCAGTTTACCACATAAGCAGATATACACATTAGGTTTTGTGTCTTATAAGAGAACATGGGAACTTTTTTTAAAAAAAATTTTATTTATTTATCTGAGAGAGAGAGTTACAGAGAGAAGGAGAGACAGAGAAAGAGGTCTTCCATCCACTAGTTCACTCCCCAAATGGCTGTAATGGCCAGAGCTAAGCCAATCTGAAACCAGTAACCAAGAGTTTCTTCTGGGTCTCCCACATGGGTGCAGGGGCCTAAGCATTTTGGGCCATCTTCCACTGCTTTCCCAGGCCATTTAGAAGGGAGCTGGATTGGAAGTGGAGCTGCTGGGACTCAAAACTGGTGCCCACATGGGATGCCGGCGCCGCAGAGACTTAACCTACTATGCCATAGCACTGGCCCTGAGAACTTTTAAAAATACAATAAATTAAGAACAGTTATCTCTGGGTTGTAGGATGACAAATGATTTTGATTTTCCTCTTTGTTTTATCTTTATTCATAATTTTAAAAATAATAATATTGGTTAACAGAGGAATCTTAAACCTTTTGTCACAGAGACAAGTTTTAGTTTCCTTGAAATCAGGGAGGGACACTGTGGGTTGCATATACAAGATATTGGAATATGGATAAAAGAGAGAGATCACAAGACAGGTAGACACACACACATAAAATCTGGGATTGACTGAGAATTTCGGCAAAGAGCAGGAACGGACGGCCAAGCAACCCTGAGAAGTACCTGGAATCGACAGGCCAGTAAATCCCAATAAGTTTATGGAGAATGAGTACAAAGGGAAAAGGTGGCATTTGGTTTAAGGGAAAGTGTTTCTGAAATAGGAAAAATAGATTGCATAAGAAACGTAATTTATGGTGACTGATGCTGACTGGCTGTTTTGGGAAAGCTGTCAATAGTTTTGACTAAAAGAGATGAATACACTTTTAAGGAAGGGTTTGAAATCCAGTTATAAAGTAACCTAACCTAATTTTGGTCCATATTTTTCCTTTCTAGATTTTTTTGATGAGAGAATTAATAAAAACAGAATAATTGACATAAGGCTACAAACATATTTATCAAAAGTCTTAAAAACAAGTCTTTCAGGACCAAGCACTGTGGCATAGTAGGTTAAGCCTCCACCTACAGTGCCGGCATCTCATATGGGTCCTGGTTCGAGTCCCAGCTGCTCCATTTTCTGATCCAGCTCCTTGCTGATAGCCTGGGAATGCAATGGAATATGGTCCTAGTGTTTGGGCCCCTGCTACCATGTGGGAGACCCCGAGGAAGCTCCTGGCTCCCGGCTTTGGACTGGCTCAGCTCCAGTCACTGTGGTCATTTGGAGACTGAACCAGCAGATGGAAGACTTCTCTCTGCGTTTGACTGTGCTTCTCAAATAAATAAACAAAATCCTTAAAAAAAAAAAAAAAAAAAGGAATAAGTTGTTTCAAGCCCCAATTAACAAATTCTTTAAAAAAAAAGTCTTTTGAGCCCAACTATTCCTCTTCTAGGAATTTGTCTTAAGAACTAAACAAAGTATGTGCAGAAGTAAAGAAATTCAATGTTCCTTTAAATGTGGATTACAATCACCAAAAACATAAACAAGTATTAAATGATAGATGATTGTTTAAATAGGTATGGGTGCATTCATACAATTTAATATTAAATAATCATCAACAATGATGTTAAAGAATTATATTTAAGGGGCTGTCACTGTGACACAGTAAGTTTAATCCTTTGTCTGCAGTGCGGGCATCCCATCTAGGCACCAGTTCTAGTCCTGGCTGCTCCCCTTCTGATCCCACTCTCTGCTATGGTCTGGAAAAGCAGTGGAAGATGGCCCAAGTGCTTGGGCCACTGTACTCACGTAGGAGACCTGGAAGAAGCTCCTGGCTCCTGGCTTTGGATCTCCCTCTCACTGTCTGTAACTCTACCTCTCAAATAAATAAATAAAATATTTTTTTAAAAAAAGAATTACATTTAAGATTTGGAAAATGTTCACAATATGAATGAAAAAGTGTTATAAATAGTATGACTCAATTATTTTAGAAGTATGCACATGCAACACACACATCCACACACATCCACACACACCCTAAATACAATAATATAGCCTAACAACACGAATGGTGGTAATTCTTAGGAAACTAGGGATCACAGATTTTTTTTGAAGGTTCCTAAACTTTCCAAATTTCATACATATATTACTTTTATAATCAGAACAAAGTTCTTTTAAAGAATAAAAGTGAGGTCATAAAGAATAGTAGGTTTGTGGCACTCAGCTGAAGCTATGGCTTGTGATGCTGGCATCCTGTATTAGACAGAGTCCTGGTTTGAGTCCCAGCAGCTTCACTTTCAATCCAGCTTCCTGTTACTGTCAGAAGGCAACAGATGATGTCCCAAGTACTGGGGTCCCTGCCACCCGTGTGGGAGACCTGGATGGAATTCCTAGCTCCAGGCTTTGGCCTGGCCCAGCTCTGTCTGTTGTGGCCATTTGGGGAAAGGACCAGAGGATGGAAGATCTCTCTGTGCACATGAGTACTCTCTCTCTCTCTTTTGCCTTGTCTTTCTCTCTCTGGCTCTCTTTCTCTCTCCCTCTTTGTTACTCTGCCTTTCAAATTAATAAACAAATACAACTTTTTAAAAAAAGAACACTAGGGCCATGTGTTCTCTTTACTTCAAAAGCATAGCACTTGAATTGTAGTATATGAATCTGTTACATACAGAATGATGACATCTAAAAACTTACTTTTTAAAAAGTTGTGGGATGTAGAAATAACGTCTTTCAAGCGATTTCATTTCCTCAAAATGCGTGTTCTATGCCTTGACTACAATAAAGTAACTCCTTTTCATTGCAACCTCTGTAGCCTTGTTATCTTCAGGGGAATCGCCATGTGGCCTCTGGTTTTGAATTAGGCCAGTGGACATCAGACTTTTTTGGTGGTGTATAAAAATATTTAAATATCATCCACATGATTTACTTATAAATTACATATCTGCACAACTATATTGAAATATCAAATGCGTCTGAAAAATGTATGAAAGTAGAAATTTTACAGGATGAAATAAAATAGACAGAAGCTCTAATATTTTATTCTTATGGCCCCATGAATTTTCTTGTATGTACTCTACTTTGGACACCACCAGACCAGGTGACTACAAAAGATGGGATCTCCGTCATGCAAAGGCACCTCATCCCTTTTCTTTTTGCCCTCCTGCCTTCTATGTAGGGAGCAGAAAGTAGGCCTTTACCACCTGCTGGTGCCTTGATCTTGGACTTCTCATGCCCAGCAACTCAGAATGTGACTTCATTTGGAGATAGGGTTTTAGAGCAGTGACTAAGCTAAAACAAGGTCTTTGGGATGGGACCTAAGCCAATATGACTACTATGCTCATAAACAGAGGATAGGACACAGACCCATGCAGAGGGTGACTGTGTGAAGACGGGGGAAGGCAGTCAACTACAAGCCAATGAGAGAGGCCTCAGAAGAAATCAGCCCTGCTGCACCTGGATCCAAGAACGTGACATTCCTTTGGCCTCCTTGTTTTTTTTTTTTTATGATTTATTTAATTATTTACTTGAAAGGAAGAGTAACACAGAGAAAAGAGAGAGATCAATCTTCCATCTGCTGGTCTACTTCACAAATGGCCTCAATGGCTAGGGCTGGTCCAGGTTGAAGCTAGGTACTGGGAGCTCCATTCAGGTCTCCTACATGGGTGGCAGGGGCCCAAGCAGTTGGGCCATTTTCTACTGCTTTCCTAGGCACATTGGCAGGGAGCTAGATTGGAAGTGGAGCAGCCTGGACTCAAACAAGTGCCTATATGGGATGCTGGCATTGTAGACAGTAGCCCAACCACTATGCCACAATGCCAGTCCCTGGCCTACTTCTTTAATTTACCTACATGCAGGTAAAACATTTTCTAGTTAATTGTCACAGAAGTAATGGCAGCAGTGGTGATGGTGTGATCATCCAAGAAATATCTTCCTAGTCCACACTGTGGCTTACCTTGTTGCTGTAATTTGTAATCAGTGGAATATGCCTTCCCAATGATGTTCCACACAGGCCTCAAGCAACCAAAGAGTCCTTCAAGAAAGCCACCACTGCCACTGCCCGACCTGCTGAACTGAATCTTGACGTCTTCTGTTCCGCTCGTGCTCTCTCCATCCACAGTGTGGCCATTCCCCTGAGACACAGCCACGTCTGGTTCATCTTGTTCCCTCAGCTGAAGAACACTGTTCTCAAACTGGTCCCTGGAATCCTCGCTTATGCTGGTCAACACAGCTGCAGTGACGGGGCTGCTCACGCTCTCCATGAGCTCTGTTTGCACCACCCCCTTTTCCTGCTGGTCCTCGAGCAGCTTGGGTGCAGAGTGGTTCCCCATGGCTGTGAGCTCATCTTGTAACCCACTGAAGGTTTTGTTTTCACTCAAGGATAAATGTGGAGAAGAGGAGCAGCTCAGGTGCTCCTGAGGGCTGGCCATCGTGCCATGAGTGTGACCGAGGTCCTGAGATGACACTCAGAGGATTTGTAGAAAACAGTTCTGATGTAAGAGAGAGCTCCAAAACCTGAGGAATACAGGGGGAAGACATGAGATCGTCCTTTCTTTAGATCCACACTATTATATTTCTGTTTATAAAATAAAGGCGATGAAACAATGAGAATTAGTTACACTGTGGTTTATTCCACATGATGGAATTCTGTGCAGCAGTGAAAAATTATGTTGTATGAGAGTAGTTACTAGCATCAGAAAACATTCATGACATATTCACATTTAAAAGGTAAGTTATAACAATATATGGAACTTTAACTTTAAAAATTTAAATACACACAAACACACTATAAAAGAAAAAAATCTAGAAGAATGCAGGCAAAGAATTAACAACATTTAACTTTAGGTGCTAGATTTGGGAGCGATTTATATGGTTGTGATTTTCAAGGTATTCCATGCATTTTATATCAGTATCCGTTATACTTTTTTTAAGCACATTTGTTCCTCTTCATTTTTTTTTTTAATGAATTATTTATTTATTTGAAAGGCAGAGTTACAGAGAGGCAGAGGCAGAAAGAACTGTCAGTTTACTCCCCAAACGGCCACAAAGGCTGGAACTAGGTCAATCCAAAGCCAGGAGCCTGGAGCTTCCTCTGGGTCTCCCACATTGGGTGCCAGGGCCTAAGGACTTGGGCCATCCTCCACTGCTTTCCCAGGCACATCAGCAGGGAGCTGGCTCAGAAGAGGAGCAGCCGGGACTCAAACCAGCGCCTATATGAGATGCCAGCCCTGCTTTACCCACTTTGTCACAGGGTAGGCCCTATGTATCACACTTTTAATCAGAAAAAAATTATTTCTCTTTCCAGAAGCAAAATGAAGTTGTTGTGATATGATATACATATTTTTATTAGAAATCACATCTTGTATTATTTTAACTCGCTACTAATCTTTTCTCTTGGTTTTAATGTTTTATCCATTGTTTCACTTTTTTTTTTTTGACAGAGTGGACAGTAAGAGAGAGACACAGAGAGAAAGGTCTTTCTTTTTCCGTTGGTTCACCCCACAATGGCCACTGCGGCCGGCGTACCACGTTGATCCGAAGCCAGGAGCCTGGTGCTTCTCCTGGTCTCCCATGCGGGTGCAGGGTCCAAGCACTTGAACCATCCTCCACTGCCTTCCTGGGCCATAGCAAAGAGCTGGACTGGAAGAGCAGCGACCGGGACAGAATCCGGTGCCCCAACTGGGACTAGAACCCGCTGTGCGGGTGCTGCAGGCGGAGGATTAGCCTATTGAGCCGCAGTGCCGGCCACCTGTTGCACTTTCTAAAGCATTCATTAACTCCTGTAGATAACTGTCTTGTATATATCACAAGACAAAGTCCTGAGTTGCAGAATTTGTTGTTATTGCACTGCACCAACTCTGGTTAAAACAACGAAGCAACAGCTCTTTGAGTTTGTTCTTTTTCTTTTTTTTTTAGAATTTATTTTTATTTGAAAGAGTGACTGAGACACACATACACACACACACACACACACACAGAGAGAGAGAGAGAGAGAGAAAGAGAGATATCTTTCATCTACTAGTTCATGACTCAAAATGCTTTCAACAGCTGGGGCTAGGCCAGGACAAAGCCAGAAGCCAGGAACTCCGCGTGGGCGGCACGAACCCCAGAGGTAGCTGGGCCATCATCTACTGCCTTTCAGGAAGCACAAAGTAGCTGGAACTTGAATCGGACACTTTGCTACGGGACGCGGGCATCCCAAGTAGTAGTTAAATCCACTGTGCACAACACCCACCCCTGTTTGTCCTTTGCTTCTGATCTATTACCACTATTTCCTTGGGGCCACCTAATCTCTGAAAATAAAGCTCATCTTGTAGTTCTGAGATTCACCAGCTCATGCAAAGTCAATTTTAAATTCATTCAAGGTGTGTTATTAGGTATTTACTTTCTTTGCAAATCGCTATTTAATAATCCTTCTTTCTTAAACTCTGTATTAAGCAGAGTGTGTTAAAGCCTGGTTATAAAGATGACCTCACTTTGCAAAGGGGGCAAAAGACAGACTGGCAAAGGCTGACACCTCAGTACTTATCATGAGTCAAATAAGAGCTCTGAGAGCACAGAGGAGGGAGGGGTCATTTCAAGGACAGATGCTACAAGATGATCACTTCTGCTCCATCTGAAGGCAGAACAGGAATTCACCTGGCAAGTGGGAAAGGCAGGAGTGAAACAAGGAGAGGTGTGAGGAGGAACGCACGCATGATGGCACGCAGGGCTGGAAGACTGTGGAATGGGTGAGAAGTCCAAAGTGGCTGGAATGTGCGTTATATGTATGTACACAGAAAAAGATATGAATGGATACACAGGGGAGAGGCTTTAAGGAGCTTTGGATGTTTGGCTAATAGGTTTGGATTTTAACCTGGAGGTGATGATGAGCCGCAGATTCCTATGAGTATATTGGAGATTATGGGTAAAAATATACCCCCCCATTTTATTATTTTCTTATCTTTATTCCTGAGAACCAAATGTCAACTCTTGTTTATGTGGCCATATCCTATTCATATATTGTTTATCCTATCCTCTGAACTCTCTCATTCATTCTTTTTTTTTTTTTTTAATATTTATTTGAAAGTCAGTTACACAGAGAGAGGAGAGGAAGAGAGAGAGGTCTTCCATCGCCTGGTTCACTCTCCAAATGGTTGCAGTAGCTGGAGCTGAGTTGATCCAAAGCCAGGAGCCAGGAGCTTCTTCCAGGTCTCCCAGGTGGGTGCAGGGGCCCAAGGACTTGGGCCATCATCTACTGCCTACCCAGGCCATAGCAGAGAGCTGGATCGGAAGTGGAGGAGTGGGGACCCGAACCTGCGCACATGTGTTGCTGGCACTGTAGGTGGTGGCTTTACCCGCTATGCCACAGGGCCGGCTTCTCTAATTCATTCTTTCAAAAATTTCTGAGCTCCTATTATATGCTATATAATACATTAAGCACTAATGAGTGGCACATGGGTTCTTTCCCTTTAAGAACTTACAGGCTGGCACCGCAACTCACTAGGCTAATCCTCTGCCTGCGGCACCAGCACACCGGGTTCTAGTCCTGATTGGGGCGCCAGTTCTGTCCTGGTTGTTCCTCTTCTAGTCCAGCTCTCTACTGTGGCCCGAGAAGGCAGTGGAGGATGGCCCAAGTGCTTGGGCCCTGCACCCGCATGGGAGACCAGGAGGAAGCACCTGGCTCCTGGTTTTGAATCGGTGCAGTGTGCTGGCCGTGGTGGCCATTTGGGGGGTGAACCAATGGAAGAGAGACCTTTTGCTCTGTCTCTCTCTCTCTCACTAACTCTACCTGTCAAAAAAACAAAAAGAACTTATAATCTTGAAGGAAAGACCAACAGATAATAACTACGTGGTTAGAAATGATATAAAGACATTCACAGGGTGCTGTGGGGGTTCTGAAAAATAAATGTGAAATATGACTAGAGATGTCATAAAAGTTTTGAGTTGCATCTTAAAGAGTGAATTAGGGGCCGGCGCTGCAGCTCAACAGGCTAATCCTCCACCTGCGGTGCTGGCACACCAGGTTCTAGTCCCGGTTGGGGCACCGGATTCTGTCCTAGTTGCCCCTCTTCCAGGCCAGCTCTCTGCTATGGCCTGGGAGTGCAGTGGAGGATGACCCAAGTGCTTGGGCCCTGCACCCCATGGGAGACCAGGAGAAGCACCTGGCTCCTGGCTACGGATCAGTGTGGTGTGCCGGCCACAGCGACCATCGTGGGGTGAACCAACGGCAAAAGGAAGACCTTTCTCTCTGTCTGTCTCTCTCACTGTCCACTCTGCCTGTCAATAAATAAATAAATAAATAAAATTTAAAAAAAGAACGAATTAGGGGCTACTAGGAAAGAAAGACTGTGCAGACAAGTTAGTACTGGGGAGAAGCCCAAGATGGCTCTAAGAAAAAGTAGGCAGAAGTTGAATTATAGTGGACCCGAATGACAAGCTAAACGTTTTGGATTTTATCCTCAAGACAACAATGGTTACTAAGGAATTTTCAGTAATTTGGTTGCATTTTAATTTAGAATCACATCCACACAAGTAGAGGTTAGATTGAGAGGGAAAAACTGAAGGTGCAGTGAGAAGGAAGAGTTCAAGTATGAAAAGATCAGGGCCTGGGCCAGGGCAGTAGCAACGGCAATGCAGCATATGAGATAGATTTAAGAGACAGAATGGGTAAACTCTAGCAATAGATAACATATGTGGTGGTGAGGAAAAGAAAAGAAAAAGAAAAAAAGGGAAGGAAGGAAGGGAGGAAAGGAAGGCAGGTAGGCTTTCCAGATAACTTACTTAAGAAATTGGATCTTGGGGCCAGCGCTGTGGCACAGTAGGTTAAAGCCCTGGCCTGAAGAGCTGGCATCCCATACGGGCGCCAGTTCGTGTCCTCGCTGCTCCACTTTCGATCCAGCTCTCTGCTATGGCTCAGGAAAGCAGTAGAGGATGGCCCTTGGGTTCCTGCACCCACATGGGAGACCTGGAAGAAGCTCCTGGCTCCTGCCTTCAGATCGGTTCAGCTCCAGCAGTTGCGGCCATCTGGGGAGTGAACCAGCAGATGGAAGACCTCTCTCTCTCTCTCTCTATCTCTATCTCTTTCTCTCTCTGCCTCTCGCTGTAACTCTGTCTTTCAAATAAATAAAAAATAAACCTTATAAAAAAGAAACTGGATCTGGATAACACTGTAACTGAGGCATGAGATCCCAGAAGAAAAGAAGGTTTGAGATGAAAATAATGAGCCCAGGTACGGACATAAAGAATTCCAGGGCTATTGTGTATCACGTACAGAGCTGGGCTCTTTATCTAGACACTTAGTAGAGTGGTATTTGAGGGGAGGTAAAGATGGAGACTCAAATAGCTCAGGGGCAGAAGTTTCAAAATTATATGAATTTAAGATGTCTCTACGAAATATTCTGGGAGCTGAGCCACACACTGGGCTCTGGAACATTATGTTAACTTACTATTTTTAATGATAAATAAGACCAAGTGCTTTACAATTTACAGAGCCCTGATTATATAAACAGGTAAACAGGTAAGTACTGGTAAGTCAGCTCTCTAAAACACAACAGCAATCCAATTTGGAGTGTCTGTTCATCTATCAGGTATGAATACTCCCAACATAGCAGATTTCAAGCTAACAATAGTTTAGCAACCTATTTGCAAAGTTTCTAAATATTTGACAGTTGGCTTTTACTACTGGCATAGAAGTCAGCATTTTACGACAGAAGAAACTCATATTAAGTAAGTGAAGAGTAGCTCAAAATTAAGATTCCTAAATTCCCTCCCCCCCCCCTTTTTTTTTGACAACACAATGGAACCTCTTAGGATAATCCTTCACTTTCTTAAAGTGCTATTAAAATACTGTTACCTCTGGCCCTTTGGTCTAAACATTTGATTCTCTGTGTAAGGAATCTAGAGCAAGGGATCATTATTCACATTTTTCACAGAAGGACACTAGGCCTAGAGAGCAGAATGTGTTGTTACAGGCCACAGAGCCAGGACTAGTCACTACCAGGCTATTCTTCCTAATTCCATGCAGTCTCGGGGACACAGTTCCTACCCTGCTGAGGCTCGTCGACTACTTTGGAGCTAATAATTATACTGAGGGAATTATTCCCGACTCCTCTCTTTCCCTCCACAGCAAATGAATCGTATTTTGTTGTGGAGAGCTGCCAGAGAAGGACAGGCTGAATGTAAGAGCTAAGACTTGGCATGAAGCTTTGAAGGTAAGAGGTGTGACAGAGGGAAGGAAGTCGGGGTGGAATGACAGCATAGCAGAGCAGAGGAGCAGAACAGCAAGGACATGAGTGACAGTGTTGATAATCCAGAAATACTAAATAGTGCCTAATGTCAAGTACTGTGCAGTGAAGCTGACTCCTGCTCCATACATGGGCTCTGACAGCTTATGACCCAAGGCAGGTGCTTCTTCCCTTTTAAAAATCAGAGAGACCAGCACTGTGGTGCAGCAGGTTAACCAGCATCCCATATGGGTGCCAGTTCGAGACCTGGCTGTTCCACTTCCGATCCAGCTCTCTGCTATGGCCTGGGAAAGCAGCAGAAGATGGCCCACGTCCTTGGGTCCCTGTACCCACATGGGAGACCCGGAGAAGGCTCCTGGCTTCGGATCAGCGCAGCTCTGGCCATTGTGGCCAACTGGGGAGTGAACCATCGGATGGAAGACCTCTCTCTCTCTCTCTCTGCGTCTCCTGTCTCTGTGTAATTCTTTCAAATAAATAAATAAATCTTTTTAAAAAATCAGAGAGATCACTTTAACTGGATGAGCAGGGTTAAGAGGAACTTAAATTCTAGGGCAGGGAGAAATCCAGGTGTTGAAAAGCTGCCTGGAAATATGAGCTTGTGGGGAAAAGGAAGGCATTTTTGAGTCTTCTCTTAGAGCGACAGCTGTTGGGTGAGTGGATCCCACTCTCACCTCACCTTTCCCAACCTCTGTTCTTGTGTTCATCTCTAAGCTTTGACATTCCCTGTCCCTTCTGCTTTCTGCCTGGTCACCTGCCACAACCTTCAGCTGTCCCTTTGTTTTGGCCTTCCTGACTTTGCTCTGCCTTATCTCTTTTGAGACTGCTGACTCTGTAGCATTTGACCTGGCCATTGTCTCAGCATTCACTTCCAATTGGCCACTGTGCCTGGGACTCCTGGTTAAACTAGATCCACAAAGCACACACTATGCAATTAGCTCACATCAAACTTTAGAGTCGTGCAAGGACTGAGAAGGGAACTTCAGCCAAATGCCTGTTTGTGTAATTTATTCCTTGAATTAAACTACAGACTTTATATTAATGCCTAGTAACCGTCCATTTGTCGGTTTTCTCCTGAGTTTCTGCCTCATCACACCACACTGGAACAAGCTCATACACAAAAAGTCAGAAAAGCATGTGTGTCTTTGTAGTCCTTCTGATCTCCGAGAGGTGAAGAGGGAGCATGAAGCAGAGAAGTTCCTGCAGGGGCTGGGAATGAGTCAATTCTGGCATCACATGCCATTTGATATTTAAGAGACCAAGGAAGGCAGGAGACTGCAGGAGTAGATGGTTCAACCTGCTTGTACGTTTGCAGCCCAATTTGTAGACAGATGGCTGCTTCACTCACTGTAGTTGTCTGTTGCTTCAAACTGCCGATGACAAAATTAACAGTAACCACAGTGCCGTTCTAGATGTGCTAAAACCACTCCCCTGGAGGTACAAGCAAGTGCTCTGGGATGGAGGGATGACTCTGCCTCTGCTAACAGTGGTGGAAGGCTGGGTACCCTGTTCCTGGTGATTCAGCACTGTTCTGAGAGGGGGTAGAGGTAAGGGACTCCTCAAGTGTGCACACAGATGTGCAGTCAAATACACCTCCCCCGCTCACCGTGAATACCAAGTACAATGACAGCCAACAAAGGCAGAGCAGCTGAGAGGCATAAGAACAAAGAGGGTGAAAAGTCATCATCATAACTATTGCAAATATGATCTGAGCTGACTGCACGTATAAGAGGAGTGTAGGAGGATCCAAGCACGCACACTCTACCTGTGTTTCTAGACATCCACACGCTGCCACTGCATGGTGAAGAAGCCGGTAAGCACAAGCTGGGGCGCCCCTGCGGCTCCACACACTCTGGTTGGTTGTCTACTGCCCTCTCAGTTCCTCTGTCCCTGTCCAGATTCGGCCCAGCTACCCCCATGGGAACGAAATTCTTTTAATTCATGAGAAATCGCAGTTACTATTTATTAAAAGGAGATGGAAAGGAAATGAGGCAAGATTGCCAAACCCTGAGAGTCAGATGGAAAGAGAAGGAACAGCAGGGGGTAAAGGGTCAGGTTGGTGTGTCACCCAGGGCAGGAAGGTCTGGTGAGGCGATGCAGCTGCTACCGACAATGGGTCTTGAGCCACAAGGTAGGCACCCTTCTCTGCCCTCGAGAAGCACTTCCCCAGCCCTGTGAATTTCTTGGCCCCAAGAAGAGGAAATGGTGTGTACGAAATTGGTAGGCCAGGCCTGGAGACAGCAGCAGCTGTGCATTTGGCAGAGTGCTGCCAATTTCTGGAAATTATCTTGGCTTTGTGCCAGGATCCCAGGATGCAGCACAGAGAGAAAGAGGAATGGAATAGGTAATTCGACCCTCAGATTCATGGGTTTTTTTTTATGGGTTTTTTATTATACAATTTTTCCTGTGTTGCTAATCAAGGACAATTCTGTAATGATCATAAATAAATGATTTGGGAAAATTTAGCTCCACAAATAAAGTTTTTAGTGTGAGTAAAATTGAATGAAATATTTATTTAAAACATTTTTTAAAATGTTACTTATTTGGGGCTGGCATTAGGGTTAAAGCACTGGCCTGCAGCACCAGCATCCCATATAGGCACCAGTTAGAATCCTGGCTGCTCCACTTCTGATCCAGCTCCCTGCTAGCAGGTGTGGGAAATCAGTGGAGGATGGCCCAAATCCTTGGGCCCCTGCATCCATGTGGGAGACCTGGAGGAGGCTCCTGGCTCTTGGCTTTGGATCAGCTCAGCTCTGGCCACTGCAGCCATTTGGAAAGTGAACCAACAGATGGAAGACCTTTCTCTCTGTTTGTCTCTACCTCTCTCTGTAACTCTTTCAAATAAATAAAATAAATCTTAAAAAAAAAAAGTTACTTATTTGCGAGGAAGAGAAACAGAAAGAATCAGAGAGAGAGAGAGAATGAGAAACAGGAGAGAGCAAGAGCTCCCATCCATTGGTTGCCCACAATGGCCCATAGCAGCTGCAATGGCAGGGCTGGGCCAGGGCTTGAAGCTGGGAGCCAGAAATACAATCCACGTCACCCATGTAAGTGGCAAAGAGCCCAGTTACTTTGATCTGTCATGGCTGCATTCCAGATTCTGCATTAGCAGGGAGCTGGAGTCAGGAGCTAGAGATAGGAATCAAACTCCGTTTTTTTTTTTTTTTTTTAAGATTAATCTTATTTATTTGAAAGGTGGAGTGACACACAGAAAAGAGAGAGACAGAAAGAGATCTTCGATCTGCTTGTTCACTTACCAAGTGGCTGCAATGGCTGGGGTTGGGGCTGGACCAGGCTGAAGCTAGGAGCCCAGAACCCCATCTAGGTTTCCCATAGGGGTGGCAGTAGTCCAAGTGCTCAGGCAATTTTCTGCTGCTTTACCTGCACATTAGCATGGAGTTGGATTGGAACTGCTATGGGATGCTGGTATCATAGGCAGTGGCTTAACCTGATGTGCCACAATGCTGAACCCAAACTTGCTTATTCTGAAGTGGGACATGGGCTTTTTTTTTTTTTTAGATTATTTATTTATTTATTTGACAGGTAGAGTTATTACAGACAATGAGAGGGAGAGACACAGAGAAGTGTCTTCCTTCCGCTGGTTCACTTCCTAAATGGCGTCAACGGCCAGAGCTGTGCTGTTCCAAAGCCAGGAGCCAGGAGCTTCTTCCGGGTCTCCCAGGTGGGTGCAGGGGTCCAAGGACTTGGGCCATCTTCTACTGCTTTCCCAGGCCATAGCAGAGAGTTGGATAGGAAGTGAAGTAGTCAGGTCTCAAACCAGTGCCCATATGAGATGCTTGCGTTTCAGGCCAGGGCATTAACCCACTGCGCCACAAAGCCCACCCCATGAATAAAAATTCTAAATTAAACAATATTGCTGTAAGATTTAATGACTGCAGGGGCTAATGCTGTAGCATAGCAGTTAAGCTGCTGTCTGCAGGGCTAGCATCCCATATGGACATTGGTTCGAGTCCTAGCTGCTCCATTCCCAATCCAGCTCCCTGCTAATGTGCCTGGGAAATCAGTAAAAGATGGCCTAAGTTCTTGGGCCCCTGCCCCTGTGTGGGAGACCTGGGAGATGCTCCAGGCTCCTGGCTTCGGACTGGCCCACTTTGGTCATTACAGCCATTTGGAGAATGAACCCAGTGGATGGAAGACTCTCTCTCTCTCTCTGTCTCTCTCTCTTTCTCTCTCTCTCCATCTGCCTCTCTGTAATTCTGCTTCTCAAATAAGTAATCTTTTTTTAAAAAAGGAAGATTATAGTATATATAGAATTTAAGTTAGTCCTTGATAAAAGCATCATGTATACAGTAAGCACTCAATAAATGCTAGTTCTTTTCCTTTATGGTTATTTTGTGACTTTCACCTTTCTTTTTGGAATTCTGACTTTTCAAAAGATATATAGTTTAGGAACAAACAAACTGAAATGACTCTTGAGTCATTTTAAAATTAAAATTAATTTAAAAATTAAAAATCAGGCTATAATGCACACTTTGAAGTTGTTTTTGCAATCATTCATTGTTCAGAATCTTCCATGTACTCCATCATATTAAGAACCATATTGTGAGGGCATAAGAGGCAAGGCACTGAAGGAAGACAGATTTGGATTCAAATCCTAATTATTTAATTTGACGTTAGCTCTCTAAGCCTCAATTTCCATATCTAGGATTGGTGAGAACAGAATCCACCTCATAAAATAGATTAGATGATTATATGAGATTATGAATATATAACACACTTACCCAGTACACAGGGAGCCCCCAGTACTCATTAGCTATCTGAATTTTAGTTAGGAAAACTAGATTAAGCAGATATATGCCAATATACTCAATGTATTTGTAAAACCAAGTAGAATAAAAGGAAGGGCAAGCTTTTCTAAAGCAAGAAGACAAAAAGAGAGCCAAGAAAAAGGGGATAAAACTGACACAAGTTGAGCTTTTAACATTAACTTAAAATTATAAATGAAAGCACAAAGAATCAATAGTTAGATATCTAGTCAAAAGGATTAAAGTAAAATGGAAAATAAAAGAGAAAAATCCCAGATGTATGCAACTTCTTTTCCATACTTAATTTCCTTTGTCTTGAGTCACAGCAGTTATTTTTATATTCCAGGTTTTAATTAAATTCCAAAAAAAGACTATTAACATTATGTAGTTCTAATACTGGGGAGAAAAATTTTAATTCTGATAGTTTAAAAATTATTATGTTATAAATAAATCTTTAAAAAAACTATCATGTTGGGGGCCAGCACTGTGGCATACATTAAACTTCTACCTTTGGTTCTGGTATCCCATGTGGGCACCATTTCAAGTCCTGGCTGCTCCACTTCTGATCCAGCTCTCTGCTGTGGCCTGGGAAGGAGTAGCAGATGGCCCAAGTGCTTGGGTCCCTGTACCTGCATGGGAGACCTGAAGGAAACTCCTGGCTCTTGGCTTCAGATCAGCCCAACTCCGGCCAAGCTCCGGCCATTGTGGCCATTTTAAGAATGAACCAGAGGATGAAAGACTTTTATCTCTCTGTCTCTGCCTCTCTGTAATTCTGCCTTTCAAATAAATAAATAAATAATTCTTTTAAAAATAATTTAAAAAAATTATCATATTAAATTACCACGTTAAATTAGGAGTTGATTTTATTGATAAAAGAAAATATCTCTAGGAAAACATTGCTTAGCTTTAAATGAAAGAACAATTAGAACACAGGAGAACTACTGCAGGGCTGTGTTCCCAGGGAGATTACGGAGTTTTCTTCCTGAGAGATCTGCTTGTTTCCACATCACATTAGGGACACATGATGCCAGTATGCCTTTCGGGAGCTGCCTAACTCCACACTTGAATCACCACCTTTTTGGGCACGTGATTCTGTCTTCTGGCAGCTTCCCCAGGACAAAGTCTAAAAAGTTTCCTGTGGCGCTAGGCTGAAAGAAGTCCACACAATAGCAATTCTGCCAATTTAGAAAATGCATAAAAATAATCCTTAAGTGATAAACTTTTAGCATTGTTGTTAAAATGTGTGAGCTTTGGATTCGACCTGTATGGGTCCTGATACTGATTCTATCATGGTCTATCATGGGCAAGTTATTTATTTTGGTGTGTCTCAGTGTCCTCTTAGGGTTGTAATGAGGGCTAGAGATAATACCTACAGAGTGCTTCCCTAGCGAAGAGTAAGCATTTAATAAAAGTTTGCTATTTATATTCCAAATGAATATATATTTTATTCTAAAATAAGAGAATATTTTTATTAATAAAATATCTGTATAATTAAAAGAATAAGTTTAAATAAGAATATATATTTTAAAGTAGATTTGTTCTGGGAATAGGCATTTAGTGGAGTGGTTAAGATGCCCATGTCCTATATCAGAGTACAGCTCTGGCTCCTAACTTCACTTTCCTGCCAATCAGGGTCCTGTGAGGCAGTGGTGATGGCTCAAATAATAGGGTTCCTGCCATCCACATGGGCAGCCTGGATTGTGAACCCGGCTCCTGGCTCCAATCCTGGCTTAGCTCCAATAGTTGTGGGCATTTGGGGAGTGAATTAGTGGATGGGAGTGCTCTCTTTCTGCCGCTCAAATTAAAAAATAATAATAATAAATAAAAAACAAAGAAAAAAACCCACAAAACTTTGAAAACAGTAGATTTGTCCTTGATCATAACATAATCATGGAGGGGCTGGTGCTGTGGCATAGCGGGCAAAGGCTGCTGCAGTGCTGGCATCCCATATGAGCACCAGTTCGAGTCCCGGCTGCTCCACTTCCAATCCAGCTCTCTGCTATGGTCTGGGAAAGCAGTAGAAGATGGCTCCAGTTCTTGGTCCCCTGCACCTGTGTGGGAGATCTGGAAGAAGCTACTGGCTACTGGCTTCAGAAAGGTGCAGTTCCTGCCATTGTGACCAACTGGAGAGTGAACCAGTGGATGGAAGACCTCTCTCTCTCTCTCTCTCTCTCTTTTTTTTTTTTTTTTGACAGGCAGAGTTAGTGAGAGAGAGAGAAACAGAGAGAAAGGTCTTCTTTCCATTGGTTCACCCCCCAAATGGCTGCTACAGCTGGCGTGCTACGTCAATCCGAAGCCAGGAGCCAGGTGCCAGGTGCTTCCTCCTGGTCTCCCATGCAGGTGCAGGGCCCAAGCACTTGGGCCATCCTCCACTGTACTTCCGGGCCACAGCAGAGAGCTGGACTGGAAGAGGAGCAACCAACGTACAGAATCTGGTGCCCCACGGGGACTAGAACCTGGAATGCAGGCACCACAGGCAGAGGATTAGCCTAGTGAGCCACGGTGCTGGCCAGAAGACCTCTCTCTTTATCTCTGACTCTCCTCTCTGTGTGTAACTCTGACTTTCAAATAAACAAACAAACAAATAAATCTTTATAGCCCATAGTAAAAGACAATCTTAAAAATGGTACATAAAGATATATGAAAATATCATTTGTTTCCAAGTGGTTAAGTAGAGCAGCTTAGCTCAGAAGTAAGCCTTGGCCTAGTTTTCAAGACGTGTCACTACTCATTGGCCCCAGGCTCAGGACTATTTGAGTCATGCTTTAGTCTCTATGCCTCCATTAGTTTGCAACAAAACAAAAGAAAAATAATATAAAGAACAACGGATGCTGAAAAATAATAATCCCAGCTCCTGGCTTCAGCATGGCACAGCCCAGACTACTGTGGGCATTTGGGGAGTGAACCTGCAGATAGGAGATCTCTGTCTGTCTCTGTCTCAGTTTCTGTGTCTGTCTCTCTACCTTTCAAATAATAAAGTACATAGATTTAATAATTGTGACAATATTGATATGTAGCTATATTTGCACTGCTTTTTTTTTTTTTTTTTTTTACAGGCAGAGTGGACAGTGAGAGAGAGAGACAGACAGAAAGGTCTTCCTTTGCCGTTGGTTCACCCTCCAATGGCCGCCGCGGACGGTGCGCTGCGGCCGGCGCACCGCGCTTGTCCGATGGCAGGAGCCAGGAGCCAGGTGCTTTTCCTGGTCTCCCCATGGGGTGCAGGGCCCAAGCACTTGGTCCATCCTCCACTGCACTCCCGGGCCACAGCAGAGGGCTGGCCTGGAAGAGGGGCAACCGGGACAGAATCCGGTGCCCCGACCGGGACTAGAACCCGGTGTGCCGGCGCCGCAAGGCGGAGGATTAGCCTGTTGAGCCACGGCGCCGGCCGATATGTAGCTATATTTGTTTACTATGGCATATTTATCTTCCTCTGTAGACTAGGCACGATTCTAAAGAAAAAAAAATCTAATTAGAGATTCATATTCCAAATATACTAGGATTAAACTGAAGGGAACCTTCTATACAGTTCATCATCATTTTTTTAAAAGATTTATTTATTTATTTATTTGAAAGTCAGAGTTACAGACACGCACACACACACACAGACAGGGGAGAGAGAGAGAAAGAGAGAGAGAGAGAGAGAGAGAGAGAGAGAGAGAGAGAGAGAGAGAGAGAGAAAATCTTCTATCCGCTAGTTTACTCCTCAAAGACCGCAATGGCCAGGGCTGGGCCAGGTTGAGGAGTCAGAAGCTTCCTCTGTGTCTCCTACATGGATGCAGAGGCCCAAGCAGCTGGACCATCATCTGTTGCTTTCCCAGGCCATTAGCAGAGAGCTGGATCAGAAGTGGAGTAGCTGGGACACAAACAGGTGCCATACGGGGTGCAGGCGACATAGGCAGTGGCTTTACCTGCTATGCCACAATGCTAGTCCGCATCATTCTGAATTAAGTTTCTGATGTTTGAATGACAAAGTGATAGAAGATCAGCAGAAATAGATGTCATCACTAAAGTTGCTCTAGTAACATAGATTCTTTTCCAGGTGCATACATGAAGTAAATGGCACACTCAAATGAATACATGAAGTAAATGGCACACTCAAATGAATAAATGCAGAGAGCTTTTTTTTTTTTTTTTTTATGAGATGACTGACAAAGGTGTGGGTGGGCCAGCACTGTGGTAAAGCCACTGCCTGCAGTGGCACTGGCAACCCATATGGGCCCTGGTTTGAGTCCCAGCTGCTCCATTTCCAATCCAGCACTTTGCTAATGTGCCTGGGAAAGCAGTGGAAGATGGCCCAAGTGCTTGGGCCCCTGCACCCACATGGGAGACCTGGAAGAAACTCTAGGCTCCTGGCTTTGGATTGGCCCAGCTCTGGCAGTTGCAGCCATTTGGGGAGTGAACCAGTGGATGGAAGACTTCTCTCTTTTTCTCTCCCTCTCTCTCTCTTTAGTCTCCTTTCAGATATTATAATTTGAATTCATTATAACAGTATATGTTTTCAATATATGTGTTTCTCTAAAGAAGCATATAAATGGCCGGCGCCGTGGCTCAACAGGCTAATCCTCCGCCTTGCGGCGCCGGCACACCGGGTTCTAATCCCGGTCGGGGCACCGGATTCTGTCCCGGTTGCCCCTCTTCCAGGCCAGCCCTCTGCTGTGGCCCAGGAGTGCAGTGGAGGATGGCCCAGGTGCTTGGGCCCTGCACCCCATGGGGAGACCAGGAAAAGCACCTGGCTCCTGGCTCCTGCCATCGGATGAGCGCGGTGCGCCGGCCGCAGCACGCCGACCGCGGCGGCCATTGGAGGGTGAACCAACGGCAAAAGGAAGACCTTTCTCTCTGTCTCTCTCTCTCACTGTCCACTCTTCCTGTAAAAAAAAAAAAAAAAAAAAAAAAAAAGAAGCATATAAATCATATTTTTAAAAAAGTAAACATTAAAAAAAAAATCACAAGGGGCCGGCGCCGGTTCGAGTCTTGGCTACTCCACTTCCGATCCAGCTCTCTGCTATGGCCTGGAAAAGCAGTAGAAGATGGCCCATGTGGGAGACCTGGAAGAAGCTCCCAGATCTTGGCTTCAGATCAGCACAGCTCTGGCCATTGCAGCCATGTGGGGAGTGAACCAGTGGATGGAACACCCCCCTCATCTCTCTCTGCCTCTCCTCTTTCTGTGTAACTCTGACTTCAAAATAAATAAATAAATCTTTAAAAAAAAATCACAAAACACTTAGAGGTGTACCTATGGAATCTGTATTCATTAAATAAAAGCTTTCTAAAAAAAATAAAGTACTTAGCAAGGTTCAGAAAAAAAAAAATCACAAAACATAAGTTACTGTTTTCACTAACACCGGTAAATCTATTTGCAAAGTGGAGAATCCTGAAATACTAATGGTTGCATTACTATTGTTCTTCTTCAGTTAATTTAGATTATCTTCTGTCACAATGTTGGTATTAGTAGATGAAAAGCCATCAACTTTTATGACTGTTGGTAAAGAAGCCTGAGTAATTAGGATTCAATAAATCTATTGGTGGGATTAGTATTTGTTGTGGGACTGGAAAGTACATAACCGAACTTGTTAGAACTGTGTGTGAAATAATAGTGCTTGGGTTTTGTACAAAGGCTTGAGGACTGTTCTTATGAGTAAATCATGAGATCTTATACATGAACTTTGTGACATCTAGTCTGCCTATGTGGGAACACTTCCCCCCTTATTTTCTGTTTTTTTAGCCATCTTCTTTTCAGTTTACTTATTTATTTTTATTTATCTGGAGAGAGAGAGACAGAGACAGAGAGAGAGAGGAAGGGAAGGAGGAAGGGAGGGGGAGGGAGAGAGGGAAAGGGAGAAGGAGAGGGAGATGGATGGATCTTCCATTTGCTTGTTCACTCCACAAATGCTCACAACAGTTGGGGCTGGGCCAGGCTGAAGCCAGGAGCCCAGGTATACCTCTGGGTCTCCCACATGGGTAGCAGGAACTCAAATATTTGGTTCATCATCTGTTGCCTCCCAGGCACATTAGTAGGATGCTGGAAGGGTAATGGAGTTAGAACTTGATCCAAGACACTCTCATGTGGGATGCAGGCCTCCCAAGTGGCAGCTTAACTAACTGCACCACAATGTCTTCCCCAACTTTTTAGCTGCATTCTAAATAACTGACAGTAGATTCATGTCTATTTATGTCTAGTTGTTTTTATTTTGTAAATATTTATTTATTTGAAAGTCAGAGTTACAAAGAGAGAGGGAAAGATAGATAGAGACAGAGATAGAGATAGAGATAGAGATAGAGATAGAGATAGAGATAGAGATAGATAGAGAATCTATCTGGTTCACTCCCCAGATGACGGCAATGGCCAGGGTTGGGCCAGGCTGAAGCCAGGCGGTAGAGCTTCATCCAGATCTCCCACCTAGAAGGCTGCTTTTCCCAGGTGATTAGCAGGGAGCAGAATCGGAAATGGAACAGCTGGGAATTGAACTAGTGCCCACAAGGGATGCTGGCATTGTAGGCGGTGGCTTTAGCCACTATGCCACAACGCTGGTCCTGTCTAGCTATTCTTAAAGCACAGCACAGTACAGTTAGAAGACCTTATAAACTGAGACTAAGAAAAGATAACCCTACCTGAAGAAGCGAAGGAAATACCAATGGCCCTTTTAGTTTCACGTTTTGCTTCTGACAATAGCTTTAAAGGGGGGTATAATTGCTTTTTTATCATCAGCATTTAATATTATAAATGATTATGATTTCTTTTTTTTCCTTTGTTTAATTTTTTAAAATTTTTTGACAGGCAGAGTGGACAGTGAGAGAGAGAGAGACAGAGAGAAAGGTCTTCCTTTGCCATTGCTTCACCCTCCAATGGCTGCCGCGGATGGCGCGCTGCGGCTGGCGCACCGCGCTCATGCGATGGCAGGAGCCAGGTGCTAGGTGCTTTTACCTGGTCTCCCATGGGGTGCAGGGCCCAAGCACTTGGGCCATCCTCCACTGCACTCCCGGGCCACAGCAGAGGGCTGGCCTGGAAGAGGGGCAACCAGGACAGAATCCGGCGCCCCGACCGGGACTAGAACCCGGTGTGCCGGCGCCGCAAGGCGGAGGATTAGCCTGTTGAGCCACGGCGCCGGCCGAATGATTATGATTTCTAAACAGCAAAGTTTTTCTCATTATATGAGAAGTTTACTGAGGTAGGGATTATTTTAATACTGGTTTTCTCAGCACCTAGCACAGAACTAGGCATTAATAAAAAAAAAAGGCACATTAATTCATGAATAGAAGAAACAAAATGCTTTTCAAATTTAGAAGTACCACTTAAAAATCTGTCCCAAAACTCGTGCAAATTTCAGTTGATGTTCTAGAAGGCTAGAATTCTAGAATTTGCATACTATGATTTTATAAATATGAATCTTTGTTCTTTAATACTGATGCATCTTAGGAGTTTTAGCCTGCAATCCTAAGGCAGAACGCACCCTCAAGTCATTTCAGTTTCCCTATTTGATCTATCCCTAACTCTGCTCTACCTTCCTTTGAGATGACCCCCTGGATGCATGTTCCAAGTGTCACTGCTTCCCTGGTTGTGGATGAAGACAAAGATACTGCTTTCTATTTCACTTCTATTTCAATGCACCCGTTAGTGAGTTGGCTGTAGACAGTGTATGGAGCAAATTTCATCAGTGAGTAATCTACTACTACTTCAAGGTTTCCCCAGGACTGTAATAAATCATGCTGTAATTAAGCCTCGTATATTATAAATAGCTGTTTTCTCCATGATCATTACATTATGCTTATGCTGTACTGTAGTTGGCAAGCAAGAAGGTTTGCCAGTCAGAGGGCCTTATTTGATTCTTCATTCTGCCCCTCATCAGCTGTAAAGTCTTGAACGAGTTATATAAATATTGCAAACACTAGTTGCCTCACTGGTACACAGAAGATAATAAACCTCCCTTTTGCAGTTGTTGTACATTGAATCAAACTAATAGGCACTTATTGACCACCAAATCTTCAAATGGTTTTTCTCTGTTGTTGTGGTATTTCTCACTCAAAATCATTTTAATTTCAACTGAAAAACTGGAAGATATCATTCTATATTCCCATTTTTCTGATTTTTTTTTTGCTAGAACTACTAAAAATATGGTACCTTGAAGCTGAACATTTCATTTCTGCTTTCCTCCACCACACACCAAATTCATTAAGATGAAATTAGGCAAATAGGCCGGCGCCGTGGCTCACTAGGCTAATCCTCTACCTGCGGCGCTGGCACCCCAGGTTCTAGTCCCGGTTGGGGCACTGGTTCTGTCCCAGAGGATGGCCCAAGTACTTGGGCCCTGCACCCGCAAGGGAGACCAGGAGGAAGCACCTGGCTCCTGGCTTCGGATCGGCGCAATGCGCTGGCTGTGGCAGCCATTTGGGGGGTGAACCAACGGAAGGAAGACCTTTCTTTCTGTCTCTCTCTCTAACTCTGCCTGTAAAAAAAAAAAAAAAAGAAAGAAAGAAAGAAAGAAAAGAAACAAACAAACAAAAAAATTAGGCAAATAAAAATGATATTCGGGGCTGGCTGAGTAAAGCTACTGCCTACAGCGCCGGCATCCCATATGGGTGCTGGTTCAAGTCCCAGATGCTCCACTTCCTATCCAGCTCCTGTTAAGTCCTGGGAAAGCAGTAAAAGATTGCCCAAGTCCTTGGGCCTCTGCCTCTCTCTCTGCCTCTGCCTCTCTGTAACTCTGCCTTTCAAATAAATAAATAAATAAATATTTTTAAAAATAAGAATGCCATAGCATGCAAAAACATGGATGAATCTCAAAAGATTCAAAGAGAAAAATCTAATAAGAGCAAATAAAAAGACAATGTACTATATACTGTATGATTCCATATATAAAAAGCCATTTACAGGGGCTGGCACTGTGGTGTAGAAGGTTAAGCCTTTGCCTGCAGTGTTGGCATCCCATATGGGCACCAGTTTAAGTGCTGCCTGCTCCACTTCCTATCCAGCTCCCAAGTACTTGGGCCCCTGCACCTACATGGGAGACATGGATGAAGCTCTTGGTTCCTGGCTTCAGCCTGGCCCAGCCCCAGCCATCATGACCATTTGGGGAGTGAACCAACAGATGGAAGATCTCTCTCTCTCCCTCTCTCTGTCTCCTCCTATCTCTGTATTTCTGCCTTTAAAATAAATAAATACATCTTTAAAAATAAAAAAAAGTTTACAGAAAAAAAAAACTGCAGAAAATGGATCAGTATATAACACCAGCAGGATGTGGGGAACACTTTGCTTCAACCCAACTCTAAAATCTCTAAGCTATCCTGAGCAATGGATGGTAGAAATCACCAGAATACATTAACAGGCTTCCAAGGACACTGAAACTTTTCCTGGTGCTTAAAAAAAAAAAAAAAGATTTATTTTATTTATTTGAAAGGCAGAGTTACAGAGACAGAAGGAGAGGTCTTCTATCCACTGGGTTACTCCCTAAATGGTCACAACAGTCAGAGCTGGGCTGATCCAAAGCCAGGAGCCAGGAGTTTCTTCCAGGTCTCCCACGTGGGTGCAGGGACCCAAGGACTTGGTCCATCTTCCACTGCTTTCCCAGGCCATCGCAGAGAGCTGGATCGGAAGTGGAGCAGCCAGGACTCAAACCGGTGCCCATATGAGATGCCAGCACTGCAGGCGGCAGCCTAACCCACTGTGCCACAACACCAGACCCTCCTGGTACTTTTGCTAGGTTGACTTTGACAAAGTCCATTTAGTTGTATGTGTTATGGCAAGCTTTGTTAAAATTCAAAGACATTACTTTATAGTTATAACTTTCTATTTATGTGTACATTTGAATTAGAATCTTATAACACCGGTTAAGAGAGAGAGGTATCTCACTTGTTTCTAAGTGAAAATTAACAATTATGAGTCCAGAGAATAGAATGAGGTGAGAGTTTAGCGCAAAAGTTGTATGTCTTTCGAATTTGAAATCTGTCCTTCGACATTCTCACTCTAGAATCGGTATTGGATCCAGGGTCCGCTAGTGGTAAAAAGTGGTTAAGGAAGAAGACATTACTGATATTCCGAGGGGTCACAAATGCACGATCAGCTCTTGAACCCTCTCCCTCACGTGGGCGAATCAGGCAAAATGTACTTCCCATGCAATCTTTACAGTTCCTATTGTACTTTTATGATTTTGTTTCCTTCCAGGCATGCTTTTAATCTTCACTTTTAACATAATATTACTAGATAACAGTTTTTTTAAGATTTTATTTATGTGAGAGGTAGAGTTACAGACAGTGAGATGGAGACAGAGAGAGAGGTCTGCCTTCCGTTGGTTGACTCCCCAAATGGGCGCAACGGCTGGAGCTGCGCTGATCCTAAGCCAGGAGCCAGGAGTTTCTTCTGGGTATCCCATGCGGGTGCAGAGGCCCAAGCACTTGGGCCATCTTCTGCTGCTTTCCTAGGCCACAGCAGAGAGCTGGATCGGAAGAGGAGAAGCAGCCGGGACTCGAACCAGCACCCATATGAGATACCGGTGCCACAGGCGGAGGATTAACCTACTGTGCCACAGCGTTGGCCCCTAGCTAACAATTTTATGGGAACATACCATACATTTTTTTAAAATTTATTTGACAGGTGGAGTTATAGACAGAGAGACAGACAGAAAGGTCTTCTTTCCATTGGTTCACTCCCCAAATGGCCGCTATGGCCGGTGCTGCGTCGATCCAAAGCCAGGAGCCAGGTGCTTCTTCCTGGTCTCCCATGCAGGTGCAGGGGCCCAAGCACTTGAGCCATCCTCCACTGCCTTCCCGGGCCACAGCAGAGAGCAAGACTGGAAGAGGAGCAACCAGGACTAGAATCCGGTGCCCATATGGGATGCTGGCACGCAGGCAGAGGATTAACCAAGTGAGCCACAGCACCAGCCCCCATACCATACATTTCTTCTGGATGATCCTAACCTATCTTATGATTTCTAACTTTTGTTCCAAGGATTTCCCATAGCTCCTTTTTACTTGCCCGGGATAAAAATAAGCACATTTATTAGTGAGAATAGGTACCTCAATGGAATATCCACTCAGTCTCACTAACAATTAAAATACAAAAATAAATCATTATTAAATACCTATGGAGGGGAGCCGGCACTGTGGCGTAGCAGGTAAAGCCACTGCCTACAATGCTGGCATCCCATATGGGTGCCGGTTCGAGACCTGGTTGTCCACTTCTGATCCAGCTCTCCGTTGTGGCCTGGGAAAGCAGTAAAAGATGGTCCAAGTCCTTGGGCCCCTGCATCCGTGTGGGAGACCCAGAAGAAACTCTTGGCTCCCGGCTTCAGATCAGCACAGCTCTGGCCATTGAGGCTAACTGGGGAGGGAACCAGTTGATGGAAGACCTCTGTGTGTGTGTGTGTGTGTGTGTGTGTGTGTGTGTGAAGTTCCGACTTTCAAATAAATAAATCTTAAAAAAAAAAAAAACTACCTATGCAGGGGGCACAAAATCTTTATACCAAGTATATTAAATGTTCTCCTTCTCCTAATTACTGAAATGAGAGGGCTAGTGTGGTCTACATATTGAAACGAAACCTTAGTAACTAACCCATCTCTAATACCTTGCAATCCAGTCTTTGGGATTAATGGCTTCTTCCTTTAGACTACATTTGTCTAACATCACTGGACAAAATTAGAAGGCATGTTTGGCTACTATTACAGGCAGGCTCAAAGAATAGTCTGATTATTTTTGATCCCCATAAATTCAGATTCAGATTTTGATTGATTTTTTTCTCATTCTCCTTAATACCACAAGAGAATCAAGAGAAAGAACAAATCCACAATAGCTAGGATTTGGTCTGACAGTTAAAGTAGTAGAACAGAAGTGTGTTTAGCATACTTCTAAATATGTCTCCCACGTTGCTGGCTTTATTTCAAGCCTTTTGTTGACATGAGAGGATAACTGAATTAAGGAAGGTGCTACAAAAAGAAAATCGAGAGCTAAATTGCTGGCTAGGAAAGGCTAAATTGAGAGTGAAGTAGTACCTTGGGCTTCCTGTTTTTCTGACTTCAAACTCTTTTAGGTAATTTTTCCTGGCTTCTCTGGGGCCTCCCAATCTTTTAAAACTCTTCTGTGTTTGGGCCTTCATTACTCTTTCACCCAGACTCACTCAATGATATAATTCTAGGGGCCTCATTTCCACAGGCAGCCCTGTGTTTATTATTTTTCTCACAACTGATTCTCGAAGTCAAAACTGTTTCCAACAAGATCAACTGACGTCAACTGGCGGTTTGACTTCAGGGGATTACAAACCCGTGCTTTAAGCGTGTGAGATCCTGCACAGGAACTACAGCAGTCCTAATTCCTTCAGTCAGTAAAC
The DNA here is from genome assembly GCA_949820135.1 of Sylvilagus floridanus. NCBI lineage: Eukaryota > Metazoa > Chordata > Mammalia > Lagomorpha > Leporidae > Sylvilagus > Sylvilagus floridanus. Next base: position 91,766,915 of record OX463244.1, on the reverse strand, counting down.
ACACTGGGCATGTGCCGAACCTTGTGTTATGATGCCACAGATGACAGAAAACAGATCACACCTACCCTCAAATTGCATGTAAACCAGTGTGTCAGATAAGCAAGTAAACAAGCAATTACACTGCAAGGCAGAATTAAGTAACCCTTTAAGGGCTGCATGAGCTGTGGCACAGGAGAGGAAGTAGCAACTAACTCTGAGAATATCAGGGAAAGACTTTACAGAGGAAGAGAATTTTGAGCACCAAAGTAAGGCACTCAAGGGATAATAAGAGTCACACTGGTGGAGAAAGGATGGACGTGGGGCTGGCACTGTGGTGTAGTAGGTTAAGCCCCTCTTGTGGTGCTGGCATCCCATATGGGCGCTAGTTTGAGTCCCAGCTGCTCCATTTCCAGTCCAGCTCCCTGCTAATAGTCTGGGAAAGCAGTGGAAGATGGCCCAAGTCCTTGGACCCCTGTACCCACGTGGGAAACCTGGAAGAAGCTCTTGGCTCCTGCTTCAGTTCGGCACAGCTCTGGCCGTTCTGGCCATATCAGGAGTGAACCAGCAGATGAAAGACCTCTTTCTCTGTCTCTCCTTCTCTCTCTCTGTAACACTGCCTCTCAAATAAATAAATATTTTTTTTAAAAAAAAGGACAGAAGATGGACAGGTTGGGTTGTCATTTTAAAAAAAAGAGTCATTTAGTTATTTGAAAGGCAGAGTTATAGAGAGGTAGAGAGAGAGAGAGAAAAAGAGAGAGGACACACACACACACACACAGAGACAGAGAGAGAGAGAGAGAGAGAGGAGACAAAGAGAAAGAGAGAGAGAGAGATCTTCCATCCTCTGGTTCACTCCCTAAATGGCTACAACAGCCAGAGCTGGGCCGATCCAGAACCAGGAGCCAGGAGCTTCTTCTGGGTCTCCCACACTGGTGTAGGGGCCCAAGAAGTTGGACCATCTTCTACTGCTTTTCTAGGCCATACCAGAGAGCTAGATCAGAAATGGATCAGCTGAGTCTTGAACCAGCACTCATATGGGATGCCAGCACTGCAGAAAGTGGCTTTGCCCACTACATCACAGTGCCGGCTCCACGGGGTGTCATTTAGAAGATGACACACATTCTTGTCAAAAGGAACTGCACACAGAAGAGAATGGAGGGTAAGAAAATAAATGGCATTTTCCAAAAATAGCAAGAAGTCTGGAATAGTTGGAACATAAGGTGCGTGCAGAGCAGTGATTAGCACTGCTGTAACTATAGGGTGGTGTCACACCATAGAAGGGTTTGAATGCTGGGCTACCAAGTCTCTTTTCTCTGATCAAAAGAATTAAGCCTCATAAAAACATTTCCATTACTTGTAAAATGATCAGAAAGCCTTTATCGAAGACCACAGTCATGGTCATTGGAATGGGTAAAATGTATAGTTTGGAATTCATGTTATTATATTAAATAATGCATAAATATCTTATTAGCAAAATACTATTGTGGGGCACAAAACAGAGGCAATTTCCCTTAAGTCATTCACTGGCACAGAGACAGTGTTTAAAGCCATTTCTAGAAATCTTACAGTAACCATGTAGAAATAAGAATGCTGGTCTTTGTCCAAAAAAAAGCAAGACACAGGAAGTGTTCACTGTATACTGATATGCACTAATGGGAAAAAAGACAATATACATGAGAATGTTATACTTTGACAAAAGGACTGGTTATAAAATTTGCATGGACAGTACAAAATGAAATAGAAAGACCCTTGTTCAAGAACTATTAACAATTTCAGAGAGGTGGGACAAGATGGAGGCTGTCAGATATTCTGGTGATTGTCTCCCCAGACACAAATTTGAACAGTTGTTCACACACCAAGTCACCTTCACAAGAGCTAAGGAAGCCAGGTGCAGAGATCACGGTGCCTGGTTCTAGTATAATTAGAAAAGATGCATTAAAGAAAGCAAGAAGGAAAGAGTTGTCGGTGTCATTCCTCCCACAGCTTGAAGGGGTGCAGCATGGGGAGAGATGCCTGCCTCACCTTCCCTACAGGAAGGAGAGGGCACTGAATCTAGACCTTAGGTTGGAGACCCAGTACCAGACCCACTACAATAAAACCAGTGCTGAACGGGGCCCTATGTGTCTCCCCGCTGCATACTGAGCCTTTGGACATCTTCAGCCAGGCAGGTAAGAATTAACCTTCACCATCCCTCTCCCACCTCTGGCAGATAGTGAAGCAAGACTCCAGCTACTGGGGAGTATGCTAGGGAAGTGTGCTGAGGACTGTGCCGGGAAGCTCAGAGCCAGTCCTGCTGCAGTGCAACCTGGCACCTGATAAAGCACAAAGGCCGCTGCCCTCAGGCCAGCGCCAGCAGACAGAGCTCCTCGGTTTGCTGAGGCATCCTCGTATTTCAACAACTATCAGCACTGAGCTTGGTGAGGACCCTGAGACTAGGCAAGGTAACAGTAAGACCCAGGTGTGATCCGGCTTGGTTTCAGCCTGAACTACCTTTATCCCCCTCCCCCAGTTTTAGGCAGAGAGCAAGGAAGCCCAGGACTGTGTCTTGGGTCTGATGGCCAAGCTAGTAAAACAAGATCCTGGGAAGACCCAGGCCAGTACCTATGGATGGAGACTCTGGATCTTCTCTAGTGCCGGGTGGAGTTCCATGGGCCCAGTTGATCAACTTACATCCCAGAAAGTATCACCTGTGGTGGACTGCAGAGGCCTTGAAGGGACAGGGGCAATGGGTGGGGGGGAAAACCCTGCTAACCAAGAATACTGAGCCCAGGGGCTGGCATTGTGGCATAGCAGGTATAGCTGGCACCTGTGACGCCAGCATCCCATATGGCCACAGGCTCAAGTCCTGGCTGCTCCACTTCCAACCCAACTCCTTGTTAATGTGCCTGGGAAAAGCTGTGGAAGATGGCCTAAGTCCTTCTATGTGGGAGACCTGGAAGCTCCTAGTTCCTGGCTTTGGCTTGGCCCAGCTCCAGCCAATGCAGCCATTTGGGGAGTGAACCAGTGGATGGAAGATCTTTCTCTCTCTCTCTCAGTCTCTCCCTCTCTCTCTAACTGTACTTTTCAAACAAAAATTAAATAAATCTTAAAAAAAAAAAAAAGAATACTGAACCCAGTGATGCTATACTTTAGGAAAGAGAGATAAAGACATTCCTAAATGAACAAGAGCTGAGAGAACTTATCACTATCAGACCTGTCTTCCAAGAAATGCTAAAAGAAGTTCTTCAGACTGAAAGAGATGCTATTGAGTAAGAAAGGAATATAAAAAGGTAGAAAATTTATGGCTAAGAGTAACAATACACATTCAGAGTTCGTTAATACTGTAACATGGTACATAAACCATTCATTATCTTTAGTATGAAGATTAAAAAAAATTGTCAGTAATAATAACTACATTTGTATGTTAAGAAACAGGCAATACAGATTGCTGTAAAACAAAACATCAGAAATTCAAAATTTGAGAGAAATGGAGTGTAAGATTCTTTATTAGTACTTCTTATTCTTTTTTCTTTTCCTATCTTTATCTTCAATATTAAGTCACTATCATTTCAAAATAGCTTGTTATAATCAAAATATGTTTTTGAGAGCCTCATGGTAACCACAAAGCAAAAATCTATAATAGACTTACCAGAAATAATATGTAAGAAATCAAAACACACTACTGGAGAAAACAAAGGAAGACTTTAAGAGAGGCAGAAACAAAGGAACTATAATGAAACTAGAAAACAAGTATCAAAATGGCAATAGTATGACTTCATCTATCAATAATCACCTTTATATAAATAAATAAATAGTTAAAATTCTCCAATTAAAAGATAAATAATGATTTTTAAAAAGTGGATAAAAACCCAAAACTCAACTACATTCTGCTTATAGGAAATTCATTTCACCTCTAAAGATACATATAGGCTGAAAGTGAAAGATGGAAGATACTCCATGTAAATAAAACCCTCCCAAAATTAGGAGTAGCTATGCTTATATCAGATAAAATAGATTTTTTAAATCAAAAACAACAAAAAGAAAAAAGATCATTATATAGTGATAAAGGGTTCACTTTAAAGGAAATAACAATGGTAAATATATATAGGTACCTAAAATTGGAGCTCCCAAATATATAAACATTAATAGATAAAAAAGGAAAGATATTTGCCAATATAATAACAGTAGGGAACTGTAACACCCTACTTTAAGAAATAGACAGATCATCCAGACAGAAAACCAACAAATAAACAGCATAGCTAAACTACATCATACAGATCAATTGGACCTAATAGACATCAACAAAACATCCTATCCAACAGCTGCAGAATATAGTTTCTTCTCAACAGCAAAGGGAATACGCTCCACAACAGGTATTATGGCAAGTTACAAAACAACTCTCAATAAATTCTTAAAAATTGAAATCATGTTGAGTGTCTTTCTGAATACATTGCCATAAAACTAGAAACCAATAACCAAAACAACTTTGGAGACCAAACGAGTATATGGAAATTAAATTACTCCTAAAGAACCAACCAATGGGTCAAGAAAGAAATTAAAAGATTAAAAAAACCTTTTAAAAAAAGATTTATTTTATTTATTTGAACGACAGAGTTACAGAGAGAAGCAGAGACAGAGAGAAAGGTATTCCAATTACTGGTTTACTCCCCAAATGGCCACAATGGCTGGAGCTGAGTTGATCTGAAGCCAGGAGCTTCTTTGGGGTCCCCCACATGGGTGGAAGAGTCCAGGGATTTGGACCATCCTCTGCTGCTTTCCCTGGCTCGTTAGCAGAGAACTGGATTGGAAGTGGAGCAGCTGGGACTCAAACTGGTGCCAATATAGGACATCAGGACTGCAGGCCAGGACTTTAACCTACTGCATCACAGTGTCAGCCCCTAAAAATTTCTTAAAATGAATGAAAAGAGAAACCTAGCATACTATAAACTACAGGATATACCAAAAGCAATCCTAAAAGTGAAGTTTATGGCAATCTATGCCTACATAAAAAAAAAAAAAAACACAAAGATCTTAAATAAAAACTCATTGTTGCATCTCAAGGAACTAGACAAATAAGAACATATCAAACCCCAAATTAGTAGAATAAAAGAAATAAATGAAGTAAGGACTAAAAAAATTGAAACAAGAGCTAGTTCTTTGAAAATATAAACAAAATTCAAATTCCTTTATCTAGACTATAAAGATTCAAATAAAATCACAAATGAAAAGGGAGATACTGCAATTGACATCACAAAAATAAATAGACCTTTAGAGATTATTATGAACAATTATCTGCCAACAAATTTAACAGCCTAGAAGAAATGGACAAAGTCATGCACATGCACAACTTAATAAGACTGAATCCTGAAGCAACAGAATACCTGAACAAATCAATAAGAAGAAGTGAGATTAAATCAGCAACAAAAGTTCTTCCATCAAAGAAAAACCCAAGGCCAGATGACTGCTTTCATGAATTCTATGGAATGTTTCAAGAAGAATTAATATCAATTCTTTTTAAATTATTCCAAAAAACAGAAGAGGAAGTGAATTCTTGTAAACTCATTTGATGCAGTCAACATTACCCTGATATCAAAACCAGATAAGGACAAAACAAAAGAAGCCAATATTCTTGATGAACACAGATGCAAAAGTCATCAAAAAATACTAATAAACTGAACTCAACAGCATCAATGATTATTCAGTATGATTACGTGGGATTCACCCCAGACATATATGAATGGTTTAATATAGGCAAATCAGTAAAAGTGATAATATACCATACCAACAGAATAAAGGACAAAACCCAAATGATTATCTCAATGGGTGCAGAAAAGGCATCTGATAAAATCCAATATACCTTCACGATAAAAACTCTATACAAATTAGGTATAGAAAAGAACATACCTCAATATAACAAAGGCCATATAACAAGCCAACAGTAACATCATATGGAATGGGAAAAAGCTTAAGACTTTCTCTCTCTCTCTCTCTTTTTTTTTTTTTTTTTTGGACAGGCAGAGTTACACAGTGAGAGAGAGAGACAGAGAAAAAATTCTTTCTTCCATTGGTTCACCCCCCAAATGGTCACTACGGCCAGCGTGCTGCGCCGATCCAAAGCCAGGAGCCAGGTGCTTCCTCCTGGTCTCCCACGTGGGTGCAGGGCTCAAGCACTTGGGCCATCCTCCACTGCCCTCCAGGCCACAGCAGAAAGCTGGACTGGAAGAAGAGCAACCGGGACAGAACCGGTGCCCCAACGGGGACTAGAATCCGGGGTTCCAGCACCACAGGCGGAGGATTAGCCAAGTGAGCCATGGCGCCGGCCAAGGCTTTCTCTTAAACCTCAAGGAAACCTACTTTCAATGCTTTTATTCAACGAAGTACTGCAAATCCTAGTCAGAGCAATTAGACAAGAGAAAGAAATAGAATATACAAATTGGAAAAGAGAAAGTCAAACTGTCACTGTGTGTAGATGAGATAACCTCATGTAGAGAAAAGCCCAAAGACTTCACCAAAAAGCTATTAGAAATAATAAACCAATTCTGTAAAGTTGTAGGATACAAAGTCAACTGCAAAAATCAGTATGGTTGTTATACACCAATAATGAAGTATCTGTAAAAGAACTCAAGAAAGCAATCCTATTGTTCACAGAAACACACACACAAACTCACCTAGGAATAAATTTAACCAAAAAGGTAAAAGATATCTATAAACGAAAACTATAAAACCATGAACAAAGAAATCCAAGGGAAAACAAAGAAATGGAAAGAGTTTTTCTCTTCATGGATTAGAATAATCAATATCATTCAAATGTCCATACTACCCAAAGTGATCTACAGATTCAATGTAATACCTACCAAGATACCAATGCCATTTTTCACTGAGCTAGAAAAAACACTGTTAAAATTTGAATGGAACCATAAAAAAATTCAAATAGCCAAAGTACTGATGAGCAAAAAGAACAAAGCAGGAGGCACTATACTACCTGATTTTAAAATATATTAAAAGCAACAAAAATTAAAATTGTGTGGCATAAAACAGACACATAGACCAATGGAACAACATAGAGAGTATAGAAGCAAACCCTTGCATCGACAGTCAACTGCTCTTTGACAAAGAACACATACTGGACAAAGGATAGTCTTCAAAATGGTGCTAGGAATATCAGATGTTCATACACACAAAATGAAATTTTATAATTTATCTCTCATCACATACAAAATCAATTCAAAATGTACTAAAGAGCTAAATGTAAGAACTGAAATTTTGAAATTACTAGAAGAAAACATAGGGAAAATTCTTCAGAACATTGGATTGGGCAAGGGTCTTTTTCTTTTTTGTATCAGATCTCAAAAGCACAGGAAAAAAGCAAAATAGACAAATGGCATCTCCTCAAATTAAAGTGCCTTTACACAGCAAAGGACACTATCAACAGAGTGAAGAAACAACTACAGAATGGGAGAAGATATGTGCAAGCTACATTCCAACAAGGGGTTAATGATCAGAATATATCAGTAACTCAAACAGCTAAAAAAATAAAACTGAAATAAGCCAATTAAAAATGGACAGTGGATCCAAACCAACATTTCTCAAATGAAGATATACAAATGGCCAATAGATACAAGAAAAAATGCTCAATATCACTACTCATTAGCGAAATGCAAGTAAAAAATGAGAAATCACCTCATTCCAGTTAGAATGGCTATTATCAAAAGACAACAACAAAAAATAACATGCTAGTGAGAATATGGAGAAAAGAGAATCCTTGCACACTGTTGCTGAGAATGTAAAGTACACATCCATTGTGGAAATCAGTATGGAAGTTCCTGAAAAAATCCATGATCCAGAAATCCTGTTACTTAAGGGTACATCCGTGAGGGAAATGAAATCAGTCTGTTGAAGAGATGTCTTCAAGGTCAGGTTTACTGCAGCACAATTTACAACAGCCAAGAAATGTATCCATCAACTGAAGAATGAAGAAAATATGGTACATGTACACAGTGGAATTCCATTCAGCTATACAAAGGATGGGATCTTTTCATTTGCAACAACATGAATGGAGCTGGAGATCATTATATTAAGTGAAATAAGCTAAGAATGGAAAGATATTCAAATGTGTAATCTGAAACAGCAGGATCTCAGAGAAGTAAAGACTTTAATGGTGGTTTGGCAGAGGCTGGGAAAAGCAGGGGTGTGAGTCCAAGGGTAAAACTCCTTTAACAAGCACTAAGCCAGTTATACAGGGTCTGAAGTAGGGGGACTATGGATAAGAAAGCACACTGTACAATTTTCTCAAACAAATTAGAAGAGAGAATTTTGAATGTTCTTGCCATAGAGAAATGTTAAATTTGAGGGGAGATAGGAGATAGGAGATACTTTGCATCTCATATTAGAGTATGGTTTGAGTTCTGGCTCCTCCACTTTTTCTCCAGTTTCTTGCTGATGGATCCTGGAAGACAGCAGATGATCACTCAAGTGCTTGAGCCCCTGCACCCACGTGGGAGAACTGGAAGAAGCTCCTGGGTCCTGGCTTTGGTCTGGTTCAGCCCTGGCCGTTGTGGCCATTTGGAGAGTGAACCAGCAGATGGAAGATCTCTCTCTCTCTCTGTCTCTACTTCTCTCTCTGTAACTCTGCCTTTCAAATAAATAAAAATAATCTTTCAAAAGAAAAAAAAAAGAAAGAAAATACTTGAGGAGACAAATAAATTTACCATGATTGAATATTATCCAATGTATACACATATTAAAACATCATGTGGTACCTCGTAATACGTACAATTTTCATGTGTCAATTAAAATTTTTTAAAAATATTTTTAAAGAAAGAATTTTAAGATGGAGACAGCAGAACATTAAAGTCAGCATGGTGCCCTGTGGAATGGCATAGGTTAGGTATCTCTGAAGCTGGCCTGCCAACTCTAACTTTTAATGATAATCCACTCAGATCCAGAGGTAAGGGGGCGATCACATTCAAGTATAGACTTTGGCCAGCACTTTACCCGCAGAATCCATCCCGTCTCCAGCGCTGTGCTTTCCTCCCTGCCTTCACATGCCGTGCAGAGTACAAAGAGCTCTTCTTGGAGATGAGCTGGCCTTTTCACCTGTTCTGGCAATGCCCTTCCTCTGCTTACTGAAAATTCAGCTCTTTGTCCTTAGTCTCCTGTGTTTAAAATGTTCTCTTCAGGGGTCGGTGTTGTGGTGCAGTGGATTAAGCCGCTGCCTGAATGCCGGCATCTCATATGAGCACCAGCTCCCAACAGTTCCATTTCTGATCCAGTTCCTCCCCAACCTCACTCCCCCGCTAAAGTGCCTGGGACTTGTGTCCTTGCCACCCACATGGAAGACCCAGATGGGATTCCTGACTACATTCTCCTGGCTTCTGGCTTTGGCCTGGCTCAGTCCTCTTTGTCTCTCCCCCTCTCTCTGTAACTGCCTTTTAAATAAATAAATCTTTTTCTAAAAATAAAATGTTCTCTTCCTAAATTCTTTACTAATCAAGGTAAGAGAGTAAGTTTTCAACTACACACAGTATTTAATCCTAAATGGATGCATTATTTAGGCTACTAGTTATACAAAGGGTAAATATGGCTGCTACTGCTGTTGATAATGTGGATGACAGTGGCAGTGGCAGTGATAGGCACCACTTGCTGAGTAACTGGGTACTGTGCTGGGTGGGCTTTCACAGTCCTGAAAAATTACCAGCAGATGATCCCACTCTTATCTGATTCCCTTCTTCTATTTTAGCCCTCACCTTCCCTGAAGGAAAGGCAAAGGAAGGAGGAAAAAAAAACCCTCTGTCAGACAGTTTCACTACTTACTAATTCAGTTGGTAACAAAAGCCCACTGATGACTTTTAAAAATTATTTAAAACAATCACTTAATTACATCTTCTATATTATCCGTGTGTTCCATTTATGCTCTCAACCTTCAAAGGATAAATTGGCCATTAGGTTTATCTGTATCAATAAGTTGGTCCTTTTAGGTAATAAATTCATAGAGGGAAGACACTGTGCCTTTTTTGTTTCTGTCTTCTAGTTTTATTGAAGTACAATTGAGAAATAAGAATTATTTATATTTGTGGCCAGAAAGAAATTGACAACAATGACAAAAAGTGTATAACATGATGTTTTGGTATATGTATACATTCTGAAATGATTACCACAATTAATCTAATTAACATCCATCACCTCGCCATGCCTTTTTCAACTACATTAATGCAACACACAAATGACCTTAATTGTCTGTGGAAAAACTAAAACAGGCATTCACTGCAGCTATAAATTCTACTCAGCTAATTAACAAGAACATATATTATAACAAGCTTTGTGCTTCATGCTATATTTAAATGGTTCAAATTTTCATAACTGATAATATACTATCACCATTGAACTTCAAATAAACTACCTTGTGGCTCTGAATCAATCAAGATGATTTGATTGATATTGTATATTTGGTTCAGAGAGAGGTTAATTCATTTAGACTTCCCCAATTTCAGAACAGCAGCAGATCTAAAGTTAGATACTCTCAACTGATCTGAATTAAACTCTCTTGATTAGATTAATCCTATATGATTTAATTAAGTGGGGAATATTTTAGCCTACTAACAATTTCCAAAGTGCTCTATGTGTAGCTGAAATTTGGTACACAGTTTTAACTTCCATTTTGCCTTTTTATTTTTGATTTGGGAAGATTAGATACCTCTCTCCTCTGAATATGAGAAAGGGAGGTTTTCTTGTTTTTTTGCTTTTCTTTGAATAAAATATCTCTAGTACCCAAGGATTTTTTGCCTTCTGAGCCACAGCTTAACAGCATTAGCAAAAGCAGTTCATCCAGAGGGGAATTGGACAGCAGCTGAGTCAGTCTAATAATTTACACTGGGGAAAGCCCTTGGAATTCAGAGGCACATTGCCCAGCTGGGGAGACAAATCTAATCTCTGCTAATGATGTTCCTCCCTGTCTTCCCTATCAGGGCAGGGCTTTTTACACATGCGCACATAATTATATATGCACACTCAGAGTCCAGTGAAGCCAAACAACACAGAACCCAGGATTAAATTACACAGTAAGACTTCCAAGCGTCATCTGGCCCCTACATCCTGTCTAATAAATGTTGTCCATGGTCCACATTGTGGAGCTGTTCAAGATCTTAAGAGTTCAAAAACCTGCAATTAAATATAAAAATCCAAAGGTGATGATATTATGGTTTTATTATGAGAAAATAAAATAAGCTGGATTTCTTAAATAGGCTTAAGTTAAAAAGAAATGCATACTAGAAAAAGACACATGGAATTTATTCCAAAGACTTGAGGCTGTTGACAAAATGCACACAGTACAATAGGTAAAGAGGTAAAGGAAAAATATGAATAAAATGTCAGGAAAAAAGAAAACCACTCAAGGTACAAAACAGTAGATAAAAATAATTTATATGCTAACAACTTCTAAAAACGCTTCATGAATTTGGACTAGAGATTTATGTGGCTCAAAGTAAAGAAGACACAGTTATTCAAACAAAATGAAAACATACCAGTTGTCCATGAAAAACAGTATTTACTCACACTGAAGCCTGGGAAGCTTTCTGTCATTGACACATCCGAAGAGAGGAAACCAAAATTGTGCCAACAGTGCATTCACAGCAATATAGTACCATCTTTCCTGGGACAGTTTTTCCAGCGTACCTTTCTATTCAGGCCAAAATGCCCCAATTTCCAGAAAATCCATAATCACAGTAAGAGTTTCCATGCAAACTGCTTACTCAAAGTCTGATTTCAGAAGCAGGGCATGGGCTGCATCTCCCTCAGGAGATCTTCCTGATCATCATTTATCACACTCACGCTTTCAAAAACATGGAGTAGCGAAAAATTATAGGTTATATGCCCTGGCAAGAACTGGGAAGGCAAGGGTTCTGGGGTTACCACCTAAGAGGTACACCTGTAACTTTAACAATCGGCCACCAAAAAAGAGCTGACATTCTCCAATGAACATTTAGGAACCTGACCAGAATTTTTGCCTCAAAACTTCATTTCTACTTGGAGGTATGCCAAGAAACATAAGCCTGGCCATGTGGGGTTTTTTTTTTTTTTTAATTATTATAGTGAATAATGTTCTTCACATTCTGATGAAACTTTAGTCTTTAAAATATTTTAATAAGTCTATGCGTTCTTATACAAAGCCTTTTGCAAACAGCATCAATTATTTTAAAAGGAGGGAAGCAATTTAGTAGTTAATACTTCTGCTGCTTTACTGCAGTAAATAGGGAGTGGTGGGGTAGGGAGTCGCCATCTGGGGCTATAAATTGTAATCCTGCTACATGGTAATGGAAGGAGGGCTGATCCCTGAAGCTCCCCTAGGAGAGTCCATCTATCAGCGCAGCCAGCCATGGAAGGGACCACAGAAAATCCCAGCTCTGAGCCCAGACGAGCAACGGTGCAACCGCAGCAGGCACAGCACTATCAGATCCTCCACAGAAACTCACGGCCACTCACGCACTCCCACAATGGTTCACGAATTCAGGAAATGATAGGGTACATTCCCACACTTTCAATATTGGCAGTTAGGATTACCCCGATTTGATCATTACCCATTGTACACACGTATCGAATTTAATATAAATATAATATATAATATATAAATATAATATTATATAATATATATTTATAATATATATAATATAATTATATAATATAATTATATAATATAATTATATAACATATAATATATAAAAATAATATAAAATATTTCTGTCAACTAAAAAATTTGAAAGATATGGGCACTTGAAAGGAAACTTAGAATTCAAAGAGCTCTGGGCAGTAACGTCCTCAAGGGAGAGAGAAACGAGTAATAGGCTCAGAACCTTTTAATACATTTTTAGTCAACTCGAAAAGGAAATGGTGTTATTGTTTACCATAAATGAAAACTACTAAGAAGGACCTAGCAAGAAACTATGCAATTTTGCACGGACCTGTGTCAACTTGCACAGCTCCCAAACCAGGAGACCTAGCAACTGGTTATTTTCTTCTGCTTCTTACTGCAAGAAGTAGCTGCTGTTGACTGGTTCCCCAAGATAGGACCATTTTAAAGATAGGGTGAGCAGATTAAAAAGAAGTCAGAATACAGGAGTGACCCTAATAAGATGAAAAACCACAGAAAACCAAGTTTTTCAAAAGAATCAGAAAATTACAAGGTGTAAGAAATCTCACAGTTGTCCCTCAGAGCACCTTAGGTTCTTCTTAGAACATAATTAGGAGTGCTAAAACACAATGGTTCACAATGGTTTCAAATTACGCCATTTAAATACTTAAAAACCTAGACTTGCCTTTTATTCTAAAGTATTCAAGGACTCTAGTGGATGTCTGCACACCAGTTCTCAGCACAGCCCCCTGAGAACCGTGGTCCTCAGTTTTGCCACTGAAGTCACGAAACCACACCCTAAAACTCCCTTTTCTCTGAGCAAAGCGGTCACTCATCACAGATTTTCTATTCACTCATTTGCTGATTCCACAAATGTGCTGTCAGTCTTTTACAGTGCTGGCTCTGTGGTAAGTAACGAGGATGATGCAAAGATGAACAGAACCGTGGACCCTACTCTAGAAAAGTCTATTAGAGGACAAGCATATGAATAAATCATTGCAATGCAGTGTAAGAAGCTCTTTAAGAGAAACGGGTACAGGTTTTTGAAGTACAAAGAAGGGGAAATCACTATCCAGGATGTGGAGGGAAGAGGTGTGGAGGACAAGGGCCATAGGAACAGCCAACGTGTAAATGTATGTACGGAGGTGTGCAGACTCACATGGGTATTTGGGAAGGACTGAAAATGGTAGTGGTGGGGTGGGGAGCGGGGGTGAGAGCTGCAGACAGGGCTGGAAGCTGGGTTAAAGCAGTTTTCCTCCTGGGATACAGAACTATAGAAGGGTGAAGGGAAGTGGAGTAATTTGAAGGAAAGGAGGATGGAGCGTGGAAAAAGCTCCAGTAGGAACGGGAAGGCTCCGAGAGAGGTGAAAGGGAGAGAAACGGCAGACTTGGGGACTGGCTGATGCGATGGGGAGGGAGGGCTTTCTCCGCAGAGAACAATAGCCAAGGCAGAAAAGCCACAAAGGTGCCAGCTAGGAGACAGCAGTGAGGAGGTAACAAGTAAGGGGTTACGCCTTCACAGATGCCATCAGGCACGGTGGCTGGAAACTTAATAAGGAAGTGTCTGGGCTGAAACTGGCACAAAGTACAAATACTGCTGGAGAGAAAAACACTAGGGAGCGGTTTCATGGAATTAGCATATTCGGGTCAGGAGAGTCACACGTGGACTCACGTTGTCCTTAGCTAGGTGACCAGTGTACATCCGTTCTCTAAGGTAATTTCACCATTTCCCTTTGCTTCTTTTTCCTCCCTTCCCCAGCACTGACATAGCCATGAATAGCCTCTAATCCTTTCTTCCAAGCCCTCTGTCTTCCGGGAGCCACTCTGTGGTCTCCTCAGCAAATCGCTGATGGCTAAAGAATGCAAGAGTGAACTCAGGTGAACTACTTCTGTCACCTGAGGCCAAAGCCATATTCCCAGTAGCTAGGTACACCTTTATGGCTTCAATGCCTTAATCAAACTTTAAGTCTTCTGAATAGAACACTTGGCTACTTCTGAGTTCCAATGACCATTAGGACTGTGTATGTAGGCACCATTGTTCCAAAGGCGTTTCAGAGTAGCTACTATTTTCACAAATATCAGGTACATTGACATTGACCGTGAGAACCCAGGCATCCAGAGAAAATGACTCTGATTCTATATAATCTGCAAAGAATAGAAAGGATGACTATAAGTATAAGAAGGAAGTCAATTCCACAATTCAACACAAGTTTCCGGAGTGCTTGCTACACACTAGGGACTGTGCCTATAGGAGCCACAGGGATATATAAAGTTGTAAAGCTCGCATCCTCCTTATCTTTCAGTCTGCCTGACATATTTCATTATCTATAAAAGATAAGAAAACAGGGGCCGGCACTGTGGCGCAGCAGGTTAATGCCCTGGCCTGCAGTGCCAGCATCCCATATGGGCGCTGGTTCGAGAACCGCCTGCTACTCTTCTAACCCAGCTCTCTGCTATGGCCTGGGAAAGCAGTGGAAGATGGCCCCCGCACCCATGTGGGAGACCCAGAAGAAGCTCCTGGCTCCTGGCTTCAGATCGATGCAGCTTCGGCCGATGCGGCCAATTGGGGAGTGAACCATCGGATGGAAGACCTCTCTCTCTCTCTTTCTCTCCTTCTCTCTCTCTCTCTCTCTCTCTGCCTCTCCTCTCTCTGTGTAACTCTGACTTTCAAATAAATAAAGTAAATCTTTTTTTTTTAAATAAGAAAACAAAGGTTCCTGTACTTCAGAACTAATCTAGCCATGTAAGAGGGGGCAGCCCCAAACACAAACAGTTCTAAATGAAGGCAGACCATGCCAGGTGCGTATAATAGAGGAATCAAGTACAGGAAGATCAAAATAAGGAATAGAGAGGTTAATATTTCTGCTTTTGGGGAAAAAGAGGCTAGTCATGTATCTTTACAGGAATATGAGATAAAATATTTGAAATCTGTGTGTGAGAATATTTTTCTTGCTGATGCATCTGATAAACCTTAAATGACTGTTTTTACATCTATAAACAGAAATGAAGGACAGCCCATTGGATTATAGACCCAAAGATGCCACCAGGTCCCCTTTCTGAGGCTGGTTATCCCTTGGAACAGAGCACTGTTTGCAAGTTCTGTACATCACACCCTTCCTGATGCTCCCCTCCTTTCCCCAAGCCTGTCTAAATAGCTCAAATCCTCTCGCGGTCTATGCAGCTGTTCTCTCTCTCCCCCTACTCACACAGGGCAAGGGTGAGCCTAAAGCTTCCACCGAGTAATTTCATAGAACAAAATGCTTGCAGATTCCCTTTAAATGCAGCCCTTCCAGGAGGCAGGTGAGGCCCGGCAACCTTTCCCAGTCTCCCTGGCATATGGGCAGGCTCCACTCCAGCCTCATCCACATTGCCACTGACAGGACTGGGACCCACGCCTGACAGGAATATAAAACAGCCCTTGGCTCCAGGCCACTCCACAGCCTTCATGTCAGGGAGAGAAATGTGTTCTTGTGTCTTTGTGGCCATATGACTCCTTAGATGTATTATAAAGATCAGAATGATGACTTCCTTCTCCCACACCCTAAAAAGGAAAGCAAAGTAAAAAAAAAAAAAGTTCTGTTTAAAGCAGTGAGTTTTAAGGAGTTCGTTATACATAATTAGCAGAAAGATTATTCTGACTTCTTCATTGGACTCAAAATCAGTTTATCCGCAGTACAACATGAATATTTGACATACTAGTATTTTTATACTGCATAATAGCATTTAATATCACTCAACCTTTATGACTTCAGTGATTTTGCAGTTTAATGATTTAGAAAGAAGTTACATGAATCAGGAGTTCCCAGCTGCGCCATACAATTCTTGGCCTTGAGCAAGTCACTTAACCCCTGCGGGCCTCAATTTTCTCATCTGCAAATTGAAGGGATTGGACTAGAATGATCTCGAAGGTCCTTTTAGCAACTGAAAAAAAATTCTGTGACTATGAGGAACCAGAATAATCTGACAATGGACTAGGATGAACTGATTAGCTCCCTACCCCTGGAACTGCTCAATGCAGGACATGTCCATTAGAGAAATTACACAAAAACTCCTTCTTTGGTCAAGAAGAGTGAATCAAATGGTCTCTCCTATGTCTTTTCAATTGAAAGAGTCTCTGATCTCACAGATGCACTTTGGAGGCTATGACACAATGAAAGAATGAAGTTAATTTAATAACAAAAGTTTAGGAGGCGGGCACAACTGCTTAAGCTGCCACTTAGGATACCTGCATTGCAAATTGGCATGCCTTGGATCAAGTCTTGCCTTTGCTTCCTATCCAGCTTCCTGCTAAGGTGCCTGGGAGGCAGCAGATGATGGCTCAAGTAATTAATTGAGTTCCTGCCACCCACACGGGAGATCCAGATGAAGTTCTGCTCTTGGCTTTGGCCTGGTTCAGTCATGGCTGTTGTGGGCATTTGGGGAGTGAACCAGCAAATGCAACATTTCTCTCTCTCTCTCTCTCTTTCTCTCTCTCTCTCTCTCTCTCTCTCTCTCTCCTTCTTTTTCTGTTATTCTTTCAAATAAATAAACCTCTTCTTTTTAAAGTAGGGGACTAGCATTGTGGAACAACAAGTTAAACCCAGCTTGCAACACTGGCATCCCATATCCGAGTACTAGTTAAGTGTTCTGGCTGTTCTGCTTCTGATCCAGCTTCCTGGCAATGTGCCTGGGAAAGCAGCAGAAGACAGCCTAACTACTTGAGCCCCTGCCACTCAGATGGGAGATCCAGATGGAATTCCTGGTGCCCGGCTTCAACCACACCCAGCCCTGGTTATTATAATCATTTTGAGGGTGAACCAACAGATGAAAGTGCTCTCTCTCTCTCACTCTTCACTTTGCCTTCCAAATTAAAAAAAATTCAAAAGAAACTACATAGATTAGTTAATTTTTTAAAAAGTAGAAGAGGAAATGCCATGTTCTGGATACAGTGTTTGATGCTTTGTTAAACAGTGATGACAGGTATAGCAAGTCAGTGTGTGGCCAAGGGCCAATGGGGATTGTTTATCTTGGGACAGGTTGCTAGGTGTGTAAACAATTATGCAAACACAACACCCAGCAATGAAAGGGGCTACCTGCTTTCAGTCATTCCAAACTGGGCACCCAGGGTTTCATCGCTCTAACTCTTCTGATTGGCAGAATAGCTAAGAGAAAGAAGGAAGAGGTTCACCTTTAGCTCTCTTTTGTTTGGGGACATACAGATACTCCCTAGCCTGAGTCCTTAGGGACATATGAGGGGGTCTTTAAAATGTTCATGGAAAATTCATATTGTAAAAAACGCTATGTATGGATTTAAAAAAATTTTGCACTAAAAATATCCTTATACTTCAATTCCATTTTTTCAGGGCCTGTGCTGTGGTACAGCAGGTTAAAGCCACTGCCTGCAGCACTGGCATCCCATATGGGTACCAGCCTGAGTCCCGGCTGCTCCACTTCTGATCTAGCTCCCTGCTAATGGCCTGGGAAAGCAGCGGAAGATGGCCTAAGTGCTTGGGCCCCTGCACCCACATGGGAGACCCAGAAGAAGCTTGTGATCCTGGCTTTGGCCTTGTCCAGCTGGGTCATTGTTGCCATTTGGGGAGTGAACCAGTAGATGAAAGATCTCTCTCTCTAACTCTGCCTTTCAAATGGATAGATTTAAATATATATATATATATATATATATATATATATATATATATGTTTGTTTGAAAGGCAGAGTTAGAGAGAGGCAGAGGAAAAAAGAGAGAGAGAAAGAGAGAGGTCCTCCATCTGCTGTTTCACTCCCAAATGGCAGCAACACTGGTCGGAAGCCAGGAGCCAGGAGCTTCTTCTGGGTCTCCCAAGCAGGTACAGGGGCCCAAGGACTTGGGCCATTTTCTACCGCCTTCCCAGGCCATAGCAGAGAGTTGTATTGGAAGTAGAGCAGGCGAGACTTGAACTGGTGCCCATATGGGTGCCGCAGTGCTGGCCCCTAGAATGGATAAATCTTTTTAAAAAAATTAATTCCCATCATACCTGCCCTCCTACTCCCACTCCCACCCCACCTCTTCCTCCTTCTCTCATTCCCAGTTCCATTCTCCATTAAGGAAAAAAAAATTAATTCCATTTTTTCACAAGCTTTTGAGGTCCTATTGTATAATAAAAGAACAGCAAATAATGACAATCTATTATCTTACATTTGTATATGGAGTTGCATTTCTGAAGTAACTTCATATATGTTAATTTCATTTGGGCCTCATAATAGCCATATGAGATGGGCAGGGCAGATTTTACCTATCTTTCTTTGAGGAAAATTTCAGTTTAGTGAGGTTTGGTAATATACCTTCTCCTCAACAATGGTAAAGATCTTCTATCCTTATTCTACTGCTTCAACTAAAAAGAGGTCTGGAAGGTTATATCTATTTGTTTATGGTTTTAGTGTATTTGTATATATTCAGGCAATGGCAGAGGAATATAATAATGATATAGAATTTCAGGAAATACATTTAAAAGCAAAACTAACAACAATCCTGAATTGTAATTATTTAAAAAAAACTTGAATTACAAATTGATACTGAATTAGAAATGCCTGTTGTATCTGAGAAATAATAAAGGGGACCATACTAACTGTAATAACCCCAACCCAATTGTCTTCCAGCAATGTCATTCTGGAAGCTTGAAATGGTAAAACTTAGCACATTGCAAAGAAAGCAAGAAAAGTCGTGGCATAGCGGGTCAAGCTGCTGCCTGCAGTACCAGCATCCACATGGGTGCAGGTTTGAGTCCCGGCTGCTCCACTTCCAATCCAGCTCCCTGCTATGGCCTGGGAAGGCAGTAGAAGATGGCTCAAGTGCTTGAGCCCCTGGACTCGTGTCGGAGATCTGGAGGAAGCTCCTGGCTCCTGGCTTTGGATCAGCCCTGCTCCAGAGTGAACCAATGGATGGAGGACCTCTTTCTTCCTCTCTGTAACTCTGTTTTTCAAATAAATAAATATCTTTAAAAAAAATTAGAAAAGTCAGGATAATGGGAAGAAAGAGAAAAGCGAAGGATTTCAAATAGGTGGTAAATACATCAATAAAAACGGATCTTTACTGAAATCATGTTAAAAATTAAATTTAGACTGGTCAAAAAGAATTAAGCAGAGGAGCTAAGAGCTAAATATAGCCCATGTTCAAATAAAGACACATTTTAGAAAAAAGTGAGCATGTAAAGGCTTTATACTTCCGAAGAAAAAAATTTCAATATCTATAAGGTACCTACTTACATTTAAACTTTTAATATATTTTATCTCATTTAATCTTTATAATTTTTTTAAAAAGTTCTTTTTTTTTTGAATTTGAAAGGCAGAGTAACAAAGAGAGACATCTTCCATCTGCTGGTTCAATCCCCAATGCCTACACAGTCGAGGTAGGGTTAGGCCAAAGCCAAGGGCCACGAACTCCATCTGGGTCTCCCGGCTGGGTGACAAGAACTCAGGCACATGGGCCACCACCTGCACTTCCCAGGATGTGCATTAGCAGAGGCTGGAAAGGAAGCAGAGGCAGGACTCGATCCCAGGCACTGCTATATGGGCAGTGGGTGTCCCAAATATGGTTTCACCTGCTGTGCCACAACACCTGCCCTAATCTTTTTAACTTCATGGAGGTCAGTATTTTCATCTTTATTTTTAAAAAGATTTATTTATTTCATTTGAAAGGCAGAGTTACCAGGAGAGATGAAAAGACAGAGAGAAAGAGATCTTCCATTTGCTGGTTTACTCCCCAAATGGCTGCTATGGCTGGACCTGGGCCAGACTGAAGCCAGGAGCCAGGAGCATCATCCAGGTCTCCCACATGGGTGCAGAGGTCCAGGAACTTGGGCCATTTTCTACTGCTTTCTCAAGCACAATACCAGGGAGCCAGCTCAAAAGTGAGCAGCCAGGAACCGAACTGGCACCCAACGTAGGATGTGGTGCAGCAGGCAGCAGCTTAGCCCTCTAAGCCACAGTGCCAGCCTCCATTATTATCATCTTAAAGATAAGAGAATTGAACTGCAGAAAGGTTAAAAAAAAAAAACTGTCCAAAGTTACACAGTTAGTAGATAGCTTATTAGGCTCATTTGATTTCAGACTAGTTCTTTTATAAAGTTGGTTGCCTCTTTATAGAAAATAATATATATGTATATATTTAAAAAAAAATGAGATCGCTCTGTGGTGTTTATAACTGAAGGATGTATACTTCTGCTGATGTGAACTTTCTTAGTTTTTTTTTTTTTTTTTTTTTTACAGGCAGAGTGGACAGTGAGAGACAGAGAGAAAGGTCTTCCTTTGCCGTTGGTTCACCCTCCAATGGCCACCGCGGCCAGCGCGCTGCGGCCAGCGCACCGCGCTGATCCCATGGCAGGAGCCAGGTGCCTCTCCTGGTCTCCCATGCAGGTGCAGGACCCAAGCACTTGGGCCATCCTCCACTGCACTCCCAGGCCACAGCAGAGAGCTGGCCTGGAAGAGGGGCAACCGAGACAGAATCTGGCACCCTGACCAGGACTAGAACCCCGTGTGCCAGCGCCGGAAGGCGGAGGATTAGCCTAGTGAGCCGAGGCGACGGTCGAGAAAATAATATATTTAAAGTTTTCAAATAACGCTTGCTTGATAGAAATTGAGAAATAAAGAAATATTTTAAAAATCTTTCCTGATAATTGGAAAGCTGAAATTCCATAGCTGCTATAATTTAACTCACCCATCCTAGTTAATGTGAAATTTAAAGCCGTAAGAGTTGGGTTTTCAGCTCTATGACCTATACCTTCAGGCCACAGCATGTTAGTTTTTCATTTCATATATTTATGAAACATAATTGCTTGATGTTATGCTAAACACCACAGTTATAGAAGGATGTACAATGCTTAGATCCTTTTCCTCAGAGTTTATTTTCCTCAAATCAATTTAGTTAAATCAAAATCACCTCCTATATTCTTAATCAATATCCTTCTTTCAGATTTCCACTCCAGGTAAGCAGGTCCCCAGGGACAAATGCCCAGAGGGACACATGGTAAATGAATAGCCCTAAATGAGAGGCCACTGACATCTGTTGGTCAGAGGAGCACTGGACATAATTCCGCAAATCTTTCAGCCAGCCAATCCCATCTTGTTCACATTTCCATTCTTCTCCGTTCCTGCCCAAGACTTAAACAGCTCTGGTTTATAGTCTCAACCCTGTTGCACTCCTCTACGCATCCTCCTCCCTGAGATCTCCTGCCACCAAAATTCTCCCTTTGCACCCTCCTGTTCCACTTTCCACATCTTGGCTAATGGTCCCCTCAACCTCCTTGAATAAAGTCACACTTGACTTTTCTCTTTCTTTTCCTTCCTGCTCAGCATCACTATGTCCAATTGTTTACCAAAACCCTACAGACATCTTCTTGCCAGGGGAAATTGTGAAAGATTTTGAAATGGGCAAAAAAGCTGACTAGGTATTCTTGCCCAGGCACAAATCTCAGTTTATGTGAGCCTGTCCTTGTTTTCAAGATTACAACTCTAGGCCGGCGCCACGGCTCAACAGGCTAATCCTCTGCCTTGCAGCACAGGCACACGGGGTTCTAGTCCCGGTTGGGGAGCCGGATTCTGTCCCAGTTGCCCCTCTTCCAGGCCAGCTCTCTGCTGTGGCCCAGGAATGCAGTGGAGGATGGCCCAAGTGCTTGGGCCCTGCACCCGCATGGGAGACCAGGAGAAGCACCTGGCTCCTGCCTTCGGATCAGTGCGGTGTGCCGGCCGCAGCGCGCTGGCCGCGGTGGCCATTGGAGGGTGAACCAACGGTAAAGGAAGACCTTTCTCTCTGTCTCTCTCTCAATGTCCACTCTGCCTGTCCAAAAAAAAAACAAAAAATAAAAAAAAAGATTACAACTCTATATGGTAACAAATACTAATGCAACTGATTCTTGTCCAGAGACATGAAAACAAATTGTGCCTTGTGAAATGCAACTGTCTATTGCCCAAAAAGGATAGGCTATACCCAACAGAATCTACTGGAGCTTGTTTGAGTTTTTATTCTATCAAGTTTTTATTCTATCAGAGTGGGTTTATCAACTGATTTTGGCTCTAATTGCACATTCCTGATTGTCTACATAAGTCTAAGTATGGTCTTTGAATTTTCCTTATAATATGTTACTGGTTCCCTCATTAATTCATGAGTTAAAATCTTTGACACTTATTTTATGTGAGTATGTATCACTATTTTACCCTTTAAAGAAGCCTCCTTAAACATTCTGAATGTCTTTGGCATTTGTGCACTTTGTTTGATCCCAATAACCCTGTTCAGCAAGGTCATTATCATCTTCACCTAGATTATTTTCACAGTCCCATAATTGTATCCTTGTCTCTAGTCTCTTCATCCTATTCCATTCTCTCCACAGCCAGAATGCCTTTTCTAGCATGTAATTCTGAACACCACTCAACTTCGTAAACTCTCCTACTCCTAGAATAAAGTGCAACCCTCTTGGCATATTTTGCTTCTCTGGCCTCATGTTTGTCCTCACCCTGCAATTTGCCAGTCAGGCTCATCTCAGTTCTCTGAATTCGCTGTCCCCTCTCTCACCTCTGGAAGTTAGCACTGGCAGTCCCCTTCACAATACATTCCAGACACCTCTCTTCACTCAATTCTTGCTTGTTCTTGAGAGCTCAAATCTATTATCACTTCCTTCAGGAAGCCTATCTAGATCCCTGAAGTCTGGATTAGACTTGGGTTTTGTTTTCCTCTAGCAGCTTGCAGTCTCAATGCCTTTCCCTCTCCTCCTATGGTCTGTACCCCACTGTGTTACAGGTACTCTTTAGTTATCTCCCTTTTAGTCTGTAGGCTCCGCAAGAGCAGGTGTCCTGTTCAGGTTTGAATTCTGGAATCTTTGCTTAAGCAGCTATATGATTTGGGGTAGGTCCTTGGAAGACTTTAGGCCATAAGTCAATATATAATGTCTCTAGTATATTGCTTTATGTCTAGTGTGTATGTATCTGCCGCTGTTTTCACTATACCTTCACTGCACAGCATAGCACAGCCTATAGCAGGTATTCAGTAACATATTCTAAAAGCTGAGTTCTCTATGTGGTCCCAGGATAATAACATAAATTCTCCTATAAAAGTTTTTCTCAAGGGCCATGACCCAGCCCTCTTACTTTAGTCCCTCCCCACCCCACGTCCCAAAAAGGATAGACTATAATCAAACAGAATGTACTGGAGTTTTTTGGGGTTTTATTCTATCAAGTCAGAATAAACTATAAAACCCATCTGCTTTTTAATTGTGAACAGTTCTATAAAATGGCCATTTCTAGCAGAAAGAAAGAGAAGAGGAGGATTAATAATAATAATAATAATGGAAGGAAGGAAGAAAGGCAGGGAGGGAAGGAGGAAGGGAGGGAGGGAGGGAGGGAAAAGAATGCCAGAATTACATGAAAACATCCCCAGTACACATGATGGGTTCTAGCTGTTGCTCATTTTTAAAAAACTCCTACTCAGCTCTTATATGTCCCCAAGTAATATTGAGTTTTATTGAAATATTGTTATTATTATAAATAAAAATATTGAAATATTTTTATTGAAAGATTTTGAAATATTTCAATATTTTATTATTATAATATTTTATTGAAATATTGAAAACAGTAACTTCTTAGTAAGACACAAATGCAGCACATTATAGGCTATGTGCCTTGCAGGCATTTGGGGGCGTGAACACATGGACCAGCAATCTTTGTCTATGTTAGACGATCAATGAAGGCAATGAAGCTAATATACTCAAACATTAACAACTATCATTTGTCCAGGTACTGTGTTAGGTACTGTGTTCACTGTGTATACACTTTTTTTTAAACCTCATTTAATTCTCTCATGTTCTGTAAATAGCCCCGTTATATACATAGAAGAAACTTCAAAACATTAAGTAACCAGACATACAGATATCTGATAAATGAAAACACGAGGCCTCACTCTTATTGACTGACTTTCTAGGCCAAAGGAAAAATGAAGAGAGATTTGAAAAACTATGATTAACCAAGACAAAAGCATGCTGTCTAATGCTAATGCTGAGAAGGTCTTTCCTAAGGTCAAGTTCTCAACCGGATCTCTGAAGGATCTAGTAAGGCAGAAATGTTAACATCTTAAACAGCAATGTAACAATATCTTTAAAATTTGAGAGGAAAAAATAAATATAACATCCTAATGCAAAAGTTTTTTTGGTATATGTTATTATTATTTACTTTTGGTAAAGTTTTGGTATATGTTTCTCAACTTTTTTACTTGAAAAATATTTTAAATATAACTCTAGTTCTACTGTACTTCAAACTTTGTCTCTTGTTTCTCTTCTTTTGCCACTCCATCACACAGCACAGTCATCCCCTGGAATCTGTGAAGGATTGGTTTCAGGACCTCAAAAATCTACACTGCCCCAGTCTCTTATATTTAATAGCATAGTATTTTCATATAATCCATGCACATTTTCTTCTACACATTATCTCTAGATACTTATAATACCAACACAACATAAATGCTATATAAATACTTGTTGTATTGTTTAGGTAGGGATGGGAAATGTCCGGCCTGCAGACCACATAAGGCCTGTGAAATCCTTTGGTCTGGCCTTGCCAAGTTGCCAAGGGAACTGCAAGTGGAACTTGAAATTCAATAAATTGGGGCCAGCACTGTGGTGTAGCACATACAGGCACCAGTTCAAGTCCCAGCTACTCCACTTCTGATACAGCTTTCTGCTATGGCCTGTGAAAGCAGTGGAAGATGGCCCAAGTCCTTGGGCTCCTGCACCCGTATGGGAGACCAGGAAGAAGCTCCTGGCTCCTGGCTTTGGATTGGTGCAGCTCCAGTCATTGCAGCTATCTGGGGAATGAAACAGCAGATGGAAGACCTCTCTGTCTCTCTGTAACTGTCTTTCAAGCAAATAAATAATTTTTTAAAGATTTATTTATTTATGCTTTTTTTTTTTTTGACAGGCATAGTGGACAGTGAGAGAGAGACAGAGAGGAAGGTCTTCCTTTTCCGTTGGTTCACCCCTCAATGGCCGCTGCGGCCGGTGCACCGCACTGATCCGATGGCAGGAGCCAGGTGCTTCTCCTGGTCTCCCATGCAGGTACAGGGCCCAAGGACTTGGGCCATCCTCCACTGCATTCCTGGGCCACAGCAGAGAGCTGGCCTGGAAGAGGAGCAACCGGGACAGAATCCGGTGCCCGGACCGGGACTAGAACCTGGTGTGCCGGCGCCATAAGGCGGAGGATTAGCCTATTGAGCCGCAGCGCCGGCCAGGATTTATTTATTTATTTGAAAGTCAGAGTTACACAGAAAGAGAAAGAGAGGCAGAGAGAGAGGGAGAGAGGTCTTCCATCTGTTGGTTCACTCCCCAATTGGCCGCAGGCCGGAGCTGTCCTGATCCGAAGCCAGAAGCTTCTTCTGGGTCTCCCACATGGATGCAGGGGACCAAGAACTTGGGCCATCTTCCAAATGCTTTTCCAGGCCACAGCAGAGAGCTGGACCAGAAGTAGAGCAGCTGGGACTTGAACCAGTGCCCACATGGGATGCTGGCACTGCAGGCGGAAGCTTTATCTGCTACACCACAGCGCCGGCTCCAAATAAATAAATCTTTTTTTTTTTTTTTAAGAAATTCAATAAATCTACAGCAGGCTAATTTTAAATCTTTAAGTTGTATGGCCCATGAATGATGTTATAAATATCCAAATGGCCCTTGGCAGAAAAAAGGTTCCCCACCCCTGGATGAAAAGAAAAAAGTCTGTACATACTATACAGATGAAAACTTTTTTTCGAATACTTTTGATCTGCAGCTAGTGAATCTGTAGATGTGGAGCCTGTGGCTCTGCAGGACCAACTGCCTATGTTTTTCATATTCTTGCACAGATTTCATTGCCATCATTTTTAAATGGCAATATACAGTATATACCACCAATTCATTATTAACTGTCATTAATCCTTGTTATTTGCAAAGCTATAGTCCTTAAAGCTTCTGTAAGCATTAAATGAGTAAATACTGAACAATAGCCCCTAGGAGAAATATAGGGTTAGGTTTCTGTGAGCCTTTGGTCACATGTTCGTCAACTGATCATTATACAACCTTGTCTCTTGTGTGTTTTTGTTTAAAGACCCCTTATATAATATATATTATTGATTCATTAACATGAAACTCAGGGCCAACAGCATACCGACTCAGGCCTAAATGAAGCTCAAGTGTTAAAACATTTTCTCTGGAAGGCACATCAAAGCCTTCTTATGCTTAGGCACACTAGACAGCACTTCAGTATTATGCTTGAGGGCCATTTCAAAAAGCAGAATCCAAAGAAAAAGCACAAAAAAGCAAAAAAACAGTGCACTAGCTAGACCCCAGGAAGGGGAACTGAAACAAGGCAGCAGAGATTATCTTGTGTGACCTCACCTGGGAGTGTGTGTGTCAGGTGACACAAATTTTCACTGTTCTGTGTGTGTCTGTGAATGGTTGTAATAGCACTAGGCGTATTTATTAATTTTGGTGTAAAAATTAATTTTATGTGCTAGGTGACTTTGTAAGTATGTTATCTACAAATAATAAAAATCAACTCTATTTCTGTATTATCAAAATTTAAGGTATTTCTTTTTCTATTAAAATAATGCTATGATTAATATATTTATGCATAAAACTTCTTCTCCTTTTAGGAGTCTTTCCTTAGAAACCACTGGGAGAGTGTAATCTGGATAGAGTCTACACACTGCAGCAGTTCTTGGCATGGGTCATGTCGTGAAGATCCTTGCTACTTACAAAATGGAGTCCTAGGACCAGCAGCATCTGCATCAACCTCACCTGGGAGCTAGTTAGAAATGTGGACAAACTCACCCCAGATCAAGAGATCAGAATTCAGTACACTGCAAATCCTTAGGTTGTTCTTATGCACAATAAAAGTCTAAGAAGCTCTGCTAGAAATCAAGGATTCTCAAACTGTAGCAAACATGAACATGACCTAGCCTGTGGGGACCCATGGATAGGTCTGCCATGGGACCCCCCCATGCTGGGCTTGGCTTATAGCAGTAACACGGATGTGGCAGCTGATTGAACTTTCCATCTAGCTGAGGATCATGGAAAACAACAAGATGGCGCTGATGCCCTGCCTGCTGCGTGACTCCACAGCTGAGCATGATCAAGTGGCGGATTGGAGAACTCTGTGCATGGACTGTGATTGATTGACTGTGATTGGTTGAATTATGTATATAAGCAGACCGCGGGAGAAGGAGCGGGACTCGAAAGCTTTCCCCCTTAAGGAACGTGCGTGCCATCTCTTCCCATTCTCCCGGTCCCCCACTCTTTTTCCTACTCCTTCTAAGTAAAAGTCTTTTGAAGACCGATTAACTGCGAGCAGCGTCGTTCCTTTTGCGGCCAAAGGAGCTGACACTAGCCAGCTTGTTAAAACACACCCCCATGAGCATTTTGATTAAGAACAGCTGTGGAGTAGACCGAGCGAAGGAAGGACAGAGAAAGGTCTTCCATCTGCTGGTTCACTCCCCAAATGGCTGTAACAGCAGGAGCTGGGTTGAAACAAAGCCAAGAACCAGGAGCTTCTTCTGGGACTCCCATGCAGGTGCAGGATCCCAAGCATTTGGGCCATCTTTTACTGCTTTCTCAGGCCATAGCAGAGAGCTGGATAGGAAGAGGAGCAGTGAGGACATGAACCGGCACCCATATGGGATGCTGGTCGGAGAAACACAAATTTTTTTAAAGGTTATTTTTTCTCTTGTTATTTAGCCACACCATAAATGAATCTATCATTAAATTATCGGAAAAATTCTTGACTTTTTTCATACATGATACTTTGTAAGTCATGTATAAAAACAGGACCTTTTTTTTTTTTAACCTTTTCTATTTCCTGTGTTGAAAAATAATTTATAGCAATAAAAGGATAGGTCCCCAAATAAGGCTTCAAAGCTTCTTTTCCTGGTCTGTGGCAAATCCATGTCTGCCACTCCCCAGGGATAATCTGGAGATTTCTTAGAAGATGGAAGCCTCAGGACTACCGTTTTTTCATCTTGAGCCAGTCCAGCCAAGTGCATAACTATTCATTCTTCTGCATGCAGGAATTTCTACATGCACTTCAGATTGCTCATGCGCCTGGGGAGGCTTTAGGCAGTGTGTTCCTTTTCCTTATCCTCAGGTCCTCTGTGCTCTGCATTATTAATGACGTTTTCTTATCACCATTCTTTACTTTCCAGACCTGGTTCCAAGGCTTTTAGCATCATCCAGCCTGTTCTTTGTTTTGAAAACCATTCCATGGCCTTTTACATCATTCGCAGGAAAAAGACAAAGGCTGTTTATAAAGCAATCTGTGGCAAAAGGGTTTGACTCTAACAAAAGCCAGAATCAAAGGTATAAGATTCAGTGAAAAGAAACCCTTATCGATGCAGGTAACCCTTTAATGGAAGGACAGCAGGTGATGGGGAGCGTATACCATTTCAATGTGTTCCGGCAGAAGCCCTGATTGGTGAAAACAAATCATTTCAGAAATATAAAGGGGCAAGCATTTGGCACAGTGGTTAAGATGCCACTTGGCATGTTTGCATCCCATATTGGAGTGCTTGAGTTCAGAGTCAAGGCTCTCCTGATTCCAGCTTCCTGTTAATGCACACCCTGGGAAGCAGCAGGCATGACCCAAGTGCTTGGATCCTTGCCTTCCATGTGGGAGACTCCAATGGAGATCTGGGATCCTAGATTCAGCCTGGTCCAGCCCTGGCTATTGTGGGCATTTGGGGAGTGAACCAATGGATGAAAAATCTCTGTCTCGTCTCTCTCTTTCTCTCTCTGCCTTTCAAATACTTAAACAAGCAAACAAACAAAAACCCACAATGTTTTAAAAGAAAACACAAAGGATTATGTGATTTTTTTTTTCTCCCAGAAACCTACTCTGGTCTCCAGGTCTCTGAAAATACTGAAAGGCTAGATTAGGGTGTAGCTTCGATTATTAACACAAGCAGTGCATCTAAAGCAAATGTTCAGTTATTTTTTTTCCTAGACAAACAGATGGAAAGCATTCTGCTGAAGAGGAGGAGGAGGGGGAAGGGAGAACCTGGCAAAGCAGTAACATTTCTTTTCAAATTGGCTCTTGAATCCTAACAGCTGCACTATCAGGTGGGTGTTTCCCAGGAGTTTCTGTGCTTAGCAAAGATTAAAGCGAGTCTGTAATTTAGGTCTAGAAGTAGTGACTAGCAATATCCAAAGGTATGTTGCATCTGTTTATTCTTAATGTGCATACATATTTAAATCTGTTATGTGAGAGAAAGTAATTGGTGAGTAATTAGTAAAATGCTTAATCTCACTTTAATCCCTGGAAAAAGCAATCACGGTTTTGTATTTTGCTGAGCTTCATCTTGCTAGTCTCAATTATCCATGGTTATCCACGCCTGCAGTTAGCTAATGTGTCCCATTAAAGGAAGCCGGCCAGCTACTCAAAATGCAGGCACAGTGCCTCAGGGGAATCAGAAGGCCTCCTGGGCTTAGTTTTGCAAATTGGGCCCTCTTTAGGAATAGCAACTGTGACAACCCCCTCTTAGGACACTAGAAGAGCCTCTTTCAGTCTGGGTCCCAGATTCAGTCTCTTCCATGGGAGGTGGGAACTGTGTCCTGTCTGCCACCTGCCTCATGAGGTCAGCCAGTCCCCTGGGCCCTGACTTCTCTTTTTCTCATCAACTCTCTCCCATCTTTCCTCTTTGGCTACTTCCTTGGCCCTTTGCCTTCGATCAACTTATCTTTCTACTTCTCTGGCCTTTATTAAATCCAGAATTTCACTAAAAGGTCCTTGTAGAATTGTTTTGCTGTACAATTACTCTGGGCCCATGAATTAGCACATTGAAGATAATCAACATCTGTCAGCAGGAAGTCCTACATTGTTTTTCCTTAAAATTTTTGAACAATTAAAATTGTACAGTTACTGCACATTCTCTTATGGTGGCCTGCAATACATGATGGCTTTTGCAAGATGTTCTTTACCACAGTGCTATGAGGGTAAGTATTGTTACTACATGGAGCAACTATGTGAAATTATCATAGTAGTTAGGACTAGACACCAGGCTTGTCTGCTTGACAGTTATACAAATCAAAAAAGATATAAGAAAAATTCCAGGATGATGAAATGAATTAAAAAATGAGAAAGGGGTTTTCTGTTTTGTAATTTTAAAAAATTCTATCTTTTTTTTTTTTCTTTGACAAAATTTTCAAATTCAAAACACCAGCCCATCAGCCAAGGAATTACTTGGAGAATTATAAAAAAGATTAACTTTTGAAAACTAGCAACCATCATATAAAATAATTTAGTCATCTTATTTTTACACAGATTGGTTAGACGATGTGTGGCTTTAGCAGGTCTTCATTTTCTTGTTTATTACAGTCTTCATCCTTCATTAAGCATCAGCCAAATTAAAGTTAAAGGCCAACAGGAGTTAGTGAGAGATGGGTAGAAAAAACCAGTGTGTTGAATTTTGCTTCATAAGAGCACTAACAAAGGTCACATATAGGAAAAGGTTACAACCCAAAACCAAACCAAGGTGATCAGATTATCAGTAGCCATGCTCTCATTAGTCCAGACAAGTCACTAGTTAACTCTTGACTACAGAAAAGCTCTCTTTTGAGTACAGAAGACCATGGCCAAGCCAAACAATATTTATAACGGGCATGCACTAAGGCAGCAAGTTGGTATCTGATCAGGACTCTACTTCCTGCTAATAAACGGAAGTCCTTGGGCAAATCTGAAAGTGATTTACCATTTTTATGTCTCACCCAGATATCTCATCTGAAATACTTCTCAAACCATCTACTTTTCAGCTATAGCAGGATCCCATGGGGGTTAAACTTCTGGAAAAGTATTGTGAAACCAGATTGCCTTAGAAATTGCCACTTGCCCATTTGATATTGGCAAATAACAACCAGATTCCAAGAATCCTACCGTGTTAGAGTTAGCAAAGACACTTGAGCTCACTAAGAACAATCTGTTCACCTCAAATGTTAAAACAAAAGTTTAGGAAAAACTGAAAAAAGCTAAGAGTGCAAGTGCATTGCCAAGGACAACTTGAGACAGTTACACAGGCCCTTTTAAACTCAGCCCAATTCTCTTTCAATTGTATCATTGTGCCAAGTAGATAGAAAATGTGTTGATTTCATCCATTTCAATACAAATAATCTTCCAGACAAAGGCAGCAGGTAAATGGTTGTAAAATAGAACCTCACTATTAAAAAACTTAACAATATATTAAGGGTTCAACTCACCCTCCATTCAAGGTCGTTCATGTGAATCACCTGCTAAAATGTGAAAAGTAACAGAAATGTTTCTCCAGTATTGCCTACACTGGTGGTGCTCTGAGAACAAGAGAGTTGATCTGAGGACAAGAATACGTTCCCCCTCATTAGCAATGGCTAACTATACGGTGATTCCACGGAAAGGTACACACTCACATCCACAGGTACACTTAGGAGGATTGATCCTAAAAGGGCAGCAAGTAAAGATGGAAAGGGTTCTCCAAGCACCACCCCTGCCCTGGCCTCTACCAAGGAGAAAAATCATTAAACAATAAACATGCTTATGGAGCATCTCCTCTGTGCCAGGCACTTCTGAACAAAAGGGTGAAATGTTAACCTCGATTTTTTGGACTTGCCTGACTTGGTTAACCACGGACACCTTTGTTTGATGAATCTAGATTTATACACAAACAATACAATGAAAAAGTCCCATTTGGACTTTAGCTACCCTAAATAATCTCTATTCTCCCCCACCTTTTTTTCTCCTTAACATTTATCACTGTCTAAACATAATGTACTTATTCACTATTCCTCTCTCTTCACTAGAAAAACATAAGCCCCAAAAGGGCAAGAATATTCATCTGTTTTATTCACAAATGTGTCTTATCTAAAACACGTAGTAAATGCTCAATAAACACTTGTTGACTAAATGAATGGGAAAAAGTGAATGTCAACACCTCTACCTCCACACTAGGCAATTCTACTTGGATCATTTTCTTTTTCATCTTTTCAATGGTTTCACCCACCATTCTCTTTAATTGTTTTCTCATGCTGGTTGTTTGGCCCGCTGTCCTCCTAGGGCTTTTTCTGCTGGCTATATCTAAGGCAGAGTGCAGACATTCTGGGCTCCTTGATCATTTATTATATGATTATCCTTATCTATGCCCTCCCATCTTCTACTGCACCTGCTATGCCAACTCTTATCCCAATATCACCATCCAACATATCTCACAGTTTTCCAATCTAGTGTAGTGCTAGAGAAGAACTTTAATTCATGCTAGATTAGACCACTAACAGAAAGATAGTGAGCCCAAGAATTAGAGAATTAGAGCTGCTTTTGAAAACTGAGTATAATGTGAACTACCTGGTGTCACTGGTTCAGTCAGCAAATTTTCGAGTGTTTTTGTCTTATAAAATGGTGATGATAGTACGTATTTACATCATGAGAATTATATTTGAAATGAAATAATGTATGCAAAAGCTCTCAAAAGATTTAGAGGCACATAGAAAGAGCATAATTAACATTAGCTTCTGGCCGGCGCCGTGGCTCAACAGGCTAATCCTCCACCTTGCGGCGCCGGCACACCGGGTTCTAGTCCCGGTCGGGGCACCGGATTCTGTCCCGGTTGCCCCTCTTCCAGGCCAGCCCTCTGCTGTGGCCCGGGAGTGCAGTGGAGGATGGCCCAGGTGCTTGGGCCCTGCACCCCATGGGAGACCAGGAGAAGCACCTGGCTCCTGGCTTCAGATCAGCGCAGTGTGCCCGCCACAGTGGCTATTGGGGGGTGAACCAACGGCAAAGGAAGACCTTTCTCTCTGTCTCTCTCTCTCACTGTCCACTCTGCCTGTAAAAAAAAAAAAAAAAAAAAGACAAAAAACAAACAAACAAACAAAAAAAAAACATTAGCTTCTCCTCTTTCTCTTCCTGTAATATATTTCACTAACTTCTAGAAATACCCTCACACTCTTTCTTTGAGAGATTAACAAGAATATCCATGCTTTGAATCCTCTTAATTTTCCTTTCTTCCTTTCTTTTCATATCAGAATTGCAACTTTTGATTCAGAAATAATGTTTCTCTTCTAAGACTAAGCGCTATGCATGGTATGCCAATAGTTTTCAACTCTGGCTGCACATTTGAAGCATCTGTAGAGCTTTTAAAAATGCAGATTACTGGGCCCTACCATAGTCCAATTAACTATGAATCTCTGGAGATAGGAATACAGCCTCACTATTTTTCTTTATTTCTTTATTTTTTTATAAGTTCTGTGAGACGGTGCCAAAACAATTCAAGAGGTGTAAGTATAGTCTTTTTTTTTTTTTTTTGACAGGCAGAGTGGACAGAGACAGAGAGAAAGGTCTTCCTTTTTTGCCATTGGTTCACCCTCCAATGGCCACCGCGGCCAGCGCACTGAGGCTGGTGCATTGCGCTGATCTGAAGCCAGGAGCCAGGTACTTCTCCTGGTCTCCCATGGGGTGCAGGGCCCAAGCACTTGGGCCATCCTCCACTGCACTCCTGGGCCACAGCAGAGCGCTGGCCTGGAAGAGGGGCAACCGGGATAGAATCCGGCGCCCCAACCGGGACTAGAACCCAGTGTGCCGGCGCCACAAAGTGGAGGATTAGCCTAGTGAGCCACGGCGCTGGCCAGTATAGTCTCTTAAACAAATATTGCTGGAACAAATAGATGTCCCCATTCAAAAGAATGTAATTAGCAACAAGAGAAAAAAAAAAACAGCTAAACATCAAAATTTAGGTTTTTCTTTTTTTAGATTATTTATTTATTTATTTGACAGGTAGAGTTATAGACAGTGAGAGAGAGAAAGACAGAAAGAAAGGTCTTCCTTCTGGTGGGTCACTCCCCAAATGGCCGCAATGGCAGGAGCTGCGCCAATCCGAAGCCAGGGGCAAGAACTTCTTCCTGGTCTCCCTTGGAGGTGCAGGGGCCCAAGCACTTGGGCCATCTTCTGCTATCCCAGGCCACAGGAGAGAGCTGGACTGGAAGAGGAGCAACCGGGACTAGAACTGGCGTCCATATGGGATGGCGGTGCCACAGGCAGAGGATTAACCTAGTGCACTATGGCTCTGGGCCCAAAATTTAGTTTTTTTTTTTTTAATGAAAATAGTATCAACAATAAAGTAAAAGACAATCCATAGAATGAGAGAAAAACATTTGCAAATCATTTGTCTGATAAAGAGCTTGTATTCAGGATATAATAAGAACTCCCACAATTTGACATAAAAAGCACAAATAGGGGCTGGCGCTGTGGCACAGCCAGTTAAGCCTGTGCTTGCAGTGCTAACATCACATACGGGCACCAGTTCGAGTTCCTGCGGCTTCACTTCTGATATAGCTCCCTGCTAACGCTCCTGGAAAGAAGCAGAAAACAGCCCAAGTGCTTGAGCCCCTGGCAAGTGCTCCTTGCTCCTGGCTCCTGGCCTTGGCCTGGCCTACCTCTGGCAGTTGCAGACATTTGGGGAGTGACCCAGAGGATGGAAGATATCTCTCTCTCTCTCTCTCTGTGCCTCTCCCTCTCTCTGTGACTCTGCCTTTCAAATAAATTTTAAAAATGCAAATAAATAAAATTTTAAAAAAGCAAAAATAATCTAATTTTTTTTGACAGGCAGAGTGGACAGTGAGAGAGAGAGAGACAGAGAGAGAAAGGTCTTCCTTTGCCGTTGGTTCACCCTCCAATGGCCGCCACGGCCAGCGTGCTGCAGCCAGCGCACTGCGCTGATCCAATGGCAGGAGCCAGGTGCTTCTCCTGGTCTCCCATGGGGTGCAGGGCCCAAGCACTTGGGCCATTCTCCACTGCACTCCCTGGCCACAGCAGAAAGCTGGCCTGGAAGAGGGGCGACCAGGACTAGAAACTGGTGTGCCGGAGGATTAGCCTAGTGAGCCTTGGCACCAGCCAAAATAATCTAATTTTTAACATGGGCAAAGGGTCTGAATAAATACTCATTTAGAGAACACTTACAGATAACCAGTAAGCACATGAAAAAATACTCTACATCATTTGCTGTTAGCATAATGTATATCAAAACCACAGTGACATCCTACTTCAGGCTCACTGAAATGACTCTAATAAAAAAGACACGTAATAACAAGCGTTGATGAGTGTGTGGAGATACCAGAACCTTCATACATTGCTGATGGAATGCAAAAGTGTAGAGCCACAGTTCATCATATCCTCAAAATGTTAAACATACAGTTATCATACAACCAAGCCAATTCTACTCCTAGGTAAATATAAAAGAGAAATGAAAACATATTTACACAAAAACTTGTACACAAATGTACACTGCAATCCAAATTTCCATTAACAGATGAATGGATAAGTAAAATATGTATGTTGGTATATTATTCAGCAATAAAAAGAAATGAAGTGCTGATACATTTTATAATGTGGATGAACTTTTAAAACATTATGATATATTGTATGACTCTATGTGTATGAAATGTCCAGAGTAGGCAAAGCTATATACAGATAGATATAGATACACACACACACACACACACACACACTCATAAAGTACTTTCATCATTGTCTAGGCCTGGTATGAGGAGAAATGAGAAGTAACTACCAAAAGAATCCAGTTTCTTTATGTGATGATGAGAATGTTCTAAAATTGATTGTGATATAATTGTATAACTCCATGAACATGCTAAAAAACACTGAATAGTTAAAAAAAAGGAGAGGAGAGCCAAAAGCTCCATAGCTAATTTTAATATTAAAATAAATCTTTCTAATAATATCTTTAGATTCCCTAGCTTTAAAAATTGCATCTTCTCAAACGTTGTCTCTCCCATATGTTTACTACTAACCAACACTGAGTTGGAGTGTGATGTCTTTTGAATTTTTTTTTTCAACAGTAGAGTATTCTTGGGCAATTTTCTTTATTTTAATCAAAATTACAAGAGTCAGGCTGCCATCTGGCAGAATTGGTCATCTTGGCCATCTTGATTTATTTGAGCTCCTCAAGCGATTAATTCAACTGTAGCACTTGGAAAGAGGGTAGGTAGATGGGGCAAACCAAAGTGACCGGTTCTGCCATCCAAAATCTGTTTGTTCTGTCTTACACCAGCGAATGTGGCCTCTGGCCCTTAGGAACCATTCTTTTGACAACTGCCTAGGACACAGCTCTGGTTTGAAGGACTTTGTTTACTAAATAAATTAATTCCTATTTCTGGAGAAGCTTCAATTTTTAAACAGAAAGCCATCTATTGAGAGTCTCTGATACACAGGATTTTATTGTTTGATATTAAACAATTAAGAGTTATTGTTTTTTTTCTACAACTACGCTATACATGAAAATCAATATAATCTAGAATACAGCCACTAAGAGTGGGGAAGACAGGGGGATTCTACATCCATTCTCCACGTTAAAGAGACAGTTTTACTTTAATAAATCCAAAGTGCAGGCTATACTTCTTTCATGGAAACACAGCTCTCTTATGGTGAAATTTGTGCATAAAAGACAGACTTTGATGAGCTTGTCTGAAGATGAATTTGATTATGTAAACACAATTTTTAAAACATATCCTACAAATTTGGCCTTTTGATTTGGTAGATGTCAATAATTTAAGATAATTTTCAAATTGTTGATTTCAACATAGTCTCTGATGGTACACAAAAAAGAAAAATGCTAAAATAAGTGAAGTTGTTTATAAATAAAGGGAAAAGTGTCTAAAACATTATCTTGTTTGTTCAAACCAACAAATAGAAAATACCAAAAATTTAAAGCTGCAATTGTCTGAGAGCATAAGACAAAGATCTGACTGAGAATGAAGCAGAGGTTTTTCTCTTCAGTAACTCTAAAGTGTAGTCAGACAACCAAAATGAGTGAGGGCTTAGCCGGGATGAGAAACAAAAGAAAAAGTTACAGTTTCAGGAATGATCATTTGGAAAATATATGAATTACAACTGGAAGGTTCATTAAGAAGAATAATTCAAAAGATATAATTAAAACCATAATTTAGAAGCTTTGCTTCACAAGGAAAGATTTTAATATGAAAACCTCCAAACTAAGTATTGATTATGCAAGGTAAACATGACAAGGCTGGATGGAAAGACACAGCAGGCATTTTGCTCGAGTGAGCGCGCTCTCTCTTGCTTACTTTCTCTCTTTCTCCCTGGAAAGAACAACCAACCAACTGCTAGCTGCAAACTCCGATATAAATTGCTCAAAGAGAGGCAGTTGAGAAACAGAAATTATTTGGGGCTAGGAGCTGCCACAGGAGCAGAAAAATGTCACAATGTCACATCTCTCTTCTTTTCCATCACAACTGACACAGGAATAAACCAGAGAAAAACTATTTAATCACAAATGCTAACTTCACATTCAAACTACAAGCAAACCATCACGCCGACTTCACACATGGAGCTTATCAGAACTTATCCATGTTTCCCTAAACACAAGCAGAATAAACTACTTAGGGAAATATTCATGTGCACATCTACACAATATATGGAATTTAGTAAGAAATCACTTAGTTTTAATTAGAGGTTATGTGAAAAGCTATGAATTTAAGGGTAATTCCCTTTTTCCTGTGTAGCAAGCTTTTAAGTTTTTGATAATGTAAATAAAACGCAGACAGACACAAAGGTGTATAAATACACCACTGTAACCCCATCGTAACAGCTTTTGACAATTGGTTGAACAAGTACTCATCTTGCCCAAATGGCAATCACAAGATGTTGACTGTTACACAATTACGAAACAAAGGCAAGGTGAAGGGTGCGAGACGACGGAGAGGACAGCAGCAGGGTGGAACCGCTCCTCCCTGCCAGCCTGGCTCCCCGCAGCTTCCTGGTGCTCTGGGTTTTCCTCAGGACATTCGCTTCACCTTTCCGAGAAGCGAATCTCCCCCGAAGGAAACCCTAGCCAGCAACCAGAGGTGAAGCGGCAACGTGCGGAGCCGTTAATGAAAAATGTCCACGTCTAAGCAAGCAGACAAGCGAAGGAAAACCAGCTGTCAGTTTCAGAGGCTCCGAGCTGTAACGGGGTTTCGGGTTTCTCTGCGCCTCTGTCTCTCTCGCTGCTGTGTCTCCCTCGATAACACCAGTTTTCTAATTACTTCAAATCACAAATACATTCTCTGAAATGAATGAAATAAATGCTGATGAAACAGAAAAAAGAGTGCAATACTCACAACAATGAAGGATTCCTACACATGCTGTCCCATTTTCTTGCTTTAAAAAGTAGAAGGTTAATTTAAACAGCCTTGCAAAATGATAAAAATACGGGCGAGGGGGATTCCAGCCACACAATCCTCCAGCCCACTGCAAAGGAGCCCACAGGCTTGCTGACGTCACAGATCATGAATGGATGTAAATTGGGCTGGTTTAGGATTCCGCACAGACTTCGCTGTGGTGTGTGCAATGAAAAAAAAAAAAGGGTGTGGGGAGGGTCCAGAGTACGCCTGGCCAATAGGCTTCAGGCAGTCACAGCCTGCCTTCTTTTAGACGGAATCTGGTCACAGAATAAACAGAGCCCGCCAATCAGGCGTCTGCCATTGCAGACTGGTCGCTGGAGGGCTGAGTGTGTGTGCGTGAGCGTGTGCGTGTGTGTGTTTCAAGTCATAATAATATTATTATTGATATAGAATGAGGGACTCAAAATAGATTTTCAGTGAAATCAATGATATCAAAAATGCACATAGAAGAAATCACATCTTTTATTCATCGGAGCTATTTTCTTTAATGCTTTTCTTGTTGTTCAGATAAAAACAAATCAAAGTCATAGAAATAGTTTCGAAAACGGACTGACAGACAGGTATACCCTGCACAAGACAACTCTAGGAGATTACTTTAAAACGTTTGTGGAAAGTGGAATAAAAAGCTAAGTTTATTGTGTGTAAAAGACAGTATATGTGTGTGTGTATATATATATATATATATGTATATGAGGATATGAGGGGGTCTCCAAAAAGTTCATGAAAAATGCATATTATGAAAAATTATACATGAATTTCTTTTCATTCCATTTTTTCCATTAACTATTTGAAGAAAAAGCAAAACAATAATCAAAATACTTGGGAATAAAAATCTAGTGACTAAGGAAACATAAATATCTGAGGTAATATTATATAAGTGTAACTGTTTTGTATAACAATAACATCTTACTGATCTTTCTGACATTTTAAAAGTGGGCATGGATTAGTCACTTACTGCTACATTTAAATAAGGTTCAGTATTTCCCCATAGGTATATTCAACTTCTGACAATAAATTAAGACACAGGTCCAAAATGGTTCTTACTAATCTTTGGGCAAATTTTGGCTTCAGTGATATATCTTATTATTAGCAGTAAAAACAGCTGTGTTAAAGTCACCCAAATGGGTGACAACATTCCTCCACTCTTTGTACCTTTTCAAAGTCACACAACGGTGAAGGTTAATACAAATTACCTTGCCTGTAGCCCACCACTTTGCTCCATAATTGCCAACAATTTATAAAGAATGTTGAACTGACCATGTTGTTTATGAGCTTGGGAAATGGTCTCGGAGCCTTGAAATTGGAACAGCAGTGGTTAATGTAAGGCCTCAGTTATGAGATGTCCAGTGACCAAGAACATTCTGAACAGAGATCTGCTCTCTTGATCAGATTATTGTGTGTGCAGCGGGGAGAAGGGACATGGTTGCCTGTTTCTGTGCAGTTCTGGAGTGTCCAAACCTGACCATTAATAAATATTGCATAGTACTTAGCTCATTTGGTAAAAGCAAACTTTCCAGGATTGTTTTATATACAGCAAAGATGTTTAGTGTACCGTCCTACTATACACTTGAGCAACATAATATCGTTGGCAAATAACACAGTCAGCACATGTCTCTAAAGGAAGTTATTGTGGAATGTTAGGACTGAAAAGAACCAAAGATGTTTACCCAGGTAAGATGAAAGTGCACAAGACCAAAACAACATTGGTGTATACCACATAAGCCTGTATTAATACACAAGGTCTTATATCAAGACTATTTAGATCAACAATGGAAAGATGAAGAATTTATATCTTCCTTACTATTTGAGGAGAGAGAGAGAGACAGAGAGCTCCCATCTACTATTTCAACTCCTTAACACCTACAACAGCTAGAGTTGGACTGAGGCTGAAGCTGGGAGCTGGTAACTCAATCCAGGACTCCCACATGGGTGACAGGGACCCAACTACATGAGCCAACACCTGCTGATTCCCATGGTCTGCATGGGAAATCAAGAGCCACAGCTGGGACTCAAACCCAAGTACTCTGATATGGGATGCAGATGCCTTGGCCTAATAGTTAAAGGATCAGATTTACTTTTTCTTGCAAAATAATACACATTAACTATAGAAGGAATTAGAGTGGACTGTCTTATCGTAGGCTATGTTAATAAGATGGCCTACAAGCATATCAGGTTATATACATTAACCATACCTCAATAAAGTTTTTTTAAATGGATTTATTTATTTTTCTGAAAGGCAGAATGACAGAAAAAGAGAAAGTGGGAGAAAGAGAGAGAGAGAGAGAGAATAGCTTCCATCTACTGGTTCACTCCCCAGATGACTGCAACAGCCAGGGCTGCACCAGGATGAAACCAGGAGCTGAGAGTCCATCTGGGTCCCCTACATGGGCGGCAGAAAACCAAGTACTTGGTTCATCTCTTGCTTTCCCAGGTGTATTTATAGGAAGCTGGATTGGAAGCAAAGCAGCCAAGACTTGAACCAGCACTCAGATATGGGATGGAGGCATCCCATGTAGCAGCTTAGCCCTATGCACCACAGTGTCCATACCAATAAAGCTGTTTTTTTTTAAATAAGATGGCCAGATATTTTATAGAAGCTAACATATTTGCTGTAAGGTTCAAAAGCAACATAATTACTAACAGTAAGTCACCAGGGTTGGGGGAGTCTCAAAAGCAATTTGACAAAACAAGGTCTAGAAATGTTTCTAATGTTCTTGGCTCAAAGTACAGTCTTGCAAATAAAAACCAGCTGGTTCTGTGGACATGCCACTTCAGTAAGAAATGTAGAGCAACTTGATCTGGGTTATGGGTTAGCATGATTTCCTGTGCCACAAAAATATCAACTGGGCCAACAAAGATTCTTGTATGTCAAATATCCTGTAGAATCATTTCGGAAAATAAGCTGTCTCCCCAAATGTTGGAAGTTGTAGAAGTCATTCTTAGAGAAAGCTAAGAATTTGGTTTGGTTTTTAAATTTTAGGGACACAGGAAGAGAGGGAGAAGTCATGGAAGAATGTATACTCTAGAGTAGTACCGGCCAAGAGGACTTCTCATGATGATGGAAATGTTCTCTAATTTGCAATTACACAGTAACCCCATATTGCTACTGAGCATTTGAAACATGGTTAGTGTGTGAGGATTTTAATTTTAATTTAATATAATTTTAATTAATTTAAACTTAAAAAGTTACATGGGGCTGGTAGTTACCCTATGAGACAGTGTAATTCTAGAGATAGCAAGCCAAGTCCCACCGTCATAAGTACTTTTTTATTTTAGCACGTAGGCATGCTGAGTACAGAGGACTCCAAAGCCGTTGTCAGGTAAGTGAACTCTTAAGAATCAAATGAATCTCTTCAAATTTCAGTAATAATTACAAGATGACTATGACCTCACTATCCAAGAAGACATGGAAAACTCAATATTACATAAAAATATAAGTATAGAAGTTAAGGTACAACTATTCAGCTATAAAAACAAACTTCTAGTTTTTGGGGTTTGTGTGTATGAATCAGTGGATAGAAGATCTCTTTCTCTATATCTACCCCTCTGTGACTCTGCCTTTCAAATAAATAAATCTTCTTTAAAAAAGAAAGAAAGAGCTAAGAAAAATTAAGTACTGGGGCTGGTGCTATGGCGCAGCAGGTTAAAGCCCTAGCCTGAAGTGCTGGCATCCCATATGGGTACCGGTTCTAGTCCCAGCTGTTCCTCTTCTGATCTAGCTTTCTGCTCTGACCTGGGAAAGCTGCAGAAGATGGCCCAAGTCCATGGGATCCTGCACCCATGTGGGAGACCAGGAAGAAGCTCCTGGTTCCTGGCTTTGGCACAGCTCCAGCCGTTGCAGCCATCTGGGAAGTGAACCAGTAGATGGAAGACCTCTCTTTCTGCCTCTACCTCTCTCTATAACTCTTTCAAATAAATAAAATAAATCTTAAAAAGGGGTAGGGGGCTAGCGCTGTGGCATAGTGGGTAAAGCTGCTGCCTCCAGTGCCAGCATCCCATATGGGCAATGGTTCAAGTCCCGGCTACTCCACTTCCGATCCAGCTCTCTGCTGTAACCTGGGAAAGCAGTAGAAGATGGCCCAAATCCTTGGGCCTCTGCACCCATATGGGAGACTCAGAAGAAGCTCCTGGCTCCTGGCTTCGGATCGGCACAGCTCCAGCCATTGTGGCCAATAGGAGAGAACCAGCAGATGGAAGATTTCTCTCTCTGTCTTTCCTCTCTCTGGCTAACTCTGACTTTCAAATAAGTAAATAAATCTTTAAAAAAAATAAAAATTAAGTATTACAAAAATCTATCCTTGTATCAAGGAAGATCATCTAAAAGCTACAGCTATCTAAAAATCACTCTATTACCCTTCAGTAGAGTTACTATCATTGAGTGTTATGGCCTGCTTTTTTTTTTTTTTTATCAAGAATTATTGTAAGGAAGAACCATACTGCTTCTGTGTTGTCCATTATCTTGCATGATATAAGGAATTCACATGAAGAATTTGTTTTACAGTTTAATACCGGGGAAAGTTTTGTTCTGTCCTTAAAAAAATTAATCAACCTTTTAGCTGACAGCAACGTAACCCACTGAATATCAGTTTTTTGGTTCCTACTGCTGGGAAGCTCAGAGTCAACTTTATGTTCAATTTGTATATGTATATGTATATACATATATATAGTGGTATATATGTTGTATAGATATATGTTTTTGTGATTAGCATATTTGCTTTCTTATCCTATGGTGGGGTTTATTTTTCTCTTTTATTTGTAGTGGTATATATATATACTGGATTTCAATTCTTCAATATTTAAATATTTTTTATCAATGATAATAAGTAGCTGGAGAAAAGCAATTGGTATCTTATATACCATTTAGAATCAATCTTAATGAAGTTTTAAGGTATTATCCCTCTCAAAAGGATGACTATAAATGAAAGATACATTTTTTTTTCTGATAATGCAAATGCACTAAAGCAAATCAAAAGCAAATGATTT
Organism: Sylvilagus floridanus; assembly: GCA_949820135.1. Lineage (NCBI taxonomy): Eukaryota > Metazoa > Chordata > Mammalia > Lagomorpha > Leporidae > Sylvilagus > Sylvilagus floridanus. The sequence continues at coordinate 91,723,183 of OX463244.1, read as the reverse complement.
GTCAATAAAATACTAAACACTCCTGAAATACCATTCCATAACATACAAATTCTGGCAAAGTACCATAAACCAAACCTTTGTAGGGCTAGAAATAGTTTAGATTATAAGGGCACTTTACACATTGAAAAAGCAAAAGGAAACTTTTCATTCATCAACATAAAATTCATACTATGTTCTGATAGCATATATAAAACAATTCTTTACCATTTAACTTTTGATTTTATTTTAACTTCTCCTTCTTTAGTTAGATACAAGTTGGCATTTCCATTTTGGTCTCATAGTACAAACAACATAACTGATGATCAAAACATCAGTAGTGGACATTCATATTTTTTGTTGTTGTTTAACTCTGCCCTTACGTCTTCTCCAGCTGAGGGAAACTTTCCTCTTGAACTTTCAGTCCAAGCAGTTCAGTGGGAGCTGACCCTGCCTGGGGCTATGGCTCTGAGAGCACTTGGCACAAGCTTGGCCAACTCATCTACTTGGTCACAAAGATTAGCAAAAAGATAGACACAAGATCTGAGCCAGCCAATGAGAATCATCTAAGTCATCCCCAAGATGTTTGCTAGAATGATTGGTAGCAGTAACTCAAGTGACTCCATTTCCTCTCCCTTTAACAAAAGCTAACTGCTGACTTCGAGACTAATCAGACTTATGTTTAACTGAACAGATAAACAATGCTTGCTTAACAATTCCAGGGACTGACCTCAGGGAAGCTGGCTGAAATTGCAGGACCTCGGATAAGGCAGGAATTTATGACAACCAGCTGTAAATAGCCAAGCCCCAGGTCAAATGGACTACCACCTGGCCAGATTCAGGATGCTATCAGAACCATGAGAATGTGCCCAGAGGCAACAATGCTCATTATTGTCCCTAACTGCCCCTTAATTCCCCTTTCTCCTTTAAAAAGTTCTCCCATTAACCTGAGGATTTAGGATGTGCCAAAAGTCCATCATACCCTCAAGTTGCCGGCTTCTTAAATAAACCTGATTTCCTCAAGTCAGTTGTCTCTCAAATATGGGTTTTTTTGAGTGGTGAGTAGAGGGGAATTTGCTCTCCCTAGCACTATGGGGGAGGGGGCACACACATTTGTTTCATCAGCTAGCCACAGGACAAGTAAGCAGACAGCTATTATGTCTGTCTGTAAGAAGGCATAGAAAAGCAGACCAGATAGATTCCTGACAACAGTAACTGAGCATCTATCTACCTTCAGTCACTTACTCTGCCAGACCTCCCATCATATAAGCCAATCATTCTCCCTTTATTTTAATTTAAACCAGTATGATATATATTTCCATCACTTGTTGCCAAGACTCCTTATTATAAAATGTCATTAATTGAGTCTCTTCCATCATATTCAAGAAAGCCAAATTAAAATCAGATTCCCTACACTATGCGAGCTCCTTTCCTGATACTAATAATTTCGGTGCTTTGGTAGATTAACTTTCGAATTCTGCCTTCTAACTTTTATATAGTGTTTACATATTACTATTTTCCTTGTCATACTGATGTGGTCAACATTCTTAAGACTCAACATTTCCTCTCAATAGTTAGCTCTATCTTTGATATTTTGAAGTCAGAGAATTTCACAGCACTATTTTTATTGTTTCTTCTCAATTCATTGAGGCTTTTTTAAAATACATTGGCTCCAAAAACCTGGGTAAGGTTATGTAATGTTCTGTGCCTTTCTACAAAATGGATCTGATCAAGATGGTAAACAATGGTAGCTCCGTCACTCAATAGCCACATAATCCAAGCCAAAACTAAGCTTTTCTTTCTTTTTAAAAAATAGATTATTTATTTGATAGGCAGAATAACAGAGAGAGAAAGATTTTTCCATTCCCCAAATGGCTGCAACACCCAGGTCTGGGCTAGGCTGAAGCCAGGAGTCAGGAACTCCATCTGGTTCTTCCACATGGATGGCAGAGGCCCAAGTACTCGGGCCATCTTCTGCTGCTTTCCCAGGTATATTAGCAGGAAACTCGGTTGGAAATGGAATAGCCAGGATTTTGAATTCATGCTCTGATAAGGATGCAGGTGTTGCAAGTGGTGGCTTAACCTGCTGTGCCACAATGCTGACCCCAGAGTTTTACTCTTCTATCTCTAAACTGCATGCATTTTTTTCCCACTGGTTGTTTAATTCTGAAGCTGACAGATTATAACTTGAAACTTTTTATTTTATTTTATTTTATTTTATTTTATTTTATTTTATTTGACCGGCAGAGTGGACAGTGAGAGAGAGAGACAGAGAAAAAGGTCTTCCTTTTGCCGTTGGTTCACCCCACAATGGCCGCCGCGGCCTGCGCGCTGCGGCCGGCACACCGCACTGATCCAATGGCAGGAGCCAGGTGCTTCTCCTGGTCTCCCATGGGGTGCAGGGCTCAAGCACTTGGGCCATCCTCCACTGCACTCCCAGGCCATAGGAGAGAGCTGGCCTGGAAGAGGGGCAACCGGGACAGAATCTGGCGCCCCGACCGAGACTAGAACCCGGTGTGCCAGCGCCACAAGGTGGAGGATTAGCCTGTTGAGCCACAGTGCTGGCATAACTTGAAACTCTTTAGACTATTTATTATTTCTCCCCATTGGAGCTCAGAAAAGGATACCCTAAAGTGAGGAAGGCCTCAGAAGCAGTCTCTGTCCTTCTTTTGTCTTCTTGTCTCCTGCTCTCTTGTCTCCACTTTCCTCCTCCCAAGGCAAGCCTTAGAAATCATAATTTCTCTTCCCCAAGGTGGGTCCTAAAAACCAGGACCCTCCGCCCCAAGGCAAGCCATAAATCTAGAAATATTACTCTTATCGTTCCCCTTCTTTCTGTCTTGGGGATGGCCATACAGAAATTCTCCGCCTCACATGCTGAACAGAAAGGCCAGAAAAATCTAAACGGGCCTTGCTGGATTTCTCCACTCAGTCTACTACTGTTAGATCAGAACCTTTGTATCTAATCATACATCTACACGGCTTTCCATGTTTCACTGACTGTAAGCCTAAAAATGGATAATTCAGCCTAGGACCTTTTGTGTCCAATCATATGTCTACACAGCTGTCCATGCTTCTTTGAATCTAAGAATAAAAGTGCATAATTCAGCCCAGGTCTTTAGGTCTCAGTCTGAAGGCTCCTGGGTCATATAAAACTATGATGAAACCAATTTGTTTTGCTTTTCTCTTGTTAACTTTCTTTTGGTATAGAGGGGAAGCAGGAAAGGAATAATCCCTTTTATCCTTTTCCTGCCCCTACATCTCTATTCAAAGAAACAAACACTGATTTTTCCTATGATTTGCCTTTTCCCTGACTTTCATTTTAAAGTTACATCTCAATTCTCTGTCTGAATATTCACTCTGAAGGGTTTCCTCCTGCTCTGATTAGTCTGTGAGTGCTGAAGGAATTTGAGCCCAACCAAAACATAAACAGAATGACAGAGTTTGCCAAGAACTTTTTCTCTCAAGTGAAAAGCTATTTTCTCATTTACTATTTGAATTATCTGTGCCACTACTCTCTTTCATTGGTGAAGACAGGATGACTGCTGACTATAATAACAATAGCTGTAAATAATCAGTGTTTACCACACATCAAGCTTTGTGCTTAGAGCCCTGCATAAATATCTCATTTAATTCATGCAATGATTTGATATACGCATCTTAATCCTCATTTAAGATGAGGGAGGTAAGGCATAGAAAGGCTGAAGAACTTGAAGTCACAAAGCCAGTGTAAAAGCCCCATGTTCCAGAATCTGTCCTCTTGTTATGCTAGACTGATTGTAAGACAAAAGATAATTTAAGTGGGAATCTAAGACTGGAAGCACCGAAACAATTGGATAAGTAAAAATTAAAAAGTTTTAAAGTTAGTAACATTAATGCTACATTAACTACTGAAAAAGCCCATTTTAAGAGGATGATCCACAGGCCTGTATCTGTGACAGAGGCAAGGACAGTGACAGGAAATGAACACGGGATGTGCTGGAACCTGTGTCCTGCAGTAAACGTTCCAGGGCTTTCCAGGCAGACTGAGCGCATGCTTAGGACTCCAGCAAGAAAAGAGGCTCTTCAAATGTTTATTTGGGGCAGAGTTAGATATTTGAAAATTTGTTGTCAAGAATCAAAGTTGTTATTCTGGGGAAAATGAGAATTATATGGACTATACTATACATGTTATACAGTTAGCACTGTGTGATGATTTTTGACTTAAAATTTGGGAAACAGGTAATTTTTGCAGTGTTTGAGGCCACAGGGTCTTAATCTAGCCTTGGGTTTCAAAACATACTAATCTCATAAATTTATGGAACAAAGGGCATTGTCTCCCTAGCAGGAGGTACTCCAGTGCACTTCATGGAAGAGCAGGCTGAAAACCAGAGGTATGGCACGTGGAGGGGGGTTATCCCCTGGGTCTTTTCAAAAGAACTGATGTCCTATCTTCTTCAAAAGAAGTTGTTAAAACATAGCCAGAGTTTCTTAAAATGTTAAACATACACCTATCATATGATATAGCTATTTCACTCCTTGGTTATTTACCCAAGAGAAATGATACATAAGCCTGTGTGAAGACTTGCACACAAGTGTTCATAGTAGCTTTATTTGTAATGGTCCCCAAATGAAAACAACTCGAATGTCCATCAACAAGTGAATGAAGAAATTGTGATATATCCATACAATGGTAACACTGTTCAGCAATAAAAAGGAATGTACTGTTGATACATGCTGCCACATGGATGGGTCTCAAAGTAACTAATCTGAGTGAACCAAGTCAGTTAAGAGCACACACTTGGGTGGGTGCTGTAGTGCAGTGGCTTAAGCCATCTCTTGGGACACCCACAGCCCATGTTAGAGTGCCCGATTGAGTCCTGGCTACTCTGCTTCTGATCTAGCTTCCTGCTAATACACCTGGGAGGCAGTGCATGATGGCCCAAGTACTTGGGTTCCTGCCACCCATGTCCCGGCCCTTGCCATTGCAGCCTTTTGGGAAATGAACCAGAAGATGGAAGATCTCTTTGTCTGACTCTCCCTCCCTGTCACTCCACCTTTCAAATAAATGCATCAATCTTTAAAAAATAAAAAAGAGGGGGCTGGCACGTGGTATAGCTGGTAAAGCCACCGTCTGCAGTGCTGGCATCCCATGTGGACGCTGGTTCAAGTCCTGGCTGCTCCACTTCCAATCCAGTTCTCTGCTGTGGCCTGGGAAAGCAGTGGAGGATGACCCAATTCCTTGGGCCCCTGCACCTGCGTGGAAGACCTGGAAGAAGCTCCTGGTTCCTGGCTTCAGATCGGCACAGTTCCAGCCATTGCAGCCAACTGGGGAGTGAACCAGTGGATGGAAGACCTCTCTCTCTCTCTCTCTGCCTCTCCTCTCTCTGTGTAACTCTTTCTAAGTAAATAAATAAATCTTTAAAAAAATAGAAAGAGTACACATTCTATGATTCCATTCACATAATATTCTAGGAAACACAAACTAATGCACTGTGATACAGAACATACAATGGTTGCCAGGTAAAGGGGAGTGTGGCAGACAGAGACTTCAGCTTTTGGGAAATTTGTGTATATTCACTATTTTGACAATGGTGAGGTCTGCACAGGTATAGTTATATAAAAATGTGTACCAGTTTCTGTATATCAATTTTACCTTAATAATGCCATTGAGAGTTTAATATACATACACAAGTCAAAGTATATTATGAATGTCAAAATTATTGCGTGATATTTCATAAGTTTAAGGTAAGGAATGAGCACTATAAATAATAGTGTTCATTGTGAGAAATAATAAGTAAAACCAAATGTGTTGTATTCATATCCTTAAGTATTTAGAGTCTGTGTAATATGCTTTTTCTATTTTAAGGTTATCAAATATTTGATAGATTCAAAAGAATGACAGGAAATATATTCTTTAAATGACTCACATGATATATATAAAAGGGACTTTAAGAAAATATTTTTTGGGGCCAGTGCTGTGGCATAGTGGGTAAAGCCACCACCTGCAGTGCCAGTACCCTATATGGGCACCGGTTGGAGTCCAGGTTGCTCCACTTCTGATCCAGCTCTCTGCTGTGGCCTGAGAAAGCAGTGGAGGATGGCCCAAGTGCTTGGAACCCTGCACCTGTGAGGGAGACCAGGAAGAAACTACTGGTTCCTGGCTTTGGATCCACATAGTTCTGGCTGTTGCGGCCATCTGGAGAGTGAATTAGTAGATGGAAGACCTCTCTATTTCTCTCTGCCTCTGCCTCTGTAACTCTGCCTTTCAAACAAATAAATAAATCTTTTAAAAAAATCATTTAATGTATTTTAGAGTTTACAAAGTATTTTAAAACAGGGTAATTGTTATTCCCATTTATATATGAGAAGTTGACTCATCTAGTCTAGCTTTTTCGAAACTCTGAAATCCAATAAAAACTGACTATATTGAAAAAAAGTGTTTCTACTTAAAAGGCAGAGAAAAGAGAGAGACAGGGAGAAAAGAAAGGTATCTTTCACCCACTGGCCCACTCCGCAAATGCTCACAATAGCCAGGGCTGGGCCAGGCCAAAGCCAGGAGCCCAGAACTCTATTCGGGTCTGTATGGAAGTGACAGGCCATCCACTTGAGCAACACCTGCTGCCTCCCAGGATGCGCTGGCAGGAAGCTGGGCTGGAAGAAGAGCAGACTGTGAACTGGTACTCCCACACAGGATATTGGCTGCCAGGTAGCCCACTGATCACCATACTATTTGCCCCCAACTCTCTTAAAGAGTTGTCTTTGATCATCTAATGAGTCAAAATTAAGGATGAGGGGCCAGTGCTGTGGCACAGCAGGTTAAGCTGCCGTATGCAGCACCAGCATCCCATATGGGCACCAGTTCGAGTTCTGGCTGCTCCACTTTTGATCCAGCTCCCTGCTAATGTGCCTGGGAAAGCAGCAGAGGAGGGCCCAAGTGCTTAGACTGCTGCACTCACGTGGGACTCGGAAAAAGCTCCTGGCTCTTAGCTTGCACTTGGGCCAGCACTGGGCATTGTGGCCATTTGAGAAGCGAACCAGTGGATAGAAGATTTCTCTCCTCTCTCTCTCTCTCTTCTTTTCTCACTGTAACTCTGACTTTCAAATAAATAAATAAATCCTTTTAAAAAATTAAGGATGGGGGCCAGCGCTGTGGTGTAGCGGTTAAAGCCGCCACCTACAGTGCCTGCATCCCATATGGGTGCTGGTTTTGTCTCCACTTTTGATTCAGCTCTCTGCTATGGCCTGGGAAAGCAGTAGAAGATGGCCCAAGGATTTGGGCCCCTGCACCTATGTAAGAGACCCAGAAGAAGCTCCTGGATCCTGGCTTCAGATTGGTGCAGCTCTGGCCATTGAGGCTAATTGGGGAGTGAACCGGTGGATGAAAGACCTCTCTCTCTCCCTCTCTGCCTCTTCTTCTCTCTCTGTAAATCTGACTTTCAAATAAAATAAAAAAATCTTAAAAAAAAGTAAGGTTTCTGGTATCAAGGAGCTTTGGTGAAATAAATACACCAAATGGTGTAAGTGCTAAATTAGTGGGGTGCACTGGAATTGTTTTTGAGATTGGAAAACAATACTAGAGGGGCTGGTGCTGTGGGGTAGCGGGTAAAGCCACTGTGTGCCATGCCGGCATTTTATATGGAGACCAGTTCAAGTCTCAGCTGCTCCTCTTCCAATCCAGCTCTCTGCTGTGGCCTGGGAAAGCAGTGGAAGATGGCCTAAGTGCTTGGGCCCCTGCACCCAATGGGAGACCTGGAGGAAGCTTCTGGCTTCAGATGGGAGCAGCTCCAGCCATTGCAGCCATCTGGGGAGTGAACCATCGAATGGAAGCCTCCTCCCCCTCCTTTTCTCTCTCTGTACATCTGCCTCTCTGTAACTCTGTCTTTCAAGTAAATAAATAAATCTTTAAAAAGGAGGGAAGTTAACTGAAATTTGGAGGCAAGAATGGTTTTCCTTCTATGAAGGCATTCTATAAACAGAGTTTGATATCTGCCCCTACCCCATTCCTATAACTGCTCTAGTCTTGTTTATAGCTTTAAATAATTAATTCAAAATTTAAATTTGTAGATAGAATTCTAAGAACATAATGATATTCCCTTCCTGCCTCCTCCCTGTCTCTCCCTCCCACCCTCTCCCTATATTTCCTTCTCTCTCTTTTTTTTTATTTGACAGGTAGAGTTATAGACAGTGAGACAGAGAGACAGAGAGACAGAGAGAAAGGTCTTCCTTCCATTGGTTCACCCCCAGTGGCTGCTCTGGCTAGAACTGCGCCGATCCGAAGCCAGGAGCCAGGTGCTTCTTCCTGGTCTCCCTTCCCATCATACCCACCCTCCCACCCACACTCCCACCCCTCATCCTCTTCCCTCTCCTATTCCCAGTCTTATTTTTTTACTAAGATCTATTTTCAATTAATTTTATACACAGAAGATTAACTCTATTCTAGGCAAAGAGTTCAACACTTTGTATGAGAAAGGAAAGGAAAAAGAAAAGGAAGAAAACTGCTTTCTTTAGTTTTTGAGAGAACATATTTTAAGTTGACATTACAGTAAAAAGGCTCAAAGCTTCACCAAGTAAGTTTAACAAATAACAAGCAGAGAGATCCTAGTCTAACAGGCAACCACTATAAACAATAATTAATGGAAACATGACCATCTCACCCATATACAGTAAATTTTAATGTAATTATAGTAGTATAACATTTTTAACCATTGGTTTGACAAAAGTATAAAACAGTTTTACAAAATACTGTTGATTTGCAGCAACACTGATACACACCGAAGCATTTCTTTCCTTTTTGTTGATTTTTTAAAAAAATTTTAGCTCCTACATATAAGAGATGTAGGATTTGTCTTCTTTTATAGCTTACTAAAAGTGCCCCATGCGTTTGTCTCCTTAGGCACTAGGGGACTGAGACTGCCCCAATTTAAAATCTTCATGTTAGATTACAGCATGGTGCTCTCTGCTGCCCTCTGTTGACATAGAGGGGAAGAGCAGCCTTTGCAGACCAGCTTGTCCTGTTCCTTGGCAAAGAATATGAGGGTACTTCAAAGGTTTGTGGAAAATGGTATTAAAAGATAAATTTATCTTGGTGAAGATATTTTTTGAAATACATGCAGAGTTTTTTTCATAATACACATATTTTTAAGATCTTTGTATGTACAGATTTCAAAATTTGCATCAAAAGAAACTTAACCTTTTAACTGCATTTTTCCATAAACTTTGAAATATCCCTTTCTAAGTCCCTTAGGGAAAAATATAACAAGGACAAAGATGAGATGCCTCATGCTGAGGCCCAGGAAGAGCTCTGGGAACGTGGGGTGAGTCTGAATGGAGGCTCAGAGCTGCTCTTGCTAGCAGGGAAGGCGGCCAGTCCTTGAGAGTTGCTGGTCTTTGGCAAGGTGGCATGTTTGGAAAGGGAATAAAGGCCGGTCCTTACACAAACACACCCTGTCCTTCCGCTGCAGTTTTCTCTCCGCTCCCGGTTTGCAATGCCACCCTCTGACCCAGGGCTTGAATTAAGTCTTTCTTCTTTCTGATGGAATGATCGCTTGGTGGGGATGGTTATGGTCAGTTAAAGTGAGGAGTGTACTGGGACTGGACCTTGAAGGGGAAGGATTTGGGGAAACTGGAGATGACAGCAGGGACAATTCTTTCAATATCACTTCTTCCATATCAAATATAAATGTGGTAAGGCACATACTAGTACTTGTCATTCCAATAGAAGATTATAGCAGACAAGTGCAGCAGATAAAGAATTGGAAGCCAGAGAAGATAAGATGTGACCCCTGAACCAGAAAACTGGCCCCGGTTTTTAAAATTAACCTATATGACTCTCCAAACAAGCTCACATGACTGGGTTCACACTCAGCACTGGAGGAATCTCTTTATTATTTACACTAGTGAAGAGAGAAAAAAAAAACAAAATATTTCAGGGGAAAATTCATTTTAAATTTACTCATTAACATATGTTACATCCAGGGAATACAGATAAAACCAAATAATGAAGCCACACTGGAAAGCTCTTGGTTTTTCAATTAAATGTAATTATACTACCCCAAAATAATATTATCTTCACTACTTGTAGTAAAAGGCAGTCGTTGCTACTAGTAGCAACGTGCTCCAAATCAATTTATATGCTTTTTCATTTTACTACTTTGTAAATTCTAATCTAGTCTCCTCCACTAGGCTGAGAATTAAATCTTTATATGTAATATTAGTAAAGAAGAAATAAGTAGACAGAACAGAGGATAGAGATGGAGACAAGGGGTAGGCGTGGTGTTTACTTAGATACCCTGAAAAATCAATATACAAAACAAATATATACTGCTTAATGTCATCTGTGTCCAACATATATACACATAGGATTAATCACAGGCCCAAATCTCAGCTTATTTCACTAGAGGAGAAATATAGTAAGTAGGAAAATAAAAAAAATCATGGTGGCTCCAAAGCAGAGCAGTGGTGACTACCCCCTACCAAACAATCTTTTCTCTTTCCTTCAGTGAGGGTCCTTGACTAACAGTTTTAGATGGGGACAAGGCTGCTCCACTAAAGGCTTTGCTCCTCTCCGGGCTGCCAGTGGGACCACCTGAGGAAGCTCTAGCCAATGGGATGTGGGTGAGGGTGATGCTTGCCACTTTCACTTGGAGAATAAGCTGCTTGTCCTAGGCCCTCTTCCTCAGCCCCACATGGCATCAGCTTGTACTCTTCAGATGACGACAATGCCCCAGGCAACAGCAGTGTAAAGAAAGAGCAGTAACCTTGGGTTCGGAATATTCTAGTGACTCAGAGTTGTCTCTGGGCTGCCTTAGGGCTGTTCATGAAGAGAAAAACAATATTTTTTTCTTTTCTGAGATTCTATTACTGCTGCTTAGCCTGTATCCCAACTCAAACACCCTGCCATTAGGTGGTGTATGATTATTTCCTAAATGAGATAAACAGGCAATGATCGTTCCAGACATTCTGAGAAGAATGAATGAATGACTCAGAGGCCGAAGGAGCTGGGAGAAGCCTTACCAATCAATCTGGCCTCTTCTTACAAACGAAGAAGCTGAAGCTCAGAGACCTGTGCACAGTTGCAGGCCAGGGATTGATCCCAGGTAGGAGTATCACATCCTCATATTCTCTCTCTCTAACAGTGCCCACTACTGCTTTTTTCTTTCATTGACATGGTCAGTTAAGAGTCACTGGAACATAGAACACTGCCTTCACTTCTAAAGGAAAACCGACCTAGAGGATACTACTAAATCAAGGAAGATCAAACAAGAAACACAGAGAAGGAGGAGTTCATGCCTACTTCACACTGCTAAAGAGCACATGGAGGAAGGGCCAATTTCAGGGAGACCTGGAAGCAAAGAGTGAGAGGGGAGGGTCACGGTGAGGCCATTATTTACCTAGGGAGTCAATAAAAACTTGCTGAGCTCAGTCTGTGCTGGCACCAGGCTGAGGTGTTGTGAGAAGTACATGGCACCTGCTTTGAGGAAGCATTCAGCACACGTCTCCACATACAGACTGTGGGCTGGCCTGGAGTCAGGGGTGAAAGGATGCTTCACCCCAAGCCATCCTGGAGTGGGAAAGCAGCTCCGCTATCTTCACTTTCGCAAAATCCACTCTGTTCGTTCCTATCCTGAGGCAGTCGTCAGGAAGTGTAGGAAAGGAAGCCGTTGCTTCTACTGCATTTTTCTTACAGACTTTGGTTGCTCCTGGTTTAGGATAATCTGGTCTCTCTGCCATCAAGATCATCATTAACTTCAACCGGCCAGAATAGCAACTGGCCTTTCCCCCTAAAAATCCATAAGTACTAGACCCGTCTTGCAGCCATTCCTCTTAGCCCATGGAACATAATATCCACCTGCGGTTCCTTTTGGAAACAAAAGCAGGCATGTCCCCAGGTCCCTTGCAGTGACACTGAGAATGGACTATAGACAATGCTCAGCTACTTTAGGGGAGACATTTATGATTTAGAGTCAACTATTATCCTCTTGAGAGATGTGTTGGGCCTTAAGTTTAAGATTACCAAGACTGGGCTAGCATTGTGGTCCAGTGGGTTAGGCCACCACTTGCGATATCAGCATCCCCTACTGGAATGCCAGTTCAAGTTCCAGCTGCTCTGCTTTCACTCCAGCTCTTGTTGATGTGTCTGAGGAGGCAAAGGATGACGGCTCCAGCACTTGGGTCCCTGCTATCCATGTGGGAGACCTGGCTGGAGTTCCTGGCTCCCGGCAACTGTAGCCATTTGGGGAGCGAACCAGCAGATGGAAGATTTCTCCCTCCCACCCTCACTTATTCTGTGTTTTGAATAACTAAAATAAATCTTTAAATTAGCGAGACAAACCTCCACTGAAGACCATTCATAATGGAAGCAGAGGTTTTAAAAGGTCATATTTTCTTATATTTTTACTCTATTAAATTACTCAAGGCTCCTCTGGAAAAGAAGCTGGTGTCTTGAAGTAGCCTTCACCATAAAGAAGCACATTTCCAAAAAGGCAGAGCGAAAAGTGGAGACTCCAGAAAAGCAGCAACACATAATTGGTAAGCATTACAACATTTGAAAAATACAATGCATTTCCCTCTGGTGAGAATTTGTGGGCGCTTACTGCTTAGCTAGACTACAAAGCAGTCACAAATTTTATACTGAATTTACAGGTGCATTTCTGGAGTAGTCTCCATCAAAAAAACCTTTACATTTGGGGCAAGTTCCTTTATTTAGGCCCCCATAAATGCTTGATGACTTCTGAATGGGAGCAAAAAAATGCTTTCAGCTGCTGTCATCAACTGTGCACTGGAAGAATATGTTTGAAACACTTGAACGAGAACATGCAATACGTTAACATTACTGAAGAATATGTAAGTCAGACACGTACATTGAGATAAATGTCATGCTTTACTTTTAATTAGTCACCCTAGAATCCTGAATGATGATCAACACAATACTGTTATATAATAAGCCTTACAGAATAAGCCTGTTATATATATAAGCCTTACAGAACAGTATTAAATGATTCTTTCAAGCTACAGTGTGTATACACACACACACAAAGTATATATACATACATGTATGTATGTATATATATGTATATGGGGTGAAGTATATATACATACATACATACATATATATATATATATATATATGTGTATGTATATAACATATATACATAGTAGGGGCCGGCACTGTGGCATAGAAGGTTAAATCTCTGCCTGCAGTGTCAGCGTCCCATATGGACACTGGTTTGAACCCCAGCTGCTCCACTTCCCATCTAGCTGCCTGCTAATGTGCCTAGTAAAGCAGCAGAAGATATCCTGAGTCCCTGCACCCACATGGGAGACCTGGAAGAAGCTCCTGGCTCCTGGCTTTGGCCTGGCCCAGCCCTGGCCATTGTGTTCTTTTGGGGAGTCAATCTGCAGATGGAAAAATCTATCTATCTATCTACCTACCTACCTATTTATCTTTGCTATATATAAATAAATAAATCTTTTAAAAAGTCATATATAGGCTGGCGCCACGGCTCAATAGGCTAATCCTCCACCTTGCAGCACTGGCACACCGGGTTCTAGTCCCGGTTGGGGCGCCAGATTCTGTCCCAGTTGCCCCTCTTCCAGTCCAGCTCTCTGCTGTGGCCCGGCAGTGCAGTGGAGGATGGCCCAAGTGCTTGGGCCCTGCACCCGCATGGGAGACCAGGAGAAGCACCTGGCTCCCAGCTTTGGATCAGCATGGTGTGCTGGCCGCAGCGCACCGGCCATTGGAGGGTGAACCAATGGTAAAGGAAGACCTTTCTCCCTGTCTCTCTCTCTCTCACTGTCCACTCTGCCTGTCAAAAAAAAAAAAAAACATATATACATACCATATATAGAAAATCTCTACTATATCTTACATGGAAAACAGTTCTTATTTTGAGACAAACTTGATTCAAAGTTAACAGAACAGTGAAGTGCAAAACATACTTTTACTGATTTGAACGACTATGAGTTAAAAAATCACCCAGGTAGATAAACATACTAAAAAGGCATGGAGAGGAGGAGGAAAGGTTCATAAACAGGCAATTCACACACACAAAAGATGCATGACTAATAAGAAAAATGTTCAACTTTGAACCAAAGAAATGCAAATTAAAAATATATCCGTTTCTCCTTGCAAAATGGCTAATGTTGTTCTTTTTCAAAAAGGGATTGATTTATTTATGTATTTGACAGGCAGAGTTACAGAGAGAGAGAGAGAGAGTCTGCGAAGGAAAGAGAGAGAGATCTGCCACTAGCAGCTTCACTCCCCAAATCGCTGCAACCATTGGTGCTGGGCCAGGCAAAAGCCAGGAGCCAGGAGCTACATCTGGGTCTTTCACGTTGTTGGCAGGGATCCCAGCATGTGGGCCATCCTCCGCTGCTTTCCCAAGCACATTATCGGGGAGCTGGATTGGAAGTAGAGCATCCAGGAATTGAACTGGTACCCATGTGGGATGCCAGCATTGCTGGTAGCTGCTTAACCCATTCAGCAACAACACTGGCCCCAAAATGTAAATATGTTTTGATCCAAAATTCAACTTCAAGTAACCAGGAATTTTCTTCTTTCTCTCTCTCTCTCTTGAGTGAACAGTGAGAGAGAGAGAGAGACAGAGAGAAAGATCTTCCTTTGCTGTTGGTTCACCCCCCAAGTGGCTGCTACGGCCAGTGTGTTGCAGCTGGCACGCTGCGCTGATCCGAAGCCAGGAGCCAGGTGCTTTTTCCTGGTCTCCCATGCGGGTGCAGGGCCCAAGGACTTGGGCCATCCTCCACTGCCTTCCCAGGCCACAGCAGAGAACTGGACTGGAAGAGGAGCAACCAGGACAGAATCTGGCGCCCTGACTGGGACTAGAACCCGGGGTGCTGCAAGCGGAGGATTAGCTAAGTGAGCCGCAGCGCTGGCCAGGAATTTTCAAAAAGGATCTAGTTGTAAAGATTTTATCACATAATTGCTTAAAACAAAAATAATTTTAAACAATACTAGGGCATTTAAAAATTAAATTAAAAGAATTAAAAGTTAAGTTTATGTTGGTACAAAAAGCTTTGAAATCCACGTAGAGTGAATTAATTTTTTTCATGAACTTTTTGAATTACCATCATATATGTATGTGTATTTGTGTATACAAAATTTTGCAAGACAACAGAAAAGTTCAATGACAAGATTAGAGATGAATAGAAAGAAAGCTGTAAAATCCCATTCCCAATAACATTGCAGGAGGCACAGTCACTTGGTGAAAGGGAAGGGAGACAGAACTGAGATTGCAGGGAGCAAGAGCGATTTGGGGAGCCTCCACAGGGAATACTAGAAATATGGATGAATTAGAGGCCAATATTGAACTATGAGTACCAAACTGGCAATGCAAAGCAATCAACATGGTAGCAGAAAACATAAGTAGGGAGGTATTCTGTGGTGGGCACAGTCAAAAGATGAGGAGCCAGAAGTCTTCCTTCTGTTGGTTCACCCCCCAAATGGCCACCATGGCCGGCACCAAAGCCAGGAGCCAGGTGCTTCCTCCTGGTCTCCCATGCAGGTGCAGGGGGCCAAGCACTTAGGCCATCCTCCACTGCCTTCCCGGGCCACAGCAGAGAGCTGGACTGGAAGAGGAGCAACCGGGACTAGAACCTGACGCCCATATGGGATGCTGGCACTGCAGGTGGAGGATTAGCCACGGCACCAGCCCCGCACCAAACTTCTTGGAAAAAAAAACCAAAAACCTACTTACCAGGGTTGTCAGGTACTAGATACATGTGCCTCTCCTCTTACACCCACAGCAGGTATAGATGGTAGATGGTAGCAGTCTTTCCTAGTGACATATACCATAACCCCATAAAACCGAGGAGCATCTAGCAAAGGGCTCTGTTTAAAGGAAGCATTCAACAGTGGTCTGCTGAATGAATGCATGTATGTATGACACACAGGAAGGTAGATTTGGGATCTAGTGGAACAAATAATAGAAATTTTTACACTGTAGCTTTGAGCTTGGGAAATGAGCTCCCTATATGCAACTGGAGATCCACCACCACAGGTTCCTTAAATGCAGGAAGCCATTGCTTAAGTCAGTCTAGCTGGCTGTACACAAGCTGTTTCAAGCTATAGTACATTCCAGTTTAAGGGCTGTGTTTTGGGATTAAGTATATATTTTACCTGCCAGCTTTTTATTATCCCATTGCTATTCATTAAACAACACCCTTCTGAGGGAGAATCATGCATTTGCAGCATAAAGGAGGAAAAAAATAAAAAAGGCAATACATTGCCTTTTTAGTATAAAAACCATCTTAAGTAATGAATGGGCCATTCATTCTACCCTGGGAGAGGCATTTGCATGACTTCCAAGTCCACTGCAGCAGACATGCAGTTCAGTGGCCTCAACATCCTTACCTCCCTGTGTTCACATCCTTGTGGGATCCCCTCCCTTTGAGTGTCGGCAGGACTTGCTTCTAATCAACAGAGTTCAGTAAAGGTGCTGCAATATACGTGATTACATGCACCTAATTATGTGACTGTGCTGTATGAAACTACGGTGCTTATCTGGAGTCTCTCTCTTTCTAGCTGTAAGGAAGCAAGTGGCCGTGTTGGGGAACCCCATGTGACAAGGAAGTGTGGGTGGTTTTTATGAGCTGAGGGCAGACTCTGGCCAAGAGGCAGAAAAAACAAAACAGAACAAACTGAAGCTCTCAGTCCAAGCAACACAAGGAACTGAACACTGTCAACAACCACACAGGCTCCCTAGTGGAGCCTCCAGACAAGAAACCCAGCTCTGGTCAACAACTTGATAGAAGCTGTATAAGACCCTTAAGCAGAGGACACAGCCAGGCCATGCCCAGTCAGTCACTATGTGCTGTTTTAAACCACTGAGTTTGTGATAGATATTGTTATGCAGATTTATAGAAAAACTAATGCACCCACAGAACTTGATACCATCCCCACTAGAGACCACTTGGGTTTGTATTTATTTAGAAAATGTAAAACCATTGAGGCATACCTAGGAAATATTATAATGGCATGCGCAATACTTCCTTTTATATAAATACTAACACAACAGAGCAAACATTTTGACTGATGCAACCGAGTATGATTTGGAAGCCTAAAATCAGTGACAATCATCATGCATAGTATTGTTAGAAAATGAGGACAAATTGTGAAAACTACAGAAGACGCAGGCTCTGCCTTCCAATATTCTTTGTTCCTAAACGACTTGTCCCTGTCATCTTGGAGCTCCTGTACCTAAAGTTCTCATTTCCCGGTATGTTGCTAAAAAAGACAGGCAGAACAGCTGGCCAGCTGCATTAAGATCTGCAGAAGGGGAGTATGAGGATATTAGTAGTATTTTGCATCAAAACAAACTACTCCAAACTAAACTTAACAGCTGATAACAACAAATAAACATTTGGTGTCTCACATTATTTCTGAGAATCGGGAATCTGAGAGCAGCTTAGGTGGGTGGTTCAGGCTCGGGGTTCCTCATGAAGATGCAGTTAAGCTGTTGACCAGGGTGTAGTCATCGGAAGCCTTGAGTGGGGCTTGAAGAACTATTTCCAGTCCGGTCCCTCACATGGCTAGTTGCAGGAAGCCTCATCCCTCTATTGCTCTTTGCAGGAGGCCTTGGTTCCTTGTCACGTGGGCCTTTCTTGGGCCGGTCTGAGTGCCCTCATGACAAGGTAGCTGATTTCCCCAAGAGCAAGTTATTAATAGCAAATGAAAACCTCTCTGCTTTTGATGACCCAGTTCAGAAATTGACAAGCTTTTTCTTAAAGAGGTAGAGAGTCAATATTTCAGGGTGCATGCCACATGGGCTCTGTTACAATTAGTCACCTCAACTGTTGCAGTACAAAAACAGCCACATACCAAACAGAAACAAATTGGCATGGTATGTTTCAATAAAACTTTATACATAAAATTGGCAGCCTGTGAACTGTAGTTTGCTAACCCTTGATCTTGTATCCAAATCTGCATACCCTGACTTCCTCTTTATTCCACTCATTAGAAGCAAGTTATTAGGGTCTAACCCATACTCAAGGGGGAGAAGAATTAAACTCTACCTCTTGAGAAGAAGAAAAAGAATTTGCAGACCTATCTTACAATCATTATTGTGGGCCTAACATAGTAAGTAGAATGTGGGCGAAATACTGTATTGACTTTTCAGGGATGCTGTAGCAAATTACCACAAACTAGTGATTTAAAACAACAGAAATGTTTTTCTTTCACAGTTCTAGAGGCTAGAGGTTCAAAACTCAAATTTGTCAGCAGGACCATGTGCCCTCTGAAGGTTCCAGGGAAGACTCCTTCCTTGCCTCTTAGCTTCTGGTGGCTCCTGGAAATCCTTAACATTCCTTGGTTTGTAGCTGATTCCCTCCCCATCTCTACCTCTGTCTTCACATGGACATCTTCCCTATGTGTGTCTATGTCCTCTCCTCTTCTTCTTTTAAAGATTTATTTTATTTATTTGAAAGGCAGAGTTAGAGAGAAAGAGAGAATCTTCCATCTACTGGTTCACTCCCCAAATGGCTGCAACAACCAGGGCTGGGCCAGACTATAGCCAGGAGCTTCTTCTGGGTCTCCCATATGGGTGCAGGGGCCCAAGTAGTTGGGCCATCTTCTGCTGCTTTCCCAGGTGCCTCAGCAAGGAGCTGGATTGGAAGTGGAGCAGCAGGGACTCAAACTGGTGCCCATATGGGATGCTGTGGTCGTAGGCGGCAGTTTTACCTGCTAAACTATGCCACAATGCTGGCTGATCCTCTTCTTAGAAGGATAGCAGTCATTAGATTTAGGGCCCTCCCTACCCAGTATGGCCTCATATTAATGGATTACTTCTACAAAGAACCTTTTTCCAAATAAGGTCACATTCTGAGGTTCTGGTGGACATTCATTTGGGCGAACACTAGCATGTGCGTGTGTGTGTTTTAAGCTTTATTATATTTATTTATTTGAAAGTGGGAGAGAGAGAGAGAGAGAGAGAGAGAGAGAGAGAGACAGAGATCTTCCATTCCTTGGTTCACTCTCCAGATGGTGCAATGGCCATGGGTGGGCCAGGCTAAAGCCAGGAGCAATGAGCTTCATCTGGGTTTCCCATGTGGGCGGCAGGGGCTCACGCACTGGGGCCTTCTTCAACTTCTTTTCCCAGGCCATTAGCAGACAGCTGGATTGGAAGTGGAGCAGCTGGGACATGAACTAGCGATGTGGGCATCACAGGCAGCAGGTTTACCCACTGTGCCACAACACCAGCCCCTACTATTGTGTTTTATCGTAAACTGAATATTGTTCTCTGAAATTCATTTCTACCCAGAACCTCAGAATGTGATCTTATTTGGAAGTAGGGTTCTCATAGATACAGTTAGTTAATATGAAATCATACTGAGTAGGGTGGGTCCTAAGTCCAATGACTGGTATCCTTATAAGGGGAGAGGACACACACTTAAGCCCTGAAATATGTTAAGGGCTTTGTCCTCATAATCCTCAGAATAAAGTACAAACTTGTTAAGTTGGCACATGAAGTCATTCCTGATACAACTCTACCAACCTCTCTCACTTCCTGCCACTCTCCTAATGCTCAGCTCAAGCTCTCATAAAGCTAAACTTCTCCTTCTCCCGGCCAACTAGGCCACAAGATCTTGCTGTTGTCTCTCCCTGGACTGCTCTATCACTCTTCTTTCTTGAATTTAGAGGGTACCACATAATTTACATTAAGTTTTATCTGTTATAACCATATCCCCTAATGTGAACTCCAGGTGTTATACTAGACTTTTATTTTGTATTTAAAAAAATGCGTGGGGCCCAGCGCTGTGGCACAGTGGGTTAACGCCCTGGCCTGAAGTGCCAGCATCCCATATGGGTGCTGGTTCAAGACCCAGCTGCTCTACTTCCGGTCCAGCTCTCAGCTATGGCCTGGAGAGCAGTAGAGGATGGTCCAAGTCCTTGAGCCCCTGCACCCACGTGGGAGACCTGGAAGAAGCTCCTGGCTCCTGGCTTCAGATTGGCACAGCTCCAGCCATTGCGGCCAACTGGGGAGTGACTCATCAGATGGAAGACCCCTCTCTCTCTCTCTCTCTCTCTCTCTCTGCTTCTCCTCTCTCTGTGTAACTCTGACTTTCAAATAAATCAATCTTTTAAAAAATGCTTGATGTATACTTTACAAAAATGAAACTTATGATTTCAAGCATTGCAAACAATGAGTATTGAAAATTCTATAAATCCACATAACTACCACCAAAACAAGACCCAGAAAAATTTCTATCACCATTAGAAAGTTCTCTAGTTCAGCTTTCCAGTCGACATTTTCCCCACCCCTCACCAAAACTGTTGTGACAAAAAAAATTAAAGTTCATAAAATAATAATTTTCCCCACTGATTATTAAAAATGTTTTGCACGGTTTAGCTTTCATGATTATTGTTACAGTTTCACACTAGCATGCTATGTGAGAACTCTATATTTTAAAATATTTTCTCCCCCCCCCCTTTTAGCATTTTAGCTGCATGTGTGTGTGCGCATATGTGTGACAGTTATTCTAAAGCAGAGGTAGGCAAATTTTAGCCCATGGGCCAAATCCAGCTGGCTGCTTTTAAAATATAGACACAGACCCTCTCGCTTATTTACGTATTGCCAATGGCTGCTTTTGTGCTAAAACAGCAGGATTAAGTAGTTGCTATAGATAACACATGGCCCAGAAAGCCTAAAATATTTATTATCGGGCCTTTACCTGTTCTACATTGGTGTTTCTTAAATTTTCGTAGGCATCAGAATCACAGATTGTTGTGCCATATCCCCAGAGTTTCTGGTTCAGTTAGTCTGGGAGTAGAGCCCAAGAATTTCATCTCTTACAAGATCTCAAGTGATGCTGACTCTGCTGGACTGTGAGACACACTTTGTGAACCACCAGTTTAGAGGTAATATGATATAATCGTAACTTACAACATTCTGTATCATATTATACTACTTCATCTCCATCTTTGGTAATCTTGCTATATATTTTATTTCTTCATATGTCTTAATGCTATTATTCACTAATATTTTTGTTTTGAAAAAGCCAGAATCTTTTTTTTTTTTTTAAATTAATGCACAGTAAAATCGACTCTAAGAGTTTGGCTCTAAGAGTATTGATACCAGGATTCTTGTAACTGTCACCAAGTAACTCCCTTTCTTAAAAGATTTTGTAGGAAAGAGACATATAACAAATGGGAAACTTGACTGCAGAGATGGAAAGCATAAAAAAAAAGCAAGGAGAAATACTAGAAATTGAAAATACCATCACAATTGAAGAATTCATTTGCTAGGCATACACGTAATGCTGTGGAATGAAGGAAACTTCTGTACTGAGTTGTAGGGTTTTCATGTTTTTAGTTTTTTTCTTTATTTAGGTAATGAGCACTATTAACATCTACTCACATGTTGGTGATCTCCAACTTGCTACTAATTGCTTTTAACGCATTTCTTGTACAATTTCTTAAGTATTTTGTTTGAAAGTTGCATTATTTAAGCTTTCAACTGGAAAAAGGTCTCTGGCAAAATTCTTTTCTTTTTTATAGTTTCTCAAAGCAGATATACAAATCACTTGTGCTACATGTGTATTCCTATGGACCTTATTATCCAATCATTTCCAATTTTTCAATAAGTGATTTTCTTTTAATGTTGCTTCTTTGGTTTGGTTCCCTGACTTGTCATTCCCTAGTTATTTTAGGTAACTTTTGTGAGGCAAGTTTGCAGTTTCTTAGACACTGGATAGTAACTCTGTGCCACACTCCCTTGCCTCCATTACTGAATTTTGAAAGCTGGGAAGATAATGGGAAGATGGACTAGAAGTGGGATCCAGGAGTTCTTAAACTGGTTATACAAAGGATTGGGTCATTAGAAGAGAGATCAGGTTTGCCTCAGCAACCAGGTCCAGGTTATTAAGGATGCGAGTCAGACAAGCTCCTTTCCATTTGATCCCCACACAGCCCTTACATGCTTCCAAGGTACTGCTCATCCTGCTAAATGGTTATCTAACTTTTAATACAGACCCATTTTTTTTTTTTAGTTCTAATATGAAACTGTTTTCTTCATCATCTGTGTTGTCATCTTCCCTCTACTTATTTGCCTCATATTTCTCTTGCCCATTTATTCTTTGATGAGGTGTGTCACAAAGCACTGTGCAGGGTATGTTTACTTTGTGTCTCATTTATTGACAAATAGAAGAAAGGTTGTTCTATACTTTCCAGGAGTTCCATAATTGTCTTTGATGTCGGTGAAACATCCTGTGAAAATTGCTTCCACTAAATTTGTATTACAACTGTGTTTTTTAAGGCGAAAGATTTATACTATTTGAAGATAAACCAGAGTATACAAATGTGTTTTTTAAACTTAAAGTATTCTTTTAAATTTTTAAGTTTTTATTTTTTTATTTGGGAACCAGAGAGATACACAGAGAGACATAATGAACAGAGACAGCTCGCATCTGCTGATTCACTTCCCAAATGCCTGCAACCATAAGAGCTGGGCAGAGCTGGGAACACAATCCAGGTCTCCCACATGGGTGGCAGGTTCCCAATGACTTGTGGTATTACTACTGCCTTCCAAGGTCTGCATTAGTAGAAGCTGGAGCCAGGAATAAAATCCAGGTGCTCTGATATGGGATGCGGGCAATTTAACGAGTAGGCTAAAAGTGCACCTACAAAAGTATTTTGAAATAAATTTTTTTTAAATTTTTTGACAGGCAGAGTGGACAGTGAGAGAGAGAGACAGAGAGAAAGGTCTTCCTTTGCGGTTGGTTCACCCTCCAATGGCTGCCGCGGCCGGCGCACTGCGGCCGGCGCACCGCGCTCATCCGATGGCAGGAGCCAGGTGCTAGGTGCTTTTTCCTGGTCTCCCATGGGGTGCAGGGCCCAAGCACTTGGGCCATCCTCCACTGCACTCCTGGGCCACAGCAGAGGGCTGGCCTGGAAGAGGGGCAACCGGGACAGAATCCGGTGCCCGACCGGGACTAGAACCCGTGTGCCGGCGCCGCAAGGCGGAGGATTAGCCTGTTGAGCCACGGCGCCGGCCTATTTTGAAATAAATTTTATTTGGATTCATCATATTATTTTGCTACAAAAACTACTGGTATACATAGAAAATATGGCATTCAAAATTTACTCTTTAGTTACAGTAATGCACAAAGTAGTATATTTTGATTACCTGGTTATAATCATATTTATTGTGTGAAGAAGGCAAAGTGAGATATTATTACCCTGTTTTCCAGACAGAGGAAGCTGAGACACGGACAGATGATTAAATGAGATAGCACATGAGAAAGTACCTAGGACACAGCCTGGTGTAAGTGTACTATAAACATATATAAAGACATGTATGAGAAATATTTAAAAAGTTCACACATAGTACATATTATGAAAATTATACATGAATTTCAAAATTTCTTGCACCAAAATAAATTTATCTTTTAATTCCATTTTCCCAGGAACTTCTTGACGTACCCTTGTATATACTCATACATGATATATATATATATATATATATATATATATATATATATATATTTTTTTTTTTTTTTTACTGTAAGAAAAGCAAAGAAGGGTGGGCATTTAGTAGAACAGTTGGTGTACTGCTTGGGATGGCCGCATCCCATAGTGAAGTGCCTGGGTTTGAGTCCCCGACTCCACTTCCAATTCCAGCTTCCTGGGAGGCAATGGTTATTGATAATTGGTAATTGGTCCCCTGCCACCCCCAGAGGAGACCCAGATTGAGCTTTAGGTCCCTGGATCCAGCTGGCTATTATAAGCATTTGGGGAGTGAACCAATGGATGGAAGTTTTCTGTTAGTCCATCTGTCTCTATGTCTTCCAAATAAATAAGTTTTTGTAAAGATTTATTTATTTATTTGAAAGTCAGAGTTACACAGAGAGAGGAGAGGCAGAGAGAGAGAGAGAGAGAGAGAGAGAGAGGGAGAGAAAGAAAGAGAGAGAGAGGGAGAGAAAGAGAGAGAGAGAGAGGTCCTCCATCGCTGGCCCACCCCCCAATCAGCTGCAATGGCTGGAGCTGGGCCGATTGAAGCCAGGAGCCAGGAGCTTCTTCCTGGTCTCCTATGCAGGTGCAGGGGCCCAAGGACTTGGGCCATCTTCCACTGCTTCCCCAGGCCATAGCAGAGAGCTGGATCGGAAGTGGAGCAGCCAGGACTTGAACTGGCGCCATATGGGATGCCAGCGCTTCAGGACAGGGTGTTAACCCCACTGTGCCATAGCGCCAACCCCATAAATAATTTTTTAAAAAGAAAATTAGGCCGGCATCGCAACTCAATAGGCTAATCCTCCGCCTGCAGCGCCGGCACCCGGGGTTCTAGTCCTGGTCGGGGTGCCAGATTCTGTCCCGGTTGCTCCTCTTCCAGTCCAGCGGAAGGGCAGTGGAGGATGGCCCAAGTGCTTGAGCCCTGCACCCCATGGGAGACCAGGAGAAGCACCTGGCTCCTGGCTTCAGATCAGCTGCGGCCATTGCGGGGTGAACCAACGGAAAAGAAAGACCTCTCTCTCTTTCTTACTGTCCACTCTGCCTGTCAAAAAAACCAACCAACCAACCAACCAAACAAACAAACAAAAAAACCAGGAAGCACCAAGTTGTCCAGAAATGAAAAAAAAAAAAAGAAAGAAAGAAAATTAGTGGCAGATCTAGACCTCTTGTGTTTCGTAATGTATAACTTGTCTAGTAAGTCCTATTCAGATAACACAGATGATATTTCCATATTTGATTATTAGTTTTCATATTCAGGAGAAACTAGTATTTGTTAGAATTCAATTTAAAAAATACTACTGAGGGTAGGTGTTGTGGTTAAGCCACTGCTTAGGACACTAGCATTCCCCATCTGAGGCTGTTTTGAGTCCTGGCTACTACACTGCCCATAGAGCTTCCTGCTAATGTACCTGGGACCATGTCTCAAGGACCTGAGTAGCAGGTCCAGGCTCCTGGTTTCAGCTTGGTCCATTTCCAGCTGTTGCAGACATTATTTTTTCTTCTTCTTTTTATTTTTGACAGGCAGAGTAGACAGTGAGAGAGAGAGAGACAGAGAGAAAGGTCTTCCTTTGCCATTGGTTCACCCTCCAATGGCCGCCGGCGCACCACGATGATCTGATGGCTGGAGCCAGGTGCTTCTCCTGGTCTCCCGTGGGGTGCAGGGCCCAAGCACTTGGGCCATCCTCCACTGCCCTCCGGTGCCACAGCAGAGAGCTGGCTTGGAAGAGGGGCAACTGGGACAGAATCCGGCGCCCCGACTGGGACTAGAATCTGGTGTGCCTGCACCGCAAGGCGGGAGGATTAGCCTGTTGAGCCACAGCGCCGGCCTGTTGCAGACATTTGAAGAGTGAAACAGTAGATGGTAGATTTCTCTCTCTCTCTCTCTCTCTCTCTCTCTCTCTCTCTTTTTAAAAGATTTATTTTATTTATGTGAAAGACAGAGTTACAGAGAGAGGTAGAGACAGAGAGAGAGGTCTTCCATCTGCTGGTTCACTCCCCAGATGGCCACAATGGCTGTAGCTGTGCCGATCTGAAGCCAGGAGCCAGGAGCTTCTTCTAGGTCTTCCACATGGGTGCAGGGGCCCAGGCACTTGGGCCATCTTCTGCTTTACCAGAAGATTGGGCCATAGCAGAGAGCTGGATCGGAAGAGCAGCAGCCGGGACTTGAACCAGCCAACATATGGGATGCTGGCACTTCAGGCAAGGGCTTTAACTCATTGTGCCACAGCACCGGCCGCTTTTTCTCTCTCTCTCTCTCTGTCCTTCTTTCTCTCTTTCACTTTGTCTTACAAATAGATAAATAAATCTAAAAAAAAATAAAATAAACATGCAACCTAAAGACATTATAGGGATATTCTCTCAAATTGTCCTTTCTTTTTATATTCCTTCTTGTATTATATACTATTTTGATTTCTTTTTCAAAATTTAAACTTTTTAAAAGATTTATTTATTTATTTGAAAGGCAGAGCTACAGAGAGGCAGAGGCATAGGGAGAGAGAGAGAGAGAGAGAGTCTTCCATCTGCTGGTTTACTCCTCAAATGGCTTCAACAGCCGGAACTGGGCCAATCAGAAGCCAGGAGCTTCTTCTGGGTCTCTTATGTGGGTCAGGGGTCCGAGGACTTGGGTCATCTTCTACTGCTTTCCCAGGCCATTGCAGAGAGCTGGATCGGAAGTAGAGCAGACAGGATTTGAACTGGTGCCTATATGAGATGCTGGCACTGCAGGCAGCAGCTTTACCTACTACACCACATTGCCTGTGACTAAAATTTTAAATTTTTTTTTTTTCTGACAGGCAGAGTGGACAGTGAGAGAGAGAGACAGAGAGAAAGGTCTTCCTTTGCCGTTGGTTCACCCTCCAATGGCCGCCGCGGCCGGCGCGCTGCGGCCGGTGCACCACGCTCATCCGATGGCAGGAGCCAAGTGCCAGGTGCTTTTCCTGGTCTCCCGTGGGGTGCAGGGCCCAAGCACCTGGGCCATCCTCCACTGCACTCCCTGGCCACAGCAGAGAGCTGGCCTGGAAGAGGGGCAACCGGGACAGAATCCAGCGCCCCAACCGGGACTAGAACCTGGGGTGCCGGCGCCGCAAGGCGGGAGGATTAGCCTGTTGAGCCACGGCGCCGGCCAAATTTTAAATTTTTAAAAAATTTATTTGAAAGGCAGAGAGACAGAGAGATAGAAAGAGGGATCTTCCATAAATGCCTGCAACAGCCCAGGACTAGGCCTGAAAGAAGCCAGGAGCCTGGAACTCCAGCTTGGTCTCCCACACAGGTGGCAGGGACCCAAGTGCTAGAACCATCACCTGTTGTCTCCCACGGTATGCACTAGCAGGAAGTTGGAAATGCAAATGGAGTCAGGACTCAAACCCAGACACTCTCATATTGGATGAGGTCATCCCAGTGTCTTAACAACTGTGCCAAAGGCACACCCCCAATTTTAATTCGTTCCAGGATCTCTGTCCCTGAACAGGATGAGCCTTGGGCCAAATTTGGGTTAAAATGAAGCTTGGCTTTGGTTTTCTTCTATTTTCTCTTCTGGTTCCTCTCTTACTCTTATGTGACAATTCATATTCCATAAAACTTCAGTTCACAGGCAACAACAGGTAGAGAAATCTGATTAAGTCAGTGAACTATGAATCAGAGATCAAGAATGTCACAGAAACCAAGAATGCATAAAGTCCAAATGCTTTCAAGCAATCAGGAACTAGGAGAACTACAGGAGTTGAGCAATCAGAGATAAAAGGTTAACAACCTGGAGTTTTATTAGGCAGTGAGAGAGCAGGACAGAGAACAAGCACCCGAGGCTTCAAAAAGTTCATGGAAAATACACTTATTACAAAAAAATTATATATGGGTTTTAAAAATACTTTTATCAAAGTAAAATTACTATCGTATTTTGAAATGAAAACCTTAATTACTTATTTTCATTTTATTTTAAAGGCAGAGAGGGACAGATAGAGAGATCCTCAATCTACCAGTTTATTCCCTAAATGCCTACAACAGCAGTAGCTGGGCCAGGCTGAAGCCAGGAACCCAGACTCGATTTGGGTCTCCCATGTGGGTAGCAGGGACCCAAACACTTGAACCATCAACACTGCTTCCCAGGATTTTCATTAGCAGGAAGCTGGAACTGAAAGTGAAGCTGGGACTCGAACTCAGGCATTCAATGTGAGATGCAGCAACCCAAGCAGGGTCTTAATCACTGCTCCAAATGCTTGTCCCATATACTTATCTCTGAATTCCATTTTTCCTTTCCTTTCCCCTTCCCTCCTCCCCCTTTTCCTTTCTTTTTGAGAGACAGACAACGGAGAGCTCCCATTCACTGGTTCACTTACTAAATGCTCGCAATGACCAGGCTGGGCCAGGGTGAAGTTGAGAGCCAAGAACACAATCCAAGTCCCCTACATTGGGTGGCAGGAGACCAATTACATGAGCCATCACCTCTACTTCCCAGGGTGTACACTGGTGGGAAGCTAGAGGCATTAATTGCATCCAGTTACTGTGATGTGGGAAATAGGCATCTTAACAGGTAGGCTAAATGCTTGCTACAATTTTTAGTTTTATAAGCTATGATCATGTTACCATGTTGTACATATTGAGCTTTTTTGTTAAAGATCTTTTTTTTTTTTTTAATTTGAAAGTCAGAGCTACACAGAGAGAGGAAGAGAGAGAGAGAGAGAGAGAATGTTCTATCCACTGGTTCACTACCCAACTGGCTGCAATGGCCAGGCTGAAGCCAGGAGTCAGGAGCTTCCTCCAGATCTCCCATGTGGGTGCAGAAGCCCAAGCACTTGGTCCATGGTTTGCTGCCATCCTAGGCGCATTAACAGGAAGCTGGATTGGAAGTGGAGCAGCCAGACTAGAACTAGTATCCATACAGGATGCCAGCATCGCAGGTGGCAGCCTTACCCACTATGCCACAACTTCGGCACCTGAACTTTTTCAAAAACATTATTTATCTGTGTATTTATTTATTGGGGCGGGGAGAGTCAGAGAGAGAGATACTGAGAGAGAAAATAGAGTTTCCATTTGCTAGTTCACTACCCAAATGCCCACAATGGCCTTAGCTGAGGAGCTGGGAGCTCAAATAGGGTCTCTCATGTGGGTGGAAGGAATCTAATTACTTGATCCATCACCACTGCCTCCTGGGGTGTGCATTAGTAGGAAGCTAGGGGTATGGAACCCAGGTACTCTGATATGGGATTTGGGTGTCTTAACTCCAAGGCCAAAAGCCTGTCCATCACACTTTTCATTTCAGGCATCTTAAATTCTTCTCAGGAATGGCTTCTAGTCCTTAGTACAAAGGTCTTGTGTTCTTTTTAAAGATGCATTCCTATGTATTTGATATCTTAAGTGATATTTTAACTTATTTTCTAATTTTTCTAACTTCATATCAATTCTAATGTGATTTTTAGATTGACTGTAACTTGTCCCCTTCCTAAAGTCATTATTTAGCTCAAATAGTATTTTTATAAAGTCTACAGAGTTTTTAATGTACTTAAGAATTCCATGTGTGAATGGCAGTTTTGTTTTCTGAATTCTAGACCTTTTATTTCTTTAAAAAATAGTTTTTGCTATATCATATGACCTTATACTATGCATTTTTAATATATCATCTCCTTTAATCTTTTAAAAAAGATATATTTTATTTATTTGAAAGAGTTACACAGAGAGAGTGGGAGAGACAGAGAGAGACAGAGACAGAGGGCTGGATCAGGCCAAAGCCAGGAGGTAGGTACTTAATCCAGGCCTCCCATGTGGGTGGCAGGGACCCAAGTACTTTGGCCATTGTCTGCTGCTTCGTTAGGCCATTACCAGGGAGCTGGATCAGAAGTACGGCAGCCAAGGCTCCAGCCGGGATACATATGGGATGCCAGCATCACAGGCATCGGCTTTACCTGCTATACCACAACGCTGGCTCCCCATCTCATTTAATATTGATAATAATTCAATGTTACACCTATTTAATGGATAAGAAAATGAGGCTCTGTAACTGCCTGATCAAGACTGCACTGTAATCAACGATTGAGAATTCAAATGCAGGCAGTCTTACTCCAGACCTGTACCTATGACTATGACCCCTAGCTCATAAATTTGGAACACTCAGAGAGAGTAGAACAAAAAATATTATCAAGTTAGTAATTCCATAAAGGGAAAAGAATATAAACAGTTCACAGAAAAAATGACAACTTTAAAAAAATATGAATACCCTCAACTTCTTTCATAATGAGACAAATACAAATTAAAACTAGGCTAAAATGGCACCACCACTACAGAAAACAGTATCACAGTTCCTCAAAAAATTAAAAATAGAATCACCAAATGATCCAGCAATATGACTTCTGGGTATATATCCAAAAGAACTGAAAGCAAGATCTCAAAGAGATTATCTGCACAACCCTGTTCATAGAAGCATTGTTCACCATGGCCAAGAGATGGACTCAACCCAAATATGCATCCATGGATGAATGCGTAAATGAAATGTGGTATATGCATATAATGGAATATTAGCCACCTAAAAAGCAAAGAAATCCTGTCACAATGCTGAACCATGGCGAGCCTCAAGGACATAATGCTCAGTGAAACAAGCCAGTCACAAAAAGACAAACCCTGAATGAGTCCACTTGTCAGAGGCACTAAAGTAGTCGAATTCATAGAAACAGAAAGTAGAAAGGTAGCATTCAGGGGCTGGGGAAGGCGAAGAGGGGGAGTTGCTATTTCAGTTTTGTAAGACAGAAAAGTTCTAGAGATCATTGCATAACATTGTGAATACACTTAATACTACTGAACTTAAACAGAGTTAAGATGGTAAATTTTTTGTTATGCTTTTAACCACAATTAAATATAAAAATTATTTTTAAAAACTTTAACAAAGAGATAGTTTTGTGTTGCAGCAGGTGAAGCCACTATTTGGGACGCCCACTTCTCATATGGGACTGCCTAGGATTGAGTCCCATCTCCATTTCCAATCCAGCTGCCTGCTAATGTGCACCTTGGGAGACAGCAGAGGATGGCTTAAGTGCTTGGGTTCCTGCCACTCATGTGGGAGACCCAGATGGAGCTCCCAGCACTTGACTTTGTCTGACCCAGTCTCTGCTGCTACGGGCATTTGGGGAGTGAACCAGCATATGGAAAAATCTCTCTGTCATTTTGCTTCTCAATTAAACAAAATTAAATAAACAAAAAACCCCACAAATTTTATTATAAATAAAATAAATATAAATAAAATACAAAACTATGTTGATATCACTTTAAAAAATGATTTCAAAGAAGAAAGATGTGTGTGTATGTATACACATGTGTTTTATATACAAACATGTTTTTATTTATAAAGTAAATAAATAATGCAAAATAGCAATTTTTTAAAAGGCAAATCAAGGTAAAGGAAAAAGGAGTGATGTGGTAGAAGTGGGATAATTGTGCGAATTTAATCAGAGCATTCCAGGAAGGCCTCTCTGAGGAGGCATTTGAGTCGGGACCTGAAAGAAGGGAGGGAAGAAACAAGGTGGGACAGGAGCTTTCCAGGCAGCTAAGGCCTTGAGGCAGGAGCAAGGGTGATGCGATTAAGAAATAGCAAAAAACTGGATAGCTGGAGTGAACTGAGAGAGGAGAACAATGGTAGGCAACGATGTAGAACAGATGCTGAGAGACCAGAACTGTGGGCTTCTGCAGGGCAGGGGCAGGGTTTGGATGTTACAGGCAGCTACAGGAGACTTAAAAAAAAATCCCGAAGAGGGTTGGTTAAGATGCAGCCAGTGTACACCTGTGTGGCTTTCCAGGTTGTCAAAAGACTGAAGTGTTTCAAATCTATCAGGAAATAGATGCTTCCTTTGTGACACTGTCACCTGCCGTGCTGGCTTCTTTGCCAAGACTCCCCCACCTCACGTCACCTTCTTCCTGCTGCTCTGTGAACCCAACAACTAAGTAAGTAACCTGGCCCAGCAGAGGCTAGTGACTGGGGAAGTTCATCAGCTCTGGTCCAGGATCCCTGAGACTCAGCACTGTAAGGGTGAAAAAGGTTTTTACCTCCTTACCGTCC
Source organism: Sylvilagus floridanus (assembly GCA_949820135.1). Classification (NCBI taxonomy): domain Eukaryota; kingdom Metazoa; phylum Chordata; class Mammalia; order Lagomorpha; family Leporidae; genus Sylvilagus; species Sylvilagus floridanus. The sequence goes on along the minus strand of OX463244.1, from coordinate 91,691,732 downwards.
TAAAGCCTGTTTAAGACAGCGTGGTCCCGGCTTCCATGCCACCAAGCGTCACCTGGGGCCCAGTACCACAGTCTAGGCTGCCGCTGGATACAGCGGGAATAAGGAGGCTGGAGAAATGGACAGCACTGAGGTTGAGGTCTGAGATGAAGACAGAGGAAAGGGGAAGACCAGTGAACTTCTACGTAAACAACTTCTCTCCCCAGCTCTCCCCTGGTGACTGGAAGGCTCCTGGCCAACAGCCAGCTTGCAGAACGTTTACATAATATGCTAACCACGTTAAATTTTACTTCTCTATTCAAAGTCATAAAATTGTCATGTGCCAGGAGGTTTTAAAAAATACATTGTAGTAAAGGGGAAATAGGAAAAAATAACCTTTCTAACACCAAATGCAACCTTAACATTCTCACAGCTGCATTCAGTATGTTTGGGTAACAACATGTAGTTCCTGGAATCCTAATTTCAAGAAAGAGGTGGAATAGCTGAAATCCAGCAACTCTAATTTCATATATGAAAAATACATGAAACTTGCTTTACACACTATACTGGGAATTTCACTAGGAAAATCAGTACATATGTCAAAGTGTTTCAGAAGCCTAAACAAATTTCCCAGAAGTTGCATGTAATGTCTCAGGCTGCTTGCCACTTTTATCTATTTCAAAAAGCTTTGCCTCTTTGTAAAAACATTCCACTCTTAAACTAAGGATGCCGACACCTTGCTACAGCACCCCAGGTTCTACTTTGTTCTCATTCGTTTAATTTCTTTGAACTTCAGAACCTTCAGTTTAATTACCTGAGATTACTTGATTATCGCCAGTGTGAATTTGTAGCATGAACCTAAACTAAAGTAAGAGCAACTGGAAAGAACGTGGGGAGAAATCTGAGCACTCTGAGAAATAATCTCTGGTCATCAGATACATCTTTGCTCACTTTCATTTTCTCACTGTAAACACCTTCACATAAGTGGCATAAGATGTTAGAAATCATTTTATTCAAGCAGGACCGGTTTTAGCAAAAACACTTGCTAAAAAACTTCCTGGCTTTCCTTTCAAATAAAACTTGTTTGTGAAATGCTGAACCTTTAAGTAGGTCTAGCTCACAAGATTCTGAGCCAGGCAGGAATTTGATTCAATCTTACATGAAATTAGTCTTATAATCCTTCTTATATTAAAATATTGTAATAGTTTTATAAAAGAAACTACTTACACCAAGCCGAAGTCTGGACAGAGAGCACGAAACTACCAGCAGCCGTCTATTTCCTCACAGACTAAACTTTGTTCCCTTCCTGGCTGTTTCTGGATCAGGTTCACCCTGATACACATTTACAGTGGCCTTGGAAGCTGCCACCCAACAGAACAAGGTGGGAGGGTTTGTTAATTTAACTCCTGTTTGATAACTGCTTATCAGCAACTTCTCAAAGGTCGATTTAAATGTGTTTAAAGAGACAAATGTAAGGAAGATTATAGGGAAAGGTTGAAAAAAAATCACATAATCTCTGAAGGCTGGGCTCTGGTTTTAGAGGAGATTTCATTCCCATATGTTCCTGGGGGACAGGAGGAAGCAGAGTTCTGTAAGCTTCTTGTATCTTGCATTCTTCCTGTTACAAGTTTTCCTTCCTCCCCTGAATCTATACATCGTGTGATCCAGGTAGAAAGAAGTCAGAAAGTAGCTTCTCTACTATAGTTCCCTCTCATCCTCGTTCTCCCCAACTCTTTAGCTATAGTGAGAGAAACAACACAAAGTTCCTGCTAAACAATGTTTTGTGACATCCAAACAACCTGCTGACCTAATGTAAAGTGAGAACCTGGCTCCCAAATTCTGTGGTTAACAAGATAGTGTTATGCTGCGTCATCCCCTTCCACATCTCTACATCTTCTCTTCTGAGCTACTGTATTTCTGAAATTTATGTCATTAGCCTTTGAAGCAGCAGCAACTGTTTCTTATATACTTCCTGCTCCAATCACTTTATGAACACTATCTCATTCAATACACTTTGGGATCATCTTCAATTCTTCTCAGTCTGATTGTATGGATCCAGTTTGACTGCTTCACTACCCTGGTGATCCTCTGCAGTAAGAACTATGCTGGACAGAATAATGCCCTCCCCACTTCCCAAAGACGTCCAAGTGCAAATCCCCAGAGTCCGTGAGTGTGGAACCTTACATGACCGAAGGGACTGTGCAGATGCAGCTCAGGTTAAGACCCTTGGGATGGAGAGATCACCCAGATGAGCCCAGTCTAATCACACGATCCTTCCAACTAGGTGAACCTTTGTAGTTGCAGTCAGTAGGATGCAACATGAGGGCCTGGCCAGTCTTGTGGCTTTGAAGGTGGAGGATGGGGACGGCAGTCTGAGGAAGGGAAGTGGTCTCCAGAAGCTGGAGAGGCAAGGACAGACTTTCTTCTGGAGCCTCTAGAAAGGCACTCAGGCCTAACAACACCTTGGTTTCAGCCTGGTGAGTCCCGTCATGGACTTTCAACTGACAGAACTGTAGCATAATCCATTTATGTTGTTTTAAACCACAAAGTTTGTGATGATTTGTCACAGCAGCAATAGAAAAGTGATATGGGTACTTTAATTCCAAAATTCCCCTTTTAAAATACAATACCCAGGACTGAATAGAATGCCCCAAATATGATCTGATGACAAAAACGAGGCTCTCCAGCAGCCAAAGGACAGATATGTTCGACAAAGGAACACACGAACATGGCAGGAGAGGGTTCCAGCCCCAAAGCAGAGGCTTTTGGTTTCACAACCCGCTTCACAATAGCATGGTCCTCCTTGTCCTCTACGCATTTAACCCCTCCTTCCTCCCCACCAGAACCAAGCAGGCACTCCTGAGGTGATCCTGGGTCAGGGCAGCCGTCCCTTTGGAGAGAAAGAAGAGCAAGGGATGCAAAGCTATTCAACAAAGGCTCCAAGTTCTACTGTAATGAATAGCATGGTGGGCCCCCAAAGATATCTATGTCTAATCCCTGGCACCTGTATGATTGTATTTGGAAAGAAAAGTCTCTGCAGATGTGATTTGGTTAGGATCTCTAGAGGCAAGCATCCTGGATTATCCAGGTGGACCCTAAATTCAATGACATGCTCTCTTACTAGTACTGCTTCATTCTTTTTGCTGTTAATGTGTGACATGTAATGCAGAGTTTTACATCAAACCTTGTAAACTTTACCTTATTGGCTGGAACCCATCCTTCCAAACTATTAAAATGATTTTGACACATGCTACTATCCTCTGCATTGGAAGCATTCTGCAAATCCCTAATTCTCATCATTTCATCCATTATTAATAAATAAATAAATACCAAACCATCAAATTCAAGAAGTCTGGCATCTTTTACTAACCAAGAATAAATACTCTGTTGGATACATGTGTTCAGATAGCTACAAAATCACCAATTCTCACATACTTTACATTTTTTAGCTCATCATGCAAATCAAGAGAATAAAATGCCTTCATAAATAAAGACATATCTATAGCATACCAGTCTACTAGAATTCTACCAGAAGCATGCATATGTTTAGTTTGACACATGGAGATAACAAATGGGGGTATGGTTAGTTTGAGGAGTGCTTTTGTTAACTTAGTGCCAATTCTTAGTAATTATCCTTTTCTGTTTTTAAAAGTTTACAAACTATCAGTTATTCTATCTAGAAGTCTCCTGAAACTAAAAGGAGATTTACCTAATTACAGGACATGGCACTGATCTCTGTCTCAGAAAGGACAAAGTGAAGGGAAACACTGCAAAGAAGCCTTGGTGGAAGGAATGAGCACAGTGTGCTCTGGGATACAGAAGAAACCCAACTGGCCAGAGCAGCGGGCATTGTTGGAAAGTAGAAGTAAACTGGGGTTGAAACACATGATGTACAGGCTAGAAATGGGACTAGGATTTACACCTTAAAATGTCAGAAAATAGGAAGAATTTAAATATTCCAAAGGAATAAAATAATAAAGGTACTTCAATAAACAACGTAACTGAAAAATGGGCAAAGTATATGGATAGTTCACGGAAGAGGAAATATGACTATGAAACATAAAAAGCCACTCAACCTCACTCAGTAGAGGAGAAACAGAAATTAAAAGTACGATGATGCCATTTTAACTGACATTTAACTTAGTGGCAAAGTTCAAAAAGTTTCATGAGCCACAATGTTGGTGAGGTTATGGGGAAATAATGGAGGATAAATTGGTAGAACTTCTCTAAAGAGCAAATTGGCCATCAAATGATGAACACATGTGCCCTTTCACCCAGCTCTAGCTGAAAAAATACTTCCACATGCACAGTGATATATTTATGTGGGTATGCATGACAGCATTGCTTATAAAAATAAAAAAGTCAACCAGGAAAGAACTGGTAAATTAAAATACAGATACTAAATGAGATACTGGAGTAAAAATTTAGGGCAATTTTGTGTTATAGATAAAGACTGACTAAGCAATATTAAGTTACAAAAGCAAAATATAGAGAATACCTAAAATTCGATTATTTGTGTGTAAGCTGGTGGGGGAGAGGAGAGAAAGATAGAGAGAGAACATGCAGAGAATCTCTTTGGAAAGATATCTAAGAAATTAGAGGCAGTGGGTTCCCTCTGGGAGAGGAACTAGATACTGGGGGTCCAGAAATGGAAAGAAGACTTATACATCCTTTGTCCTTTCTGATTTTGTACCAAAGCTGGTATTACTTGTTTAAAGATAGATGTGCTAGATGCAATGTGGTACTGTGGAACAGAAAAAACTACAGTAGGGGTGGGTGTTTGGTACAGTGGTCAGACACTACTTGGGATGCTCACATCCTACGTTGGAGAGCCTGGTTCAAGTCCCAGCTCTTCCACTTCCAATCCAGTTTCCTGTGATTGTACACCGTGGGAGGCAACAGATGATGACTCATGTACTTGGGTCCTGCCATACACAGCAGACCCAGATTGAGTTCCAGTCTTCTGCTTTGGCTTGACTTCACCCTGGCCATTGCTGGCATTTGGGGTATGAACCAGTGGATGGAAGAGTTCTGGCTGTCTCTATCTCTCTGTCTGTCTGCCTTTCTGATAAAATGAATAAAATATTTTTTAAAGTATGGTAATGGAAAAACTTGTGAAAACCAAATATAGCTTGGATTTTAGTTAACAGTCAAGTATCAATGTTAATTTCTTTTTTTAAAATATTTTATTTTATTTATTTGAAAGACAGAGTTACAGAGAAAGAGAGCTCTTTCATCTGCTGGTTCACTCCCTAAATGACTGCAACAGCTGGAGCTGAGCTGATTGGAGCTGAGCTGATCCAAAGGCAGGATCCAGGAGTTTTTCTGGGTCTCCCACATGGGTGCAGGGGTCCAAGGACTTGTGCCATCTTCTGCTGCTTTCCCAGGTGCATCAGCAGGGAGCTGGATAAGAAGAGGAACAGCTGGGACTTGAACCGGTACCCATATGGGATGCCGGCACTGCTAGCCAGGGCTTTAACCCACTGTGCCACAGCACTGGCCCCAATGTTAATTTCTTAATTTTGACAAATAGGCATGTTCTTTTTTTTTTTTTAAGATTAACTTATTTATTTGAAAGGCAGAATTACAGATAGTGAGGAAGAGACACAGAGAGAGATGAGAACTAAAGAGATCAGATGGGAAACTGTGGGAGCAATCCAGGCATGAGGCAATGGGGGCCTACATTAGGATAAAGGTCATGAAAGGAATCAGATGTATGATACATTTCAAAAGAAAAAAATTAGAATATTTGCAACATCAGAAGGAGATCGAAACAGTGATACCAGTGACAGAAGGACAGAAGATGAAAATTAGATTCATTTAATTCATGAATTTGACAAATTTTTTTAGGACCTATTATGGCAGACACTATGCAAGGCCCTGGGGGTATGAGAGTGAGTTTATAAATGCCACATACAAAGTGACCCTAAAACGTTATAGTTGAATTATCCGCAAGCCATTTGGATACAGAGGATGAGAACTCAGGTAAGGGGACAGAACTGGGAGAGCAGGGAAGGATTATACAGAGTGAGGAAGGAGAAGCGAAAACTGAGCCAGGGACCATAAACACAGTTAGGGGAGGAAAGTAGGCAGCAGAGAAGACAGCGAAGGAATAGTCAAGTGTTTTTGCAAAGAAGCAGGGTAGCACAACTTTCTGGAACCAAGACAAAAAGGGAGGTCTACAAAGGGTTCCATCAATGCACTGTCCAAGAAACAAGGGTATACAAAAGACCACAAGAAAAAGAGACAGTGATCACGATGGCAAAAGGAGGTCATTTAAGAGACCACGTTCACTTCCAGTAAAGTCTAAAGGAACCCAGATCACAGAAGTCAAAATTTTCTTACCAAAAAAATTTAAAGGTCTTTGGGAAATAGGATTCCATTTATTATCACGCTTCTCAAACTAAGGTAGTTGAAGCCGCAGACAGATCTTCATATTGCATCAGCTTTATTTGGGAGAAAATATATTGAAATATAAAGAAGAATATACAATTGGCATGAGCTTTTAAGATAAGACCTGAGATTTCAAGCATAGATTGTCTTTTTTTATTATTATTATTTTTTTGACAGGCAGAGTGGACAGTGAGAGAGAGAGACAGAGAGAAAGGTCTTCCTTTGCCGTTGGTTCACCCTCCAATGGCTGCCGCGGCCGCGGCCAGCGCACCGCGCTGATCCAAAGGCAGGAGCCAGGTGCTTCTCCTGGTCTCCCATGGGGTGCAGGGCCCATGCACTTGGGCCATCCTCCACAGCACTCCCTGGCCACAGCAGAGAGCTGGCCTGGAAGAGGGGCAACCGGGACAGAATCTGGCGCCCCGACTGGTACTAGAACCCGGTGTGCCGGCGCCGCAAGGCGGAGGATTAGCCTAGTGAGCCACGGCGCCGGCCTAGAATGTCTTTATAGGAAGTCATCGTTCTATTTCTAGGGCTACAAATTTACTTTCTTCTTCCATAAACTTGGGTAAAAATTTGAGATGCGCTTTATATAATGACCAGCTTTGGTGACATGCTTGCATGCTATTAAAACTCACGTTGCCTGTAATTTTAAGTATAACTATGAACTATGTCCTCACATGACAAGTTATCATATTTCATATTCAAAGAAAAATAATGAATAAAATCTTGAATTCATATTTGCTACTATTTTTCTTCTGAGTACTATTTATATAGCCATTTATTATTTATCCTATATGCCTGTAGCTAGAGCTCAGATACACACTTAGAGGGAAGTCAGTGTCAACTATGTCCAGATGCTTAACCGAGGTTATTTGATAATGATGAATATGTACTAAGTTCTAACTGGTGTTACATATTTATATACACACAGACACATATACACATACGAGGGTACTTCAAAAAGTTCATGGAAAGTGGAATTAAAAGATAAGCTATTTTAGTGCAAAAGATTTTGAAATCTATGCAGTTTTTTCATGATGTATTTTGCATGAACTTCCTGAAGACTGCTTGTGTATGTGCTTGTGTGCATGTGTGTTTGTGAGTGTATTGTACAGTTGTATGCCTGTGCGGTATGTGTATACCTATGTGCATATATAAAATATACATATTCAAATACACACTATCATAGATTGTAGGGTTAATACAAAAACTGGGAATTACGCATCCAATTGTAATTTACAGGATTAGGAAGTGAAAGGTTAGTTGCCTAGCTTGATTGATTTATGCTGTTTATGTATGTTGAAATATTGTATTGCCTATAAAAATGTACAGGTATTACATGTCAATAAAAAATCTTTAAATACTAAAATGATAAAATATTTAAAAATCATTTCAAGTACATGGTAGATACTTGTAGGATCAGTTGTGGGGGGTGGGCATTTGGCACAGTGGTTAAGACACTGCTTGTGACACCTGCATCCCATATTGGAGTGCCTGAGTTCAAGTCCCTCCTCTGCTTCTGATCCAGCTTTCTGCTAATGTGCACCATGGCAGGCAGCAGGCAGTGGCTCAAGTACTTGGGTTCCAATCACCCAACTGGGAGACTCAGATTGAGTTCCTGGTTCTGGGCTTCTGGCTTCTGCCAGACCCAGTCCTGGCTATTGCAGGCATCTGTGGAGTGAACTAGTAGATGGAGGATATCTATCTCTCTGGCTCTCTTTCTCTCGTTTAAATAAAGCAAAAATTTTTTTTTAAAAATCAGTTATAATTCAAGAAGGGTATTTCAATCACAGCACAAATAATATAAACATAAAAATGACACAAATGAATCAAACTCAAGTGGTCCAAAAATAATTCTAACACACATAAAGCAATTGAAACTCTGACTTAGGTGTAGCACACTGTATATGAGTATAATGGAAATGCACTTTTCATTTGTAATTCTCTGCCAAGTAAGTGAAAATACTACTTTGATATTGGATCTCCATATACGGCAGGTGAGGCATGAACTTGAAAGCTTTGCTCTGTTATCTTCCATCCAATTTTAAATAGCCTCAGCCTAAAGCTGTAAGGCAATACTTCTACCAGGTAAAGATTGGCTTTAACAGTGTGAGAAAGCTATGAGAGTGGTAACAGTAAAAGTAGTGCAGAGGAGCTTCTTGAAGATGTCACAGGAATACTATGTCAGGCTAGTGATTTTTCTAAAACTGTCCAGCCTGTTGAAAGGAGAAATTAAGATTATCATTCATGATTTTAATGTGATTCTGATAGAGGCCTTTATTGTTTAAAAGAAAATCAATGATAAGAATAGTCTAAATAAACCAGCTTCTTTTTAAAATGTTTGGGTTTCTAAACTGAAAGTTATTTACATAGCAAATAGCTTTTATTACCCCATCTTGTTTACATTATCTGAAATTACCTCTCAAGGCTAGCAAACAGAAAGCTAATGGAAGACAAATCCTGGAAGAGAGAATTACATCTCTCACAAGTAATTCACTCAGCCTAGGCTGTGGCTTTCAGTTAATAACAACTGTCGACATGTTGTCACTTCTTAACACCACCTACTGCCCACAACTCTCTATGGTCACAATTTCAACACATTTTGACATTACCATGTTTGGAGAAAGCAAATCTGAATGGATAGCCTAGGGAATAATAATCTTCATAATCATGAGACTGGGAGAATTCTCATTGATCCTCTTTTTATCAAAAATATATTCAGAGTACGTGGATGGATACAAGCTCTATGGAATAATACAACTATGCAATTTGATATTACCTGTAAAGGTTGAAGTAGCATGTAGCTACAACCAGCAATTCAATCCTCAGGCATACACACACCCTAACCCAACTGGCGTGTCAACGCACCCCAGTATACAGTGAACATACCCAGATATGGAACTTAGCTCTGTAGCCAAACAGAAGCCCCTAGACCAGGGCCACAGCTTCATTCTCTTAACACAAATGTGTTGTATAAGATGATCTATCACTTTCAGTGTGCCATAGCATGAAAAAGGTTGGGAAGCACTGATAGAAAAGTTTTTGTATATATATAACAAACACCTGTACAAGAATATATGTATACATAGGGACAGTGTTTGTAAAAACTGGAACATCCCAAATGTATTGCAATTAATTTTAATCTGCAAATAAATCTGGAATACTCATCAAATGCAGTATTACACAACAATGAAAGTAAATGAGCCACAGCTATATGTACTGACATGGATAAATTAAGGCTATAATATTGAGTAAAAAAAATGATACTCTGGTTTCTCTTCAGATTGTATAAATCTTTCGCCTTGAGTAAAAAAAAGGTACCAGAAAAAGACATATGAAAATACTTCCAAAAGGTCATGGAAAAATGGAATGAAAAGATAAGTTAGATAAGTTTATCTTGATGCCAAAAGAAAAAAAAAAGACCTGAAATCTGTGCAAATGCAAGATCTTCAAATAATTCATGGAAATACATATTATGAAAAACTATGCGGCCGGCGCAGTGGCTCACTTGGCTAATCCTCAACCTGCGGCGCTGGCACCCCGGGTTCTAGTCCCGGTTGGGGTGCTGGGTACTAGTCCCAGTTGCTCCTCTTCCAGTCCAGCTCTCTGCTGTGGCCCAGGAGGGCAATGGAGGATGGCCCAAGTGCTTGGGCCCTGCACCCCATGGGAGACCAGGAGAAGCACCTGGCTCCTGGCTTTGGATCGATGTAAATCCGGTCGCAGCAGCCATTTTGGGGTGAACCAACGGAAGGAAGACCTTTCTCTTTCTCACTGTCTACAACTCTGTCTGTCTCTCTCACTGTCTAACACTGCCTGGCAAAAAGAAAAAAAAAGAAAAGAAAAACTATGCATGGATTTAAAAAAATTTTTGCACCAAAATAAGCTTACTCTTCATTCCATTTTTTCAAAAACACTTTTAAGATTCTTTTTACAGTGTGATTCCATTTTCTCTAAAGGTTAAATGTGTACAGAATAAATCAATATACTCTTTAGGGATATGCAGGTGTATGTAAAAACCACCAACCAAAGCAAGAGAATTACTAACACAGAACTCAGAACTTCAATTACCTCTGAGGGAGCAAGAAAAGTGTTGAATCACAGAAGAACACACAGATGAGATTAGAAATCATGACAACACTTTCTTAAATTGAGTTACAGGTACACATGTGTTCTATATAGTTACTCCACAAGTCTCCCAGATATTTTATAAGTATTTTGTATCTTTCATTCATATTGAATGCTAAGAAACATCTTTTTAAAAACATGGCTTTGTCCAAAGGTAGTAAGCAAATGCATCAGCCAGCCCTGCGGCAGTGTGAGGGGCACGGAACAGAAGGGACAGAAAGCAAATCATTCAGAACTTTTCACAAAGGCCCCACAGACTCCTACACCTCTCCAACGGAACCTATCTGAAAGCTACCAAAATAACTAAAATTAAAATCTGATAAAAAATACTATCTTTTTATGAGGTACCATATGTGCAAATTTTAACATTAAATGGAATATGGATTTAAAGATTCAGAACTAAGTAAACTGCCAGCCTATGGATGAGTAACTGATCTTGCTGTTTTCTAAATAGTCAATATTTCATTGTATATTTAGACTACACAAAAGACATTTGCAGAATGACAATACTTTAATTCATCTTGCATATCCAGCAATGTGTGCTTAGTCAAATGCCTGTCTGTTTGTCAAAGTCATTTAAGAGCAGGTTCATAAAGCTTCAAGAGCGAACTCCCTGGTGTGTTTCAACCCATATAACTAGCAAGGAAAACACTTTAACAACATCTGAAGAATTTGTGCCTTTACTCTGTCTCCTGAAGTTTACAGGCTAGCTAGTGGGAAGCCAGCTTCCTAAGCCCTGGATATTTTGCCAATCCAGAAGGGATAATAATAAACCAAAAAGTCAGAAACTTAATTTCCAAATCAATTAAATTTATTACTTTTGTTTTGAAATTAAAAAAAAAAAATCCGTGTTGGGCTCTCCTTCTAATGTTAGAAAATAAAATAAAAAGAGTCACTTAAAAGTAGAGGGGTTAATGTTTACACAAAGGCAATTTTTCTCCTTTGTTTTTCGTCTTTCAAGTTTTAATGGGTGAGTGACCTTGCTGGAATTCCCCTGCCAGCTCTGGAGTGTCTCTCTGGAATTTTCAAATAGAAACTACTTTCACATGATACATTAGAAAGCTATGCCAAGAGGTATCTGTCTCTGCACCTTGAACTTGGATGTTATACACAGATGAATAAGTAAACTTTACACAAAATGAAACGCTTTTCTCCTTGTTAGGCCATTGAAGAAAAGGACAAATTTAAGCATATTTGACATTGTATACTTATAGGGTTAATTATACATGGAAAAACTGCACATATTTATCCAATTCAAGAAATTTACCCTTGATACAGCTTCAAGCTGTCAAAGATAGGCCCATTTTCAAGTCTGTCAAACAGTGAATATACAGATATATATATATAAAATTTGAAAGACGGAGTTACAGAGAGAGAGAGACAGAGGGAGAGACAGAGAGAGAGAGAGAGATCTTATATTCACTGCTTTACTCCCCAAATGGCCACAACAGCCAGGGCTGGGCCAGGCCGAAGCTAAAAGCCAGGAGTTTCTTCCAGGTCACCCATGTGGGTGCAGGGGCCCAAGGACATGAACCATCTTCTGCTGCTCTCCCAGGCACATTAGCAGAGAGCTGGATGGGAAGTGGAGGAGCCAGGACTTGAACCAGTACCCATATGGGATGCTGTCATTGCAGGTGGCAGCTAGCTGCACCACATTATCGGGTCCTAAACAGTGAATATATTATGCTGAAGTGGGACTCTAAGTCTACATTAAATGCCTTAGTGTAACTATCCAAAAATTTAGGTAATATAAAGTAGTTACTGCTTTTGCTTTATTTCAAAATTTCTGAAGTATCTATTTTTAGTGAGTGAAGTTATTTCAGACTTATTGTGAAAAGGCTTATAGGCAACCTGTCTTTACCAGTGTGAGCCAGTTATGAAACAACCCTAAACCACTGAAAATCAATACAGAGTCATAAGAAACAGTGGGGCGATTTAAAGCAGAAACAAAATATTTCCCTGATCTAGCCACACCTCTAGTTTCACCCTTGGCACCTCTCCCCAGTCTTCCCAGAAGGTGAAAGTACAAATACTACCCTGGCATTTTAACACTGTCATCTGTCAGGGCAGATAAAAATGTACTATTTTGCAATCTGAGTTTCTACAGAATGTATTGGTGAGATGAAGGGTACACAAGAGGGAGTAGAAACAGCATCGGGAAAGCTCAGCAGAGGGAGCACTGATTTTTAAAGTTTTCCTAGAACATCTCAGCAGATGATTTTATAATAGTGGCAGAAATCTCAATTTTATATGTCTTATAAAGAAAAATATTAAATCATTAACATGGCATCACAATAATTACAGGACCAAGTTAAAGGTTTGGTCACTGTTCTTCCTGTCCATGTTCCCAATGTTCTCTCTCCTCTCTCCTCCCTCCTCTCTCCTCTCCTCTTCTCTCCTCTCTCCTCTCCTTTCCTCTCTCCTCTCTTCTCTTCTCTTTTCCATTTATTTATTTGAAAGGCAGAGTGACAGAGAGAGACAGACAGACAGACAGACAGAGATCGATCTTCCATCCACTAGTTCACTCCCCAGATGGTCTCAACAGCCAGGTACCCACCAGGCTGAAGCCAGGAGCCAGGAACTCCATCTGGATCTCTCCCATGGACAGCAGGGACCCAGCTACTTGAACTATCCTCCACTGCCTTCCCTGGCACATTAACTGGGAGCTGGGAGCTGGATCGGAAATAGAGAGAAGCTTGGACTTGAACCAGTGCTCCAAAATGGGATGCCAGCATTGAAAGCAAAAGCTTAATCCACCATGCTGCAGCACTGGCCCCTCACAATGTTTCTTGTCCCTCCTGTCTCTGATCTAGTAAGAAGCAGTAAGTGTATAAAAGGGATACTAATTCCACACATAACAGCAACTCTGAATTTTAAAATAAAGGTAGAATAAAAATGATTGAAGGCAGGGAAAAAATACAATATCAAATTTCTTTCTCCCAAAGACGTCTCTCTTTCATTTCTACCTTCCTACTCACACCTAGTCAGCAAAAACAAACAAAAAACCTTACTGACATTATTTTAGAAATATTAAAAGGTGTTTAACACAAAGAATTTCTAATTACTTTCCTAACCTTTGTCCCCCAAATATTTTCTTTAAAAGCTATCTGATATAGAGCGATGTCTCAAAAAATATTAATAAAAATGTTGGCATCTCAAGAAGTGAGGTGTGGAATTTCAAGAACATGCCTTCTTTTATATTTCATGTAGTTTGGTTCAAATGGACTCATAACCACAAACCCTAATATAGTAAATTTGTATGTAAAGATTCTTTTTAATGTAAAGTTATCTGTCAAAGAGTAAACTCTCAAAAATAAAACAAGCAGAATTTTGGCTTCTGAGTCACAATTGCATTTTCTTAAGGCACAAAATATATACACAGTGCCTTACATATATATATATACATATATTTATAGACACACATATCATACACACACACACACACACACACACACACACATAGACTATAATCTTTGATCAGGGCTTTCTCATACTGATTTCCTATGTTCTCATGACTCCCAAATGATATGTACTTTCTGCTCAGATCTCTCATTTCTGAAATATTTTAACCAAAAATATAATAATGAGAATACTTATTAAGCCAAACACTGCTCTGAACACTTTCCATAGTTCACTTTTTTTTTTGATAGGCAGAGTTAGACAGTGAGAGAGAGAGACAGAGAGAAAGGTCTTCCTTCCGTTGGTTCATCCTCAAATGGCCGCTGTGGCCAGTGCGCCACGCAGATCCGAAGCCAGGAGCCAGGTGCTTCCTCCTGGTCTCCCATGTGGGTGCAGGGCCCAAGGACTTGGGCCATCCTCCACTGCACTCCTGGGCCACAGCAGAGAGCTGGACTGGAAGAGGAGCAACTGGGACAGAACCGGCACCCCAACCCAGATTAGAACCCGGGGTGCCAGAGCCACAGGCGGAGGATTAGCCTAGTGAGCCACGGCACCGGCCATAGTTCACTTTTCACAACAACCCTGTGGGATACAGCTAGATTAAAGATATGCTCTTATCTTTATTTGACAGATTAAGGCCCTGGGAGCACAGGGTTCACAAAAGGGTGCAGTTGCAAAATTCATTTGTGTCAAAATTACACAATTTGCTTTTGTTTTTCTCTTCTGAATTTCTATAGGAGGCATTCCCCAAGAAATGACACTTGGGAGGAAAATGATATGTGGATTTTGTTATTTTCATTATGTATTTCCATGTCTTTTTTTCCTCTAGGATTTTTTTAATGCAGTGGTTCTCAATTAGAAACTGTCAAGTAGGACTTAGAAATATGTTTCTGCTAAGAAACACATTCTCTATTAATTTACTCCTCCAGGATGATTCTGATGCATGTTAAAGTTTGAGAACCATTGTTCTAATGTGTGATATATATCCATCAGTTATAAAAACAGATCTCACTTAGCCACATATTTCACATATCAAAGTATAATTACATGTTTTTATTAATTTTATGTATCTCTTGGAAGGGGACACTCACTAGCACTTATTCCACAAACACTTTTTAAAATTTATTTAACAGGTAGAGTTATAGACAGTGAGAGACAAAGAGAAAGGCCTTCCCTCCGTTGGTTCACTCCTCAAATGGCCACTATGGCTGGTGCTGCATCAATCCAAAGCCAGGAGCTTCTTCCTGGTCTCCCATGTGGGTGCCGGGGCCCAAGAACTTGGGCCATCCTCCACTGCCCTCCCAGGCCACAGCAGAGAGCTGGACTGGAAGAGGAGCAACCAGGACTAGAATCAGCGCCCATAAGGGATGCTGGCACCGCAGGCAGAGGATTAACCAAGTGATCCACGGTGCCAGCCCCTCCACAAACACTTATTAAACACCTTCAATGTACAAAGACTGAACAGTCCCATAAGACAAGAAGAAATATAATAATTACAGAAAATATAAATAATTATATAATTGTTATATAATTATCATAATTACCTCAGCAGTTATGCTGAGGAGAAGAAGTGTGCGCTAAGTTGAGGACTGTGTTTTGTTTTTTTTCTTAATATTTTATTTATTTATTTGAGAGAGAGAGTTACAGAGAGATGGAGAGACAGAGAGAAAGGTCTTCCATCTGCTGGTTCACTCCCCGAAAGGCTACAACTGGGCCGATCTGAAGCCAGAAGCCAAGAGCTTCTTCTGGGTCTCCCACGCAAGTGTAGGGGCCCAAGTACTTGGGTCATCTTCTACTAATATCCTTGGCGATTAGCAGGGGGCTGGATCAGAAGTGGAGCAGCCAGGACTCGAACCAGTGCCCATTTGGGATGCTGGTGCCACAGGCAGAGGCTTAGCCTGCAATGCCATAGAACTCTGTCCTGATCTCTTAGAAATGAGTGCTCTCCATTTTACCTCTAAGCAACATTGCTTCTCGCCAACTGATCCTGCTACCCTAACGCAGGGATCCCCTGTTTCTTTCCAGGGCACTGCCATGGCAAAACTTCCTTTCACTCAGTGATGAACGAGCTTAGTAAGGGCATTCTTCCCAGGTTAGGGTCAGAGGCCACGCGAGACAAGCAGACAAAGGAGCCGGTTTCTGGAGATGCCCAAGAATCTGAAGACTTCCCAGGCAACTCTCAAAACTCACCCATTTCCCACCACCGTTTCAGGTTTTTCATGACTGTATCACATTTTTCAACATACTACCTTCCCAAGTTCACAATCTCCTCTCTAATACTTAGGTAACTACTATGAATTTAGTGTTCATCAGCCCAAAATAATATGTGACATTTTAAATTTTTATGAAAATGTATGGTGTCTAAATCTTTCTTTACTCCAATTTTTCTTAATTTAAATTTATTTTCTTTGTTGATTATGAGATTTAAATTTATGAGATTTAAATTTATTTTCTTTGTTGATTATGAGAAAGATCCCCATATCTTGTGAAAATTTTACATTAATCTCACATACTCCTAAATGTACTTTCTCTTAGTGGTTATAAGCAAGGGATAGGTCTTCTAGTAATCATGCTGCTTCATAAATTGTTAGGGGAATTTTCCTTGGAGAATTTTATGATCTCTTTCCATTTTATTCAAAATAGCATTCCACAACAACAATTTACATAAAGTTCTGTAATCTATTTGTGTCAAGATGCTATTTGTTTTAGCATACTGCATTTTTTTTTTTTTTTGACAGGCAGAGTGGACAGTGAGAGAGACAGAGAGAAAGGTCTTCCTTTGCCGTTGGTTCACCCTCCAATGGCCACCACGGCCGGCGCGCTGCAGCCGGCACACCGCACTGATCTGAAGGCAGGAGCCAGGTGCTTCTCCTGGTCTCCCATGGGGTGCAGGGCCCAAGGACTTAGGCCATCCTCCACTGCACTCCCAGGCCATAGCAGAGAGCTGGCCTGGAAGAGGGGCAACCGGGACAGAATCCGGCGCCCCGACTGGGACTAGAATCCAGTGTGCCGGCTCCACAGGCAGAGGATTAGCCTAGTGAGCCACTGCACCGGCTGCATACTGCATTTCCTCAATTTGTATTCCATGTATAATTAATTGACAGAAGCTGTTTGTTTAAAAACATCTTGATTGTATTTTATCCTCTTCCTAGAGCAGCACACAGTGGGAACATCTCAGCACCATAAAACCCCTAAACATTTCTCCACTGGGTAAATCTCTACCAAGATCACATTGATCCTTCCTGCCTCCATGGGTACTAAAATCCCCTAACAGAATCCTGGGGGCTGGGGACGAAGCTAGAGGGGTGCTCCCCTGTTTCTTTCCAAGCATCTCTCTGCATGATGCCTGAAACACATTTATGGGCAGACTCAGAGCAGCACTGCCAGACAAAATTAGAACGGAGAACTGAGCTTCCATGTTCTATCTGCGTCTGGGAGAGTAAGAAGCAGCAGTGGTTCTAGAGGATATTGTGGACTGACTGGAGGAGGCAGCTCTGCAAGTAGATGCCCTTCTCCTTGGCCTACAGCCTCTGGTGAAAGGTTAGTCAGGCTACAGAGTACCCAGGAGAGGAGGCTTTCACATGGAAAACTGAAATATAAAAATCCCCCTCCTGAAATCATCCGTGACATTAAAGACACAGTGGCTATTTACCCATTGCCTTTCTAAATAACATTCAGGCTCTTACAAGGGCAGGAATTTTACAACTTGTACTCAACATTACTTTTGAGATTGATCCACATTGACACAAGGAGCTCTACAATTCACTGTTGAATGTTACTTCAATGTATGAATAGCCCCACAGAGCTTATTCATCCATTCTCCTCTTAATGGTTGTTTAGGCTGTTCCTTTTGGATTTTTCCTCTTTTAGAACAGGGATGCACTGAACATTTTTTAAGATTACTTGAACAAATATGAAAGATCATCACATTTTTCTTTTTTTAAATGTCACTGAGTACCCCTTTCTTCTCTTTCACTTCTGGTCAAAAGCACAGAAACTCTTTCAAAATAGTCAAGTAAGAAGGAAAAGAGGAGGCCGGCGCTGCGGCATAGCCAGTAAAGCCGCTAATGCAGCTCCGGCATTCCATATGGGTGCCGGTTCCAGTCCTGGCTGCTCTTCTTCTGATTCTTCTGATCTAGGTCTCTGCTATGACCTGGGAAAGCAGCAGAAGATGGCCCAAGTTCTTGGGCCCCTGCACCCACATGGGAGACCTGGAAGAAACTCCTGGCTCCTAGCTTCGGATCAGCTCAGCTCTGGTGGTTGTGGTCATTTGGGGAGTGAACCAGTGGAATGGAAGACTCTGTCTTTCAAATAAATAAAATAATTCTAAAAAAAAAATACAATAAAATAGGAATCAAAATGTCAGTCATGTCAAGGTACCACTGGATTAAGAACTTTTGAAACATGATTTTTAGAAATACACAATAGTTTAATTTTACCTTCTGACTCAACTCCTGCAAGCTAATCTTAAATTCCACCAGAAGAGCCTAAATTTTTTCTGGGACAAGGGTGTGGCCTTTGCCTATCACTGTGAGTATCAAAAGCAAACAGAACAGAGAAGTACTAAGAAACACAGAAATGAATGAAAAGAAATGGTAACCACAGCAAAGTAGCAGATACCGACCACTTCAGACGATAGTTATCTCCTTATTTTTCTTTTATCACTCTTTTTTACTTCTTTGTGCTTCGGTGCGGATAATTTCCATTAACCTATCTTGAATTTTACTTATTCCTTTCTTGACAGTGTCTGCTTTGCTGAACCTGTTAAAGGACTTCATCATCTCAGATATCATGCTTTTTATGTTAGCATTTCCATCTGACTATTTTTTAGTGCTTACATCCCTCCACTAAAATTCCCCAACTGTTCATGTGTATCGTCCACCTTGTCCACTAGATTGCTTAACATATTTATTAATCATAAACGTCCTGGTCTGATTGTTTCAACATCTGAGTCTTCTCTGGATCTCAGTCTGTTGATTTAGCTCTTGAAATGAGTTGATATTTGCAGTTATTATTTCCATTTAATGCCAGATATTGTCAACAGATAATAATACAACTGAGGGCAAAGCAGTTACTCCTGGAAATGGGCACGCCTATTTTTCTGTCAGGTAAACTGAAACTCCAGAGAGAGATCATCTAGTCCATAGTTGAGCTGTTGTTGTCCTGTTGCTAGGGTTACCTTCTGTGTGCCTTCTGCCAGCAGTGAGCAGCTGCTATCCTGTGCTTAGCGTGGAACCCGAGGTGATCCAGGATTTTCTTTTTCTCAGTATTCTTGCTCCACCCACAGCTTTCAGCAGTCACTGCATGTCTGTGCCATGGAGGGGGTTCTCTCTAAATCCTTGCCCCTAACTTGGCAGGAGACTGCTGTTGTCTTGTTATTCTGTGTTATGTGTCTTAGTTTTCTTGCTACAGCCTCAGTGTTAGACAGGCCCTATGTACCTATGCCTTGGGGATGAGGCTTTCTAAGCCCACAGTCCAACCTCTCGGTAGTGAAACAGCCTTGCATTTCTGGGGGAAAACTGCAAAAACCCTCTAATACCACAGCAGCCATGTAGCTACTGCTGGAGTTTCTTGTGCATCCCCAAGGTAGACAGTGTTTGCTTTTGCCATACCACTCGCAAGCAGGGAATCTATTCCTAGAATCTGAACATAGAAAGGTTTCCTTCCCTTGGCCAGTGGCTTAAAGTTTTCCTTTAAATTAGAAAAGGGTTGGTAAAATGGGGATGGTTTTATAACTGTGTATCAGTAAATGGTGGCTCTCTCCAATCTCCTGTCTTGCTCTCAATCTTTTTTATGAGTAGTGGTGGAGGCTGTTGTAGGTTCAACTGCGTCTCCCCAAAAGATAGGTTCAAATCCTAACTCCTAATACCTGTGAAAGAGACCTTACTTGGAAATTGGCTTTTTGCAGATGAAACAAGTGGGGACAAATTCATAAAAAGGGTGGGCCCTAACCCACCAGGACTGTTGTTCTTACAAGAGAAACATGGCAGAACACGAAGCCCCAGACCTCACTCCCCAAGAGATGCTGACTTAACAACAATATATGAGGGCTGCAATTGTGGAATGGCAGGTTAAGCTTCTGCCTGTGACACAGGCATCCTCTATGGACACCTGTTTGCATCCCAGCTTCTCCATTTCCTATTCAGCTTCCTGTTAATGCACCTAGGAAAGCAGAAGATGGCCCAAGTACTTGGGCCCCAGCCCCACGTGGAGATTTGGAAGAAGCTCCGGGCTCCTGGCTTTGGTCTGGTCCAACCCTGGAAGTTGCAACCATTTGGGGAGTGAACCAGAGGATGGAAGACCTCTCTCTCTGTGCCTCTCCTCCTCTTTCTGTAACTCTGCCTTTCAAATAAATGTAAATTTTTTTATTTGAAAGGCAGAGTTACAGAGAAGCAGAGGCAGAGAGAGAGAGAGAGAGAGAGAATCTCTGTACAGATCAACTCTGTACAATTCAGAATAAATGCCCAACATGAAGAGTAGAACATACATTCAAAGTTGCAGTTTTTGGGAGGGTCTGCCCAAGGGACTGGCCTTGAACCTACCTGATTTACAGTGCTGATGGAATCAGAAATTTTGGATTTGTGGGGACTGCCAGGTACAAGGACAGCCTGACAGTTAACAAAGAACCTGTAATAGCACAGACAGAAGCTGCCCTATTCACATTGTTTTTCTTATGAAGGGAAGAAAAAAAGTAAAAAGTATGTTTAACAGCCAAGCTTTTAAAGGGGGCTGCCTAAGGAACAGGCTTCTGATTTGGAGTGCTGACAAAACCGTCCAACTTTGGATGGCCTAGAGAAAAAAGAATAAAACAGCTCAGCAGCTCACTGGAGCACCAAAGAACTTGTGGTACCGCATGTAGACACAAGAGGGAGCAAAAGATCACTACAAGTTCCTGAAAAGAAACAAACTTCTAATAAGGAAATTACACGTATGGCTCAGAGAAGACGCATGGTTGAGAGGTTCTAAGACGTTAGCTGGTCTGACTGGTGAAGGTATTACCTATATGAATCCAGCCCATAAGACTGGGAGAGATAGTTGTTTCAAATGCACAAATCCCAGCAAAAAAACAAGAAGGGATATAAAGAAACAGGGAATCATGGCCCAATCAAAGAAATGAAATAAACCTTAAAACAAAATTGACCTTAGGAAATTGAGATTTATGAATTGCCAAAAAAAAGTATTCAAAAAATGTCTTAAAGAAATTCAGTGCATTGTGAGAGTACTAAATGAATCCCATAAACGTTAGATGAACAAAATTAGAATATCAACAAAGAAATAAAATCCATGAAAAAGAATCAAATAAATTTTGAAGCTGAGGAATATGAAGGATCTTCAAAAAGTACATGAGAAATTCATATTATGGAAAATTTATGTGTAAATTTCAAAATTTTGGCACCAAACTAAATATTTTAATTCCATTTTCCATGGACTTTTGCGAAAAACTTTATATAGTAACTAGTCCAAAAAGTTTACTAGAAGGATTTGTTAATAGAATGATGGATCAACAGAAGAAAAAAATCAGCAAATTTCAAGACAGGTCATTTACAACTACCAAGTAAGAGGAACAAAATGAGAAAAGAAGATAAAAAGTGAAGAATACTTTCAAGGGGCTTATGGGCACCATCAAGTTGAACAATACACACATTTTTGAGAATCCCAGAAAGAGAACAGAGATAAAGGACACCTTTAAAGAAACAACGAGGCTGGCACCATGGCTCACTAGGCTTATCCTCTGCCTGCGGCACCGGCACCCCAGGTTCTAGTCCCGGTTGGGGCACCGGTTCTAGTCCAGGTTGCTCCTCTTCCAGTCCAGCTCTCTGCTGTGGCCTGGGAACGCAGTGGAGGATGGCCCAAGTGCTTAGGCCCTGCACCCGCATGGGAGACCAGGAGGAAGCACCTGGCTCTTGGCTTTGGATCAGTGCAGCGCGCTGGCCGTAGCAGCCATCTGGGAGGTGAACCAACGGAAGGAAGACCTTTCCTCTCTGTCTCTTTCTCTCATTGTCTAACTCTGCCTGTCAAAAAAAAAAAAAAAAAAAAGAAAGAAAGAAAGAAACAATGAAAACTTCCCAAATGTGAGGAATAAGATGAAATGTAAATTCAATAAGGTCAAGTACTCTAAGTAAAATGGACAAAGACAGGTCTACACTGTTACAATTGCAATCGAATTGTCAAAAGTAAAAACAACCAAAACAAAACAAAAAGAATCTTGAGAGCATCAAGAGAAAAGCAATTTGTCTTAAGAAAGTGAGCACCAATGAGATTATAAATGGATTTCTTAGTAGAAATAGTCAAGGCTATAGGGAATAAGATAATATATTCAAAATGATAAAAGTAAAAACTGCTGGGACCAGCACTATGGCACAGTGGGTTAAGCTGCTGTTTGCAGTGCCAGCATCTGAAATGAGTACCAGTTGTTGCCCCATCTGCTCCACTTCCGATCCGGCTCCCTGGGAAATCAGTGGAAGATGGACCAAGTCCTTGGACCTTTGCACTGCTGTGAGAGACCTGGATGAATCCCCGGCTCCTGGTTTCAGCCTGGCCAAGTCCCAGCTGTTGCAGTCATTTGGGGAATGAAACAGCAGATGGAAAATCTCTCTTTCTGTCTCTCCCTCTCTCTCTTTCTGTAACTCTTTCAAATAAAATGAATAAATCCTTAAAAAAAAAAAAGAGCGCATGAGAGAAAAAACTGCCAACCAAGAATATTATACCCAGCAAAATTGTCCTTCATATACAAATTATTTTTTAAAAGTTTTTAAAAATTAATTAATTTATTTGAAAGTCAGTGTTACACACACAGAGAGAGAGAAAGAGAGAGAGAGAGAGAGAGAGAGAGAGAGTGCAAATTACTTTTAATTCTGGTATGATATTTAAAAGAGAAAAGCATAAAAATAACTAACTATAAAACTATGTTGATGGATACAAAATATAAAAATACAATTTGCTTCTTTGATAACATGAAGTGGGGGTATATAAAGTAGAAGAGTTTTTGTATATGACTGAAGTTAAGTTGTTATCAGTTTAAAATAGCTTGTTATAACAGTAAAATGTTTTATGCTATCCCCATAATAAACACAAAGAAAAAACCTCGAGTAGATACATAAGACAATTAGAAAAGGATCAAAGTAGGTCTCTATAAAAATCAATGAAACAAGGGCTGGCACGGTGGTGCAGAGGGTAAAGCCACCTCCTGCAGTGCCAGTATCCCATTTGGGTGCCAGTTTGAGTCCTGGCAGCTTCACTTCTGATCCAACTCCCTACTAATGCGCCTGGGAAAGCAGCAAAAGTTGGCCCAAGTGCTTGGGGTCCTGTACCTATGTGGGAGACCAAGATGAAGCTCCTGGTTCCTGGCGTTGAACCAGCTCAGTGCTAGCTCTTGTGGCCACTTGGGGTATGAACAAGCAGATAGAAGATCTCTCTCTGTCTCTTCCCTACTCTACCTCTGTAAATCTGCCTTTAAAATAAATAAATATAAATCTTTTTTAAAAAGTCAATGAAGCAAAAAGGAAGGCAGTAAGATAAAGAGGGATGAAAGAACTACCAGATTTACAGAAAACAAATAACAAACTGGCACTAATAGGTCCTTTCCTATTAGTAATCACTTTAAATAAAAATAGATTAAACTCCCAAACAAGACAGAGTGGCTGTATGGACTTTGAAAAGATCAAACTGTATGCTATTTATGAGATTAACATTATAAGGATACATATAAGCTTAAAGTGAAACACAGAAAAAGATATTCCATGAAGATGGTATCCAAAAAAAAAAAAAATAAGCAATAGGGGCCATCCTAACATCAGACAAAATAGACTTTAAGTAAAAAAACGTTTTTTTTTTTTTTTTGACAGGAAGAGTGGACAGTGAGAGAGAGAGAGAGACAGAGAGAAAGGTTTTCCTTTGCCGTTGGTTCACCCTCCAATGGCCGCCGCGGCCCCTGCGCTGCGGCCTGCGCACTGCGCTGATCCGAAGGCAGGAGCCAGGTGCTTCTCCTGGTCTCCCATGGGGTGCAGGGCCCAAGCACTTGGGCCATCCTCCACTGCACTTCCGGGCCATAGCAGAGAGCTGGCCTGGAAGAGGGGCAACTGGGACAGAATCCGGCGCCCTGACCGGGACTAGAACCCAGTGTGCCGGTGCCACAAGGTGGAGGATTAGCCTATTGAGCCATGGTGCTAGCCCATAAAAAAACTTTTAAAAGAGATTTTAAAAAGTACATTATATAATGATAAAAGGGTCAATTTGTTAGAAAGATGTAACAGTTATACATGTATGTACACTTAACAAAGGACTCCAAAATATATAAAGCAAACACTGTAGGAATTGAAGGGAGAAATAGCTAGTAACATAATACTAGGAGACTATAATATTCCACTTTCAATAATGAATGGAGCTATCAAAAGATCAATATACACAGGAAGACTTATCACTGCAGAACAATTGGAACAGATACATATATCAGAATACACATTCTTCTCAAGCACAGAGGTAACATTCTCCAGTATAGAGCACATGTTAGGCCACAGAACAAATCTTAACAAAGCTAACAAGACTGGAGGCTGGCACTGTGGCATAGCAGACAAAGCTGCAACCTGCAGTGCTGGCATCCCATACAGGTGCCAGTTCGAGTCCCAGATGCTCCATTTCCGATCCAGCCCTTTGCTATGGCCTGGCAAAGCAGCAGAAGATGGCCCAAGTCCTTGGGTCCCTGCACTAGCATGGGAGACCGGGAAGAAGCTCTTGGCTCCTGGTTTCTGATTGGCCCAGTTCCAGCCATTGTGCCCATTTGGGGAGTGAACCAGCAATGAAAGACCTTTTCCTCTCTCTCTCTCTCTTTCTCTGTCTCTGTCTCTCCCTCTCTGTAACTCTGCCTTTCAAATAAATAAATCAATCTTAAACAAAAAGAAGACTGAAATCATATTGAGTATCTTTTCCAACCATAATGGAATAAAGCTAAAAATCAACAGCAAAAGTAACCACTAACATCGTACTCAATGGTGAAAACTTGAATCTCCCTCTGTCTTAATCTGGTTTCTGTTGTTGTAACAAAACACCTGCGACTAGGTATTTAGGTCACAGTTTTGGATGTTCTAGAGTGTGGTGCTGCATCTACTCAGCTCTGGTGGGGGCCTTCTGGCTACATCACAATATGGCAGATGGCATTATCATAAGGTCTTGCACAAGAGGGAGATACTATGTGGTAAGTCAGGAAGTGAGAGGAACTCGGGAGACAAGCTAATCTCTTAAAAATAACAACCCGTTCTTGCAAACTAACTTGTGTCCTGTGAGAACTATATTGATCTCTTTTGAGACCTAATTACTAATCTCTTCTGATGGCCTAATTATCTCCTTGTAGGCCTCACCTCTTAAGGTTCTACTACCTCTCAACATTGCTACACTAGGGATCAAGCTTCCAGCACAAGAACCTTTGGGGGACAACCTTAAGTCAAATCTAAACCATTGCACCATGCAAAAACAAATTACTGCATTTCAATTTGTTGAAAGCATGAATATTTCTTAGTTGCCTGCTGACATCATATCTGAAAATAGCAAATGCTCAATAATTATTATTTGAATGAGAATATCGCATACTGACATTTGGAGAAATCCCCACTTTAAATAGAATTTTCCCCATTATCTCAAAACTACTTTAAATTTTGAATGAAACCTTTATTTTATGTTTATCCATGTTAATACAATTTAAAATTATATGCAGCTAATTAAGAGAATAAAGGAATGCCATACATGATTAATTCATTCAACAAATATTTATTTAGTACCTTTTATGAACCATGCCCTGTTCTAGGGACTAGAGTTCTGGCAAAGAACAAAGCAAACAAACAAAACAAAACAAACTACCCTGCTCTCATGTAGCTTACATTCTAGTGCTAGAAATACATAAGATAAATGAGAAGAACACAAAGAATGTTACATAGTGAGAAGTGCTAGGGAGAAAAAAAGAAATTAAAAAGGGAATAAGAAGTGTAGGCTTATGGGGAGCAGAAGGGTGGGTCAGTGAAGACTTCGCTGAGGAAGTGACATCTGAGTCAGGGGCAGAGGGGGTGAAGGAAAGTGGCATGGAAAAGAACAACATTCTGGGCCGGTGCTGTGGAACAGCAGGTTAAATCTGCAGTCCCATATGGTTGCCAGTTTGAGGTCCAGCTGCTCCACTTCTCATCCAGCTCCCTGATAATGCACCTGGGAAAGCAGTGGAAGATGGCCCAAGTCCTTGGGCCTCTACACCCATGTGGGAGACCCGGAAGAAACTCATGGCTCCTGGCTTCAGATGGGCCCAGCTCTGGCCATTGTGTCCATTTGGGGAGTGAACCAGTGGATGGAAGAGTCTCTCTCTCTCTCTCTTTGTGTAATTCTGCCTTTCAAATAAATAAATAAATCTTGAAAAAAAAAAAAAAACAACATTCTATGCATAGGAAATAATACCAACACAGTCTCTAGAAACAGAAAAAAGGCCACTGTGGATAGCACAAATGAAGAGAAGTGGCGGATAAAGTAAAAAAGATAAAGTGTTTTTACTAGTAAGAAGAGAAGCTATTGGAGAGTTTTGAGTAGTGATTTGATATGATTTCTGTTTTAATACTATCACTTTGGCTGCCACAGAGTAAAATGGACAAAGGTGGAATCAGGAACATAAGTTAAGAGACAATTTCAAGGAGTAACAGTAGAGGTGGTTAGATTCTGGTTATATATTTAGGTAGAATCAGCAGAACTTTCTAAAGAATCAGATTGTAGAGAAAGGAAACAAAGATAATTCCAAGGCTGAGAAAAGGATGGAATTTTTTGTTCCTGAGATGGAAAAACTAAAGAGAAGTTTGATTGGAGGAAAGATTAGGAGCTCAGTTCTGAACATGTTAAACAGTTTGAGATGGGGCAGGTGTTTGGTCTGGCAGTTATGTCACTGATTAGGATGGATGCCATGCCCCACATGAGTGCCTGCATTCAATTCCTGGTGCTGGGTCCTGATTCCATCTTCCTGCCAATGCAGACCCTAGGAAGCAGAAATGATGGCTCAAGTAATTGGGTTCCTGCCACCCACATGGAAGAAGTACATTGAGTTCCCAGCTTCCAACTTCAGTATGATCCAGTCCCAGCAAAGTCACAGCTTTATAAGCATTTTGAGGAGTGTGCCACTGGAAGGGAGCTCTGTCATCCTCTCTATGTCTCTCTACCTCTCAAATTTTAAAAATTATTTTAACTTTGAAGAGTACATTAGACATACCAATGGAGATGGTAAGCTGGCAGTCATATATACCAACCTGGAGTTCAGAAGACAGGTATAAGCTAGAGACAAAAATGGAGGAGTCAACATCTTAAAGATGGTATCAAGCTATGAGACGTCAAGAGAAAGGAGTGTAAATTAAAATGAAGTAAGGTCCAGTGATTTCACTCTCAGGCATGTTGGTGATCCCCTCAGGAAATGAGGGGAAACCAACAAAGATAACCAGCATAAATATTCAGAGAAGTAGGAGAAAAGTTCAGAGTGTAATGAACTGGATGCCAAGTAAAGAAGGTGCTTCCAGGAAAAAACAGTGATTAAATGTCAATGTTATATAAATTATTTAATGATCTCATATTCATTTTAGTACAAATGCATCAACTTTGGAATAATTTTAGTATTTTAGCTTCTGTATTAATTACAGATTGATATTGAACAAAATTTGACTTATTTACCCTGTTTTAGAGCTTGTAAAATACTGTTGAAGATTCATAGAAAAATGAAATTAAAACATAATGCACATTTTCCACAAACTTCTTGAAGACTCCTCTATTTATACGTGTGCATGTGTGTGCACACACACACACCATGAACTTCAGAAAGTTCATGAAAAATGAAATTAAAATATAAGATTATTTTGGTGCAAATATTTTGAAATTCACGAAGCTTCTTCATAATACACATTTACCACAAACTTCTTGATGTACCCTCTATGTGTCTAGTTTTTATTTTAAAATATTGAAGAATGTCTCCTGAAAGACTCTTCCAAGATATAGATAGATAGATAATAGATATAAGCAAAAGAGTTGTGGCTACACATAAGTTTGGAAAATGTTAACAAGCATTATAAATTTCCCAAAAAGAATGCAATATTTTCCAAAGGTACAGCATTACAGAACCATTTTGCTTGATAGAATTTCTTGGTTGTTAGTACTAGTGGTTGAACTCTGTAATTAACACACAATTATTCTTAGGCGTTTAAATTTAACTGAAAAGTGATCCCTGTTAAATATAAGAGTGGGAATAAGAGAGGGAGGAGATGTACAATTTGGGACATGCTCAATCGGAACTGCCCCAAATGATGGAGTTAGAATTGTGCCAGGGGATTCCAATACAATCCCATCAAGGTGGCATGTACCAAGGCCATCTCACTAGTCCAAGTGATCAATTTCAGCTCACAATTGATCACACTGATAGGTCTAAGAGTCAAAGGGATCATACAAACAAGACTAGTGTCTGCTAATACTAACTGATAGAATCAAAAAGGCAGAGAATGATTCAACATGGGAAGTGGGATACACAGCAGACTCATAGAATGGCAGATGTCCTAAATAGCACTCTGGCCTCAGAATCAGCCCTTAAGGCATTCGGATCTGGCTCAAGAGCCCATGAGAATATTTTAGGCATGGAAAGCTAAGACACTCTGAAAAACAAAAAAAAAAAAGAAGACCTAAATGAAAGATCTCTGCGAGTGAGATCCCAGTGGAAAGAACGGGGCCATCAAAGAAGGAGGTACCTTTCTCTGAAGGGAGGAGAGAACTTCCACTTTGTCTATGACCCTGTCAGAATAAGATCGAAGTCGGCGAACCCTAAAGACTTCCATAGCCTCGGCAACTCATGACTAGAGCCTAGGGAGATTACTGACGCCATAAACAAGAGTGTCAAATTGTTAAAGCAACTTCAGGAGTCACTGTGTACTTACGTCTCATGAGGGATCTGTCCTTAATGTGTTATCCAATGTGAAACAATGCTATTACTAGTACTGAAACAGTATTTTTACACTTTGTGTTTCTGTGTGGGTGCAAACTGATGAAATCTTTACATAGTATATACTGAATCAATCTTCTGTATATAAAGATAATTGCAAATGATTAAAAAATCTTGGTGTTAAATTGGAAATTGCATAGAAAATTAATCAATTTAAAAATATATATATCATGTAGGATCTCTGTCCTTAACGTGCTATACATTGTGAATTAATACTATAACTAGTACTCCAACAGTATTTTTCACTTTGTGTTGCTATGTGAGGGCAAATTGTTGAAATCTTTACTTAATATATACTAAACTGACTTTCTGTATATAAAGAGAATTGAAAATGAATCTTGATGTGAATGGAAGGGGAGAAGGAGTTGGAAAGGGGAGGGTTGTGGGTGGGAGGGAAGTTATGGGGGGGAAGCCATTGTAATCTATAAGCTGTATTTTGGAAATTTATATTCTTTAAATAAAAGCGTTATTTAAAAAAAAAAAAAGAATTTCTTGGTTGTGTCAGACGTGTGGGCAATACTGAGTTAAAAGCCTGGACACTGTGTGGCAAAATCTGTATAAGCAAACATGATGGGAGATATTTTCTTTCTGCCACTTCAACACTTTTACTGAAAAGATCTTTCTGCTACTAACCCACTTAGCTAGAGGATATGATGACCTTTGCATTATTTTTACACTGATGGTACTGTCTGCTCTCAAGTTTTCTCCAGTTACTTATTAAATGCCAAAATGAAGAGTTGCTTGATTTCTTTAAAAATGAACATAAATTTCCTCAAAGGAATAAATATATATTGCAAGTTCAATAACAGTTTAAATTAGTTGGAATAATGTATATTTGAGATTAACAATAACACAATATGATCAAAGAGCAACAATGTTATACATAGTGTCTTTGTTAAAACTGTTTTCCCTTTGTGTGAATGATCCAATCCAATGGTTCCATGTTTTTACTGTGTCTCCCCAAATTCTTTCCTAAATATATGGAACATAAAATATTTTTTTTAAAAGTGCACCAAAACCAAACTGTTGGTTTAGTTCTATTTCGACCCTGAAAAATGATACAGAAGGTCTTATTTCAAAAAGTTTTTGGGGGGAGGGTGTTGCAGCACAGTGGGTTAATCAGGAAGCCTGAATCCCATATTAGTGTCCCTGGGTTCAAGTCTTGCCTCTGCTTCCAATTCAACTTCTAGCTAATGCATATCCTGGGAGCAAGCAGATGATGGCTCAAGTACTTGGGTCTCTGCCACTCACGTTGGAGACATAGATGGAGTTCTGGGCTCCTGGCTTGGGCCTGGCCCAGTCCAGGCTATTCTGGGCATTTGGGGAATGAACTAGCAGATGGAAGATCTACCTCTCTGTCTCATTCTTGCTTGTGTGTGTGTGTGTGTGTGTGTGTGTGTGTGTGTATTGCTCTGCTTTTCAAAAGAGACAAACTAAAAACAAAGAGTATTAATTATATATAAGTAAAAGACAAAAAAGGTAAAAAAGAGGCCGGCACCGTGGCTCAATAGGCTAATCCTCCGCCTGTGGCGCTGGCACACCGGGTTCTAGTCCAGGTCAGGGTGCCGGATTCTGTCCCAGTTGCCCCTCTTCCAGGCCAGCTCTCTGCTGTGGCCTGGGAGTGCAGTAGAGGATGGCCCAAGTGCTTGGGCCCTGCACCCCACGGGAGACCAGGAGAAGCACCTGGCTCCTGGCTTCGGATCAGCACAGCACGCCGGCCGCAGCAGCCATTGGAGGGTGAACCAATGGCAAAGGAAGACCTTTCTCTCTGTCTCTCTCTCTCACTGTCTACTCTACCTGTCAAAAAAAAAAAAAAAAAGGTAAAAAAGAAGAAAAGATCAAATTAAGAGCTACCACATTTTGCCAGTGGAACACCATTTAGCTAAATATACTCATTTTTTGCCTCAAAATATCAGCTTTGTTGGTTCCTTGATACACTGTTGTTGAGAAGGTAAACTAATATAACCATTATGGAAGACAGTATGCAGATTCCTCAGAAACATGAAAATAAATCTGCCATATGACCCAGCCATCCTACTCCTGGAAATTTACCCAAACAAAATGAAAGAGTTATTTGTACCTCCATGTTTCTTGCAGCTCAATTCAAAATAGCTAAGATATGGAATCAACCCAGATATCCATCAACTGATGACTGGATAAAGAAAATGTAGTATATATGCGGAATATTACTCAGCCATAAAAAGGAATGAAGTCCTTTTTCCAAGAAAAAAACTGGAAACCATTATGCTTAGTGAAATAAGCCAGTCCCAAAAAGACAAATATCATATGATCTCTCTGATATGTAGTAGTTAATATAGAATACAAAAAAGCATATAGGAACCAAACAGACATCTTAAGATGTGACTATTGTTTTTGGCTTGTTCATACTCCTGTGGAACTGTGGTCTATTTTTTTTTACAAAAATTAAAGAATGAAAGAGGGAGATTGAGGGAGGGAAGTAGGGAGAGGATTGAGGGAGAGGGTATGGTTATCTTCTTAGAAATATCATAAGTTCTCCCTGATCCGTGGTAATTGATAGAGTATCTAAAAGGTAATCTACAGAAGTGAAATTGACACTTTGAGACAGATGATTTTGAACATCCCTTGCCTGGACTGTTGAGAAACAACTGTTTTTCACTCTATTTGTTGAACAATTTACTTAGTATATTGTTAATCTTACATGTATAAAGTTAATTGAAAATAGATCTTAATGAAAAGTAAGAGTGGGAATAGGAAATGGAAGAGGAAGAAGAGTGTAAGTGCAGGTGGGAGGGTGGGCAGGGCAGAAGAACCACTGTGTTCCTAAATTTGTATTTATAAAATGCACGATGTTTGTATATCTTAAATAAGAGGTTTCTGGGTTAAAAATAAAAAATGTAAAAAAAAAAAGAATTGTACCTATTAAATCTGTTTTTATATTAGTAAAGCTTTGTTGAATGAAAGTACTGCAGAGTTTAATGAAAGCCTGCAGTCCACCTCACATCCCCTGCTTTATTTCTGGCCTGCAGGTATTGCCACAATTTTCAGGCTCAATTTTAAATGACTAACAAAGAGAAAATGGAATTATGAGAGTACACACACATGTCCTGTATAATCGGCACACACACAGGTAGCTCTGGTCTTGGATACTAAATTGGTGAAAGAGTCCTTCAAGTGTAGCACATCTTTTAATGTTCCATCCTCCTCTCTAGTTCGGTGGTGGACTACAAAAGAACACATTTGCCTACAAAGGCAGGCAGGCATAACTACTGGGCTCTCATGCTACCTCATGATTAGAACAGGAGAGATGAGGGTAATTTGATGTGCTGGTATCTTTGATAGCTCACTTTCAAAAATATCCAGTTACTAAGTTCAAATCAACCTTGAAAATGTCCTAGACAAATGAGCAGAAACTGGCAGCTGTGACTTCCATTTCTTAGATGTAGCAAAGCCTCTCTAATGGGCAGACTACATACACTTTACACCAACAGGGAGTTTATTAATATGGAAAACAAGTCTTTTTCTAGAAGAGTCATTTTACAATTTCTTGTTGAATAGGTTTCCTAGGTTCCTAAGACTCAAATATCTGTGATCTGTGCTGCAGGACAGAGTTCATGATTCTAGTCCACTCATCACTTCTGAGCAAGCCAGTAGTTTTAAATAAGTTTAAAAGTTTTAAATGAATTAAATATTTAACCTCCCTTTAGTCACTATGCAGGACGTTTTGTACGGTAACTTAACCCACTTTAATATTATTATTATATTCTTTATACTTTTTATGTCTTCATTCCACTGTACCATAAGCATTTTTATAAACCATTTCAAAAATTTTTAGGACAAGGCAGGATATGAATAAATTAACTCAACCTTAAAAAACCATTTTGAGGGTGCTGGCATTGTAAGTTCATCTCATTCAGGGCACTGGTTTGAGTCCTGGCTGCTCTGATTCTAATCTAGTTCCCTGTTAATGCACCTGGGAAAATAGAAGATGGCCAAGGTAGGAGACACTGTCAACCACGTGGGAGACTGGGATGGAACTCTGGGCTCCTGGCTTTGGCCTGGCAGCTTAGCCACCAGTTGTGGTAGCCATTTGGGGGAGTGAACCAGAGGATAGAAAAAAAGCACTGCAGAGCTTAATGAAAGCCTGCAGTCCACCTCACACCCCCGCTTTATTTCTGGCCTGCAGGTATTGCCACACAATTCTCAGGCTCAATTTTTTTTAAAATTTTTTTTATTTTTTTTTTTTTAATTTTTGACAGGCAGAGTGGACAGTGAGAGAGAGACAGAGAGAAAGGTCTTCCTTTGCCGTTGGTTCACCCTCCAAGTGGCTGCTACGGCCAGTGTGTTGCAGCTGGCGTGCTGCGATGATCCGAAGCCAGGAGCCAGGTGTTTCTCCTGGTCTCCCATGGGGTGCAGGGCCCAAGCACTTGGGCCATCCTCCACTGCACTCCCTGGCCACAGCAGAGAGCTGGCCTGGAAGAGGGGCAACCGGGACAGTGTGCCGGTGCCTCAAGGCGGAGGATTAGCCTGTTGAGCCGGTCTCAGGCTCAATTTTAAATGACTAAAAAAGAGAAAATGGAATTAGGAAAGCAGATACATACTAAATTGGTGAAAGATTCTCCTTCTCTTTCCCTCCCCCACTATCATGCTGTCTTTCAAATAAGTAACTAAATCTTTGGGGAAAAAACCCTCATTTTGAAATATTAAGCCCACATAATTTGGGTTACAGGTCGCACTGTCCCAAATATGCATCTTTGTGAGTACAGGTTAATTCATTCATGTAGTAAATATGTTCTAACAGTCTACCATGTGGCATCTGTTCTTGGTACTGTGGAAACACTGGTGAAGAGCACGTCAGTCACAGACAAGTACCACTGACAAGTAAAGTGGAGAAGGGAAATGGGGATGTCACGTAGTGTGGTGACAACTTTTTTTATTTGTTTGAAAAGCAGAGTTAACAGAGTGACAAGGAAAGAAGGAGGGAGAAAGAGAGAGAGAGAGAAAGAGAGAGAGAGAGGGAGAGAGAGAGAGAATGAATGGATATGAATCTTCTATCCACTAGCTTACTCTACACATGCCTGCAACAGCTGGGGCTGGGCCATGCTGAAGCCAGGAACTCATAATTTCATCTGGATCTCCCACGTGGATAGCAGGGACCCAAGTACTTGGGCCATCATCTGTTGCCTCCCAGGCACATTAGCAGGAAACTGGATCAGAAGTGGAAATGGGACTTAATCCCAGGCATTCCAATATCAGAGGTGGGTATCTCAAGCAGCGGTTTTGCTGGTTTAGGCCACAACACTCACCCTGAGGTTAGTTTTAAATGAGAGGGCCTCACTGACAAGGTGACATATCCTGAAGGACCTGAAGAAGATGAGAGAGTAAACCATATAAATACGTGAGACACAAACACTCCAGACACAGAGAACATCAAGTGCAAAGGTGCTGAGGCAGAAAGCTTGGCATTGCAGATGAGCAGCGAGGAGCCTCCATGGCCGAGGCAGTCTTTCAGTGGATGAGAAAGAGGCAGGAGGAGGGCAGAGGCAGACCAGAGCACACCAGGACTTGGGAGTTCTCCTGGAGTAGATGCTGAGACTGGAGGGTTCCTGGACAGACGAAGAGGAACAACCCCGAATTTTCAGTACTGAAATATCTAATGAAGACTGGAGGCTGAGGGAAGAATCCATTGATAAATATTGAGTAAATCTATACTATTTGCTGGTGCCACAGCTCACTAGGCTAATCCTCCGCCTTGTGGCGCCGGCACACCGGGTTCTAGCCTCGGTCGGGGCGCCGGATTCTGTCCCGGTTGCCCCTCTTCCAGGCCAGCTCTCTGCTGTGGCACAGGAGTGCAGTGGAGGATGGCCCAAGTGCTTGGGCCCTGCACCCACATGGGAGACCAGGAGAAGCACCTGGCTCCTGCCTTTGGATCAGCACGGTGCGCTGGCCGCGGCCGCGGCAGCCATTGGAGGGTGAACCAACAGCAAAGGAAGACCTTTCTCTCTGTCTCTCTCTCTCTCACCTCTCACTGTCCACTCTGCCTGTCAAAAAGAAAAAAAATCTATACTATTCGTTGGACATTTTCCTTCAGCTCTGGTTATAAAGTGGTAAATAAAACACAGACTAGCCTTTGTCCTCATGAAAGTTTAGCCTTGCAGGCAAGATTATTAAATATGATTAAGCAAGTAAGTACAACTATGTTGGGTTTCTGAAGAACTGGGTGATTTGTGAGAGTGATAGGGTAATCTAGTCTGAGGTATGAAAGAAGGCTCCTTTGAAGAAATAACGTTTAAAGTGAGAATGTAGTTCCTGTAAGTAGGAATGACTGAAGAGGGAGAAGAGGCAGGACAGTGTTCCAAAGCACAAACTATCTGCAAGAGCCCTGAAGAGACAGATTGAGAGAAAAAAAGGTACCTTCAGGGAACTGGAAGACCACTGTGGCTGGTGCTGGGTAGGCAAACAAGAATTACTGAAGATTGGTGTCGAATTCTATGGAGAATCAGATATCAACAGTTTAGATCATGGCAACAAAAAATGATTGGAGTTGTACTTTGTAAAGATCATTCTAAAAGCAATGGTATTAGAAGAAGGAGGAGTGAAAATAGACCAGTCAAAAATTCCTGCAGAAGTGCATGCAAAAATGATAATAAATGCAAGTGGTTGGTGCACATGAGAACAGAAAGAGATAAACAGTTTGAAAAATATTTAGGAAGGAGAAAAAATTAGATCGGATGGATTAGACTCATGAGGGCTGAGGAGGAAGGTCAAGAATGGCTGAAGTTGCCTGATTATTTTGCTTGAACATTTTCAAAAGTAGATCCTACTTTCTGCACGGAGAGGTAGTAACGTCAGTGTAACTGGGGGGAGGGCAACAAAAAGTCGGTCCTGCGTGGTAATAAGCCATTATGCCACAGCTGCCAACTGTCACACAGCGTCTCAATTTGCACAGTCTGCAACTGGCACAGTCTCCATCAATACCAGAAGATTGGCCACAATTATTCAAGAACAATGAAGCAGCTGGAGTTTAAATTTTAAACTTTTTGAAACATTTATATTGCTAAGACTGTGTACGTTTATATAACTTGTAAGCAGAGATACTGAATACCTCGCACAAACTTCTATCAAAGTTTAAATAGTCCGAGAACACCAAATATAGCATTTCAGTATGTTAAAGCACTAAAGAATTACTTCTTCATCAGTGCAGTGGAAGGCGTACCCTTGGAGGATGAAGTCATTCCCTGTGGATCATGGATACTAGAGAAGTCACCTATCCCTAACCAATGCCATCCCTGAAAAACTGAGTGTTTGTTCTTAGGGAAAATAGCAGAACAAGTTAATGTCAGTGACTTGTTTGTTTTAGGTCACTAAAGATAAACTTACTCAGAGAAAGAGGAAAATGATATTTTTTTCTTGTCCAGACCATCAAATTCCCAGTAATCCTAATTATATTCAATAGCTTCTCTCTGCTTAGTCTTCAAACAGTGCTAAGTAAGTAGGAGTTTTCTCTTGGCTATTAGGCTAAAAAGCTAAAAGTAAAAAATTTCAAGAAGCAAAGATTTTAACATAATCTTTGTATTAGCAGAAGTTGAATGCTGTATCAGTTTTGGTATCAGAGTAGATAGTATTAGAATATTAAATGTCCATAAGGCCTATAGGCTCTCTCTGTGGTATGAAATAAAAAGTATTTCATTTAAACCAAAGGTCAAATACTAGCTGTTAATTTCCTTTGTCGGGGCCAACACTGTGACGCAGAGGGTTAAAGCCCTGGCCTGAAGTGCCAGCATCCCATATAGGCGCTGGTTCCAGTCCCAGCTGCTCCTCTTCTGATCCAGTTCTGCTATGGCCTGAATAGCAGTGGAAGATGGCCCAAGTCCTTAGGCCCCTGCACCCGCATGGGAGACCTGGAGGAGGCTCCTGGCTTTGGATTGGTGCAGCTCTGGCCGTTGTAGCCATCTGTGGAGTGAACCAGTGGATGGAAGACCTCTCTCTCTGTCTCTGCCACTTTGTAACTCCATCTTTCAAATAAATAAAATAAATATTTAAAAAAATTTTCCTTTGTCAAAAATAGCATTTTCAAGTGAAAAGAAATACAGTCTTGTAAGAACCCAAACACATGGAAAGGCGTTTGTTTTAAAATGATACTTCGAGAAGTGCAACTGTAATTCATAGGGAAAAAAATGCATTTTATTTTAATGATCAAGTACACACACATATTCACATGTATAACTAAAACAATATTTACTTTTACCAAGTGGGACACATTGCAAAATGTTCAGCTCTTGTTCTTGCATTTTAAAATTAAGTAAACAAATTTTGTAGATCATGAATATGTCATAAGCTATAAGTGCTGCAGAAAATTGTAAGTACTAATTACAGTCTCCCTCCTTCTTAGAATTAGCCCACCACAGCATTCCTTAGCGAGGAGAGGAAAATCTCACATAGCCTTGCTACCGTGTATCAGCCTGGTTGGTTTATCACCTACCCTTCCCGCCCAAGAGTTGAGGGAATGACTTGCAAGTGTGTAACAGGGCCCTATGTCTGTTACACATTTGATATAAAATTTGATCCCCATAACAACCCTGTGAGGTAAGCAGACTCACTCTACAGATAATGAAGCTGAGGTTCAGAGAGGTTCAGTAACTTCCGCAGTTACTGTATATGTTGTAGGAGGCAGTAAAGCAAGACTCACCAACCTTGAGGCTGAGAGCCCTCGTCTCTAAGCAATACAGTTTCTAACCTTACGTATTTTTATCACTTCATTCTTTTTTTAAATTATTGATTCAATATTATAGAGGATACAACAAAGATTTAATTTGAATTTGAAAAAGATTTAATTTGAAATTTATGCCAAGCTTATGCTTCTCCAATCATGGACATTTATGGCCACAGAAAATATTTTTAGAAATCAAAGTTCTTTTGACTCTAGTCTAATGGAACATCAGTAATAGGAAAGAACTTCAAGGTCAAGAAAACTGAAGAGAAGTCAGAGGAAGGGATATAAAATGGAAGTTATTAATGGTTTTCAGTCCCTTGAAGCTTTGACTTTTTTGAGAGGGTTCAATGGAGAGGTTTAATGCAGATGAGACTTGAAGCTTTTGAAGAGGATCTAAGTCTTGATGAGGTTATTCAAACTCAAATCTTGAATGCGCAATGATGATAGGCCATGGTCTTCAAAAACTTGGTACTCCATGCTTGAAAACAAAACAAACACACAAAAATTCTACTAGCAAGTCTAACAATTTTTAAAAGGGAAATTAAAAAGCGATAACTCTTTATTCAATAATTAATCTGATCATTAGATATGGTATTGAAAGAACAAAAAGAAAATCAGAGATAGAAAAAAACCTTCAGAATATGTTCACCAGCTTATGTGATTAACATTCTTAACTACCAATTGCAACAGAATTTAAAGTTTTTATAGAACCATTTTGGGGTTCTATTATTATTTAATGATAATTTGTTGAATATATCTCATCAATACCCATGGTAGCAGAGCTGTTGATTTCTGAAAGCCTGACCAAAATGCTTACTGGAAAAGATGGTATAAAATTAAGTTGATTTTGTGGAGTAGAGAAAGAAAGTGAAGTAGAAATAGTATAGTTTGAAAATACTTAAATGAGGAAAAAAAGTAAAAAGGCCTTCAAATGAAAAAATTCAGACCACTTTTCAGGTTCACGTGAAAAACATATAGCAAAAATACTATAAACATGTGTTGAAAGGAAGGTTCAGACCTTGTCTAAATAAGATCAGAGCTGGTGAACTCAAGAGGCTTCCATAGCCTTGGCAACTCATGACAAGAACCTTGGGTGATTACTGACACCATAAACAAGAGTGTCAATTGTTAAGTCAACAACAGGAGTCACTGTGCACTTACTCCCCATGTAGGATCTCTGTCCTTAATGTGTTGTTCAGTGTGAAGTAATGCCATAACTAGTACTGAAACAGTATTTTACACTTTGTGTTTCTGTGTGGGTGCAAACTGATGAAATCTTTACTTAGTATATACTAATTGATCTTCTGTGCAGGGGCCCAAGCACTTGGGCCATCCTCTACTGCACTCCCAGGCCACAGCAGAGAGCTGGACTGGAAGAGGAGCAGCCGGGATTAGAACCGGTGCCCATATGCGATGATGGCACCGCAGGCGGAGGATTAACCAAGTGAGCCACGGCGCCGGCTCTTTTTTATTATTTATTTGAAAGGCAGAATTACAAAAGAGGCAGAGGCAGAGAGAGAGAGAGAGAGAGAGAGAGAGAGAGAAGTCTTCCATTCGCTGGTTCACTCCCCAGATGGCTGCAATGGCCAGAGCTGTGCCAATCCAAAGCCAGGAGCCAGGAGCTTCTCTTCCAGGTCTCCCGCGTGGGTGCAGGGGCCCAAGGGCTCAGGCCAACCTCTACTGCTTTCCCAAGACAAAGCAGAGTTAGACAGGAAGTGGAGCAGCCGCTCGCACCAGCTCCCATATGGGATGCCGGCACTGCAGGCGTCGGCTTTACCCGCTCCGTCATTGTGCCAGCCCCCAACCTTTTCTTTTTTGGAGATGATTTTTAATCTCATTGACTTAATTTTGTGCTCATTCTAATTGTTGTATGTTACTCTATATGCTTATAAATCTTTGTTTTCCCCAAGAAAACATCAAGCTTCAAAAAAATTAATAATAATAATGATAAAATAATAATAGCAGCTAATATTTGCCAGGCTGTGTTTTTTAAGCACTTTATAGAGATGAAATTTCTTTTAAAGATTTATTTATTTATTTGAAAGTCAGAGTTACAGAGAGGAAGAGGCAGAGAAAGAAAGATCTTCCATCCACTGGTTCACTCCCCAGATGGCCGCAACTGCCAGAGTTGGACCACACTGAAGCCAGGAGCCAAGAGGTTTCCTACACCGGTATAGGGCCCTAAACACTTGGGTGCAGAGATGAATTCATTTAATCCTCACAGCTACATACTACTATTATCCCCAATTTACCAAAGAAGAAACTGAGGCACAGAGAAATTAGAAACTTGAGTATTTTCCTTGCTAGTAAATAGCTCAGCCAGGACTCAAATTCAGGCATTCTGGCTCCAGAACACAAGGCTACCTCCATTACTCTACACAATTAGTTTCAAAACAACAAGTACCAGGATTAGGGCTTTATTTTAATCAGTACTGTGTCATGCTACAATCTTTCATTGAATATTCTGATTAGAAAGGATGGTGGATAATTTAAATTCCACAAGATTAGCAACGCAGAATCAGTACCAGTGGTCAGTGTTCAGAAGTGAGGAATATCAAAGCAGTGAAAAAATAAAGCACCCCCAGTTTCTGTCCCGGTTGCCCCTCTTCCAGGCCAGCTCTCTGCTATGGCCCGGGAGTGCAGTGGAGGATGGCCCTAGTGCTTGGGCCCTGCACCCCATGGGAGACAAGGAGAAGCACCTGGCTCCTGCCTTCGGATCAGCGCGATGCACCGGCCGCAGTGCGCTGGCCGCAGCGGCCATTGGAGAGTGAACCAACGGCAAAGGAAGACCTTTCTCTCACTGTCCACTCTGCCTGTCAAAAAATAAAAATAAATAAATAAAGCACCCCAAATTTTAAAAATATTAACAGTGATATAGGTAACTTCAGTCCTTTTTCGGGCTTACGTATATTTTATATATACTAATTTTTGTAAAGTAGACATGGATTACTGGTGTAATTTTTTAAAAGTATTTTAAGCATGCCATTACTATCATGAGCACTAATATAGACTAAACTTAGACTAAAATTATTATGTAAGATTGTTCTTGCTCTACACAAAGAGAAAAAAATTAAGGTAGAGTCAACTTTATAGTAATAATGAAATGCCAACAATAGTTATTATTTACTAGCATCTAATATAGGTCAATCTTTGCATATATCTCTAACCTTCAATAAATTCATCTTTTACAGGTGAAGACACTGAGACTAGGAATGCATAATCAAACTTAACGGAATAGCTAGTAATAGAATCTGGCGCTCAAATTAAAATCTGTCTTACTGTTCTCGAGTCTGTGTTCTTTCCACCATACAATGCAGCCTCTCCAAATGCCAAAATATCCTTCTTCTGTTATTAAACACACTGGAAAGGTCTTTGAAAATTTCAGGTATTCTTCCTTATCTTCAACAGAAAATACTAAATGTAAATGATTTCTGTTCAGTCAGGATTATTACTTTGAACACCCATAAACACAGAGCTTTTCTCATCTAATCAAAAGGGACTGTGTATCTACAATTTCATTTTTTAATTTATTTTTATTTTATTATTTTTTTTGACAGGTAGAGTTATAGACAGAGAGGTCTTCCTTCCATTGGTTCACCCCCCAAATGGCCGCTATGGCCAGAACTGCGCCAATCCGAAGCCAGGAGCCAGGTGATACCTCCTGGTCTCCCATGCAGGTGCAGGGGCCCAAGCATCCTACACTGCCTTCCCGGGCCACAGCAGAGAGCTGGACTGGAAGAGGAGCAGCTGGGACTAGAACCAGTGCCCATAAGGGATGCTGGTGCCGCAGGCGGAGGATTAACCAAGTGAGCCACGGTGCCGGCCCCACAATTTTAAATTAATTTGTTTGCTTTATGTTTTTTCTTTTCCTTCCTTGTGGATGTGACTGCCTCTAATAGGAGTGCTTGACCTGTTCACACTCTGTTAATTCTAATATCTTGTGGAGTTAGACACCAGTTATTTCAGCTATTAGAACTATGTTTCAGGGGCCTGTGTCATGGTACAGAAGACTGAGCCACTGCCTGCAATGCTGATATCCATATGACCACTTGTTGGAGACCCAGCTGCTCCTGTTGTAACCCAGCTCTCTGCTAATGTGCCTGGAAAAGCAGAGGACAATGGCCCAAGTTCATGGGCTCCTGCCACCCAAGTGGGAGACCCAGATGGTGTTCCAGGCTCATGTCTTGGGCTTATCCTAGTCCCAGCCACTGTGGCCATTTGAGAAGTGAACCAGTGGATGGAAGCTCGCTCGCTCGCTCGCTCTCTCTCTCTCTCTAACTCTACATTTCTTTCTTTTCTTCTTTCTTCCTTTCTTTTTTTCTTCTCTCTCTCTCTCTCTTTCCCCTCTTTCTTTTAAAGATTTATTTATTTATTTGAAAGGCAGACGGAGACAGAGACAGAGAGAGATCAGTCTTCCATCCATTGGTTCATTCCCCAGATGGCCACAATGGACAGAGCTGGGCCGATCTGAAGCCAGGAGGCCAGCAGTTTCTTCTGGGTCTTCCACGTGGATGCTGGGGTCCAAGCACTTGGGCTATCTTTCACTGCTTTCCCAGGTCATAGCAGAGAACTGGATTGGAAGTAGAGCAGCCAGGTCTTGAACTGGCGTCCATATGGAATGCCAACACAGCAGGCAGCAGCTTTATCCACTATGCCACAGCACCAGCCCCTAACTCTGCCTTTCAAATAGACAAATGAATAAATCTTTTTTTTAAAAGAACTATGTCTAAAATAAAGTAAATAAACTGAGAAAGGACCCAAGAAATGCAAATGGAATTTATGTCTCATAATTTAGGTGCTCAGGTAATTTTTAAACTTATATCCTTGTTATGGGTAAGTTGAGGTTGGTGGATAAGTTACTGTGGGTAACTTAGATATACAAATAGTATGTAAACCCATCTGTATCACTTTACTGTTGGAGAAAGGATTTCTCATTGTTCGAATACTACGTAAGCAACACTAATGATCTAGAGTTCACTCTCTTCAACAATACCTCTTGTTTAGAATTACTTTTGACCTCAAATAACAGAGAACGAGTGTATTTCCTTCAAAGTATCCTCATCACTTCCAAATTCTCTATTTTCTCAACAAAATAGTCCCACTCTCCTCAATCTAGATCATCATCACAATTCTATATAATCACAAAATTTGTTGAAAATAGTTCTGTTGTTCTTTAAGGTATATTGAGTAATGAAATCAGGTTTTGTACAATAATGGCTTGCAGGTTAATGAAATCTGTTCAAACTTGGTTAATCTCGGCCATAAACAACCCGAATGCTAGAAAAGGCTTATGGACCTAGCTCTACTCAAACAGAACAGTAATAACATTTTGAGTTCACACCTTTTTTCCTACTCAAAACGATATCACAAACAGGATCTTAAAAGATACCCTTAACCATAATGTTTAAATTGCCAAGTTGTTGTTTTGTTTGTTTGTTTGTTTGTTTTGACATGCAGAGTTAGACAGTGAGAGAC
Organism: Sylvilagus floridanus; assembly: GCA_949820135.1. NCBI lineage: Eukaryota > Metazoa > Chordata > Mammalia > Lagomorpha > Leporidae > Sylvilagus > Sylvilagus floridanus. The sequence goes on along the minus strand of OX463244.1, from coordinate 91,648,680 downwards.
AGAGACAGAGAGAAAGGTCTTCCTTCTGTTGGTTCACCCCACAAATAGCTGCCACGGCCGGCGCGCTGTGCTGATCTGAAGCCAGGATCCAGGTACTTCCTCCTGGTCTCTCATGCAGGTGCAGGGCCCAAAGACTTGGGTCATCCTCCACTGCCTTCCTAGGCGACAGCAGAGAGCTGGACTGGAAGAGGGGCAACCGGGAAAGAATCTGCTGCCCCAACTAGGACTAGAACCCGGGGTGCTGGCACCACATTAGCCAAGTGAGTTGCGGCGCTGGCCTAAATTGCCAAGTTTTAATTTTCTCATTGTCAGGCTTTTTTCTGCCTCCCTGTCACCTGGACCTATGAATGAATTCTTTAGGTTACCCTCAAAGTCATTAATTGGCTCATAACAGGTCTCTTTCAGGTCCAAGGCTGATCTCTTTTTCTCATTGCACTAACTAGATACCTTATCTGTATATGTAACTTATGTTATATGTAATATGTACAGATATATATTCATGTCTGGCCACATACATACATCCAGGCATGTGCCTTAATTCTGTCTTCTAAACCTGTAACTTTTATGTTCATGTTCATCTCCTGTCTTACCGTATGTTATCCTGACCACATTCTGTCATCATGATTCAGGAAATATGCTACCTTGAATTCAATTCACTGCTGCCCATTCTCATAACAAGAATAAACAGTCCCACTCCAGGCATCTGGCCCAATGATTTCCCCTTCGTGATCACAGTGATTAACCCCCAGAACCTTAAAAAACAAAGCATTATTTAACACAGATGACTACGTGTAAAATACTCTGCCAGAGGTATAAAATGTCTACAGCTCTTCTATTATATTCTATCAAACATGACTTAGTCCTAGATTAGCAGCCATCATTCTAACTTAAACAGGATATACAACCAGTGGTATTACATAGGTATGAATCTTACATATCCATTCTCAAACAAGTTTCAAACATAATTCCTCTATCAATAAAATGAGGATATTATATCTTTCTATTTCTTGGATAATTTATTTTGCTCACCTGTTACTATCATTATAAATGTCCCTCAATAAAAGTATAGGAAGACAAAGATGACTAGAGAAGTAAAAGTCACTAGAAATTTTTGCTGAGTCCAAGGCAGATAATTAGCCAATTCAAATTAATACAGAATGATATTATCCACACATATCTCTCTAAATGATTTTTCTGATTTACTAACAGAACAAACCATTCTTTGAAATGCCGTAAGCCAGTTCTAAACATTAATAAGTGAAATAATAATTCTAAGACTTGTTTGAAGAGTATAAGGTCCCTAAATAGCATCCAAATAAAACAAAGTCCATCGCGTTCAGCAGTACTGACTGGCTCAGAAGCACCAGGCCAAAGCAACATAAACTTGTCTTGCAAATCGAGGTCACAAGCATCATATCCTCTGGTCAGATCAGGTATATTGAGAACTGAATCTGGAAACACTAAGCACTTACTATTCATTGGTTCTTATTAATGGGAACAATCTGTACCTACTATAGTATCACTAAACCTTCCTTGCAGCTCTGAAAAAAAAAAAAAACTCCCTTGTGTAACCCAACTCCTTTTAAATAATGCAAATAATAATAAGGACAGAAAGTCATAAGGAATTAGTAGCACACTCCCATAACTAAATTATCTCCAAGCCATGCTACTGGTTTCTTAATATAAGGATAAAAACATGCTGAGAGTAAAAAAAAAAATTCAATCCACCAGAAAGAGAATACATAAAAAATACAAGTCTTCTTCCTACTGTAGACCTCTAGTCTCATTCCCCAGGGGAACTCTGCCCATAGTTCCTTATATAGGTTTGTTGTTCTCAGCTAACAATATATATGAGAGTTTGTTTTTTTTTTTTATAATTCTGCATCTTTAGATCTCTAGATCTACTCCTTTCTAAGAGCCACAAAGTATTACATTGTATGAAGACACTTATTTAACCAGTCCTCTGAATCATGTTCAGGTTATTTAATTTTGCTTTTGTTTTTTAAATTTCAAGCAGTATGGTAGAAAATATCTTTGCACACAAATTTTTACATGCACGTGTAATAGATCTGAAAGGTGAATCCTAGAAATAATGCCTTCTGTTAGAATGAAAGAAAACCTAAAGAAGTCAGAGTATTTTATAAAAGAGATCAGAAAAAATCACACGTTTAACGTTTATTGATTCAAAAGTGATAAACACACAAAGTTAGAAGTTAGGTTTTGAAAATTAACAAACTGATGATTTATGAAAGGGATACACACACACATACACACACACACAGAGTGAGAGAGAGAGAAACTTTAGCTCCTGGGGCAAAAAGATAAAGGGCCTAGAGAATGATTCATTTAAGAAACTAAAAAAGAAAAAGAAAAACATAGGAAAATAGCATAGTTAAGACAACATAAAGCACATTTTTGACTTCTTTTCTCAGTTAAACCTAAGATATAAAATAAAACTGACCAGTATATTTGAGACATACTACTACATAGGTATACTTGGGTGTGAAATTATTTGAATGACTATCTGAGGCCTCATTTCTATAGGATATCCATAGATTTGTTTATTCCTCCAGGCTCAAAAGTGTTGAAAGGAGCTCTCCTCAAAAGGAGATCAGAGCCTCACCTTCCAGGAACAACACAGCTTCTCAGTCTTTTTCATTTTTGATCAATTTGACAAGCATATAGTAACAATTACCTTATAGATACAAAACACTCTTTGAAAGTCCTCATTAAAGCATTAAGAGATAAGTCTAAAAGCATTCAGTTACAATTCTACAATATCCTAGGCCCATCCTGGTCTGTTTTGATATCTCATCTAACATAAAACACAGTCAACAACTTACCTCTCTCAAACTGCTAGGATTTGAATGCCACCATACAAATTGATTCATGTTTTTGTCCATTAATGGTCCGTGGGTTTCTTTAAATGAAGTCCATGTTAGAATCCATAGTTATCAGTGTTCTGCAAAACTGAAAACCTCAAGAATGTCAATGCACATCCCTATGTCAATCACTTGGATCCCAATACATTATGAATAAGTTATATAGACTCATTAGATGGGCAGAATTTAGTGGACATGACAATGAACAGCAGATTGAGGTGGCAAAATCAGACTGTATTTTTTTTTTTTTTTGACAGGCAGAGTGGACAGTGAGAGAGAGAGACAGAGAGAAAGGTCTTCCTTTGCCGTTGGTTCACCCTCCAATGGCTGCCGCGGATGGCGCGCTGCGGCCGGCGCACCGCGCTCATCCGATGGCAGGAGCCAGGTACTAGGTGCTTTTTCCTGGTCTCCCCATGGGGTGCAGGGCCCAAGCACTAGGGCCGTCCTCCACTGCACTCCCGGGCCACAGCAGAGGGCTGGCCTGGAAGAGGGGCAACCGGGACAGAATCCGGCGCCCTGACCGGGACTAGAACCCGGTGTGCCGGCACCGCAAGGCAGAGGATTAGCCTGTTGAGCCACGGCGCCGGCCCAGACTGTATTTTTAAGACATTACTATTAACCGCATCTGGAGGATTTCAAAACATTTCTTTGTACCATATTTTTATGTATTCTAAATATACACCACACTAAGAGCATACAAAGATGGGGAGAATTTGGATACCAACACTTTCCAGAAACTGGAATACCAAGATTTAAGCATAGACAAGCTTTTAAAATTTAAATATCACAACAGTATATATACTTGTCTCATTTATGGTTTTTTTTTTTAACCTATCTGAAGAACATCTCAGTATTTAAATCTAAAAATGCTTACCAGTTTCTTTTTCATAAAACACACATGCAACACACAACAATATGGCACAAATTCAGGGTCTCCTCCATTACTACATCCAATCCAATGACAGGACTCTGCAATGTCTCAAGAGATTCCATCTCATCAGATGACCCATACACACAATCACATCACTGGGGCTGCATCTAGGTAATGATTCATGCTTAGATCTCATTACATAGCTGCATGGGCCATCTGTATTTTTCCATTTGATAACCAAAAACAATCTAGGCACAATACTTGTTTTTTGGTACATGCTCATTCTTCACTACATTTTAGACGCCTAAACAAATACTCTTAACAAAGGAAACAATTTAATCTTGATGAATGAATTGGTTTTTTTGGGGGGGAGCTCCCACAATCGTGGTATTTCTGTGTAAATAGCAGGTGAAAGCCCTGAATAATTTTTAGAAATTACTATTTTCGTCTTTAAATACTCCTGATTTTAATCTCAAACTAAGTATTACTCCAACACAGGAAGAAAAGCTGAAGAAAAAGAAAGGCAAGCTTATGTTGCTGAACCGACTAGCAGCTCCGCGTTCAAGTGCCGGTCAGCATTTGATGACCTCCCTAACATCATTCTCCTGGAAGTCCTTCCCGGAAAATTAAAGGAACTTGAGAGAAGCCAAATTAGTCACTGTATCCCGTTCACCCAGATTAAAGTATTAAGACCCATTTCTAAATTCCAATAACCACAATGAAACAAAAAATAAAATAAAATCTACTTCCTGAATCTCTCCTTCCCCCGAGAGCCTCATAAACTAAACTGGAGTCACTTCCACATGCACAGGGGGACAAATCTGGGGAAGGTTCGGTTCATTCATTCACTCATTCATTCATTCGGCAGCGTCTAAAGAACGCCTAGCCGCGCCAAGGCACCGTCCTAATGGACGAAAAGACGAGGCTCCGGTCCACCTATTGGCAGACGAGTCGGGGGAGGTAGGAAGCAGACGTTAGGTCGGCTCCACCGGGCGCACCAATAGCGCCACGCAGCCAGGACGATTCCCAGAAGACTCAAGCTGTCTACACAGCCTCAACGACCTCGGCCCCCACGACCCCGTCTCCAAGAGTTCCCCGTATCCCCATCCCCTCACCATGTCCCCTTTCTTCCACCCACCACCTAATGCGAGAGCCACCTCTCTCCGCCCGAGCTTAGGATCCCGAACAAACCCGCAATCAACCCCAGGTCCCACCCCCGCCCCCGGCTCAGGTAGGTACGGCGCGCAGGTTACCTGCGGGAGATCCAAGGCTCCCAGCGGACCTCAGACGGCCCGCCCCGCCCATCGCGACGCCCTCCACAGCCAGGACCCGCCTCCGTGGCGCAACTTCCTGTGCGTCACATCCGGCCGGAATTTTACCTGGCCCAGTGGCGGTCCCGCAGGTCGCCCGGCTCCGTTAGTTGACGTCACTTCCAGCCTGTTTCTGGGTGCCCGGAGGACATTGGCGCGCTTGGATTGTTCCGTCGGCTTGCTTAAAGTCCGGCCGTACGATCCAACCCTGAGAAATGCATATTTTGTTTTGCCACGCCTGAATAGCCTTCCCTTTTGCAGCCAATTTCTCTGCTCCGTCTGTGCCTTGAACTTCTCTCTCTTCTTCCTCTTTGAGAAATCACAGGGTTGTTTTTTGTGGTTTTTCTCGGCCCAGTGGATTGCCTGGGAGTGCGGTGCGGGCTCAGAGGTTGCGCTGTCTCCAGTACTGCCTCCTTCGCTTCTAAAGGTGCTGCTTCCCAAGACATGTCACTCAACCTCTGTGCCCATTTCAAGAGTGGAACGAATTGTTGTCTAGAAATAGGACTGTTGTGTGTATTACTGGAGATAGAACATGGAGTGTACTGGCACAGTGAAAGCCCTCAGTGAGCATTAACGGTAACTTGTTCTATCATACACTCTGTTCACTGTTGCTTTGGAAAGGGAAGTGGAACCAGCCAAGGATGGAATCTTACATAGGAAGCAGCTGCACCCTACTTGAAATCAGCTGCTTAGTTGTGCAAGGTACTGGAGGAAAGATGAGTAAAATTCAGGCCCTGCCATCAAGAACATTGGAGATACCCAATGAACGATTTTGGAAGGAAAGAAATCCACTCTGGAAGAAATGGAAGGAACCGATTGAGCTGAAAATTTATTCTTAGGACAAAAGACTCACAGGATTATAAAACTCCAAAAGAGCTTAGAGTTCATCTTTAGTTAACTGATTATAGGTAAGGAAAGTTGAATCCAGTGAGGCGGATGATTAAAAGTCACACAGTTAGCAGTGTTAAGACCAGAGTGGAGTCTTAAGACACTGACCTCCTCTCCCTAGTCTGTCTCACGGTGTTAATAAGGTAAGAGCAGATTCACTTTGAAGACTTACTTTCAAGTGAAAAGCACTAGAGAAATCTCGGGAGAACCAGAGGCAACATAACCTACCAGATGCCATACAGTTCTGATGATCATCTGAATGTCTGGCTTAGCTGCCACTGGATTTATTTCAACCACAGTAGCTCCTGAACTCCTTGGCACAGTTCCTTTCTTTTCTAGAAATGGGGGATAAGAATATTGCTCGAGATTCCTCACCTTCAGTGTTAACAGGCTGGACAGGAATAAGTTACCCAAGTAGCTCCAGAAGGTAAGCATGGATTCAATGAATGTATTGCCAATGACAGCACAATTTAATTTACCCTTCTATAATTGAATAGAACTATAATTAGCAGTTGTTCTTAACTACTGAAGCTTTGTTTTAGGAATATGACAAAGCTAGCCTAAGTGATATTATTCTAGAAATCTTGGTAATGGGTCTGTTTCCAAATAGCCCAGGTAATCCTGTAGACTAATTGAATAATATGGTTCAGATAGATGAAATTTCCCCCAACTCTATCATCCAGTGGATCAAAGACCTCTTTAGTGATTTTATAGGCCATAGGAATTCAATAATCTTCCAAAAGTGACAAAGTTATCCAGTGGCAGTCAGTTTTAGAATGTGAGTCTCCTAATTCCATTCATTCATGTATTCATCTGTAAGGACACCTGACCAGATATTAAGGATGCAAAGGTGAATAAAATAATCCCCTGCCTAATGGCACTTTCCCCTCTTTGCTACACATAAATCATAATTTGATAAAAATAAATACAAAATATAATGATGCTTTAATCAGATTTTAAATAATTTGAGCTACATTTTTAAGATTTTCAAATAACCACAATTTATACAGGTCTTAAAGTCAGCTTGTTTGGGTTGTATGCTCAGCTCTGCTATTAACTGCTATTATGGCAGGCATTGGCGTGATTGCTCCAGCAATTCAATAATCCCACCCAGGACCCCTGTTTCTTTCCCTCCTCCAGCTGCCTTCAGTAGCACCTGCTTCCTCTTACAGCCAGCTTCCTGGAGGTGCCAAAATGCTATTGCAGTCTGAAATCACATCTTCACAAAGAGCACACTCTCAGAGTGGGTGAGCTGCATTCAGTCATTTCAAGAGGATTCTCAGGTTAGAAAAGGAGAAAAATATACATTCATCTCTGCACTGGACCTCTACTCTCGATAATTTTTATCTTCTCCATTTTAGGACAGGCTGTATTTAGTCACCATTAAATTTAATGCTATCATATATTCACCCTAGCAGTGAATGTTTGGCACAGCAGTTAAGACGCTGTTTTGGGGGCTGGCACTGTCGCATAGCTGGTTAAGCCACTGCCGGCATCCCATATGGGCACCAGTTCTGATCTCAGCTACCCCACTTCTGATCCAGCTCTCTGCTGTGGCCTGTGAAAGCAGTAGAGGGTGCTCCAAGTGCTTGGGCCCGTGTGGGAGGCCCAGAGTAAGCTCCTGGCTGCTGACTTTGGATTGGTACAGGTCCGGCTGTTGCGGCCATTTGGGGAGTGGGCCAGCGAATGGAAGACCTCTCTCTTTCTCTCTCTCTCTCTCTCTCGTTGCCTCTGCCTCTCTGTAGCTCTCTCTTTCAAATAAATAAATACATCTCTAAAACAACAACAACAACAACAACAAAAGACACGGCTTGGGAAACCTGCACCTCGTATCAATGTTCCTGGGTTCAAGTCCCCACCCTACTTCCAATTTGAGCTTCCTATTGCTGCACATCCTGGGAGGCAGCAGCTGATGGATCAAGTGTTTGAGTTCCTGCCGCCTACCTAGGAGTTACATTTGTTTGCTTTGCCCTGGCCCAGCTTCAGGTGTTGCAGGCATTTAGGGAGTGAGACAACAGATGAAAGATCTCCATTGTCTGTCTGTGTCTGTCTCTCTGCCTCTCAAATAAATTAAAAAATAAATGAATAGAATTTTTTAAAAATAAAAATAAAGTCAGCCTAGAATCCTGTATTAGGTAGGATAGGCAGATGAACACTTCGGTGAGTTAATAGTCCCCGAATCTCCCAGTCTTAAAACAGTTTGGGTTAGTTTCCCACTCACACTACAAGACTGCTTGGGGCTGCAGAGGGGCCCTGCTTGCTGTAGTTGCTCAGGAGCGAGGACCAACTGTGCAGCCACTGTCCTTCACACGCCAGTAGCCAGGCCAGGGGGACGAACGAGCTAGTAAGCACACACCATTCTTAATGCTTCCACCCCTCAGCTCACGTTTTATCAGCCAAAGCATTACCACCTGAGCTCATGCACGTCAAGTGGGCAGGCAGGTGCAATCCTATCATGGCTAAGAAGGGGGAGAAATCTAGGTAAATGGTGAATAGCACTAATTATTAATAGAAATTCAGCTCTGTAGTGTAGGTCTCACTGACACATGCCATCTAAAATCCAACTTAGCAATTTGTGAAGAAAATCCAAAGCAGCAGGAAATTTCCCCAGCAGTTTCCCTCATTTAATTATAATGTGAACAATGATATTCTACATGTATCTGCAATTGTTCTGACATCATTAGTTGCTCAGCGTGGGAAATAATATAGTTCAAGGCAGTATCAGGTCTAGAACAGTGCAGTGAACTAGTAAGAGCTTTCCTCGTGAGAGTTTCTGCATCAAGGATGCACTTTAGAATTCCCTGGAGAACTTTTTAAATTGCACAGCCCGCTTTGAATGAGTCTCCCAGAGGGAGTGCCAGGTACGTGTATTTTCAAAATGTGTGTGTCTCTTTACCCTTTCTTCAGCTGAGGACCACTATCCCATAACATCATGATGTAAGCAACGTAAATGAAGCACCATGTCAGTTTTGCTCACATTGTATTAGCAGTGCTTAGCATACATAACTTCTAAATAAAAATATTATTGGTCAAATATTTATCCACAAAATGTGGTTATCAAACAACACATGTTGTATGCACAAGGGTTCCAATATCTGACATGGTGAAATATCTTTAATAATTTCAGTACAACATTTCTCTGTTCCTTCAATTTTTAATCTATTCAAAAATGGAAATGAAGTTAATATGGTATATCTTGTTCTCTGTGAACACAATATATCTTCTTATGATCACAACTTCCTTTTCACAAGCTGTCACCTTAGTTAATTATTGTAATACTTCATAAAGTTTTGATATAAAACTTACCAGTCGGCTGGCACTACGGCTCAATAGGCTAATCCTCCGCCTTGTGGCGCTGGCATACCGGGTTCTAGTCCATGTCGGGGCGCCGGATTCTGTCCCAGTTGCCCCTCTTCCAGGCCAGCTCTCTGCTGTGGCCCGGGAGTGCAGTGGAGGATGGCCCGAGTCCTTGGGCCCTGCACCACATGGGAGACCAGGAGAAGCACCTGGCTCCTGCCTTCGGATCAGCACCTTTCTCTCTGTCTCTCTCACTGTCCACTCTGCCTGTCAAAACAAAACAAACAAACAAACAAACAAAAAACCAAAAAAAAGAAATAAATAAAACTTACCAGTCTACAGCAACTTTGGTCATCTTTTTAACTATTCAACAATCAGAACATTTGCCCATCTTTAGTCTTCTGGTCTCTGTCATTTCCCTTGATATTTCTTAAAGCTGTAGTCATATCTGCATAATCCCTAGGCTGAAAATTGAGACACTTTATGGGGGAAACCTGGTTGGAAACAGTAGTTGTTAGAATGTTTGAGTTGTGTCAACTTGCTTCACTTTGACATTAACAGTGCATGGCATATGAGCTTGCATCCTGTTTGTTTTTCAAAACAGAGGAAAATATAATCCTAGAGGAAAAGACAATTCAATTTGATTCATCACAAAATAATATAGTACTAACTGTCTAATAGTGTGACTGTTTTTATTGGCGACTTTCTATAAACCAGGCAGATTCAAAATATATATTCACTCAAAAAATGGATAAGACTGTGCTTGATGACAGAGAAAGATATGATGCAGCTCATATCCCAGAACAACTAATCTAATAGTAAAAGACATTGACAACAAGTATTAGCAAAGATGAGGAGAAATTGGAAACCTCATCCGTTGTTAATGGCAATGTCAAATGGAGCAGCCACCTTAGAAAAGAGTTTGACAGTTCCTTGAAAAGTTAAATGTGCAGTTACCATGTGAACCAGCAGTTCTGTGAAGTGTGTGTGCCCAAGAGAAGCAAAAATGTTGCTCATGCAAAAACTTAATGAAATGTTCATAGAAGCACTATCCATAGTAGCCAAAAGTGGAAACAACCTATATATCCATCAGCGGTGAATGAATAAACGAAACCCAGTGCATGCAAGGAAATATCATTCAGCCATCAAGAGGAGTGAAGTACTATTACATGATACAATATGGATATCTCTTGAAAACGTTATACTAAGTGAAAGAAGCCAGATGCAAGAGGCTGCATATTGTGTTGTTCTATTTATATTAAATATCTAGAATAGGAAAATCCATAGAAATAGATTAGTGTGTCTATTGGAGAAGATTAGTGATTGCCTGGAGGTGGGGAAAAAAGGGTATGGTAACTGACTACACCATGGGTATGAAATTTCCTTTTGGAGTGATTAAAATATTCTGGAATGAGAGTGGAGATGCGTACAAAAATTTGTGAATATGTGCTAAAAATCCCTGAAGGGTGTATTTAATTTTATTTAAAAGGTTTATTTATTTATTTGAAAGGAAGAGCTACAGAGAGGCAGAGGCAGAGAGAGAGGTCTTCCATCCATTGGTTCACTCCCCAGATGGCAGCAAGAACCAGAGCTGGGCCTATGTGGAGCCAGGACCCAGGAGCTTCTTCCAGGTCCCCCATACAGGTGCAGAGGACCAAGGACTTGGGCCATCTTCTACTGTTTTCCCAGGCCACAACAGAAAGTTGGATCAGAAGTGGAGCAGCTGGGACCAGTACCAGTACCCATATGGGATGCTGGCACTGCAGGCGGAGGATTAACCTGCTGTGCCACAGCACCAGCCCCTAAGGGTATATTTTAAAAGAGTGAAGTGTGTGGAGAATGGCTAGTTTACCCGAGAAGTCAGTTTCAATGCCTTCATGTCACTATTCAATGAAATTTCACCCAGCACACCCTAAGTTCCAGGCTAATAAATCACCAATACAGTGAAAGTTTGGTTTAGATAGCCATTTGTGTTTGTATTATGAGAACCGATTTACATGCTCTAGCACACAAAAATTGGGTATTTGCATTGAAATCCAGCTCCTTATTTACCATTTGGGCATTATGCTAAGTCATTGTGCATGTATTCTTTTATCTTCCTTTTAAGCTTTAGTGGTAACCACATTAATCAACTAATCTATTTTTGCAAAATGGGGATATGACAGCACAAGGGCAACAATGAAAACAACTACATAACAACCCAAAACAGTCAGATGCAATTGGCAGGGAAGTGCAGTAGCCCAGAGGACTGGAATTTTGTTAAGTAACACTTCCTCATACAAATTAAATATAATATAACAATTCATAACAACAAACAGACTGCCAAGTGGTCTCTAAGCAGCAGCATAATGGCACCTGCTCCACTGTTTTGTCTCTCTTCCATAGACTCAGCAAGTAATGAGCCCCACATGGATATAGTCAGTGAAAGATCAGCATGGTATTAGCTCTTTGTGTCTACTCACATGGTGATGCCAAACAGAGGACCATAGGTATTAGAGTTGATGGGTTGTTCTGCTATTGAACAGCACTTCAGGGGGCAACATTGCAGGAGCCTATGAGCTGCGGGGGTTGTGGTGTAGTCGGTAAAGCCACCATCTGCAGTGCTGGCATCCCATATGGGCATTGTTTATGTCCTGGTTGCTCCACTTCTGATCTAGCTAATTGCCTGGGAAAAGCAGCAGAAGATGGCCTAAGTGTTTGGGCCCCTGCTACCCACGAGACCTGGAAGAAGCTCCTGATCCTGGCTTTGGCCTGGCTCAGCCCTAGCCATTGCCGCCGTCTGGAGAGTGAACCAGTGTATGGAAGACCTCTGTGTCTTTCCTGCTCTCTCTCTAGCTCTGACTTTCAATAAATAAATAAATCTTAAAAAAAAAAAAGTCTGTGAGTGCCCACTTAAATTTTGTCTACCAGTTTTCTCACTTGCCTCACCCTAATCCCTGCCCTGTTGAGAAGCCAATCTGAAACTACTGTCAAGCAGTTTTTTAGATTTTTATAGAAAGTCACAGCTGTACCCTAAGTTGGAAGCAGAAGACAGCACGTTCTGCATTCTCCTGAAATGAGAGAGATGAGAAATTGCTGGTGACAGATTCCTTTAAATGGGGATGAGAAACTGCCTCAAAATTGCCACATGCCATGCTTATTGTCTCTCTTCTCCAGCAGGAATTTTAGACCATTTAAATCTTGCCTGCTGGTGTTTGTAGAGATGGTTAAAATTGCTTGGAAGCCTGACCAAGGCACTTCCCTAGAGAACAAAATCTGAAGTGGATGACATTTTAAACTGGAGGAGAGAACCATGCAGGTCCTGCAGTCTTTCTCAGGAGAACAGATGATGATCTTACAGAGTTTGGGTGCAAGGGAGAGCTCAGAGATTTGCAGATTTTCAGAGGTCTTAGAGATTGATGTTAGCGCTAAGATCTGGTCACTCCCATGAAGCCATTGTTGATTGTTGGCACCCAGAGGCTCATGCACCAGACTGTTGGTGACTTGCTGCCATTGACAGGCTGGCTAGGATCAAAGAGGCAGTTGTCCTTGCTGGGTTAATGGGTGATGGCCACAACCTGTTTCCAGAGCTCAAGGTAATCAGTACTTTTCTAGTAGTTAGAATTTGTTCTTGTTTTTGAGAGGTGAAAGAATATCGGTGAAAGTAATCCTTAAACATTGTTAAACTTTGTGAAACCTCAGTGAGCAGAATGACTCCTTCTATTTCTTCTGAAACATCCAGACTGCCTTTTAGGCTTGCTGAACTGTGTTGACTAGGACAGGCCAATCCCATTTAGAAAACCTTGTCCTAGCCTGAACTGTTGGAGGGAAGGGGCTGGGCCTTATTTATCTCTAATCTCCAGTCGAGGTCCAACACATCATAGCAGCTGAGTTCTTAGGTGAAGGAATGAAGTATTAGAAATCGCAGTTCAGGGGCCCACACTGTGGCACAATGGGTTAAGCTGCCATGTGCAGTGCCAGCATTCCATATGGGTGCTGGTTCCAACACTGGCTGCTCAGCTTGTGATTCAATTCCCTGCTAATGGCCTGGAAAAGCAGTGGAAGGTGGCCCAAATCCTTGGGCCCCTGCACCCACATGGAGGACCTGGAAGAAACTCCTGGCTTCTGGCTTTGCCATCCCTGGCCATTGCAAACGTTTTGGAAGTGAACTAGCGGATGGAGATTCTCTCTCACTCTCTCTCTCTCTCTCTCTCTCTCTCTTTCTCTCAATTCTTTAAAATACTTAAATAAGCCTTTTTAAAAGTAGACTTAAAAAAGAAAGGAAATCACAGCCCATAGGAACAACAGCAGGAAGAAAAAAGAAGGAAACTGAGAGAGGGGCTGGCACTGAGATGCTGTGGATTATACTGCCTCTTGTGATGCCAGCATCCCATATCAGAGTGCCAGTCACATCTGCTCTGCTTCCCATCTAGCTTTCTGCTAATGCAGCATGTGATGGCTCAAGTGCTTGGGCTCCTGCAACCCATTTGGGAGACAGATGGAGTTCCAGGCTCCTGACTTTGGCCTGGCCCTGCACTGTTTGTTGTGGCCATTTGGGGAATGAACCAGTGATGGAAGATCTCTCTCTCTCTCCCTCTCATTCTGTTACTTAGCTTTTCAAATAAGTATTTAAATGTAAAAAAAGAACCTGGTAGATTTCACTAGTTTCTGTGATTGTAAGACAAGTACGTGCATCTGATGGTATATATACATTTGTTGGATATTAGTACCATACTCTTTTAGGTGAAGTGGCTGGCTTGTTTATTTTATGTGTTTTTCGGTAGTACATCATGTCCCATCCTTGCCAAGGCACAAGATACCCATTCCTGGTCAGAAGGATAGGGAAGATGACTAGTGTGATGAGGACAGCTGGCCCCATTCAGCGAAAGCCGAACTTGTTCTGAGAAGCTTGTTCCTCTTCACCAGGGGGTTGCTAACGAAGACTTGCAGACAACTCCACAGTTTAACATTGTCCTCCCTGATGTACTTTGTGGTGGGGAGTAGTATGGAAGCGAAGACAGAGAAAGAGATTTGTAGGGTGAGGGAAGATATGTCAGACAATGGGAAGTGGATGGGGGATGGAGGGCTTCTACTGGCTCAGTATGTGCCTCTCCTTGAGGGGCTGACCTGGTGTCCACAGAAAAAGGGCTTTGCTCTGTAGTGAGAATGAGAGGTGACTGAGTATCTGTGGCTGCCCAATTCCCTGGGCCTCATACAGCTCTGAAACCAACCCGTCAGTGCAGTCAGATAGACTCAGTCACCTGCAGCCTGGGGACAGCGTGGGCCTTACCAGCCTGAGGGCCCTGCAGGCCTTGACTCTGGTTGAAATCCAGAATGACACTCACATGCAGCAACTGATATATTCCAGGGCCTTTCCCTCTAGATTAGCTTTGTTAATCTTTGCATTGAACTCTCCTCCCATTTTCTGGCAAGGAAACTGAAGATGAGATAAAGACATATAGCTACTAAATGGGGAGCTGGGCCTGAACAGGGCCTGGCAGCGGCACCTTCATGCTGAATCTTTCTGCTTGCTTGAAACTTTGGTATCCCAGGCAAGCTTTCTGTCCCAAAGGTCTTGATTCAACAAGACCTTGATCCAACTTCACCCCAACTTGAGGTCCAGGCTGCCTTTACAATGTGTGGTTAAAAGCTTTAGGATTGGACAGTAAAGTGACTTAACGTTTCAAAAAACAAAGTAAGGTAAATATCATTGCAGTGAGTAGAGGAAAACTGTGCTGTAGTCCAGAAATGCAAAATTATTTCTCCTGATTCTAAACCTTTTGAAAATTATCCATGTGCGAATAAGCCTATTAAATAGAAATTTCTTTTAAAAAGTGTGGTTTATCTTCTTTTATTTCATTGTGGGAATTTTCTTGTGTACTACAGTTGGAATATTACTTTTAAAAGTGAGATCAATTTTGTCCTGTTGGAAGTTAATGAAGTTAATTTGGTTTCACTGTACAATAACTCTGGAAAAAGTATTGTTATTCATCACCATTGCAAAGAGCCTGCCATCCATTGCAAGTAGGATTAGTGGGAATTATAATGACATAGAACATTCAAGGCAGAGATAGAAAGATCTTTGGTCAAAACTCTTATGCTGCTGTTAAAGAAATTGAAAGATTAGTGTCTGCTAATATTAACTGATAGAATCAAAAAGGGAGAGAACAATCCAACATGGGAAGCGGGAGACACAGCAGACTCATAGAATGGCAGATGTCCTAAATAGCACTCTGGCCTCAGAATCAGCCCATAAGGCATTCGAATCTGGCTGAAGCCCATGAGAATATTTTAGGCATGGAAAGCCAAGACCTTCTGGGAAAAAAAAAAAAAAGACCTAAATGAAAGATCTCTGCGAGTGAGATCCCAGTGGAAAGAACAGGGCCATCAAAGGAGGCCCCTTTCTCTGAAGGGAGGAGAGAACTTCCACTTTGAGTATGACCCTGTGGAAATAAGATCGAAGTCGGTGAACACAAAAGGCTTCCATAGCCTTGGCAACTCATGACTAGAGCCTAGGGAGATTACTGACGCCATAAACAAGAGTGTCAAATTGTTAAGTCAACAACAGGAGTCAATATGTACTTACTTCTCATGTGGGATCTGTCCTTAATGTGTTGTTCAATGTGAAGTAATGCTATAACTAGTACTGAAACAGTATTTTACACTTTGTGTCTATGTGTGGATGCAAATTGATGAAATCTTTACTTAATATATACTACATCGATCTTCTGTATATAAAGATAACTGAGAATGAATCTTGTTGTGAATGGAATGGGAGAGGGAGCAGGAGATGGGAGGGGTGCGAGTGGGAGGGAAGTTATGGGGGGGGAAACCATTGTAATCCATAAACTGTACTTTGGAAATTTATATTTACTAAATAAAAGTTTAAAAAAAAAAGAAATTGAAAGGAGGAGACTTAAGTTTCAGTTTTTTATCCTACTATCAGATTTATCATTGGTATTAATATTATAATTCTTATTTAAATTTTAATTATAAGATTTAATAATAGGTTGCATGAACAAAATTACACAAGGATGACATTTTACTAACTTGCCATTCCAGAAAAAAGCAAAATATCTGTTAATTGGTTTTGACAAGGGAAAACATAAATCATAGGATTATATATCACTTCCAGACTTGTTTGTATATTGACAGAGTATCAGTATTCTGGTGCAGCCCCTTCTTATAATGGGAAACTATGCCCATCTAGACTTTGGGAACAAAATTTTCATATTGTAGCACCCATAAGTAGCAATATTTTCTGCTACTTAATTTGTTTCCATCCTCCACCCCCTGTAGGGGGAATGTTGGTAACACCTTTTCTTTTTTAAGATTTATTTATTTATTTATTTGAAAGAGAGAGAGAGGGAGACAGAAGGAGATAAAGAGAAAGTGATGTTCCATCCGCTGGTTCATTCCACAAATGGCTGCATCAGCTGGGATGGGCCAAAGCCAGGAGCCTGCAACTCCATCCACGTCTCTCATGTGGCTGGCAGGGGCCCAAGTACTTGGGGAATCCTCTGCTACCTTTTCAGGCCCATTAGCAGGGACTGGCTTGGAAGTAGAGCAGCTGAGACTCAAATTCACACTCCAGTATGGGATGCCAGTGTTACAAGTGTCAGCTTAACCTAGGCTGGCCCACAGGGCCTTTCACAGATGGTGGTTGTCATTGTTCCTGTTGGCCAGAGGTCTGCTCCAAGCCCCTGACAACAGGCCCTGCTGCTCAGGCTCCCCTTCAGCCTCAACAGATTTGTTTCCACTTGGAAGTAAATACTTCCTTCCCTTTCCTGTCTGTCCTCTCCTGAACTGTTTGTATGTGGTGGCGTACATTCTAGCAAATTCATCGAGATTGACAGGTTCCCTGATTTTTCTGGTTTGCTTTGTTTTATACTTTTATTTCCTTTCCCCCTTCCTTCTCTTTCCCCTTCCTATTTCTGATTTTATGTGAGCAATTATCCTTTCCTAGCTCACTGGGTGTTTCTTATGTGAATGTTTTCTTGCTCAAACAAATAATTTAAATCCTTCATTGCTACCTCCTGAGCTTCCTTCCACTTGTGTGTGAACACCAGCCCTCTTTATAAGGATGGAACAAACCTGATTCCTGATTATGAGACCTCTCCTGGAATCCTCATGTTCTGAAAAGCGCTCAACACACACAAATACAGAACTGAAAACAAAGTTTTGTGAAACAAAACCAATCCCTATATGTTGTATAGTTTGATTTTTTTCTATTACCTTTATTTTCTATATCTTTCTTCCAGAACTCTTGGGGCACAGGACATAAATGGATTTAATGACCTTTTGTTAAAAACAAAACAAAATAAGACCTCCTATGGTAAAAGAAGCTGTAAGTTTCTGTAAGCATTGAGGAAATGTTGTCTTCACTCCAGCCTCCAGTTTTCCATTCCAGACAGAATTAAAGGGAGAAAGTCGTTTCTGAAGCTGTGACCCTTACACCACTAGGAGGCTGTGGGCCCTCTCAGTCAGCTTCAATCTACTAATGTGGTGACGACCATTTTCATTTTCCTCTTTTCCCCATGTGTTAGATTTTTTTTTAAAGATTTTTTATTTATTTCCTTGAAAGTCAGAGTTACGCAGAGAGAGAGAGAGAGAGAGAGAGAGAGAGAGAGAGAGAGAGAAGTCTTCCATCTGATGGTTCACTCCCCAGATGGCCGCAATGGCTAGAGCTGTGCCGATCCGAAGCCGGGAGCCAGGAGCTTCTTCCCAATCTCTCACATGGCTGCAGAGGCCCAAGTACATGGGCCATCTTCTACTGCTATCCCAGGTCATAGCAGAGGGCTGGATCAGAAGAGGAGCAGCCAGGATTCGAACTGGCGCTCAGGCCAGGGCATTAACCCACTGCGCCACAGTGCCAGCACCCCGTGTGTGAGATTTTTAAAAATAAAGGACACAATAATAAAAAGGTGGGGTTAGTTGAAAGGGCGGAGAGCCATCTCTTCTCTTAGTAGCACTGATTAAGCTAATTTTGGCTAATTGTGTAGCCATCCTTTACCCAGCAAGAAGTACAGTCATGCTGTGTATAATAGCATGTTGGTCAAACATAGAGCACATAACCAACAGTGTTTCCATAAATGTATAAAGTAGCTGAAAATGTCCTATTGCTAGTGTTTTTATTGTAGCTTTTCTATATTTAGACTTGTTTAGATACACAAATACCACCTATAGATACACAGATACCACCTATTAAGTTCTGTGCCGATTTGTAGCCTAGGAGCAACAGGCATACCAGAGAGCCCAGGAGTGTAGCAAGCTCTGACATCCAGGTTTGTATGAACAGTCTGTGAGTTTCAGTCAATGAGATTCACACAATGGCAGATAACAACACATATTCTCTCTCTTCTTTCACTGAGACATATCTTCTTTCACTGAGACATAATTCAAATACCATAAAAATTCATACTTTTGGGGCCAGTATTGTGGCATAGTGAGTTAAACTGCCGTGTGCTATGCCAGCGACCCATATGGGCACTGGTTCAAGTCTCAGCTGCTCCACTTTTTTTTTTTTTTTTTTTTTGACAGGCAGAGTGGACAGTGAGAGAGAGAGAGACAGAGAGAAAGGTCTTCCTTTTGCCGTTGGTTCACCCTCCAATGGCCACCGGCACACCGCGCTGATCCGATGGCAGGAGCCAGGTGCTTCCTCCTGGTCCCCATGCGGGTTTGGGCCATCCTCCACTGCACTCCTGGGCCACAGCAGAGAGCTGGCCTGGAAGAGGGGCAACCGGGACAGAATCTGGTGCCCCGACCGGGACTAGAACCTGGTGTGCCGGCCTATGGAGCCGCGGTGCCGGCCTTTTTAAAGATTTTATTTATTTATTTGAGAGAGTTACAGACAGTGAGAGGGAGATACAGAGAGAAGGGCCTTCCATCCGTTGGTTCACTCCCCAGGTGGCTGCAGCAGCTGGAGCTGCGCCAATCCGAAGCCAGGAGCCAGGTGCTGCTTTCCGGTCTGCATTTGGTTGCAGGGGCCCAAGGACTTGGGCCGCCATCTTCTACTGCTTTCCCAGGCCACAGCAGAGAGCTGGATTGGAAGAGGAGCAGCTGGGACTTGAACCATCGCCCATATGGGATGCCAGCGCCGAAAGAGGAGGATTAACCTACTGTGCCACAGCACCAGCCCCTGCTCCACTTTTGATCTGGTTTCCTGCTAATGTGCTTGGGAAAGCAGCAGAAGATGGCCCAAGTTCTTGAGCCACTGTACCTACATGGGAGACCTGGAAGAAGCTCCTGGCTCTTGGCATCCGCCTGGCCAAGCCCCAGCCAGTTTGGGAGTGAACCAGCCGATGGAAGATACCTCTGTCTGCCTCTCCCTCTCAGTAACTCTGCCTTTTAAATAAATAAATAAATAAATCTTAAAAAAAAAATCCACTCTTTTAATGTGGTATTCAGTATAGCCCTCACTGCTATCTAGTTCCAGAAGATTTTCATCATCCCCAATAGGAAACCCCACCTCCATTAGCAGTCCCTCCTCATTCCCCCTCCTCCCAGACCCTGGCACCCATTAATCTACTTTCTGTCTCTATTAATTTTCCCATTCTGGGAATCTCATACCAATGGAATTATGTAATATATAGTTCTTTGTGAATGGCTTCTTTCCTTTACAATGTTTTAAGATTCACTTATGTTGTAGCATGTATCAATGCTTCATTCCCTTTTCTAGCCAAATTATATTCCCTTGTGTAGACATAACCACTTCTTGTTTATTCATTCAACAGTTGATGGGCATTTACCTTTTTCTACTTTTAAAGCATTTTTATTTTTTAATTGAGAAGTAAAAGTTATATATATATAAATATAATTATGATGTATATACAGCATGATGTTCTAAATATGTACACATTGTATCATGGCAGAATTGAACTTGTTAATATATGAATTACCTCATTTACTTATTTTTTGGTACTGAAAACACTAATCTTGTTTCCCTCATCTTTTAAAAGATGAAATTATTTCTCTTTCATTCTTTGGAGGATTTTAAGGGTGGGAAGGGAAATAAAAAAATGCTTTTACCTCTACTGATCCCCATTCTCCTGTGACTTTCCCCTCAAGAATTAAATACTTCACACGCACGTCCTGAGAAAGTACCTGAATCATGGAATTGTGGGCCTTAGGTTTCCAGAGAATAGTGGAGGAAGTGAGTCCATGACAAACTGACGTCAAGAACTTTGTGACTTCTAGGATTGTTTATTTTTAAAACCCCTGAGAGGAAAATGCCTTAAAAAAACCTTTTTTATTGTTGATTCCATCTCGTTACTTATTATTGGTCTGTTTAAGTATTCTGCTGCTTTATGATTCAATTTTGTGTACAGAGATTGGCCATTTCTTCTATGTTATCCTATTTGTTGGTGTATAATTGTTCATAATAACCTCTGTTGATCCTGTGTATTTCTTTTTTTTTTGAAAGCTTTATTTATTTATTTGAAAGAGTTACACAGAGAGAGGAACAGAGACAAAGAAATCTTCCATCACTTGTTCACTCCCCAAATGGCCGCAAAGACTGGCGCCAGACCAGGCCAAAGCCAGGAGTCAGGTGCTTCTTGTAGGTCTCCCACATGGGTGCAGAAACCAGAGAACTTGGGCCATCTTTCATTGCTTTCCTAGGCACATTAGCAGGGAACTGAATGGAAAGTGGAGCAGCTGGGTTGCCAGGCATTGAAGGCAACAACTTTACCTGTTACTCCTCAACACTGGCCTCTTGTTTTGTTTTATTTAAAGATTTATTTATTTGAAAGGCAAAATGACAGAGAGAGAGAGAGGCAGAGAAAGAGTGAGAGAGATATTCCATCTGATGGTTCCCTCCCTAAATGGCTGCAACGGCTGGCGCTGGCACAGGCTGAAGCCAGGAACCTGGAACTCCATCTGGGTCTTTCACATTGGTGGCAGGGGCCAAACATTTGGGCCATCTTCCACTGCCCTCCCTGGCACATTAGCAGGGAGCTGGATTGGAAACAGAGCAGCCAGGACTCCAACCAGCTACTCTGATATGACCTAAGCTGCTACCCCACAAGTAGTGACCTAAGCTGCTGCCCCACAATGTAGGCCCCAGATCCTTTGTAAATTTTTTAAGGATTGATTGGCTGCAGTGGCCAAAGCTGCACCCATCCAAAGGCAGGAGCCAGGAGCTTCCTCCGGATTTCCCACATAGGTGCAGGGGCCCAAGGAGTTGGACAATCTTCCACTGCTTTCCTAGGCCATAGCAGAGAGCTGGATCAGAAGTGGAACAGCTGGGCCTCGAACTGGCGCCTATATGGGATGCTGGCACAGCAAGCCGCGGCTTTACCCGCTACGCCACAGTGCTGGCCCAGAAATGTCCTTTAAATGTCTGTTAGGTTCATTTTCTTAATAGTATGGTTCAATTCTGTTGTTTCTTTATTAGTTTACTGTCTGGATAATCTGTCCATTGATAACTATGGGGTATTGAAGTCTTCTACTTCCATTATTGTATTGGAGTGTATCTCTCCCTTTAGGTCTAGTAGTATTCC
Source organism: Sylvilagus floridanus (assembly GCA_949820135.1). Classification (NCBI taxonomy): domain Eukaryota; kingdom Metazoa; phylum Chordata; class Mammalia; order Lagomorpha; family Leporidae; genus Sylvilagus; species Sylvilagus floridanus. The sequence continues at coordinate 91,626,953 of OX463244.1, read as the reverse complement.
CTGTATATATTTGAGTGGTTTTGTGTTGGGTTCATATATCTTTATGACATGAGGTATTTATTTCCCAGATATTACTTGTAAAAGATAACTTCACTGGGTATAATATGCTTGGTTGGAAGTTTTTTCCCCACTTTTAAGACCTTTGCTGTATCCTTTCTGTCCTGTAGTGTTTCTGCTGAGAAATCTGCTGTTGGTTTTCCTTTATATTCAACTTGATGCTTTTCTTCTATCATCTTTAGGATTCCATTCCTGTCTTTAAATTTTGACAATTTGACTACAATATGCCGTAGAGAAGATCTTTTTTGATTGAGTCTACTTGAAGCCCTTTGAGCTTTCTGTATCTGATGTCTATGTTTATTTCAAGTCTTGGGGAGTTTTCAACTATTATTTCATTTTGTACGTTTCCTTCTCTCCTTCAGGAATCTCTGTAATTCAAATATTTGGTAGCTTAATGGTATCTCATTTCTTCATTCTTTTAAAGTCTTTTCTCTTTATTTTTGTTTGGGTTATTTCAAAAGTCTTGTCTCCACCAGATTAGAAACTTTTTCCTCCATTTGTTCTATTCTGCTGCTGAAGTGCTGAACCATTTTTTTTTTTTTTAGTTCATCGATTGAAGATTTAGTCCCCAAAGTTTGTGTTTGGTTCTTTTTAATGATCTCGTTATCTCCTTAGTGAATGCTCTTTCGTGTCACCTATTGTTTTCCACATTTCTTTCGGCTATCTGTATTCCCTTGCATTGATTTGAGTTTCCTTATAGTCATTATTTTGAGTTCTATTTCTGGAATTTCATAGCTTTCCTTCAGCTCAGGATCTGTTTCTGGAGAGCTGTTGTGTTCTTTTGGAAATGCGATGCTACCTTGCGTTTTCATGTTTCCTGTGTCCCTATGTTGATGTCTACAACTGGTGTATTAGACCCTTCTTCTTTATGGGTAGGTTTTATTTGAAAAGAGTTTATCATTTAGATTAAATGCAGGGTATCACTTAGCCTGTTGCTTTGGCTTTCATTCTAGATGAGCCCAGAAGTGTAACGACTGAGTGGTTTCTTTTGCTTTAATCAATGTCAGCTGTGTCTATAAGGAACACTGTGGGCTTGTCTGCTGCAGTTCATAGGGGTCAAGAGGTGACTTTGAGGTGAATGTGGGCTTCCTAAGGTATGTATCTTCAGTCCCCAGAGAGTTGGGTATCAGTTACAGTAGGAATTGTGATAGGCAGGGACTCATTCTTGGTGCTGGGGGATGCATAGGAGACTGGCCCCTTGTCCCACTGGGAAGCCTGAGTGATGCTGGGACAGGTGACACCAAGAGTTGTGGCTCTAGGACTGTGTGATGTGGCTGGGACCCTGTGAGGAGAGTGCAACTGCTGCTGGGGTGTATAACACCAAAAACCCTAGTCCCAGAACTAGGGGATGTGAACTGAATCTTGCTTTAAAGCTACAGAATGATTACAAGGTGTACAAGAGATTTTGTACTAGCAGATCTGCATCTGGAGAGGTAGAAAGCAAGCAGGTTCTTACTTAGGTACCATCAGGTAGATTCCAGTGGGTTTGTGGAAATTAGTACTGTTTGTTACAGTTCTGGTGTTGCAAGATACAGTGGTCATTGCCCAGATCGTCCAAGGTGGGAGCCAGGTGTTGGGGATAGTGGTAGCCACCTGCTTGAAGCAGAACAATACAGTAGAACCCTGCAGATACTTCAAGTGAATGTAAGTCACTCAAAGATTGTAATAACTAACATCAACAGTCCCAGTTCCACAAGGTACAGGTGGAACTGCCTCCAGTTCTCCTGTGGCATGCAAGGGTGATGCTGCGGTTTGTGCCCAGGGCTCCCGGCACATGAGCTAGCAGGTACAGACAGAACTTTCTCAGGTTGGTTCCAGATTTTTTACAAGCTGCTGCTGGTGCTAGCTCCAAGAAGCTGAAGGACCCTCCTAAATCACACAGAGTGAATGAGAACTGCTCCAGGGTTTATGCTCAGAACTCCTACAGTTACAGGATGCAGGGAGTCTGCTCTTCACCCTGTAAATTGACTTGATTCTGGGCTCTGGTCACTTTTGGTAGCAGTGTCATTGTGTGCTGTCTGCCGAGTCATAGCAGGGTTCAGCCCAGACTCTACCACACTTAGCTGGGCCTGATGCTTTGAGAGGTTTGGAGAAGGAAGGGAGGAAGTGTGGCTTCCCTTTTTGGAGCAAAGTAGCTGCTCAGATCTTAAACAGCTCCTCAAGCTGGAGTTGACATCAGTGGGGAACTGTGGAATTCTCCCTCAGTTAAAATTGCCAGTGTTAGGGTGCCATAGCAAAATTATTAGTGTGTTCTAAATTATTTATGTGAAACTCAACTTTCATCGGATATCTTTTTTTGATAGACATTTACCCAGTAGTTTTAGACTTACAGTAAAATTGAGCAGAAAGTAGAGATTTTCTGTAACTCCTGCCTGCCCCCCTTCACAGAGCTTGCTGTAGTATCAAGGTCTCCCACTGCATTGCACATTTTTATACTACAACTGATATAGATACATCATCATCCTTTGAAGTCTGTCTCCCCTGCTCCCTGCCCCAGTAAATTTTAAGAAAAGAATATGGCTCACCTAGAAAGGCAGGAAGATTGCCACATAGAAACGGTGGCATGGTACATTTTATATCCACAGGAGAGCTCACCAAAGAATCCTGTGCACCAGATAAGGCCTGAGACCAACAGGAAGATTCCAGAAGAGTGAAGACCTTGGTCATCTGTGTGCCCCAAAGGCATGCCACCATCATGAGTTGGCAAGGCAGAATGAAGACAGAATCGCAATATTAGGAAGGCCTATTATTAAGTATTTGAACTGTGGAAGGGGAGCATAATGAGACTTCATGGTGAGAAATCATCTTGTGGTATGTAGAGTAAAGAAAAATGTCCCACAGTGAGAGGCGTAAGTTCTCTGGTATGCATGAGCCTTGGAGAACATCAGTCATGCAGAATTTCTTTGTTGGTTCAGGTTTTACATAGCACAAGGTGGTCAATGTCTAAACCAGTGCCACTAGCATTGTACCTTGATTATTTTGAAAACTAAAATTTAACACAACTGATTTTGAACTCATTTGTATAGCTATTATGGGAACTGCCCAGCAGATGGCAGCAGAGGTCCTGTTGGAGCAGGTGTGGGTGGGCCTTCTGCAGCAACTTGAACTGCTGTGTTTAAAATACCTAATGCTTGAAATAAATGTTTTACTAACTGGGGGGAAAAAAAACAAACAAAGAGGAAAAGACTCAACAGATAAGATAACCGAGTTAATAACATAGAGGATAAATAGAGGCATGTTTATAGAATTCAGAAGAATTTAATGGAAAGATAAATATAAATGATGGCAACAGATATGGAAGGCAGATGGCAGAAATTTGTGCTTTGAATAAGAGCTCCCTAAGCACAAAGTGAAAAGATGAGAAGCAATCAACAAAAGAAAAAATAGAACACTTTGGCGATGAAATAGAGTCAGAGACTGTAGCAAGCACACAGTTTTTCTGGAAAGACTGATGAAGAGATAAAAATGCCTTAATGTATTTTGCTACAGATTTTAAACTTTCAGGAGATAGATTACTGCAAGCTTCCAGAAGATACAAAGAAACAGAACAAAAGGTTATTTACACAGGAACTAAAATGAGGAAATAAATCCACAAATGCTAGGCATATGAAACATTTAGGAGCTATGTAGACTTACGTTGATATTCTAAAGCATAGGTTCTTTTTTCAATGATTTATTTATTATTTATTCAAAAGGCAGAGTTACAATGAGGCAGGGAGAGAGGGAGAGGGAGAGGGAGAGGGAGAGGGAGAGGGAGGGAGAGAGAGAGAGAGAGAGAGAGAGAGAGTCTTCTATCTGCTGGTTCAATCTCCAAATAGCCAAAATGGCTGGAGCTAGGCCATTCTGAAGCCAGGCTTTTCCCGCTACACCACAGCACCAGCCTCTAAATCATAGTTCTTAAAGTGTGGTGTAGGTACTCCCAGCTATGTTATAAACCATTAGGGGTCCATGAGGTCACAACTATTTTCCTAATAATAAGACATTTCTTGCCTTTTTTTTAAAATACTTATTTATTTGAATGGCAGAGTTACAGAGAGAGAAAGGGAGGGATACAGAGAGAGAGAGAGAGATCTTTGTCCACTGGTTCACTACCCAAATGACGGCAATGGCTGGAGCCGGGCTAATTCAAAGCCAGAAACCAGGAAATTCCTCTGGGTCTCCCCAGGGTGCAGAGGCCCAAGGACTTTAGTCATCTTCCACCATTTTCCCAGGCACATTAGCAGGGAGCTAGATCAGAAATGGAGCAGCCAGGACTTGAACTGGTGCCCATACAGGATCCCAGAGCTGCAGGTGGCAGCTTTATCTGCTATGCTACAGTGCTGGCGCCAATTACTTGCCTTTTTCATCTCTCACAAGTGTACAGTGGAATTTTCCAGGGTTTGCTGTATGTCTGGGATAGTATAAGAGATTGAATGTAGAAGCAGATGGGAGAATTCAGGCATCTATTATAAGTGATATGTAAAAACAATTACAATTACTGAAATATTAAATTTCACTCTTTTACCTTAATTTTAAAATAATTTTTGAAACCTAATTCACAAAAGTGAATGTTAGCATGTAATAAGTTCATCATTGTTTGGAATGAGCTAATAACGAAACATTTTAAATATTTTCAGATTTTCTTAAAAAAAGATTTATTTATTTACTTGAAAGTCAGATATAACACAGAGAGAGAGAGGTCTTCCATCCGCTGGTTCACTTCCAAGTTGCCTGCAACTGCCAGCACTGTGCTGATCAGAAGCCAGGAGCCAGGAGATTCTTCCAGGTCTCCCATGTGGGTGCAGGGGCTCAAGGACTTGGGCCATCTTCTTCTGCTTTCCCAGGCCACAGCAGAGAGCTGGATCGGAAGAGGAGCAGCCAGGACTAAAACTGGCACCCGTATGTGATGCCAGCACTTCAGGCGGTGGCTTTACCCACTATGCCACAGTGCTGGCCACATGATTTTCAGTTTTAATTTTTTTTTAATGATAGAGTTAGACAGTGAGAGAGAGAGACAGAGAAAAAGGTCCTCCTTCCGTTGGTTCACCCCCGAAATGGCTGCTACAGCCAGCGCACTACACCAATCCAAAGCCAGGAGCCAGTGCCCAAGCACCTGGACCATCCTCCACTGCCTTCCCGGGCCACAGCAGAGAGCTGGACTGGAAGAGGAGAAACTGGGACAGAACTGGTGCCCTAACCGATACTAGAACTCGGAGTGCTGGTACTGAAGGTGGAGGATTAGCTTAGTGAGCCGCGGCGCCGGCCTCAGTTTTAATTTTAATGCAATAAATATTGATAGATATAAGCTATATAAAAATAATACTCTTTGGAGCCCTCCAAAAGATGCAAAGGTGTCCTAGAACTAAAATAACTGACTTGCTTGTAGAACTCTGTTTTTGTGCGTAAGCCATCACACACAAGACTGTGTGTGCATGAGCCCAATTACAAGATAATATAGGTTTATATGCATTAAAAAGCTTTTAAAAAGATTTTTTAAAGATTTATTTTATTTATTTGAAAGAGTTACAGAGAGAGGTAGAGACAGAGAGAGAGGTCTTCCATCCACTGGTTTTACTCCCCAGATGGCTGCAAGGGCTAGAGCTGTGCCTATCTGAAGCCAGGAGCCAGGAGCTTCCACTGAGTCTCCCATGTGGTACAGGGGCTCAAGGACTTGGGCCATCCTCCACTGCTTTTCCAGGCCACAGCAGAGAGCTGAACTGGAAGAGGAGCAGCTGGGACTAGAACTGGTACCCATATGGGATGGCGGTGCTTCAGGCCAGGGCTTTAACCCGCTGCACCACAGCGCTGGCCCCTAAAAAAGATTTTAAAAATTTATGTGAAAGGCAGAGTTGCAGAGAGAGGGAGAGAGAGAGAAATCCTCCATCTGCTGATTCATTCCCCAAATGGCTGCAACAGCCAGGGCTGGGCCAGGCTGAAGCCAGGAAGCAGCAGCTTCCTCCTGGTCTCCTAGGTAGGTGCAGGTGCCCAAGCACTTGGGCCAGCTTCCGGGGCTTTCCCAGGCACACTCGCAGGGACCTGGATTGGAAGTGGAGCAGTTGGGACCTGAACTAGCATCCACATGGGTTGCCAGCTTTGCAAGCAGTGGCTTAATCTGCTGCGCCACAGCACTTGTCCCAAGGCTTTTGTTTTTCTTATAAATGGAATTGGAAGTTATAAATTATATATGAGAAGAGAGAAAAAAGTGTTAAATTTCTTCATTGCATCAAGTTAGAAATTGTTTACTGTTGCATTGGCATGATAAGTACATTTTTACAATGTGAACTATTTTACATATGTAATGTAGAATTCATAACAGAATGCCTCCACTCCAATAGGCTACAGAAATTCTAAGCACGTGAGACAGGTTATTCTATAAAAGACAAAATAGAATGGAAGCAAAGAAGCGTAAAATAAAGGAGAAAATCATAGTGGTGTGAAATGAATCTGTGACTCTTGAGGGTCACAGAAATTGAAGCCTGTGGGGAACAGTGGGGAGTTTTGTAGCTCTATGGTGAGTAAGTCTGAAAGGCAAGGGTATTGTGGGGAAAATCAGGGGGAAAAAACCAAACTGCCTTTGTAGACAAAAGAAAACAAGTGAAGTAGCACTGGCCCTTTCCCAAGGCACTGCTGAAGGAGATATCACTATTTTTAAATAATGAAGAGATTAAAAACAGCCAGAATGTGATGGATTTGTGATTTGTATAAGAAAATTCACAGTGAATTAGAGGAAATCTGGTATTAGAATGACACCCCTATCTTTTTTTTTTTTTTACCCTTTAAAAGGGTTCCATTTATGGGCCCAGCACTGTGGGGGAGCGGGTAAGGCCACGGCCTTCGGTGCCAGCATCCCATATGGGCGCCGGTTTGAGTCCCAGCTGCTCCACTTCCGATCCAGCTCTCTGCTATGGCCTGGGAAAGCAGCAGAAGATGGCACAAGTGCTCGGGCCCCTGCACCCATGTAGGAGACCCTGAAGAGGTTCCTGGCTCCTGGCTTCGGATGTGCACAGCTTTGGCTGTTGCAGCCAACTGGGGAGTGAACCAGCAGATGGAAGACCTCTCTCTCTCTTTCTCTCTCTCTCTCTCTCTCTGCCTCTCTTTCTCTCTCTGTGTAACTCTAATTTTCAAGGAAATAAATAAATCTTTTTTTAAAAAAAGGGTTTCATTTAGAAAAATAAAATTAGTTCTTAAAGGTTGGAAAAAAAAAACCCTGAAGATGACTGGGACACATTGAGATGGTGCAGCTCAGAGAGGAGCGGTCTCGCCCCAGTGCCTGGGGTCTCCTCATCGGAGCTCTACGCACGGCTCTCCTGAGAGCCCTAGACACTGGCTGACCCAGAGGGTGGCACAAGGAAAACTGAGTTACAAGCTCAGCGTGGACGTGTGGGTGGGACGTGTGTTCAGGGCCTTCGTTCTTGGAATCAAGCTGACTCTGCAACAACAGCAGAGGAACTCTTCTTCTTTGGTGAATCAAGGCAGAGGATATCTTTATAGAAATCTTGACCCCTGGCAGCTCCCAGCCACTCCCCACTCCCCCAGGAGATCTGGACACATTCCCAAAGGCACTTCCAGAAAAGCACCCAAATACTTCTCTTCCAGAGGGTCCCCTGCCAAAAATCTCTCAAGTGCTTCTGTAATCAAGAAAACCCATTTGTAGCTCGCCGAAGTACTACTTGGAAGCAGGAAGCAAGGGTTTTGTTCCAGAAATGATGTCCACCAGCACTGTCTGTAGGAACACAGTGACTGGAATTGCTGCCTCTAAGACTGATCTGATGCTGGCTTTGCCGAAGACAGGATGGCAGGGCAAGGGAGCCAGCTGTGTCACTGTCATCCTGAACCAAGACGAAGCAGTCATCCCCACTGGCCCTGTGGGAAGGGATGCTTTTGACCCTACCTTCTTCCTCAGGATATGCAGATCAAATTCCAGGTCTACACCTGGTGGCAAACTGCCAAGGCTGAATTTAGTGATTCTACCACTCACTGAATTTCTGTTGCCTTAGAGGTGACATTCTGTACTGGACGTTATCAGGGCCAGCATGCGCACAAGAGGCTACCGGAGCCCAAACCACCAGACCCTATCTGCTGCTCCCTGTGAAATGAGCAATAGTTTAAACCTATTGCTGCTGCTTAGTATCACTAACACCAGACTAAAAACCCCAAAAAGAGTAATTGATTCACCAAGGTTGGGGGTCATGGGCCACACCGCACGGCCACGAGACCGCCACCCACCATTGTCTAATCATCTCTGCTTCCTTTTCAGCTTTGGTAGCAGCAGGCAGGGCTCCAAAGCTCACTGAGCAACGATTCCACACCCTAACGGAGAGATCAGAAGCCTGGGTGGCCAAACAAATAAAATGGGAGAAGTGCTCCCCAGTCATCCTGTGTGGTTTACACCTTCTAGAATGTCAACTTCACTGATAATGTTTTTTAAATCAACAAATAAAACCCCAACCCTGGTGTGTGCTGGGGGTATGGTGATCACACTGCTACAATCTCTATTGATATTATTGGTACATCAGTCTTTTTTTTTTTAAGATTTTATTTATTTATTTGACAGGTAGAATTACAGACAGAGAGAGACAGAGAGAAAGGTCTTCCATCAGATGGTTCACTCCACAAATAACCACAACAGCCGGCGCTGGGCCGAACCGAAGCCAGGATCCAGGTGCTTCTTCCTGGTCTCCCACGTGGATGCAGGGGCCTGAGGACTTGGACCATCTTCTACTGCTTTCCCAGGCCATAGCAGAGAGCTGGACCGGAAGAGGAGCAACTGGGACTAGAACCGGTGCCCATATGGGATGCTGGTGCTGCAGGTGGAGGATTAACCTACTGCGCCACTGCACTAGCCCCCATCAGTCTTTTTTTATGTTTCTTTAGATGCTTGTAGAATATAAAGAAGGTATACTTTTCTTACTTAATGCTTGGGATTACCAAGATAAGCGGAGTGATTCCCATCCCAACAGGGAGAGTATGCTAATGTTCCTCACTGTCACACAGACAATGAGAGTTGGAGTTGGAGCGTGAATCCCAGGTGTCTGGTTGGCCCTGCAGTGATCCCTTCCACCACAGCAGTCAATGTAGTTCTTCTTTATTTTATCTACTAATGGATGTTTGTCTCCAGGAAACACAACCTTCCCTGCTGGAGAGAGTAATGTTTTTTTGCTTTTATTTCACTTCTTTCTTTGATGTATTTCATTTCTGTTCTAGGAAGACATATTTCAGCAGAGGATGCACACAAGCTGGGGGATCTGGATGAAGTTGTGAACTCAGACCCAACTGAAGAAGCAATCAGATTTGCCCAGAGAGTTCTAGGTGAGAAGATTACAATAAAAAGAGGGCAAGATTGGAAATAAACTAAACGTCCATTTTAGTAAGGAGTTCCTTAAATATTCTCTGGGGTATTCATGTGATGGGAGATGATACAGCTTAAAAATAAGAGAACCTATATGCATCGATGGGATTGAACCCCAAAATATATTGTATTGTTAAGTGAGAAAACATCCTTGAATATAGCGGTTTCCATTGGAGTAACAAAAATGAGAGGATGGGGAGACTGTGTACATGGCTGTTGTCTATACCTGAAATGTTTCCTTAAGAAGTCACAGAAATGGGTCATGTTGCCTCTGGGAGTGGGGCTGGTCAGCCAGCAGGTGCAGCAAGAGGGAGGCCTTTGACTGTTTACCCTTCTGCAAGTCCTTGCCCACCTGGACACAAGTGCCCTGATGTCCCTCTCTGCTTCCAAATGGTCTGTGCACGTTTTCCTCACTGTACTCCCTGAGAGGCCTTGTTGCTTTGTTCCAGGAGCATTATGGTCTAACATATTTATGAAAAGGTTTGGCTTAATGTTTTATTTATTTCAAATTACCTTTTAATGATTTTTAAACATAAAAGCTTTTTTTTTATTTTGTAAAACAGAATGTGTTCAGTCTCAGCAGCACTACACAGTTTGTCCACTTGGTGGCATCCAAATATTGAGGCAACATCTGCTATAAAACTTCGTAATTCACCTGTTAACAGTTGTGGGTAATGAATAATTATATAAAACTATTTATAATATTATAATCCTGATAACTTGATGGAAACATGCAAAGTTGTTAATGAAATAAAAATGTTTAAAGCATAAATTTACATATATTTTATAATTATAGTTACACAGAGCATGAATGGACAAAAATTGAAAGGAAATACACAAAATGTTTATTTTTTACTTTAAAAATTAATAAATCAAACTTTACAGTTCCATAAAAATCAAGAAAAGGTAAACATATATCACATGCCAGTGAGAATTACAGTAATCTTAGATGATTCTGAGAAATTGTGAACATGTATGTTGATGGGCAACTTATATAATATAATTTTGAGCAAATTGATTTCCTCACAGTAATAAAGCAGATGGATATGGCTACTGGTTCATAGGGCTTTGATTGCCACACAAAGGAAACTGATGGAATACATACTTGAAAATAAACTAAAAGCATACAAAAGCAAAAATTGTACACACATTACCATATCTATAATCAAATCATGCTAACTGCAGGAAGAACTTGGATATTTCCTCAGTTCAATAACAGAGTGACAAGCAGATATAAGAGAATTGTGTGAAAAATAATCCATTACAATAACATTTAAAATGGAAAACAAAATCAAGGAACATAATTCAATCAAAGCTCATGCCACCTGCTAAGATGACTTGAACAAAAATATTCAGTGTACAGAGGTATGCTTTGGAATATTTCAAAAAAAAGCAATTGAGAGTGCAATCAAAATCAAAGAGGTGTGAAATATGTAGCATACAGAAAAGAAATAACTACACTAGTTCTTGATCAATCAATATGCTCAATGGCTTCTGTGTTTATCCTGACCAAATGCCAACTTTTATGGGCATTTGAAGAGTGAACCCACAATATCACTCCAGAAATAAACAACATTAAAAATAAGTTAGTTTTATGCACAAATTTCTTCAATGGATTTTGTGGTTTTTTTTATTTTATCGTAGAGTGTCAGTTTTCCTAAATAATTCTTAATTCTTAATAATTAATAATTAATTTCGTTTTGTTTCTATTTTTCACAGCTTACTGAAGTAATTTACCCAGAATAAAATTCACTCTTCATTAAGTGTAGTTTGTTGAATTTTGGTGATTGCTCACCATTGTGGAACCCCTGCTACCATCAAGACAGAGCTCTGTCACTCTCACATGGAAACTCACACCTGGCTCTGGTAAGTCCCCTTACCTGCCCCAGGGCCACAGGCATCCCCTGGCCTGCTCTGTGTCCTTGTACCTGCTTAATGTCATTACTTCTGCAGGAGGCAAGAAACTGGATTGGAAATTAATATATTCATTGGCAATATAATCAATGTTCTTGTCACATGAAACCTCCCAGCCTATTGCAGTGCCATAGATTTAGCAAAGCATTGCAGAGTTACTATGACCACACCAAATCGTGTTGGCTAAACTGAGGAGGGGAGGGCCCTGGAATATTTTGTGCTTTCATGTGGCCAGAAGCCTGCTTGTCCGTGAACAGAGTAAGAGTTTTTTTGAACAATATGCATTTTCTGAGTGAAATGTGTGCAGTCATTGAAAGACCAAGTGCCATTCCCTGTAGGGTTGGACACAGGGGACACCCAGCTGGGAGCCTCAGCTCAGGAACCTAATGCTATCTTCTTGTCTCTGTCGTGAACCCTGCTCCTGTTGCTGAGGTTGTTCTGCGCTGTGTTAGCTGTTTTTAACAATTTGATTCTGCCTAAAGGCATTGCTCTATTTGTTTCTTTGGGTTTTGTGACTTTTCAAACATACTGGTCATTTGATTTATCATTATCCTCAATTCTTCTTCTGCCCTTTGTAATTATATCTGTGAACATTTATACAAACATACTTCAAAAGAACGTATGTGAATACTCTTCCATAGGAGGCTGTTAGGGTTTGAACAATATTTCTTTCCCCAAGTTATGTGTGTGTTTAAACCCCAAAGTTTTAAGTTAACAATTCTTTTTTCTTTATTATTATTATTTACAATTTAAGTTTTACAAGTTTCATGTATATCATATATACAGATTTAGGAACATAATGGTAGTTTCCTCCCTCCCATCCATGCTCCAACTCTTCTTCCTCCTCCCTCCCCCATTCCCACTCTTTCTTTTTATAGAGATCTACTTTCAGTTTACTTAATGATTATCAGGTTAACTTTACACTAGTAAAAGAGTTCAACAAATAGTATGAAGAAAAAAAAATACTTCCTCAACAGAAGAGACAGGGCTATAAACAATCATCATATCTCAACGTGGCCTTTCAACTCAATACATTACATTTTAGGTCCTCTATTATTTACCACTAATTAGGGAAAACATGATATCTGCTTTTTTGGGGATTCACTTATTTCACTAAGTATAATGGTTTCCAGTTTCATCCATTTTGTTGCAAAATACAGGATTTTTTTTTTACAGCTGGCTAGTACTCCATAATATATATATATACAATTTTTTCCTTATCCAGTCATCAGTTGATGGACATCTGGGTTGATTCTATCTTTGGTATTGTGAATTGAGCTACAATGAACATGGGGTACAGATAACTCTTTCATATGCTGATGTCTTTAGGTTTGGGTAAATTCCCAGGAGTGGGATGGCTGGATCATATGGTAAATCTATATTCAGATTTCTGATGTATCTTCATATTGACTTCCACAGTGGCTGAACAAGCTTACATTCCCGCCAAGAGTGGATTAGGGTACCTTTTCACCCACATCCTTGCCAGAATTTGTTGTTTGTTGATTTCTGTATGAGAGCCATTCTAACTGGGGTGAGGTGAAACCTCATTGTGGTTTTGATTTGCATTTCCCTGATGTAATGATCCTAAGCATTTTTTCAAGTGTCTGTTGGCCATTTAAATTTCCTCTTTTGAAAAATACCTACTCAAGTCCTTTGCCCATTTCTTAACTGGGTTGTTTTGTTTTATTATTGTTGAGTTTCTTGAGCTCTTTATAGATTCTAGATATAACCCTCTATCAGTTTCGTAGTTTGCAAATATTTTCTCTCACATTCTCTTGGTTGCTTCTTCACTTTGCTGAGTGTTTCCTTCGCAGTACAGAAGCTTCTCAGCTTGATGTAATCCCATTTGTCAATTTTGGCTTTGATTGACTATGCTTCTGGGGTCTTTTCTGAGAAGTCTTTGCCTATGCCAATGTCTTGCAGAGTTTCTCCAATGTTCTCTAGTAATTTGATGGCATCAGGTGTAGATTTAGGTCTTTGATCCATTTTGAGTGGGATTTTGTGTAAGGTGTGATGTAAGGATCTAGTTTCATACTTCTGCACATTCAGATCCAGTTTTCCCAGCACCATTTGTTGAAGAGACTGTCCTTTCTCCAGGGATTGATTTTAGTTCTTTTGTCAAAAATAAGTTGTTTGTAAATGTGTGGATTGATTTCTGGAGTTTCTATTTTGTTCCATTGGTCTACACATCTATTTTTGTGCCAGTACCAGGCTGTTTTGGTTATTAACTGCCCCTTAGTATACCTTTAAATCTATTATTGTGATGCCTCTGGCTTTGTTTTTGCTGTATAAAATTGCTCCAGCTATTTAGGGTCTCTTGTGTTTCCATAGATTTTAGCATCATTTTTTCTAGATCTGAAAAGAATGTTCTTGGTATTTTGATTAGGATTGCATTGAGTCTATAAATTGCTTTTGGTATTATGGACATTTTGATGATATTAATTCTTCCAATCCATGTTAATTATTTTGAAGAGGGCCCAGGCTTAATCCAATTATGGTGGTTGGGTATGGGCCTCATGTGAGGTTCCTGTGCCACTGAGGATGTGCCCTCAGAAGGCATTTTCAAGTGAGTGTTGGTTGTAAAAGCTGGTTTCAGACTGGCTTCTCTGTTTGCTTCCTTTCTCACTGTGTCATCATTTCTCCACACCTGCTTCACCATTGCCAACCTCCACCCTTATCAGATGCCAGATTAGTGGGGCCACTCGGTCTTGGACTGTGAAGCTCCTAAACTGTGAGCCAAAATAAAACAGCTGCCTTCATAAATAGTTTCTCTTAGGTATGGTAGTTGTGTCACAGAAATCTGGCTGATACAGACTCCTCAGTACCTGTGTGAGCCGAGCTTCCTCTCTGTGAGCCGCACCTGTCCTTGGGGACCTCCCTGAAGACTGGGGATGTGCAGGTACTCCGTGCATCCTTTGTAGAACTTCTGGCGGGTGGGAGGGAAGTTATGGGGGGGGGGAAGCCATTGTAATCCATAAGCTGTATTTTGGAAATTTATATTCTTTAAATAAAAGCTTTATATATAAAAAAAAAGAAATCAGGACACAAGGTGGAAAAAAAAAAAAGAACTTCTGGGTTGGACAGGGATCACTGCATATGAGGGTTAGAAAAGAGAGAGGACTTCATGTCTGAGGAAACCATTGCTGTGAACTATGTGTTGAGTCTCTCCTTAGCCCTACAGAGAAAAATCTCTCCCTGTCAAGTTAGCAGAAGGAAGGAGGGGGAATCATCACCTCCCAGTTTTCCTTCCTTTCTGCCTTGAGGTACCTCACAGAATTAAGAAAAAACAAAGGCATGTGACTGGGTCAAGAAAAACATTTCTATTTTAAATATATTATAATCTCTAATTAGTTGCTTTCCTCTACATTTTCCTGGGTGGCTAAGGCTGAGGCTGACCTGCATACAGTTGCCTCTGTTACTATAGGAGAAGCTGGAGTGACACTAAGACCACCAAGCTTCTAGGAAATGCACTATGATAGCAGTCATACCTGCAGATCCGAAGGGGAAATGCTGAATAAGTTTTGCAGCAATAACCTGAGGACATAATATAATAAGATCCTTCAGTTAGAGCTGTGGCAAGAGAGCAATAGGGAATGGAGCAGGGAAAACTGCCTATGATTGCGCCCTAATCCACATCTCTCCAGTGGATGTGCTTAGTTTGGCCCAAGGGCTAGTCTGGACAAGTGCCCTGGACAGCTACCAGAATGCCCTCTTGTACTCTGGGAGGAGCTGAGTCTCCCAAGATAACAGGATTACGCTGATTAGGAATAACTACCGCACACTCTGAAGCAGGCTTTTCTTCTTCTTCTTTTAAGTCTTTTTCTCCTCTCTGTTTTGTTCCTTCTTATTTTCCTTTTAGTCTCTAGCATTTAACAAAGTTGCCAGGAAGTACAGCTGTCCTTGACACAATGGCCAAGTTATCTGTCTCCTCTTGGGCCACCAGAGCTAAACCTCAAAATCAGCACCTGAATTTTTCAAATATAGCCATGTTCAGGCCCATGTTTAAGGATCCTTAAGCATCTGTGATAGGGTCTGGGTATCTTAACTTCTTAATTTCTTCATATACATTTGGTGAGTACTATGGTTTTGAGAAGCAGCCTTGGTAGTTTTGGGAGCACAGTTAGTGACAATACTGAGATCCAACTCTGAGATAGTCCAGACCCATTTGTGCCCTGCTCCATGTCATGGATGGCACCTGTCATCTGTTTCTGCCATGGCACTCACTGCTCATCCTCTTTGACAATAGCTACCCCTCCACATACTTGTCCTCCTCTCTCTCCTCTCCCTGCTGTCCATTCTCATCCTCTTGTTATCCCACCAGTAAATTAAGTCAGCTGCGGGCACTGGAAGGACCCCTTGCCCTGCGGTGCTTGTGTTGTCATAAATTAGGGACTGCGCTCACTCACTGTGTAATTGAGCAGTTGTTAGACCTGTTGTGTATAGTTCCTGGTTTTCTAAAGTAGCAAGGACCAGTGCTGCGCACCAGTGTCTTCCTCTCTGACTGTCCTGTGGGGAATCGTTAATTCAGAACACATTCTTTAGTTTTTTTATAGTCTGGAAGTCTTTAAATTTTTTTTACACTTAATATACCATGAATTCCTTGGGAATGGGTTCCAGCAGCTCAGACTCCTTTCCATTGGTTCTGACAAAGGGGGCTTCTCTCTATGGAATAGGCCAGTGCTTCAGTTGAACCCAGTAATTTTCTCTTTGGTTTCCCTTTTTCCTGATCTTTTTACTCCACAGATTTCAGAAGCTTAATATGCCCAGAATGCACATTAATTCCCTCGGCAAGGATCTTGCCCTTAATTTGCTTATTTACAGTGCCAACAGTGTGCTGGGTGATATTGTAGACTTTCCTGTGCTGTGGTAATATTCATTGCACATTTCTTTCTAAACAGTACCCATTCTTGATGTCTACAGCATCAGCTTTCCTGTAGTTTTACATATATGTAGCCAAAGAGAAAACTCCTTGTTTTCTAAAAGGCCTGGAGAATGTATATCATGTGCCTCTCCTCTTTTACTTGGTGTTCATCATTTTGGTGAATTCCTGAAAGATGATGAATCCTGCTGAAAGGAGAAATCCATTCCTTTCAGCTTTGCTTATTGCACAAGCTTTAATGAAATATCCTTTCTTTCTGGATTAAAAAAAAGATGTTGAGGGGACCAGCATTGTATTATAGTGGGTAAAGCTGCCAACTGCAAGTCCAGCATCCTATGTGGACGCCAGTTTGTGTCTCAATTACTTTAATTCCAATCCAGATCCCTGCTAATGGCCTGGGAAAAGCAATGGAAAGTGGCCCAAGGGCTTAAGTCTCCACATGGAAGATCTGAATGGAGCTCCTGGCTTTGGCCTTGCCTGGCCCTGGATGTAGCAGCTATTTGGGGAGTGAACCAGTGGATAAAAGATCTCTCTCTCTCTCTCTGTAACTCTGCCTTTCAAATATATATATATATACACATATATATATGTCAAGATTATTTAATGCCTCACATATATACTTTTTTTTAAAAAAAAGATTTATTTATTTATTTGAAAGTCAGAGTTACACAGAGAGAGGAGAGACAGAGAGAGAGGTCTTCCATCCAGTGGTTCACTCCCCAATTGGCCGCAATGGCTGGAGCTGCACCAATCCGAAGCCAGGAGCCGGGAACTTCTTCTTGTCTCCCACATGGGTGCAGGGGCCCAAGGACTTGAGCCATCTTCTACTGCTTTCCCAGGCCATAGCAGAGAGCTGGATAGAAAGTGGAGCAGCCAGGGCTCTAACTGGTTCCCATATGGGATGCTGGCACTTCAGGCCAGGGCATTAACCCGCTGTGCCACAGCGCCAACCCCCCACATATATACTTTTATGTGCACATGATTTCATCCAAAACATACTCATTCCCCACTTGGCACAACTTAACACACTAATTCCAGATGGGCTCACATACATGTGTTTTTATAATGAAATTGCTTTTATTAGCTTTTCATTACTACAAATACCTAAGACAAGCTACTTACAAAGGAAGGAGGCTTATTTCTGCTTATAGTTTTAGAGGTTCACGGTCTAAGATCAAGAATCCCCGTTGGTTCAGCTGTCTGATGGGACTGGAAAATGGCAATGTGTAATGGAACAGTCACACAGCGGGTCAGGAAGCAACCCAACTTGGTGTTTTTTTTTTTTTTTAAGATTTATTTATTTATTTGAAAAAGAGAGAGAGAGAGAATCTTCCATGTGCTGGTTCGCTCCCCAAATGACCATGACAGCCAGGGCTGGGAGAGGCTGAAGCCAGGAGCCAGGTGCTTCATGCGAGCTTCCCATCTGGGTTCAGAGGCACCTCTGCTGCTTTCCCAGGTACATTAGCAGGGAACTGGAAGTGGAGCAGCTGGGACTCCAATTAGAGCCTATATGGGATGCTGGCACTGCAGGTAGAGGCTTAGCCTTCCATGCCACAGCACCGGCCCCCAACTTGGCTTTCATAACCATCCTTCCTCTGAGAGCTACTTTCCAAGGGCACACCCCGAGTAATCTAAGAACCTCCTGTTAGGTGACCTCCTAAACATAGTTAAATATTTTCTACCCTTTCCCAATAGCACCACCCTGGGGACCAAGCCATTAACATTTTGGCATTTGAGAGACTCCAAAACTAACATCCAAATCATATCATTACTTTTTAAGATTGGTTGATTTTGGTTGATTTTCGGTCTAAATAACTAAGACAAAGACTTTTAATACAATTGTTCATCCTTAAAGAAATGGTAAGTTTTGGTAACTATAATTTCTTGCACATTTATTCTTTTATACAAACCTTGGAATCATTCTGTTGAGTTATTTTTTTTAAAAAATGGAACTATTTTCATCAGAATTTCATAATAAGACATGGAAAATATTTATATTTTAATCCTGTCAAATACTTTTTTACAGGAGCATGGGATCACTCTATATTAAGGTCTTATTTTGTGTTCTTCAATAAAATGTCATAGCTATCTTCTGAAGGGCCTGCAGCTTTCTTGATAAATTCATTTCTAGACATAATTTTAAGGCTTTAAAGAGGCATACTTTGCCTTACAGAGTTGTGTAACTAGCTTGTAAATCAATTTTAAGACCTGTGCAATCCCACAGACTGTTCTTTCATGCCCATTACAGCTGAGTCCTAATCTTCATTCTGCGTCTGTAGATTTGCCTTTTTGGATATTTAGCATAAATGGCCTCACAGACTAAGAAATCCTTTGCATCTGGCTTCTTTTGGGTGGCATAATGTTTTGGAGGCTCTTCTGTGTTGCTGCACAGATCAGCACTTTGCTCCTTTTTATTGCTGAATAGAATTCTATGGCATGGATTAATCACATTTTCTTTATTCATTCGGCAGTCAGTAGATGCTTGGGTTGATTCCAGTTTTTGCTATTATGAATAATGCTGTTATGAATATTTATATACAAGGGGTTTTTTTGTAGATACACTCTTTTATTTCTCTTGGGCAGATCCCCAGGAGTAAAATTGCTGGGTTGAACAATAAGCTTATGTTTATCTTTTTAAGATACTACAAAACTGTTTTCCAAAATGATATACTGTTTTACACCCTCATAAACAGTATCCAAGGATTCCAGTTTCTTCACATGCCCACCAATACTTGTTATTAATGTCTTTTTCATCATAGTCATTCCAGTGAGTCTGTATAGGAAGTTTTGTAACAAATTATCCCCAAACACAGTGGCTTGAAATCAAATATTTATCGCATCGTTTTCACGGGTCAGTTTCATGGTCACCTGAGTCCTCTGCCTTTAGGATTTTGCCCAAAGTTTCTATGAGGGCGTTGATGGGGGATATGGCATCTCAAGGCCGACTGGGGAGGATCCTTTTCCAGGCTTATTCACGTGGTTGTTAGTGATTCAGTTCCTTATGTGCTGTTGGACTGAAGACTATGTCCTCCCCCCCGCCCCCGCCCTGGCTTATGGGTGAAGTCCTCCCTCAGTTCTTTGTCACACTGGCTTCACCATAGGGTAGGACACACATGCAGCTGGTTTCCATCAGAAGAATAAGCAGGAGAACAGGAGAGGGTGAGCAAGGCTGAATCCAGTCTTCTTGTGACCCAATCAGAAATGACATTTCTTTCCTAAAAGTTTTTAATTAACACATACTATTTCTATTTATTTATGGGGTACTGAACAATCACTTGTTATATGTATATAATGTGTAATGATCAAATCACGGTAATTAGCATTTCTATTTCTTGCTCACTTATCATTTCTATGTGTTAGGAAACTAACATAATAAGTTATTGCAGACTCATTAGACATACCCTAATGTGCTCTAGAACACTGCATCTGATTCCTCCTTTGCAATTGTGTTTTGTTACTTGTTCTCTACATTCTCTTTATTTCCCCATCTCCTACCTTTATGCATATCTACTGATCACTATTTACTTGCTTCTAAGAGATAAACTTTTTTTTAACTTCCACATGTAAGTGGAAGCACATGGTATTTGCTTTCCTGTGGCTAGCTTATTTCACTTCATATAATGTTTTCCTAGTCCATCCATAGTGCCACAAGTGAAGGAATTTTATTCTTTTAATGACTAAATATGACTAAATAATATTACACTGTGTTCATAAAGACTACATTTTCTTTCTTTTTTTTTTTTTTTACAGGCAGAGTGGACAGTGAGAGAGAGACAGAGAGAAAGGTCTTCCTTTGCCGTTGGTTCACCCTCCAACGGCCGCCGTGGCCAGCGCGCTGCGGCCGGCGCACCGCGCTCGTCCGATGGCAGGAGCCAGGAGCCAGGTGCTTTTCCTGGTCTCCCCATGGGGTGCAGGGCCCAAGCACCTGGGCCATCCTCCACTGCACTCCTGGGCCACAGCAGAGGGCTGGCCTGGAAGAGGGGCAACCGGGACAGAATCCGGCGCCCCTACCGGGACTAGAACCCGGTGTGCCGGCGCCGCAAGGCGGAGGATTAGCCTGTTGAGCCACGGCGCCGGCTTACATTTTCTTTATCCATTCATCTCTCAGTACTTTGCTGTTGTGAATGGTGCTGCCATAAACATGAAGTTCAGATATCTGTTTAGTATAATTTCATTGCCCTTGGATATGTGTACCTAGTAATGGGATTACTGGATCTTATGGTAGTTCTATTTTTAGTGTTTTTCTAAGGAAGCTTGTACTGTTTTTTATAATAAACAATTTACATTCCCCCCAACTGTGTAAGAGTCCCCTTTCTCTCTTCTCACCAGCCCCTTTTTTTGTCTTTTTGATAGTAGCCACCCTAACTGGGGTGAGATGATATCTTGTTGTGGTTTTGATTTGCATTTCCCCAGTGATTACTGATATTGTGCATTTTTTCATGTACTTTTTGGCCATTTTTATGTCTTTTCAGGTAATGTGCTCATTTTTAATGGACATTTTTGTTCTTGTGTTGAGGTCCTTCTGCATTCTGGGTATTAATCCCTGTTGGATGAATGGTTTTCATTTTCTCCCACTATGCACGTTGTCTCTTCACTCCCCTGGTGTGTTTTCTCTGTTGTACAAAACTTCTTAGTTTGATATTGTCTCATTTGTCTATTTTGCCTGTGCTTTTGGGGTGTCATCTAAAAAAATCGTTGTCTATGTGTTGAAGTGTTTCCTCTATGTTTTCTTTCTTTTTTTTTTTTTTGACAGGCAGAGTGGACAGTGTGAGAGAGAGACAGAGAGAAAGGTTCACCCTCCAATGGCTGCTGTGGCCGGCGTACCGCACTGATCTGAAGCCAGTAGCCAGGTGCTTCTCTTGGTCTCCCATGGGGTGCAGGGCCCAAGCACTTGGGCCATCCTCCCCTGCATTCCTGGGCCACAGCAGAGAGCTGGCCTGGAAGAGGGGCAACTGGGACAGAATCCGGAGCCCCGACTGGGACTAGAACCTGGTGTGCCGGTGCCACAGGCGGAGGATTAGCTTAATGAGCCGTGGCGCCGGCCTCCTCTATGTTTTCTGAAGACACTACATTTGTTGGTTCTTACACCCCTTACCCTTTATTCAAAGATGCATAGTCTCTAACAGGTTATGCTTCTGGCCCTTTATACCACGGACCCTTCTTCATTGTGGAGTCTCTCTCACCATATTCAGCAAATGTTCTCGCTTGTAAAGACTCATGTGATTAGATTGTGTCCACTCAGACAGCACAGGATAGTCTCCCCAACTCAAGATCTTAACAGATTCTGGGAATGAGAATATTAACTTTTAGGGGGTAGCATTATTCTGCCTTCCACACAAGTATTTTGAATTTTTGATGCTACACTTGACCTCTTTCCATATCGCCTGTCTTAACATTTCAGTGTAGCTATTATAATGTTTTTTAGTCCTTGCATTAAAGATAAAAATTATTCACACATAGTGTTTACAATATTAGAGTATTCTGAATTTGTTAGTATAGTTACTCTTACCAGTGAATTTTCTACTTCGATGTTTTCTTCTTGATTTTAGTGTCTCTTTTAATTGAAGAATTTCCTTCAACATTTCATATAACATAGGTCTGGTGGTGGTAAACTCTCTAAGTTTTTGTTTGGGAATGTCTGAAGGATAGCTTTGCTGGATATATGACTGCAAACTCAATCTCTGCCCCCAGTGCCAAATCAAAGTAATGAGGATAAGGTTTGAGGGGCAGGAAAAAGAAAGTTGAATCTGTTGACAGATGAAGGGCAGCAGATTTCCAAGTCTCAAGAACTACCACCCTCCTTAGGACAGTCTAGGGTTCTTACTGAAGCTGATGAGAAGAATTGTTTCAAAGAAAAAGCAAGAGCAGCAGCAAGACTTAGGGATAGCTATGACAAAGGCTGAAACTGGTCAGCCACGCACAGAGTTTGCCACGAGATCGTCACTCAGTCCCTGAGAAGGCCTGCAGCTGGAGAGATTAACCCTATCTCACCTGGGTTGCTTTGACTGCCTGTAGAAGTTGAGATAAAGATGAAAGCATTCCCAGGGCATGAGTGAAAAAGGAAAGCTAAGGATTTAGTTTTGAAGCATACATAACAGAGCTTTGTGAAAATGACTTGGAAAACGGTTGTCTGCAGTTAGAATTAAACAGTGCACTATGGAAATCTGCTGCCTTGCCTTAAAATATGGCAAGAATCAACTCCTGTAATTTGTATATCATCCTGACGTGGTTATACTTACAGTATTCTTGGCTGACATTTTTTTTTTCCTTCAGTGTTGTAAGAGTCTCATCCCACTACTTCTTGGCCCATAAGATTTCTGTTGAAAAGTCTTCAGTCAGGTAAGTTGCGACCCCTTTATGTGTTATTGGCTTCTTTTCTCTTGAAGCTTTGAGAATCCTATCTTTAGTATTAGAGAGCTTGATTATATATTTCAGATTTGTTTATTTATTTGAAAGAGTTAAAGACAAGGAGAGACACATACAGAGAAAGAGAGAGGGAGAGAGGGGGAGAGAGAGAGAGAGAGAGAGAGAGAGAGAGAGAGATCTTTCATCTGCTGGTTCACTTCCCCAAGTAGCCACAATGGCCAGGGCTGAGCCAGGCCAAAGCCAGGAGCCAGGAGCTTCATGTGGGTGGAAGGAGGTCAAGCACTTGGGCCATCTCTGCTGCTTTTATCAGGTCATTAGCAGAGAGATGGGTCAGAAGTCAAACAGCTAGGACACAAACCAGCACCCATATGGAATGCTAAATGTTGCAGGAAGTGGCTTTACCCTCTAAACCACAGCCCGGCCCCAGAGAGCTTATTTGTAATATGTCTTGTTGTAGACTTGGTTGGATTGAATCTGGTGACATTTGACCTTCCTGTCCTGGATAGTTGTGTCTTTCTCTAGGTTGGGAAGTTTTCTGTCACTGTCTCTTTGAGTACACTTTCTACCCCGTTAGCATTCTCAAGTCTCTCTTGAATCCCAGTCACTTGAGTGCCTGCTCTTTCCATACCATCCCACATTTCACATAAGCTTTCTTCATTCCTCTTGATTCTTTTCTCCTCCAACAGTATATTTTCAAATATTCTGTCTTCAAGCTCACTGATTATTTCTTCTGTTTGACCTATTCTGCTATTGATGTCTACTATCACATTTTTTTTATTTCACTTAGTATAGTTTTCCATTGAAAGATTTCTGCTTAATTTTGTCGTTGAATTGCTTCCATCTCTCTGTAACACATCTTTTAGAATGTTGTTCCATTTCTCTGTGTTCTCTTGACATCACTGAGTTTTCTTAAAATAGCTATTTGGAAATCTTCAGCTGAGCATTGGAAATTTCAGTGTCTATATGGTTGGTTTCTGGCACCTTATTTTGCCCGATAGGTGAAGTCATGGTTTCCTGGAAGTTCCTGATGCTTTTTGGAGTATGACATCATCTGCACGCTAAAGAATTAATCTTAGTAATCTGACTTCATTTGTGACTATCCTTTTGGGATTCTAAGCAATCTTTTCTGCAGTTGAGATGGTCTCATTGCCTGATACTGCACTGTCAGTGATGACGCTGGCTGGGTTGTAAGACTGCTCAGCTAGGACTATGCAACTCTACTGAACACTGCAGCAGATCCAGAGGTTCTGACTGCAGGCAGTGGCCCAGAGACAGGGACTGTTAGGTTCTGCTCAATGCTGGCTTTTATCAACCTGGCACTGAATTCCAACACGGGCCTGTGATCCCTTGCTGTCTGCCTGAGGTTGTAGGAACCCCCCACTACTCAGGCAGGCTCCAACTGGGTCACACCTGGATCTCCCAGTCACTAAGCCCTGTGTCATCAGGAGGGTATCCAGCAGGCCCACAAGAGGCAGCTGGTACTACATGTCAGAACAAAGTCTGTCTGACCAGGGCACAGTCATCTGCTTGATATGGGGGCCAGTCCAGAGACTCCATGCACAGAGCCTGGCTTACGGATGGAAACCATTAGGATCTACTCAGTGTTAGGCTTTACCAGACCCTCAGCTGCCCAGATTTGCCACAGGCTGGTGACATCTGGGTCCCACAGACCCTGGGCCCCACAAAGTCCAGGTGCCCTCCTGGCCCATGGAAGCTGGCAATGACACACACCAAAATGAGTCCAACTCACCAGTGCCTATGAGTTTGCCTATGGCTGGGCAAGTCTGGAGGCTCAGTCTGAGAGCACTGACTGATGGGTAGAGAACTTTAGACTTTATCTGGTGCTGTTTTGCAGTGCAGCAGGGCCTGACTTTGAGCCCCAAGGCATGATCCTAAGCTCCCTCTTTTGAACTCCTCATGGTTGGACTTTCACCTTGGTCTGGCATTTGAGGGAAGGGTGGCCAAGGCCACCTAGCTGTGGAAGCTGCAAAGATTCACTCCATGGGTAAGAGAGTGGGGGGCTCAGCCTGACTGAATTTTGTCACAGTGGGCCTTGGGCTCAATTCACTCTCCCTCTCCCAGGAGGGAGGCATCGCTCTAGGTAGAGCTCCTTGGAACTGGGGCAGGGGTGACGTGGGCAATTCTTTCTTGCTTTCTTCAAGGCAAGGAAGGAACTGTGCTCTCTCACCCATAGTGATGTGGTATGTGTGTAGGTGTGTAGCAGTTCACATTGGTGTCTGCAGGGGGTGGTCACTAGAGCCTCTCTCTCAGCCTCACAACAGTGTGTCTGCATCCACGACTTGATCAAATCCCTAGTTCTGTAAATTCTTAAATCTTAATAAATTCACTCTTAAGTATATTATTATTTTTCATGCTATGGAAGTGGGGTTTTAAAAAATTTCATATGTAGATTATCCATTACCAGTATATAAAAATACCTTTTATTTTTATATATTAACTATTTTTTAAAAAAAAGGATTTATTTATTTGAAAGGCCGAGTGACAGACTGAGGGGGAGACAGAGATTTTCCATCCACTGGTTCATTACTCAAATGGCTGCAATGCTGAGGCTGGGCCAGGCGAGCCAGCCTGGAGCTTTGACCATCCTCTGCTGCTTTCCCAGGAGCTGGATCAGAAGCAGAGCAGCCAAGACTTGAACTGGTCTCTGATATGGGCTATTGCTGTCACACCAGCTCCTTGATCGTATGGCTGATAATCTTATCGGGTTACTAGTTCTAATACCTCTTCCCCCCCTCATATACACACACATGGAGAAAATTACAAATTCTTATTTTGTCTGTAGCACTTAGTGCACTGACTACTCTTAAAAAAGTATTGAATCCACTTCTGATCCTCCTATCACCTATCAGTCTCTAAGTGGCACAGTGCCAGAAAACGAGTGAAGGAGGAAAAGCATGATTCAAGGGTATTGGAAACTGGAAAATCACTCACTTGATAGAAGGCTTTGATGGCAATGTGGCATTTAAAGCAATTGACTCAAGGATCAGAAGTGAAATGAGCACTAATTAGGAGTCGGCACTGTGTTAAGGGCTTGAGTGCGTATGAAAATTAGTGGGAGCTTGGCAGGGTCCTCCAGCAGTAACTGTGATTTGGCCTCCCAGGTTATTCCTCACCTGCTGGCATCAGCTGATACCTACTGAGTTTCAGTGAAATTAAACAGAAAGTAAGATTGCTCAGAAACACAAAGCAAAAGGAATAATCAGCTGATTTTTGTGGATATTTTGCAGAGATGCCTCTGCATTTGTCCTCTCAGATAAATTCAATGAGTAAACATGTTAATCAAATACCTTATAATTGATGAGAGAGCTTCAGAAATATTTTGAGGTTCCCAAGTTCTTTGATCATTGGAAAAATATGTCATCAATTAATACATGATAAGTATAGCTAACTCATCAATTCATTTGATTCTTTTCAACCTCATACACAAAGTACTGTTGGGAAATCATACAGATAATACTTTCAACAGATGTTCATTGGGGCCGGCGCTGTGGCATGGTGGGCAAAGCCGCCACCTGCAGTGTTGGCATCCCATATGGGCGCCAGTTCGAGTCCCAGCATCTCCACTTCCAGTACAGCTCTCTGCTATGGCCGTGGAAAGCAGTGAAGATGGCCCAAGTCCTTGAGCCCCTGCACCAATGTGGGAGACCCAGAAGAGGCTCCTGGCTCCTGGCTCCTGGCTTGGGATCAGTCCACTCCAGCTATTGCGACCAACTGGGGAGTGAACCAGCAGATGGAAGACTTCCCCTCTCTCTCTCTCTCTCTCTCTCTCTGTCTCTGTAACTCTGCCTTTCAAATAAATAAATAAATCTTTAAAAAAAAAAAAACCCAGATATTCATTGAGCACTTCCTGAGCATCTTGCACCCCTGGGAGCACTTGGCAGAGTTGAGTCCAGGGGGCCATGAAAGCAGCAGGGGCGCCTGTGCGGAAGTTCAGTCTTTATTCTGTGGGTGGAGCGCAACGTTTGGCAGGGTAGAGGCAGCAGGGAGAGTCTAAGCCAGGACATGGGAAGCTGCCCAAGGAGAGGCAGAGAGACACTGTTCTGCCTGTAACAGTGTAGGCAAAACACAGGTGGGATTGACGAAGGAACCCAGTACTTCAGAGCAGAATGAGGAACTCCAGCATAGCTTGGCGGGTTTGGCTCACCATATCACATCCGTCTAAGGCCAGGCTCAACATACCACATCTATCTAAGGCCTCTACATTGAAGTTTTAAATTAGGTGGCCCAAGAGTGAATTTTATGAATCAGTAACTCGCGAAATGTTGTAATGAAGTTTGCATATATGTATCTGAATCCATATCTTGCAAGAGATACCTTATCTTATATCATAGTCTCAAAACAGTCTATGACTCAATAAAGGTTAAGGGGGGCCAGTGCTGTGGAGTAGTGGGTAAACCACCGCTTGCAGTGCCAGCATCCCAGCTGCTGCTCCATTTCCGGTCCAGCTCTCTACTATGGTCTGGGAAAGCAGTAGGAGATGGCCCAAGTCCTTGGGCCCCTGCACCCACATGGGAGACCTGAAGGAAGCTCTTGGCTCTTGGCTTCAGATCAGCGCAGTTCTGGACATTGCAGCCAATTGGGGAGTGAACCATCAGATGGAAGACCTCTCTCGCTCTCTGCCTCTCATTCCCTGTGTAACTCTGACTTTCAAATAAATAAATAAATTTTTTTTTAAAATAACATTTGGATCACAGAGTATTCAGTGATACTACAAAATTCTCCAAGTGGGTTACTGGCAGCGATAATAAGAGAGACCACTTGTAGATAACCCTGTATTCTACCTACTGGGAGTATAGTAACACATAATGTATCGATTTGGGGGTATAAACTGCATTCTGAAAGGTGCTATTTCATCCTCATGAAGTGTTGTCTCAAAACTGACATTTCAGTGGTCTCTTCAAGAATACCCTATTGCTCTGTTTGGAAGGCTGATGGCTTCTGAATGGTGCAGTAAGTGATTGAACTAGAAATTTTCACGACCATATGCCATTTCAGTATCTCTTCGTTCTAGAGTGTGTTATTTGGTGTGATGCAATATTACATGAGGTCTTGTGTGACTGGCTTAAATTTAAGTCCGTGGAAAATGGTGCTGCAGTCCTACAATCAGGAAAAGAAAATGTACATCTGGAACATTTTTAGTGCTGCTCAAGATGGATCACTGGTCTCCCAGGCAGAAGTGGTCTGATATGAGTGACTCACCCCCAAGGGATTGGTTGGAATCCTTGAATACTCGCAATATCTGGGATGTAGCCTTCATCTCTGCCTGGCAAATTGCACATTCAGCAACCAGACCGGCCTTGGTGAGTGGGAGCCCATTCTTTTGGGTTCATACATAGCCTCCATCCCTATAATCAGTCCCACTCTGTTCCTGGGCACCCCATGTCAGCCCTACAGTAGGTAGAAATAAAAGTCTTATACATCACTTATTTTAGAGCAGTCATTCTAAAGAGTCACACCTCCTGTTCCATATGGTGGAGAATAGCCCAGGCTGTCTCAGGAACATGAAAGGAGGCTATAGAAAGACTGGCCATCCATTGTTTGTCTCCAAGCTATTTAGCACAGCTTAACATCTGGTAAGGCAAAAACTAGCACCCTGACTCTGGCTTTGTCTACTCCTAACTGCAGAACACAATCCAATACATTTTCCCCCTGTTTTGTGATGTATATTTTTAAAAAGGCAGCAAGGAAATAAATGTCAGCATTTTGTTGTAAAATTAACAATTCTGGGCCAGCATTGTGGCATAGAGAGTAAAGCTGCCGCCTATCACACCAGCATCCCACATGGGCGCCTCTAGTTCACTTAATGGCCTGGGAAAAGCAGTGGAAGATGGCCCAAGTACCTGGGCCCCTGCCATCCACACAGGAGACCTGCATGAAGCTCCTGGCTCCTGGCTTCTGCCTGGCCCAACCCCAGCCATTGTAGCCATCTGGGGAGTGAACCACTGGCTGGAAGACCTCTCTCTCTGTAATTCTTTCAAATAAATAGATAAATAAATCTTTTTAAAATTAATTCTTTCTACATAAAAAATATAAAATTCAAGGGTATTTGTTAGGAAGATGAAAATTTGAAATCTGAGCAGCTGCAGAAAAATCTTAAATGTTGTCACACCGCTAAGGTTTTGGATACCCAACTGATTCTCAGGAACATCTCCTAATGTGAACTGTGTAACAGAAAATGGAGCAAACTCAATGAAATACAATAGAAGTACGTCATTTCCTAAAACTGGATGTATGGAATGTGGGGGTTTGCCGTACTGCCCACCAGATGCTTCGGCTAAGTATTCCTAGAAGTGCCCAGTTGGGCCTTCTAACTAGTCAATAGGATATCATTCATATGTTCAGTAATGGTTCCATTGTCTCCTTTACTCATCACAAGAAAGCTTTTCTTTGTGCAGCTTTGAGCTGGAGGCAGAGTATTCGTCCATCCTACCAGAGGAGGGACCCCTTGTGTCCCAACACACATGCCACACTGCGTCACACACACCACATACACACTCTGTTTACAACCAGGCATAGCCACGCACACACCCAAGTACACACATACAGAGCACCCACACTCCATTTGTCATACACATCCTCGTCACATGCACCTCTGTGCCCCCGACAGTCACGTCCCAGATAACGCACTTCACACACCCACACACTAGTATACACGCGGCCGCCCGCAGCACCCAGCTCGGCCGGCTTCCCCCTCAGCCAGCGGGCTGCAGCCCCCCAGGTTGGGGGAAGGAGTGAGGGGTTAGGAAGCACGCGCGCAGCTGACGGGATCTGGCCTCGGCGCTCCCCGGAGGCGCCGGGCGGTGCGCGTGCGCGAGAGGCGCGCCTTTGGCCGGGGGAAGGGAGCGAACAAGGCGGCGGTGTGGCAGGACGCGCGTGGGTTGCCGCGCTCCCGCAGCCGCCGCGCGCTGCCTGCCTCCCGGCCCGCGCCCGTCCACCCTCCGCCGTGTGCCGGCGCCTCGGTCCTGCCGGCCCAGACGTCGCCGGTCCCGGCTCCTACGCTGGGCTCCAACTGAGGAAATGAGGGCCAGAGCGGGGCTGGAAGAGCGAGAAAGTGAGCAGAGCGCCCGCCGATTTCAAATGACACTCTGGGCACTTGAATGGAGGAGACCGAGAGAGGCCGAGCCCGTTTAGGAAAGCTTGTACCGGCCTGAGATGGGAGGGCAGGGGCTGGGCCTTGTTCAGGTTGAGCCACCTGCCAAGGTCCCGCACGTCACAGGGGGCTCAGCTGATGGGCGGACGGGGGTTGCATCAGAAGAAAGGAGAGAAGGATGGGCATAGGAACTGGTGGATCTCACGAGTCTCCCTGATTGTAAGACAAGTGTCGCTCCTGGGTGGATGTTAGCACCACCTGGTTTAGCGGAACGCCTGATGTGTATAGTATGTGTGTTCGGGGTGTGCAGCACGCCCCATACTCGGCGGGGCACCACACGCGTGTTCCTGAGTCGTGTGACGAGGACAGCTGGCCCCATTCCCTGAAACCAGAACTCGTCCCAGGCAGCCAGCCCCTAAGGGCCGGGGGTTGCGGACCCTGCCTTGCCGACGACTCCGCGGTTTACGGCTGCCCGTCGCCCTCGCTGACGCGCTAGGTGGCGGGAGCCCGACGGCAGCCGAGACCGAAGGAGACCGGAGTTTGCGACGCGGGCGGCGGAGCCAGGGGAGGCGGCGGGGGTGGCGCCCGGCGCGCATTGGCCCAGCGGGCGCTCCTCCTCGCGGGGCCGGCCCCGGCGCCAGGAAAAGTGGCGTCTCCCTGCGGCGAGCGGCAGCGGTGGTGGCTTAGGTGACAGAGGAAACATGGCTGAGTATTTGCGGCTGCCCAACTCCCTGGCGCTGATCCGCCTCCGAAACCCTCCTGTCAACGCCATCAGGTAACGGACAGTGTTCCTGCCGCCTGGGCTTTCACGCTCCCCTGCTGACCCGAAACTCACAGAGACCCGGAGCGAGGCCGCGCGGCTGCTGTGTGCCAGGGTTTCTGCCCAGGTTAGCTTGGCGAACTCTCCTCCAGGGTACCGGCAGGCATTGGAGGCTTAGAGACGCAGACGCAAGGCTGCCCAGTGAGTGCTGGGTCTGTGCATGCCGACTGCATGCCGAACCCTCCTGCTTACTTGCAGCTTTGGCTTCTAGGGTGGACTTTCTCTTCCAAAGGTCTCGGGCTTAATACAAGGGTGGACCTTGATCCAGCCTCACCTCCCTAACACGGAATCCAGGCTGCCCGTCCAGCGTGTGCCTAAAAGCTTTAAGAATCAGACAAGAAAATGGTTTAGTATTTTTGAAAAATAGAGTAAAATCCCCATAAATGTCAATGCAATGTGTAAAGGAGAATTGTGTTAGTCCAGGGATTCAGGATTTTTACCTGGGACGTTCCTTGTCAAAGTAAGCCTACGAAATAGCATTTTCTTAGAAACTGTGCAGTTTATCTTCTTTTATTTCATTGTGGTATACTTTCTTTGTAATGCACTTAGCATTACTTTTAAATTTTATTTAATCACTTGCACTCTCATTGTCTAGTTCTCGTCCCAAATTCCTGCTATAGTGCCACCTTAGGAAGCCAGAAGCTGCAGGTCCCCATTCAGGTCTCCTGCATGGGTGACAGCAGTTCGGTTGCCTGTGCCATCACCTGCTGCCTCCCAGGGTGTGCATTGGCAGGAAGCTGGAGTCAGGAGCTGAGATTCAAACCCAGGAACTCCAGGGACATGGACATCTTAACCTCTAGGCTGAACACCCAGTCCCTAAAGCATTATTATTATTATTTTTTTTTTTTGACAGGCAGAGTGGACAGTGAGAGAGAGAGACAGAGAGAAAGGTCTTCCTTTTGCCGTTGGTTCACCCTCCAATGGCTGCCGCGGTTGGCGCGCTGCGGCCGGCGCAACGCACTCATCCGATGGCAGGAGCCAGGTGCTAGGTGCTTTATCCTGGTCTCCCATGGGGTGCAGGGCCCAAGCACTTGGGCCATCCTCCACTGCACTCCTGGGCCACAGCAGAGGGCTGGCCTGGAAGAGGGGCAACCGGGACAGAATCCGGTGCCCCGACCGGGACTAGAACCCGGTATTATTTTTAAAAGAGAGAGAGAGAGAGAGGAGAGAGAGAGAGAGAGAGAGAGAGAGAGAGAGAGAGAGAGAGAGAGAGAGAGAGAAAGAAAGATTCACTCCCCCATATGGCTGCAACAGCCAGAGCCAAGCGGATCTGAAGCCAGGAGCCAAGAGCCCTTCTGGGTCTCCATGTGTGCATGGGCCCAAGCACATGGGCCATCTTCCACTGCTTTCCCAGGCCACAGCAGAGAACTGGATCGGAAGTGCAGCAGCTGGAACTGGAAACAGCACCTATATGGGATGCTGGCACTGCAGGCAGAGGCTTTACCTGCCATGCCACGGTACCGGCCCCTTGTGCTTTTTTAAAAAACCCTATACTCCACATATGTTTACATAGCAACTAACCCATGCAAATACACACCTACAAAACATTTCATGAAACAAAACCTGTTCTTGTATGTTGTATATTTTGTTATTACTATATTTTCCTGTTACTTTTGTTTCTTTCTTTCTTTCTTTCTTTCATTTTTATTTTTGACAGGCAGAGTGGACAGTGAGAGAGAGAGACAGAGAGAAAGGTCTTCCTTTGCCGTTGGTTCACCCTCCAATGGCCGCCGCGGCCAGTGCGCTGCAACCGGCGCAGCGCGCTCATCCGATGGCAGGAGCCAGGTGCTTTTCCTGGTCTCCCATGGGGTGCAGGGCCCAAGCACTTGGGCCATCCTCCACTGCACTCCCGGGCCACAGCAGAGGGCTGGCCTGGAAGAGGGGCAACCGGGACAGAATCTGGCGCCCCGACCGGGACTAGAACCTGGTGTGCCGGCGCCGCAAGGCGGAGGATTAGCCTGTTGAGCCACGGCGCCAGCCACTTTTGTTTCTTTCTATATAAAAAAAAGCTAGTAGCAAGCTACAAACTTGACATCCTTGTCATATGTGTATATACCTGTCAAAAAGAAAGACCTGCGATGGTGAAGGAAGTGTTTTATCAGCACTGAGGCGATGTCTTCCCTCCAGCTTCCAGCTCTCCACCTCAGACAGTATTAAAAGGAGAACGTCATTTCTTCCTTTTTTTAAAGGATTTATTTATTTATTTGAAAGAGTAACAGAGAGAAAGGGAGAGACAAAGAGAGAGGTGCAGGGGCTCAAGCTCTTGGGCCATCTTCTGCTGCTTTCCCAGGTGCATAAATAAGGAGCTGGATCAGAAGTGGAGCAACCAGGACTTGACTTTGCACCCTTCTGGGATACTGGTGCTGCAGACTGGTTAACCCACTGTGCCAGAGGGCCTGCCCCAGAAAGTCATCTCTTAAGCTCCATGGCCTTTACCTGCCAGGAGACTGTGGACCCCTCAGGTTGAATCTGCTAAAGCTGTGTCCGTGACAGCCATGTTCATTTTCCTTCTTTCCTGTTTCTGACTTTTGAAGACTAACAAGAACTTAGGAAATCAGGGAGGTTGGTTGAAATGGGAAAGCCTCTCTCTTCTCAGTATCAGTGATTGAGCCAATTTTGCTTATTTTGTAATCATCATTACCCAATATTATGTCATGGTTCATTGTCAGATTTGCTCACTAAGTTACCAAAGGCAGCAAGTTTTGTTTGACTTCTTATAGGTTAGAAGGTGAAAAGTAATTAGCTAAAAGAGGTTTTTTTTATTTGGTCAAGGCTAAGAGGTGAAAAATAATTAGGCGAAAAGGAATTAATATGGGCCAGTGCTGCGGCTCAATAGGCCTTGCAGTGCCAGCACACCAGGTTCTAGAACTCCGGGCTCCGGATTCTGTCCTGGTTGCCCCTCTTCCAGGCCAGCTCACTGCTGTGGCCCGGGAGTGCAGTGGAGGATGGCCCAAGTGCTTGTGCCCTGCACCCCATGGGAGACCAGGAGAAGCACCTGGCTCCTGCCTTCGGATCAGCGTGGTGCGCTGGCCGCAGCGCACCGGCCGTGGAGGCCATTGGAGGGTGAACCAACGGCAAAGGAAGACCTTTCTCTCTGTGTTTCTCTCTCACTGTCCACTCTGCCTGTGAAAAAAAAAAAGAAAGAAAGGGAATTAATATATACAAAGGCAAGTATCTTCTTTATTCCCTGATGTTTTAACTCATCATCCCTATATAAGTTTATATGTATGTCATTATAGTATATAAGTTTATATATTATATATTAATTATATATAAATTATATATAGTATGTAGGCCTGAATGTAAGGTTTATATATAGATTATGATAGTATATAGGTTTATATATAGAAAATATATATAGTATATGGGCCTAAACAGAAGGTTTACATATAGAATGCAAATAGTATAATATATAGACCTGTATATAAGTTTGTTGATGTTTGTATTAAGATTTTATTTCATCCTCTATATTAAAGGACAGAGATTTTTAATGACATTCTATGTTTTTTTTTTATCAAGTTGAACAGTGTCCCAATTTTTGTTTGTTTTAAAGTTTTCTTTCTTTTCTCCCTTCCTTTTCTCTTCCTAATCCTAATTTTATGTGGGAAGTCAGATCTTCCTAAATCACTGAAATGTCTCATTTGAATGCTGGTTTTTGCACAAACACATACAATCCTGCTCAGTGAGAGGGGCAGGTTCTCAGAAGTGTTGTTGGCACATTTTGTGACAGTGAGAATGTTGTAGGATGGATGCACACAGACTGAGGTGACTGTGATCTCCTGGTGATCTGATCTATGGGCCGCATGGACCCATAGATGTAGTAGTATAAATCTTTATTCCTAGTCTGTCCAGCCATGCTCCCTTCCATTCTCATGAAAGCCAACCCTCTATGAGTGTAGGAAGAGCTGATTACTAGACCTGCTTCCCATAACAAGAGCTTTTGCATTTTTTCTTTTGTGACTATAATCCACACAGTAAGTAAGCATAACCTTATGTTTTACTTAGTAAGACACACATTCATACAAACATAACTGAAAATAAAGTTTCCTGAAACAAAACTATGCCTACCTGCTACCTAGTTTGATGTATGCTATTTTCTCGTCACTTTTATTTCTTTGTATGAAAAAAATGCTAGTCACAAACCACACCTCCTCCCTTTTAAAGCTGTCACAAAGGGAAGACCTCCTGTGGTCAAAGACGCTGTAAGGTTTGGTCAGCACACAGAAAATGTCTTCACTCTGGCCTCCAGTCCCCATACCTGATAGTATTAAGGGAAGAAAATGATTCTAAACTTCTGTGGCCTTCCCAGTGCCAGGGGCTCGTGGTCCCTCTCAGGCAGCTTCATTCTACTAAGACTATGTCTGTCATTTTCCCATTTTTCCTGTTTTTGATTTTTGACTATTAACAAGAACAGAAGAAATTAGAAAAGGAGTTTGTTGAAATGGAAAACTCCCCTCTCTTCTCAATGGCATTGATTGAGCCCCTTTTTGCCTAATTTGGTAGTTGTCTTTGCCCCAGAAGGCAATGTAGTCATGCTCTACAGAAAGACATTTCAGTCAACTGCAGACCACATATACAATGGCAATCTCATAAGTTTATAATGAAGTTGAAAAACTCCTGTTGCTTGGTATTTTTACTCTGCTGTGTCTTTTTGATTTTCAGATATGCTTAGCTGCACAGATACCACTGTGGTCCCATTGCCTATGGTGTTCAGTAGAGGCATATGCTGTGCAGGTTTGAAGACTAGGAGCAAAAGGCTATCTTGTGTAGTGGGCTGTGCTACCCAGGTTTATGCTAGTATATTCTCTGATGCTCACACAGTACCCAGGTCTCAACATGTACTCTCAGAGAAAATCCCTGTCTTTAGGTGACAATGACTGTACCTTTTGGACTTCTCTGGATTATGTAATGGTTCACAACCTGTTTTTTCACTTTCAGATTTGGTTTCTGATTAACAAGTTGAAGAGGAGAGGTTCTGTTTGATTTGCAGAAGGTTAACAGATGAAAAGTAATTAGGTGAAAGGGAATTAAGATACAAAAGGGCATGAATCTCCTTTATCCCCTGAGGTTTTAACTCATAGATGTTCATCATAACCATGTGGCCTTTATAGATATTTGCTGTTGTTTTGGTTTTGGTTTGTTCTTA
The DNA here is from genome assembly GCA_949820135.1 of Sylvilagus floridanus. Classification (NCBI taxonomy): domain Eukaryota; kingdom Metazoa; phylum Chordata; class Mammalia; order Lagomorpha; family Leporidae; genus Sylvilagus; species Sylvilagus floridanus. The sequence continues at coordinate 91,591,332 of OX463244.1, read as the reverse complement.
GACTTTTTCATTATGTACCCTAAGCAACAGATTTGACCACTTCCCAGCACATTCATAATGGCTCCTGGCTTTTTTTTTTTAAGATTTATTTATTTATTTGAAAGTCAGAGTTAGAGAGAAGGAGAGGCAGAGCCAAAGAGAGAGGTCTTCCATCCACTGGTTCACTCCCCAACTGGCCTCAATGGCTGGAGCTGCACTGATCTGAAGCCAGGACTCAGGAGCCAGGAGCTTCTTCCGGGTCTCCCACGCGAGTGCAGAAGCCCAAGGACTTGGGCCATCTTCTACTGTTTTCCCAGGCCACAGCAGAGAGCTGGATCAGAAGTGGAGCAGCCGGGTCTTGAACCAGCGCCCATATGGGATGCCGGCACTGCGGGCAACGCCTTTACCTGCTACAGTACAGTGCCAGCCCCTGTTTTGGTTTTGCGCTATCCTCTCTCTTTCTCTCTTTCCTTTCCTTTTCTTTCTTTCTCTCTTTCCTTTCCTTTTCTTTCTTTCTCTCTTTCCTTTCCTTTCCTTTTCTTTCTCTTCTTTCTTTCTTTCTTTCTTTCTTTCTTTCTTTCTTTCTTTCTTTCTTTCTTTCTTTCTTTCTTTCTCTTTCTTTCTTTCTTTCTTTCTTTCTTTCTTTCTTTCTTTCTTTCTTTCTTTCTTTCTTTCTTTCTTTCTTTCTTTTTTTCTTTCTTTCTTTCTTTCTTTCTTTCTTTCTTTCTTTCCCACTATGAAGAGGCTTTGGATGGTTTCAGTCAGCTTGAATCTAGTAAAGTTGCATCTATTATGGCCATTTTTGTCTTTATTTTTTTAATCCTGTTCTTGAAAATTAACAAGAATAGGAAAATGAAAAAAAGGGGTAGGTGAAATGGGAAATATTTATATCTTCGCATTGGCTCTGATTGAGCTACTTTTGCCTAATTTTGTAGCCATTATTATTTATCCAGAAGGAGATACAGTCATTGATCTGCATAATGACATTTTAATCAACCACAGACTATATATGCAACACTGGTCCTGTAAATTTATAACAGAGCTGAAAAATTCCTATTACCTACTGATTTTACTCTTGCCTTTCTATGTTTAGATACATACATGCTTACCATTGTGTTCAGTACAGACATATGCTGTGCAACTTTGAGTCCTAGAAGCAAGAGTTGCCATATAGCCTAGGCATACAGTAGGCTATTTCATCCAAGTTTCTGGAAGTGCACTCTCTGGTGTTCACACAACGATGGAGGTGTTAGCATACATATCTCAGAACATATTCCCACCATTAACAAATACATGACCGAAACTGTATGCCTTTGAACTTCTGAATATTATGTAATATGCCTTTGAACTTCTGAATATTATGTAATGGTTAGAATGTTATTTTTTGCTGTCAGATTTGGTTCTTTATTAACCAACTGAGTTAAGAGTTTAGTTGACTTGCTCCAGGTGAAGAGGTGAAAAGTAATTAGGTAAAAGGCAACTATCATACACAGGGACAAATATCTCCTTTCTTTCCTGAGGTTTTAACTCATGGTTGCCTGTCTTAATCATATGGCCTTTATAGAAGTTTGTTGTTTATGTGTTTGTGTTTTTGTAAAGATGTTTTTCACTCTTGATACTAAAGAACAGATATTTTATCCCAAATACTCAGAATTCCAAGGGAACGCTAATTTGGAATCTGGTTCTGACGTTTTTAAAAAGGATTTATGTATTTTTATTTGAAACAGAGAGGAAGAGAGAGAGAGATCTGTTCCATCTGCTGGGTTACTCCCCAGATGGCCACAACAGCCGGGGTTGGGTCAGCCCAAAGTCTGGAGCTTCTTCCAGGTCTCCCACATGGACACAGGGGCCTAAGCACTTGATCCATCTTATGCTTATTAGTAGGGAGATTGATCGGAAGTGGAGCAGCTGGGAATCCAACCGGCACCCATATGGGATGCCAGCATCGTAGGCAGTGGCTTAACCTGCTACACTTTGACACTGGCCCCAGGTTCTATCATTTTTCCATTAAAATTTTTTGTATCATTTTTCCATTAAATGAAATTTCCATTTCATTTCCTCGCCATTTTTCTTAGGTTTACCTCCTCCCCACCCCTTGGTATTCATTAATTTCCTGCTTCTGCTGGGGACTTGGAGCTATCAGTTAAGACACCTGGGTCTCAGGTTGGCGTGCTGGGGATTGAATTCTGGCTCCAGCTCCTGATTCCAGCCACCTGCTAATGCATGCCCTGGGGAGCAGCAGTGATGGCTCAAGTGGGTGGGTTCCTGCCACCAGTATAGGAGACCTGAACCGAGTGCGACTCTCGACTTTATCCTGGCCAGCCCCTCCTTTGTGAACATATACAGAATTAACCAGTGTCTGGGAAGTCTCTATTTCTCTGCCTCTTGAATAAAGAAATAAAAGCTTTAAAAACTCCTCTGCTTCTAGGCAAATTCTCCTCTGTGATCCTCTGTGACATGGGCTCTCGTGGTGCTGAATCACTGCAGAGCTTCTCCTAGTTTTTAAATGAAGACTTGTCCTCAGCTCTCATATCTTTTCCTTCAGTAAACTCATCCAGTTTTGGCTTTAGCTGTCTCATTTGCGGACGACTCCCTTGTGTACTGAAGTTTGGAACTATCTACTATGTACAAGCCCTGTCTTTCCCTCATCTTGCTTTTACCTCTCAGGATTAAGTTTGACTGTTGGTGACGTCAAAGTGAATTTAACTACAGAGTGTTCATTTCTCTCACAGAAGTGTCCTGGAATGGTGTGGCGGCTCCACAATGATCAGAGCTCTTATTTTGTCTGTCTTGTTCTGTCATTCTCAGTAGATAGCTCCTACCTCTTGGTGCAAGATGGCTGCTCCCAGTCTAGCCATCACATTTTCATTCTTGTCTGAGAAGGAAGGAAGGAAAAAGATAAAATGCATATCCAGTCCTGAGGACTTTTCTGCAAAGGTGCATAACCAAATATGCTTTCATCCCACTGTATTGAACTAGTGTTTTGGGCAGACTTTCCTGTAAAACAAACTGGAAAATGGAGACTTTGTTTTGGGCAACCATGGCAACGATGCATTTTCTTACTTTATAGAAGGAGGGGTGGAATGGCTATGAGAGGTAACTGGCAGATCTGACACATCTAGATGATTTCCCTTTAGTTTTGTTATATTTTGCCAGTGTGACAGATTGAAAGTAGTTTCATCACATTCTGAGCTTCCATATAATTTTCTTTGTGCTTTTATTATAGCAGTCATTTGAGGGCACCTTACATGATAAAATTATGTGCATTTATAAGGTAACTCACTGCACTGTCCAAAGAAGCTTTAAATAATATTTTCAAATTAGTTACTTCTGACCTAAGTGCTCAAAGTTAACATATAGTACAGGAAAATAGTATTTTTAAGTGGATTTCTGCAGTTAAGTGCTTAATCACAGTAGACACATTTATTGAGCAAATTAGTGAAAGCTTTTATAATACGTGTGTATGGCTTTTATTAATTATGTGCTTAATAAGGAAAGGGAAACACTCTGACATGGTAGAAATTTAGTTCTAATTTCATGTGATCATTTTTCTTGCAGTTTGGCTGTACTCAATGGCATAAGAGAAGGCCTGAAGAAAGCTGTAACAGATCATACAGTAAAAGCCATTGTGATTTGTGGAGCAGGTGGCAATTTCTCTGCAGGTAACTAGCATCTAATTCTCTTCTGCTCCCTCTGGAGTCCAGCCCTGGCTGAGATGGATTCCACACTGGTTGTCCGTGTGGGCAGTAACTCAGTGTGGGCAGTGGAGATGGGAGACTTGAGTGGGAATGAGAAACGTTGTGGAAGAGGAGACAAGAATCATGAGAGGCCCAGAGAAGACTTTCGCCTTAGGCTAGGCCCAGAGAAGACTTTCGCCTTAGGCTCATTTATATCGGATTGGGCCTTTGGAGGACATCAAGTCCCAGGCTTGATGGCTGTGTCACCTGCTGGGGAACTTGTTCTGCATGTTTCTACCCCATGTGAGCTTGGGCAACTTTCTTTGATCTCCTGGACTTCAGTCTATAAAGCAGGAACAATAATACCTGTCTAAAGGGGGTTTTGTGAGATTAAATGAGATAGCAGATTTGAAAGCCACTAGTGTAGTGTCTGCACACAGATGTTCAATAAAGTTTATTTTTTTTTTTAGCTTACAGAATACTTTTTTTAATTTTCGCAAATAAGACAGCATTTAATGATATGGAATGGAGAGATGGGATGTTCATTTTACAACAGAATGCCAGCAAATAGTAACATATGGGGAGAATTGAAAGAGAAAATTTCCCATGTGTACAAATGAATATAAGAACTGGCCCAGGCAGAGATGAGTAGCTTATGAAATCTTGAAGTGGAATTCATTATTTTCTTATACTCACCTATCTCAGTGACCATGACATCATTTTATTGGCTTATTATATGAAGATACAAATATTTGACAAAATATCACAAAAGTCTCTGAAATGATTTATTTGGTGGTATTTATGGCATTGTACTAGTCCGTTTTCTTTTATTGTAATGAAATATCTGAGGCTGGGTAACTTTATAAAGCAAATAGTTTGACTCATGGTTCTGCAGGTCCGAGGACAGGGGCCCACATCTGATAATGTCCTTCTCTCTGGCAGTGTCCTGTGATGGCGCATGGCATTCCCTTGGATGAATCTCAACTCTCTCCCTCTTCTTATGAAATCACCCATATTCAGTCATAGAGGCTTCACCCTGATAGCCTCGTCTAATCCTAATCACCTCTCAGAGTCCCACCTCCAAGCACCATAGTCAGGCTAAGTCTCCCCTGCCCCATTAATACCATACCAGGGAGATTAGATTTCAATACATGCACCTTGAGGAACATACTCAAATCATATTTAAGCCATTAGGATTGGAGATACCTGGTTCTCTTTCCAGAATCAAGAAGTTATACCATTTGACAAAAGTTACATGAATTTGAAGTCCTATCAGTCATCCTATATGGAGACACAGCAGGTAAAGCCACCGCCAACAATGCTGGCATCCCATATGGGCGCCAGTTTGAGTCCCGGCTGTTCCACTTCTGATCCAGCTCCCTGCTAATGGCCTGGGAAAGCAGTGGAAGATGCCCCAAGAGTTTAGGCCCCTGCCACCCATGTGGGAGACCTGGAAGAAGCTCCTGGCTCCTGGCTCCTAGCTTCTGCCTGGCCCAGTCCCAGGTGTTGTGGTCATTTGGGGAGTGAATCAGAGGATGGAAGATCTCTCTCCTTCTCTGTGTCTGCCTCTTTCTCTGTAACTCTGACTTTCCAATAAATAATCTTTTTTTAAAAAAAGATTTATTTGTTTATTTGAAAGAGTTATAGGGAGGCAGAGGCAGAGAGAGAAAGAGAGAGAGAGAGAGAGAGAGAGAGAGAGAGAGAGAGAGAGAGAGGTCTTCCATCTGCTGGCTGACTCGCCAGATGGCCACAACAGCCAGAACTGTGCCAATCCAAAGCCAGGAGCCAGGAGCTTCTTCTCGGTCTCCCACGTGGGTTCAGGGGCCCAAAGACTTGAGCTGTCTTCTACTGCTTTCCTAGGCCATAGCAGAGAGCTGGATCGGAAGTGGAGCAGCTGGGACTCAAACTGGTGCCCATATGGGATGCCGGCACTGCAGGCGGCAGCTTTACCTGCTATGCCACAGTGCAGGCACCTGAATAAATAATCTTTAAAAAAATCATCCTGTACCCAGAAGAATTTAATGTGTGTTATTGATAGCTTGAAAAGACATAAATGTTGGAATCCTAATATAAATATAACAGTACTAATTATTGTAATAATTGCTATTTAATTTCAGTACTGTATAGGATAACTAATAGTGTAATTCAAAATTCATGGAATTCAAAGATAAATTTATTTTGTTGTAAAAACTTTAAAATCCAGACATGGTTTTTCCTAATATGAATTTTCTACTTTTTGAAGCCTTTTCATTTGCATGGATTTAAAAATTTTGGCAACAAAATATGATTGCACTCTTTAATCTTTTAATAGAATGAATTCCACAAATTGTCTAGTGTTCAACAAATATAATATTTCAAAGAAAAAAGCTATGTATTATAACTCTATATGTTATTAGGTTTGGTGGTATAATACACTAAGAGAGAGAGGTAAGCAGTAGAAGATGGCTCAAGTCTTTGGGTCCCTGAACCCACGTGGGAGACCGAGAAGAGGCTCCTGGCTCCTGGCTTTGGGTTGGCACAGCTCTGGCTGTTGTGGCCATCTGGCGAGTCAGCCAGCGTATGGAAGACCTCTTTCTCTTAATTCAGTTTTTCCACAAACTTGTTGAAGTACTTATGTATTTATTACTACTAATAAAATAGCATTTTTGTACATATTGTATGTTAATCCTCAGTAAATGGTACAATCACCATTTACAGATGAAAAAACTGAGCTGGAGAGATGTTAAACTAAATTGACTCGGCCAGAGCCGTGGCTCAACAGGCTAATCCTCCGCCTTGCGGCGCCAGCACACCGGGTTCTAGTCCCGGTGGGGCGCCGGATTCTGTCCCGGTTGCCCCTCTTCCAGGCCAGCTCTCTGCTGTGGCCCAGGACTGCAGTGGAGGATGGCCCAAGTGCTTGGGCCCTGCACCCCATGGGAGACCAGGAAAAGCACCTGGCACCTGGCGCCTGCCATCGGATGAGCACGGTGCGCCGGCCGCAGCGCGCCATCCGCGGCAGCCATTGGAGGGTAAACCAACGGCAAAGGAAGACCTTTCTCTCTGTCTCTCTCTCTCACTGTCCACTTTGCCTGTCACAAAAATAAATAAATAAATAAATAAATAAATAAACTAAATTGACTCAAGAATAAACAGATGGCCCAAATACTTCATAACCATTAAAACAATGCAGGCAGTGTCCAGAAATGTCACAAAGTAAATTCTAGACCCACATGACATCATTGGCAAGCTGTACTATAAAATCAAGAAAAGTATCATTCCAATTTTACACAGATGTTTTGGAGAATAACAAAATAAGGTACACTTCCTATACTGATTTTCTAGGGATGCCCTAACTAGTTGCCACAATTTGGATTAAAACAGCAAAAATTCATACTCTCACAGTTATGAAGGCCTGAAACTGTAACCCAGAATTCAGCAGGACAACCCCGCCTTCAAAGGCTTTGGAGAAGAATTCTCCCACACCTTGTCCAGCTTCTTCTGGTCCCTGGCAATCCTTGCCTTGTAGAGGCAGCACCTCAATCTCTGCTTCCGTCTCCACGTGGCCTTTTCCCCTGTGTGTCTGTGTCCAGATTTCCATAGTTTTCGTATGTTCACCTTAATTCACTATGACCTCATCTTCTCTAAATCTGCACTAACCCTAGGATTCTGAGTGGGTACTCTTCAACTAGTACACTTCCCAGCTGACTTCCTGAGGCTAGAATAACCTTGGTACCAACACCTGGTGGAGAGAATGTGGAAAAGAAATATTACAGGCTAATTTCATTAATAAATATTAGATATAAAAATCTTAGTGTATTATATCACCAAACCTAATAACATACAGAGTTATAATACATAGCTTTTTTCTTTGAAATATCATATTTGTTGAACACTAGACAATCTGTGTAATTCATTCTATTAAAAGATTAAAGAGTGCAATCATATAATTATCTCAAGAGATATAGCAAGGAGCCAGCATTGTGGCATAGCAGGTAAAGCTGCTGCCTGTAATGCTAGCATCCGATATGGGTACCAGTTCGTGTCCCAACTACAACACTCACATATAGCTCTCCACTAATGGCCTGGGAAAAGCAGTGGAAGATGGATCAAGTGCTTGGGCCCCTGCACCCAAATGGGAGACCTGGAAGAAGCTCCTGGATCCTGGCTTCGGTCTGCCTCAGCCCAGGTCATTGCAGCCATCTAGGGGGTGAACTAGCAGGTGGAAGATTTTCTTTCTGTCTCTCCTCCATGCCTCCATAACTCTTTCAAATAAGTAAATAAATAAATCTTTAAAAATATATGTGAAAAAATCCAATAGCATTTGAATGCAGTAAGGATAAAAATTCTTTATAAACTAGATATAGACAGGAAATTTCTTATTCAGGCAAACAATCTGTTTTGAAAATCCTCCAGCAAACCAACAAATGGTAAAAGGCTGAGTGCTGTTCACATTTCCAACATGGTATTAATGGTCCTAGCCAGCTCGGTAAGGCTAGGAAAAGAAATAGAAGATATAATGATAGACAAGGGAGAAACAAAACTTCAGTATGCAGAAGATGTGATAATGTTTCTAGAAAAATAAAAAAGGTATCAGAAACTTGTAATTCTAAGAATTTGGCAAATTTGCTGGATATAATATCAATGTGCAAAACTTAATTGGATTTCCATATGCTAGAAATGGTTAAAATGAGAAACCACTCCATCCTCATCTGTGCTCCAGGTTTGTAAAATCAGGATAATAATACTAACCTACTGTAAGTATAATAAGACAGTGTTTAAAAAGGTAGACTCCAGTCAAACTTTGTGAGTCCAAAGTCCTATTCTTTCAGTTACTTAGTCATATGTCTTACCTAGTTACTCAGTATTCCAAAACCTTAACTTCCCTGTGAATAAGGATTGTCATACTGGTTAACCTAAATGTTATGAAAATTCAATGAAATAATATAGGAATCTAGCAGTTTCTGAATTTTTATCCAATTAATATTAGTTTCTTTCATTACATTAAAAGTCATCTCACTCTAAAGACACAGGATAGGCCTGAGACTCAGATTGAAATTCATCTTGTTTCTCTAGCACTAAAAGGAATCCAAATCTAAAAAACAAAACACTGGACCAGAGTGTGAAATCTGATGAATTTGTGGCAAAACAAACAAACAAACAAAAGCAAGACTCCCAGACTGATGAGGAGCAGGTAGCAAAAAAAAAAAAAAAAAAAAAAGCAAAAAAAACCCATAACAACAAACAAACAAACAAACAAAAAAACAAATTGTGAAATAATTATCTTAACTTTTCAAAGTTGTCCAAGTCTAATATTTTTGCTTCTTTTTTTTTTTTTTTAAAGATTTATCTTATTTATTTGAGAGACAGTTACAGAGAGAGGTAGAGATGGAGAGAGAGGTCTTCCATCCGCTAGTTTACTCCCCAGATGGCCACAATGGCTGAAGCTGAGCCGTATCTGAAGCCAGGAACCAGGAGCCTCTTCCAGGTCTCCCACACAGGTGCAGGGGCCCAAGGACTAGGGCCATCTTCTACTGCTTTCTCAGGCTATAGCAGAGAGCTGGATTGGAAGAGCAGCCAGGTCTTGAACTGGCGCCCATATAGGATGCCAGCGCTTCAGGCCAGGGTGTTAACCCACTGCGCCACAGTGCTAGCCCCAAGTTTAATATTTTCAAAAGACTGTATTATTATGGAAAAAATTCACCATATATAATGTTATGTAAAAATAGGGAAATATAAAAAAGATTTGACCATAGGCTGTCAATACTAAATATATGTATGTCAAACTTTCACTTGATTCTCACATTAGTCATTTAACATAGGTATTGCAACAAAAAAGTTAAATAATTTACTCAAGGCTACAAAATCATTTATATATATGCCTGATGGAAAAACTGAAAATTCATCAAAATATCAACTAGTTTAATCTCTGTGGTGATATTTAAGTTCTTTATAATTTTGTGCATTTTTCAGTTTCCATGTGTTATTTTTATAATTGAAAAATGTATTAAATATTGCTACCTTTGTGGATCATAAAAAAGTATATTTCAGGGGCTAGTGTAGAAGGTTACGCCTCCACTTGCAGTGCCGGCATCCTATGTGGGTGCCGGTTCAAGTCCTAGCTGCTGCACTTCAATCCAGTTCCCTGCTAATGTGCCTGGGAAAACAGCAGAAGATGGCCCAACTGCTTGGGCTTCTGCAGCCACATGGGAGACCCAGTAAAAGTTCTTGGCTCCTGGCTTTGGCCTGGCCCAGCCCTGGCCATTGCAGCCATTTGGGGAGTGAACCAGCAGATGGAAGATCTCTCTATATCTATTTGTATCTTCTCTCTCTCTCTCCTCTCTCTATCTCTGCCTTTCAAATAAATATCAAAAAATTATATACCAAGCACATATTTCTAAGATGGCTTATTTATCTATAACTCACAAACAATATATGCATCGTACCCTGGTATTTTATATGTAATGCCTCATGCCCTTGACAAAGATACGGGCTAAATGTCTGCAAATAGGACTGATGGGCGGTATCCTGGAAAAAATGAGAGGTGCTGACTCAATCCCAGAATCATGGTGTTTGGAAGAGAATCTGAACTCTTTAATTTTTGTAAAGGTAGGTTTGCTGGCTATCATGTGGATTAACAGATTTCAGGAAATTATGAGATATCTGGAACTATTTGAGGATTCTGTCTTATATTTATGTCTTACATTTTCCAAGGTAACGTTCCTTTCTTGTGTCTCCAAGAAAAGGATGAAGTGTTTCCTGGGCCCAAAGAGGTCTGAGACTTCCTAAGAGTAATCAGTTGCCTGTGGTTATGTGACAACGTCCAAGTCTTTCTGAACCTTTATTTCTCTTTGTCTTGTGTCCTTAGGTGCTGATATCCACGGCTTCCAGGTTCCTTGGAGGTCTGGCTTCGGGTTGGGACATTTAGTAGATGAATTGTCGAGAAATGAGAAGCCCGTGGTGGCAGCTATCCAGGGAGTGGCCTTGGGAGGAGGACTGGAGCTGGCCCTGGGCTGTCACTATAGGATTGCCCATGCACAGGTAACAGCTGAGGCTCCATAAGGAGGTTGGAGTGTGAGGTTTTTTTGTTTATTTATTTATTTATTTATTTTAGGGCAAGCTCTAAATGTAGCCGTAAACATCAGAGGTGATCATTTTAAATGTTTAACTTACTGTGTAACAACTCTTGGGTATCTTTGGCACTAGTGTTTAGCTGTTGGCTGTACAAGTACAGTGGTACTGATTATTATAATATTGAAATACTTCCATTGTGATTGGTAAATAACTGCAACTCTGGGCTCTCTTACTGTCCCTTTACTCCCCTTGACCTTAACCCCAGGGCCTTCCCATTGTCCACCAACTAAAGGGGAGCTCCTGGGTCAATAGAAAGCCCCCCAGAATCTGCTGTAGTACTGTGGCCCACATCAGATGTCACTGAGTCATGCTCAAGCATGATGAGGTATTAATATTTTGATTATCACCTTTACATGTACATCTTACTTAAATCCCATTTGCTATCTCAAAGACTTCAGTTTTGTGTTCCCTTGTGATTTCTAGATCTAAGGAGGCAGGTATCTATTGGATAACAGCACAAAGCTATCAAATGAATTTACTCCTGGAAATTGATTTAATTAAGGTTATTGGGCATGTCAAATGAGGTCTGTGATACTAGTATATATCACAGTATGTAAAATGGCATTTTTGCAAGTGAAATATTTTCACAGAATTGCACAAACATCATCACAGTCAATTTTAGAACATTTCATCATAAAGAGAAATTCTGAATCCTCCTCTCTCTCAGTCGTAGGCAGCCACTAATCTACTCTGTCTCCATAGATTTTTGTATCTTGGATATTTCATATCAATGGAATCAAACACTATGTGTTCTTTTGTGACTGCCTTTTTTTGGTTTGTCATAAAGTTCTTAAGGCTTATTTGCATTTTAGCATGAATCAGTTCTTTATTCTTTTTATGGCTGAATATCCTATTGTGTAGATAAATCACATTTTTAAAATTCTTATTTTAAAGATTTTTATTTATTTATTTGAAAGGTAGAGTTATAGAAAGAGAGAGGGAGAGACAGAAAGAAAGGTCTTCCAACTGGTGGTTCACTCCCCAGATGGCCACAACGGCTGGAGCTGAGCCAATCCGAAGCCAGGAGCCAGGAGCTTCTTCCGGGTCTCCCACGTGGGTACAGGGACCCAAGCAGTTGGGCCATCTTTCACTGCTTTCCCAGGTCATAACAGAGAGCTGGATTGGAAGGGGAGCTGCTGGGACTTGAACTGGTATCTGTATGGGATCCCAGCGCTGCAGGTAGAGGCTTAGCCCACTATGCCACAGTGCCAGCCCAGACCACATTTTGTTTATCCTTCATTGTTGATGAACACATGGTTTATTTCTTCTATTTTTGCTTCTGTGAACAATGATGCTTTGAAAATTTGCATGTAGGTTTGTTGTGGGCATGTTTTCATTTTTCTTGAGTGTATATCCATGAGTGGATTTGATGGGTCATGTGGTAACTGTGATTAACTGTGAAGAAACTATCAAATTGTTTTGCGAAATGTCTGGACTGTTTTACATTTCTACAGCAATGAGTGAAGGTTTTGTATTCTCTAAGTCCTCCTCTCCATCACTTGTTATTGTCTCTTAGTTTTTTTTTTTTTTTTTTACAGCCATCTTATTAGGAATAAGGTAATATCTCATTGTGAGTTTTCATTTGCATTCTCCTGATGGTTGGTGATGTTGAGCATCTTTTCATGTGCTTGTTGATCATTTGTTTCTTCATTGGAGAAATGTCCATCCAGATCATTTGGCCACTTTTAATCGTTTGTCTTTCTGTTATTGGGTTGTGAACCTTCTTTCAGTCTCTTCTAGATATCAGTCATCCTGTGTCTAATATGTAACTTGCAAATATACTCTCCTATTCTATGGATTCTTTTCATTTTTTTTTTGTGCTTCCTGGCTGTTGCAGGATTCTGGGAAGATAATCCTGGATACTATTATTTTGCTCTCTGAGACAGGTTGAATAGAATTTGAGAAAAAGTGTATTGGAAACTAGAGATGTGTTTCATTATAAAGATGGGGACAGCACAGCTTGGCTTATGTTGTTCACTGCAGGAGAGGGCGTGCACTGGTAGGAGAGGGTGAGCGCTAATTTGCTCTGCAGAAATCTTGTGAATCCAGTGAAACAGTGTTGTTCATGGTGTAGGAAATCCAGGGGAATGCTTGTCTTAACTCAGAGCAGTAATGGCCTCTATGCCTTCCCTCTTTCATAGGCTCGAGTCGGCCTCCCAGAAGTCACACTAGGGCTTCTTCCTGGTGGAAGAGGAACCCAGCTTCTCCCCAGACTCATTGGGGTTCCTGCCGCACTTGACTTAATTACCTCAGGTCAGTACAAACCTCGCCAGTAACTGTCCAAATCAGCCTGAGGAACTGGCCCAGGATTCACAGAGCCCCTGGCCTGACCACTCACTACCCGTGTAACCTGAAGAGGATCCTGTAACCTCTTGACTCTCAGTTTCCTCATCTGCAAAATGGAGAGAGACACACTCCCTGAGAGCCTCTTGAGTGTACCAGGAAGATCGAATGTGAGAGCCTTCCAAATGAGTGTGTGAAAAATGCTAATCAGATTCTGGGTTTTATTATTGGTCCAGTCTGTATTCATAAGCAATTGTGTTCATAAAGGGTACATTATATTCCTATGCAATTTAAAAATTGAATATAAATAAAAATTATAACCATAAAATCCTACAAGGCAAGATTTCAAGTTTTATTGTGAAAGTGAATGTATGTTTTATTTCCAAGTATTAGGATATTGTCTTTAAGTGGACGATGTTCTTTTTCAATAGGGAAGGTGAAAAATACAGCTTTGGACAACATTTGGAAATCCTGAACTTAGCCTTATATTGTTGTTTATAAGCCTTATAAAGAAGTAAATTTGTAAAAGCATAAAGCATTGGCACTATTCTCACTAAATTTTTTTAATAAAGCTTTTATTTAAAGAATATAAATTTCCAAAGTACAGCTTATGGATTACAATAGCTCCCCTCCCCCATAACTTCCCTCCCACCCGCTACCCTCCCCTTTCCCGCTCCCTCTCCCCTTGCATTCATATCAAGATTCATTTTTTTTTATAAAGCTTTTATTTAAAGAATATAAATTTCCAAAGTACAGCTTATGGATTACAATGGCTTCCCCCCCCATAACTTCCCTCCCACCCGCAACCCTCCCCTTTCCTGCTCCCTCTCCCCTTGCATTCACATCAAGATTCATTTTCAATTCTCTTTATATACAGAAGATCAGTTTAGTATATATTACGTAAAGATTTCAACAGTTTGCCCTCACATAGCAACACAAAGTGAAAAATACTGTCGGAGTATTAGTTATAGTATTAATTCACAATGTATAGCACATTAAGGACAGAGATCCTAATGATATATATTTTTTAAATTGATTAATTTTCTATGCAATTTCAATTTAACACCAAGTTTTTTTTTCATTTTTAATTATGTTTATATACAGAATATCGATTCAGTATATACTAAGTAAAGATTTCATCAGTTTGCACCCACACAGAAACACAAAGTGTAAAATACTGTTTCAGTACTAGTTATAGCATTACTTCACATTGGACAACACATTAAGGACAGATCCTACATGAGAAGTAAGTACACAGTGACTCCTGTTGTTGACTTAACAATTTGACACTCTTGTTTATGGCGTCAGTAATCTCCCTAGGCTCTAGTTATGAGTTGCTGAGGCTATGGAAGCCTTTTGAGTTCGCCGACTTCAATCTTATTCCGACAGGGTCATAGTCAAAGTGGAGGTTCTCTCCTCCATTCAGAGAAAGGTACCTCCTTCTTTGATGGCCCATTCTTTCCACTGGGATCTCACTTGCAGAGATCTTTCATTTAGGTCTTCTTTTTTTTTTCCCAGAGTGTCTTGGCTTTCCATGCCTAAAATATTCTCATGGGCTTGAGCCAGATTCGAATGCCTTAAGGGCTGATTCTGAGGCCAGAGTGCTATTTAGGACTTCTGCCATTCTATGAATCTGCTGTGTATCTCGCTTCCCATGTTGGATCATTCTCTCCCTTTTTAATTCTATCAGTTAGTATTAGCAGACACTAGTCTTGTTTGTGTGATCCCTTTGACTCTTAGACCTATCAGTGTGATCAATTGTGAACTGAAATTGATCACTTGGACTAGTGAGATGGCATTGGTACATGCCACCTTGATGGGATTGTATTGGAATCCCCTGGCATGATTCTAACTCCATCATTTGGGGCAGGTCTGATTGAGCATGTCCCAAATTGTACATCTCCTCCCTCTCTTATTCCCACTCTTATATTTCACAGGGATCACTTTTCAGTTAAAATTTAAACACCTAAGAATAATTGTTTGTTAATTACAGAGTTCAACCACTAGTAATAGAATAAAAAAATACTAAAATGGATAAAGTATTACATTGTACAACAACAGTCAGCACAAGAGCTGATCAAATTACTGTTTCTCATAGTGTCCATTTCACTTCAACAGGTTTCCCCTTTGGTGCTCAGTTAGTTGTCTCCCGATCAGGGAGAACATATGATATTTGTCCCTTTGGGACTGGCTTAATTCACTCAGCATTCATTTTCAATTCTCTTTATACACAGAAGATCAGTTTAGTACATGTTACGTAAAGATTTCAACAGTGATGAAATCTTTACATAGTATATACTGAATCGATCTTCTGTATATAAAGATAATTGAAAATGATTAAAAAAACTCTTGGTGTTAAATTGGAAATTGCATAGATAATTAATCAATTTTTTTAAAAAAATCATGTAGGATCTCTGTCCTTAATGTGCTGTACATTGTGAATTAATACTATAACTAGTACTCCAACAGTATTTTCACTTTGTGTCTCTATGTGAGGGCAAACTGTTGAAATCTTCTAACTAAATTTTAAAAATTTTGTAAATATAGTATTCTGCTAAAAAATTGTGAGCAAGTAATGCTTTTATCATTGTTAGTTTTAAGTGAATCAATAAACAAACATTTTTAAAGTTCTTGTTAAATTTCTAACGCTGGAAATATTAGTAGTTATTTCTTATATGAATCAAAGCTTTTTGTAGTTCTCCTTAAGCTTTAAAAATGCCAATGAGTCCTAAAACTAAAACATTTGTGGATTACTAATAGAAATCTGTGTTTTGACACTTAAACCATGATTTAAAACTGTGTATCCACATAGAAAATAGAATGAGGCTTTAAGCATATAAAATGCCTTTTTTCTTTCTTTCTTTCTTTCTTGCTTGCTTGCTTGATTTTTTTTTTTGACAGGCAGAGTGGACAGTGAGAGAGAGACAGACAGAGAAAGGTTTTCCTTTTCCGTTGGTTCACCCCCCAGTGGCCACCGTGGCCAGTGTGCTGCGGCCAGTGCACCGTGCTGATCCGAAGGCAGGAGCCAGGTGCTTCTCCTGGTCTCCCATGGGGTGCAGGGCCTAATGACTTGGGCCATCCTCCACTGCACTCCTGGGCCACAGCAGAGAGCTGGCCTGGAAGAGGAGCTACCGGGACAGAATCTGGCGACCAGACTGGGACTAGAACCCAGTGTGCCAGTGCCACAGGCGGAGGATTAGCCTATTGAGCCGCGGTGCTGGCCCTTTTTTCTTTTAAATGGGGGTGTTTTGAGTCATATAGAATATGGAAGGAGAGAATGTGGAAAACTAAAGGTATTCAGTTTCTTTTTTCCAATACATCAAGTTAGAAGTGGTTTTAATTTACAATGGCATGACAAGTACATTTAAAAAAATGTAAACTATTTTAAGTATACAATTTAGAATTCAAATGAGGATGCTTGCAATTCACCATATGAAAGAAAATCAAAGTACATAAGACAGGTTATTCTACAGAAGACAAATCAGAACTGAAGAAAAGCAGCATAAGTAAAACAAAGGAAAAAATCGTAGTGGTGGGAAATGAGTCTGTGGCTCCTGAGGGTCACAGAAATTGAAGCCTATGGGGGGATGGGGGTATTTTGTGGTGCTATTTTCAGTTAGGTCTGAAAAGGAAAGGTATTCTGGGAGAAATCTGGCGGAAACTGACCTCTTTAACAAAAAGAAGTGAGGTAAAGTAGGACCAGCCTTGTACCAAGGCACTATTCAGGAAATTGGTGTTTAATATGATGAGGATCAGTGGTGTAGCTGGCAGAGTGTAATGGGGTTTTTGATTTGCACAGAAAGGTCACTGAATTAGAAGGAATCTGATGTTAGAACCTTGTGCCTGTTGTTTTGATTCATCTATGTGATTTTAGGGAGACCTTAAATAAATCTGGAAAAGGTTCCTTGGAGAAAAATAAAATGTTAAGGTTGGAAAAGAAGCCATGAGGAGAATCAGAATGAATTGAGGTGATGCAGCTTTGAGAAGAGATCTCTCAGCCTCAGTGGCTTGGGCTCGCCTTGTAGGAGATCTGCACAAGGCTCCCCCTAGAGCCCTGCACAGCGGCTGCTCGAAGGCCAGCGTGAGGAACTGCGTCTCCAGCACAGCCTGAGCGTGTGGCTGGGGCACACTGAGCATGCCTTTAGGACCTCCATTCTTTGGGACAGAGGAAAAGTCCTTGGAATCTCACTGATTCCATAAGAACAGGAGAGAGACTTATACTGTGAAATCCAAGGCAGAAGAACTCTTTCCAGCTGAAGAAATGTTTGGTCCATCCTGTGGGTAGCTCACCCCAAAGACCCTTTGTATGTGTGTGTGTTTTTGAAAAAGATTTATTTATGTATTTGAAAGATAGAGTTACAGAGAGAGGGACACACACACACACACACACACACACAGAATCTTCCATCTTCTGGTTCACTCCCCAGATGATCTCAATAGCCAGGGATGAGTCAGGCTGAAGACAGGATCCAGGAGCTTCATCTGGGTCTCCCACTTGGGTGCAGGGACCCAAACACTTTGGGCATCTTCTGCTTTCCCAGAGAGCTGGATCAGAAGTGGAGCATCCAGGACTCAAACAGACACCCATATAGGATGCCAGCATTGGATGTAGAAGCTTTACCTGCTATGCCACAACACCAGCCCCCAGAGACCCTTTTAGTACCCAGGTTTCCATCATCTGTTTTGTGCCCATTTGGTCCCCTAGAGTGAGCTGATTCATTCACCCCTTGCTCGAGTGGGTTTTTTTTTTTTTTTAAAGAGATTTATTTATTTGAGAGAATTAGCAGAGAGAGGGAGAGACAGAGAGAAAGGTCTTCCATCCACTGGTTAACTCCCCAAATGTCCACAATAGTGGGAACTGGGTGGATTTGAAGCCAGGAGCCAGGAGCTTCCTCCAGGTCTCCTACATGGGTGTAGGGGCCCAAACACTTGGGCCATCTTCTATTGCTTTCCCAAGCGATAGCAGAGAGCTAGATTGGAAGAGGAGCAGCTGGGACTAGAACTGGCGTCCACATGGGATGCCTATGCTGTAGGCAGAGGCTTAGCCCACAACGCCGGCCCCCCAAGCGATTTTATATATAGGATATTTGACCCCTGGAAACTCCCAGCCACTCCCCACTGCCTCCGCACTGCGGGAGGAGATCTGGACATGTTTCCAAAGGCACTTCCAGAAAACTGCCGAAATACTGCTCTTCCAGAGAGACCCTCGCCAAAAATCTCTCAAGTGCAACTCTGATCAAGAAAACCCATTTGAAGTTCTCAAATTTGGAACCAAAAAGTGAGGATTTGTCTCAGAAATGGCATCTGCCACCATTGTCTTTTGGAGCAGAGTGACTTGAATTGTTTCCAAGACTGATCTGATGATGGCTTTGTGGAAGGCAGGACAGTACTGGGCATGAAAGCCAGCTGTGTCACTGTCACAGTCTCCTGATCCTGTGGGAAAGGATTTATGACCCCACCCCCACTTCAGGAGATGCAGATCAAATTATGAGTCTACAACTGGTGAAGAACTGCTGAGGCTGGATTTAGTAGTGATTCTTACACTCATTGAACTTCTGTCACCTTAGAGGTGACATTCTGCACTGGAGCCTGCTAGTGACAGGAATGGATCCAGGAGGCTGCTAGAACCCAAACCACCAGGCCCTACATGGTGTTCTCTGTGAACTGAAACTACTGTTGCTGCTTGCTGTCACTAAATCCAGACCAAAGGGCCTGAAGAGAGTACTTGGTTCATCAAGCTTGGATCTATGGCCCACATCATGCTGCCACAGATCTGAATAACGATTATCCCAACATCACTGCTTCCTTCTCAGCTACTGTAGTAGGTTTCGGGGCTCCAAAGCTCACTCACTGGTGATTGCATTCACTAAGTGAGAATCCGGAGGCTGTGTGCCCAAAAAACATCAGAAGTCCTTTATTTGTCCATGTAGTTTAGATTACTACCTTGTATTAGGTCAGCTTCATTGATTGTTATTTTCCTATCCATTCAGCTGCATTGAGCTGTGCCCTTTAATCAACCGTAACTATTGGTGTGTGCTAGGTGTATGGTGACAGCTTGCTACCACTCTGCTGCTACCACCTCTATTGTTATCACCACATCAATTCTCTCTCATGTTCCTACAAAGGTTGATAGTTTATAAAGTGCTTCTGTAGACATTCATGGACTATAAGGAGAATATATTATTCTGACTTGATACTCAGAATAGCTGAGGTAAGCTTAACTGTTTCATTTACCAGGGGAAATTGTGGCTCTGTGACTGTTCTTTGTGGTCACACAAATAATGAAAGAAATAGAACTGGAGCTTGATTCCGAGTTCTCTGATTACATCTGCCGTGTTCTTTCTACTACAACAGTCCTTAGTTGTTTAGTTAGTCCTTGTGGTCCCTAGTTATTTTGTTTCATAATAGATGTTTGTCTCTAGGAAACACAGCATTCCTTGCTAGAGAAAGTAATGTTTTTCCTTTAATTTCACCTCCTTCTTTGATCTGTTTTGTTTTTGTTTTAGGAAGACATATTTCAGCAGAGGATGCACACAAGCTGGGGATTCTGGATGAAGTTGTGAACTCAGACCCAACTGAAGAAGCAATCAAATTTGCCCAGAGAGTTCTAGGTGAGAAGATTACAATAGAAATAGAACAAGATTGCATACAAGCTAAATTTCCATTTTAGTAAGGAGTTCTTTAAATATTCTCTGGGGTATTCATGTGATGGGAGATGAAACAGCTTAAAATAAGAGAATCTGTATGCACCAATGGGATTGAACCCCAGGATATATTGTATTGTTAAGTGAGAAAGCATCCGTGGTTTCCATTGGAGATTTCTGTTGGATAACCAATAGATTTCCATATAGTAGTTTCCATTGGAGTAACAAAACAAGAGGGTCAGATAGAATATATATGCCTCAAACATTTCCATAAGGAGTTACAAGAATTGGGTCAAATGGCCTCTGGAATGGGGCTGGTCATCCAGCAGAAACAGTTGGAAAGAGGCTTTTCACTGTTTATCTGCTGTTTTGTAGAATTTCTGATCATACAAATATTTTTTCCAATTATGAAATAGAATTAAAATTGAAACACCAAGCAAGCATGCGACACTTCAGTATGTAAAAGACGAGCTCGATAGTCAGCACCACGGAGCTGTTTGCCTCTGGAGCTCATGTCAACGGTTCAGCTCTGTCCCCCTCCGTGGTTCTCACTTAATGGACTCATCATTTTCCTTCAAGAGTTCCTTTCATGGCACTCCTAGAGATTTTGCTTGTTTCTTTCCTTCTTTTTAAACTATTCCTCTTTGATCTATGGAGGTTGTCAGCTTTTAATGAGCAAGATGGAGAGGGTAAAAATTGCCAGAAAATGTAAAAGGGAGAACTGTTGGGCCAAAGCAGAACAGTGTGTGCTCCTCTGTGCTTCCTGGCATACAGCATCCCAGCAGCAAGGGAAGGATTCTTTTGAAAGTCGCTCATTCATCAGCCCTAGCAAAGACCACTTTCTTGAAGTCATCTCTCCTTTGTGGCTGTAACGGGTCACTGTGTCAGCGTCACAGTGAAACTTGCATTGGAGTCAAGAGGGGCTGTGTGGAAAAGACACTGCTGCCTTTCAAGGGGAAGCAGAGGTCCTTGCTGCACGGACATGAATGTCCTGTGGTCTCTGCCTGCTTCCAGAAGATTTTCTCCAGGTTTTCCTCACTGTGCTCCCAGAGAGGCCTTGGTGCTTTGTCCCAGGTCATTTGGCTGGTTCACAGCAGAGGCTGTTGGATTTAGAAGTCCCTAAATGTATCATTGGTTGGGGCTCAAGAAAGATCCATGACCATCATTTCCATCTGGGGTTTTAGTTTGCAAAGGCCTCAGTTTCATAGGGAGTTCCTTTCCTCATTTGATCTCCCTAGATTCTGGTCAGAGAGTTAAGTTACTTAAAGAAATAGATGAGGCTCTTAGTATGGTATATTTATGTGATGGTCTGCTTTTAATGTTTTATTTATTTAAAATTTAGAATTAATTTTTATTAACTTTAAACACTAAATTTAAAATATTTTCATTTATAAAATTTGTAAAGTGTTATTCGGTCTCAACAACATTATTTGGGTCTCTGCAGCTCACATGAGAGACCTGGATTCAAACCCCAGTTCCAGTTTTTGCCTAGTATAATCCCAATTGTTGTGGGCATCTGAGGAATGAACCAGTGGACAGGAGCAATTCATTTTTTTTCAAAGATTTATTTATTTATTTATTTGAAAGAGTTACACAGAGAGGGAGAGCGTCTTCCATCCGCTGGTTCACTCCCCAAATGGCCACAATGGCTAGAGCTGTGCCAATCCAAATCCAGGAACTAGGAGCTTCTTCTGGGTCTCCCATGTGGGTGCAGGTGCCCAAGGACTTGGGCCATCTTCTACTGCTTCTAGCTCCTGTCTCTCCCTCTCACTGTCTGTAACTCTATCTCTCAAATAAATAAATAAACTCTTTTTGAAAAAAAGTAAAATTGAGATAAAGCATACAGACCACAAAAATCACTGCTTTAAAGTGCACAATTCAGTGTGTTTTAGTATATTCACAAAGTTATGTAACTATACATGTACATTTTAAAACTATGTCTTTCATAACTGACTGATTCATGTCTTTAAGACTATAGGTAATGGCCATTTCAGCTGAATTAATCTTCCATAAGATCTTTAACATCAAATTGTGTAACTGTATAATCTGGTATAACTCCAGATTAAAAAGTTACATACATTCAATGATCTTTTTATTGTAATTAATTTGAATTTATAAACTAAAGGAGAACTGACATGTATAGTATTGAGTTTTCCCATGCAAGAACATGGAATATAATTTCATTTTTTTAAGTCTTTTTTCAATCTTAACAGACGTGGCTTTTTCCTCTTCTCATATATATATTGAAACGTGTGTATTGCACATTTCTTTTCTTTTTTTTTTTTTTTTACAGGCAGAGTGGACAGTGAGAGAGACAGAGAGAAAGGTCTTCCTTTTGCCGTTGGTTCACCCTCCAATGGCCGCCGCGGCTGGTGCGCTGCGGCCGGCGCACCGCGCTTGTCCGATGGCAGGAGCCAGGAGCCAGGTGCTTTTTCCTGGTCTCCCCATGGGGTGCAGGGCCCAAGCACTTGGGCCATCCTCCACTGCACTCCCGGGCCACAGCAGAGGGCTGGCCTGGAAGAGGGGCAACCGGGACAGAATCCGGCGCCCTGACCGGGACTAGAACCTGGTGTGCCGGCGCCGCAAGGTGGAGGATTAGCCTGTTGAGCCACGGCGCCGGCCTGCACATTTCTTATATATTGCACATTTCTTAAGTTTATGCCTTGATATTTTATTTTTAATAAATCATTTGCTATTCCATTAAAAAAAAGACTATAGGGCTTGCATGCTGGCTATGAAAAGTCAGCATCAGGGAAAGTTACATCCATCCTTACTCTGCTCTAAGCCAGTGGTTGTTAATGTGTGGTCCCCAGGCCACAGCATCAGCATCACCTTGGCACTTGGCACTGACGCCTGTTCCTGGGCCCCACCGCACATGTCCTGAATCAGAAAGTAATGAGTGGGGCTCTGCGGTCTGTGTCTTCACAAGCCCTCCAGGTGATTCTGATGTGCTGCAAAGCTGGAGAACCACTGTCCCGGATGAAGACAATTGCAGTAGCTTCATATAACTAAGCTTCATGCACACATATATGTTCATTTATAATAAATACACATATATTTCATATTAATTCATTAAATTTTTGTGTCACCTGTCCTTCAAGTCAACTCATCAGTTTTGTTCTTCTGACAATCGCAGACTTCCAGGTATATTAAAAGCAAAGAAAAAAATAGGAAGTACAAAAAGAAAAACACAAGACCTCAAAAGACAAAGAAAGGCAAAGATTGGCTTAAAACCACATTTTTAAATGTAATACATAGTAGATATAGATAAGATTTTCTGAAGTGTCCTTTGTTGATCTGCGCTATTTCTCTGCCTTGTTTCTCTAATATTTATCTGCTACAAAGCTGCACCAAGAAAGTATAGGATTTCAAACAGTAGACTTATATGAAAACATTAACCATAAAAGTTATAGAGTTTTCCATAAGATTCTAATCACAGCACCCCAAACCAACACCGTGGAGCTCCTTGGGTTGTAGTGAAGACCAGAAACTGGGAGTCCAGGCACTGTCGTGGTGAGGTCTGGGAACATGGTTTGATACCAGTTAATTTTGTTGAATTCTTTCCTTTTACTGATGAATGAAATCACCAAAAAGGTAATTTGTTGTTGTTTTTTTTTTCTTCTTCTTCTTTTTTTTTCTTTTCTTTTTTTTTTTTTTTTGACAGGCAGAGTGGACAGTGAGAGAGAGAGACAGAGAGAAAGGTCTTCCTTTTGCCGTTGGTTCACCCTCCAATGGCCGCCATGGTCGGCGCGCTGCGGCCGGCGCACCGCGCTCGTCCGATGGCAGGAGCCAGGTGCTTTTCCTGGTCTCCCCATGGGGTGCAGGGCCCAAGCACCTGGGCCATCCTCCACTGCACTCCCGGGCCACAGCAGAGGGCTGGCCTGGAAGAGGGGCAACCGGGACAGAATCCGGTGCCCCGACCGGGACTAGAACCCGGTGTGCCGGCGCCGCAAGGCAGAGGATTAGCCTGTTGAGATTTGAAAGGCAGAGTTTCATCAAGAGAAGGGACAGACGGAAGGAGGGGGAGAGAGAAGAAGAGAGATTTCCCATCTACCAGTCCTCTCCTCAAATGCCTGCAACAGCAGTGGTTGGGCCAGGCTAATCCAGAGATAGGAACTCAAATGCAGATCTCCCAAGTAGCAGCAAGGACCCAAGAACTTGAACCATCACCTGCTGCCTCCCAGGGTACACATTACAAGGAAGCTAGAATCAAGAGCAGAGCTAGGACTCAAACCCAGACACTCTGATAAGGTATTCAGGTATCCCAGGCAGCATTTTTTTTTAAGATTTATTTATTTATTTTGAAAGAGTTACAGAGAGAAAGGGAGAGACAGAGATAGAATCTTTCATCTGCTGGTTCATTCCCCAGATGGCTGCAACAGCCAGTGCTGGACCAGGCTGAAACCAGGAGCCAGGAGCTTCTTCTGGATCTCCCATGTGGTTTCAGAGACTCAGGTATGTGGGCCATCTGCTGCTGCTTTCCCAGGCACATGAGCAGGGAGCTTGATCAGAAGTGGCGCACCCGTATGGTGTCCAGCATTGCAGGTGGTGGCTTTACCTGCTATGTCACAACACTGGCCCTCCAAGCAGCATCTTAACTGCGGCACCAAACACCCACCCCTGTAGCTCAATTTTGAAAATAACCCAGACACAGAAAGATAAATACTGCACCTTGTCCATCATATATGGAAGCTAAAATGGTCAATCAGTTTGTAGGATACTAATTACTAGAGGTTGGGAGGAGTGGAGGGTGACAGAGAGAGGCTGGATAATGGATGATTAGAAGGAATAAATTCTGGGGCCAGTGCTGTGGTGCAGCGGGTTAAAGCCCCAGCCTGCAGCACCAGCATCCCATATGGGAACCAGTTTGAGTCCCAGCTGCTCCACTTCCGATCCAGCTCTCTGCTAATGTGCCTAGGAAAGCAGCAGAGGATGGCCCAAGTCCTTGGGCCCCAGCACATACGTGGGAAACCGTAGGAAGCTTCTGGCTCCTGGCTTTGGATCGGCACAGCTCCAGCTGTTGCAGCCATTTGGGGAGTGAGCCAGAGGATGGAAAACCTCCTTCTCTCTCTCTCTCTCTGTGTGTGTGTGCGTGTGTGTGTGTGTGTCTACCTCTCTCTGTAACTCTGTCTTTCAAATAAATAAAATAAATCTTAAAAAAAAAGGAGTAAACTCCTGGTGTTACACAGAATAGTGGACTGACTGTAGTTTGCAACCACCTACTGTACCTACTGTAGATGTTCTGAGCAAATAGAAGAGAGGACCTTCAAGGCCATTAAGTAATGACAAACAGAAGGAGATGTTAATTATACTGCATTAATTAATAGTATAGTAATATGCAAATTAAAATATTTAAAAAAATTTTTTTAATATTGAGTTCCCTTTTCCCATGTGTCAAACTTTTCCTAATTTAGCCCACTAAACTGCTCAAATAGTGACTTAAAAATAAAATTCTACTGGTTCTATATTAATTATTTATAATTGTATAACAAAATTACCCCCAAAACTCAGCCACTTAAAATCAAACACAGATCACAGAGTTCTGTGGATCAGGAATCCAGGTGAAGTTAGCTAGATCCTCTGGCTCTGGGATTTTGCACCAGGCTGCAGTTAGGACATTAGCTGGGGCTGTAGTCATCCCAAGGCTGACCAGTGAAGATATGCTTCTGTTACCAGAGACAGCTGATAAGAGGTTCTTGTCTTCACACAAGAAAAAATTTAAGACATCAGACAGAGTGGTTGGTAAGTGAGGTTGCAAATTTACTGGAGAGAAATACACCTGATAGCAGTTCTCTTTTTAGGTATTTGACATGCAAATTGTATTAGTTTTCTAGTGCAGTGATAACAGGTTAGCACAGGCCTAGCAGGTAAAAGAACAGTTTTATTCCAGTTGTGTGGTCTAGAAATCTGGCAAAGGTCTCACTAGACCCAAATCCAGGTGTTAGCCACTGTACTCCTTCTGGAAGCTCTAGTGACAAATTGTTTGTAGGCTCATTTGAGAATTTAAAACCTTGCATTGTAGGACCAAAATCCCACCCCACCCCACCCTGATTTTTGTAAATTTCAGATCCTTTCTAGCTCCTAGAGGCCATTTCATTCCTTGGTTCTTGATCCCCTTCCCCCACATTCCAATCCACATTGTTAAAAATGGTTGAGTCCTTTGCATGTTGCATGTCTCTCACTCTTCTTCGTCCACCCTCTGAGTACAAGTGGGGACAGATTCTCCATTTTTAAGGACTCATGAGATGAGATTGAGCTCCCTCCCCACCGATAATACAGAGTAATCTCTCCATCTCAACAACTTTACCCTTACTCATTCCTACAAAAGCACTCACCAGGTCAAATAATATAGTCACAGGTAAGATAATATAATGAAATATGTCAAGATAGTAAGGTCCTGGGGATTAAAGATGTGGATATTTGGGAGTCACCATTATTCTGCTTCACATACAGGTATTTTCTGCCACTCGATGACTTGTCTTTTCATTTTTTTAATGATAAGATTTATAGTACAAAATTTTTAAATTTTTATTAATTGCAGTTTTATTGGCTTTTTTTCTTTTTTGGTCAAGCTTTTGATGTTGAACTTAAAATAGTTTTTCCTAAATCAAGACCACAAAGCTTCTCCTGTATTGTTCTAGAAAATTGTATAGTTTTAGATTGTTCAAATTGGTAATCCATTTGGCACTTCTTTTGACATATAGTGCTGTGTAAGGAGCCCGGTGCTGTTTTTTCCCTTGTATGCGCTGATCCCAGCCTGATTGTTGGAAGGCTCTGCTTTCTGTATCGATTGTCTTGGTGCACGTGTTGTAGTCTGTTGACTCTAATTGTAAGGACTTATTTGTGAACTCTCTATTTTCTTCCACTAATGTAGATGTATATCCTTGCATCAGTCTTCTAAGTGTTTTGTGTGTGTGTGTGTGTGTGTGTGTGTAGGACAGTTATGTACAGGGAACTCAATAGTGCATATTTATCCCAGCTTCGTGGCAAGTTCTTTGGCCTTGGCCTTTTCTAGCTTGGCAATGTGAGCCACAGATCTGGGACCCAGGATATTGCCTGCCCAGTAGTGGCAGCTCTCATTGTATCTGTCATTGTAGTTGGGACTGATGACTTCCACCAGCTTAGCCAGAGTCCCTTTGTCTTCCAAATTCACCTGCATGAAGGCAACTATGACGAAGGTCTTCCTGTGGACCAGAGCCCCAGCTGCGCCTTTCCTTTGATGATGCAGGAAGGGACCCCAGTCTTAAGACACAGGTTGGGGCCGATGCCACGGCTCAATAGGCTAATCCTTCGCCTTGTGGTGCCGGCACACCGGGTTCTAGTCCCGGTTGGGGCGCCGGATTCTGTCCCAGTTGCCCCTCTTCCAGGCCAGCTCTCTGCTGTGGCCCGGGAGTACAGTGGAGGATGGCCCAGGTGCTTGGGCCCTGCACCCCATGGGAGACCAGGAGAAGCACCTGGCTCCTGCCTTCGGATCAGCGCGGTGTACCGGCCGCAGTGCGCTGGCCGCGGTGGCCATTGGAGGGTGAACCATCAGCAAAGGAAGACCTTTCTCTGTCTCTCTCTCTCTCACTGGCCACTCTGCCTGACAATTAAAAAAAAAAAAAAAAGACACAGGGTGAGCAAGGAAACAACAAACTCTGCGGGATCCACATCATGTGCAGTCACCACCAGCTGAGCCTTCTTATTCTCCACCAAGGTAGAGACAGTGTTGACGCCTGCCCAGAGGAGGTAGGCTCCTGGTGGGGATGTCCCCTTTGCCAGCAGCTTTCTTCTCAGCCCCGGCCAACAACCTCCGCTTCTTTTGCTTCATCTCTGGTCTGTACTTGTAGGCCAGCTTCAGCAGTTGAGTGGCTGTCTGGTGTTCCAGGGCCTGGGTGAACTGGTCCGCTTTGGCCTGGATGTCCTGTCCAATGCCAGAATTCTTAGGCCTTTTCTCAAACAGAGGACTTACCACCCTCTTGGCTTCCTGCTTCTTCATGACAGCAGGGGCCAGGGCAACCTTCTTCTCCTTGGCCTTCTTTCAGAATCTTGGGCAGCTGGAAGAGAGAACTCTTCTAAGAGTTTTATTTATTTATTTATTTATTTATTTATTTATTTATTTTTACTGTTAGGAATGGACTTAGGATTATTTTTAATCTAAAATATAAACTAGAGCAATTCTCCTTGGACTCATTGACAAATTAATATTTTACCTGGTAAAGTTATATTGGCCTTGGGATATAAACAGAAGGCAAATTTTATGCCTGCATTGCGTAATTTAAAGTGCTCCAGTTCTATTCAGTTCTACCTTATAGAATGAAGTT
This sequence comes from Sylvilagus floridanus, assembly GCA_949820135.1. NCBI lineage: Eukaryota > Metazoa > Chordata > Mammalia > Lagomorpha > Leporidae > Sylvilagus > Sylvilagus floridanus. The sequence goes on along the minus strand of OX463244.1, from coordinate 91,563,336 downwards.
ACAAAGATGTCAGACATTTTTGAGAGTAGTTTTTCACTAAATAATAGTGACAAGGGGCAGGCATTTGGCCTAATGGTTAAGATACAAATTGGAAGACCCACATCCTATATGGGAGTGCTGGGGTTTCAGTCCTGAATCCACCCCTGATTCTGACTTCTTGCTAATGTATATACCGTGAGGCCACAGGTAATGGTGCAAGTAGGTGGATCCTTGCCATCCTTGTGAGATTATTTTGACCTGCATTGGGATCCTGCCTTTGTTTTGCCCAACTCCAGCCATTGGAGACATTGAAGAGTGAACTGCAGACAGGAGCTTGTTTCTTATGTCTGTTCTCTCTGTCTCTTGCCTCTCAAATTACTACACAAAATCTAGATGAATTATTTGGTTTTATACATTACTTTTGAATAGGTTATTGTGATAGCTGTCATTACTACTCTATAATCATATTCCCTTTGTATAAGCAACATTTTCAAAGCTCTGGTCCCCTTATGCCTTTCAGGTCAACCTCTAGAATCCCGTAGACTCTGCAACAAACCAATTCAGAGCTTGCCCAACATGGATACCATTTTCAGTGACGCCTTTGTAAAGATGCGGAAGCAGTACCCTGGGTGCCTTGCTCCAGAGACGTGTGTCCGTGCCATCCAGGCCGCCGTAAAGTATCCCTACACAGTGGGCAGCAAGGAGGAGGAGGAGCTGTTTCTGTACCTCCGGGAATCAGGCCAGGCTCGAGCCCTGCAATATGCTTTCTTTGCTGAAAAAAATGCAAATAAGTGGTCAACTCCCTCTGGAGCATCCTGGAAGACAGCGTCGGCACGGCCCATCTCCTCTGTCGGTGTTCTGGGTAAGAGCATCAGGGGTCATTCATGGCATTCTTCAGATCTGTAGCCTAGGGTCACCAGGTGCCAGGTTCTGTGCTAAGCATGTTGCTTGTGTTAGCTAAGCTAATTCTCACCCAGCCCGGGCGCTGAATTCATGTTACATGCAAGGCCTAGAGATACTGTCTTTTCCACTATGAGCTAAACATAAGAGATGTGAGGGTCTGACCCTAGGTCTCTCTGACCTCAGACTCTAAGTGCTTTTTACACATTCCCTAAATTGCTACAACAGCCTATCTGGGGTAACAGAGACCCAAGTTCTTGGGCCATCATCTGCTGCCTCCCAGGTGCATTAGCAGGGACCTGGATTGGAAGCAGAGCAGCCGAGACTGAAACTTGCACACCAATGTGGGATGTAGGTATCTCAAGCAGCAACTTAACCTGCTATGCCACATCTGCCCCCTTTGCATGTCTCTTGAATGCTTATTCTGATTACATCTATGACTTAATCATCTCCAATATTTATCTTTTTTTTTATTTAAAAAGTAGAGACAGAGAAAGACACAGACACAGACAGACAGATAGACAGACACATGGAGATCTTCCATATGCTGAATCATTCTACTCATACAACTAGGGCTGGGCTAAGCCGAAGCCAGAAGCCTGGAACTCAATTTGAGCCTCCTTCATGGTTTCAGGGACACTGTACTTGAACCTTCACCTGCTGCCTTCCCAGCATGAGCATCAGCAGGGAGCTGGGCATCTAGCTCCTACCTGGGTACCACAATCACAACTGCCATCTTAACTGTTGTACCAACTGCCCACCCAACTCCTCTCATCTTAATGTTCTTCCCTATTCAGCTTTAACTTTTAAAAACTAATTTGGAAGACAGAGAGAGAGAGAGAGAGAGAGAGAGAGACAGAACTTCTAACTACTGTTTCATTCCTCAAATGTCTGCAATGGCTGAGGCTCGTCCTGGCCAGAGCTGGGAGACAGGAAGTCATTCTGAGTCACCTACATGGGTGCCAGGGACCCAACCTCTTGAACTATCACCTGCTGTCTCCCAGTTCTGACATTCACAGAAAGTTGAAATTGGGAACAGAGCCAAGACACAAACCTAGACACTTCAACATAGGGTACAGGTGTCCCAAAAGGTAGTTTAACCACTAAGCCAAACTCCTGTCCTTATTCTACTTTAATAGTCATCCCTTCAGTCACTGTCTGTTTTTTTTAAACTTTTATTTAATAATTATAAATTTCCAAAGTACAACTTTTGGATTATAATGACTTTTCCTACCATAACTTCCCTCCCATCCACAACCATCCCATCTCCCACTCCCTCTCCCATCTCATTCTTCATCAAGATCCATTTTCTTTTTTTTCTTTTTTTCTTTTTTTTTTTTGACAGGCAGAGTGGACAGTGAGAGAGAGAGAGACAGAGAGAAAGGTCTTCCTTTTGCCGTTGGTTCACCCTCCAATGGCCGCCACGGCTGGCGCGCTACGGCCTGCGCACCACGCTGATCGGAAGGCAGGAGCCAGGTGCTTCTCCTGGTCTCCCATGGGGTGCAGGGCCCAAGCACTTGGGCCATCCTCCACTGTACTCCCGGGCCACAGCAGAGAGCTGGCCTGGAAGAGGGGCAACCGGGACAGAATCCGGTGCCCAGACCAGGACTAGTCTGGTGTGCTGGTGCTGCAAGGCGGAGGATTAGCCTATTGAGCCGCGGCGCTGGCCAAGATTAATTTTCAATCATCTTTATATACAGAAGATAAATTTAGTAGATACTAAGTAAAGATTTGAACAGTTTGCACCCACACAGATACACAAAGTATAAACTACTGTTGGAAGACTAGTTTTACCATTAATTTGCATAGTACAACACATTAAGGACAGAGATCCTACATGGGGAGTAAGTGCACAATGACTCCTGTTGTTGATTAAACAATTGACGCTCTTATTTATGATATCAGTGATCACCCGAGGCTCTTGTCATGAGCTGCCAAGGCTATGGAAGTCTCTTGAGTTTACAAACTCCAATCTTATTTAGACAAGGCCATAATCAAAGTGAAAGTTCTCTCCTCCCTTCAGAGAAAGGTACCTCCTTCTTTGATGGCCTGTTCTTTTTGCTGGGATCTCACTCACAGAGATCTTTCATTTAGGTCATTTTTTTTTTTGCCACAGTGTCTTGGCTTCCCATGCCTGAGAAACTCTCATGGTCTTTTTAGCCAGATCCGAATGCCTTAAGGGCTGATTCTGAGGCCAGAATGCTGTTTAGGACATCTGCCATTCTATGAATCTGCTGTGTATCCCACTTCCCATATTGGATTGTTCTCTCCTTTTTAATTCTATCAGTTATTATTAGCAGACACTAGACTTGTTTATGTGATCCCTTTGACACTTAATCTTATCTTTATGATCAATTATGAACTTAAATTGATCACTTTGACTAGTAAGATGGTATTGGTACATACTACCTTAATGGGATTGATTTGGAATCCCCTGGCACATTTCTAGCTCTACCATTAGGGACAAGTCCAAGTGAGCATATGCTGAACTGTACATCTCCTCTCTCTCTTATTCCCACTCTTATATTTATTTATTTTGTTTTTAATTTTTTTTTTTTTTGACAGGCAGAGTGGACAGTGAGAGAGAGAGACAGAGAGAAAGGTCTTCCTTTTGCCGTTGGTTCACCCTCCAATGGCCGCCATGGTCGGCGCGCTGCGGCCGGCGCACCGCGCTCGTCCGATGGCAGGAGCCAGGTGCTTTTCCTGGTCTCCCCATGGGGTGCAGGGCCCAAGCACCTGGGCCATCCTCCACTGCACTCCCGGGCCACAGCAGAGGGCTGGCCTGGAAGAGGGGCAACCGGGACAGAATCCGGCGGAGGATTAGCCTGTTGAGCCACGGCGCCGGCCCCCACTCTTATATTTAACAGGGATCACTTTTCAGTTAAATTTAAGCACCTAAGAATAATTTTGTGTTAATTAAAGAGTTCAACCAATGGTATTAAGTAGAACAAAAAAATACTAAAAGGTATAAAATAGTAAGTTGTTCCTTGACAGTCAGGACAAGGGCTGATCAAGTCATTGTTTATCAGAGTGTCCATTTCACTTCAGTGGGTTTCCTTTTAGGAGCTCAGTTAGTTGTCACTCATCAGGGAGAACATATGATATTTGTCCCTTTGGGACTGGCTTATTTCACTCAGTGTGGTGTTTTCTGGATTCCTCCATTTTGTTGCAAATGACCGGATTTCATTGTTTTTGAGTGCTGTATAATATTCTATAGAGTACATGTCCCATAATTTATCCAGTCTACTGTTGATGGGCATTTAGATTGATTCCATGTCTTAACTATTGTGAATTGAGCTGCAATAAACATTGAGGTGCAGACAGCTCTTTTATTTGCCAATTTAATTTCCTTTGGGTAAATTCCAAGGAGTGGGATGGCTGGCTGGGTCATGTGGTAGGGCTATATTCAGGTTTCTTTTTTTTTTTTTTAATTTTTTTTTTTTGACAGGCAGAGTGGACAGTGAGAGAGAGAGAGAGACAGAAAATTCTTCCTTTTGCGGCCGGCGCACTGTAGCTGGCGCACCATGCTGATCCGATGGCAGGAGCCAGGTGCTTCTCCTGGTCTCCCATGGGGTGCAGGGCCCAAGCACTCAAGCCATCCTCCACTGCACTCCCGGGCCACAGCAGAGAGCTGGCCTGGAAGAGGGGCAACCGGGACAGAATCTGGTGCCCTGACTGGGACTAGAACCCGGTGTGCCGGCACCGCAAGGCGGAGGATTAGCCTTTTGAGCCATGGCGCTGGCTATATTCAGGTTTCTGAGGACTCTCCAAACTGTCTTCCATAGTGGCTTTACCAGTTTGCATTCCCACCAACAGTGGGTTAATGTCCCTTTTTCCCCACATCCTCGCCAGCATCTGTTGTTAGTTAATTTCTGTATGTAAGCCATTCTAACCAGAGTGAGGAGAAACCTCATTGCAGTTTTGATTCGCATTTCTCTGATTGCTAGTGATCTTGAACATTTTTTTCATTTGCCTGTTGGCCATTTGGATTTCCTCTTTTGAAAAATTCCTATTTAGGTCCTTGACCCATCTCTCTCTCTTTTTTTTTTTTTAAAGATTATTTATTTATTTATTTGACAGGCAGAATTACAGAGAGAGAGAGAGAGAGAGAGAGAGAGGTCTTCTTTCCATTGGTTCACTCCCCAAATGGCTGCAACAGTTACGCTGATCCAAAGCCAGGAGCAGGGTGCTTTTTCCTGGTCTCCCTCATGGGTGCAGGGGCCTAAGCACTTGGGCCATCCTCTACTGCTCTCCCAGGCCACATCAGAGAGCTGGATTGGAAGAGGAGCAGCCAGGACTACAACCGGTGCCCCCGTGGGATGCTGGCGCCACAGGCAGAGGATTAACCTAGTGCTCCACAGCACCGGCCCCTGGCCCATCTCTTAAGAGGGTTGTTTGTTTTGTTGTTGTGGAGTTTCTTGATCTCTTTGTAGATTCTGGTTTTTAATCCTTTATCAGTTGCATAATTTGCAAATATTTTTTCCCATTCTGTCAGTTGCCTCTTCACTTTCCTGACTGTTTCTTTTGCAGTACAGAAATTTTGGCTTTGACTGCCTGTGCTTCTGGGTTTTTTTCCAAGAAATCTTTGCCTGTGCCTCTATCTTGCAGGGTTTTTCTGATGTTCTCTAATAATTTGATGGTGTTAGGTCGTAGGTTTAGATCTTTAATCCATGTTGATTTTTGTGTAAGGTAGGGGTCTTGCTTCATGCTTCTGCACATGGAAATCCAGTTTTCCCAGCACCATTTGTTGAATAGACTGTCCTTGCTCCAGGAATTGGTTTTAGATCCTTGATCAAATATAAGTTGGCTGTAGATGTTTGGGTTGATTTCTGGTGTTTCTATTCTTTTCCATTGGTATGTCCATCTGTTTCTGTACCAGTTCCATGCTGCTTTGATTATAACTGCCTTGTAGTATGTCTTGAAATCTGGTATTGTGATGCCTCTGGCTTTGTTTTTGTTGTACAAGATTGCTTTAGCTATTCGAGGTCTCCTGTGCCTCCATATGAATTTCAGCATCATTTTTTCCAGATCTGAGAAGAATGTCTTTGGTATTTTGGTTGGTATCACATTGAAGCTATAAATTGCTTTTGGGAGAATGAACATTTTGATGATATTGATTCTTCCAATCCATGAGCATGGAAGGTTTTTCCATTTTTTGGTATCCTATTCTATTTCTTTCTTTAAGGTTTTATAATTCTCATTGTAGAGATCTTTGGCATCCTTGGTTAAGTTTATTCCAAGGTATTTGATTGCTTTTGTGGCTATTGTGAATGGGATTGATCTTAGAAGTTCTTCCTCAGCCATGGCATCAACTGTGTATCAAAGGCTGTTAATTTTTGTGCATTGATTTTATATCCTGCTACTTTGCCAAACTCTTCTATGAGTTCCAATAGTCTCTTAGTAGAGTTCCGTGGGTCCCCTAAATAAAGAATCATATCATCTGCAAAGAGGGATAGTTTGACTTCTTCCTTCCCAATTTGTATCCCTTTAGTTTCTTTTTCTTGCCTGATGGCTCTGGCTAAAACTTCCAGAACTATATTGAATAGCAGTGGTGAGAATGGGCATCCCTGTCTGGTACCAGATCTCAGCTCAGCCACTGTCTTGCCAGCAGCCTCAGACCCATAGTTCATTGCCATTCTGCCATTCTCCCAGATGAAAATCCCAGCCCTGGTGATCCTAACTGAGCCCACACTCAGCTCCTCAGCACTGCTGAAGACGCAGCTCAGGTCAGCACCTCTGCTTTTCACCCCCTCCCACCTTGCCTGAGCTGTCGTGGCTGTCAGGATGGGAGAAAACTGTGGCTGAGGAGCAACTGCAGAACCAGCGTGTAAAGCATCCTGGCTGGAAGAGGTCCCTGACCAAACTTCACTCAATTGCCGTTCAGGGCTGGAATTTAATAGAGGAACAGAATGTCATCCCCATCTCTATGTGTTCATGTGGCAAAATCAGAGAGCAAAGGTCAGTATAAAGACCGTATGGACACAGGGAACCCTAATAACCACCAGTGAAAGACTGGGTCCGGCAGCCCCTTGTCTGACAGTTATGAATGTCTTGAGATCCAAGGTTGTGAATCAAGTTAATATTTTAGAGCTATTTATTTATTTGAAAGACAGAGTTACAGAGAGAGGGAGGAGAAGAGTCAGAGAGAGAGAGAGAGAGAGAGAGAGAGAGAGCAAGAGAGAGAAAGCAACAGAGAGAGAGGTCTTCCATCCACTGATTCTCTCCCCAAATGGCCACCACGGCTGGAGCTGGGCCGACCCGAAGCTGGTATCTTCTGCGTCTCCCATGTGGGTTCAGGGGCCCAAGTATGTGGGCCATCTTCTACTGCTTTCCTAGGCCATTATCAGACAGCTGGATTGGAAGAGGAGCAGCTAGGGCATTAATTGGTGCCCATATGAGATGCAGGTACTGCAGGAAATGGCTTAACCTGCTACACTACAGCACCGGCTCCAAGACTTTAGAGCTTTTTGAAACAAATATAAATTGTGTTTTCTTTTTTAAAAGAATTATTTATTTATTTATTTATCTGAAATGCAGAAGGGGAACATTGTGGGGGGGGGTGAGGAGATTGATTGATTGATTCCCCCCACTGGCTCCCTAGGTACCAGGAACTCCATCTGTGTCTCCCACATGGGTGGTAGGGGCCCAAGAACTTGCACCATTTTATGTTGCTTTCCCAGGTGCGTTAGCAGGAATATGAAGCAGAAGCAGAGCAGCTAGGACTCCAACCGGTGTTCTGATATGGGATGCCAGTGTTGAAAGTGGTAGCATAAACCACTGTGCCACAACCCTGGCTTCATAAATTGTGTTTTCATGCCTAGTTGTATTTCAGTGGTTAAGTGAAAGTGTCAGGTTATAGAAATGAGGAAGAAAATCTAGAGTTGTATCTAGAAACTTGTGAAGAGCCTCAATCTGGTTCAGTTTTGTGATCTGGGTGGGGGTCGCCCTCTGGCCCTCCCCACCTGCCTGCTCCAGCAGACAGACCTGCTGTAGGAGGGAAGCACTGAGGATCAGCCCACATACCCCTGCTGCCCGGCCTTTCCTCTCCTGCTGTGCTCTCAGTGCTAAGGTGGCACCTGCAGCCCAGACCCACAGAGCACCTGCGTGTACGTTCTCATCCCTCACTCTTGTACCAGTGAGATCAGAGTGTCTGCAGTGTTAGAAATTTTTCTTGTAGCTTGAGGCTAATAGCTAGGAGACCAGGCCTTTTAACCCTAAAGCCTACTTCCTAATATTTACCCAAACTAAAGTTTTGGATAGAATTTGCTATAGCAATGAGAGTTAGTCAGCCTTCTTTTTACTGGAAGAAATATAGATGCTTGATAATTTTAGAAAACTAAATATTTTTAATGATTTAATGTCTTTATTTGTTACAGTGGCAGTATAACAAAATATTACCAAACTGTTTTCCATACCATCTACCATTTTACAGTCTGCTTTCAGTGTTTCAGAGTTCCAGTTTCTCCATATTCTCACCAAAGCTTGTTGTTGTCCGGTCTTCTGGTTATAGCCATCTTCATGGGCAGTTTAGCCTACTGCTGGTTCATTCCCCAAATGCCTAAAAAAGCCAGGACTGGGCCAGGCCAAAGCCAAGAGGTGGGACCTCAGTCCAGGTCTGCCGCATGGATGGCAGCAACCCAGGTACTTGAGCGATCACGTGTTTCCTCTCAGGGTCCACACTGCCAGGATGCTGGAATTGGAACTCCAACTGAGACATTTTGATATGGAATGTGGGTGTCCTGAGTGGTGGCTCAACCACTGTACCAAATACTTGCCTTTGTGATCCATTTTTTTTAGTTTGTTCTTGTGCATGGTGTGAGGTAACGGTCAAACTTCATTATTTTGCATATGGATATTCAGTTGTCTCAACATTGCAAAAAGACTATTCTTTTCCTAGTTATTGGTCTTAAAATCCTTGTCAAAAATCAGTTGATTATTAAGTATAGGAGTTTATTTATGATTCTCAATTCCATTTAATTGCTTTAGATGTCTGTCTCTCTGCCAGTACAACACTACCTTGAATACCATAGTTTTGTCATACGTTTTGAAATGGGAAGTGAATCTTCCAGCTTTGTTCTTCTCTTTCAATGTTGTGTTAATCTTCTGGGTGCTTATAGTTTCTATAGGAATTTTAGAATGAGCTTGTTACTTCCTGCCACCATCCAACTGATGTTTTATAGAGATTGTATTGGCTCCGCAGATCATTTTGGAAAGTATTCTCATCTAAGCATTATTAAATGATCTAATCCATGAATATCAGATAGTTTTCCATTTATTTTGAACAAGTCTTTCTGCCCAGGGTTAAGTTTGCTGCTAAGTATATTACGATTTTTTATGGTATTATAAATAGAATTTCTTTCTTCATTTCATATGCATGTTGTTCATTGTCTAGTATATGGAAATACAGTTGATTTTCCTATATTGATTAGTGTCTTCAAAATTGTTGGACTCATTTATTAGTTTTAATATCTGTGTGTGTATGTGTGTGTGTGTGTGTTTGTGTGAGAGAGAGAGAGAAATACTCTTCTTATTTTTTTTTTACCTTGGGAGCATGTAGCATACTACCTAATGTTAGCTTGAACCACTTCAATTTTTTGTATCAATCTCTTTAAATGTATAAATCTCTTTAAATTGCAGTAGAACCTTTCCATTCAGTGAGTAATTTCCCAAATCCCAAAAACGATTGAATCATTCTTTGTTTCCTTCACTCTTTGTCTACAGGTTTGGGAACAATGGGCCGAGGTATTGCCATTTCTTTTGCAAGGGCCAAGATTCCTGTGATTGCTGTGGAATCAGACAAAAAGCAACTGGAAGCTGCAAACAGGGTGATAACTTCCATCTTGGAAAAGGAAGCATCCAAAATGCAGCAGAGTGGCCACCCTTGGTCGGTACCAAAACCCAGGTTAACGTCATCCCTGAAGGAGCTCAGTGGTGTAGATCTAGTCGTTGAAGCGGTATTTGAGGACATGGCCCTGAAGAAGCAGGTGTTCGCTGAGCTGTCTGCCGTGTGTAAGCCAGAAGCATTCTTGTGCACCAACACTTCAGCCCTGGACGTTGATGAGATTGCTTCTTCCACTGACCGTCCCCACATGGTCATCGGCACCCACTTCTTCTCCCCAGCTCACGTCATGAGGTTATTGGAGGTGGTTCCTAGCAAATACTCCTCCCCCACCACCATTGCCACTGTCATGAACTTATCCAAAAGGATTAAAAAGGTTGGAGTGGTTGTGGGCAACTGTCACGGGTTTGTTGGGAATCGAATGTTGAGTCCTTATTACGAGCAGACGTACTTCCTGTTGGAAGATGGCAGCAAGCCAGAGGAGATAGATCAGGTGCTGGAGGAGTTTGGTTTTAAAATGGGACCTTTCAGGGTATCTGACCTTGCTGGGTTGGACGTGGGCTGGAGAATTCGGAAGGGGCAAGGTCTTACTGGACCCGCATTGCCTCCAGGAACTCCTGTCCGAAAGCGGAACAACAGGAGGTACTGCCCAATTCCTGACATGCTCTGTGAATCAGGACGGTTTGGCCAGAAGGTTGGTAAGGGTTGGTATCAGTATGACAAGCCGCTGGGCAGGATTCACAAGCCTGACCCCTGGCTTTCCAACTTTCTGTCACAGTACAGAGAAACCTACCGCATTGAACCTCGGGTCATCAGCCAGGAAGAGATCCTTGAGCGTAGCTTGTATGCACTCATCAATGAAGCCTTCCGTATCTTGGGAGAAGGGATAGCCGCCAGCCCAGAGCACATCGATGTTATCTATCTACATGGGTACGGCTGGCCCAGGCACAGAGGCGGGCCCATGTTCTATGCTTCCACAGTTGGCTTGCCCAAGGTTCTGGAGAAGCTGGAGAAATATTCCAGACAGAACCCTGATATCCCTCAGCTGGAGCCCAGCGCCTATCTCAGAAAACTGGCTTCCCAGGGAAACCCTCCTCTGAGAGAGTGGCAGCGCTTGGCAGGGCCCCCGAGCAGTAAACTGTGATCCAGCCTCCCCGCTTACACCTTGTGGCTGGCAGCAGCTGATTCCCACTGAGTTACAATGAAATTAAATCCAGAATTGAAAGACTGCTCAGAAATACAGGGCAAAAGGAGTAATTTGTCAGCTAATTTTAAGGAATGTGCTTCCTATTCCTTTGTATCTGTCCTCTAGCCAGTAAATTCAAGGGTTAAACTTGTGTTAACCAACACCATGATAGCTGATAAGAGAGCCTTGGGAATCAGTTGAGGTTCCCAAGTGCTCTGACCGTTGGAGAAATATGTCATCAATTAATAAATGATAAGTGCAGCAAAGTCATCAATCATTTGACCCTTTCAGCCTCGCACACATAGTATTGATGGGGAATCCTACAGATCAAAGATTCGGTAAACACTGAGTGAGCACCTCCCTGGCGTCTTCCCCCTCGGGGAGCACTTGGCAGAGCAGAGTCCGTGGGGCCACGAAAGTGGCAGGGAAGCCCGTGCTGAAGTGCAGTGTGTGTTCTGTGCGGTGGAGCACAGAGGTGGCAGGACAGAGGCAGCGGGGAGGGTCTCTGAGGCAGATTTAAATGTTCTAAGATCATTTAATAAGATAAGATGAGGCAAATTTAAATGTTGTGGAAATGGTACGTAACTCTATGATTACACTAAACACTATTGAGTTGTATCTTGAAATGAGTGAATTGTAGGTAAGTGCATTATAAAATTGGAATGACATTGTTATCACATGAAATGATGTAAGTGAATTATTCTCACAATGTTTTCACCTGTGATCTCCCACAAAATTATAAAAAGTTCTTGTGGCAAAATCTTGAACAAATAGAGTATAAGTTTTACATTGCAAACAAGAAATAAATAAAGAAAATCCAATAATATGCCCTTGAATTGTTTAATTTCGAAAAACTTCTGTAATGCTTACCAGTGGTTTATGTATATTTTGCTTATAGGATTTAAAACATCAATTGAAAAGATTCCCTAAAGTAGTGACTTATTTTCAGCTTTCTGTAAAGAAATCCATGTTAGCTTCTTGTGTTTTATCTCAGATTTCATTTTGAATTATTAAAACATATTTCACAGTATACTAGCCTCTGCAATAGAGTTTTGAAACTAGACAGTATGTGAATAAGTTTTGAGTTAATGACCCCTGAAATTTATTTATTTATTTATTTATTTTTATTTTTTGACAGGCAGAGTGGACAGTGAGAGAGAGAGACAGAGAGAAAGGTCTTCCTTTGCCGTTGATTCACCCTCCAATGGCTGCCGCGGCTGGCGCGCTGCGGCCGGCGCACGGTGCTCATCCGATGGCAGGAGCCAGGTGCTAGGTGCTTTTTCCTGGTCTCCCATGGGGTGCAGGGCCCAAGCACTTGGGCCATCCTCCACTGCACTCCTGGGCCACAGCAGAGGGCTGGCCTGGAAGAGGGGCAACCGGGACAGAATCCGGCGCCCCGACCGGGACTAGAACTCTGTGTGCCGGCGCCGCAAGGCGGAGGATTAGCCTGTTGAGCCACGGCGCCGGCGACCCCTGAAATTTTATCATAAAGTTTTTGTATATGTATCTGTATGCATTTATTGAGAGAGATAGCACATCTCCCACTGTATTGTGAAAAGTGCTGTTAACCAAATACAGTTTGAGGACCAATACTTTATATAGGAAATGGGCTGAAGAAATAGGAGTTCATTTATGTTATGTCAAAGAGGCAAAATGAATTCTAATTTGTTGGGTCCTATATTGCATAGTAATTTTTAAAATTTTTTATTTTATTTATTTATTTAATTATTTTTGGACAGGCAGAGTGGACAGTGAGAGAGAGAGATAAAGAGAAAGGTCTTCCTTTTGCCATTGGTTCACCCTCCAATGGCCGCCACGGCCAGCGCGCTGCAGCCGGTGCACTGTGCTGATCTGATGTCAGGAGCCAGGTGCTTCTCCTGGTCTCCCATGGGGTGCAGGGCCCAAGCACGTGGGCCATCTTCCACTGCACTCCAGGGCCATAGCAGAGAGCTGGCCTGGAAGAGGGGCAACCGGGACAGAATCCGGTGCCCCGACTGGGACTAGAACCTGGTGTGCTGGCGCCACAAGGTGGAGGATTAGCCTAGTGAGCCGTGGAATAGTAATTAATCGGAGAAACATCTTTTTTTTTTTTTTTTTTTTTTTTTTTTTTTTTTTATAAATAAATCTTTTTTAAAATTTTTTTTTTTATTTTTTTATTATTTTTTTTTACAGGCAGAGTGGACAGTGAGAGAGAGAGACAGAGAGAAAGGTCTTCCTTTGCCGTTGGTTCACCCTCCAATGGCCGCCGCAGTCGGCGCGCTGCGCTCGTCCGATGGCAGGAGCCAGGAGCCAGGTGCTTTTCCTGGTCTCCCCATGGGGTGCAGGGCCCAAGCACCTGGGCCATCCTCCACTGCACTCCCGGGCCACAGCAGAGGGCTGGCCTGGAAGAGGGGCAACCGGGACAGAATCCGGCGCCCCGACCGGGACTAGAACCCGGTGTGCCGGCGCCGCAAGGCGGAGGATTAGCCTGTTGAGCCACGGCGCCGGCCTCGGAGAAACATCTTAACATAGTCCATCCTGTCTTTGAAAATATACATCACAAGGGCAAGTGTTTGGCACAGTGGTTAAGATTGGGAACACCTGCATCTTGTATCAGAGTACCTGGATTTGAGTTCCAGATCTGCTTCTTTTTTTTTTTTATAGAAAGCTTTTATTTAATAAATAAAAATTTCAAAAGTACAACTTTTGGATTATAGCAGTTTTTCCCCCATATCTGCCCTCCCACCCCCAAACCATCCTACCTCCTACCCCTCTCCCATCCCACTCTTCATTAAGATTCATTTTTAATTATCTTTATATACAGAAGATCAACTCTATATTAGGTAAAGATTCCAACAGTTTGCACCCACACAGACACACAAAGTATAAAGTACTGTTGAAGACTAGTTGTACTGTTAATTCTCATAGTACAACACATCAAGGACAGAGGTCCTATAGGAGGAGCAAGTGCACAGTGACTCCTGTTGTTGATTTAACAATTGACACTCTTTTTTATGACAGCAGTGATCACCCAAGGCTCTTGTCATGAGCTGCCAAGGCTATGGAAGCCTCTTGAGTTCACAAACTCTGACATTATTTAGACAAGGCCATAATCAAAGTGGAAGTTCTCTCTCCTCCCTTCAGAGAAAGGTACCCCCTTTGATGGCCCGTTCTTTCTGCTGGGATCTCACTCACAGAGATCTTTCATGTAGGTCATTTTTGCCATAGTGCCAGATCTGCTTCTGATTCCAACTTCCTGCTCATCACACACCTAGTGGCAGTAAGTGATGACAAGTAGTTGGGTCCCTGCCAGTCATGTGAGAGACCCAGATTGGGCTCCCGGCTTTGGCTTGGCCCAGTCCTGGCTGTCTCTCTCCCTCCCTGCCCCACCTTTCAAATAAGTAATAATAATAAAAAGGTCCTAGATTAAAAGGTTGATTTATTGTTTGCAATGATTTTTAAACCACCTGTCTTTTCAAAATGCCTGAATAACTTTATAAAAGCTACATTTCACTGGTAATGGTAATAATATAAGACCATCACCTATTAGCAACATGTTTAATAAACTGTTTATTTCACCATTGCATCATTATTTCTACATTTTTTATAAGTATTTCTCTAACAATATAGTGGCCAAAGGATGTGATTTGTATGTTCAGTAAATGTCCCATACATTAGAGATTTATACTAAAAATGTATGTGCTGTGCTATCCAGATTCTCTTTCAGAAGGAAAGATTTACTCTCGGAGGTACTAGGTGTGCTGCCTACAGGTGGGCTTCTTAGGGGAATGCCTTGCTCAAGGTCACAACTCTCCCCAGGGCAGGTGGCATCCAGTGATTTCTCAACACAGGAATAAATGCCTGATCTCCATGCCCCGACTCAAGGGCTCACAGCTCTAGCAGTGTCATGACAGGCTAGGTGGAGGCCTTCACTGGCTCTGCGTTGCTCACCAACGTCTCCCTCTGCTCACTGCTGCTTCCCTCTCTTCTCTTCACAGATGTTAATCCCGAGGTCTCTCCCTAAACATTCTGCCCACTAATCTCCATCTCAGAGTCTGCTTCTCAGGAAATCCAACCTGCAAAAATGGAGGTGCATGACTCAAAGTACAGGGAAACCATCAATCCATGTGCTATCAACTCTGGTGTCTGTTTAGTAGACATCCTTTGCCCTGACATACCCTTAACTTTGATAAATATTCACTGCTAGAAAAGATTGTATATTCTTTATTTGATAAATTGGGATTCTCAGGCCAAACAAGTGAGTCATTTAGTCTAGTTTTCTGCGCAGCCTTGCTAGTGTTTTGTCTGTAGTCCTACCTCCAGCAAGGCATCAGAGTCAAGCACCAGTGCCAGAGTGCTGACTCCCTTCTCTGACACAGAGCCGGAGGTCACTGAGTGTGGATTTCAGCTCAAGGGATTCACACTTTGTCTCCAGCAGGATGAGGAAGCCAGGACCTGCACAGAGCATTTGTTGCTCATTTAAGAAATAAAGCTCCCTGAATGGGTCACTGTACTTCCACTCTTTGTTTCCCATAACCCTGAATTCTACCCATTGGTTACATAGTGTCCTGGAATGGTTAGTGATTTGGGGTATAAACTGCACTCAGGACGAGAGTACTCCACTGTCATCTTTTTTAAAAATATTCATTTATTTATTTGAAAGTCAGAGTTACACACACACACACACACACACACACAGAGAGAGAGAGAGAGAGAGAGAGAGAGAGAGAGAGGTCTTCTTCCATCAGTGGTTTACTCCCCAATTGGCCTCAACAGCCAGAACTGAGCTGATCTGAAGCCAGGAGCCAGGAGCTTCTTCTGGGGCTCCCACATGGGTGCAGGGGCCCAAGGACTTGGGCCATCTTCTACTGCTTTCCCAGGCCATAGCAGAGAGCTGGATCAGAAGTGGAGCAGCAAGTCTCGAACCAGCGCCCATATGGGATGCCGGCGCTTTAGGCCAGGGCGTTAACCCACTGCGCCACAGTGCCGGCCCCTCCACTGTCATCTTGAAATGACACCTGAGTACTGTCTTGACAGATGTGTTCCGTTCCTCTGTTGGCTTTGGCTTCTGGTGGTGCAGAATCAGTCCAGGAGCTCCCATGGTCATATACCACCTATGCATCTCTTGTTCTAAATGTGTCCTCTGGTCTGATGCAATGTTTTGTGGGGTCTTGTGTGTCTCTGGGCCAGACACTAAGTCCTTGGAAAATGGTGCTGAAACCCTACAGTCAGGAAAGGAAAATGCACCTGGAACATCTGTCAATCCCAGGGAGGATGGATCACTGACCCTTCCAGAGCAGAAGCATTCTGACGTGAACGGCTGATCACCGAGGGTTTGGTTGGAGCTCTGAGCACCAGCATCCGGGGTACAGCATTGGTGTCCGGCGAGCAAATGGCATATTCAGCTACTGGATCAGCCTTGGTGAGTGGGAGCACTGTTGAGCTCAGGGGTGGCCTCCGTCCGTACAGCCATGCCCGCTCTGTTCAGGGGCCCCTTGCATCTGCACCAAACGACAGTGACTGGCTGATGTCAGTTAACCAGGTCATCTATCTACTTCAATGCTTAATATGTTTTCTGTGGTGGATGTCTCTTCAAATTCCATACCCTCTCCTTAAGTCCATCCCTCAATTCCCCAGTTCTGGCTCTTTCTCCAGTATGGTCGACTGTATCTTCCAGGATTTCTCTTTCAAGCCTCTGGCCAGCCATCTGACCTCTGTGCTATCTACCCATCTGTTCTTACCTCAAGCCCCTTCTATGCGACTTTGGATTTCTTCTTTTACTCTCTGCTATGGGAATTCTGGGAGTTGTACTGCTCTGAGTGTGTGCTATCATTTTCTCCAAGCTTCACACCTAGCACATGCCACTCTCTTAGATTGTCTGGGCACTGAACTCTGCATCATGCCAAGTGTTTCCACTTGACAAACTTAACTACAAAGTTGCTGCTCTTCCTTCTCCACCTGCAACCCTCTGGATCTAGTCTCCAACATCTCTTCTTGCTTCTGCTTTTATATGCTGGCCACACCCTACATCTCCTTGAGGGCAAAATCTTCTCCCTCGTATTCTCAGCACTTCTCTGGATGAGTTATCTTGTGACTTCAATCCAATCATTGTTCTGGTGGCCAAGAAGGAAGCGAGGTGCATTTCCTGAGTTGGCATGTATTATTTTGCAAGGCAGAAGCTTCCAACTTGTCTTCAAGCAAGAGGATGGCAGAGTGTGCACCAGGAAGGGCCAGGCTATGTCCACAGGTCCATAGCATTCAGTGGGAACAGAGGATTTGAGATTTCCAAACATATTGGCTCAGATGTCTCATCCTGTCACAGGGTCCCAACAACACCTTTCCAACACCTTAACCTTGGCATAGTGGCCTTGTCGCAAGAAGCCCATCTTTGCTGGAACTCCACAACCCTCATAATAGAGTCCTGGGCCTGACCTCTGCTTCTTCTCCCCTGTGCCTGCAGATGAGTCTCTTTATATGCTGCCAGGAGAATCCTCTAGTGCTCACAGTTTGGCTACAATAGATAATTCATCACCTTTACAGCTTTGGTTACATTTCTCTAGAGCAGGCATAGCCCCCAAACTCTGTAGAATTACAACGTCCTGTAAACCTCTTGGATGCCTGAGATAATGCTCTCCTTTCCTTCTACTGGAATCCCATCGCTACTTTTCCAACCTTCACAGTTTCTGCTTTTGCAGGCATAGCCTGTGCGGGCTGTCAGTGCTCCCCTTACTACCAGTCTGGATGTCTTCATTGCTGATTGGCAGGTTGGTGATCCCATCCCTCCTCCCAATACTCAGAGCTGGCTACTGAGGAGCACTTCTGCAAGTAACAGAGGACTCCCATGCAGGAGGTCCCTCCGTGAGTGTTCCACCTGTGTGACATTGAGGAAAGCAAGGCTGAGCAGTAGGAGTTGAGCTGCAATGCAGGAGCAACAGCAACACTGATGGACCCGTGGGGAGCTCTGAGGCTCAGACAGCCCTTCAGAGATATCAGGAAGTGAGCCAAGGGGGCTGGGCTTTGTACCCCTACCTGAACTTGCCTTGGATATAAAAGGGAGAGGTGCAGCTGGGTACACACCTGCAGCCAAGGTCATATTCATGGAGGAACTCAAGTCCTTCTCATTTAGCCTGCTGCTGAAGATGCCTGGATCCTATACTGAAGTGCCTGTGTGCTATTCTTGGCTCAGGCTCCTAATTCCAGCATCCTGGAAATGCAGACCCCGAAGGGAGTGGTGATGATTCCAGTAATTAGCCTCCCGCCGCCTATGTTGGAGTTCTGGATTGAGTTTCTGGGTCCTGGCTTCAGCCCCTCCTCAGCCCTACTCGTTGTGTGCATTTGGGGAGCAAATCAGCAGATGGGAGCTCTCTTTGTATTTCTGCCTCTCAAATAATTAATTGTTAAAAGTAGGTGATGCCTATTAACTTGAAGGAGGCCAGACTCATAGGTGTCTCTAGTCTGTTCCTTTCCCCTCGAGGACTACTACATTCTTCCTGTCTTTCCAATGTCCTTTCCTCCATCTCCATCCTTCCTCTCGGCTGATGCTCTTGCTTCTTCCACTGAGAAAGTTGAAACATTCACAAGGAAACGTCCACGACAGCCACCAACACACTGTGCATCTCCCTGCATGTGCTCTGTCTCCTGCCTCCCCTCCCGCTCCCGTCAGTGTGCTGTCTGCGCACCTATCAACACCCAGCTCCTGCTCTATGTGCTAGGTCCCCGTCACCTACTCAGATAACCGTCCCAGCAGTTCTCTCCGCTTTCTTCAGCTACCTCAATGTCTCTCTCTTTCCAGCTTCCTTCCAATCAGTATATAAAACAAGATGTTATTTCTCCTGTCCTAAAAAAGATCTTCCACGTATTAAAAATCTCTTTTTGATGGGGAAGAGTCTGGAGAGAACAGGCATTTAGCCTAGCAATTAAGACACCTGCAACTCATTTCGGGGCACCTGGATTTGTTCTGGATCTAACTCCAGCTTCCCCTCAGTGCAGACCCTGAGACACGGTGGTGATGGCTTAGGCAAGTAGTTCAGTTCTTGCCACCCACATGGGCAACGTGAATTGAATTCCTGACTTCTGGCTCTGACCCTCACCAAAATCTGTTTTGTTTTTTTTTGGACAGGTAGAGTTATAGACAGTGAGAGAGAGACAGAGAGAAAGGTTTTCCTTCTGTTGGTTCACTCCCCTAATTGTCGCTATGGCCAATGCTACTCCGATCCGAAACCAGGAGCCGGGTGCTTCCTCCCAATCTCCCATGCGGGTACAGGGACCCAAGCACTTGGGCCATCCTCCACTGCCCACCCGGGCCACAGCAGAGAGCTGGACTGGAAGAGGAGCATCCAGGACTAGTACCCGGTGCCCCAGCCGGGACTAAAACCTGGGGTGCTGGTGCCACAGGTGGAGGATTAGCCAAGTGAGCCATGCGCCAGTCAAGATTTATCTGGTCTTTGTAAGCAATTGTGGAGGGAACCTGTGGTGAAATGAGAAGGCCATGCCAAGATGGCCACCAGCAATGGAAACTTCCTGGCAACAGGCTGTGATTGGTTAGGGCATAGACCACCCCTTGACCAGATTGGCTGCCTTGGCTATTTAAGCTGCTGTACCAACTGAAATAAATGAGTCTGCAGGCTGCTTGCCTCTGGTCTGCTTTCACCTGGCTCCCGGGGACTGTGTAGTGAATCCATGCCTCTTGCCCTCACCACACTCCTCCTCTTAGAATGAATCCACCTCAACAGGAACCAACAGATGGAAGCTCGCTCTCCCTATCTACTCATCTCTCTCTCTCGAAATAATTTTTAAAAAGGTTCTATTCAGTATCTCCTTATCCATTCCAGTGCTTTTCGTGTTTTTCTTTCATTGCCAGGAGCACTGTTCTATTTCCTAATACTTTCCTCGTTTGCTCTTGAACCTGACCCAGCCTTTCATCCTCACCACTCCACTCACACTACTTTATATGGGTTGTCAATGACTATGTTCCTGCTGGGTCCAGTGGGTGATTGTTGGTTCTCACCTGCTCAACAGCACGAGGACACTGCTACTGTCCCTGTTTCCTCCTCCTCAGTCTCCGGTGCTGGGTCTGTACCCTCCCCAACCTCTAATGCTGGAGGCCCCAGGCCCCGGGCCTTACACCACTGCTTTTCCCCATGTACGCCTGCTGTCTGAGTGATCTCATGGCCTCAGATACCATCCACACACTGCAAACTCCTATATTCACTCCTTCAGCCTGGAGCCCTCCCTGTTTGTTGACTTGTCGTCTTTCTCTGGATGTCTAACAGACAGCTGAAACCCAACATGTTCAAATTGCACTCGTGGCCCAGAAAACAGCCCTCTGTAGGTTAGCAGCTCAATTGTGCTTCCTCCTGAGGCCTTACACCCGGCATCACCCGTGACCCTTCACTGCACACCTGGCCCATCAGGAACTGCTGTTGGCTCCACCTGGGGATGCATTCACAGCACCTCTGCTTCTCATCGCCTGGGCTCAAGCCATCGCTGTTTCTCATTGCCTGCAACCGCATCCCTACCACACTCCCTGCTTCAGACTTGTCTAATGAGGCTGTATCGACGTCCCCACCAGAATAACTCTAGACTCAAAATCCTGCAGTGGTGTCCTTCTCGTTCCAGGAAAAGGAGAGTCTGACTAAGCCCCCGGGCCCTGCATGATCCGGGCCCCCTGCTCTCAGACTTCATCTCTCTGCTTGGCTCACGCTGGCCCAGCCCACCTGCCCCCTGGTGTTTACTGAACATGCACAGATGCTGGCACCAGGGCGCCTTTGCGTTTCCATTCTCTCTGCCAGCGCCAGCTTGCACAGGTTGTCCACTCCCTTCTTTCTGCTTCAGTATCACCTTGGGAGAAGGGCTTGACTACCCCGTGTAAAATAGCAGCCGTTCCCTTCCTTGATACTCCTTAGCTCTTTGACCTTGCATTTTCTCCACAGTGTAATTACTGTCTGGTATATTACATCATAGAGAACTTCAGAGAGTTCATGAAAAAATGGATTAATAATGAACATTTTCTATGAACTGTTTGAAGACTCCCTCAGGTTTGTTTCAGGGATCATTTTCTTTGAGGTTTTTTTTTTTTTTTTTAAGATTTATTTAGATGAAGAGTGAGAGAGAGGGAGAGCCAGAGAGAGAAAGAGATCTTCCATCTGCTGGTTCACTCCCCAATTGGCTGCAACAGCTGGGGCTTGACCAGGCCAAAGCCAGGAGCCTGCAACTCCATCCAGATCTCCCACATGGGTGGCAGGGCACCAAGCACTTGGACTATCCTCCACTGCCTTCCCAGGTGCACTAGCAGGGAGCTGGATTGGAAATGAAGCAGCTAGGGCTCAAATCAGCACTCATATGGGATGCCAGCATCACAGGTGAGGGCTTCACCTGCTGCGCCACAATGCTGGCCTGTCCATGCTAATTTTCTACGGCCCCCTCCTAAATTGTAAGCTTGTCACAGACTGGCTTTGTGCTTGTTTTGTTTTTTGCTATGACTTGAGCCTTGACCAGTGCAAGGCATAGGATGTGCTCAATTTCCTTGAAGAAATAAAATCTTACTGTAGCCTCTTTTTTGGACCAGCCATTCCAAAATGTTACAACCCATGTGGTGCATGACGGGGATTAACCTAGGCTGTCAGAAACCCTAATTGAAGAATGCACAAGGTCAGTCTGTCCATTGCCAGTCTCAAGGCTACTGAGCGAAGCTTACCATTAGATGACACAAAAACTCAATTTCCATTCATACCTTAACTTTTGCCTTCCTGGCTCACCCCTTACTATAGGATACATGATTTTCTCCTAATTTGTGACTTATATACAAATTACCAAAAAAAAAGAAAGAAACATCAAATTACATTTTGTTGTACAATTTACACAACCTCTTTCTTTAAAGCAATAATGTTACATGAAAAGCTAAAATGTTGAGAATATTTGTTAGTAAAATACACAAAAATTAGAAATTGGAACTGTTGCAGAAGATCCAAATGTGGCAACACTACTAAATTTTTAGTTGTGCAACTGATCAAGGACTCCTCACAAAGTAGACCCTATACTGAAAAATGGAATGTACCTAATGAACTGCAGTAGAAACAACACAGCGCCAGGGTGGATGTAGTGTGGGTTTTTTTCCCTGCACTCTCCAGCAGATGGTGCTGATGAGAAGTTTTCATAATTCTAAGTTGGGTCTACTTTTTAATAAGTAATAGACTATAGTTCATAAACTCAATAGTGGGTCTCTAACGACATTTATTTTTAGAACTCTACACAAAAATGATCTGTGGGCTCCTCGACTTTGCATATATGTGCGATGTGAGTCACTTTCCTAAGTAATAGGCAATTGAGGACGTGGAAATTCAGCAGCAACAGTATTTGAAATTATTAATATCCAGTGATCATTGTGAACTTGACTTCTAATGACCTCTCAGAGACTTAAAACATTATATAAGATATACATAAAGGAGGGTAATATGGTTATCTTCTTATAATGGTACCTATAAAATACATGAAATCTGTTTTCTTTACAATAATGAAAAAAATGTTAAAAAGATGTATAATATTTCTTTAGCTCTTCTTCAACTTGCAAGAGTATAACACCATTTTAATTTTTAAAACCCAACTGCTTAATCATATAAGAGTAATGAAAAAAGCCAGCTCATTAATTCTTTAAAATATAGGCAAGAATTTTTAAAAAGATTTATTTATTTGAAAGTCAGAGTTACAGAGAGAGAGAGAGAGATCTTCCATCTGCTGGTTCACTCCCCAAACGGCCACAATAGGCCAGGCTGGACCAGGCTGAAGCCAGGAGCCAAGAGCTTCATCTGGATCTCCCACATGGATGCAGGGGACCAAGCACTTGGGCCAGTGCTGCAGACAGTGGCTTAATCCACTGCACCACAGTACTGGCCACAAGATTTATTCATTGGGGCTGATGCTGTGGCATAGTGGGTAAAGCCTCCACCTGCCATGCTGGCATCCCATATGGGCGCTGCTTAGAGTCTCAGCTGCTCCACTTCCGATCCAGCTCTCGCTATGGCCTGGGAAAGCAGAAGAAGAAGTCCTAGGTCCTTGGGCCTCTGCACCCTCATGGGAGACCCGGAGGATGCTCCTTGCTTCGGATCCACGTTTCTCCGGCAATTTAGGCCAACTGGGGAGTGAACCTCTCCTTCTCTCTCTTTTTAACTCTTCCAAATAAATAATACAAATAAATAATACAAATAAATCTTTTTAAAAAGGTATATATCTATATCTATATATCCATATCTATATATGAAAGGCGGAGTTATAGACAGAGTCTTCCATCTGCTGGTTCACTCCTGAAATGGCCCCAATGGGCAGAGCTGGTCTGATCCAAAGCCAGGAGCCAGGAGCTTTTTCAGGTGTCCCACACGGGTGCAGGGGCCCAAGTGCATGGGTCATCTTCTGTTGCTTTTCCAGGCCATAGTGGAGAGCTGGATTGGCAGAGGAGCAGCCGGGATAGAAACTGGCGCCCATATGGGATGCAGGCACCGCAGGTGGAGGCTTAGCCCACTAGGTCCTAGCGCTGGCCCCACTGGCCTCAAGATTTTTTGAAATAATTAACACTGGGATTTATGGTTCTTTCCACACAGGCAATTTCTCTATTAGAATGTAAATTCAGAACATTTTTAGTGTTAAACATACACTGTGAGTGTGAGAGCACTGGGCCTGAACCCCCCAGCCTGATGAAACCGGGCACAGGCAGAGAATGTAAAGGCTAGTCGAATGTTCATTCCTCCGGACAGCCTGCATCTGGGAACATCGCAAACTATTAAGACAACGCACTGTAAGAGACTTTCTGCACCCCTCCCCACCCTTATCAGGGTCCGTGTGGCCCTTGGCACGTGCCCCAACAAGCAGCTTAAGGAGGGACTCTGCCTGCTGCTCAAACAGAACGAAGCCTGGCTTCAAACCCCGTGCCCCCTGAGCAGGCTCCAACACACTCTCTCTCTTTTTTAAGGTTTATTTATTTATTTGAAAGTCAGAGAGAGAGAGAGAAAGTCTTCCATCCGATGGCTCACTCCCCAATTGGCCCAATGGCCAGAGCTGTGTCAATCGGAAGCCAGGAGCCTGGAGCCAGGAGCTTCTTCTGGTCTCCCACGTGGGTGCAAGGGGCCCAAGGATTTGGGCCATCCTCCACTGCCTTCCCAGGCCATAGCAGAGAGCCAGGTCAGAAGTGGAGCAGCCGGGACTAGAACCAGTGCCCAAATGGGATGCTGGCACTTCAGGCTAGGGTGTTAACCCGCTGTGCCACAGCGCCGGCCCCCACCCCACTCTCTTTACCCACCCTATTCTCTCCTCCCTAAAATAGTCTTCTCTGCTTTAGCCACTTCATCTCCTTCTTTAAACCCTAAAATTCTGAAGCCTAATACCATGTATAGATGTAATCATATAAGTCAATCATAAATCCACTGTTACTCTGCTGGACCATTTTCTAAGAGCCACTAATTTCACAGAGAAAATGCTATGAGTGTAGGTAGTCAGGGTTTATAATTTGCTACAGATGTGAGGATTTCATGGAAATAGAGGCCAATGACCTCTTATTTTATCCTCCGTGAAATGGAATCTTGCCGTGAAATTGTCAGGAAAGAAAAGATGGAGTATGAAGCCACAGCCAGACCAGGTTTATTCAGAATACAGCCTGGGATGGCTCGCTCCCAGGTAGATGCACACAGAACACACAGCAGAGGGAGAGCCCCTTCTCTTACAGACCAGCGATTTAATAGTACCAAGTGGCAGGAAGGGGCTGGGGGGTCTGAGCTAAAGCTGGGCCGCCCAGGCAGAGGGAGAGCTGGGGCTTGTTCTAGAGGTCCTGCGAGATCACAGGGTGAGCCGGGAGGGGTTAGGCTGAGGCCCAGGCTGGACTCTGGGGCTGCCCTCTGGGGCCCGTCTGCTGAGCAGGGAGCGGGTGGGGAGCCTGGGAGGAGCGGGGAGAGCTCAGGCTGATGGCCAGATTCTTCAGCTAGCGGTGCATCCAGCAGTCCAGGCAGGGAGGGGCTGCTCAGGGCAGGGTGGGGGTGTATCAGCGGGGCAGAAAAGGGGGCCTGCTTGCTGAAGTGGGTGAGAGGTCAGTGTGGATCTAGGATGTCTGCCCCATCAGAAGTCAGCAGTACCCTTTCCTTTCTTAACTAAATTATACCTTTTTTTAAGATGTTGGTTGGTTGGTTTTCTGTCTTTGAATCAGTATTGTTACTTCTTCCCAATGTTATCAGAATTAGAAAAGGAAAAGGGAAGGCATTATTCACATTGTCTGGGGCATCATTATCTAGTCAGAAATCGGAGAGGGCTGAGAGGTACATGGAGTGAAGAACCTGGCAGGGGGATGGGACTGTGCAAAGTCCCCCATACACCTGCGTGCACACACCCAGCACACGCTGCCCCCCCCCACACCAGCTATGTACTCATCACACACCCCCATACACCGGCATACACACCGCTCATACCTTAAACATCATCTAGACAACTATTCATACCCACACACAACTCACCTGTATACACCCTCCCCCCAAGTACACACACAGCACACATACACCACCTACACGCTAGTCTCATACCCATGTCACAAACACACTCAGCAGGCAATCAGGCACATTCCTGTACCACGTTAAGGCACCTAACAACGCACCCGTTTTCACCCATGCTCACGGCCCACTCGCTCCCCGCCTCAGCACCCAGCTGGGTCGCGTCCTGCTCTCACCAGGTTGGGACGCCGGTGGGAAGGGGCGGGCCAGCGGTGGCACCGGCGGGAGTGGGAGGCAGCCAGGGACGCCTGGGTACCTGCCGGGGTTCCTGGGCTATGGACACTCGGGGAGCTGAGACCCAGGGAGTGTGGGGCGCGCATTGGGGGGCGGCTGCGCGTGACAGAAAACATGGCTCAGAGGCTCCCCTGCGGCAGCGTCCCAGAGGCCCGGCAGGGCGTGGCTCCGGAGTGCGCAGCCTTCAAGCCCTGAGGGACGCGGATGTCCATTCGCCACACCTCCGGGCACGGGAGCGGCGCGTGCGGGACGTGCGCGTGGGAGGGGGCAGCGTGTGTAGGGCCTGCGTGTGAGGAAGAACTCAGGGTGCGGGAGGCGAGCGTCTGCCGGGGGCGTTCCCTCCCGACCCCCTGCACCCGCCGCTCTCCCGCCGCCGCCGCGCGCTGCCCGACTCCTGGCCGCGCTCGCCCTCCCGCGTGAGGCTCCTGCTCGGTCCTGCCCGCCCAGACGCCGCCCGTCCCGGCTCCCGCGCGGGGTTGCGCGCGGACGCGGAGGAGATGAGTGCGCCGCCGTCCGCGCCCGAGCGGGGCTGGAAGAGCGAGAAAGTGGACGAGGCGCAGGCCCTGGCGCGGAGTTGCGCGGCCCGCAGACCCGACTTCCAGCCGTGCGACGGGCTCTCCATCTGTGCCACGCACAGCCATGGCAAGTGCTTCAAGCTGCACTGGTGCTGTCACCTAGGATGGTGTCACTGTAAGTGGCGCGGCGCCTCGCCGCCTTCCGCCGCGGTCCTGGGGGCGCCCGCGGGCCGTCCGGGGTGGCGGCCGGGACTGGGCGGCCGCCGCGGGGCCGCGGGCTCGGCCGGGGCTGCTGTGCCGCAGGCCGGCCCCGCCGGGGCTGCCCGCGGCTCGGGTGGGCTCTGCCTTGGCCGCGAGGGCGGCTGGCGGGCAGCGCAGCGGGAGCCACTTCCCCCGGTGGGTGTCCCCGTCCCGGGAAGGCTGGGATCGGTGTCTCCGCCTCTTTGCTTGCTACCCGCCGGGCTGGGCAGTGCGGTGGGCAATGCAGAGCGCAGGCTGACCGCGGTGGTGGTGGGGGCTTCTCTCAGGGGCGGTGGTAGAGGTGCCCTCTTTCCCCCTCTCACTTTTGTGTCTCTGGGCTGCAGTTTTAAAGCCAGAGCCTTTGGGACTCGAATTGTGTCCCATTCAGTGTGTTTTCACCGAGAGGCCCTAAGTGTGCGCGATTGCTCCTACGAAGTTACCAGTTTGTATAGACAAACTCTTTATCCAGTTGTAGCATTTGGAGCCAACCTATGAGTCTCTGGTAGAATTAAAAAATAAAATGGGTGTGGCCGGCCGGTGCTGTGGCATACCGGGTTAGAGCCCTGGCTTGTAGCGCTGGCATCCCAAATGGACCCGGATTCGAGTCCCAGCTGCTCTGGGCTGGCGTTATGGCCATCTGGGGAGTGAACCAGCAGATGGAAGACCTCTCTCTCTCTCTCTCTTTCTCTCTCTCTCTCTGCCTCTCCTTCTCTGTGTAACTCTGACTTTCAAGTAAATAAATAAATTAAAAATAAATAAATGGGGGCATCCCAGATGGATGCCAGTTCAAGTTCTGGATGTCCCACTTCCAATTCAGCTCTCTGCTAATGGCCTGGGAAAGCAGAAGATGACTCAAGTGCTTAGACCCCTGCATCCAGTTGGGAGACCTGGAGGAAGCTCTAGGCTGTTGGGACATTTGGTCAATGAATTGATGGGTAGAAGATCACTGTCTTATCTTTCTTTCTCTCAGATAATGTTAGGCTCAATTTTGCTATAGCCAATAATTTTCTCTATTTGCCTTGGAACCCAGTTTACCATTTACCCTCTGGTGATTTTGCCCCATCAGAGCATGTACATTCTTTTATCTTTCTTTTAAGCTTTAATAAGGGGGCCGGCACCATGCCTCACTTGGTTAATCCTCTGCCTGCAGCACCGGCATCCCATATGGGTACCGGGTTCCAGTCCCGGTTGCTCCTCTTCCAGTCCAGCTCTGTGCTTTGGCCCGGGAAGGCAGTGGAGGATGGCCCAAGTGCTTGGGCACTGCACCCGCATGGGAGACCAGGAGGAAGCACCTAGATCTTGGCTTTGGATCGGTACAGTGCCGGCTGTAGCAGCCATTTGGGAGGTGAACCAACGGAAGGAAGACCTTTCTCTCCCTCTCTCTCTCACTAACTCTGCCTGTCAAATTAAAAAAAAAAAAAAACTTTAATGAAACCTCTCTAATCAACTGTCTTTGTGCCAAAGGGACATGTGGCAACACTTGGACAGCAAGGAAAACAGTTAACACGACAGGCAGATGCAGTCACATGCAGGCAGTGTGGAAGTGCTAACCAAAAGGGATGGCATCATGTTCCATAGCAGTTACTGAGGCAAAGTGAGTGAGAAGATAATTTACAGCGTCACTCTGATCAAGAGACTGTCATGTGACCTAAGAGTAGCAGCAGAGTTGGCTCATCGCGCTGACATATATTTAGCAAGAATGTAGTCAGTTTATGTACACAGACAGCAAGAGAAAGATCAGTGTGGCGTCAGCTCCACAGCATGGCACCAGACAGAGGGACTAGGTGACAGATGTGAGGAAGGGTTGAGCAGCAGGGCAGGGGCAGCATTGCAAGCCCCTCAGAGTGAGCGTCCCCTTAGATTGTGCCAGCAAGTGCCTCAGTTGCATAAACCAAGTCTCTGCCCTGTTGTCGAGCCAGATTTAAACTGCTGCCAAATGTCTTTTCAGATGTACAGAAGCTTATGGCTGGATCCTAAGGAGCAGGCAGGAGGCAGCAAGTTCTTCCTTCTACTGAAACGAGGGAACTAGATGAGAAATGGCCGGTGACCAGATAGAGGAGATGAGAAGCTGCCTCAACACTGCTCCACGCCATGCTTATTATCTCTCCTTGCTCCAGCAGGACTTCCAGGCCATCTGCGGAACAGGTGAGCCTTGCCTGCTGACCTTCGTGGAGGTGGTCAAGGTTGCTGGGAGTCCACGGCAGAGGTGGTCCCCTGGAGAACAGTATCTAGAGAGAGACAACATCTTAAACAGACCGTGGCTCTCACAGTAGGAGGGGAGAGCTACGTCCTGCACAGTCTCCTCCGGGAGAACAGTCAGTGATCTTACACAGAGTTTGGAGGCAAGGCGGAGCTCAGGG
The DNA here is from genome assembly GCA_949820135.1 of Sylvilagus floridanus. Classification (NCBI taxonomy): domain Eukaryota; kingdom Metazoa; phylum Chordata; class Mammalia; order Lagomorpha; family Leporidae; genus Sylvilagus; species Sylvilagus floridanus. The sequence continues at coordinate 91,534,582 of OX463244.1, read as the reverse complement.
ATTTGTGAGGTCTTAGACATTGATGTCACCTGTAAGAACTGGTCGCTTGCAGGAGGCTGTTGTTGATTGTTGGTGCCCAGAAGCGTGTACATAGGGCTGTTGGTGACTGCTGTTGATGGTGGCTGCCTGTTTTCAGAGCCCAAAGCAGTCAGTACTGTTCTAGTAGTAGGGACCTGGTTTTGTTTTCAAGAGGTGAATGACTACTCATGAGAGTAATCCTTGGGGCTGGCGCTGTGGCACAGCAGGTAAAACTGCCGCCTGCAGTGTTGGCATCCCATATGGGTGCCTGTTCGAGTCCCGGCTACTCCACTTCTGACCTAGTTCTTCACTGTGGCCTGGAAAAGCAGTAGAAGATGGCCCAAGTGCATGGGCCCCTGCACCCATGTGGGAGACCCGGAAGAATCTCCTGGCTCCTGGCTTCCAATCAGTGCAGCTCCGGGCATTGCAGCCATCTGGGGAGTGAACCAGTGGATGGAAGACACACTCTCTCTCTCTCTATGCCTCTGCCTCTCTGTAACTCTTCCTTTCAAATAAATAAAGAAAAAAAATAAAAAATAATCCTTAATAATTTTGAAAGTTCAGTGAAAAGAAGTATTCCATTGTTTTTTTCCTCTGAAATTTCCAGACTGGCTTCTGGGTACTTGATGAACTAACTGTGAGGACCTGGTAAGGCGATCAGATTTAGAAAAGCCTGTCCCAGCCTGAACTACAAGAGGGAGGGGGCTTGGGGTGCTGGATTCTGTCCCGGTTGCTCCTCTTCCAGTCCAGCTCTCTGCTGTGGCCAGGGAGGGCAGTGGAGGATGGCCCAAGTGCTTGGGCCCTGCACCCGCATGGGAGACCAGGAGAAGCACCTGGCTTCTGGCTTTGGATCAGTGCAGTGGCGGCCATTTGGGGAGTGAACCAACGGAAGGAAGACCTTTCTCTCTGTCTCTCTCTCTCACTTTCTATAACTCTACCTGTCTATATATATAGTGCGATTGACTCCATGTCCTCAGTTTCTTTGAAAAGCTGGTCAGAAGTCACAAACATGATTTTGTGATGAGTGTGTGTGTGTGTGTGTGTGTGTGTGTGTGTGTGTTAAGCTCTCAAAGCAGAAAGACCTCCTGTGGTCAAGGAGGCTGTAAGTTGGGGTCAGCGCTCACTGCAGCCTCCAGCTCTCTGTACCCGACAGCATTGAGAGGAGGAAATATTTCCTTAAGTCTGTGGCCTTTCCATTGCCAGTGCACCCTCTCAGCTTGAATCTCTACACCTGTATCTGTTTAATACTTTTGAAAATTAATAGGAACATAAATAAAAGGTATAGGATTGGTTGAATAGGAAACTCAGTCTTTCCTCAGTGGCACTGATTGAGCTCCTGCGGCTAATTCTATGAGCATCATTTTCCTAAAGGGAAATATATGCCTTTTGGATGGACTTCTGACTACCAGGTAATGGTTCTGAATATGTTTTACATTGTCAGATTTGCTTTGCAAGTAACCAGTCCAAAGCAGTTAAGTTTTATTTGATTTCCTTTGGGTTAAGAGGTGAAAAATAATGAGGTGAAGAGAATTACCATTCACCAGAGTGAGAATCTCCTTTCTTCTGAAGTTTTTTTTTTTTTAGATTTATTTATTTTTTTGAAAGGCAAAGTTAGAACGAGAGAAAAGAGAGAAGGGGGAGGTGTCTTCCATCTGCTGGTTCACTGGACTTGGGCCATCACTCCCCAAATGGCCACAACAGTTGGAGCTGCGCTAATCCGAAGCCAGGAGCCTCCTCCAGATCTTGTACTCGGGTGCAAGGGCTCAAGGACTTCGGCCATCTTCCACTGCTTTCCCAGACCATAGCAGAGAGCTGGATCAAAGAAGAGCAGCTGGGACTCAAACCGGTGCCCATACCGGGTGCCAGCACTGTGCCGTCACCTCTTCTAAGGTTTTGATTTAGAGTTGCTGGTCTTCGTAATATAGCTCTTATAGAAACTGTGGTATGTGTTTGGGTTTAAAGGTTTTTTTTTTTTTCATCCAGTTCACTAAAGATTTTACTACATCATTCATCGATTTTAACAGATTTCCTGTTTTTTTTTTTTAATCAGTTTCCTTTCCTTCCTTTCTTCCTTTTTTTCTTTACTCTTTCTAACTTTATGTGAGAAGTTATCTCTTTTTTTTTTTTTTTTTTGACAGGCAGAGTGGACAGTGAGAGAGAGAGACAGAGAGAAAGGTCTTCCTTTGCCGTTGGTTCACCCTCCAATGGCCGCCGCGGACAGCGCACTGCGGCCGGCGCATCGCGCTCATCCGATGGCAGGAGCCAGGTGCTAGGTGCTTATCCTGGTCTCCCATGGGGTGCAGGGCCCAAGCACTTGGGCCATCTTCCACTGCACTCCTGGGCCACAGCAGAGGGCTGGCCTGGAAGAGGGGCAACCGGGACAGAATCCGGCGCCCCGACCGGGACTAGAACCCGGTGTGCCGGCGCCGCAAGGCGGAGGATTAGCCTGTTGAGCCACGGCGCCGGCCAGAAGTTATCTCTTTCTAGCTCATTGGAAGATCCTTACTTGAATGTTGTTTTTTTTGTCCAAACACATATAGTCATGCCATATTTAACATTGGGGATGCATCCTGAAAAATGTGGCATTAGCCAGTTGCCTGCTAATGAGAACCTCATGGAATGCACTTACACAGTGAAGATGCTGTGACATCACTAGGGGATGTGGGCCCACCCATTTGTATTGCAGTCCTCCTTAACCCAAGTACCATTACGTGCTGTAGAACTGTTGCTTAAATCCTTTGCTGCTGGTCTACCCAGCCATGCATCCTCTATTCAAATGAAAGCCAACCCTCTTTAGGAATGGAGGACATACCTGACATCCCAGAAAATATGGGTACTACTTTGTGTTACTATAATTCACTTAGAAAGTAACTTCTGTGGCACAGGTTAATCATTTGCCTGTGGCGCCGGCATCCCATATGGGTGCCAGTTCTACTCCCGGCTGCTCCTCTTTCCATCCAGCTCTCTGCTTTGGCCTGGGAGAGCAGTGGAGGATGGCCCAAGTCCTTAGGCCCCTGCACCCACATGGGAGACCAGGAGGAGGCTCCTGGCTCCTGGCTCAGGGCTCCTTGCTTCAGATCAGTGCAGCTCTGGCCGTTGTGGCCATTTGGAGAGTGAACCAATGGAAGTAAGACCTTTCTCTCTGTCTCTCCTTCTCACTGTCTGTAACTATACCTCTCAAATAAATAAATCTTAAAAAAAATCCTCATGTTTTATGGAGTAACTAAGACCCACATACATATAAATATATGACTGGAAACAGTTTCATAAAAAAAACCCTGTCCTTATATATTATTCAGTTTCATCTATTCTATTTCTTTTGTCTTCTCACTTTGATATTTGGCTTAAAATTAAAAAATAAGCTGTCAAAAACAAAGATCTCCTATGGTCAAAGAAGTTGCAAGGTTTGGTCAGCCCTCAGGAAATGGCTTCACTCCAAACCCCCAGTTCTCCATACCAGGTAATATTAAGGGGAGAAAAGCATTTCTTAACCTCTGTTGCCTTCATACTGCCGGGAGCTCACGGCCCCTCCGAGTCAGCTTGAATCCATTAGTATTGTATCTGTGGTAGCCATGTTTGTTTTCCTTTTTTTCTTTTTTAAAATTAACAAGAACAGAGAAAATGAAAGAGGAGGGGTTGGTTGGAATGGGAAGAGCCATACTCATTTCCGTAGTATTAATCTTGGCCACTTGCTTAGTCATTTTTCCAAAAGAAAATAGTCATGCCCTGCATGGGGGACACTTTACCCAGAGATGGATCATGTATAAGGGGGTGGCTTCACAAGTTTACATGGAGCTGAAAACTTCCTGTTGCCAGTGTCTTGTTACCTTTTCTGGGTTTAGATACATGAATACTTACCATTATGTCTCTATTACCTACAGTATTCTGTGCAGTACAGCAGTGGTGGGGAGGCTTTTTTCTTTCAAGGGCCATTTGGATATTTATAACATGCTTATCAGCCCATACAAAATTTCCGATTAAAAATTAGCCTGCTGCAGATTTATTCCGTTTCAAGCACTACCTGGCAGGACCAGACCAAATTATCTCACGGGACTTACACAGTGCACAGACTGGACATTCCCCATCCCTGCTGTCCAGGTTTGTAGCCCAGGTATGTGATAGGTTACACCACCTAGTTTGTGTGGCTGTGTAGTGTTCCTAAAGCAGCAGAAATTTAAGGATGCATTTTTCCCAGAATGTTGTGCTGTTGAGTGACAAATGATCATATAAGGCTTTTGGAGTTCTCATTAGTATGTAATGTTTAGAATCTGTTTGTCACTAAGAGATTTGGTTTCTACTTAATCTAAGACAAGAGGTTTTTATTTGCACTAGGTAAAGGGAAAAGTAATTAGATGAAAGGGAGTTATTGTATGTAAGGGCAAGCATCACCTTTATTCCCTGGGGTTGTCACCAGTCTTATTCATCACCTTTATACACACTTGTTGTTCTTTGTCTTAAATTTTTTTTCACCTTTTATACTAAAAAACAGGCATTTTTACCCAGAATACACAGAATTCCTGATTGGAATCTGATGCTGCCATTTTTCCTTTAACCCCTTCCTCACTCTTTTCCTCAGTTCTCCTCCTCCACCAACGCTTGGCACTTATTAACCTCTTGTATCCAGCTAAATGCTCTTGTCTCTGCATGACTTGGGTTCTCTTGGCACTGATCACCCTGCTGCACCTGTCCCACTTATCAAAGGAAGGATCTGCCCTCAACTCTGTTTTCTTTTCCGTTGGTCAGCTCCTTCAGTCTTGGCTTTAGCTGTCTCATCTCTGAGTGAGTCAGTCGCCTTCTGAAACTTGGTGAAATTTACATGCTCTCACTTTTCCTGACCTTGCCTTATCTCTGAAGTTAGGTTTAGGTTTGGCTATCATCAAAGGAAAACTCAAAGCAATAGAGTAAACTAGAAAAAGTTAATTTTTCTCACAGCAGTGTCCTGGAGTAGTGTGGCGACACCATGAAGATCAGGGACCCTATTTCCATCTATCTGTTGCTCTGTTGGTTTATTTATTTATTTACTTATTACAGGCAGAGTTAGACAGTGAGAGAGAGACAGAGAGACAGAGAGAAAGATCTTCCTTCCATTGGTTCACTCCCCAAATGGCCGCTAAGGCGGGTGCACTATGGCGGGCGCGCTGTGCTGATCTGAAGCCAGGAGCCAGGTGCTTCCTCCTGGTCTCCCATGCGGGTGCAGGACCATCCTTCACTGCCTTCTTGGGCCACAGCAGAGAGCTGGACTGGAAGAGGAGCAACCGGGATAGAATCCAGCACCCTGACTGGGACTAGAACCCAGTGTGCCAGTGCTGCAGGCAGAGGATTAGCCTAGAGAGCAGCAGCACCGACCGCTCTGTTGTTTTTTTCAACATATGGCTTCTGTCTCTCGGTCAGGAATGGCTGCTCCCAGTCTAGCCATCACACCTTCATTTCTACCAGAAATTGAGAGGAAAGCATACCCACTCCTGCAAGGACTCTTCCGCTAAGTCGCATATGCCCAATATAATTTGATCCCTTTGATGGGAAGTTCTTACCTCCGGCAGACATTCCTGCCAAGCAGGCTGGAAAAGGAAGACTTTATTTTGACAACTGTGTCTCCAGCTGAAAATCAGGTGTTTCAAACTTGACAGAAACTGGGGAGGAATGGATTTTAGAGGTGACTGGAAGTCCCTGCCACACCTCTTTGACTGTTCAATTGAAAGTAAGTTTGTTCTTCTTTGAGCATTGTTCCTACCTTTATTACAGCATTCATCTTAGTGGACCTTGTATGGTAAATTGGGTGCACTTTTCTGGTCGCTTTTAGCCTTATGCAGAGTATATATAATGATCATTTTATATAGATTAGCCTTGATTATAAGTGTTTAAAGTTAAACCAGAGTGCAGGAAATAAGTTAAAAATTGATTTCTTATAATTATAGCTCAGTGCTCAACAGAATACACACACTAATTTTTAGTTAAACCAATTCATGAAAACTTTAATGATAGCTATAGATGGTTTTTATCCAGTATATATAATTATTTTTACTTAATTTTTACTTTTATGAAGGGAAAAACTCTGAGATGATAAAAATTTATTTCTAATTTGCTTCATGTAACTGTTTTTCTTACAGTGTGGCTTTACTCAGTGGAATAAGAGAAGGCCTTCAGAAAGCTGTAATGGACCAGATCAGATGGTGAAAGCCATTGCGATCTATGGAGCAGGTGGCAATTTCTGTGCAGGTAACTAGTGTCTGATTCCTTTCCAGTCTCTCCAGAATCAGCCCCAGAATGAGGTGGATTATGCATTGACTGTCCCTATGGATAGTAACATTGTATGGGTAATGAAAATTGGAGCCTTGAATGGGAATCAGAAATGTGGAGACAGGGACAAGGATCGTAAGAGGCATTCAGAGAACAGGTTGCCTCTAGATGCTTTTATACGACTGGGGCTTTGGAGGACATTTAGTCCTGGGCTTGATGGTTGTGTTACCTGCTGAGTGTGGGATGTGCCTTTGACCATCACTTGTGCTTCTTATGTTTCTACCTCATATAAATAAGCTTGAGCAACTTTCTTTGACCTTCTGAACTTCAGTCTGTCTCTCAAGCAGGAACAGTGTCTTATGAGCTTAAATGACATTACAGATCTGACATCCCCTAGTGCAGTGTCTACTCAAGGAAATGTTTAATAAATGTCATTTTTTAAAGTCCCACCCCTAATCACCAACCCCAGTCACCAAATCCAGTGGCCATGGCATCACTTTATTGGAAGCAATACTCAGATATCTATTTCAGGTTTCATGTAGCCTGTATGTCCTTGTCGCCCCTGTTTGTCTGTGTCCAAATAGCCCTGATTTCACATAGGCTTACATCATCTTAACCAGATTGCATCTGCCAGGAGCCTGGTTCCAAATAATATCACATCAATGACTCTGGGTGGACCCTCTTCAACCCAGAATTAACCAGCACATCCCAGCTCATTTCCTGAAGCCAGGATAATCTCAGTACCACCCCTGACAAAGAGAGTTTGGAAAAGCAAAGGTATAGGCCAATTTCATTTACAGACAACAGATGTAAGCATCTTAGTGTATTATACAGCCAAACTTAAGAATATATAAAAGTATCATACATAACTTTAGTCCTAGAAGTAGCAGATTGGTTGAACACTAGATGATCAAAGTAATTCAGTCTATTAAAAAGTTAAACAGAATAATCATGTCAAGATTTAAACATAATAGAATTTAGTAATATTTGACATGCATTATGGTTAAAACTTTTTTTTTTTTTTGGACAGGCAGAGTGGACAGTGAGAGAGAGAGACAGAGAGACAGAGAGAAAGGTCTTCCTTTTACTGTTGCTTCACCTTCCAATGGCCGTCGCGGCTGGCACACTGCGCTGATCCGAAGCCAGGAGCCAGGTGCTTCCTCCTGGTCTCCCATGTGGGTGCAGGGCCCAAGCACTTGGGCCATCCTCCACTGCACTCCCTCCCATGCCCCAGCAGAGAGCTGGCCTGGAAGAGGGGAAACCGGGACAGAATCCGGTGCCCCGACCGGGACTAGAACCTGGGGTGCCGGCGCTGCAGGCGGAGGATTAGCCTATTGAGCTGCAGCGCTGGCCTAAACCTCTTAGTAATAAATATAGAGAAGAACAGTCTTAATGAGCAACACATCTATTTTCAGAGTGCTACAGCAAACATGAAATGGTAAGTTGAAATGTTTTCTTTTGAGAAAGGAACAAGAGAACCCAAGTACACTGCATATTTCCGTTTGACACTGAATTCACGGTGCTAGCCTGTCCCATAAGGCTAGAAAAAGAACTAAAAGGTATAATGATTAGAAAGAAACTGAACTTCAATATGCAGAAGATATGATAATGTTTGTTAAAAAGTCACAATAATGTACCAGAAATGATTACTGTTAGTAAGAGAATTTAGCAGTTTTTCTGGATGTAATATCAATATCCAGAAATTAATTGGATTTACATATGCTGGAAACAATTAAAAAGTGAAATTACAGTATGATTATCTGCCTTGGTTTTTATATAATTGGGATAATGATAATACTAAGCTTATGATACAAGTAGAATACTATGATGTTGTAGAACATAGACTCTGTGGTCAAACTGCCTAAGTTCAAATCCTTATTCTACCAGGTACTAGTCATGTGTCTTAACTAGTCATGTAACATCTTAAAGCTCTAACTTCCTTACTTTTAAAATGGGATTGTCATACTTAACCTAGGTGTTATGAAAATTAAATGAGTGTAGGAGTCTACTTAGCGCAATGCCTGATCTGTTCATTCAATTAGTATTATTTTTTATTATTACATTGAAAAATAATCTCAATCTAAAGCTACAGAATGATAGTCCTGAGACTCAGATTGAAATTGATTTTATTTCTGTAGGACCAAAAGGAATCTAAAAAGAAAACAAAATAAAGCACTGGACTAGACAGCAAAATATGTTGGATTTGTGACAAAAAGGAAGACTCCTGATTGATGCTTGCTGCAGAGTAGGGAGCAAAGAAGAAGAAAAAACAGAGAATCAGCTCACCATGAAATGTGGCCCAAGCTGAAGTTTTCAAAGAATAGGTAATGGGGAAAATATCAAGGTTGGTGCCGCGGCTCAATAGGCTAATCCTCCGCCTTGCGGCTCCGGCACACTGGGTTCTAGTCCTGGTCGGGGCGCCAGATTCTGTCCCAGTTGCCCCTCTTCCAGGCCAGCCCTCTGCTATGGTTTGGGAGTGCAGTAGAGGATGGCCCAAGTGCTTGGGCCCTGCATCCCATGGGAGACCAGGAGAAGCTCCTGGCTCCTGCCATCGGATCCTGGCTCCTGCCCCAGCGCACCGGCCGTGGCGGCCACTGAAGGGTTAACCAATGGCAAAAGGAAGACCTTTCTCTCTGTCTCTCTCTCTCACTGTCCATTCTGCCTGTCAAAAAAAAAAAAAAAGAAAATATCAAAAACAATTTTACAGTATGCTTTAAATATTACATATATGTATTAAACTCCCATTTAATTCTCACACAAGTCATTTAAGATGGTATCAAGACAAAAATGACTTATTCAAGATTAGAGTCATTTACATATATACATGGGGAAAGAACTATGAAGTAGTCAACATTTCAAACTGTATCTCTGTGTGTTGATATTTAGGTTGATATTTATATCAATACACAGAGATAAGAATTTGAAATGTTGGCTACTTCATAGTTCTTTATGGTTTTGTACATTTTTGACATTTTTATTGTATGTTATTTTTATAATCAAGAAAAACAATAAATGTTACTTTTATTGATCATAAAATGTCTACACAAAAACCTGATTCAAAGCAGTAGCTGTCAAAAAAATGGGAGGAAATGACTCAATCTTAGCATGGTGGTTTTTGGAAGAGAATTCCTACTCACCTTCTGAGTTTTTAAATTTTTGTAAGGTTGGGATTGCTAACTATCATATGGAATAACAGAGTTTAGAAGATTACAGGATACCTGATAAAGACTTGAGGATTTTGTTCTCATATCATCCTATATTTTCAAAGCTAACTTGTTCCTTTCTTGTGTCTCCAAACAAAGGATGAAGTGTTTCCTGGGCCCCAAGAGGTCTGAGACTTCCTAAGAGTGATCAGTTGTCTGTGGTTATGTGACAAAGTCCAAGTCTTTCTGAACCTTTATTTCTCCTTGTCTTGTGTCCTTAGGTGCTGATATCCACGGCTTCCAGGTTCCTTGGAGGTCTGGCTTCGGGTTGGGACATTTAGTAGAAGAATTGTCGAGAAATGAGAAGCCCGTGGTGGCAGCTATCCAGGGCGTGGCCTTGGGAGGAGGACTGGAGCTGGCCCTGGGCTGTCACTACAGGATTGCCCATGCACAGGTAACAGCTGAGGCTCCATGTGGGGATTCAGATGTGTGGCTTTTCTTTAGCGTAGGATCTAAGTGTAGTCATAAGCATCAGAGGTAATCATTTTTACTGGTTAGCTTACTGTGTAACAACTCTTGGTATCTCTGGTGTTGGTGTTTAGCTGTTTACTATATGAGTACAGTGGTACTGGTTGTTGCTATATTGAAATACTTTCATTTTGATTGATAAATAGCTGCTACTCTCGCCCTATCCTTTTATTGTCCTTTTATTCCCACTGACCTTAGCCCTAGGGCCTCCCTATGATCCACCAACTAGATGGGAACTACTGGGTCAGTAGGGGGCCCCCAGGACTCTCCTCCAGTACCTCGGCTCACATGAAATTTCACTGATCATGCTTAATATGAGGTGTTAAATATTTTGGCCATCATCTCTGAGTATGCATACTTATTTAAATTCCAATTTGTCATCTCTAAAATTTGATTTTTGTAGTCCTTTGTAATATCAGTACCAAAGAAGACAAATTCCTAATGTGCAATAACATAAAACTAGTAAATGCATTTGTTTCTGGAAGTATAGAATGTTTCTGGGCATATAGAATGAGATCTGTAATGCCAGTGTGTGTCACCAAATGTAATATGGTAACTTTTTTGAAAGTGAAATATTTTTCTAATAGAAGTAATATTCATGATTATACTAAGACTTGAAAATACAAGAAAGTATAAAAGCATAAACTAAAATGATCGTAAACTCAGAATGCAAAAATCACCACTATTAACATTCTGTTATATTTCCTTCTAGTCTTTTTTTTATGTTTCTTTTCCTTTCTTGCCCTCTCCCACCTGTCCCAAAAACTACACATATATTTATTGTATTTAGGTTACTCTATTTTTATGCTAGTACGGGAATCTTCCCATTATTACATATTCTTTATCATGCCAATCTCTGTCTTTTATTCAAGAATTAAATTCATTTACATTTAATGTAATGACTGAGAGGAGGACTAGTACCAGCTTCCCATTTCTTATCTGTGCTTTATGTCTTTTTTGTTCCTCAGTTCCTCCAATATTGCTTTCATTCATGTTAAATACATATTTTCCATGTATCCTTTGAATTCTCTTCTTTTTTTTTTACTATATGTTTTTGAGTTGCTTTCTAAGATGGAGGTTGCCACAGTGATTACAATTAACATCTTAATTTATAAGAATCTAGTTTTGGTGAATACCAACATAATTGTAATAATATGTAAAAATGTGATTCCTTATACCTAAGTTGCCTGCCCTATTATGTTGTTACTGTGACAAATTTTATGTTTATAGCTATGTGCCCATAACATAGATTTGTAAGTACTGATTTATGTCTTGGTCTTCTAATCAAATAACAAAGGGAAATTACAAAGAAAAATAACATTAGCACTATATTTTATATTTAAGACAGATAACTCTCTATTACCAGTATTCTTTATTTCTTCATATTATTTCAATTTAATGTCTATCTAGTGTGCTTTCACTATAGCATGAAAGATTTCTTATAGGGCATATCTGCTAGCAACACATTCAACTTTTGTTTACCTGGGGAGGTATTAATTTTGCCTTCATTTTCAAAGAAAGGTCTTGATGAATCTAGAATTCTTTGTTGACAGCTATATTCTGTCAGCATGCTGAATATGACATTTCATGCCTTCTGGCCTCCATGGTTACTGATGAGAATTTGTTAATCTTGTTAGAAGTATTCTTTTTAAAATATCACTTAAAATGGCTGTATTGTGCTATATCCTACAGGTCTATCATAATTTACCCTTATCTCTGTGGTTTTTCTCTTTAGTTGTTAAAAAAAATGTATACATAATGACACGTGTATATCTGAAGTGCTCCATTTCTGCATGCTGAGTGGAGAAACAGGTGCTAGGGATGAACAGTGGCAGAAAGAATGGTAATTGTTAGGAAGGCATCTTGTGTGAGAGAGGCCTCAAATATGGAGGTGTTTGGAATTGTTGTTAGACAGCCTGGCAATCTACACTGAAGTCTGCTCCTCCTCCCACCCTACACCGATAAATAGCTAGCAGAGCTTTGACCGCTTTTAAGTAGCCAAGGAAGGCATTGTGGTACAGCACTCAAGCTCACTCTCTCTTGTCTGGGCCAAGGTTGTCTAAATCTCTATTTTTATAAGAATTTTATTGAAATGTAATTCACATACTGCATAACTCACCTACTTAAAGTGCACAATTCAATGGCATATGCGTGTATTCACAGAGTCGAGCAGCCGTGATCATGTTTTATTTTAGAGTGTTTCACCACCCTCAAGAAGAACTTGGTGTCCTGTAGCAGTTCCTCTCCTCCCATTCTTCCCCCAAGTCTTAGACAGCCACTAATCTACTTTTTATATCTGTAGATTTGCCTAATCTGAGTATTTTTTATAATGGGAATGATATAAGTAGTGTTTTGTGACTGACTTCTTAGCATAATGTTTTCATGTTGTAGCATAAATCAGTCCTTCATTTCTTTCTACGGCAGAATAATATTCTATTCTATGCATACCCCAACATTTTGCTTATCCATTCATTAGTTGATGGACACATGGATTGTTTTGATGTTTTTGACTTTTATGAAAAACAAGGCTATAAAAATCACATACAAAATTCCTGTGTGCATGTTCGTTCATTTCTCTTGAGAGAAATATACTTGGAGAGACCTCACCGGTCACTTGATGACTCTATGATTAACCTTGGCAGAACTGCCAGATTCTTTTCAGTGTGTCTGCACAGTTGTATATTCCCATCAGCAGTCTATGAGGTTTTTTATTTTACTCAAATTCTCCACCATCTTTATTGTTTCTGTTACAGCCATCTTAGTAGGTGTAAAGTATAATCTTATGATTTTCACTTGCATTCTCCTGATGGCTGATGATAAGGGGCAGATATCCATGTGCTTATTGGCCATTTATTTCTTCTTTAGAGAAATGTCCATTCAGATCTGTTACTGGGTTCTGGAAGTTCCTTCAATATTTTAGATATAAGCCATCCTACATCACATGTATAATTTGCAAATCTTCTCTCCTGTTCTGTGGATTGTCTTTGCACTTGTGCTCCTGGCTGTGGCAAGACTCCTGGAAAGTGATCCTGGAGATTTATTTTGCTCTCAGGGACAGGTTCCTTTGAGAGAAAAATCTAGAGATGTGTTTCATTGTGAAGATGGGGACAGCACAGCTTGGCTTATGTTGTTCACTGCAGGAGAGGGCGTGCACTGGTAGGAGAGGGTGAGCGCTAATTTGCTCTGCAGAAATCTTGTGAATCCAGTGAAACAGTGTTGTTCATGGTGTAGGAAATCCAGGGGAATGCTTGCCTTAACTCAAAGCAGTAATGGCCTCTATGCCTTCCCTCTTTCATAGGCTCGAGTCGGCCTCCCAGAAGTCACACTAGGACTTCTTCCTGGTGGAAGAGGAACCCAGCTTCTCCTCAGACTCATTGGGGTTCCTGCCGCACTTGACTTAATTACCTCAGGTCAGTACAAACCTCGCCAGTAACTGTCCAAATCAGCCTGAGGAACTGGCCCAGGATTCACAGAGCCCCTGGCCTGACCACTCACTACCCGTGTAACCTGAAGAGGATCCTGTAACCTCTTGACTCTCAGTTTCCTCATCTGCAAAATGGAGAGAGACACACTCCCTGAGAGCCTCTTGAGTGTACCAGGAAGATCGAACGTGAGAGCCTTCCAAATGAGTGTGTGCAAAATGCTAATCAGATTCTGGGTTTTATTATCATTCCAGTCATTATTCATAGACACCCATATTCATATCAGGTGCAATATATTCAGAGCCACTTTAGAAATTGCAATATAAATAAGAATTAAAACCATACATTTCAAGCCAAGGTTTCAAGTTTTAATGTGGAAACAGCTGAATTTTTTTCATTTCCAAGTCTCTGAAGGGAAACATGACATGCAGAGAAAATAGCAAATAAAAGTCCTGCAGCTGGGGGCATGCTTGGGAAGTTGAAAGAGCAGCACGGTCAGCGTAGCTACAGTCATGAGGGATGAAATCACATCGGGCCAGGCCTTGAAAGGTATTAAAACAGCTTTGGCTTTTCTTCTGACAGAGGTAGAAAGGCTTTGGAGTATCTGAGCAAAGGAGTCACACGTTCTCCCCTACGTGTTTTAAAAATACCTCCCTGGCTGTTGAAAAGACACTGATTGGCGGCAAGGACAGAGATCGGGAGACAGGTTAGAAGGCTGCTAGAACAATCCAGGGGAGACGTGAGGAGGCCTTGACTGCGTGGGAGCCGGGCTGGACATGGTCAGATCGAGGACACGTTTTGGTAGGGAGCCAACAGGATGTTGTGCGAGAAGGAGGGGAGTCAGGCTGACTGTGGCGGCCTAACACTGGGCTAACCGCGCTCTGAGGTAAGGCAGGCTGCAGGCAGGGATCAGGCTCCTGGTTGTGCACGTACAGCCTGGCCTGCCCTCATGAGTCTCCTCGCGTGCATTCTCAGGGCAGGCCAGCCTTCTCATCTGCACCTGTACGCATCTTACCACTGCAATGCTGCGAGGGAAGCGGGCAGTGGCCTTGCCGTCCTGCCGGCCTTTTAGCTGTGCATCCAGATGACTTTTCTTTAGACAACGTGTTGGGGGTGAATTTTAGTCTGAGCATCTCAGAGCTCCCAGGCAGTGATGATCAACTGTCAGCATATAGTGCTCCATGACCCAAACATAAAAACCTTAAAATAACTTAAACAACCTCAAAGCTAAAATATTGAAAAATGAGATGAAAATGTGACTCTCTTGAAAAGATTTAAGGGGAATGAAATATTTTAGAGAATTTACTGTGGACTCGTCTTTCGAGAGTGGGGTGGTGGTGTTCTTTCATTAGAAGCACTGGGACAGGCTCGGTGAACGTGTCCATCTTTATTGATGACTACGTACACTTTTAAGGGGCAGGCAGAAGGGACGTCACTAATTCAGGACAACACTGATTCTTTAGGACAGAACGGAAGTGGGCACCGATATGCCTCTCCAATCCACTTGAAGGTCACATAGGCTAGTAGCTTTCCAGGTGGGCCTGGGCCACACCTGGGAGCAGTTTACCTGATTGGCAGAAGGGGGGGAAGGGGGGGGTGTGCCTGGGATTCCCGCTGCCTGCCAGCAGCCCCACTGTGGGGTCCGTGAGGCATGGCGCGCCCTGCCTTCTCAACCTCCTGAATGGATAGGGCAGGCAGCCTCACGGGATTACCCACAATTTACATTACTCTAAACTAGAAAATAAAATATTAACTAAGAACACTGCTTCAAATTGAAATAGCAGCCAAAATAATTTTTTTAAATTTTATTTATTTGTTTGTTTGAGAGGTAGAATTACAGAGTGAAGGAGAGACAGAGAGAAAGGCCTTCCAGGGCTGGCGCTGTGGCTCATTTGGTTAATCTTCCGCTTGCAGAGCTGGCATCCCATATGGGCACTGGGTTCTAGTCCCAGTTGCTCCTCTTGCAGTCTAGCTCTCTGCCATGGCCTGGGAAGGCAGTGGAGGATGGCCTAGGTGCTTGGGCCCCTGCACCTACATGGGAGACCAGGAGGAAGCACCTGGCTCCTGGCTTCGGATTGGAGCAGTGCTGGCCATGGCGGCCATTTGGGGAGTGAACCAGAGGAAGGAAGACCTTTTTCTCTGTCTCTCTCTCTCACTGTCTATAACTCTACTTTGTCAAAAAAAAAAAAAAAAAAAAAGTCTCCAAACCACTTGTTCACTCCCCAAAAGGCTGCAATGGTCAGAGCCGAGCTGACCAGAAACCAGGGACTCTTTCTTTTAAAGAGTGTATTTAGGGGCCAGTGCTGTGGCGTGGGGGTAAGGCCATCGCCTGCAGTGTCTGCATCCCAAATGGACGCCGGTTGGAGACTCGGCTGCTCCACTTCTGATCCAGCTCTCTGCTGTGGCCTGGGAAAGGAATACAAAATGGCCCAAGTGCTTGGGCCCCTGCATTGGCATGGGAGACCTGGAAGAAACACCTGGCTCCTGGATCTGGCCGTTGCAGCCATTTGGGGAGTGAACCACAGATAGAAGACCTCTCTCTGTCTGTAACTCTGCCTCTCAAATAAAATCTTAAAAAGAATAAAAAAATAATTTCTAGGGGCTGGTGCTGTGGTGCAGTGAGTTAAACTGCTGCCTGCAGCACTGGCATGCGGTTTGTGTCTCGCTGCTCCACTTACGGTCTAGCTCCCTGCTGATGTGCCTGGGAAAGCAGTGGAAGATGGCCCAAGTGCTTGGGCCCCTGCACCCATGTGGGAGACCTAGAAGAGGCCGCTGGCCTTGGATTGGCCCAGCCTTGGCTGTTGCAGTCACCTGGGGAGTGAACCAGCAGATGGAAGGTTTCTCTCTGCTTTCTACCTGTTCCTCTCTGTAACTCTGCCTTTCAAATAAATAAATATATCTTTAAATAATAATAATTTCTAAAAATTGATTAATTGATTTGAGAGACAGAGAAACGAAAGGTTCTTAAAATATGATCCAAGTACTCTTAGATGTACATAAAACCACAATAGAGCCCATGTGCTGAAAACTCTTCATAATTATAAGAACCTGCCTTGTTCATGTTCATTCACAAGTGTAGAGTGGAGTTGTCCACAGGATATTATTTGCCATGTGATATGACAACAGATTGAATACAGGAACAGATGGGAGAATGCAACTGTCTTCTTTTAGACTATATCCTACATAAAATTTCAAAAATGTAAAGCAACACATTCTTTACCAATTAAAACATTTTCGTAAATATGAAAGTAACTGAACTTTATAGAAGGACGGGCATTTGGTTTGGTGATTAAGCCACTAGCTGGGGACACCTGCATACCATTCGGTGGTAGTGCCTAGACTTGAGTCTTGGCTCTGTTCCAAACTCCAGCTTCCTGCTACTGGTTTGTTCCTTGCCACCCATGTGGGAGAGGTGGATTGAGCTCCCAGCTCCTGCCTGCAGTCTGGCTCAACGCTGGTCATTGCAGATATTTTGAGAATGAACCAGATTGGGGCTCTCTCTGTCTTTCTCCTATCTCTTTGTCACTCTCTCTCCTTGCCTCTACTGCTCAGAAAAGGAAAACAGTTAATGCAAAATAGAATAAAAAGGTAAATTTGTTTTGATGCAAAACAGTTTTAAAATCCATTTATACAAGGTGTCTTCAAAAAGTTTATTAAAAATGAATAATATGTAATTATGGATTTCAAAATTGGTTTACATGAAAATAAACTTTTTTAAAAGATTTATTTATTTATTTGAAAGTCAGAGTTACACAGAGAGAGAAGAAGAGGTGGAAAGAGAGAGAGAGAGAGAGAGGTCTTCCATCCTCTGGTTCAGGTTCACTCCCCAGTTGGCCGCAATGGCAGGAGCTGGGCTGATCCAAAGCCAGGAGCCAGGAGCTTCCTCTGGGTCTCCCATGTGGGCGCAGGGGCCCAAGGATTTGGGCTATCTTCTACTGATTTCCCAGGCCATAGCAGAGAGCTGGATCAGAAGTGGAGCAACAGGGACTCGAACCATGCTGCACTCCAGACGGCGGCTTTACCCACTATACCACAGCGCTAGTCCTGAAAAGAAACTTTTTTTTTTGACAGGCAGAGTTAGACAGTGAGAGAGAGAGAGACAGAGAGAAAGGTCTTCCTTCCATTGGTTCACCCCCAAAATGGCCGCTATGGCCGGCGTGCTGTGCAGATCTGAAGCCAGGAGCCAGGTGCTTCCTCCTGGTCTCCCATGCAGGTGCAGGGCCCAAGCACTTGGGCCATCCTCCACTGCACTCCCTCCCATGCCCCAGCAGAGAGCTGGACTGGAAAAGGAGCAACTGGGACAGAATCTGGCACCCCAACCAGGCCTAGAACCTGGGGTGCTGACGCCGCAGGTGGAGGATTAGCCAAGTGAGCCGTGGCACCTGCCCTGAAAATAAACTTCTAATGCAGTTTTTTTCCATGAACTTTTTTAAAGAACCCATGTGGGTTACTTTACATAAATTTTTGTTTATGTTAACAAGTAGTGAGTTTATCATTATTAATGTTTTCAAATATTTATTCATCGTGAATGAGAGAGAAAGAGAGACAGAAACACAGAGAAAGATCTTTCATCTGCTGTTTCACTCCCCAAATGGCCTCAGCCTAAGGCTGGGCCAAGCTGAAGTGCAGAGCCTGGGACTCCATCTGGGTCTCCCACGTGGGTGGCAGGATTTCAAGCACTTGGTCCATCCTCCACTGCTTTCTCAGGCACGTTAGCAGGGAGCTGGATCGAAAGTGGAGCAGCCGGGACTCGAACTGGTCCTCCAGCATGGGATGTCTACATTGCAAGCAGCAGTTTCACCTGCTGAGCTACAATGCTGGGTCCCATCAGTATTATGTTAAATGAATTAATGAAGAATCATTTCCTAAGTCTT
The DNA here is from genome assembly GCA_949820135.1 of Sylvilagus floridanus. Taxonomy (NCBI): domain Eukaryota; kingdom Metazoa; phylum Chordata; class Mammalia; order Lagomorpha; family Leporidae; genus Sylvilagus; species Sylvilagus floridanus. The sequence continues at coordinate 91,516,360 of OX463244.1, read as the reverse complement.
CAGTTTAAATTTTTATCAAAGTAAAGCTGTTTGGAGTTCTGTATACTATTTAGGAGTGCAGAGGATCCTAAAACCTGAAAAGTTTGAGAATTGGCCGGCGCCGTGGCTCAACAGGCTAATCCTCCGCCTTGCGGCGCCGGCACACCGGGTTCTAGTCCCGGTCGGGGCGCCGGATTCTGTCCCGGTTGCCCCTCTTCCAGGCCAGCCCTCTGCTGTGGCCCCGGAGTGCAGTGGAGGATGGCCCAGGTGCTTGGGCCCTGCACCCCATGGGGAGACCAGGAAAAGCACCTGGCTCCTGGCTCCTGCCATCGGAGGAGCGCGGTGCGCTGGCCGCAGCGCATCGACCGCGGCGGCCATTGGAGGGTGAACCAACGGCAAAGGAAGACCTTTCTCTCTGTCTCTCTCTCTCACTGTCCACTCTGCCTGTAAAAAAAAAAAAAAAAAAAAAAGAAAAGAAAAGTTTGAGAATTGTTCATAGTAGTGCGTATATTCTAAAACCATGATAGAAAGCTATGTATATGAGGCAAATTAGAAAATACTATGAGTTTAGATGCAATTTTTTCTTTTAAATATGAGAGTGATATTAAAAATCATATAGATAACTATGAAGGAAGTGTTAGAAAAATTATAAGTATTGAATTTCTTTTCTTCAATAAATTCAGTTAGAAATTGCTTTAATTTACAATGGCACGATAAGTACATTTTAAAGAACTATGAACTATTTTTATTTTACATGCCTAATATAGAATTCGTAAGAGGATGCTTATGCTCCAGTAGGCTACAGAAATTCTAAGCACATGAGACAGGTTATTCTGCAGAGGACAAACTAGGATGGAAATGAAGAAGCATAAAATAAAGGGGGACATCATAGTGGTGGGAAGTGAATGTGGATTTAATTTACAGAAATTAAAGCCTGTGTGCAAATATCAAGGAACTTTGTAATCCCATTCGCAGTTAAGTCTGAAAGGCAAGGGTATCCTGGGAGAAATCTGAGAGGAAACTGGCATCTTTAACAAAAAGAAACGTAGTGAAGTAGGACTGGCCTTTTCCCAAGGCACTGCTTCAGGAAATATTACCATTTAACATGATGGAGAGCGGCGGTGCAGACGGCAGAGTGTGATTTGCGCAGAAAGGTCACGGTGAATTAGAAGAAATCTAATGTTAGAACCGTGCACCTGTTGTTTTGATTCATCTGTTCAATTACAGGGGGGATTTTAGAATGACATCTTGAAAAGGTTCATTCTGGAAACTAAGTTTTTAAAGGTTGGAAAAGAAACCTTGAAGAACATTGGGACAAATTGTGATGACACACCTGGAAGAAGAGAAGCCTTGGGCTCCCCCTGGTGGAGGTCTGTGCTCGGCTCCTCCTACAGCCCTGGACAATGGCTCTCGGCGGCTTGCACTGAGGGCTGCACCGATCCGAAGCCAGGAGCCAGGTGTTTCTTCCCAGTCTCCCACACGGGTGCAGGAGCCCATGCATTTGGGCCATCTTCCACTGCCATCCCAGGCCACAGCAGAGAGCTGGATTGGAAGAGGAGCAACCAGGACTAGAACTGACACCCTTATGGGATGCCAGCACCAATGGTAGAGGGTTAATATACTGCGCCATGGCGCTGGCCCAAGATATTGTCTTTTATAAAATCAACTACACCTTGATCTTTGTCTATGGCTAGGTGAAAGTTATGTAGCACTGCTACTATTTTATTATTATTGTCACCATGTCAGTCATTTCTTATGTTTCTGTAGAGGTGCATGGAATATAAAAAGCGTGTTATTCTCACTTAATGCTTGGGATTACTGAGATAAGCAGAATTATTCTCATTTACCAACAGGGAAATAGTGAATCTGGTACAGTTCTTCATGGTCACACAGATGGTAAAAAGTAGAGCTAGAACTTGAACCCCATTTTTCTGGTTACCTCTGCCATGATCTTTCTACTAGAAAAATCAGTGTAGCCCTTGTTTGTCTTATTTAATGATAGAGATTTGTGTACCAAAAAAAAAATATTCCATACTAGAGAGAGTAATGATGTTTTGTTTTGTTTTAGGAAGGTGTGTTTCAGCAGATAATGCACTAAAGTTGTGGATCCAAGATGAAGTGAATTCAGACCCAGTTGAACAAACAATCAAACTTACCCAGAGAGTTCTTAGGTGAGACTAAAATATTAAGAGGAGCACAACATTGGAAACAAAGTAAATGTCCATTTTAATAAGAAGCTCCTTAAACATTTTGCAGGACATCATGTGAGGGAATAAGATGGAGCTCAAAAGTGATTGAGAAATGATATGTAATGACAGGGACTGAGCCCCATGAGATATTGAATGATGTATGTAGTGGTTTGCCTTTGATATAACAAAAAGAGGTAATAGGATAGAGTGTTTCTATGGCAGAGTGTATGCATGGAAATCCTTCTCTACGCCTAAAGCATTTCCATAGGAAGTCACAGAAATGGGTCATGTTGTCTCTGGGAGTGGGCTGGTCAGCCAGCAGGTGCAGCTGGAGGGAGGCTTTTCACTGTTTACCCTTCTGCCCTTTAGGATTTCTAATCCCATGACTGCTTTTCCAATTAAGAAATAGAATTAACACTAGGACAGTAAGCAAGCCAACAGCATGTTGAAGACAAGCTCTGTAATTAGCACAGCAGAGCCGTGGGCCTCCGGAGCTCGTGTCAACAGCTGAGCTCTGTTCCTCTCCCTGGGTCTAACTTTATGGACTCATTATATTCTTTCAGAGTTCTTTGTGTGGCATTCCTATAGATTTCACTTGTTTCTTGCTTTCCTTCCTTTTAAACTACTTTTTCAATTCATGAAGGTTGTCAGTTTTAATTTTTTTTTTTTTTTTGAAAAGTAGACACAGAGAAATGTCCTCTCCATGGGTTCACTCCCTCAAATGCCTGCTATAGCCTTGCTGGGCCAGGTGGAAGCTAGGAGACAGCAACTTAATTCAGGTCTCCCGTGTGTGGTGGGGACCCAACTGGTTGAACCATGACCAGCTGACCAACAGGAAGCTCAAATTAGGAGCAGAACTGGACTTGAACCCAGGCCCTCTACTATAGGTTGCAGGCCTCTGCCTTTTAACCACTATGCCAGATGCCTACCCAGTTTTAACATTTTTATTCTTAAGATTTATTTATTTGTTCAAAAGAGTAACAGAGAGATAAACAAAAAAGATAGATAGGACAGAAAGAGAGAGGGAGAGAGAGAGAGAGAGAGACCTCTCCAAATGGCTGCAGCTATGGGGCTGGGCCACATTGAAGCCAGAAGCTTGGAGCTACATCCGGGTCTCCCACACAGATGGCAGGGGCCCAAGCACCTGAGCCATCATCCACTGCTTTCTCAGGTGCATCAGCAGGAAGCTGGATGGGAAGCACTCAGACTGGTGCTCTGATGTAGGCTGGCAGCATTGCAAGCAGAGGCTTGACCCGCTGTACCACAAGTGCCAGCTGCCCCAGCACACACACCTCCCAATTGTCAGCTTTTTTTAAAAAAAAAGATTTATTCATTTATTTGAAAGGCAGAGCTACAGAGAGGCAGAGGCAGAGAGAGAGACAGAGAGAGAGAGAGGGAGGTCTTCCAACCTCTGGTTCACTCCCCAATTGGCCCCAGTAGCTGGAGCTGGGCCAATCTGAAGCCAGGAGCTTCTTCCGGGTCTCCCACGTGGGTGCAGGGGCCCAAGCACTTGGGCCATCATCCACTGCTTTCCCAGGCCAGCAGAGAGCTGGATCGGAAGTGGAGCAGCCACTTGAACGCCGGACTTGAACCAGCGCCCATATGGAATGCCGGCACTGTAGGTGGCGACCTTATCCATTATGCCACAGCACCGGCCCCCCAATTATCAGCTTTTAATGAGGAAGATGGAAAGAATATACGTTACCAGATGACAGGAGAAAGAGTGTGAGGCCACAGGCAGAACAGAACATGTGCTATTCTGTGCAATGCCTGTGTGTTGTTTGCATTATTTGTTTGAAAAGCCATTCTTCTGTTGGCCCTGGTAGAGATGAAACCTTCCCTGAGATTGTCTCTCTCGTGGCTCTGCCAGGTTACTGTGCCAGTGTCGCAGTGAAAGCTAGCACTGGACTGGGGAGGGGCTGTGGAGGGAAGACACTGCTGCCTTTCGAGGGGAACCAGCAAGTCTTTGCCCGCAGGGAAACGAGTTCCACAGGCCCTGTCTGCTTCTAGAAGGTCTCCTCCACGTCTCCTCACTGTGCTGCCCGAGAGGCCCTGGGGCTTTGTCTAGGTCACTTGGTTGGCTCTCAGCAAAGGCATTTGGAGGTACCTACCGACAGGATCACTGGTTTGGGCTCAAGAAAGACCCATGTCCCATCATTCCCACCTGAGGTTTTAGTGTGCAAAGGTCTCAGTATCAATAGGAAGTTCCTTTGCGCAGTCGATTCCCCTGGATTCTGATTACAGAGTGCACTAACGTTAAGAAGCAGATGAAGAGTGGGCATTTGGTAGAATGGCTAAGATGAAGCTTGAGACACCCACATCCCATATCAGAGTGTCTGGGTTTAATTCTCGCAGTTCTAGCTCCTTGCTAATTGAGACTGTGTTTAGCTCTGCTCTCAATTCTAGCTCCTCGCTAATGCGCATGCTGATGATTCACATTGTTGGGTCCCTACCACCCAGGTGAGAGACCACATTGAGTTCTCAGCTCCTGGGTTTAGCCTGGCCCATCCCTGGCTATTGTGGACATTTTCAGAGTGAACGAGCAAATGGGAGAACTCTGTCTCACAAGTTGTCTCTCTGCCTTTCAAATAAATCAGTGATTTTGTAATAATTTCAGAAAATACTGTTGGATGAATTTTTTTAAAAAAAGAAATTGATGAGGATCATAGTGTAGTATATTTATGAGATGGTCTGGTTTTAATGTTTTATTTTATTTTTTAGATTTATTTTATTTATTTGAAAAAGCTAAAGAGAGAGGTAGAGACAGAGAGAGGTCCTCCACTCACTGGTTCACTTCCCAGATGGCCGCAATGGCCGGAGCTGGGCTGATCCAAAGCCAGGAGCCAGGAGCTTCCTCCAGGTCTCCCACATGGGTGCAAGGGCCCAAGGACTTGGGCCATCTTCCACTGCTATCCAGGCCATAGCAGAGAGCTGTATGGGAAGAGGAGCATCCAGGACTAGAACAGGCGCCCACATGGGATGCTGGTGCTTCAGGCCAGGGCTTTAACCCACCACGCCACAACGCCAGCACCATGTTTTCTTTATTTTAAAAGCTTAAGTTTTGGGGGGCCGGAGCTGTGGCATAGCAGGTAAAGCCACTGCCTGAAGGGCCAGCCCCCCATAAGGGCTCCAGTACGAGTCCTGGCTGCTCCACTTCCGATCCAGCTGTCTGCTATGTCCAGGGAAAGCAATAGAAGATGGCCCAGGTCCTCAGCTCCAGATGTTGAGGCCATCTGGGGCATGAACCAGTGGGTGGAGGACCTTTCTGTCTCTCTCTCTCTCTCTCTCTCTCTCTCTCTGCCTCTCTGTAACTCTGCCTTTCAAATAAAACAAATAATTTTTTTAAAAAAAGTTTGGTTTTAGGATTTTTTTGAACATTAAATTAAAATTTTATAATTTATGAAACTTACAAATGTTTAGTTTTAGCAACATTACAGTTTGTCCACTTGGTGCAATCCAAATATTGTGTCATCATTTGCTATAAAACTTGGTACTTCATCTGTTAACTGCTTTGGGTTGTGGAAAATTAGGTATAGCTCTTCTAAACTATAACCATGAAGACTGCATGGAAATATGTAAAATTGTGAGATAAATTTACATATAGTTTATAATTATAGCTGCATATAGTATGCATGAATACACATAAATATGGAAAGCAAGTATGTGAAATTGAAAACAGTTGCCCAAAATTTCTTAAATTCTTTTTGCTTTGCTTTGCTGTTTTTCTTAAACTTTTCTACCTTATGTTTTGTTTAGTTTCTATTTTTCCATCTTTACTGAGGTGTAATTCAAAATAAATGAGCCCATCTTAAGTGTAGAGTTTGGGGACTTTTGGTGCTTGTTTACAGTTGTGTAACCAATGTCACACTCAAGGTATAGTTAGATTACTTTAAATCTCATGCCTCTTTCCAGTAAAAGTCATCTTCCCTGCCCAGAGCCACTGACCTGCTTTCTGTCACTGTCTTTTAGGTCATGGGGTGGAATTACACACAGTCTTTTGTCTGGCTTCTTCATCTTGCCTGGTGCTCATGAGATCTGTCCCTGTTGTCATTGTGCTAACATCTGGCTGCTTTTTATTACTGAATCACATTGGCAGTGTGAGGACAGTGCAGTGTGTTTGCATGTTCACCAGCTGATGGAGATTTGGGTTATTTCCACTTTGGGCCTCCACAGCGCTCACAGACATTTTCCTTTTTCTTGAGTAAATGCATGAAATAGTACTGCTGGATCACAAAGTCAGCGTACGCTTGCAAGCGCTTTTGAGACTTGATGAGTGAAAAACCATTAGTGCTTTAAAAGACACTAATCGTTGCTAAGCAAGTTGGAAACGACAGAGAGAACAATGTGATGAGATGGGGTCTAAGTAAGCCCTCCTGCTGCTGCCCGCAGCACATCGCACCTCGAAAGCAGCTGGGCAAGCGTGGATCACCTTATGGAATTCACACTTTGCCACATGGTATTTATATTCTTGGAAACTTGCCGCAGAGACATATTCACAGAAATACTCAATGATTTAGGTATAGTAATGCTCACTGAAGCTTTATTTATCATTGTGAGATACTGGCAACAGCTGTATTTCTCGTTTACGATTATGTGCATAGATGATCCATCTCCAAGTAGCAGCTCCATTCAGCCATTACAGCTCCCATTGTTGAAGCAAGTTGGGGAAATGCTCACATACGGTAATAGGAAAAAAACCACTAGGTAGGAAATCTCACAAATGTGTGTGTATTCATGTGCTTATTTTGTATAGGGAAAAAAATGCAGGGAAATGCAGTAAACAGCAATGGTTGTAATCAGGTATAGCTTATGAAGACTTTAATTTTTAATAACATTTATCTTATACCTTTTCGTGGGGCACAGTGAAATATTTCAACACATTTGTAAATATTGCATATTAATAAAAATTTGTTAAAATATTAAATCAGAATTCATAACTGCAAGTTATCCCACCTAAATGACATCAGAAAATTCATCTTGTTCTGCAATTCTGACTCATTAAGTGTCCCCAAAGGGAAAAGGGACATGTGACCATGTGGATGTCTGATAGGGAAATGGCCTCAAGACTAGAGGTCAGGAGACCTGGGTCCTGGTATCCATCCTGACCACATGGACCTTAGCAAATCTTCATTTTGTGCTCTTTTCCCCCCCATCAATAAAAGTAAAGGATTCAACAAACTTAGTTAATTTCAAACCATGTTCCCAGGCCTCGCTGTGACAGTGGATGGGCTCCCAGTTTTTGATCCTTGCTATCTCCTGAACAGCTCCACTGGTCTGTTTGGGGTGTTGTGATTAGAACACCATGGAAAGCTCTGGGACTTTTACTCGTGCGTGTGTGTGTGTGTGTGTGTGTGCGTGTGTGCGTGTGTTTTAATGCCGCTTTATAATAGATAAATTCTACCAATTCAAGGTAGAGAAAGAGGCAAAGCAGTGAAGGACAAACTCAGAGACTCTTATGCAGACTTATTATTTATTATCTTTTGAAAGAAAAAATTTAACCAAGCCTATTCATGTTGTCTTTGTTATTTGAGGTCTTATGCATCTCCTTCCTTCTTATGCTTCTCTACCCCAACCCCCCATTTTTTTTTCCCAATTCACTTCTAAATGTAGCTATTAGTATTGATTATCCCACAAAGCAAAGTTGATGGATTGACTTTTGATTGACAGATTCCGAAAGATCTTAAATATTAAATATATATGTGCTTCTGTCATAACTATTCAAATGCCTGAAGCTTAGTTATGTGAAGCTACTGCAATCGTCTTCATCCGGGGCAGTGGTTCTCCAGCTTTGTGTGTGCGTCAGAATCACCTGGAGGGCTTGTGAAGACACAGACCGCAGAGCCCCATTCATTACTTTCTGATTCAGGACATGTGCGGTGGGGCCCAGGAACAGGCGTCAGTGCCAAGTGCCAAGGTGATGCTGATGCTGTGGCCTGGGGACCACACATTAACAACCACTGGCTTAGAGCAGAGTAAGGATAGATGTAACTTTTCCTGGTGTTGACTTTTCATAGCCGGCATATGTCAGTGTTACAGATGTTAGTAAGTCACTTATGAAAGGTGTAGTTTAAAGGTTTGCGCGACCTTGTGAATTCACTAAAAAAGCCCGGAGTTCTACACTTTGGGGGCATGTGCTGTTTATCTCAGTTTTAAAAATTCCTGTAGGAGTAGGCGTTTGGGGTAGTGCATTAGGATGCTGCTTGAGAAGCCCTCATTCTCCATCAGAGTGCCTGGGTTCAAGTCCTGGCTCTGCTCAGATTCCAGCTTTTAGCTTATGTGCACCTGGGATTGCAGCCGGTGGTAGCTCTAGTAGTTGGGCTCCTGCCACCATACTGAGTTCTTGGCTTCAGCCTGACCCAGCCCCAACTGTTGTGGCCATTTAGAGAGTGAACCAATGTCTCTATGCCTTTCAAATAATTAAATAAAAATTGTAAAAACAAGAAAAATTGTGTATTCCAATTTCCATTTGCAAAAAGATTCCCTGAATTTAGCCCAACTTCAGCGCTTAGACATCGAGTTTGAAAAGCGATGGAGGAGCTGGCACTGTGACGCAGCAGGTTAAGCCACCTCCTGCAGTGCTGCCATCCCATGTGGGCGCAGTTGGGGTCCCAGCTGCTCCACTTCCAATCCAGCTCCCTGCCAGTGTGCCTGGGAAAGCAATGGAGGATGGACCAAGTGCTTGGGTCCCTGCGTCCACATGTGAGACCCAGATGAAGCTCCTGCTCCTGGCTTCTGCCTGGCCCAGCCCTTACAGTTGCAGCCATTTGGGGAAGATTCTCTCGCTGTCTCTCTGTCTCTCTAGCACTCTTGCTCACCCTCTCTCTTTCTCTTTCTCCCTCTTCATGTAACTCTGACTTTCAAATAAATAAATAAATCTCAAGAAAAAAGAAAAGCAATGGAGGAGCGAGAATTTGACATAGCAGTTAAGATGCCGCTTTGGATGTCCACAAACAAATGCTTGGGTTTGGGTCCCAGCGTCCTCTGTGTTCCAGGTTCCTGCTAAGTGCACACTGGAAGGCAACAGGTAATGTCTCAAGTTCTTGAGTCCCTGCCACCCCTGAAGGAGACCCCGATTCCTGGGTCCTGGCTTCTGCCTGGCCCTGACTCAGCTGTTGCAGGCTCTTGGGGAGTGAACCAGCACAGAGGAGATCAGTCGATATCTCTCTCTCTCTCTCTTCCCTCTCTGTCTCTGCCCTTAAATAAAAATTTAAAAAAACAGAAGAATAAAAAAAGGAAGGAAAATATAAGAACACTAATTAATGTCCACATCCTGTATGAAAGGAGGGAGGAAATAGAATGCTTTGGTCAGCATCGCAGTCAGCACGCTAGGAAGTAGTCATGATGCGGAAAGGAATATGCAGGAGGTTAGAGTATCTGAAAGTGATTTGGGAAATAGTGTCCTGGAGGACTGACCGTGGAAGTCAGTAAGCTGTATGCATCTCGGTGCTCTTGTGCCCCAAAGCCTTCCAGGCTCCTGCGGAACCACAGACTGAGCAGACCACGAAAGAACCTTGCGGTCCGAGCAGATTGCTTTGACTAAACATGGGTGCAGAGGGTGCCTCAAGTGGCATTCATTTGCACTTGAATGTGGTTGCCAGACTTCTTAGGCTTGAACTGAGTACAAGCTCCAGGTTCCCATGTGCACATTTCTGGCATGAAGCTGAAAGTGTGTGTTTTATTCACAGACCATGAGCCTGTGGGCTCTCTGCCCACCATTCCCAGCAGGCATGGGCACAGGAGGTGTGCAGCTGGGAGCCTCAACTCAGGAACCAAATGTTCTGCTCTTGTCTCTGTTGTGAACCCTGCCGCTGTTAAAGCTGTGCTCTGCTGTGTTGGCTATTAAAAAAAAAAAAACATTTAATTATTTAAAAATCAGAGTTACAGAGAGGAGGGGAGAGAGAGAGATCTTCCATCCACTGGTTCATTCCCCTGATGGCTGCAATGTTCAGCTCTGGACCAGGCCAAATCCAGGAGCCAGGAGCATTACCTGGGTCTCCATGTGGGTGGCAGAGGCCCAAGCACTTAGCCCATCTTCTGCTGCTTTACCAGGCCATTAGCAAGGAGCTGGCCGAAGTGGAACAGCAAGGATTCACACTAGCACCTGTAGAGGATTCCAGCATGGCATCGCAGGCTTTAGAATTTGCATTCTGCCTAAAGGCATTGATCTATTTGTTCCTTTGGGTTTTGTGGCTTTTAAAACCTCCTACTGGTTACTTTTCTTCTTTTGCTTTTCCCGCGTTGTTTTCCCTCTGTGTACATGTTGGTTGAACATGCTTCAAAAGAGCAGAGGAGTGGCCCTGTCTTCCACAGGAGGCCTCAGTGCCTGTGTGAGCCCAGCTTGCTCTCAGTGAGCTGCTGACCTCCCTGGAGCTGGGGGTGTGTAGGTGCTCCATGTGTCCTTTGCAGAGCTTCCGGAATGGACACGGCTATTGATCAGAAATAACTACTGCACACCCTTAAGCAGGCTTTTTAAATGGTTCCTTTCTTGTGTCGTCCTGTTTTCTTTCCTCTGCAATCTCTAGCGTAGGACAAAGTCGCCAGGAAGTGCAGCTGGCCTTGACACAGTGGCTGACCTCTCTCTCACTGCTCTTGGCCCTCCAGAGCCAAACCTCGAAATCAGCCATTGCATTTTTCAGACATAGTCATACCCGGCCCTCCTTTAAAGATTCTTAACTGAGTCTCTGTTGGGGCCTGGGCTTCTCAACTTCTTAAGCCCTTCATAAGGAGCTGATGAGTACTGTGGTGTTGGGAAGAAGCCCCAGTAACGTGGGTAGCAGGGAGAGTGCCACAGGACAGGTCCAGCTGAGATTCCAGACTCGTCTGTCCCCAGTGCATGGCACAACTGTATATTTATACCACAGCCCTGACTGCTCACCCCCTGCACATATACACCCTCTCCCTGCTGTCCACTCTTGTCTTCCTTTTAGGTGACCAGTGAATTTAACCAGGCACCGACCCCAGAAAGATCCCTGTCCTTCTCTGTTGTGAGTTAAAGATTGGGCTGACTCATTATACAATTAAGTAGTTTGTGTGGTTCATGTTGAGCGTGGTTCATGATTTTCTGATGTAGCAGTGAGCCAGGACCCCAATGTAGACATGTCTTCATCTCTCTTGGATAGATCTCTAGGAATGAAGTTGCTGAGTTGAAAAATAAGCTTATGGGCCAGCGCCGTGGCTCAACAGGCTAATCCTCCGCCTTGCGGCATCGGCACACCAGGTTCTAGTCCCGGTCGGGGCGCTGGATTCTGTCCCGGTTGCCCCTCTTCCAGGCCAGCTCTCTGCTATGGCCAGGGAGTGCAGTGGAGGATGGCCCAAGTGCTTGGGCCCTGCACCCCATGGGAGACCAGGAGAAGCACCTGGCTCCTGCCATCGGATGAGCGCGGTGCGCCAGCCGCAGCGCGCTGTCCACGGCAGCCATTGGAGGGTGAACCAACGGCAAAGGAAGACCTTTCTCTCTCTTTCTCTCTCACTGTCCACTCTGCCTGTCAAAAAAAAAATAAGCTTATGTTTATCTTTTTTAAGACACCACCAAACTGTTTTCCAAAGTGATGAGGGTTCCAGTTTCTCCACGTCATCACAAACACTTGGTGTTGATGTCATTTTCATTTTAAACACTCTACTGGTTCTGCATTAATTAGTTATGACTACATAATAAATTTACTTTTTCCATGGGTCAGGAAGCGAGGTGAGGCTAGCAAAGCCCTCTGGCTTTAGGGTTTCACACCACGTTGCAGTTAGGGTATTGGCTGGGGCTGTAGTCAGGGCAAAGCTGACTGGGGAAGATCTGCTTCCAGGTTCACTCAGGTGGTTGTTACTGTGACTCAGTCCCTTATGAGCATTGGACTCAGGGCCTCAATCCCCCTCCCCCCACCATAGGCTAAAAGGCTTCCCTCAGTTTGTGCCCACATGGACTTCACATTAGGACAGCTCATCCTATAGCTTCCATGAAGTGAGTGAGAGAATAGGGAGAGTGAGCAAGACCAAAGCTGGAGTCTTCTACTAATCCCATCTCAGAAATGACATCCCACTACTTAGAGCTGCCTACCACATTTGTTGTGGATTAATTTGCATTTCCTTAATATCTGCTGGTCATGGACATCTTTTCCTGTGTTTGTCATCCATTTCTATGTCCTCTTAGGTGAAATACCTGTTCATGTTTCTGCTGCTTTTTTGTTTTTTAAAGATTTATTTATTTACTTGAGAGGCAGAGAGAGAGGTCTTCCATCTGCTGGTTTACTCCCCAAGTGGCAACAATGACCAGAGCTGAGTCAGTCTGAAGCCAGGAGCCAGGAGCTTCTTCTGGATCTCCCATGTGGGTGCAGGGACCCAAACACTTGGGTCATATTCCACTGCTTTCCCAAGGCATCAGCAGGGAGCTGGATCAGAAGTGGGGCAGCTAGGACTTGAACCAATGCCTATATGGAATGCTGGTGCCGCAGGTGGATGCCTAACCTACTATACCACAGCACTGGCCCCCTGATGGTTTATAACTTTTATTTTTTTTAAGATTTATTTATTTATTTGAAAGGCAGAGTTACAGAGAGGGAGGGAGAGACATTTTTCATCCTCTGGCTCATTCCCCAGATGACCACAATGGCAGGAGCTGGGCCAGTCAGAAGCCAGGAACCAGGAACTTCATCTGGTCTTTCATGTGTAGGATCCCAAGCACTTGGACCATCCTCTGCTGCTTTCCTAGGCGCATTAGCAGAGAACTGGATAAGTAGTGGAGCAACTGGGACTTGAAACGGTGCCATATATGATGCCAGCATTGCAGGTGGTGGCTTTACCTACTACACTACAACGCTGGCCCTTTCTGCTAGTTTTATTTATTTATTTATTTTTGACAGGCAGAGTGGACAGTGAGAGAGAGAGACAGAGAAAAAGGTCTTCCTTTTTCCATTGGCTCACCCCTCAATGGCCGCTGTGGCCAGCACACCGCGCTGATCCAAAGCCAGGAGCCAGGTGCTTCCTCGTGGTCTCCCATGCAGGTGCAGGGCCCAAGGACCTGGGCCATCCTCCACTGGACTCCCTGGCCACATCTACTGGTTTTAAAAACTGGTTTCTTTTCCTTTTTATTATTGAGTCATAAGTGTTCTTTATATAGGATACTAGTTATTTTTTAAGTATTTGATATGCAAATTGTGTTAGTTTTCTACTGCTGTGATAACAGGTTAGCACAGGCCTAGCAGGTGAAATAACAGCTTTATTCCAGTTGTGTGGTCTAGACGTCTGGTAAAGGTCTCTCTCACTGGACTAAAATCCGAGCATTGGCCGCTGCACTCCGTCTGGAAGCCCTAGTGGCAAATCTTCTGTGGGCTCATTTGAGTTGTTGGCACATTTTAGCACCTTGCACTAGGGGACCCAAGTCCCTTTTTTCCTGCTTTTTGTTACTTGCAGGTCCCTTCTAGCTCCTAGAAGTGACTTCATTCCTTGATTCTTAGTTCCCTTTCCCAACATTCAAATCTACGTTGTTGTAAAATGGTCCAGTCTCTTGCATGTCGCCTGTCTCTCACCCTTCTTCATTGTCCACCTCTCACCACAGTGGGGACAGATTCTCCTTTTTTTTTTTTGTAAAATATTTATTTATTTATTTGAAAGGCATAGTTATAGAGAGGGAGGGAGGGAGAGAGAGAGAGAGAAAGAGAGAGAGAGAGAGCGAGATCTGCCATCTCTGGTTTACTCCCCAAATGGCCCCAATGGACGAAACTAGGTCAGGTCCAAGCCAGGAGCCAGGAGCTTCTTCCAGGTATCCCATGTGGGTGCAGGGGCCCAAGCGCTTGGGCCATCTTGCTGTGCTTTGTAGGTACCTTAGCAGATAACTGGATCAGAAATGGAGCATCTGGAACTGGAACTGGCACCCATATAGGATGCCAGTGCCGCAGACAGCACTATGCCACAGTGCCAGCCCCCAGATTCTCCATTTTTAAGGACTCGTGTGAATAGACTGAACCCTTTCAGATATTACGGGATAATCTCCCCATCTCAAGGCCTTATTCTGCCTTGCATTAAGTATTTTCTGTGAGTTTACAGCTTATCCTTTTATGTTCTTAACAGTAAGCTTTGAAGTATCGAAAGTATTTAACTGTTGATCTTTTTCTTTGAGGATTCATGCTTTTGGTGGTGTACCTAAAATAGTTTGCCTGATCCAAGGCCATACAATTTTCTACAGTTCTAGACAGTGTAGATTCATGACTTATCTGGAGTTAATGTTTGGTGCTAAGGATTGCAGTTCTGTTTTCTTCTTTGCATGCATATATCCATGTGGCCTAGCACCATGTGTTGAGGAGACACTCCTTTCCTCCCTTGAATTATCTGGCACCTATGTTGAAAACCAGGTGTCCTTAAATATAAGAATTTACTTATGAACTCATAGTTCTGGCCGGTTGGTGTATACACCTAACTTTGTAGCACATTGACTTCTTTTCTAGGTATTATAAACTTTTGTTCCTATTAAGAATGGAGTTAACAAAAATGTTAACTCAGAACTATTGCCTTCAAAATAAAACAAAATTCAGCTTTTATGCCTATGTGAAGTAACTTAAAATGTTTTGAATCTGTTATATTCTATCTTTAGAACTAATTTACAAAGATGACAGATATTTTGATGTTAGTGTTACATTAAATACCTTGATGAATAGTACTTAGCTTTATATGTTAATTCTGAATAGGTTATTGTGATAGCTGTCATTATGACTCTGTAATCATATTCCCTTTGTATAAGCAACATTTCCAAAGCTCTGGTCCCTCTTATGCCTTTCAGGTCAACCTCTAGAATCCCATAGACTTGGCAACAAACTGGTTCAGAGCTTGCCCAACATGGAAACATTTTCAGTGACGCCTTCATAAAGATGCAGAAGCAGCACCCTGGGTGCCTTGCTCCAGAGACGTGTGTCCATGCCTTCCAGGCCACCGTGAAGTATCCCTACACAGTGGGCAGCAAGGAGGAGGAGGAGCTGTTTCTGTACCTCCGGGAATCAGGCCAGGCTCGAGCCCTGCAATATGCTTTCTTTGCTGAAAAAAATGCAAATAAGTGGTCAACTCCCTCTGGAGCATCCTGGAAGAGAGCGTCGGCACGGCCCATCTCCTCTGTCGGTGTTCTGGGTAAGAGCATCAGGGGTCATTCATGGCATTCTCCAGATCTGCAGCCTAGGGTCACCAGGTGCCAGGTTCTGTGCTAAGCATGTTGCTTGTGTTAGCTAAGCTAATTCTCACCCAGCCCGGGCGCTGAATTCATGTTATACATGAGGCCAAGAGATGCTGCCTTCCCAACAGTGAGCTCAGTATGGGTGGTTTGAGGGTCTGACCCTAGGTCCGTCTGATACCATACACTGGGCATTTCCTGCTCTCTCCCGCTTCTGCCTTTGTTGGTCTCTCCATCCTGGATTTCCCAGTAGTGATGATGGTTTGTCCCACATTTCCAGGTGTGGCCTGTCACTCTTGGAGCTTGATATATGGAATGAACGCTCTGTCCTTCTGGTGCCCGGATGCATTCCCTCCTCCTGATCTGGAACCTCTAATCTAAATCTAAACTCTCCTCTAATCCATCTGAACCCTGAAGCCATGACTTTCCAATCTTTCCCCCTGGAGTTTCCCCAAATTATCTTCTCTTCCAAAAACCTAGCTCCTTTATTGGTTGCTCTGGGCCAATTTCCTAAGCGTTGCTGCACTTATTCTTGACACACGGTGGTCTTTGGTGGGTTTTAAGCCTGCTGGGACAGCGAGCAAAATGCTAAGTGCACTAGCTTCCGTGCAGTCAGGGCAGGAGGTCCACAGTTTCCGGCTGTCGTAATCCTCAGCCGGCTCCCTACACCAACCAGTCTGGAGGCAGGAGCTCAGTCCACACTCGCTCAGTCTGTTTTCTCAATGAAATGTTGGTATAAAAGAGTTTGTTTCTCATACAGACCCACTGTGCTCCTTCCAGCTGCGGCTCTGTTAGGTTCCCCCTGCGTCATGCGTCGCATTTTAAGGGGATGGATAAACAGTGTGACAGGGAGCTCTCCGTTCTCGGCAGAACCAATATTTTTTTTTCTAGCTGTTGTGTACTTCTGTGTGCCTTTTCCCCGTATTCCTCCAGCCAAGAATAATTACCGCCAAATAATCGCAGCCACTTAGATATGTAGGCTTTGTGTCTGTCAACCACTGTTTGAGAAGTTCCCTATTTCCTAATTGTGAGCCTTTTAAAAGATGTTAAGTTTGTGCCTGGCATAACATGTTTAGAAGTGTGAAGTTGGTTGTTTTTAGAGGATGTCTAAAATTGTATAAAATATTTTGAAAAATATTTAAAGAGTCAGAAAATATCTAAAAGCAGGGCAGGCTTTGTGGCACAGTGGGTTTAGCTGCCACGTGGGATGCCCACATCCCACATCTGCTAGTTTGTGTCCCAGTTGCTCCACTTCCCTTCCAGCTTCCTGGGAGACAGCAGATGATGGCTCGGGTGCTTGGGGCCCTGACACCCCCAGGAGAGTCACAGATGGTCTCCTAACTTTGATTCGACCCACCCCTGGCTGTTACAGGCATTTGAGGAATGAACCAGCAGATGGAATATCTCTTTGTCCTTCTGCCTTTCAAGTAGATGTGTGTGTGTGTGTGTGTGTGTGTGTGTGTGTATGTGTCTCAGCACAGATTAAAAATTAAGTAAGACAGTGTGAACCGTTACTCCCCTGTGCATCCCAGTCCTGCTGTAAACTCTGTCTTTGCGGGGCAGCCTTCCACTGCCCTCTTGGCTGTGCTATGTCCTTGCCCTTTGTACTCATGCTCCCTCTTCTGTCCCTGCCTGAAGTCGGCTTACCCTGAGAACTGCTTTTCCTGAAGCCCTCACCAGAGAACACTCCTCCCACACACCACGACTCATCTCTTAGTCCCGGGAGACCACTCCAGCTCCTCCCACACGCCACGGGCTCACATCTCAGTCCCCCTCCCAGACCGTTGTTCTTTCCGGCCCCTGTCCCTGTGGCGCTGCCACGTGGTCTCACTACCCACCTCCCCTTTGCTGTCTCCACTCCCCCATCACTGTAAAACTGCCACATCATGGTTATCTTCATTGTCTCTGGCTACATTTCCAGCCTGTGTCTTCTGGGCTCCTCTGCCTCCTCAAGCCCAGTGCCGTTCACCTTTCTTCACCCCCAGAATCCACCCCGAGATTCTGATGCCATCCTATTTCTCTACCTCCGAGATGAAAAACCGCATTGTTCTTATCGTAGCATCTTACCTATGTCTCCCGAGTGCTTGTTCAGCTCCATCAATGACTGGGTCAGCTCGCCTTACTTGGTCTTTGTTCAACTTGAAGAGCCATCCCTTCAGCTACTCTCTTGCCAGCATCTTCAAACCTGTGATGTCATTGACCGTCCACCATGCTCCTGGCAAAATCCCAGCCCCGGTGATCCTAACTGTGCACTGCATGAGCCCACACTCAGCTCCTCAGCACTGCTGGAGACGCAGCTCAGTCAGCACCTCTGCCTTTCACCCCCTCCCACCTTGCCTGAGCTGTCGTGGCTGTCAGGATGGCAGAAGGCTGTGGCTGAGGAGCAACTGCAGAACCAGCGTGTAAAGCATCCTGGCTGGAAGAGGTCCCTGACCAAACTTCACTCAATGGCCGTTCAGGGCTGGAGCAGGCTGTCTTCCCCCATCTCTATGTGTTTGTGGGGCAAAATGAAGAAGCCAAGGTCCGTATAAAGGCAGTGTGAACCAATAACCACCAGTGGAAGGCTGGGTCCTTCAGCCCCCTGTCTGACGGTTATGAATGTCTCGAGAGCCAAGGGTGTGAGAGAAACTGGAGTGGAGAACTTTTGAAGCAAAAGCTGTGTTTTCATGCATGGTTTTGTTTTAATGATTAAGTGAGAGTGTCAGGTTATCGAAATGAGGAAGAAAATCTAGAGTTGTATCTAGAAACTTGTGAAGAGCCTCAATCTGGTTCAGTTTTGTGATCTGGGTGGGGGTCGCCCTCTGGCCATCCCCACCTGCCCGCTCCAGCAGACAGACCTGCTGTAGGAGGGAAGCACTGAGGATCAGCCCACATCCCCCTGCTGCCCGGCCTTTCCTCTCCTGCTGTGCTCTCAGTGCTAAGGTGGCACCTGCAGCCCAGACCCACAGAGCACCTGCGTGTACGTTCTCATCCCTCACTCTTGTACCAGTGAGATCAGAGTGTCTGCAGTGTTAGAAATTTATTTATTTGAGAGACAGAGAGAGGAAAAGAGAATAAGTGTGAGAGCAAGTGAGAGAGAGAGAGAGATGGACAGAGAGCGCTGCCCTTAGGCTCACTACTCAAGTGTCGGTAGTAGCCCCTGGAAGGTGCCAAAGCCAGGACCTGGAAAGTCAATCCATGTCTCCCATACGGATGGCAAGGTTCAAATTTCTTTGTCCATCACCACTGCCTTCCAAGGTCTAGAATACCAGAAAATTGGAGTTAGAAGCCAGAGCTGGGTATCAAATTCAGATACTCTGATACAGGACTCAGGTGTCTTAACTGTTAAAATAAATGCCCACCCAGTGTTAGAATTTTTTTTTTAAAGATTTATTTATTATATGAAAAGCAGAGTGACAGAGCAAAGGAAAAAGAGAAAGAGAGATCTTTCGTTTGCTGATTGGCTCCCCAGATTGCTGCAACAGCTGGGGCTAGGAGGAAATCCGGAAGTAAGAACTCCGTCTGGGTCTCCCACAGGAGCAGCAAGGACTCAATGGTTGAGCTATCATCTGCTACTTCCCAGGAGCATTATCAGGAGCTGGGCAAGAAGTAGAGTAGCCAGGACTCGAACCAGCACTGCTATATGGGATGCAGGCATCCTAAGCCGTGGCTTAACCTACTGCACCACGACGTTGGCCCCAATTAGAAATTTATGTGGACCTTGGAGCTAAGGTGGCCGTGCACTGCTACCCCATATCTGCCTAAGCTAAGATTTAGAATAGAAGTTTCCATGGCAGTGGAAACTATTCAACCATCTTGATACATGGAGAAATACAGATATTTGATGAATTTGGAGGGGATAAGTGTTTTTATAATTGAGCATACTTGTTTTTATATTACAGATTATATTATCTGGTATTGAAGAATTTTAAAAATCTGAAAAAACTCAGTATATTCCAGAGAAACTTAACTCAGTGACATGTATGGCTGATATGTCCCGGATTAGAAAACAATGCCTGAAGCTAATCAGTATGACATATAGAAGAGTGACACAAAGAATACACTTGTGGAAAGATGAAACTCAAACCTGTGGTGCCGTTCCCATGAGCTCCAGGAAGACTCCTCATATCCATGTCAGTAGCTTTCACAAAGCTGGCGCATCCGCACTGGGTGGGTTAGGTAACAGATAACCTGCTGCTAAGGCAGACGGCCCAGCAGCCTCAGTGGCTTATCACAATGAAGAGATATGTATTGCTCAGTCTCTCAGTTTGTTCTAGTACCAAGTTCTTTCCAGCCAGTGGCTCTTCTATTGTTGTGGACAAGGGGCAGCAGACTTTCTCTATGGCGTTCCAAAGAGTAAATAGTTTAGACTCTGTGGGCCGCTTGGCCTCTGTCATAACTACTCACACCTGCCAGTGTGCCCCAGAGAGTGTGGAAGCCAATGTACAGAGTTACATCCTGATAAAACCTTAATTACAGACACTGAAATTTGAGGTTAAAGAAGTTACGTGTGTCATCAAATGATATTCTTTTATTTGTTTTTTTCCCCTATTTAAAAATTTAAAACCACTTCTTGCTCAAAGACTGTCTAGAAATAGGCCAGGGGCCAGGTTTGCCCTGCAGGCCCCAGTGTGCCAACGACACACTGTGCATCCACGACGTTCCCTGCATCCCCTGTATCCAGGTGGCAGTGGAGGGTCTCGTGGGGCATCCGAGGGGCCAGGCCTAGATCCCACAGCACCATCACCACGTCTACTTTTCATGACCAGAACATACAGACCTTGCTGTGTGCAGGGGAACTGGAAAATAGTCTCCTAAGTGACCAGGAAGAAAACTGAATGGAATGAGACTCAAGAATCTTCTTTCCACCAAATAATTTTTCTGTTTTCCCTTTTTCCTGCCTTCCTTTAGATGCTCCTCCCTTTCTTTTTCCCTTTGCCAACCTGAATGGTTCAACTTTCTTTTTTTTTAAAGGTTTATTTTTATTTATTTGAAAGGCAGAGTTACAGAGAGAGGTAGAGACACACAGAGAGAGAGAGAGGTCTTCCATCTGCTGATTCATTGCCCAAATGGCTGCAACAGCCAGAGTTGCACCAATCTGAAGCCAGGAGCCAGGAGCTTCTTCCAGGTCTCCCACGTGGGTGCAGGGGCCCAAGGACTTGGACCATCCTCTACTGCTTCCCCATGTGGCTGGCAGCAGCTGATTCCCACTGAGTTACAATGAAATTAAATCCAGAATTGAAAGTAAGATTGCTCAGAGATGCAGGGCAAAAGGAGTAATTTGTCAGCTAATTTTAAGGAATGTGCTTCCTATTCCTTTGTATCTGTCCTCTAGCCAGTAAATTCAAGGGTTAAACTTGTGTTAACCAAACACCATGATAGCTGATAAGAGAGCCTTGGGAATCAGTTGAGGTTCCCAAGTGCTCTGACCATTGGAGAAATATGTCATCAATTAATAAATGATAAGTGCAGCAAAGTCATCAATCAATTGACCCTTTCAGCCTCGCACACATAGTATTGATGGGGAATCCTACAGATCAAAGATTCGGTAAACACTGAGTGAGCACCTCCCTGGCGTCTTCCCCCTCTGGGAGCACTTGGCAGAGCAGAGTCCGTGGGGCCACGAAAGTGGCAGGGAAGCCCGTGCTGAAGTGCAGTGTGTGTTCTGTGCGGTGGAGCACAGAGGTGGCAGGACAGAGGCAGCAGGGAGGAGGACGGGTCTTTATCAGAGGGCATGGAAAGCCACCAGAGACAGAGCTAGTAAGCATTTGCTGGTAGCACGCTAGTTAAGCACAGGTGGGAACTGGTGAGGGAACTGAGTATTCCAGAGCAGAATGAGGAACTCCACGGTGGTTCGGCAGGTCGGGCTCAACCTATCACATCTGTCGCAGGCCCAGACACAGGTGCACTGTTGTGCTTGTTGCTTGTAAGCGGCTCAGTCACATTTATCGATCCTTTCCCCAGGACGGTGGACATCCACAGCTGGTCTTTATTATGTTTTTTTTTTTCTATTCGGGGAAAACCAGTAGAAGGCATTTAAGTTGTTAGTTTGTGAGGAGGGTCTTAGGGAACATCTCACCTTCTGGGATTTCTTAATTCTTGACAGAGTAACAGTCCAGTTTCCCTGCCAGGGCAAGCCTTCATGATGTTGTATATGGAAATGATTGAATCTTAAAACATCTCAAATTATTGCAAAACCTATTTTGCAAAATAATGCTATAAGAATCCTTTCCTTGGGGCCAGCACTGTGGCATAGAGGCTGAAGCCACCACCTGCAGTGCTAACATCCCATATGGCCACCAGTTTGAGATCCAGCTGCTCCACTTCCAATCCAGCTCTCTGCTATGGCCTGGGAAAGCAGTGGAAGATGGTCAAAGTCCTTGGGCCCCTGCATCTGCGTGGGAGACCCGGAAGAAGCTCCTGGCTTTGGATTGGCACAGTTCCAGCCGTTGTGGCCATCTGGGGAGTAAACCAGCACATGGAAGACTCTCTCTCTGCCTCTCCTTCTCTCTCTGTATTGGAAGTGTGACTTTCAAATGAAATAAATAAATCTTTTTTTTTTAAAAAAAGAATTCTTTCCTTTGTGTGTTTTACCTTGTGTGTCTAAAATAAAGGGGCTGGCGCTGTGGTGTGGTTGGCTAAACGTCCTGCTGTGGCACCGGTATCCCCTATTGGCACCAGTTCATGTCCCAGATGCTTCTCTTCTGATCCGTCTCTCTGTTTCTGGACTGGGAAAGCAGTAGAGGATGGCCCAAGTGCTTGGGCCTCTGTACTCTCGTGGGAGACCCAGCAGAAGCTCCTAGCTCCTGGCTTTGGATTGGCCAAGTTCTGGCTGTTGTGGCTGTTTGGCGAGTGAACCTCTCCCATCTCTGTCTGTAACTCTACCTCTCAAATAAATAAATAAATAAATAAAAAAAAGAGGCTGGTTAGCACAGAAATGTGTACACAAATTTATAACAGTCATTCATAATAGCCAAAACTTGGAAATAATCACAATATCTATTGGTGGATGAATGGACAAAGCATGGCATATGCATACCGTGGCCTGTTACTTCAGCCATAACGTGCTGACAACATGAGGAGTCTTGAAAACATGCTAAGTGAGAGGAGCTCGTCACAAAGACTCCATATGGTGCTGCCATCTACATGGAAGATGCGGAATTAGGCAAATCTATAGAAGCAGAAGATTCATTAGCGATCTGTTAAGGCAGCAATTGCAGGGACATAGGGATTGTTGAGTGACTTTCTCTTTGAGTTCATGAAAATGCTCTAAATATATTGTGCTAGAAGACAACACAGAATATATTTTAAAACCATTGAATTGTATATTTTTATTGAGTAAATTGGTATGTGAATTATGTCTCAGTAAAATAGTTAATAAGCGGAAAAACAACATGAGAACTCTTCTTCTTTCAACTATGAGTGGATTTTTTGTTCAAAACTAATTTTCCCTCCATATCAGCCTCTTGGCTGAGGTTTTGTATGGAAGGTTCCATGAGTAGATGTAAGTCCATAACCCCTGAAATTTTTTGAGAAAATGTGTGTAAGTGTATCTAAATGCATTTCTTGGATAGCTAATGATAGCTAACATAATATCCTCAAAAGTACCTATAACACAGCTGGTGCTGTGGCTCACTAGGCTAATCCTCTGCCTGCAGCACCAGCACCGAAGGTTCTAGTCCCGATTGGGACGCCGGATTCTGTCCCAGTTGCTCCTCTTCTAGTCCAGCTCTCTTCTGTAGCCCAGAAAGGCATTGGAGGATGGCCCAAGTCCTTGGGCTCTGCACCTGCATGGGAGACCAGGAGGAAACCTGGCTCCTGGCTTCAGATTGGCGCAGTGCGCCGGTCACAGCGGCCATTTGGGGGTGTGTGTGTGTGTGTGTGTGTGAACCAATGGAAGGAAGACCTTTCTGTCTCTCTGTCTCTCTCTCACTGTCTAACTCTGCCTGTCCAAAAAAAAAAAAGTACCTATGATACAACAGATTAAAGATAACTGTAGAAGTATTAGCTCACTTATTCATATTTTATATCAAAGGAAACTAAAGAAATTTGAATTTATTGTCTTCTACCTGTAATAGGAGTTAATATTATGAATCCTTAATGACATTGTGTCCAGTCATTGGAAATGCACTGACTTAAAAGGCTTTTTTTGTTGCTTTAATATAAAAGCTCTCTGTCTTAAAAAATAAAAAAAAAATCTGAGTGACATTTTAAAAAACAGTTCTAAAGGGGACTGGCATCATGGTGTAGCAGGTAAAGCTGCTGCCTGCGATGCCAGCATCCCGTATGGATGCCGATTCGTGTCCCAGCTACTCCACTTCCAATCCAGCTCCCTGCTAATGTCCTGGGAAAAGCAACAAAAGATGGCCAAAGTGCTTGGGCCACGTAGGTATACATGGCAGAAGCTCTTGGCTCCTGGCTTCGCCTGGCTCAGCTATGGCCATTGAGGCCATCTGGAGAGTGAACCAATGGATGGAAGATTCTATCTGTCTGTCTGTCTATCACCCCCTCTGTAGCTCTTTATTTATTAAAATGATTTTTTTAACTATTTTTTATTTATTTGAAAATCAGTTAGAGAGAGAAGGAGAGGCAGAGAGAGAGAGAGAGAGGTCTTTCATCCTCTGGTTCACTCCCTGGTTGGCCACAAAGGCCAGAGCTGCGCTGATCCAAAGCCAGGAGCCAGGAGCTTCTTCCAGGTCTCCCACATGGTGCAGGGGCCCAAGGACTTGGGCCATCTTCCACTGCTTTCCCAGGCCATAGCAGAGAGCTGGGTTGGAAGTGGAGCAGCTGGGATCGAACCGGCCCCTGTATGGGAGGCTGGCACTGCAGGTGACGGCTTTACCCGCTATGCCACAGTGCCGGCCCCCTAAAAAAGTGTTCTAATGATAATTGACTTTGATGAGAACTGTGTATTGGAGACACCCTTGAAACGTGGCTGCACCATTCCAGCTTTGAAGCTGAGACAGATGATACTCCTAAAATCAGTAAAGACGCTGTGCAGGTCCACTTTGCTGCCAGCAGGTACGTGTGTGTATGGGAGAGATACAGGGAATCCTCATAGACTTCCCTGATTTATGACGGGAGAGATTGTGTAAATTACATGCTACCACACTGTAGCCACCTAGAATTTCTAGGAGCCAATGTTTGTCTTTACAGTAGACACCCAGGGGCCAGTGCTGTGACACAGTGAGTTAAAGCCTGGGCCTGCAGCGCCTACATCGCATGCAGGTGCCAGTTCATGCACCGGCTGCTGCACCTCCCAGCTCCCTGCTGATGCGCCTGGGAGAGCAGTGGGGGATGGCCCAAGTGCTTGAGCCCCTGCACCCATGTGGGAGACCTGGAGGAAGCTCCTGGCTCCTGGCTTTGGATCTGCTCAGCTCCAGCTGTTTCAGCCATTTGGGGAATGAATCAGTGGACAGAAGACGCCCCCCCCCCCCATCTCTCCTCTCCTCTTCTCTCCTCTCCTCTCCTCTCCTCTCCTCTCCTCTCCTCTCCTCTCCTCTGGCTTCCAAATAAATAAAATAAATCTTAAAGTAGACACCTAGAAATCAGACCTATTCAAACTCCATAGGTTGTCTGAACCCCTCTCATAGCCACTGAGAGATTAATCCTCGTCAAATTCCTGGACTGTGATTACAGCAAGAACAGTTAGTCCTTGACTGTCTTGGGACTGTCAGTGCCAGCTGCTTATCTTACTAGCTTGTACAGATTTTGAGATGAACAGACCAGCTACAGTGCTTCCAGACAGAACACCACATTGCACCAGCCTTGGGGACACCATGTGCACTGTGCTTCAGGGATTTGTCCTTTACATAGAGATCATATGAATGGTGCCCCCTAGTGCTGGGCATTGCCCAGTACTGTTTCTAGGGCATTCTGTGGAGGTTTCAAGTCAAAAGCCCTTTCTTCTGAAAAAGAAGTATCTTGGTTGATGAAAATTGTGGGAAAAATCTCCACTTAGACTGTTCTCCAACAGGACCAACTGTTTAGGAAGTGATGACATCTTATTTTGTTCTTAGTAGTTTTTCCTACTGCCCTGGGAAAGAAGAAGAGGAGATGAACAGGTTTTTAATTCTTGTCCAAAGAATTCTACGCATTTCCATTGTACCATTTATTTGTTGTTTTTCCCCCAATTTAAAACAGCCTGGTAGAATGGGTGTCTGAAGGCATCTTAGGATATGATGTGAGCAGAGCTGACACAAACTATCTTGTGCACACGGTCACTGTCCTTAGGGTTATCCCACCCATTCTCTAAGAGGATACAGGAGCAGTTCCTAATTCCAGTCTTAATAGGATGTCCTTAGGATGAGGTTATGGCAAAACCTTCTCCACCAAATCATAAATGTACATGGATTTCCTGAAGCAACTGAGGCCTGGCGAGTTGTTGATAGGAATTTTGACAGAGTCTGTTGGCTGTCCCCAGTGTTTCTTTTCTGCATTAATAAAAATCCCAAATGTTAGCTGAGCAAGTGGTTGCCTTGGGCACACAACATACTTGTCAACTTCTCATATATTGAGTTATGTAGATGTGACTGTATTGTAGACATCAGGATGTAAGCAGGAATCCTCTGTGGACAACTTCTGGGAACCTGCCTTAACAGAGATGTGCATCCTTGCCCATTTCTGTTTTGTCCCTTGCTCCGCCCTGCTACCTGGAACACAGATGTAATGGCTGGAGTTCCTTTCACTATGCTGAACCATAAGACAAAGACCAGTAAGAAGCTTTAGTCTCCAAAGACTTCATAGTGCAGTGCAGGGGCTCCTAAAGACCTTCCAGCAATCATTT
Source organism: Sylvilagus floridanus (assembly GCA_949820135.1). Lineage (NCBI taxonomy): Eukaryota > Metazoa > Chordata > Mammalia > Lagomorpha > Leporidae > Sylvilagus > Sylvilagus floridanus. The sequence goes on along the minus strand of OX463244.1, from coordinate 91,490,286 downwards.
GTTTATGTGAGAGAGACATCATCAACTCCAATTCTGGCTAAGCCAGTGGTATACTCACAGCTTCCCCAAGCTAATATAGGTGAGGTCAAAGCACTATTGGTTTTTTCTTGTTGTTGTTGTTGTTTGTTGTTGTTGTTAACTATTTCTCAGTACCATTGGTAATTATGATGCCCAGGAAGTTTTAAGAATCTTTCTTAAAAAGATTTATTCATTAATTGACTGGCAGAGTGACAGAGAGGGAGCGAGTGCAAGAGAGTGGCCCCTCCAAATGGGTGCAATAGCCAGTTTTGGGTCCAGGCCAAAACCAGGAGCCTGGAATTCCACCTGGGTCTCCCACAAGGGTGCAGGGGCCCAAGTACTTGGCCCATCTTCTGCTGCTTTCTCAGGAGCATTAGCAGGGAGCTGGGTCTGAAGTAGAGCAGCTGGGACTCGAACATGTGCTCATAGAGGATGAGGGTATTGCAAACAGCAGCTTGACCCACTGTGCCACAATGCCAGCCTCTGTTCTTGTCTCATTAGACAAAATTTTTTTTTGAACTGTCCTTTTTCCTTTGTGAGTATTTTTATCTCTAATTACACAGCTGTCAGTTTGAGGTGAAGTCAGCCTGTAAGACTCATTCCTACAAAAAGTCGATGTAAAGCCCCACCCTCAGGTTCTTAGTGGGCATCTCCTTGAACTACCTACAACCGTTGTATGCAGAATAATCAAACTCTTTGAACACTTCAACGTCAAGAGAAAAACACTGATTAAGTGTGTGTTATCGAGAGAGGTGATCGACAGTGACCCAGTGGAACCAAAAAGTGGTTGGGAAGGCAGCATCTTGGTACCGCCCGAGGGAAGTTCTGAATCTGGGCGCACAGAACTTCTGTTCTCTGGGCCAGAGATCGCCAAAGCGGGAGTGTGGAAGGTGACCCACAGAGGTGGGGGCAGAAAGCTGGCAACTGCTATTGCGGCTGCTGTTTGTCTACAAAGTAGGAAACTACTCCTGTAACATTGTGTGGGCTGATGCTGGTTGTTGTCCTCCCAGGGTTCAGGCCCTTGTTGGTCTGCATTGCTGACCAGCCTCTCCCTCTGATCATTCCTGCTTCCCAACGTCTCTCCCTAACTATTCTGCACACTGATCTCCATCTCAGAGTCTGCTTCTCAGGACACTCAACCTGGAGGCACATGACTCAGAGTACTAGAAAACCATCAGTCCATATGCTGTCACTTCTTTGGAGTTTGTTTAATAAATGTCTTTTCCTCTCACGTGCCATCAACTCCGATAGAGGATTCATGCATGCCAGAAAAGAGTGTGCATTTCCTAAATGATGAATCTGGGATTCCTTATGAGATTGTGTTAATTGTGTTAGGTTGGCAGTGCAGCCTTGCTGACGCTTCATCTGCAGGTCTTTCTCCATCTGAACATCAGAATTGAGTCCCCGATGCCAGAGAGCTGACTCCCTTCCGTGACACACAGAGCCAGAAGGGATTGGGTGGCAGCGTTAGCTTAAAGAATCCATACTGTTCCCCTGGTGGTGGTATTTCCCCTCTAGAAACCAGGACTTCTAAGTCACAGAGCATTTGCTTCATGCTTATCAGGAAGCAAAATTCTCCAAGTGGGTCTTTGGAAATACTAGTAAGAGTGGCCATTCACCTTCCCCTAACCCTGAATTCTACTGATTGGGAACATAGTGCCTGTAATGGTTATTGGCTTGGGGTGCACACTACACTCAGGAAGACAGTACTCCATCATCATGGGGTCTCATCCCAAAATGACACCTCAGCACTGTCTTCGCAGAAGTGTTCTGTGCTATTAGGATGGCTGTGGGCTTTGGGGTGATGCAGTGTGCATTCAGTCTAGGAGCTACCATGGTCGTATGCCACCTCTGCACCTCTTTTGTTCTAAATGTGTCCTTTGGTCTGATGCAGTGATCTGTGTGGTCTTGTGTGTCTCTGGACCAGACACTAAGTCCTTGGAAGATGATGCTGAAACCCTACAGTCAGGAAAGGAAAATGCACCTGGAACATCTGTCAATCCCAGGAAGGATGGATCACTGACCCTTCCAGAGCAGAAGCATTCTGACGTGAACGGCTGATCACCGAGGGTTTGGTTGGAGCTCTGAGCACCAGCATCTGGGGTACAGCATTGGTCTCTGGTGAGCAAATTGTATATTCAGCTACTGGATCAGCCTTGGTGAGTGGGAGCCCATTTTATTGGGCTCAGGCATAACCATGCCCACTCTGTTCATGGGCCCCTGGTGCCAGCACTAAGCTGGGCAATGGTAGTGCCTGGCTGGCATCAGCTAGTTGGTCACTCTATCTACTTGGTTGTTTAATTCATCATCTATGCTGGATGTCTCTGGAGGTAATTAGTATGTGATACACAGCTCTTCACATTTCCTGCCTTCTCCATAGGGTCACCGCTCAAATCCCTAGTTCTGGCTGTTCCCTTCCTTCCAGTATTTTCCTTCCACCTCCTGACCAACCATTAAAGTTGTGTGCCATTGCCCATACTTTTTTTTTTTTTAAAGATTTATTTATTTATTTGAAAGGCAGTGTTATGGGGGGTGGGGGGTGGGAAAGAGCTTCTGTTTGCTGATTCACTCCTCAAATGGCCACAATGGCTGGAACTGGGCTGGTCCAAAGCCAGGAGCCAGGAGCTTCTTCTGGGTCTCCCACATGGGTGCAGGGGCCCAAGCACTCGGGCCATCTTCCACTGCTCTCCCAGGCATATTAGCAGGGAGCTGGATCAGAAGAGGAGCAGCCAACTCAAACAGGTGCCCATATGGGATGCCAGCACTGCAGATGGTGGCTTTACCTGCTATGCCACAGCACCGGCCACTGCCACATACATTGTTATCCTGAGCAACTTCTGTGAGTCTTCAGATCTCTTCTTCCATCACCTACTATCACCTGACAGTTGTACTTCACTGTGCGCCACCATTTTCTCCAAGCTTCCAAGAGTCAACCCAACAGTCTATTATCCATGAATCCTGTAGTATATTGGTGTTGAACCCCGCATCATGAAGAGTGTGTCCACAGTGATTGGCATAACCAACCAGAGCTTCTGTTCTGCCATTCTTGATCCAGCAACCTCGGGATCTGTCTCATACATCCTCTCTCACGTCTGCTGACATGTGTTGGCCAAGTCCTATGGCTCCTTGAGGATTCAAACCCTTCTTTCGCTAGTTGTGTGAGGAATGGGTAGAGTGTGACTTAGCTGTAAGTTCTGTTCTCATGACCTGGAAGAAGGTAGTGGTATTTCCTGAGCTGGGCATGTGTTGTCTGCAAGGCAGAAGCTTCTGGGTTATCTTTGAGCAAGAGGAGAGCCTGTGTGCTAGAGGCAGGGGCAGGCAATATCTGCAGGCCCCAAGCCTTCAGGGGAAACTGAGGAGTTGACATTTCTGAATTTAGGTCCTGCTTCCTCCCAACCAACACCCTAACCTTGGCACAGTGGCTTTGCCATGATAAGTCGACCTTCTTTGGAACCCCACATCCCTTATAATTAAGTCCTGGGCCTGACCCTCTGCTTCTTTTCCCCTGTGCCTGCAGAATATGAGTCTTCATATGCTGTCAGGAGAATCCCCTCATGCTCACAGTCCATCTTCCTTCGTGATCCATCACCTTTACACCTTTTGTTCATTTCTCTAGGGTGGCCATAGCCTCTGGCACAGCCATCTGACTCCATGGAATTACAACTTGTAAACCAAGGGGCTGGCGCCGCGGCTCAATAGGCTAATCCTCCACACAGGCACACCAGGTTCTAGTCCCAGTTGGGGCGCCGGATTCTGTCCCGGTTGCCCCTCTTCCAGGCCGCGGCGGCCATTGGAGGGTGAACCAACAGCAAAGGAAGACCTTTCTCTCTGCGTCTCTCTCTCTCTCACTGTCCACTCTGCCTGTCAAAACAAAAAACAAAAAACAAAAAACAAAAACAAAAACAAACAAACAAAAAAACCTCAAGAAGCGTCATCATCTGGCTTCTGACTAGATTGAGGAATAAAACAATAACTATGGGAACCAAAACATCGCCTTCATGAATGGTCAAAGCCAGATTGAAGGATGGGGTTTTACTTACAGTAACATCAGGTGGTTTGGGTGTTTTCTTTATAGTTGTGTCTGAGACCTAGACCAGTACTGGGCATGGAAGATGTTCGATGTAATGGCTGAAGAAATAAATAATAATAAAGTAAAAAATGTACAATGACATAAGCCACTGCTTGGGACACCCACATCACGTATGAGAGTGCCAGTGATCAAGTCCTAGCACCTCCACTTCTGATACAGCCTCCTGCTAATGCATCCTGGGATGCAGGAGATGATGGCCCAAGTGCCTAGGCCCCTGCCACCCATGTGGGAAACCCAGATAAGAGTTCCTGGCTCCTGGCTTCAGGGTGGCCCAGTCCTGGCTGTTGAGGGCAGTTTGGGATTGAGCCAATGGATGGAAAGTATCTCTGTCTCTCTCTGTCTCTCTGTCTCTCTGTCTCTCTCTCTCTCTCTCTCTCTCTATATATATATATATATATATATATACACTTTAAGTAGATGAAGATAAATAAACAAATTAAAATCTGAGTTTACCCCTTGTCCTAGACTAGCCACTCAAGTGTCCCTCAGGGTCTGCCCAGGCTATCTGAGGAACACGAGAGAGAGGCTGTGGAGAGATTGCTCATCCTCTGCCTGTCTGAAGGCTACCTAGCACAGTTTCACATACAACAACACAAAAACTCAACTTCCATTAGCAGCCTACCTCTTACCTTGTCCCCACCCCTACCACAGTATACACAGTCCAATAGATTTTCACCTAATTGGCCACTGACATAAAAAATACTAAGAAGGAACTAAAAGTAAAATTACATTTTGTCATAAAGTTAACAAATCTTTCTGTGAGACATAATATCACATAAAAGAATATTGAATCTGTTAATAAAAATGTGTGAATATGTGAAATCTGAGTTGTTCTTCAAGATCTAGGTATTACCACCCCCCACTGAATGCTCAGTTACCTACGTGATCCTCAGGGACATCTCATACCTTTAGTGCGATAACCTCAACCCTCTATTAGAAAATAGAACAAGTTTAATGAAGTGCAATAGAATTAAACCAAGAACAGGAGTATGGGTTATTGACCCACTCACCACTAGATGGTGCTGCTGAGTAGTTTTCGGAAAAATTTCACGTTGCAGGTCCACATTCAGACAGGCAATAAACTCCATGACTCATAAATCCCACAGTGGCTCTCTAACACCTTTTTTTCCCTTTTTTTCTTTCTTTTTCTTTTTCTTTTCTTTTCTTTTCTTTTTTTCTTTTTTCTTTCTTCTTCTTATTTTTATTTTTTTTTTGACAGGCAGAGTTAGACAGTGAGAGAGAGAGACAGAGAGAAAGATCTTCCTTCCATTGGTTCACTTCCCAAATGGCCACTATGTCCGGTGTTCTGCGGCTGGCGCACCACGCTGATCCAAAGCCAGGAGCCAGGTGCTTCTTCCTGGTCTCCCATGTGGGTTCAGGGCCCAAGCATTTGGGTCATCTCCCACTGCCTTCCCAGGCCACAGCAGAGAGCTGGACTGGAAGAGGAGCAACCGGGACAGAATCCGGCGCCCCAACTGGGACTAGAACCCAGGGTGCCAGTGCCACAGGGGGAGGATCAGCCTAGTGAGCCACGGCGCCAGCCTAATAATAGCCTTTTACATTTTAAAAAGCCAATAGCTCGTTCTTAAGTATTTCATGAAAAGTCAGCTTTATTAATTCTTTAAAACATGGACAAGAATTCTTAAAATAATTATTCAATAACTAGATTTATGCTTCCTCCTACACAGATACTTTGTCTATGAGACAGTAAATTCTGAATTTTTAAGTGTTAAATATACAGTGCATACCAATGTAATAATATGGACCAATCAGAAAATGAAACAGTCCACTTGATCATTTCCTGAGAGCCACTAACCCCAAAGGAAAAATCCAGTGACTACAGGTAGTTATATTCTATTATTTATTTGCACAAGTTTGAGAATTTCACAAAAATTTGAAGTCAACAACCTCTTTTGTGTAATCCTCTGTGAAATGAGTCTTGTTGGGACATCAGTATTGTGCTTTCTTTTCTACATCAACTCCCGCTTCTTTTGCTTTTCCATGCCAACCCTATTTTCCGTCTTTTTTTCATATTCTTATTTTCTCCTAGTGTTCCCAGGACTGGGGAAAGGAAAGGTAGGCATTACGTACATGGTCAACTGCCTAACAACCTCTACTCTTCTGCATAAGCTTCAAGTGTTTCTGAGAGACCCAGAGCAGGCCCAGTGAGGAGCCCGGCTGGGGCTGGAGCCTCCCTCCAGGGAGAAGGAATCTGGGCTCCAGCACCCAGGCAGTGGGACGAGCCCGAGGGGCCTGCATCAGGGCCTGAGAGTGTTGGCATCTGCAGGAGGACAGACTGAGACGCTATCCCTGAAGAGAGCAAAGGAGGAAAGAGGGGCAGGAGCCGAAGCAAAACTCCGTGCAATTCCTCCTTCCCTCTGTGGCTGGTGTTCCGGTCTTGGGTTGGAAATGGGGGTGGGGGGGAAGAGAGAGCTGCACGCAGGGCTCAGCAGCTGTTCCCTGGGCTGCTGGCAGGGTGCTGCCCCAGCACACAGGCGCCTTTCTTCTTCCCTGGCGGCAGCAGGAAGTGGTGCAGAGTGGAGCCTTGTGTCTGGGCCTCTGCATCCCACTGTTAGCAGGGGGAGGGCTCTGGGCAGCAGTCCCTGTCCTGGTCCTAGGCAGGGCTGGAGAAATAACCCCTACAAATCAGGACTCTCTTCTCCCTCCCCTCAGTCAGCCACTTGGCAGTGCAGCCCAGATCCACAGGACAGAGACTGGCTTGGGCACAAGGGGCACCTTCAAGAAGAGCGATCTTGGTCTGATGCCCCATTGTTCTTTGGGTTTTGTGCCTCCATAATAGTTTGAAGAGTCCTTAAAACAATAATTGCCACATTTGTAAAATTATACTCTTTTTTTTTTTGTGAGAGGTAAGGAGAGAGAGAGAGAATATACATCTTTAATATACACAAATGTGGCCTCGACGCCATGGCTCAATAGGTTAATCCTCCGCCTGTGGTGCCAGCACATCGGGTTCTAGTCCCGGTCCGGGTACCTGATTCTGTCCTGGTGCTCCTCTTCCTGTCCAGCTCCCTGCTGTGGCCCCAGAGTGCAGTGGAAGATGGCCCAGGTCCTTGGGCCCTGCACCCGCATGGGAGACCAGGAGAAGCACCTGGCTCCTGGCTTCAGATCAGCGCAGTGTGCCGGCCGCAGCCTTTGCCGTTGGTTCACCCTCCAATGGCTGCCGCGGACAGCGCGCTGCGGCCGGCGTACCGCGCTCATCCGATGGCAGGAGCCAGGTGCTAGGTGCTTATCCTGGTCTCCCATGGGGTGCAGGGCCCAAGCACTTGGGCCATCCTCCACTGCACTCCTGGGCCACAGCAGAGGGCTGGCCTGGAAGAGGGGCAACCGGGACAGAATCCGGCGCCCCGACCGGGACTAGAACCCGTTGTGCCTGCGCCGCAAGGCGGAGGATTAGCCTGTTGAGCCACGGCGCCGGCCCAAAAAAAATTTTTAAAAATATACACAAATGTATGCATAAGGGCTGGAGCTGTGGCATAGCATACGTGGGAGACCAAGAAGAAGCTCCTGGCTCCTGGCTTTGGACTGACACAGCTCCAGATGTTGTGGCACATTGGAGAATGAGCCAGGGGTGGAAGACCTCTCTCTCTGCTTCTCCTTCACTGTCTGTGTAATTCTGATTTTCAAATAAATAAATAGATTTTTTAAAAATACTAAATGTGTGCATAATAATCACTGTCATCTTTGGACATTCAGCAGCTGGGACACTTAAATGCCATGTCAGAGTGCGTGAGTTTAGTCCTGGCTCCACTCCTTTTTTTTTTTTTTTTTTTTTAAAGATTCATCCATTTACTTGAGAGGTAGAGTTACAGACAGAGAGAGAGGTCTTCGGTCTTCCATCTGCTGGTTTGCTCCCTAGATTGTCACAACAGCCAGAGCTGGACCAATCCGAAGCTAGGAGCCAGGAGCTTCCTCCAGGTCTCCCACTCAGGTACAGGGACCCATGTATACGGGCCATCTTCCACTGCTTTCCCAAGCCATAGCAGGGAGCTGGATGGGAAGTGAAGCAGTTGGGACTCGAACCTGCACCTTGTGGGGTGCTGGTGCCATAGGCTGATCTTAGCCTACTACACCACAGTGCCTCCCCTCGTCCCTCCCAATTCAGCTTTCTGCTAATGCACACCTTCAGAGACAGCAGGGCTGAATCCTTGCCACACAACTGGGGGATTTGGATTGAATTCCAGGCTCCTGGCTTCAGCCTGGCCCAGTCCCGGCTGTTGCAAACATTAGGCCAGATTTATTTTTTATTTTAGCAGCAGAGTTACAGAGAGCAGGAGAGACAGAGAGAGATCTTCCATCAGCTAGTTCACTCCTGCAATGGACACAATGGCCAGAGCTGGGCCAGGCCGAAGTCAGGAGCCCAGAGCTTATGATTTCCCACGTGGGTGCAGGGACTCAAGCACCTGGGCTTTCCCAGGCCATAAGCAGAGAGCTGGATCGGAAGAGGAGCAGCCAGGACTCCATCCAGCGCTGATAAGGAATGTCAGCGCTGGCGCTGTGGGCAGACGCTTAATTTACTACACCGCAGCGCTGGCTCTTGTGTTTCCTCTCAGTAGCAATTCATCTGAAAGTTGTTGGGCTTTGTTTTTAAAGTTTTTGAACATCCATCCTTTTCTATCATGTGCTTCACGCTTCTGTGATCAGAATTATGTTTCCACCACTGAGAGAAAGTGTTTTTCTGTTTTTATTTCTACATCATTTAACTACTTTGTTTGTTCTAGTTTATAGTTAATGCCCAGGCTCATTATAACAACTGTTTGTTGTGTCCCTAGTTTCACGGTAAGTGCTTCCCATTCATTATCTAGTTATTGCTCAAAACCATCTTCAAGACCTATGAATCTGGGGCCAGCACTGTGTTGTGGGCTGGGCCTCCACCTGCAGTGCCAGCATCCCTGGCTGCCAGTTCCTGTCCCGGCTGCTCCTCTTGCAATACAGCTCCTGCTACTGGGAAAGCAGTAGAAGATGCACCCATGTGGGAGACCCAGAAGAAGCTCCTGGCTCCTGGCTTCAGATTGGCTCTGACTCCTGCCATTTAGGGAGTGAACCAGCACATGGAAGACCTCTCTCTGTGTCTCTCCCCCACTCCGCAATTCTGCCTCTCAAATAAACAAATAAAAATCTTACAAAAAAGAGCTGTGAATCTTACTTTACCAATAAGGAATACAATCTGATTTCAAAGTGTTATTCTTTTTTTTTTAACTTTCATTTAGAATAATACAATGGCTTCCCCCCCCATACCTTCCCTCCCCCCCCCCGCAACCCTCCCCCCTTACCCGCTCCCTCTCCCCTTTCATTCGCATCCAGATTCATTTTCAATTCTCTTTGTATACAGGAGATCAGTTTAGTATGTGTTAAGTAAAGATTTCAACCATTTGCCCTCACATAGCAACACAAAGTGAAATACACTATTTGAGTACTCGTTATAGCATTGAATCACAATGTACAGCCCATTAAGGACAGAGATCCTACATGATATTTTTTTTAAAAAATTGATTAATTTTTTATGGAGTTAGAAACATGCCAGGGGATCCCAATACAATCCCATCAAGGTGGCATGTACCAATGCCATCTCACTGGTCCAAGTGATTAATTTCAGTTCACAATTGATCACACTGATAGGTCTAAGAGTCAAAGGGATCACACAAACAAGACTAGTGTCTGTTAATACTAACAGATAGAACCAAAAAGGGAGAGAATGATCCAACATGGGAAGTGGGAGTCACAGCAGACTCATAGAATGGCAGATGTCCTAACTAACACTCTGGCCTCAGAATCAGCCCTTAAGGCATTCAGATCTGGCTCAAGAACCCATGAGAGTATTTTAGGCATGGAAAGCCAAGACACTCTGGGGGAAAAAAAAAAAACCTAAATGAAAGATCTCTGGAGTGAGATTCCAGTGGAAGGATTGGGGCCACCAAAGAAGGAGGTGCCTTTCTCCGAAGGGAGGAGAGGACTCTTCCACTTTGACTATGACCCTGTCGGAATAAGAATGAAGTCAGCAAAGTGTTATTCTTAACTACTATCTGTGTGTGTGTGTGTGTGTGTGTGTGTGTATTTCAAAAAGTTCATGGGAAATGGAATTGAAATATAAGTTTATTTAGGTGCAAAAAACATTGAAATACGTGCATATGAACTGAACGTTCATGGAGGGGGCAGCATTGTGACACAGTGGGTTGAGGCACTGCATTCCATGTCCGTGGGCCAATTCAAGTCTCCACTACCAGTTCCTTGGTAATGAGCCTGGGAAGGCAGCAGATTTGGCTCAAGTACTTGGGCCTCTGCAACCTACATGGGAGACCCAGATGGAATTCTGGCCTCCTGGCTTCAGCCTGGCCTAACCCTGGCTGTTGCAGGCATTTGGAGACTGAACCAGTAGATGGAAGATCTTTCTCTCTCTCATTCCACCTTTCAAATAAGTAAAGAAATTTTTTGAAGTTCATGGAAAATGCATATTATCAAAGCATTATTCTGGCTTTCAATATTTTTTCATCAAAATGAACATCTTTAATTCCATGTTTCCATGAATTTTGGAAGTATTCTTGTGTTGTTTATCTAGGTGTAAATACATCTTTATACCAGTATGTATGATTCTCTTATTCTCTTAATATCATTTAATATTGCTTTTCCTCACTTACGCTACTTCTGATTTGCCAAATATTAAACCTTTAGAGCTTAATTTGTTAAATTTGTATTGTCTTCTTACTTTAAAAACTTTTATTCTGTTTTTAATTTAATGTTCCATTGCTTTTTAAAATTATCATTTTGTAACATTTTAAAATTTAGTACAGGAACACTAGGGTGAGTGAGTAATTATTATGTCTTGTAAAATGAATAGTCTTTGGCCTTTATCTTGTAATTATACCAGCTGAATTGCAATCTTATTTTGTGTGATATTTGACATTAACTTCCTGAGGTTTTAATTGGTAAACCTTCCTGAGGTTTTAATTAGTCAGCTTCTCATCACTTTATCTAAATACCTAAGAGAAACTACTTACAATGGAAAGAGCTTTGTTTTGGCTCCTGGCTGTGGAGAGTCACAGTCCGAGATTGGGTGGCCCCAAGGACTGGGGGCCTGGTGAGTGTGGTGGCTGGGGAGGTGGAGCCTGGGCAGAGGATGGATCACATGACAATCCAAGAAGCAGAGAGACAGAAAACAGCTGGGCCAATTTGGGCTAACATAACCCTTCTAAATGCACACCCCAATGACCCGAGGGCCTTCTCTATTGGACAGAGTTTCCGTCTTCCTAGCACCAGTGATACCAGACTGCAAGATTTAAGCTTTCAATGTCTATATGACATGGGCAGCCAAACTGTGTTCAAACCATAGCATCCAGGAAAGATTATGCTGTTTACTTCTCTAATTAGGTATAGGACTTGGTTTATTAACAACTTTCTATTTTTGCCAAATCAACTTTGCCACAAGCGAAGTCAATCCCCAAGATTTAATCTTATTTTTATCACAATAGCAACAATAGAATCTTTTTGTATTGTTTTCCCCATTACAGGCAATATATGAACTTACTTATATACATGTGCATGAAACAATACATGAATACAGATACACAATACATTATTACACATGTTTACAATTTGGGGGAGGGCTTTACAGTCAATACTGTATCTGAGGTCATTATTTTTCATAAATTATAGCTGATTTCTTATACTACTAGGTTAGCAATTATGCCTTCTGCAAAATAGATAATTTTGTTTATTTCTTTTCCATATTTATATACAGTGGTTTTGCTTCTTGGATAGCTACTTCCTGGAACAACAGATTCTGATTTGAGAAATCCAGTGTTTGTTTCTTCTTCTTCTTTTTAAAGCTTTATTTTATTTTATTTGAAAATCAGAGTTACAGAAAGGAAGAGAGAGAGAGAGAGAGAGAGAATCTTCCACCTGTTGGTTCACTCCCCAAATGACCACAATGGCCGGTGGGTCTCCCACATGGATATAGGGACCCAAGGACTTGGGCCATCTTCTACTGCTTTCCCAGGCCACAGCAGAGAGCTGGATAGGAAGTGGAGCAGCCAGGACTTGAACCAGTGCCCATATGAGATGCTGGCACTGCGGGTGGTGGCTTTACCCACTATGCCATAGGGCTGGCCCCTGTACTTGAGTCTTGAATTCATCTGTTGTTGGACTCTAGATACCTACTACCACAGTCTTTGCATAATTTTCTATATATATATAATTTATTATAAATGTATTCATATATCTAACATGAATATATAGATATAACTATAGATTACAGTTTTCCTATTAATGTGATAAGCTGTTATCTTTTCTTCCATGTACTAGTTTTAAGTCTCTATAAAACATAGTGAATAGTATATATAAGATGTTTTCCTTTCCTTTTGCTGGAATAAAATCTTTTTTAAAAAAAGAATTTATTTATTTATTTGAAAGTCAGTTACACAGAGAGAGGAGAGGCAGAGAGAAAGAGAGGTCTTCCATCCTCTGGTTCACTCCCCAGTTGGCCGCAATGACTGGAGTTGTGCCGATCTGAAGCCAGGAGCCAGGAGCTTCTTCTAGGTCTCCCATGGGGGTACAGGGACCCAAGCACTTGGGCCATCTTCTACTACTTTCCCAGGCCATAGTAGAGAGTTGGATTGGAAGTGGAGCAGCCTGAATTTGAACCAGTGCCCATATTGGATGCCGGCAGTGCAGGTGGCTGCTTTACCCCCTATGCTACAGCGCCGGCACCTGGAACAAACTCTTAATATTTAGATTCATAAAGGAAATTGGCCTAAAAGTTTTTTTTCTATTTATATGTTTAAATCAATCATTTTCTCTCTGTAAATGAATCAGGGACATGCATTTCACACACATACACTCATATACTTAAAAGTGTATAAAAGGGGGCCAGCACTGTGGCCTAGTAGGTAAAACCTCTGTCTGCAGTGCCAGCATCCCACATGGGCACTGCTTCCTGTCCCACCTGCTCCACTTCCGATCCAGCTCTCTGCTGTGGCCTGGGAAGGCAGTAGAGGATGGCCCAAGTGCTTGGTCCCCTGCACCCACGTGAGAGACCCAGAAAGAAGCTCCTGGCTTCTGGTTTTAAATCGACCCAGCTCTGGCCATTGTAGCCATCTGGGGAGTGAACCAGACCAGCAGATGGAAGATCTCTCTCCCTCTCTCTGTAATTCTGCCTCTCAAATAAATAAATAAATCTTTTTTAAAAGTATATATAAGGTAAGAAGAGTATTTTTTGTTCTTTGAAAGTTTGGAAAATTTCCATAAACTCACCAGGTTTTTTTGGAGGGAGGTAACTTTTTGTATTTATTTTCCAGTTATTTGATCTGTCGTAGTGATTTATATTTTTATAAGAAAGCACTCATTTCATTGTCTTGTATCTATATGTATTCAAATAGTATTTTTTCAAATGTTAATCTACTTATGTTCTTATTTCTAATCTTATTCATTTGTGTTTCTCTTCTTGTTTTCATTGAGACAATGGTGTTTTGTATAAAAATCCCTTTTTATTGTTTTTATTTTTTTCCATAGACCAAGCTAGTTTTGTTCTTCATTTTATGTATGCATATTCTTCCCACCCCACAACATCTACTTAGAAATCTGAGTGACAGAGAAAAAGAGAAGAGAGAGAGAGGGAGAGAGAGGGAGAGAGAGGGAGAGAGAGGGAGAGAGAGGGAGAGAGAGAGAGAGAGAGAGAGAGAGAGAGAGAGATCTATCCATTGGTTCAATAACCCCAAATGTCTGCAACAGCCAGACTGGGCCAGTCTGAATCTGGGAGCCAGGAACTCTGTGCAGGTCTCTCACATGGATGGCAGGGCCCAAGCACATGAGCCATCATCTGCTGCCTCCAGAATGCAGCAGCAGGAAACCAGATTAGTGGTGGACTAGCCAGGACTCGAACAGGCACTCCAGTGTGGGATGCCAGTGTCCGAGGTGTTGACTTAACCTGCTGTGCCACAGTTACGCATATTTGTGTTTCACTTTTTTCTGCTCCTGACCTTGCGTCTTTTTCACCTAAGTTCATCCTGTGTATCTTCTTTTTTACATAAAGGAGATCAGTGTGCAGTTTTCCTCCAATAACTGCTGTATGTGTGGTGTCCCCCTATAATAATGCCATGGCTAAAAGCATGGGCTCCAGTTCAGGTTGCTTGAGTTTAATTTCTGGCTTTAGGCCTTACCAGCTGTGCTGCCTTGGGCAAGCTACTTAATCTCTCTGTGCATCCAGCTTCCTCGTGTATAAAGTAGGGAATGATTACTTTGTATATTATTTTTGCAAAAATTACATGAAATATAGAGTGAACACTTAACATAGTACTTGGCACAGAATAAACTGTTAACAAATGTTAATGCGTTCATTATTGTTATTTTTAAACATTTTTAGGTATTGATTTTAATTATTTGCAAGGCAGGAGACCTCGAGAGATCTCTCCTCTGCTGGTTCACTCCCCCAAATGTCTGCAGAAGCCAGGTCTCCCACACGGGTGGCAGGGATGCGGCTACTTGAGCCAGCCCTGCTGCCTCCCATGGTGTGCAGTAGAAGGGAGGCTGCAATTGGAGTCAGAGCCTGGACTTGACCTCGGGCACTCCAGTTTGCATGCAGATGTCCCAAGTGGCACCTTAGACACTGTGCCAACAACTCCCACCCGTTGTTATACTTGTTAATTGGCAAGTCTGAATGTTCCAGTTCCTTCCGTAGGACTCAGAGGAAAGAGACTTTTCTGCTGGGAGGTGGGATGGAAGAGAAGCCTGGGTTTTGAGGTTTGGTCTCTGGGGGTGGGGTAGAAGAGGATCCATGATCTCCAAGCTCATTCCCTGGATTTACAGCTGGAAAACCATGGGAACTGCTTTCAAGAACTGGCGTTGGTAGCCTGTGACACCTTCAAAGTTCCAGGTAACTACATTTTGGCCATTTCTGCTCTTCCCTCACCTCCTCATCCTCACCAGCCTCAATCCCCTCTTGACCCCAGTTCAAGTTCAGGCGAATTTTCAACAGGTATCACTTCTATTGTATTTGAATTTAACATGTGATATGGCTTTAAAACAAATAAATTTGATTTTCACATGGGTTTTTCAGACACAGGAAAATGAAATGTGTCTCAGACCAGCCCAGCTCTGGCCATTGCTGCCATCTGGGGAGTGAAACAGTGGATGGAAGATTCTTTCTCTCTCTCTCTCCTCTCTCTCTCTGACTTTCAAATAAATAAATAAATGTTTAAAAAAATACAAAGGGTGTGTAGTTAGCCAATCCTGTCCGTCTCTGAATCCACATGTCGCTCCTCTCAGTCACATGCAAAGCTATTTGAGCTTTAGCTGCCAAGGGTGAGCACCCGTCCTCGGACTCCCGAGGGGTATGAGGAAGGCAGGGTGCGCCCAGCTCGTGCCGCCCGGAAATCCTCACAGCTGCCATCGAGGCTCAGCTCGCTCCTGCGGGAGAGGCTGCCTCTCTCCCAGACAGCAGCTGCCCCAGGGAAAGCTCACTGCCGGGAGGAGAAGAGGCCCTGGCCGCCCTCTCATTCACCGCAGGTGCACTAGCTCTGCTCTGCCTCCCCACCCCACCCCCTCTCGGCCTGCAGAGGCGCACAGCCAGCTGAGGAGTGAATGGCAGGGAGAGCAGCGAGAGAATCCTCACCCCTTTGCAGCTGGGAGAGGGAAGGAGTTCGTTTTCCTCTTCTATGGAAAACCAGATGCAGCCATCACAGGCACTGCTTGGGAGCTCCCTCATGGGTGATTCTCCTGTGTCTGATACCTTGGGAGTGAGGGGAAGCGGAAGGAGCCCTGGAAAAAGCTTCCGGCTTTGTGTGAGCTATGTGTCATCTTCTGAGACTGATTTCATAGTGACTTTTCTTTTTTCTTTTTTCTTTGACAGGCAGAGTGGACAGCGAGAGAGACAGACAGAGAGAAAGGTCTTCCTTTGCCGTTGGTTCACCCTCCAATGGCCGCCGCGGCCGGCACGCTGCGGCCGGCGCACCACGCTCATCCGATGGCAGGAGCCAGGAGCCAGGTGCTTTTCCTGGTCTCCCATGGGGTGCAGGGCCCAAGCACCTGGGCCATCCTCCACTGCACTCCTGGGCCACAGCAGAGGGCTGGCCTGGAAGAGGGGCAACCGGGACAGAATCCGGCGCCCCGACCGGGACTAGAACCCTGTGTGCCGGTGCCGCAAGGCGGAGGATTAGCCTATTGAGTATAGTGACTTTTCAAATGGCAGCATCAGATCCCTGATCGGCCCTGCTCCCCCAGGCTTCTGGCCTCCAATCGGCACACGCACGCACGTGCCCTAGGTGAGGCAAGTCGGTCCTGGCGCCTCTCTGTCTTCAGTACCTTCTACAGGAAGTTGGCCATCCATGGCTTCTGATGAAAGGACAGCCTCGGGGGCTTGTACGTCCTGTGACTTCCCTCCTCTTCCTTCACGTGCAAATGCCTGCCTAGGCGGTGTCCAGACAAAGCCTCACCCTTAGGAATTTACACTGCGCTAGAAGGGGGACATAGGGGTCGGATCAAGAGCGGAATTAGAAAGGATTTGCAGTGGAAAAGGATAAACTGGGGTTGGGATTAGATGAGGTCAAAGTGGGATATTATGAGAAAAGCTGTGAGGGGAAGACAAGACAGAATGAGCGTGTTGGTGACGTGAGGCAGCAGCACAGGCGGTGCAGAGAAATTGCATCTCGGGAGCACCCTAGTGAAGCTCCGCCCCTTGGAACCACCCCCACACTTCAAGAACCAAATGTACCCTGGCTTTCGTTCTTAGAATCTTCCATCGCACCGGGCACCTTCTGACATTCAATTTCCCATCTCTTAAGGAACTCGCAACAGAAGAGAGGGAGACAGGTACACAGAGACAGATACCCACCCCCACCTCCTAGACACTGAGTAGAGAGTTCTAGCAAGATGCTCCTGCTGACTGCTGCTCTCCGAGTAGACTGTTTAGGACCCTTGCAGTGTGCTAGGGCACCCTTCATTGGGAGAAGGCAGCCATTGTTATATCACGATCGATCATAGTGCCAGCCACCACTTCTCAGGTGCCTGTTTGTTTAGTGCCAGGAATTATACTTGGCATTTAACAATCGTGACCTCATTTAATCACAACAACCCTACTAAAATTGGTATCCGTAGTCTGGAATGCAGCAAAGGAAATGCTGGTTCAGACAGCACATTACTCACTCATCCAGTGACATCATTAGAAGTGGTGGAGGCAAGATTTGAACGTGGTGTTGTCTGACTCCAAAGCTGCTGTCTCTTCTCAATCAGCTGTGACAGCTCACCACAAAGCATGGTTAAAGCCAACTTCTTTCGAAACTCGGTTCAGCCTTGCAGGTGGCTCAGCCCTGGGAGCTCACACCTGGGACTCATCACTGCCTTACCTTATTTTAATGGCCCCTAGAGGTGTTGGGCTTTGTAGCCTCTCCCAGGGTTATGCCCCGAGGGTCTCAGGACAGATTCTCAGGTGCAGAACCCTATTTCAGACTTCTCTGAACCATGTATCCAATTCAGTATTGCCATTTTCCACATGGCTGAACCCCAGCCACTTCCCTCTCCACACTTCCCAAACTGGACCCATTTTACTTGTATCCAAATGTGTTCCTTCTTTATTCCCCAGCCAAAGCCTGGTGTTGTCTTTGAGACCCCTCTGCTCCCAGAGCCAGGCCTCACTGGCTTTACCCCCTCAGGGTCTCTCCCACCCACTTTACTCTCCCTCCCATCCCACCCTTTCTGCCCTCTTTGTCTCCCTCTCAGATCAGCAAACGCCTTAGCTCTTCTCCACTCATCCTCTTGGCCTTTCTTAGCATTTAGAATGCACAGGAGATCCCAGCCCTGTGCACTCAGAATTCTTCAGTGGCTCCTGTACTAGTTATCTCTTGTGGGATAACAAATTGCCCCACAACTTGGAGTGTTCAAACAACACCTATTTATTATTATGTCACGGTGTCTGCAGGTCACAGATCTAAGTGCAACTTGGCTGGCTAAGTTTTCTTACAAGGCCAAAATTCACGGGGTGGGCCAGGCCTCTGTTTTCATCTCAGGGACTGACTGCAAGGATTTGCTTCCCAGCTGACTCATGTGGCTGTTGGCAGCCTGGCGTCCTTCCTGGCTCTGGGCCAGGATGTCAGCGTCTTGCTGTGTGCTTTCTGTGTTGCCATTCACAACGTGGCAGGGGGTATCCCCGGAGTGAAGGCCAAGACAACAGAAATCACGCTCAATGTAGCCCATTCTTGGAAGTGACCTCTATCACAACTTTTGGAGTCACCGAGTCCAGCTGAAGTTCAGGGGAGGGAAGTGCACAAGCATGTGACTGCCTGGAGGTGGTGATCACTGGGGACCACCCTAGCCACCTGCCACAGCAGCAGTTCTGCCCTAGATGGTGGAGATCACAAACAAATGGGGTTCCAGCATTCCCCAGAAACACAATCCAGTCTGGACGGGAGCAGCTGGGCTTTACAACTCCAATTCATTTATGCTTCTGCTAAGTACATGCACGCAACAAAGTGCTCCCAGCTGAAAGATGTACAAAGATTTATGGCTTAGAAGACCAAACGGCGTGGCCTTTTACAAGCCATCCTTTCTGTGAGGTCTTTGATGGCTCCAGGCAGATGTGTGCTTCTCCCTCACTCTCCTCCTGGGCTTAGTTTAAGCTCCTAATCAAAGCAATTACCTGTATACCCTTTTGGTTGGTTTACATCCACCCTTTCAATTATTTCCAGCATCCAGTTTGGGGCCTGGCACCTAGCAGACTCTCGATGGCTATGTGGGGCGTGGTGTAGAAAAGCTGGCTGTCACCTGAATGCTTGAAGCCTGGAGTGTGGATGGATCACTGACCACCACCACCCAGCAGCTTTCTGGGTTGCATGCGGCATGTCAGCTGCCTCATTTATGATCCATGAGTCAGTCATTGTATTCCAGATTATTCTTCACTGTCATTTTAGCCTTTAGCTGCTTGCTGAAATGAGCTAATTAAAGCTGAATTATTTTAATTGCTAATCATCATGAAAAAAAGATTTAAAAAATATAAAATTGGAAGTGGCAGAATGTATGTGTTATCCAACCATCAAAAGAAATCTGCATGTTCTCGTTTTGTGAGTAGGAGAGGGCCGTCGCTTCCAGAAGCAGGTGTGGACTGCCAGAGAGTGAAGAGTGGGCTGTGTGTGTGCAGCACACAATTGACCCAGATTCTACTTCTATTAGTGTCGCCTCACATCAGTCGGGAGAAGTGCCGGGGTCATGGGTTCAGACGAGCGTGCACGCCGAGGGTGTTCTCTGATGCCTGCCCTGGGCCACGCCGTTGGACAGTTTAATGACTGCCCTTCCTGCCCTCCCCTTTCATGTTCAAAACCTAGCCTAGAGGTGTACTTTTCCACTAAAAATTTTCATGGATAAAAATAATTCTGTAGTTGATAAAACAGATTGGCACAGAACTGCCCGTGTTTCTTTCAAAGAGTAGTTGAGGAGTGGGATGGTGATTTTTAAAAATCCTATTAAGGTGACCCACAAATATCAACCACGTCCGCCACTTCAAAAACAGGAGAAATGTTATCTAGGGCTGACTTCAGGTCAGCCCTTGATGGGGCCGATGGTGTATTTTGTGGGAAGGCTGTGGTATCAAAAGGTGAGGGAGGGAACATGGCGATTTCTCTGTTATGGGAGTGTTGCTGCCGTGTCTGCATACTTCTTTGGATCTAAGGTTGCTGCAGCCTGTGTCATCTATGAGGGTAAGACATTCAGCATTATTATAAGCCAGGTCTTAAAGTAAGGTTTCTTTTTACATTTCTAAGACTACAAATGTGTCATCTGCTCCTGAGGGTGTAAGTTGTGAAAGAGACGTTTAGTACTTCCATACCATTTCTGCATTTTCAGCCATAAGTCTTTAATGTGTCCATTGAGATACATGTGTTGAGTGTCATGCCCCACATGACATCCAGTACTGAGGATGTACAGCAGCTGCCTCACTACTTGACGGACCAAGTAGTAGGCAGAGCACCTCCTTAAGTGTGGGGGACAGAGTGGATAGAAGTCCCAAGTACTACTGAAGCTGCAACTTGAAGGAAGATACGGTTCCCCATATGTAAAGGGGGTTCAGGATAGGATGAGGGAAGGCACAGAGACAGGCAGGAGGGGGAATGAGATGTCCAGAAACAACAATAATTTGGGGAGCTTACAGATTGGGTGGCACTGGGATACCTGGAGAAGAGGCTGGGAGAGTTTGTCTGAGGGTACTCTGAAGAGTTCATAAAAAATGGGATGAAAAGATGAGTTTATTTTGGTACAGAAATGTTTTGAAAGCCATGCATATTTTTTTCATGACATGTGTTTTCCATGCACTTTTTAAAAACTCCACATATTCATGGATTTCAATTTTATTTAATCAAGATTAACATATCTTTTAATGTTCTTTTCCACAGACTTTCTGAAACACCCTCGTTTATCCTACAAAGGAGTGGCCAATGGGAAGCACCAAGGGTTTCCATGCCAAATGCTGTGTGATTGGATTTTTGTTTGGGAGTGACCTCTTCTCGGCATACTGAAGGGAGAATTGGAGCAGAGGTTGTGCACTTTGGGGGCGGCTTGGTGCTGGTGAAGCTGCCTCTCGTGTCGCTGGCATCCTGCATTGGAGTGCCAGTTTCAGTCCTGACTAATCCATTTCCGACCCAGTTCCATGCTAATGGGCCTGGGAAAGCAGTGGAAGATGGCCCAAGTGCTTGGGCCCCTGCACCCTGTGAGAGATCCAGATGGAGTTACTGGCTCCTAGGTTTAGCCTTGCACAGACCTGGTTCTTACATCCATTTGCGGAGTGACCCAGTGCATGGAAGATCTCTCTGTCCATCTCTCTTTCTCTTTCTCTCTCCCTCCCTCCTTCCCTCTTTTCCTCCTTCAATTTTTCTCTCTTGTTCTGCCTTTCAGATAAGTAAATAAATAAATAAATTTGAAGAGAGAACGATATTTTGTAGACATGGAAGCCCTGTAGTCTCTGGGAATTTATTGTGCATCCGCAGTGTGCTAGATACAGAACTCAGCTCTTCATATAAACGATCGGATGCAAGGTTCATGGCAAGTGAATGAACTAGGAATAGTGATTCTCACTTGAGAGAGGGTGCTGAATAACTTGCTCAAGATCACCCGGCATGGTGGTAGAGGAGCTGAGTTTGGATTCCAACCTGAGAACAAAGCTGCTGTTCTTTCCTCTACTCCAGACAGAGAGTCTGACTCTTGCCGGCAGCCACGCTGAAGGGACGTCCCCCTCTCACAGAAGACGCTGGTCAGTTGCAGCTCATGGGAAGCTCCCACAGCCATATCATGATCCTCATGGCTTTCACTTGACGGATTGACCAATTACCAGCAAGTGGTTTATAAGCATTGTGGAATTAGTTGCTTGGTTCAGTCAAGCACCCCAAAACTAACTGATTTGTAATGACTCAATTTGTCCAGCGGTTTGGAATGAGCACAAGGCAAATACACGTGATACAATAGGAAGGGAGTATCTGCTGTTTGCAAATGACACCTGTACAAAAGGGATTCAATGCTAGGTCTGAAATCAGGTGAAAAAGATGCCGCTTTGAGTTCTAAGAGATGTTCTGGAGAGGCTTCTGGGTTTTGTTGTTTCTGTTGGTAAAGAAGCTGAAGCCAGGAAGGCATAAAAGGATTTGCTGAGGTCTCCCAGCCAGAAAACCACAGCGCTGAGGCCTCAACCATTTGCATGGTGCTCATGCCAGACCCTAGAGACCTTTCCTCCCACGCCACACTGCTACACTGAGCAAGTCACTTTGGCTTTTGATCCTCAGTCACTTGCTCTCCAACTGCAAGGTGGATGTTGTTAGCTTTTGCTTTGTAAGAAACTACTCAGTATTAAGCAGCTTAAAACAAGAGCCCTTTTCTGTAATTCTGTGGGTTCTGTGATTTATCCTGGTGGTCTCTCTGATCTGGACTGGCTTGGGGGATCCATCCTGCACTCTTGTGCTTCTGTGGTCAGCAGGTGGCTCTAGGCTGATATAGCATAGCCTCATTCATCCTGCTAGTAGCTGATAGACCATTGGTGGGGGTTGGTTGCCCATCAACTGGGCCACCTCCAATCAGCCCCACAAACCACTGCCCTCTCCTGCAGGTCATTCTGGCTGATACACATTGTGGTTTCAGGGTCCCACATGCAAAATGAAAGGGCAAATCCCAAAGAGCATGCTTTTTGCAAATTTTTACTATGTCTCCTTTGCCATTCTCCCCTTGGCTAAAGCAAGGCACAAAGTGCAGTAGACACCTTCTGAAATGGCTCCCAATGAATCCTGTGTTCTGATATTCCTGCCCTTGGGTAATCTACTCTGCTGGAGTAGAGCTGGACCAACTGGCTTGCCTCTAACAAATAGAATAAATACTGCAAAAGTGATGGTCCATCACTCCTGAGGTTAGGGTATAAGAGTGTGATGCTCTCTCTGACTCTTCTTCTTCTTTTAAGATTTATTTTACTTATTTTAAAGACAGAGTTACAGAGATAGGGAGAGAGAGAGAGAGAGGTCTTCCATTCTGCTGGCTCACTCCCCAAATGACCACACTGGCCAGAGCTGAGCTGATCCGAAGCCAGGAGACAGGAGCTTCTTCCAGATTTCCCATGTGGATGCAGGGGCCCAAGAACTTAGACCATCTTCTACTGCTTTCCCAGGCCATAGTAGAGAGCTGGATCGGAAAAGGAGCAGCCAGGACTCGAACCGGCACCCATATGGATTGCTGGCACTGCAGGCTGGGGCTTTAACCCACTGTACCACAGCACTGGCCCCTCTCTGACTCTTCTTAAAGACAAACTGTAAGTGTGACTGGTCCTAGGGAGAGGCCCTGCAACTAGGGAGCAATGGAATTCTCAGTCCAAGAGTCCCCTAAGGAATTGGATCTTGCCAAAAGGCAGTGAGTGAACTTGGCAGCAGCTCCCTCCTCAGTTGAAGCTTTCCATGAGAATGCAGCCTTGGCCACTCTCATCGCAGCCTGTGGAGCCTCATTCATACGTGGGCTCCCAACCTACAGAGACAGTGTATTTTTTTTTTTTTTGACAGGGAGAGTGGACAGTGAGAGAGAGAGACAGAGAGAAAGGTCTTCCTTTGCCGTTGGTTCACCCTCCAATGGCTGCTGCGGCCGGCGCGCTGCGGCCGGCGCACCGTGCTCATCTGATGGCAGGAGCCAGGTGCCAGGTGCTTTTTCCTGGTCTCCCATGGGGTGCAGGGTCCAAGCACTTGGGCCATCCTCCACTGCACTCCCGGGCCACAGCAGAGAGCTGGCCTGGAAGAGAGGCAACCGGGACAGAATCCGGCACCCTGACCGGGACTAGAACCCTGTGTGCTGGCGCCACAAGGCGGAGGATTAGCCTGTTGAGCCACGGCGCCGGCCCAGTGTATTGTTTTAATTTGGGGGTGATTGTGACACAATAGAAAACTACTACCAGATTTAAGGGCAGAGTCAGTGTGACAGGGGACTATCCAAGAGTGTAGTTACAAAAAGCGTCATTATATGAACTATTCACACATCTCTATATTGTATTCTTTTTCATGTACCTTTTCCACTAGCTAAGATGGCCTGTTTCATGTCCCGTGAAATCTAATAACATGGTTCACCCTCGGCTAAAAGCCATAGAAGGATCCTGTTCCAATGGCTAAAGCACTGTTAATGACTAAAACACTGATTATGTTTTTAGGACTTCCGTAGGATGATAATACAGTGAGTTACAGGTTGGGGAAGGAGAAAAATAGGGTAGGACAGCTGGAAATCCTCTTTGTTTGAAAATCCTTGGTCGGCTTGCTGCAGTAACAGCCCATGGATTTCTTTGAAGTTTCCTCTTCCTTTTGTTCACGTTATTCTAAGATGGGCCCGACTGTGAACTGAGCAGCAGGGATGCATGGAATTGAATGAATTACAGACATTCTTGAGGGTTTTTTTTTTTGGGGGGGGGGTTCTTGGGAAGGAAGCTGAAGAGATGATGTTTACACTTGTTTCAATGTTAGGTTCCTGGGGGAACCACATTTTGTGATTTCTTGAAAACATTGCTGCCAAATCAAGCCTGTCCCAAACCCCTAACAAGTGAAGATTTCACTAGACCCAGATAGACACAGATTCCTTTTCCCTTCCTGAGTCAAGGCTAAACAAAAGGAAAATTCTGAAGCTTATTTATGGCAGCCAGGAGTTCAGTGCTGGAGGACGAATTTGGTTATTTCAAAAGCCTGATGAGCCTGTCAGCACAAAGCAGGAATGGACTGAACTGAAGCAGAAGGTGGACCTGGGCGTAGAAACGCATCCCCGCACAGCAGCCGTGCCCATTAGCCTCCCTGGTCCCTGAGCCCTGTTCGTTGCAGGCGCTTTCTTGCGCTCTGAGAGGTCCCTTCCTTTTCTGGCCCCGAGGCAGGGAAACACTAATTCCCAACAGTGCTTTCCATGAGCAAATGGTTTGTTTTCTCTCCCAGAATCCAGCCCGGGGTCAGTAGTTAGCAGCACAGCCTGCCACGGAAAATGTATTTAGAGCAACCGGTTCCCAGGAGGGAGGCAGGGCCACCCCCAGGGGCAGTCACAGCGGCCCAGCGGGGCAAGCAGTCACCTCAGAATTCGAGAGAAACACGAGGCCCGTCTGGGAGTCCACACACTTAACTCCAAGCACATCCATGCACGTCCGTGCACACGCCAACCACGCATACACACAGGCTACGCAACTAGTCATACCCACACACCCCACACTCACCTTCACACACGCACACCACCTCCACTCCAGGCTCACACACCCACGTCACACACGCACACCCTCATGTACCACGTAAGGCACCTAACAAGGCACCCGGTTCCACACAGCCCCCAGCCCTGGAGCGGAAGGCAGCCCGGGACGTCTCCCGGGCGGGGTCCCTGGGCATGGATGTGGGGCGCGCTTCGGGGGCGGCTGCGCGTGACAGAAAACACCCCTCAGAGGCGAGCCTGGGGCAGCGCCCGAGAGGCCCGGGAGGGCGCGGCTGCGGACTCCGCAGCCCACAACGTCCTAAGGGACGCCGGTGTCCGTTCGCCACGCGCCCCGACACGGGGACGACGCGTGCGGGACGTGCGCGCGGGCGGGCGCGCGCGGAGGTACCAAAGGGGCCCTCCGTCGGGCCTGCGTGTGAGGAAGGAGTGAGGGGCGGGAGGTACACTCGTAAGAGCGAGGGGACCCGGCGACCGCGCCACCCGGCGGCGCAGCTGTGAGGGGCCGGGATCACGGAGGGGCGCGAGGCGGAGGCCGAGCGCCGGGCGCGTGCGCGCGTGCGCGGGGGGCGCGCCACGGCGGAGGGAGGAAGGGAGGAGGCGGCGGCAGGCCCGGCCCCGGTCGCAGCGCCCGCCCGGGGCGGCTCCTCCCGAGCCTGCACCCGCCGCTCTCCCGCCGCCGCCGCGCGCTGCCCGACTCCTGGCCGCGCTCGCCCTCCCGCGTGAGGCTCCTGCTCGGTCCTGCCCGCCCAGACGCCGCCTGTCCCGGCTCCCGCGCGGGGTTGCGCGCGGACGCGGAGGAGATGAGTGCGCCGCCGTCCGCGCCCGAGCGGGGCTGGAAGAGCGAGAAAGTGGACGAGGCGCAGGCCCTGGCGCGGAGTTGCGCGGCCCGCAGACCCGACTTCCAGCCGTGCGACGGGCTCTCCATCTGTGCCACGCACAGCCATGGCAAGTGCTTCAAGCTGCACTGGTGCTGTCACCTAGGATGGTGTCACTGTAAGTGGCGCGGCGCCTCGCCGCCTTCCGCCGCGGTCCTGGGGGCGCCCGCGGGCCGTCCGGGGTGGCGGCCGGGACTGGGCGGCCGCCGCGGGGCCGCGGGCTCGGCCGGGGCTGCTGTGCCGCAGGCCGGCCCCGCCGGGGCTGCCCGCGGCTCGGGTGGGCGCTGCCTTGGCCGCGAGGGCGGCTGGCGGGCAGCGCAGCGGGAGCCACTTCCCCCGGTGGGTGTCCCCGTCCCGGGAAGGCTGGGATCGGTGTCTCCGCCTCTTTGCTTGCTACCCGCCGGGCTGGGCAGTGCGGTGGGCAATGCAGAGCGCAGGCTGACCGCGGTGTGGGGGGGGGCTTGTCTCAGGGGCGGTGGTAGAGGTGCCCTCTTTCCCCCCTCTCACTTTTGTGTCTCTGGGCTGCAGTTTTAAAGCCAGAGCCTTTGGGACTCGAATTGTGTCCCATTCAGTGTGTTTTCACCGAGAGGGCCCTAAGTGTGCGCGATTGCTCCTGCGAAGTTAATATTGACACTTTGGAAGGGCGACCAATGAGTCTGTTAAAATTACGAAATAAAATGAATGAACGTAAGCTTAAGTAATCTTAAACTGGTTTATAAAGCCACAATTTAATGGTCTAGACCCTTTCTCTATGTTTTTCCTGCTTGTGATTTTAAATAGATTCAACTTAAGTAGCCATTTAATCAGAATTCCACAATTTGATTTGTTCATGCTGTTTGACCTGCTGTACTCATTGAATCATTTCTTTTTACAAATATATTCTAAACTTAGTTTCCACATACCTTATAATAGAGTGTTTAGGACATAGATTTTCCAAGTGGTCTTAAGTTAAAATTATCTTTTTTCTTTTTGGTCAGGAAAAAAAAATGGCTCACAACCAGAGATGCAGTACATAACAAATCCTTTTTTAAACTAACTGAATATTTTTAGTTGAATTTATCAAAGGATGGAGAATTCTGCATTTTCTTTACAAATTCAGGGCACATGAAGCGGTATTGATTTGTGGGTGTGTGAGTGTGTGGTGCATGTGCTGATGGGTCAGTTTCTTCCTATTTCTCCTTGTTCCTATTGTGCTCAGATCTGTTTGCAGTTGGAAAGCATTGCCTTGGTGGAGGTGCAAACAGCAACTGTAGCAAAGCTGCCATGCCTCGGTGCACAGGCAGCCTGAGTGTGGTGAGTCCATTTCCCCGGGAAGTACAGCATCTTAGTGCAGAGTGTCAGGAGCCTTACAAATGGTTGAGGTCAGCACCTGCCTTATTTCAGCAGTAGCCCTTCTAAGTACACCGCTGCGGACCGCAGCCTTGCAGTCTTCTCCGAGGGCTTCATTAACCTTGACTCTTCAAATACTCTTCCTTATATGGAGCTGAAGTCAGTTACTTTCTAGCTTCTTTCATTGATTCTATTCCTGCCTTGTGAAATCATATAGAACAATCGATTCCCATTTTTAAATCGTAGATGAATATACATAAGAATTTCTTGCAAACAGGGACCATCTTCTCGTTAATCATTCTCAGAATGTCTTTCCTGAAGTAGGGTGGAAATTCATGTTCATTGAAGGAAGGAAGAGAGCCATCATTTTCCCCTCAAGGCACTGTTTTGTCCTATTTATAAATCTGCACTCTTCTCCCTTCCTTTTATGGAGTAGTGTCCAGGCCTCTAAGCATCCTGGTTGTCCTGTTCTGAACATTTGCCCGTGCAGTTATGACCTTTGAAAGCCCGTGAGCCCTAGAAAAGGACATGCTCTCCCAGTTGAGGTCTGATAAGTCTGGAGGTGAGCAAGACTGCTACCTCCCATTTTTGAGATATCACTACTGCTGCCGCTCGCAGCGGCGTCTTAGCTGTTCTGAAATCCACATCACAGCATGCCGAGCCTGCTGCCATCAGATTGAACCAAGCCTGCTGTCAGCTAAAGCCAATCCATGAATGTGGTGCTTTGGAAAACACGTGTGGCACTGTAAGCCACAGCTCGCCTCTCTCAGAGTTACACTTATGTTTTTGGGCACATATACTGACCCCTTCTTTATTTTTCCCTATTAAATTTCATTTTATTAGTTGGCTCTTTCTGTGCTGATAGTGCTCCGGCAAACGTGGTGAACATTCCTAAAATGCACTGGCCCTTCTGTAAGAAGTGTGGCAAGCGCCAGAACCACAAAGTGACACAGGACAAGGAGGCCTGAGAGTCTGTGTGTGCCCAGGGAAAGCTGCGTCTGCTGGGGAGCGGAGTGGCTGTGGTGGGCGGAGTAAGCCGATTTTCCAGAAAAAGGCTAAAACTACAAAGAAGATTGTGTGAAGGCTTTGAGGGCATTGAGCCCAACTGCAGATCTAAGAGAATGTTGTAAACATCTCCAGCAGGGAGGAGATAAAGGGAGAAAGGGCCAAGTGAGTGATCAGTTCTAGCCTTCATCTTCTGTTCTGTTATGAAGACAATACATTCGTAAGGTTCACTTTCAAAAATGTTATATTAGAATTGGCTCATTTTTCTTATTGTATTTTTTTGATCCTGGTTTTTTCATAATATATATTAACTACCTACCCCCCTCCTAAGTTTCATTGTTGGACACAAATAATATTTCATATCTTCTTCAGGTTATTGATAAAATGGTTGAACAGGACGAGACCACAGATACAGTCCTGTAGCTTGATGGTAGAACTGCCTTTCAAGTTCACAGCTATTCATTCATTCATTAATGAATATTTGTTAAAATTGTTCTGACATTTACCTTGCCACCTAATTGTATTATTACCCATTTACATTTATCTTGTCCAAATGGATATAATGAGAACCTGATCATTTAACTTGTTCAGATCCAACTAACACAGTTTTTACTGCTGCTTTCATTTATATCCCATTTATTACAAAAAGAAAGGAAATTAGATTAGTCTAGCATAACTCAGGTTAGTTCCACAAACATTTATCATTTGCTTTTCTAAGTGTTTAGATGCTGTTTTTGAATAAATGTAAATTTAGAAAAGCTTCGATGTCAAGTATACTGGACTGTTGTTGGCATTTCTCTCTGTTTTTTAAACAACTGACTTATGTTTATTTGTTCTTTGCCAGTCTTTGGCAACCCTCTGGCTCGCTCTGCTTCCTCTGCTGGCAGCAGTTCAGCCATCCCATTCAAGAGGAACTTGACTTCATTTAAAGCAGCCAAGTGTTTGTTACAGTCTCCTCACCTACACTGGGCATCATTTTTCATCCCCATTTTAGTCCAAGCATCATTTTCTTGAAGCAAAGTTAATATGTTACAGAAGTTGTGTTTTTTTGTTTTTGTTTTTTGCATTGCTGACATGCATGGTATCGGTCCTGTGCAGAATTCCTTTGCCTCTCTTGAGTGTGTTTTGAGCACATTCACTCTATGAGACATTGTTATGGAAACTCACAATACAAATGTGAATATGTGAATATATAGACAGTACCCTTAAAGAAGAGTCAAAGGGCATGATCCATGCTACATTTTTTTGGTAATTTCTTGTTTTCAACAAGTTAATTCTTAGATACTGGTGAAATGCATAAATAGTGGTTTTCTTTTTTATTAAAGAAGGTGTAAGGTTCAGGCTTGAAACAGCAACTTTAGGAATATACTTAATGAAGTTTTGTTAATGCTATCTGAGACAGTGTGTTCTTCCAGGTAAAAGAGAATAGGTTGTCAGGACCTGAGAATAAGGACACAGGGATAAGTTAATATTTATTGAGTGATTACTTTGTACATAAGTGGCCTTATTATACTGAACATGTAATAGCTTAGGACTTAGAGAAGTTGAATGATTTTCCTAAGGGCACATAGCTAGTAAGAACCAAATCCCAGACTCTTAAGTACCATAGCTACTCCAGAGCAATTTAATAATTGGTAGGGGGCAGGTGTTTGGCTTGACAATTAAGCCTCTGCTTAGGATGCGCATATTACCATATCAAAGTACCTGGGTTCCATTCCTAGCTTTGGCTGTTGATTTTATGATGACTCAAGTAATTGGGGTGCTTCTACCCACCAGAGAGATCTGGATTGACATCCTGGTTTCTGGCTTCAGCCCCCTAACTGTTACAGGCATTTGGGGCATTCTCTCCTAGTGGATGAGAGATCTCTCTCATAAATAAATATATACATGTGTTACTTGCATATAAACATAACTTTAAAGATTAATGAACCAAACCAAAAGAGCCTGATTCCATTAAAGTCAGTGATGGGAAATGTCTTTTTTTTTTTTTTTGAATGTTTGTTTATTCTTATTTATTTGAAAGGGAGAGAGAGAGAGAGGAAGAGAATCTGCTGGTTCACTCTTCAAATGCCTGCCAATAACTGTGGCTGAGCTAGGCTGAAGCAAGGGAACTCCATCAGGATCTCCCACATGGATGGCAGGGACCCAGGTACTTGGGCCATCATCTGATGCCTCCCCGGGTACTCATTCCAGGAAGCTGGGTCGGAAGTGGAGGCAAGCATTCTGTGGACATCTCAGGTGGTGGCTAAACCTGCCACAGCACTCACCCTGGGAAATGTTTCTGAGAAATGAGTGCCGAGTTGTATCAAATGCGTATGTGAAATCCAGAAAATGAGAACTATAAAGAAGTCACTGGATGTGGTAGGGAGTGAAATCCAAGTGAAGAATTAAGGAAGAGAAAGTGATTAGGGGGGTTGGCACTGTGGCGCAGTGGGTTATAGCGGTGGCACCAGCATCCCATATGGGCACCAGTTTGAGTCCTGGCTGTTTCACTTCCAGTCTAGCTCTCTGCTATGGCCTGGGAAAGCAGTAGAAGATGGCCCAAGTCCTTGGACCGCTGCACCTATGTGGGAGACCCGGAAGAAGCTCCTGGTTCCTGGCTTTGGAATAGCTCAGCTCTGGCCGTTGTGGTCATTTGGGGAGTGAACCAGCAGATTGAAAATCTTTCTCTCTCTCTCTGGCTCTACCTTGCTATGTAACTCTCTTTCAAATAAATGAAATAAAATCTTTTTTAAAAAAAGATTTTATTTCATTTATTTGACAGGCAGAGTTACAGACAGTGAAAGAGAGACAGACAGAGGAAAGGTCTTTCTTCCGTTGGTTCACTCCCCAAGTGGCTGCAATGGCCGGAGCTGCACTTATCCGAAGCCAGGAGCCAGGTGCCTCCTCCCTGTCTCCCATGCTGGTGCAGAGGCCCAAGCACTTGGGCCATTCTCCACTGCTTTCCCAGGTCACAACAGAGAGGTGGACTGAAAGAGGAGCAACCAGGACTAGAACCAGTGCCCATATGAGATGCCAGCACTGCAGGCAGAGGATTAACCTAGTGCGCTGTGGCCCTGACCCCGACCCCAAAATAAATCTTTAAAAAAAAAAAAAAAGAAAGTGATTAGGAGGTGACAGGTAGAGGTGAGTGGGTGTGCCTAGGATGATTTAGGTGCCACCAGCAGAACTAAGAGTTGGCTTAATGAAATCACATAATATGATGAGCTCAGTTTTCTGCAGAAGACATCTTAAAAGATGTCTGTCTCTTTCACGTTGAAAGCAGGAAGTGTGGGACTTGATGTAGTCTAATAGTTGGTATTAGCATATCTAAAGAAAGATTGTTGCAGGCAGAAGGTAGATGGGCAGCATAGAAATTCAGAAAAATAGGAGTTGGATAAGCAGAATTTGAAGTGATTTTTTTCAGGCTGCTTCAGAGAAGATGGTGTGCTACGGAAGGTTGAATGCCTGGTCCCAAAAGCTGAGCTGCCCCAGGAAATTTTTGGTGATAATTTGGCTTCCTATTTATAAGATTTTCTATATAGAAGGAGGAGCTGATTAGAGAATTCAGCTCTCAGGACCTCCAGGCAAATGTACTTCTTTCTGTTTGTAAATTATTATTATTATTATTATTATTTTTGGTTATTCTAGTAGTTCTGTTTTCCTGCTTCTACACAACACTAGGGAAGGTTCTGACTTCCCCAGGGGAGTGCCATCTGGCGTTCCCAAAGACATCTCAATCATATCAATAACAGAAGCTACAGAAAATGAATTCAAGTTTGATAGTGAAAATTAGCCAAAGAAATCTTATATATAAATTATATATATATATATATATATAAATGTAGTGGTAGTTTGAATGGAAGTCAACTGAAGGTTCTAACCATATTTAGTGATTGAGCAAAGAAGATACAGATTTCCAGAGGAAAGTTCTTTTAAGAACTCTCATGCCAAACTCAAGAGCCCAAAACTTTTCTGTTTTCTCCTGCAAGTCTTACAGTATTAAGTGTTGTGGTTAATTCTGTGATCCATTTTGAATTAACTTCTGCACAAGGTGTGTGACTTAGATCAAGCCCATGCTGGTGGATGTCATTTGTTGAAAAGGCTATCTTTCCTGCATTGAATTGCCTTTTAGATGTGTCAGAACTCAGAGTGTGGACCCATTTCTGGGCTTTTAGCTATGTCACTGGATCTCATTCTTTGCTGATATCACTTGATCTTTAAAAAAAATTTTTTTTTGACAGGCAGAGTTAGACAGTGAGAGAGAGAAAGAAAGGTCTTCCTTTTTCCGTTGGTTCACCCAAAAATCTGCTTATGATTTTTCCAATTCATGATGGGGTGAAAGTGATGCACATGTGTACAGGAATGTACTTTCATTCAGTAGAAATTGTTCTTCAAAATTTGAGTTTTGATCTTTTCCCAGGGTAGTGAGTTGCATTGTGATGCTTGCCATCCTGGGCCATGGCAGCCAGACACAGTTCCCTGGTTAAGTACAAAATGCTGAAGGGAAACAGCTCATACTCTGTAGTGTCCTGTGCTGCTAAGCTGTGATGTTCATAGGTTCATAGGTTCGATGTATTAAGTATATTACTGATTTATTAGATTTTTAACTTACAGTGAGTTTATTTGTAACCCCATTGTAAATTGAGGAGGATTTGTATAAGAAGTCTTTAAATTGGGTAGGCTTTTCTTTTTCAAAATTGTTTTAGCTATATTAGTTTCTTTGCCTTCCGTATGAGTTACAGAATAATCTTGTCTATTTATGTGAAAAAATTGCTGGGATTTTTAATAGAAAGTGCAGTAAACCTGTAAAAGTGTGTTGAGAGAATTGAAGTCTTTATGTGGAGACTTATATTCCATGAGCGTGGTGTGTGTCTCACCATTCATTTAGATGTTCATCAGTGTTGAGTAATTTGTAGTGTGTAAGTCTGTACATGTATTATTAGAATTATATGTAAATATTTACATTTTTTGATTTGTTGCAAATGGTATTACACATTTACTTTTGGTGTTCTGTACTCATTACTAGTATTTAAGAATATGATTTTTACATTTGTATCTTGTATCCTGTGACCTTGTTGAACTCACTGGTTTTTGGAAGTGCCCCTCTAACGCCAGTAGATTTCTTGGGATTTTCTACATGGACAATAGTTTGAGCTGAAAGATAAGGGGGGATTTTTTGCTTTTCATCGGCGTGCTTCCCCCACATTGCTTGCCTTGTTGCATCAGCTAGCGCCTCCAGTGCTGTGTTTGCATGGTGAGAGCATGCATTTGTGCCTTGCTGCCTCCTCACAGAAGGAAGCATGAAGACTTTCCCCTCGAAGTGCCGCATCAGCAGTGGCTTTTTCGTACATGCTGTTTGTCAAGTTGAGGAAGTATCCCCATTCTTAGTTTTCTAAGAGTTTTTTCAGAATCACAGTAGGTATTACATTTTATCAAATGCTTTTTCATTGTCATAAAATTCTTCCTCATTAGCCAGTTAATATGTAGATTATAGTTATTTTCAAATATTGAACCAACCTTGTACCCCTGAAGTAATAGTGAATAATTCTTTCCATATGTTGCTAAACTCTGTTTGCTAACAGTTTGTTAAGGATTTTTATGTCTATAAGGGTACTTGAAAATGTCTGTGGAAGATGGAATTAAAAGAGAAGTTTATTTTGGTACAAAATAATTTTGAAATTCATGCATATGAAAAATTTTAAAAAGTTCATGAAAAATGCATATTATGAAAAACTGCATGTATTTAAATATTTTTCTCTGAAGTAAATTTATCTTTTAATTCCCTTTTCCATGAATACTTTTAAGTGTCCTCGCATATTTATGAGGAGTGATGGCCTATAGATTCCTTTTTTATACTGTCTTCAGTTTTGGTATCAAAGTTAACACTAGCTTCGTATAATGAATTGGGAAGTTTTCCTTTCTCTTATATTTTCTTGACAACAAATGTACAATTGATACTAATTTTTCTTTAAAAAGTTTGTAGAATTTTTCAGGGAAGCCATCTTGGTCTATAGATTTCCTTTTCTTTTCCTTTTGGTTGAGAGAGAGAGAGAGAGAGAGAGAGAGAGAGAGAGACCAACCGACTGATTGACTGACTGACCTTTGGCTCTCTGCTTTACTCTCCAAATGCCAGTGACAGCTAGAACTGAGTTGGGATGAAGCTAGCAGCCAGGAACTCAATCCAGGTCTCCCATGTGAGTGGCAAGGACCCAATTATTTCAACTCTAACTGCTGCCTCCCAGGGTCTACATTATCAGGAAGCTGAAGTCAGGAGGCAGAACTAGGTCTCTTACTGTCACTCCAATATGGGATGTGGGCATCTTAACTAAGCAACCTAAGTGCTAGACTAAATACCCACCCTGAGATTTTAATATGTGTTTATTTATTCTCATTTTATTTGAAAAGGAGCAGGGTGGCGGGGGGACAGGCAGAGACTTTTATCTCTTAGTTCACTCCCCAAATCTATACAGTAGTCAGTGATGGGCTACGGGTGAAGCCAGAAGCTAAGAATTCAAGCCAGGTCTCCTGTGTTGGGGGCAGAAAACCATATACCTGAGCCATTATCTGCTGTCTTCCCTGGTGTGCATTAGCAGAAAGTTGGGTTGGAAGTGGAGTCAGGACTTGAACCAGGTACTCTGATAGGGAATGTAGTCGTCCTCAGTGGCATTTTAACTGCTGTACCAAATGCCCACCTCAGATTCCTATTTGGGCCTGGTGCTGTGACACAGCAGGTTAAGCCACCTGTCCAGCTTCCCACGTGGGCATCTATTCTAATCCCAGCTGCTCCACTTCCTATCCAGCTCCCTGGTATTGCACCTGGGAAAGCAACGGAAGATGAGTCAAGTCCTGGACCCTCCATGTGTGTTGGAAACCAGAGTGGAACTCTTGGCTCCTCACTTCAGCCTGGCCCAGCCCTGCTTGTTTCGGCCACTTGGAAATTGCACTGGAGGATGGAAGATTCTCTCTCTCTCTCCCCCCCCCTTCCCTCCCTCCCTCCCTCCCTCCCTCTCCCTTTCTCTCTTCCCCCCTCCTCCCTCCCCCTCTCTCCCTCTTCCCCTCTCTCCCTCTCTCCCTCTCCCTCTCCCCCTCTCCTTCTTTCTCTGTCACTCTGCCCTTCAAATAAATAAATATCTTTTTTAAAAATAAAAATTACTATTAAATTTCCTTAATAGTTATAGAGCTGGGCAAAGTATTACCAATGGGTAAGTTGTGATAGTTTGTGTTTTCCAAGAATCAGTCCAGTCCTTTCTAAGTTGTCAAACTAAGTGTATGTAGGGTTGTTCATAGCATAATCAGGTGTTGCCTAACAATGGGGACGCATTCTGAGAAAAATGTCATTAGATGATTTCATTGTTGTGTGAATATCGCAGAGTGTTCCTAGACATACCTACATGAAATAGCCTACTGTACACCTAGGCTATTACATGGTATGGCCTATTGCTTCTAGGCTATAAACCTGGACAGCATGAATACTGAGGCAATTAAAACCCAATGGTATTTCTGTGTCTGAACAGAAAAATTGCCATAAATAGAGCTTGCAGAACTGGAAGGTTGCTCTGGTGAGTCAGTAAGTGGGGAGTGAATGCAAAGGCCTAGAATGTTCCTGTCCACTACTGCAGGCTTTATCCATACTTGACGTTTAGGCTACACTTAATTTATAAAAATTTTTCTTTCTTCAATAATAAGATAACCTTGGCTTACTGTAATTTGTTTGCTTTATAAACTTTTTTTTTTTAAGATTTATTTATTTGAGAAGTAGAGTTACAGAGAGAGGGAGAGACAGAGAGAAAGGTCGTTGTCCACTGCTTCACTCCCCAAATGGCTGTAACAGCCAGAGCTGAGCCAATCTGAACCCAAGAGCCAGGAGCTTCTTCAGGGTCCCCCAGGTGGGTGCAGGGACCCAAGCACTGACATCTTCTACTGCTTTTCCAGGCCATAGCAGAGAGCTGGATTGGAAGAGGAGCAGCCAGGACATGAACCGGTGTCCACATGGGATGCTGGTGCCACAGGTGGAGGCTTAGCACACTATGCCATAATGCCAGGCCCCTATAAACTTTTTAACTACATTTTTCAAACTTTTTGACTCTTGTGATAATAACACTTAGGTTAAAACACAGCATGTTGTATAGCTATACAAAAATATTTGCTTTGTTTTTATTCTTTTAAAAAAAGATTTATTTATTTATTTGAAAGAATTACAGAGAGATGGGGGATGAGACAGTTTTCTGTCTGCCAGTTCATTCCGCAGATGGCTGTGATTGTCAGGGCTGGACCAGGCTGAAGCCAGGAGCCTGGAACTCCCTTCAGGATGCCTGGAACTCCCACTTCCATCTTCCGCTGCTTTCCCAGGGATATCAGCAGAGACTGGATCAGAAGTGGAGCAGCCGGGACTTGAACCAGTATCCCTATGGGATGCCAGTGTCACAAATGCGAGCTTAACTGCTCTGCCACAACACTGGCCCCTTTATATTCTTTCTGTATAACCATTTTTTTGTCTTAAAGAATTTTTTTTTTTTTGTTAAAAACTAAAGCACAAACACATTAGTTAGCCTAGGTCTATACAGGGTCCTCCACCTCCCTGTCTTGTCCCACTGGAAGGTCCTCAGGGGCAGTAATATGCATGGAGCTGTCACCTCCTATAATGACAAAGCCTTCTTTTGGACACCTCCTGGAGGCTCTGCCTGAGGCTGTTTTACAGTTAATTCTTTTTAATAGGCAGAACAAGCACACTCTGAAGTAATGATAAAAAGTATAGGTGAGTAACAGTCATTTATCATTACCAAGTATTAGGTATTGTACATAATTGTATGTGCTGTACTTTTAAAGTCCTGGCAGTGCAATACATTTATTTTTACCAGCACTGACACAAATACATGAGTGAAACATTGTGCTATGACATTTCCATGTCACTAAGGCATAGAAAGTTTTCATCTTCATTGTAATCTTTTTTAAAGAAATCTTTCATTTAATGAATACAGCTTTCGTAAGTACAACTTTATATAGTTGTACAACAAATATAGTGGTTCTTACCCCCATACCTGCCCTCCCACCCCCACTCCCATACACACCTCCCTCTCCCATCCCATTCTTCATTAGGATTCATTTTTAATTAACTTTATATGCAGAAGACCAATGCTATACTAAGTAAAGATTTCAACAATTTGCATCCCCCCCCCAAAGTATCAAGAACTGGTTGAGAACAAGTTTTACAGTTCATTCTCTTAGTACAACTCATTAAGGACAGAGGTTCTGCTTGGGGAGTAAGTGGACAGTATGCTGTCAGTGATCACCCAAGGCTCTTGACATAAGCTGCCAAGGCTATGGAACCATTTTGAGTCTACAATCTCCAACAGCGTTTAGAATAGGGCTATTAGCAAAGTGGAAGTTCTCTCCTCCCTTCAGAGAAAAGTAGATCTTTCTTTGATGGCCTCTTCTTTCCACTGGGGTCTTACAGAGATTGTTCATGTAGGATTTTTTTTTTTTTTTTTTTTTTTTGCCACAGTGTCTTGACTTTCCATGCCTGAAATACTCTCTGCTTTTCAGCCAGATCAGAATGCCTTTAGTGCTGATTCTGAGATCAGAGTGCTATTTAGGGCATTTATCATTCTATGAGTCTGCTGTGTGGACTGTTTTCCATGTTGGAACATTCTCTCCTCTTTAATTCTATCTATTGTTATTATCAGATACTTGATCTTATGTATATGATCCCTTTGACACTTAATCCTGTCTTTATGATCAATTAAACACTTAATTGATCACTTTAACTTGTAAGGTGACATTATTACCACCCAGCTTAATGGGATTTGCAGTCCTATGACAAGATTTTGGCTTTACACTTAGAAGTAAGTCTGTGGGAATGTATGCAGAACTATACAGCTCCTCCCTCTCTTATTCCCACTCTTGTTTTTTACTGGAATCTATTTTCAATTGACTTTATACAGATATGATTAATTCTGTGTTAAAGAGTTCAACCAATGGCATTAACTAGGAAAAAATAAAATAAAATAAAAAACTGTTCATTGACAGTCAAGACAAGGGCTGTTCAAATCATTGCTTCTCATAGTGTTAGTTTCACTTCTACAGGTTTACCTGTAGGTGCTCTATTAGTTATCACAGGCCAGGAAGAATGTATGGTATTTATCCCTTTGGGACTGGCTTATTTCACTAAGTATGATCTTTTCCATATTCCTCCATTTTGTTGCAAATGACCAGATTTCATTTTTTTAACCACTGTGTAGTATTCAATAGAGTACATATCCCATAATATGTTTACAGTTGTCATTTTTTGGGCATTTAGGTTGATTCCATGTCTCAGCTATTGTGAATTGAGCTGCAATAAACATGGAGGTGCAGGTAACTCTTTTATTTCTCCCAATCTGTTGGTTGCCTCTTCACTTTCCTGAGTGTTTCTTTTGCAGTACAGAAGCTTCTCAATTTGATGTAATCCCATTTGTTAATATTGGCTTTGATTACCTGTGCCTGTGGGTTCTTTTCCAGGGATTCTTTGCCAGTGCCAATGTCTTGCAGGGTTTCCCTAATGTTCTCTAATAATTTGATGTTTTGGGTCATAGATTTAGGTCTTTAATCCATTTTGAATAGATTTTTGTGTAAGGTGTAAGGTAGGGGTCTTGCTTCATACTTCTGCATGAGGAAATCCAATTTTCCCAGTACTATTTGTTGAAGACACTCTCCTTGCTCCAAGGATTGGTTTTAGCTCCTTTGTCAAATATAAGTTGGCTGTAGATGCTTGGATTGATTTCTTGCATTTCTTATTCTGTTCCATGGTTTATCTATCTGTTTTTGTACCAGTATCAGGCTGTTTTGATTATAACTGCCCTGTAGTATATCTTGCAATCTGGTATTGTGATGCCTCTTGCTTTGTTTTTGTTGTATAAGATTGCTTTAGCTATTTGGGCTCTCCTGTGTTTCCAAATGAATTTAAGTATAATTTTTTCTAGAGCTGAGAAGAATGTCTTTGGTATTTTGATTGGTATCACAGTGAATCTCTAAATTGCTTTCAGAAGAATGGACATTTTGATGATATTAATTCTTCCAATCCATGAACATGGAAATTTTTTCCATTTTTTGTGTCTTCTTCTATTTCTTTCTTCTATGTCTGGTAATTATCATAGTAGAGATATTTAACATCTTTGGTTAAATTTATTCCAAGGTATTTGATTTCTTTTTGTAGCTATTGTGAATGGGATTGATCTTAGCAGTTCTTTATCAGCTATGGCATTGTCTGTGTATATAAAGGCTGTTGTATTTTGTCTGTTAATTTTATATCCCGTTATTTTACCAAACTCTTCTGTGAGTTCCAGTAGCCTTTTAGTGGCATCTTTTGGATCCAGCATATATAGAATAATGTCATCTGCTAATAGGGATAGTCTGACTGCCTCTTTCCCTTTGATTTCTTTTTCTTGCTGATGGCTCTGACTAAAACTTCCAGTACTATATTGAATAGCAATGGTGAGAGTGGGCATCCTGTCTGTTTCCAGATCCCAGTGGGAATGCTTCCAACTTTTCACCATTCAATAGTATGGTGGCTGTAAGTTTTTCATAAATGGCCTTGATTGTGTTGAGCAATCTTCCTTATTCTATACCCAGTTTGCTTAGAATTTTCATCATGAAAGGGTGTTGTATTTTGTCAAATGTTTTCTTTGCATCTATTGAGATAATCACATGGTTTTTGTTCTTTGTTGTTTTTTTTTTTTTTTGAGATTTATTTGTTTGTTTGAAAGGCAGAATTACAGCGAGTCAGACGCAGAGAGAGAGAAAGAGAGGTCTTCCATCTAACTGGTTCACTCCCCAGATGGCCATAATGGCCACAACTGCACTAATCCAAAACCAATCCAAGGATTTGGGCCATCTTCAACTGCTTTCCCAGGCCATAGCAGAGAGCTGGATTGGAAGTGGAGCAGCTGGGACTCAAACTGATGTGCATATGGATTGTGGCACTGCAGGCGGCAGCTTTACCTGCTATACCACAGAACCAGCCCGGCTTCAGTTTGTTAATGTGATGTTCACATTGATTGATTTGCAAATGTTGAACCATTTCTTCATACCAGTAATAAATCCCACTTGGTTAGGTGAATGATCTTTCTGATGTGTTGTTGGATTTGATTGGTCAGAATTTTGTTGAGGACTTTTGTGTCTGTGTTCGTTAGGGAAATGGTTCTGTAGTTCTCTTTCTCTGTTGCATCTTTTCCAGGTTTAGGAATTAAGGTGATGCTGGCTTCATAGAAAGAATTTGGAAAGATTCTCTCCCTTTCAATTGTTTTGAATAACTTGAGAAGAATTGGAGTTAGTTCTTTAAATGTCTGATAGAATTCAGCAGTGAAGCCATCCAGTCCTGGGCTTTTCTTTATTGGGAGGGTCTTTATTACTGATTTAATTTCTATATTGGTTATTGGTCTGTTTTGGTTTTTTGTGTCTTCGTGATTCAATTTAGGTGGGTTGTATGTGTCTAAGAATCTATCCATTTCTTCTGTGTTTCCCAGTTTGTTGGCATACAGCTCTTTGTAGTAATTTCTGATGATTCTTTTTATTTCTGTGGTGTCTGTTCTTACATTTTCTTTTTCACTTCTAATTTTGTTGATTTGGGTCTTCTTTCTCCTTTTTTTTGGTTAGTTGGGCCTTTGGTTGTCAATTATGTTTATTTTTTAAAAAAACTAGCTCTATTTTACTGATTTTTATATTTTTTGGTGTCAATTTTATTGATTTCTTTTCAAATTTAATTATTTCTTTTCTCCTACTAGTTTTGGGTTTGGTTTGCTTTTGTTTTTCTAGATCCTCGAGATCATTGAGAGTTTATTTATTTGGTGCTTTTCCAATTTCTTGTTATAGGCACCAGTTACTTTCCTCTTAACACTGCTTTTGCTGTATTCTATAAATTTCGCTATGTTGTATTGTGCTCTTTGTTTCCAGAAAATTTTTAATTTCTCTTTTGATTTCTTCTATGACCCACTGTTCATTTAAGAGTGTGTTATTCAGTCTTCATGTGTTTGCATATGTTCTAGAGATTCCTGAGTTGCTGATTTCCAGGTTCATTGCAATGTGGTCTGAGAAGATGCATGGTATGATTTTGATAATTTTGAATTTTCTGAGACTTGTTTTATGCTCTAGCATGTGGTCAATCCCAGAGAAAGTTCCATGGTGAGAAGAATATGTATTCTGTGGCTATAGGGTAGAAAGTTCTGTAGATATCTCTAAGTCTGTTTGGTCTGTGGTGTCAGTTAATTCTGTTGTTTCCTTGTTATTTTCTGTCTGGTTGATCTGTCCATTGCTGAAAGTAGGGTATTGGAATCCCCCATTACTATTGTATTTGAGTCTGTGTCTCCCTTTAAATCCCTTAACATTTCTTTTAAATAATCAGGTGCCCTGTAATTAGGTGCATATATATTTATAATATTCACATCTTCCTGTTGTATTGATCCTTTAATCATATAGTGTCCTTCTTTGTCTCATTTATTTATTTATTATTTATTTTTTAAAGATTTATTTGTTTATTTGAAAGTCAGAGTTACACAGAAAGAGGAGAGACAGAGAGAGGTCTTCCATCCACTGGTTCACTCCCCAGTTGGCTGCAATGGCTGGAGCTGCACCGATCTGAAGCCAGGATCCAGGAGCTTCTTCCAGGTCTCCCATGAGGATGCAGGGGCCCAAGGACTTGGGCTGTCTTGTACTGCTTTCCCAGGCCATAACAGAGAGCTGGATTGGAAGTGGAGCAGCTGGGTCTCGAACTAGTGCCCATATGAGATGCTGGCGCTTTAGGCTAAGGTGTTAACCCACTGTGCCACAGCGCTAGCCCTTTGTCTCTTTTAATAGTTTTTGTGTTAAAATCTATTTTGTCTGATATTAGGATGGCCACACCAGTTCTTTTTTGGTTTCTGTTAGCATGGATTATCTTTTTCCATCCTTTCACTTTCAACCTGTGTGAGTCTTTGTTGGTAAGATGTCTTTCTTTTAGGCGGCAAATAGATGGGTTTTCTTCTTATTCCATTCAGCCAGTCTGTGTCTTTTGACTGGATAGTTGAGACCATTTACATATAGGGTGACTATTGTTATATACTGACTTTACCCTGCCATGTTTCTGTAAATAGTCCTGATTTTATATTTTGGATTTCCTTTGTATTTTTGCTGGGTCATTTTCTGTATTCATCTTCTTTTGTAGTGATGTTTCTGTTTCTGTGTTTCTGTGTGTAGCACATCCTTGAGCACCTTTTTTAGGGCTGGGTGAGTAGTTTCACATTCTTTAAATTTCTGTTGGTTGTCGAAGAAGCTTATTTCTCCTTCATTCATAAGTGAGAGCTTTGCAGGATATCGTATTCTGGGTTGACAGTTTTT
Organism: Sylvilagus floridanus; assembly: GCA_949820135.1. Lineage (NCBI taxonomy): Eukaryota > Metazoa > Chordata > Mammalia > Lagomorpha > Leporidae > Sylvilagus > Sylvilagus floridanus. Next base: position 91,447,968 of record OX463244.1, on the reverse strand, counting down.
TTCCCTTAGGACCTGGAATATATCTTGCCATTTCTTTTCTTGCCTGTAGAGTTTCTGATGAGAAGTCTGCAGTGAGTCTAATTGGATTCCCTCTGAGTGTGATTTGGTGTTTCACTTGTGCACATTTTAAGATCTTTTCTTTATGTTTTACTGTGGGGAGTTTTACCACAATGTGTCCTGGTGAAGATCTTCTCTGGTCATGTCTAGTGGGAGTTCTATGTGATTTCTGTACTTGGATGCTTCTTTCTTTCTCCAGATTGGAGAAAGATCCATATGTTGAGTCATTTGGTAGAATCTTGTAGACCTCTGTGTTTTTTAATTTTTTAATTTCTTCTTTCTTTATTTGTCTGACTGTAATATTTCCAGAAATTTGTCTTCTAGTTCAGATATTATTTCTTCTGTCTCACCTATTTTGTTAAGACTTTCCACTGCATTTTTATCTGATCTATTGTATTCTTCATTTCTAGTATTTCATTCTGACTTCTCTTTAATATCTCAGTTTCTGGGGGGGGGGGGCTTTCCATTTAGATTGTGAATTTGCTTCTGATACTTCTAAGTAATCATCAGATTACTTTTCTGAATTCCATTTCTGGCATATCCTCTATCTCTTCTTCTTCATCTTCTATTATTGAAGAGGTGTAGTGTTCCTTTGCGGGGCTCATAGTATCTTCTTTATTCTTACTTAGGGTATTTCCTCTCTTTTTTTTTTTGGTCATTTGTGCATTTTTTTGTGGGGGGAGGTTAGGTTGCTTTTCTCTTTAATTTGTGTCTTTCTGCTTGTGGTGAGATTTCCCTCTGCTATGAGCTTCTGTGTGTCTGTGCATTGCAAGTAGAAGCACACAGCTCTGCCTTGCTTACTTCTCAGTTGTGATGGAGGCGGGTACCAGCTCTGATGTACTAAGCCCCACCTACTTGGGCCCAGTTCTCACTGGTGCATGAAATGAGCTTAAGTTTTCGATATTCAGGACTTCTCCTTGTTGTGCAGCTTGCATGGTGGGGAGGAAATTACTCTGGAATGTAGTGGTCCTCCTTCCTGGGTAGGGGGTGTTGTGAGGTGGCCCCTGCAATTGATGGGCATGTGCTCATGAGGCAGATGTGGTAGCCCATTGCTTACATTCAAAAATGTAAGCAATCCATGGCTTTTCTCAGCCAGCTGCAGGTCCTGCTGGGGGAAGGGAGGAGACATAGATGGACAGGGGTGTGCCAGACCTCTCCGTTTGTTCCCCTATACCTTTTCTTTCTTCCTGCATGGAATTTCAAATGCAGTTCTCCATGTTTCCCCTCCCGCTGCCCTCTGCAGCTCCATGGACCCATGATTTCCTGTCTAACCTGGTCTGCTGGGGACTGGTGCCAGCCTCCTGATTCTGAGTCTCTGCCATGCCTCCGCCACTGCTCTTTCTTATTTGCTCCTTCAGCATGGACCTGCCCAGCCTCTGTTGGACTCTGGGCTTCCCTGCATGAATGTCCCATGCCTCTATCTCCAGCTTGTATCCTTTCTCCTTTTTAGCTATTTTGCCCCGCGTGACTTGGATCATCCTGTTGCTATACCACCATCTTGGACCCCCCTACAATTCCATTGTAATCTTACGAACAGGCCACTTTTGTATATGTATCCATTGTTGACCAGAATGCCATTATGTGGTACACACCTGTATGTCAAGTCTTCTCTATGTTCTTTTTTTTTTTTTCAAAATGGCCATCACTCTCTATGTAGCCTTAGAAAGCTGCTGATTATAATTTTAACAGTTTAATTATTAGTAAGTTATTTCTTATGCTATTGAAAAATCTCACTTCTAAGTCCACCTCTGTATCTACCTGTGTCTTGACTCCCCCATTAGAGCTACACTGAAGAAGTCTGCTCATTTCAGAATCCATCCCTGTGTATTTTAGTGAGCCTGTGCTGTGTGTAAAGTTCTGTTATAGGTGTTGGGAATACAGCATTGAACAACATGGCTGGGATTCCTACCCTGTTTTGGGACTGAGTTTCTAGCAGGTAAGATAGACATTAAATAGTTGATTATACAATTAAGTTTTTAATTACCACTGTCATTTCCATTAAGAAGGAAGATACAGAGACTGCTTCAAGTATGATACAGAGGCAAGGGGCAGGGTGACAAGGGAGAGGCTTGTTTGAGAAAATGAAGCTTGAGTTAAGAGCTGAGGGATTGCCTAGAACTATGTAAGAGACTCTGAAGGATTGGAAGAGAAAGAGCAGTCATCCAGAGAGAGAGAGAAGCCTTGAAGATCCTTAGGGAGGAGGTATGATTGATTGGTGGAGGTTCAAGGAAGTGGCAAATCCCCACTGTCAATTTTTGTAGTTGTTACTTAGTTTGCTAGATGGTGGAGTGCTTTAATAAGGAGTTGAATTTTATTTTTTCATTTAAAAAAATATATATTTATTTAAGAGGCAGAATTGCAGAGAAAGAGAGAGAGAGAGAGAGAGAGAGAGAGAGAGAGAGAAATCTTCCGTCTGCTGGTTGACTCTCCAGGTGGCCACAACAGCCAGAGCTGCGCTTCTCCGAAGCCAGCAGCCAAGAGCTTCTTCCAGGTCTTCCCATGTGAGTGCAGGAGACTTGGGCCATCTTCTTCTGCTTTTCTAGGCCACAGCAGAGAGCTAGATCAGAAGTGGAGCGGCCAGGACTTGAACTAGTGGCCATATTGGTTGCCAGCACTGCAGATGGTGGCTTTACCTGCTATGCCACTGTACTGGCACCTTTATTTTTTCATTCAACTTCACTTTTTAAATAATTTCAGACTTAGGAAAAAGTTATAAAACAGTACACATTCTTTTACGATTCCCTGGATGTTACTATTAATCTTACACTTCTATGGTAAGATTATCAAAATAAGGCCTATTGTATGTTTTTAAGGCCTGTGGATTAATAAGATTTCATATTTTTAAAGGGTTATAAAAAATAAAAGAGGAATATATTACAGAGAATATTTATTCTCTGGTTCGTTGCACAAAAAAGTTTGCAGACAGCTGATCTAATCCATGGACTTGATTCCTGTGTCCTCTGGTGTCCCACTGATGTCCTTTTTCTGGTTTAGCATCAAATCCAGGCAGCCCTGCTGCATTTAGTTTAGTTTTATGTCTTCATAGGCTTCTTTAATCTGGAGCAATTTCTCAGCCCTTTGTTGTCTTTCATGACCTTGGTACTTATAAAGAACAATGGCAAGTTATTTGTAGAATATCCCTCAATTTGGGCTTGTCTGATTAAATTCGGGGAATATACAATTTGGTAAATCAGCTTTTTTTAAAAAAATCAAATGTTTTATATAGACTGTAACCATGTTGTTATGGAATTATTTCTCAGTTTTCAATCTGAAAGCAGTATGCATCATAGATGATTTTTATGCTGGTGTTAATTCATTTTTAAAATAATTTCTTAATGATATTATTCCTTTTTGACACTTATAGTGAGCAGGTTCTCTCTGATGTTATTTATACTTTGTTTTGTTCAAGAATTAATAAATATATTACCATTAACTGTTACTAGAAATGAAGCTTTGTGTTCATCTTGCTACTTGCTCTGAGGTATTAAATATAATATATAATTTGGAGTTAACAGCTTTAGTATAATTTTGCATAATTTAACATTAACTTACAGTTAATTTACCTGTAAAGTGTTTTAGTTGCTTTATATAGTTGCTTTATAAAGTTTATAAAGTATGATCAAACCTCATTGAAGCGATAAAGAAACATTGGCAATTTTTGGCACTTTGTAAAGCAGCATTTTAGAATTAATACACATTGGCTGGTGCCACGGCTTGTTAGGCTAATCCTCCGCCTGCAGTGCCAGCACACCAGGTTCTAGTCCCAGTTGGGGCGCCAGATTCTGTCCCAGTTGTTCCTTTTCTAGTCCAGCTCTCTGCTCTGGCCCAAGTCCTTGGGCCCTGCACCCACATGGGAGACCAGGAGAAGCACCTGGCTCCTGGCTTTGTATTAGCACTGTGCGCTGGCGCGGCCGGCCACAGCGGCCACTGGGGCGTGAACCAACGGAAAAAGGAAGACCTTTCTCTTTGCCTCTCTCTCTCACTGTCCACTCTGCCTGTCAAAAAAAAATTAATACACATATCAAATTGTGCTTCTGAAATAGTGATTAACATTATGAATTTTATTTCATTTATATTTATATTATTATATTTATATTTCATTTTTATATTTCATTTAAAACCTGTAATCAGTTAGTTAATTTCTGGATTTAACTTTGGACTAAGTTTCGTACATGAGCCTCCATGAAAAATTTTCCATTTTTTTTTCTTTTTCTTTTTTCCTGGTGATGGTGGTGGTGGTAATGATGGAAAACTGTTATTTTGATAGCCCTTTACTTTCAAAAGGGTGTGAACATGGTATTGTATTTGATAACCTTAAAAACCTTATTAAATCATTTTAGCTCTCAAAAAGTTTAATAATTTAAAGGCCAAGCTTATATACTTAGAACGTTTCTGTTAAAAAGAATTAGATGATTGGATTTCAAAAACTATGATCAATATATGCATTCAGTGAATATTTGCTAAATTGTTGAGCTCAGACATTATTTTAAATTACTTTATAAAATACCACACATTCATAGTGTCATAGAAACTACTGCTGAGTTCTCTAGAACTTGGAAAGGAAAATACCTAGAGATCATCTCTGTTGGAGTTTTTCTATTAGGCTGTAAGGTTCGGTGGAAGCATCTGGAAATTCATACCATGGTTCTGTTTACCTCTTAGATAAAATGGAGAACCAAAGAAATAATCATCATTATCAAAGAACAAAGTTATGCTTTTTGGTTTTTGGACATGGTGTCCTTCAAGCTTAAGCAGATACAAATCCACTGATTTTCAGAAGCAGAGATGGAAAACTCAAACTCACTGAATATAGTGTTCTCTAAATACAACAGGCAGAGACCCCTGCAAAGTTTACCAATTTGTCAGCTGGAGGTAACATTAATATTGCAAAGTTGTTGCGAGAATTAGAAATAATCCAGTGCTTTGAAGCATTGGCAGCTAGCATCATTGTAATTGCCATTATAGTCTCCATATTCTAGACTTTTTTTTTTTTTTTTTTTGACAGGCAGAGTGGACAGTGAGAGAGAGAGACAGAGAGAAAGGTCTTCCTTTCCGTTGGTTCACCCTCCAGTGGCTGCCGCTGTCAGCGCGCTGCGGCCGGCGCACCGCGCTCATCCGATGGCAGGAGCCAGGTGCTAGGTGCTTTTTCCTGGTCTCCCATGGGGTGCAGGGCCCAAGGACCTGGGCCATCCTCCACTGCACTCCTGGGCCACAGCAGAGGGCTGGCCTGGAAGGAGGGCAACCGGGACAGAATCCGGTGCCCCGACTGGGACTAGAACCCGGTGTGCTGGCGCCGCAAGGCGGAGGATTAGCCTGTTGAGCCACGGCGCCAGCCATATTCTAGACTTTTAACTAACAATGACAGTGACAGTAAGAAAGCAGGGTCTGGGGCTCCAGGTTCAAAAGGCTTCTTGACACCGGAGTTACTTATTCCATTGGGAGAGGTCAGGATGCTAACCATAAATGAGGCTAGTAAGGACTTTTACATGCAGAAAAACTGATGAGATCAACTTCAACAACTTTAATTGAAAAGGTAGCAGAAGCCTTTTGGCTCTACTTGGAGCAGCCACAGTTTCTGACCAGTGGTCTTGTGTGGGAAGTTTTGAATTGCATCTTTTGATCTGAGCTCTGAGTTTGTAAACTTTTAGACATTCATTGCCTTGCCACTTTTCTGTCTTGCTTAATACTACTCTGGCAAATAAAGTAGTTCAGTCAGCAGGTTTGGAAAGGGAAGACCGGGCTTCTCTGGTTAAATACTTTGTATCTAAGTCTGAGATATATAGTTTGTAACCACTGTGAATAGGAAGTGAAATCCATTTGGAGGGAACAAAGTTATGCAGCATCTAGATTTCTCTGTTAGTAGATTTAACTCCTACTACACCCAGCATGTGTGTTTTCAGAGCCCCTGCTGGTGTTTAGATGTCATAGTATAGGACTTGGTTCTGTTCTTTTTATATCCTGCTCCCAGAGATGCAGCAGGTTATGTTAGTGATTTCTGCTGCATTTTGAAATTGAACATAGGACTCACTGCAAGTCACTTTATTGAGTTAAGAGTTTTTTAGGATAGGGTAAGAATAAATTATCAAATCACTTCTGGGATTCAAAATATTTATTTCCACATGGGTCTATATTATTTCTTTATGACTTTCAAATGTTTTTAGAGCCATTGTTTTTTATAACTATAGTAATTGCTTCTCATCCCAGAAGTATAGAATATAAATGTTCTGAATAATTTATTTACAACAGAATATAATTTGAAATAAATTTCTAATTAGGCTTTAGAAATAAGAATTTTACATTCTTTTAACTGTATTTCTTAGACTTGTGGATCATAGAGCTTTAATGCTATTTGATGAAAATGTTTACTTTTTACCTGAATATTTTGTTTTATATAAGCACCAACACACTTAAAAGAATCTATGCTGTAATAGAATTCTATGGTCAGTTTTCAAGCAGGAAATAATTATCTAACAAACTGCAATTTTTTTTTTTGACAGGCAGAGTTAGACAGTGAGAGAAAGAGAGACAGAGATAAAAATCTTCCTTTTTTCCGTTGGTTCATCCCCCAAGTGACTGCTACGGCCAGTGCGTTGTGCCGATCCGAAGCCTGGAGCCAGATGCTTCCTCCTGGTCTCCCATGCGGGTGCAGGGCCCAAGGACCTGGGCCATCCTCCACTGCCTTCCTGGGCCACAGCAGAGAGCTGGACTGGAAGAGGAGCAACTGAGACAGATGGCTGTAGATGCTTGGATTGATAACTGGCATTTCTGTTCTGTTCCATTGGTCTATCCATCTATTTCTGTACCAGTATCAGGCTGTTTTGATTATAACTGCCCTGTAGTGTATCTTGAAATCTGGTATTCTTCTGTCTTTGTTTTTGTTGTATAAGATTGTTTTAGCTATACAATGCCTCCTGTTTTTCTGTATGTATTTTAGCATCATTTTTTTTTTTTCTGTATTTGAGAAGAATTTCCTTGGTATTTTGATTGGTATCACATTGAATCTGTAAATTGCTTTTGGAATTATAGACATTTTAATGATGTTGATTCTTCCAATCCATGAACATGAGAGATTTTTCGTTTTTTAATGTTTTGTGATTCTTATCATAGAGATCTTTGACATCCTTGGTTAAATTTTTTTATATATTTTTAAAGATTTACTTATTTATTTGAAAATCAGAGTTACACAGAGAGAGGAGAGGCAGAAAGAGAGAAAGAGAGGTCTTCCATCTGATGGTTCACTCCCCAGATCAGCCAGAGCTGTGCCGATCCGAATCCAGGAGCCAGGAGCTTAATCTGGGTCACCCATGAGGGTGCAGGGGCCTAAGGACTAGGGCCATATTCTACTGCTCACAGGCCACAGCAGAGAGCTGGATTGGAAGAAGAGCAGCTGGGACTAGAACTGGTTCCTTAGTTAAATTTAATCCAAGGTATTGGATTTTTTTGGGTAGCTATTGTGAATGGGATTGATCTTAGATGTTCTTTCTCAGATTGATACACATTATGTATACCAAAGCTGTTGGTTTTTGAGTATTGATTTTATATCCTGCTACTTTACCAAACTCTTCTATGAGTTTCAGTAGTCTCTTAGTAGAATATATTGGGTCCCCTATATAATCATGTCATCTGCAAATAGGAATATTTTTTACATCCTCCTTTCTGATTTGTTTACCTTTGATTTCTTTTTCTTGCCTAATGGCTGTGGCTAAAAGTTCCAGGACTATATTGAATAGCAGTGGTGAGAGTGGGTATCCTCTGGTTCTAGATCTCAATGGGAATGCTTCCAACTTTTCACCATTCAATAGGATAGTGGCTGTAGGTTTTTCATAAATGGCCTTGATTGTGTCAAGGAATCTTCCTCCTCCTTTACTCAGTTGGCTTACAGTTTTCATCATGAAGGGGTGTTGTATTTTGTCAAATGCTTTCTTTGCATCTATTGAAATAATCACACAGTTTTTGTTCTTCAGTTTGTTAATGTGATGTGTTATATTGATTTGGAATGTTGAACTATCCCTGAATACTGGGGATAAATCCCACTTGGTCTGGCTGGATGCTCTTTCTTATGTATTGTTAGATTTGATTGTCCAGAATTTTATTGAGGACTTTTGCATCTTTGTTCATCAGGGAAACTGGTCTGTAATTCTCCTTCTCTGTTGCATCTTTTTCAGGTTTAAGAATTAAGGTGATGCTGTCTTCATAGAAAGAATTTGGAGGATTCCCTCCAATCAGTTATTTTGAATAACTTGAGAAGAATTGGAGTTAGTTTTTCTTTAAATGGCTGGTATAATTCAGCAGTGAAGCCTTCTGGCCCTGGACTTTTGTTTGTTGGGAGGGTCTTTATTACTGATTCAATTTCTGTATTGGGTATGGGTCTGTGTAGGTTTTCTGTGTCTTCATGATTCAATTTAGGTAGGTTGTATGTGTCTGGGAATCTATCCATTTCTTCTATGTTTCCCTGTTTGTTGGCATACAGCTTTTTGTAGTAATTACTGGTGATTCCTTTTATTTCTGTGGTATCTATTATTACATTTACTTTTTCATCTCTGATTTTATTAATTTCGGTCTTCTTTTTCCTTTTTGGCTAGTTGGGCCAATGTTGTGTCAATTTTGTTTATTTTTTCAAAAAGTCATCACTTCGTTTTGCTGATCTTTAATACTGATTTTTTTGTTCAACTTTGTTTATTTCTTTTTAAATTTTAATTATTTCTTTTCTGCTACTAGTTTTAAATTTGGTTTGCTGTTGTTTTTATAGGTCCTTGAAATGCAGTGATAGTACTTTTATTTGGTACCTTTCCAATTTCTTGATGTAGGCACCAATTGCTGTAAACTTTCCTCTTATACTGCTTTTGCTGTATCCCATAAGTTTTGATATGTTGTATTGTCATCTTTATTTGTTCCCAAGAATTTTTTCATTTCTCTTTTGATTTCTTCAATGACTCACTGTTCTTTCAGGAGCATGTTGTTCAGTCTCCATGTGTTTAGGTATGTTCTAAAGATTCCTGAATTTCTGATTTCCAGGTTCATTGCGTTGTGATCTATGAAGATGATGCATGGTATGATTTCAGTTTTTTTGAATTCCTGAGACTTGCTTTATTGCCTAGCATGTGGTCAATCCTACAGAAAGTTCCATGCACTCATGAGAAGATTGTGTATTCTGTGGCTAGGACAGAAGGTTCTGTAGATATCAGGACCATTTGGTCTATGCTATCAATTAAATGTGTTGATTCCTTGTTGATTTTGTCTGGTTGACCTGTCTATTGCTGAAACTGGGGTATTGACGTCCCCCATTACTATTGTATTGGAGTCAGTCTACCTTTAGGTCCTTTAACATCTCTTTTTAATAGCCAAGTGTCCTGTAATTAAGTGCATATACATTTATAATAGTTGTATCTTCCTGTTGAATTGATTTCTTAATCATTACATAGTGACCCTAATTTATTATTTTTTTGACGGTTTTAGTGTTAAAGTCTACTTTGTCTGATATTAGGATGGCTACACCAGCTCTTTTTTTGGTTTCTGTTAGCATGGAATATCTTTTTCCATCCTTTTACTTTCAGTCTGTATGTATTGTTGTTGGTGAGATGTGTTTTGTATAGGCAAAAAATAGATTTTTTTAATGATTTATTTATTTATTTGAAAGTTAGAGTTACACACAGAGAGAGGAGAGGCAGAGAGACAGAGGTCTTCCATCTGCTGGTTCACCCCTGAGATGGCTGCAACGGTCGGAACTGCACCTATCCAAAGCCAGGAAACAGGAGCTTCTTCCGGGTCTCCCATGTGGGTGCAGGGGCCCAAGGACTTGGGCCATCTTCTACTGCTTTCCCAGGCCATAATAGAGAGCTGGATTGGAAGTAGAGCAGCCAGGTCTTGAACTGGCGCCCATATGGGATGCTGGCACTTCAGGCCAGGGCAATAACATGCTGCGCCACAGTGCTGGCCCCTGGGTTTTGTTTTTTAATCCATTCAGTCAGTGTGTGTCTTTTAACTGGAGAGTTCAGGCTATTTATGTTCAAAGTGACTATTGATAAGTAAGGACCTTGCCCTGCCATTTTTCCATAAATATTCCTATCGTTTAATTTGGGTTTCCTTTGTACTTTTACTGGGAGATTTTTTGTCTTTACCTTTTTTCATAGTGATGACCATGTTTCTGTGTTTTTGTATGTAGCACACCGTTAAGCATCTGTTGTAATTCGGGATGGGTGGTGAGAAATTCTTTCCATTTCTGTTTGTTTGGGAAGGCCTTTGTTTCACCTTCATTCATAAATAAGAGCTTTGCAGTGTATAGCATTCTGAGTTGACAGTTTTTTTCTTAAGACTTGGAATACATCTCACCATTCTCTCTAGCTTGTAGGGTTTCTGATAGGAAGTCCATTGTGAGAGGAGATCCTCTGAAAGTAATCTGGCATTTCTCTCATGTGCATTTTAGAATCTTTCCTTTATTTTTTACTGGGGAGAGTTTGATTATAATGTGTTGTGATGAAGATCTTTTTTGGGCATTTCTATTAGGAGTTCTGTGTGTTTCATGTACTTAGATGTCCCTTTCTTTTTACAAATAAAGGAAGTTTTCTATTATTATTTTTCTAAAAAATCCTTGTAGTCCTTCCTCTCTTTCCTCGCCTTTAGGAACTCTTAGGACCCATATATTGGGTTGTTTGATAGTATCCTCTAGATTACCAACAGTGTTTTTTAGTTTTCCTGTTTCTTCTTCTTGATTTTGGTCTGACTGATTTCCTGTGCTTTTTCTTCTAAGTCCAATATTCTTTCTTCTGCTTCACTGATTCCTTTGTTAAAGCTTTCCATTGCATTTTCCTTTGTTCTGTTGAATTCCTCATTTCCAGGATATCATTTTGATTTCTCTTAAGATCTCAATTTTGTGGGATAAATTTTCTTTATCATATATAGATTTGATTAGTTCATGCATCTGCTTCTGATTAATTCTAAGTAATCCTATAATCAATTTTTTGAATTCCATTTCTGGCATTTCTTTAATCTCATCTTCATAATTTAGTATTGAAGTTTTGTTTTCTTTTGGGAGCATTATGTTGTCTTCCTTATTATTTCTTGAATTGGTGTGTTTGTTATTTGGCATTTGTAGAGATATTCACTGGTTTCTTTGTTTTTTTCACTGTGGTGGCTTTTATCTTTGTACTGTGCCCCTGTGGATTAGCAGAGTGTCTGCTTTCAGTGAATACCTAGAGATGTGTGGTGGGTGTGGTCAGGGAGCTCTGTTTAGTTCTCTAGGGTGTAGGATGTGTCTGAGGTGACACCCAGGTTTGGCATAGTAAGCGCTTTCTCTCTCTCTTTCATCAGAGGGGAAGTTTGTCTTGCTCTGTTGCATAGACTCAGCTCAACTTCTTTCAAAGGAGACCAGTGCTGTGGTGGTAGCCCCAGTGGTTACAATATTTGACCACTCTGCCACAAGAACCACACAAAGGATCTATGCAGTCCTCTATGTAAGCACAGATTCCCCAGCAATGTTCCTCACCTGGAAACCAGGGGGGCCATGAGTATGTGGAGCCTCCCAAAGTCCTAGCCACACCCTGAGCCCTCCCATGCAGCCTCTGTGTTTTCACAGTCCAGCACACAAGCCTCCCATGGTCACAAACACCCAGCCCCCCTCCAATTCTCTCCACCAGACTCAACCGCTTGGCTGGTTGCTGGGTGTAGATATGAGCTTGCTCAGCAGTTACATGTGTCCAAAGTGACACTGGCTCCCTATTGGCTTGTTACAGAATGCCATTGCAGGATGATGGGGGAGAGAGAAACATACCCACCACCTTTTGTCCCCTTTAGTTTGGCAGGTATACTGTCTCCCACCAGGCTCCAAGCCAGATTCCCTCTAGGCACTTTTTGCAACTTTATCACCAGTGGCTTGGGCTGCTACAGTCTGTTCTCACCTCACTCTCCAAAGCTGGAATGAAGGCTCTCGGCTGCTGGGGTCCAGAGTTTTTCGAGTCCACATCCTCATGTAGGTCCACAGTTTTTCTCTAATTTGTGTAGAATTTCCTCTGCTATTTTCTCCCTGACGCTTCCCTGAGATTGCATTCTTTCACCATCTTGTCCACTCATCAGTCTAGGTTGTCTTTTCTTTTTCTGATAGTATGTGAAAATGGATTTAAAATTATAATGATGCCCAAATTAACATTTTTTCTCTTTTATGGCTTATGCTTTGTGTATTTTATTTTTAAAAGATTTATTTGAAAGGCAGAGCCTTAGGGAGGAAGGGAGAGATGCAGAGGAGGTCTTCCATCTGTTTTATTCCCCAAATGGCCACAATGGCCAAGTCTTTGCCGGAGCTCCATCAGAGTCTTCCACATGGGTGGCAGAGACTTAAGCATTTATACCATTGCCCTGTGCTTTCCCATACACATCAGCAAGGAGCTGGATCTGAAGCAGAGCAGCTGGGACACCAACCAGCACTCTGATAAGGGATGCAGCATTAAACTGGCCCCTGTGTTCCATTTAAGAATTTTTTACCTGTCCAGACAAAAGCCAGGATTAAGCCGGCGCCGTGGCTCAACAGGCTAATCCTCCGCCTTGCGGCGCCGGCACACCGGGTTCTAGTCCCGGTTGCCCCTCTTCCAGGCCAGCCCTCTGCTGTGGCCCGGGAGTGCAGTGGAGGATGGCCCAGGTGCTTGGGCCCTGCACCCCATGGGAGACCAGGGAAAAGCACCTGGCACCTGGCTCCTGCCATCGGATGAGCGCGGTGCGCCGGCCGCAGCACGCCGTCCGCGGCAGCCATTGGAAGGTGAACCAACGGAAAGGAAGACCTTTCTCTCTGTCTCTCTCTCTCACTGTCCACTCTGCCTGTCCAAAAAAAAAAAAAAAAAAAAAAAAAGCCAGGATTAAGGAATTCCATGGATGATAGGGGACCTGGCACTTGAACCATCATCTGCTGCCTTCCTGGTTTCATTATGAGGAACCTGGGTCACAAGGGAAGAGCCAGGGCTTGAAGCCACACTCTGATTTGGGAGACAGGTGCAGTGTGCTGCACCACAACGTTCATTTGTGTCAGCACCACTTGTTGAAAACTCATTCCCATTGAATCACCTTGACACTTTTATTAAAAATCTGTTGACTGTAAATGTGCTGAGACCCTTCGTTTGGTTCTATTGATCCACGTGTCTGTGCTTTCACCAGTACCACACTATCTTAATTACTTTATTGTAAGGTTTGAAATCTGATGGTTCCAATTTCATTGTTCTTTTTCAAAGCTGTTTTACCTACTTTTCCATATATGTTTCAGAATCAGCTTCTTCATTTGTAAAACAAACATATTTGGTATTTGGATTGGATTTGCAGATCAATTTGGAGAGATTTTATTTTCCTTCATGTATTTTGAAGCTCTGTTGTAAGTTTATGCACATCTAGGATTATATATCTTCTTAGTTGGTCGACTTTTTTATTATTATGTGATGCCCCCCCCCTTTTTAAGATTTATTAATTTTACTTGAAAGAGTTACACAGAGAAAGGAGAGGAGAGTGGAGGGGAGAGGAGGTCCTGCATCCACTGGTTCACTCCCCAGGTGGTCCCAACTGCTAGAGCTGTGCCAATCTGAAGTCAGGAACCAGGAGCTTCTTCCGTTTCTCCCACGTGGGTGCAGGGGCCCAAAGACTTGGGCTATCCTCCACTGCTTTCCCATGCCATAGCAGAGAGCTGGATCGGAAGTGGAGCAGCTGGGCCTTGAACCAGCGCCCATATGGGATGCCGGCACCGCAGGTGGCAGCTTTAGCCGCTACACCACACCACTGGTGATGCCCCTTTTTTTGTCCATGATAGTATTCCTTGTTTTGAATTCTACTTTGATACTAACATAATCACTCCAGCTTTCTTTCTTTCTTTCTTTCTTTCTTTCTTTCTTTCTTTCTTTCTTTCTTTCTTTTTTTTTTTTTTTTGACAGAGTTAGACAGTGAGAGAGAGAGACAGAGAGAAAGGTTTTCCTTTTCCGTTGGTTCACCCCCCAAATGGCCGCTGCGGCCAGTGCGCTGCGCCGATCCAAAGCCAGGAGCCAGGTGCTTCCTCCTGGTCTCCCATGCGGGTGCAGGGCCCAAGGACCTGAGCCATCCTCCACTACACTTCCAGGCCACAGCAGAGAGCTAGACTGGAAGAGGAGCAACCGGGACAGAATACGGCACCCTAACGGGGACTAGAACCCAGGGTACCTGGGCCGCAGGTGGAGGATTAGCCTAGTGAGCTGTGGCGCCGGCCTCCAGCTTTCTTTTGATTAATATGTCTATAGTACATTTCCTTCGGAGTTTTAACCAGTTTTTGTATTTATGTTTAAAGTGAGTTTCTTGTCGATAGTATTTCAACGAGCCTTGCTTTTTTAAATAGTCTGACATCATAGCAATCTTTGCTTGTTTTCTGTTACCTGGCCTTACTTCTGCAGCTTTCTATATCTCATTACCTTCTCTGTCCTTTTCACTACTCTCCCATCAGAGTAGCCTTCATTCAGTTTGTGGAACTACTTCAGATTCTTGCTTGCTGCAAACTGTTGTTCTTGCTGGTGTCTCTGCCTTGGCGTCTTACCTTCTCATCCCCGGTGGCGTCTCATCCCTCAGGGCATCTCACCATTCTCATCCCACCATCCTGTCATGCTGTAAGCTTCTGTTAAATGCCCTTCTTGTCCTTCAGCTCTCTTGTGAAGTGTTACCTCTTCACAGGAGCCTTTCCCGACCACCCTGTCTAGACTAGACCTTCCTAGTCTTTGTCGCAGAATCATGCCTATTTCTCCTTCGTTTATTTGCTTTGTGTGTCTGTGTATTATGCTGTGTACCTTCCCCCACTAGAATGGCAACAGTATGAAAGTACAAAGGTCTTGTCTGTCTTATCCTCCATTCAATGACCAGCAAAGTACAATGTCTAGTATACAATATTTACTGAATGAACAAGTAAATGATTTTTAAAAATTTGGCTGTTTTGGGGGTTATATGATTTTATATACTTGTATGTATTCACCATTAGGCAGAAATGGATTTATACCTGTTAAATTACCTTTTACCCCATTGGAATGACACTCATGTGCATCTCAAGTAATCAGCAGTGGTGTTACTATTATATGACCAACTATAGGATCTTTTTAAGACAGTATATAGAGCATATCTTCATTTTTCCAAAAGCACTCAAAATTCTCAAATATTCAGATAACAACCAGGAGACATTAAACTGAAATAGATTTGTGGTGTCCCTCTCTGAGGCCTCTGAGACAGTACTTGGGCTGGATATTAGCTCTTGAGTTTTAGCCCAGACTAGGGGTGCCATTTGGTATCATGGCCTGAATGTATGAGTAGTAATGAAGAGAAGACAGTGTATAAAAGGGTATTTTCACTCATGGGTCAGATCACATATAAGAAAGCAACTAATTTTTTTCTAGATAATTGTAATCCAGTTTTTGTTTTTATTAAGCACAGAGTGATCTGGCAGTTGGTTATTAAAATTTGTACTAAGCTGAGTCTGTTTTTTATTCATCTTTTAGCCCCTACCTATCTTACCCTCTTTCCCACTGAGTTTCCATTTTATTGCATTTTTTACATGTGTGAAATAGAAAAAAGGGTAAGCTTGTGGTCATGGACTTTTTTTCTGGTTTTATGGAGGTTTAATTGACAAAAGGTGTGCATATTCAAGGTGTACAATGTGATGTTTTGACTTACATATATATTGTGAAATGATTAGCATAGTTGAGCTTATCAACATATCCAGCACCTCACTTAGTTACCTGTCTGTGAGAATACTTATGATATACTCTCAGAAAATTTGAAGTGTAACTGTAGTCACCATGTTGTGTTTTCAGGCCCCAGAGCTTACCTTAGAGCTGCAAGTTTTTACTATCTGCTGATCATTAGCTTTTTATTTGTTTCTCAAAAACTTCCTTATGTTCTTGGTTTACGAGAAACTACCTCCTGATAATAAAATGTAGAACAAATGTGCAGTCATTTGTGAGCTGTGATAGAAACAGCCAAAAAAAAAGTAAGCTTCCATTCTTATATTGTTTTAATTATGTCCATTAAAGAATCATTGGAAGAACATTTATATTTCAAAAGTCATGAGGGATAGATCATTTTTCAAGAAAAATTAAGTTGCTTTAGCAACCAGCTTCTCTCTTTCAATAAAGGAAGCTAGGAAGAATTTATTGAAGTCATTACCACTAAATATAAAGGGGCAAAGTTATTTGCAGGGGAGTTCTTATCTTAAAGTGTCCTTTGAGTAGTCGAGTAACCCAATGGTGTGGTTCTGGTGATAATACCATTATTTTAAAATGACCCCACTTGAATAGAGTACAACTTTCAACTTTTATATTAGAGCTTATTAGAACGGATAGGTGATTTTAAATTGTTTTTTAAAAAAATCTAGTGTTCTGAAACTGGTTTTAGATTTGTTATACTTAAAGCATAAGCAAGATAATAGCTTTTTTTAAAAAAGATTTAGTTATTATTTGAATGTTAGAGTTACACACACAGAGAAAGAGAGGTCTCCCATCCGCTGGTTCACTCACCAACTGCCTGTGACGGCTGGAGCTACACCGATCCAAAGCCAGGAGCCAGGAGCTTCCTCTGGGACTCCATATGGGTGCAGGGGCCCAAGCACTTGGGCCATCTTCTACTGCTTTCCCAGGCCATAGCAGAGAGTTGGATCGGAAGTGGAACAGCCAGGACTCGAACTGGCACCCATAGGGATGCCGGCACTGAAGGCAGCAGCTTTACCTGCTATGCCACAGTGCTGGCCCTATCAAGAGAACAATTGTAAAAATTTCTTTTAAAAAGCAATTTTATAAAGTTACAGTCCTTTCTGAAAATTTTTCATGTAATTTAAATGTTAGAGTTTTATTTGAAGTTTAATTTCATCCTTACACTCTGTTCACTCCGTTGGGGTTCCTGCAGTGAGTGTGAAGCTGTATAATAAAGTGCAGTGTATGCATATTCATACATGTTCCAGCATTTGCTGAGTGCTGCCCATGTTAGGCATTGTGCCACCTGCAGGGCACAGAGAGATGAAAGGCAATGCACTTTTCCTTAAGGAGCTAGTGAGACAGACGGGAACAGTGAAAACTGTAATTAAGTGTATTTGCGACATAAAAATGGGAGGGTACTCAAAGTTCATGGAAATTGAAAGATTAGTTTGTTTTGGTGTAAAAATTTTTTGAAATCCATGCATAGAGAGTTCTTCAAAAAGTTCATGTAAGGGGTGGGCATTTGGCCTAATGGCTAAACTGCCAGTTGGAATGCCTGTGTCCTGTATTAGAAAAGGTAAGAGACTACGTTGATATCTATGTGTTTCTTTGTAATATCTGAAAGGTTCTGAACTTGCAGATATTGGTATTTTAATTCTTTGAATTCTGCAGTGGCATGTGTATCCTATTTTGTTGTTGTTAAGATTTATTTATTTATTTAAGAGGCAGAGTTACAGTTAAGAGAGAGGGAGAGGGAGAGGGTGAGACAGAGACAGAGACAGAGAGAGACAGAGAGAGAGAATCTTCCATTAGCAGGTTCACTCCCCAAATGGCAGCAATGGCCGGAACTGGATTGGTCTGAAGCCAGGAGCCAGGAGCTTCTTCCCGATCTCCCACGTGGGTGCAGAAGCCCAAGTACTTGGGCCATCTTCTACTGCATTTCCAGGCCATTAACAGAGAGTTGGATTGAAAGAGGAGTATCCAGGCCACAAATCGGTACCCACATGGATACCGGTGCCCACATGGGATGCTGGTGCCTCAGGCAGAGGCTTAGCCTACTGTGCCATAGTGCCAGCCCCTTTCCTTTTCTTTGGTGATACACAAATGGCAAAAGCTTAAAGTTTTTACCTTTAGTGAGCATGGCTTCTAAAGATTTCTCACAGGCCTTACAAGAGCAGAATTAAAGGAAATATATTTCTTTTTTTTTAAAGCTTTTATTTAATGAATATAAATTTCCAAAGTACAGCTTATGGATTACAATGGCTCCCCCCCCCCATAACTTCCCTCCCACCCGCTACCCTCCCCTTTCCCACTCCCTCTCCCCTTGCATTCACATCAAGATTCATTTTCAATTCTCTTTATATACAGAAGATCAGTTTAGTATATATTAAGGAAAGATTTCAACAGTTTGCCCTCACATAGCAACACAAAGTGAAAAATACTGTTGGAGTACTAGTTATAGTATTAAATCACAATGTACAGCACATTAAGTCAGAGATCCTACATGATATTTTTTTAAAAATTGATTAATTTTCTATGCAATTTCCAATTTAACACCAAGTTATTTTTTCATTTTCAATTATCTTTATATACAAAAGATTGATTCAGTATATACTAAGTAAAGATTTCATCAGTTTGCACCCACACAGAAACACAAAGTGTAACAATACTGTTTCAGTACTAGTTATAGCATTACTTCACATTGGACAACACATTAAGGACAGATCCCACATGAGAGGTAAGTACACAGTGACTCTTGATGTTGATTTAACAATTTGACACTCTAAATATATTTCACATATCTTAAACTGATACAGCATTATTTCAGAAGTAATATGACTAATGTTTTCTGTAGGGAAAAAAAAAAACAAACACAGAGGGGCTAGTGTTGTGGCGTAGTAGATTAAGCCACTGCTTGCGCCCCTGGCATGCCATATGGGCGTGCAAATTTCAGTCCTGGCTTCTCTGTTTCTGATCTAGCTCCTTGCTAATGTACCTGGGAAGGCAGTGGAAGATAGTTGAAGTACCTGGGCCCTTGCCGCCCACATAGGAGACCAGCATGAAGTTTCGGGCTCCCAGCTTTGAACTGGCCCAGACCTGCTGGTGCAACCATCTGGGGAGTGAACCAGTGGATGGAAGATCTGTCTCTCCCTTCTCTCTCTTTGCCTTTTAAATAAACAAATACATTTTTTAAAATAGAAAAAAAAGGAAATTCCTGGGATGTGCTTTTGTTTGCATTTGTAGTGACAAGGTTGCTGATCTTTTCAAATAAGAGGTTCTGCTTTAATAGTGACAAATGTTGATATTTCCGTAACAAGTGTTTTCTCATCTGAAAATGCAGAGGCTTGGACTAGCTGATGTCTAAAGTCCTTTCTGGCTGTCTAGACTATGATTCTGTGTTTGCTTTCCAACGTGCACTATTTCAGTAGGTAGTCACTCACTCCTGCTTTCCTGCACTGTCACATCACGTTAAAGGCAGTGGTGCTCAACAAAGGGTGATTTTGCCAGCTAGGGTGCTTTCAGCAATGTCTGGAGACATTTTTGGTTGTCATAGCTGGGAGGTTGTTTGCTACTCTAGTGAGCCAGAGGCCAGGGCTGCTGCTACACATCCTAGAATGCACAGAACAGCCCTGCACAACAAGAACTATGCAGCCCAAAATGTTTATCGTGGCAATGGTGAAAAGCCTCAAATTAAGGAAAGATTCTTAGACAGTCTGTCTCCACTATAATATTCATTTGTTCATTCATTCACTCTTTACATTGTCAAATGATGCTAAGTACATCACTTTTATTTTCTGTGTGCCATTATACCGAGTATGCCTTACTGGCATCTCTGAAGGGACCCCATAAATAGAATTCCTCTTCTTTCACTAAATTCTGAACCAGTGGAGAAATAAGAATAAGCATCTGTGAGCCAATATATTACCCCCTTTGTAATAAAAGCTGTTAGAAGACGCAACTTGAACTTGCCAGCAGATGGGTCTTCAGATTCTTAACCTCAGAATTAGAAGAGTTATCCACTCAATCATTGCAGCATTGGACCCAGACAAGGCCTGGTGCACAGACTGCCTGTAACGGACTGAATGTTTATATTCTTCCAGTTTCATAGGTTGAGATCCTCAGCCCCAGTCTGATGGTATTGGGAGGTGGGAGCTTTGGGAGGTAATTAAGTTATGAGGATGGAGCCCTGGTGAATGGCATTGGTGCTCTTCAATAAGAGATCCCAGGGCGTTCTGTAGGCTTCCTTCTACCCTGTGAGGACATGAGGAATTGACAATCCGCACGCTGGAAGACAACCTTCCCCAGAGCCTGACCGTGCCAGCAACCAGTTCTTGGACTTCCTGGCTGCAAGACTGTGAGATAAAATTGCTGTTCTTTATAAACCAAACAGTCTGATTTTATTGTTGTAGTTCCCTTCAGGAACTAGGCCAGAACTTGTATACTCTGATTGGTTCACTCCCAATCAGTAGCAAAAAGAGGGAGCCGAACTAAGCAAATACAGTTTACTTGTTCCAAATTTGCCAACCATTAATTCATTCTCTCTGTGCCTGAACAGAGGGAGGAAAGGTGTAGAGGGGGGCCGAGAGTCTTTTCCTAACTGAACTCCCTCCATGTGGAAGGATATCACATCCGGGAAGGAAGAGCAGCCTTCTCCATCACAGGCCTTAATAAATGCTAATAGGTCATGATGCAGAATCTGCTGACACCCTGAGTATGTGCAAGTTCTAAATGGGGAATGTTTATGTTTTTCCTGGATTTGTGTACATTTATTGCATCTGATATGCCTACCAATTAACTGATATCCAAATGATTGTAACTAAAACAAGGGAAAATGAGTTGGAATTTTAGATGATAGTTTTAAGATTATTTAGTCCATTGTATCTCAGTGCTGATTGCACGTTGGAATTACCTGAGTATCCTTTTAAAAATGTTGGTGCCCATTGTGGCATTCTAGACCACTTAAATAAAAATATTGGGGGAGCGGGCATTTGTCCTAGAGGTTGAGATGTCCACATCCTACATCAGAGTACCTGGGTTCGATTACCAACTCCTGGCTCTAGCTTCCTGTGATGCAGATCCCAAGAAGCAGTGGTGATGACTCAAGTGATTGGATTGCCACCACCGTGTGGACTTGGATTGTATTCCTAGCTCCCAGTGTGACTTTAGTCTAGCCCTGGCTGCATGGAGGCTTCTGTGTGTTTCTGTGTTTCTCTCTCTCTCTTTCTCTCTCTCTCTCCCCCCCTCCCCCCTCCCCCCACCTCTTTCTCCATCTCTCCATCTGTCTCTTTCTTCCTGCCTCTCAAATAAAAATAAATAAATAATAACATCTTAGTTGGGGCCTGGGCATTGCTCTTTTGTAAAAAGCCCCTCAGAAGATTCTGCTGCACAGCCAAGATTGAGAATCATTGATCCAGTCTAATATTCTCATTTTATTAAAAAAACAAAACCTGAATCTCAGGCAGTTTTGGTGACTTGCCTAAGGCTGTAATTAGTGAGCATTGGAGTAAGATTCTGGCCTTCTGCCTCAGAGTCAAGGACTTATTGAAAACAAAGCTTTTGCTGGGGTCAGTTTTTTCCTTTTCATAATTTTAGCTCAAAAGAATTGGTAAAATTTTTAAAGTTAGGAGACATGAGTTTTAACCCTGTGGTGTTAGCTGATTAAGTCAATGGGCCTGAGTTTCCTTCTTTTTCAAAATTAAAGGGTTAGGGCCAGGTGTTTGACCTAGCCGTTCAGATGCCTGGGTTTGATGCCTGACTTTAGCTCCTGACTCCAGCTCCCTGAAAATGCAGATCCTAGGAAAGCAGCAGAGGATGACCCAAATACTTGCAACTCTGCACCCACTTGGGAAGAAGCTCCTGGCTCCTGGCTCCTGGCTCCTGGCTCCTGGCTTAGGGTCAGCCCAGCTCCAGCCATTGTGGCCATTTGGGGAGTGAACCAGCAGATGGAAGATCTCTCTGTCTCTCGGTCTCTCTCGGTCTCTCTCTCTCTCAGTCTCTCTGCCTCTGCCTCTGTCTCTCTGTAACTCTGCCTTTCAAATAAACAAGTAAATTTTTGAAGAGAGAGAATCTTGACTCTTGGCATTGGTCTTGGCCCAATCTTAGCTGTTGGCAGGTATTTGGAGAGTGAACCAGTTGATGGGAAACATTCTTTCTCTCTCTCTCTCTCTCTCTCTCTCTCTCTCTCTCTCTCTCACACACACACACACACACCCTTTCAAGTTAATAAATTAGAAGGTTAGATGAAATAATTTCCAAGATTTTTTGAGTCAGTAAAATTCTCTTTGTAATTTGACATAAAAAGAAAGAGCTTTTTTGTTTATTAGGGTTAATTGCTGGTGCTGTTTTAAATTTTATTAATCCACTATCTAGCAAGTATGATGACAGGTGCTCCCATTTATCTGAAGTTGTTTTAATTCAAATATTTTAGAGTGAGTTTCTGATAGGCAATCTTTAATCATTAAGATCTTGACATTACCAATATATAAAATGATTGTCATTCCTTGAGTATCTGAGCTTGTTTCATTAATTCACTCTAGATATACTCTGAGGACATGTGTAAGGACATGTTTACATCATAGGAAATATAAGAAAAATGCTACTAATTCTTCTTGGGTGTTTCCAAGTATGGAAATGTTCAAATATCTGGATAGTGTCCTTTTTATTTGACTATTTTTCAATAAATAAATATAACTTGAGACAAGATTATTTCAGTTTTTATTTTTGTGTTAGTTTATTTTCTTATAGTAATGAATTTAATTATTATTTGAAATTTGATATTAATTTAAATTGTTATGACTTCTGGCTCTAGGGACAAGGCCAGTTGTATTCAAGGAACTAGGCTGTGTGCCTCCCTCTTTCTTGCTCCACATAGCTCTGTCTCTGGCACTTCTGCTGGTGTACCCAGGAAAGCAGTGGAGGAAGACCTAGGTCCTTGGGTCCTTGCATCCACATAGGAGACCCAGAAGAAGCTGAGCTTATCCAAAGCCAGGAGCCAGGAGTTTAACTCCCCAAATGACTGCAGCGGCCAGAGCTGGGCCAATCTGAAGCCAGGAGCTTCTTCCGGGTCTCCCACATGGATGCAGGGGCCCTAGGACTTAGGCCATCTCCTACTGCTTTCCTAGGCCATTGCAAGAGCTATATCAGAAATGGAGTAGCCAGAACTCAGACTGGCACCCATATTGGATGCTGGCATGGCAGGCATTGGCTTTACCTGCTGCGCCACAGCACTGGCCCCTTTTAGCAAGTTGTATTGAGTGTACTTGTAGTAGGTAAAGACTTTTCTGTGAGATCTGTAAATAAATGTTTGCAAAAAAATGGCTGATTTAAGGGTAGACTTCAAAAGTAAACATTTTTTCTGTTACATTTATTTTTTAAACCAACATTTTCTCAGTTGTTTTTTTGAGCAAACTCATTTGCCAAAACCAAATATATATACATATATGTATTTGAATTTATTTATTTATTTGAAATAGAAGCAGGGAAAGACAGAAATCTTCCATCCACTGATTCACTCTCCAAATGCCTGCGACTGCCAGGGCTAAGCCACATTGAAGCCAGGAGCCAGGAACTCCACCTGGTCTCCCACGCGGGTGAGAGCTTTGGCCATCATCTTCTGCCTTCCAGGCACATTCATGGGAAGCTTAGTCTGGAAGCATGTGGAGTAGCTGGGACTGAAACCCAGACATTCCAGTATGGGATGCAGACATCCCAAGTGGTTAGCTTAACCCACTGTGCCAAACCTGTCTCCTTAGAAGTTTTTTAAACTTCTTTATTCATTGATCAATTTATGTGTTCCTTTTATAGCAAGGTTTCTCTCTTTACCTCTCCGTGTGTGTGTGTGTGTGTGTAATTTAAAGGACAGATGGGAATAGAGATCATCCACTGGTTCACTCCCTAAATGCCAACAACACCCAGACTAGATTAGGCTGTAGCAGGGATCCTGGAACCCAATCTGGATGTCCACATAGGTAGCAGAGGCCCAAGTACTTGCCTTATCACCTGCAGCTTCCCAGTCTGCTCAGGACTCAAACCCAGGCACTCCAATGTCAGATTTTAATCACTGTGCCAAAAGCCAGCCCCAGCAAGGAATCTTTTAGTGACCTCAGAGCTGTTGGGTGGAAATATTAAAATATTTTATAGTTAGGATAATATAAACGTACTGCTTATAATTTATAGTCTGAGTAAACATTTGTTTGGCGTTTTATATGACAGGAATGATAGCCTGCCTGTCTCTCCTCTTCCAAATGCATGATGTACTTGTGGAATACACCACTCCAAGAGAGATGATCATTTTCTCTACTCAATAGCTGTCTTTGCTTTTTGTTTTTAAATTCGATGTTTTTGAGATATAAGTGTCTGCTGCTTTGAGCATATATTTAAGGTGCCTGCTCTCTAAACTGCACAGAGATCCAGGTTTCTAAAAAAATAAAAAAGAAAAAGATATATGTAGTTAAAAATAGTTGCTGTTGAAATCATCATAAATCAATCCCTCCTAGTACATTTCAAATATAATTTTATTTAAAATACTTTACTTTGGGGCCAGTACTGTGGCATAGTAGGTAAAGCCACTGCCTGCAGTGCTGGCACCCCATATGGGCACTGGTTCAAGTCCCAGCTGCTCCACTTCCAATCTAGCACTCTGCTATGGCCAGGGAAAGCAGTGGAAGATGGCCCAAGTTCTTGGGCTCCTGTACCCGCATGGGTCCTGGCTTCAGATTGGCCTAGCTCCGGCCATTGCAGTCATCTGGGGAGTGAACTAGCAGATGGAAGACCTGGTTCCCTCTCTGTCTTTCTGCCTCTGCCTTTCTGTAACTCTGTCTTTAAATAAATAAATAAGTAAATATTTTTTTAAAAAGACTTATTGTGGTTTAAAAAAATTAAAAAAAAAAAAATTGAAGCCAAAAGCTGGTAACACAATCTAGGCCTCCTGTGTAGGTGGCAAGAACCCAATTAATGCCAATTTCTTGAGCCATTATTGCTGCCTCCCAGGGTCTGCATTAGCAGGAACCTGGAGTCAGGAGCTGACGCTGGGAATTGAACCCAAGCACTCCAGTGAGACACAGGCATTCCAGTTGTTAGGCCAAATGCCTGCTGTTCATTGTGGTATTGATTTGTGTTTCCCTAATGGCTGATGATGTTGAGTTTCATTTCATATGCCTATTGGTCATTTACATTTTTTCTTTAGAGAGATGTCTAATGAAAACATTTGCCCATTTTAAGATAGATTATTTGTTTTCTTATTGTTGAGTCCTCAGAGTTTTTTATATACTCTGAAAAGAGTCCTTTGTCAGTTATATTATTTGAAAATGTTTTCTCTGAAGGTTGATTTTTCACTTAATGGTACCACTTGGAACACAAAGGTTTTTTATTTTGATGAAATCAGATATATATTTTCTTTTGCTGATTGTACTTTTGGTGTCATATCTAAGAAAATAATGCCTAATTCAAGGTCACAAAGATTTATCCCTAGATTTTTTCCTAAGAATTTTATAATTTTACCTCTTACTTTCTAATATGAAGCAAAGGTCTGATTTCTTTTTCATGTGGTTGTCCAGTTGTTCCAATATCTGCTTAACCTACTGAGTATATGCAGCATGGTTATAATAATTGTTTTGGTGTCTGCTGATTTTAGCAGATGGGTCAGTACTAGTAGATTTTGGTTAATTGATATTCTCTACATTATAGGTTGTATTTTCTTTGATAGCTTTGGTTGCTATTAGTGTGAATTTTACTTGGTTGATTACTGGATATTTTTGCATTCCTAAAAACAAACATTCTTGAGACTTTTTCTGAGATGGAAATGGTTTTTTTCTTTCATTTTTACCTTATGGTTTGTTAAGATCAGGAACAATGCCCACTCCGGGGCTGATTTTCCCTGGGTACTGACAAGACATTCCTGAGTACCATCCTCATTGCCCTGGGAATTACACACTTTCCAGCCTGCCCCGCAGGAACAGCTCTGTCAGTGGCAGGCTCTTTTCCTAGCCTTTATGAGGTTCTTCATCCACACACTCATCAGTATGCTACTGAACCCTCCGGGGGTCTCTGAATCTCCAGATTCCTTCTCTGTGACACTCTCCACTCCGCAGCACTCTAACTTCCTTAGTCCTTCTCGACTCTCAGCGTTGACTTCTCATTTCAGAGGGTGGATTGGCCTTTACTTCAGTTCCCCTTCCCTGAGCTATGGCCAAGAAATTGCCCTGAGGTAGTAAATTTGGGAACTGGTAGGGCTTACTTCTTTTGTTTTCTGTTTCTCAGAGATAATTGGTTTTTGTTCTTTTAGATCCAGGGTCTTGAAAACCACTTTTTGTGTGTGTGTGTGTGTGTGTGTGTGTGTGTATACCAGTCCCTATTATTCTGTCTTTCCCAGAAGTAAAATTCCTTTTGTATTTCTTTACTTGGTGAATGGAACTGCCAGCTACCTATTTGCTCAACTTGAAACCAAGGAGTCACCTTGTCCCTTCCTTGTCCTTTCTCTTACATATCAAATTATCAAGTCGTACAGAATCTATCCCTTCCTAATATGCTCCTTTTCTACTGTCTTAATTCAGGCTCTTTCATATTTCTCTCTTGCAACCTAATTTGTCTTCCTGATCCTATAATTCTTTGATACTGCTTATACTGGTCCTTCTGAAACACAAACTTGCTCTGACACCTCTATTTCTCACTTAAAATCCTTCTGTGACTCCACATTATCTCCTGAATAAAATCTTGAGATCCAGTCTCGCTAACGTGGCATATCTAGCTTTTTGCGGCAAAGCCCCTGCCCGTCTCCTGAGCTCCTTTCCCGGCTCATGCCTGCCCTCATTCCAGCCATAATGAAGTGCTTTGGTTCCCCCAAAGCCTTTGCTGTTGTGCAGCCCTGGGCCTTCATACACCACACTGTCTGCGCGGAACGCCTGAACTTTCCCAGCCTCCGCGAGCCTCCAGCCACCAGACTCCGCTCAAGCATCCTCTCTTGCAGTTTTTCCTGCCGTCCTGCCCTCCTGGGGTTGGTTGCTCTCCTTGGTTCCTCTGCCCCTCTGGACTACATAGGTCATCTGATTACAGTACTGCGGTACTGGAATTGTTATTGCTGTGCTGTTAGCCAACGTTAAAATATGGCAGCCATTTTCTAGTGATAATCCTGGGATATACAGGCACCAGAAAACTAGAAAAGAGATACAAAGTTTGGAATAGAAATCACATCAACCCCAGTATCAAAACTCAGAATAACTAAGGGAAATAAGTGAAGTAACTGAAAATACTTGAAGCAGTTAACATTTTCATGGGACTTTGCAACACTGAATTGGAACGTAGGGCTCTGAGTGCAGTGTGGTCTTTATTCACTGTCACATTAGAATGAGATTGCTTTAAGAACAATGTCCTAAAAAACCAGCATTCTAAACTGGTGCTTAGGAATCAAAAATACTGGAAACCAAAGCAAGTTGGGAGAGAATCATGCTGACAATATTAGAAGACCTAACAGAAGTAACAGAAGTATCTGAAGAAAACAACCCATTGATATTGTAGGGTAGGGGTGGAGAACCTTTTTTCTGCCAAGGGCCATTTGGATATTTATGACATCATTCACAGGCCATTCAAAATTACCAACTTTAAAATTAGCCTGCTATAGATTTACTGCATTTTCAGCCCCAACTGCAGTTGCCTTGGCAGGGCCAGACCAAATGATTTTTTTCAGGCTTTATACAGTCTGTGGGCTAGACATTCCCCACCCTAGCATAGGAGAATTGGACTAGGTCAAGCTACATAATGCAATCAATTTATTTTTTAATACAATCTATTGAGACCCGTGTTTGTCTTTAAAGGAAGGAAGATTGGGGCTTCTCTGTGCTGTTTCCTGCCTGCTGGCATCAGGATTGGTTGAAGATGAGGTAGAAGATCCCCTTTCATGGGTGGTCTCATCAGGAAAAAGAGGACTCTGGAGTTGGACACTGGGCTTTTATTTTTTCCTTTTCCTTATTAGTGGAAAAGATAGGTTTTCAAATCCAGTCTTTTTATGATTTTTTATTCTTTGAAGGGCAGAGTTACAGAGAGAGAGGGAAAGACAGAGAGGTCTTCCAACTGCTCATTCACTTCCCAAATGGCTGCAGTGGCCAGGGCTGGGCCAGCCTAAGCGAGGAGCTTCATCTGGGTCTCCTACGTGAATGTGGGACTTGGGCCATCTTCCACTGCTTTCCCAAGTGCATTAAGAGGGAGTTGGATCAGATAGAATTGGAGCAGCTGGGACTCAAACTAGTGCCCACATGGGATGCTGGCATCACAGATGGTGGCTTAAACCACTGTGCCACAGTGCTGGCCCCTCAAATGCATTCTTCTAAAATCTTGCACCTTTAATATTAAAATTGTTTAATTTAATTGTTAAAATCAGTTTATCAAGACAGTCAGGTTAAGTCACTGCCTAGGATGCCTCCATCCATATCAGAGGGCCTGGGTTCCAGTCCCAGCTTGGCTTCCCATCCAAAGTTCCTGCTAAATGCACACTCTGGGAGGCAGCAATGGTGGCTGAAGAACTTGGGTCCCTGCTGCTCACATGGGCAACCTGGATGGAGTTCCTGGCTCCTGGGTTTAACCTGGCCAAGCTCCAGATGTTGCAGGCAATCAGAAAGTGAACCAGTGGTGAAAGATACCTCTCTATCTTTCTTTCTCTCACTCTCACTCTTTCTCTCTGCTTTTTAAATAACAAAAAAATCAGTTGATTAACTCGTCCAACCTTAAACATCTAAATAATTATTAGCATTTTGAACTGTGACATTTGTTATATATTGGTATAGGTTCTATGTACAGGTTTCATAGAAAGAGAGCAAGGTTGATTTATGGTAAGAAATTGGCTCATGTGATTATGGAAACTGGCAAGTGCAGATTTGCAGTGTGGGCCAGCAGGCCTGAGACCAGGAGAGTCAGTGGTGTGGTTGCAATCCAATGGCCAGTAGGCAGAGACCCAGGAGAGCTGACATTCTCATTGAAGCACGAGGGCCAGCAGGCTGAGGAACCAAGAAAGCTAAGGTACAGCTGCTGCCTCTGCACTGAGCCTCTTCTTTGCCTGCATGAGGCCCACTCACATTATGGAAGGCAATATGTTTACACAAAGTTCAGATTTAAATGTTTATCTTATTCAAAAACACCCTCCAAGCTGACACGTTAAATTAATCATCACACCTACCAGGCAGCAAAATGAGTTTTGAAATTAGTTTCCTTGGATAGTATAATATGTGGACACATGCTTTTTTCTCTATGATTTTATTAAAAAAAGTTTACCATAAGGAAGATGATTTCTACTTTTAAAAATTCATTTTGTAATCCTTTCAGATTTTATGGGAAAACTGTAGATTTTCTGAGTTATTAACATTAATCAGTGGACTGTAGAAAATACGTGTTTTGAATAGAATGTGGCCTGTTTATATTCAAGACAGAAGCAATAAAAGCCTCATTAATCTCTTTGTTTGAAGCCGTCAAGATCTTACCTGACATTTTAGGCTTATGGTCTGCAAAGGAGTTGCAGAAATCCTATTTGGTTCATTGTTAGCAGCATTTTTTTTTAAATTCCCCAATTGGGATGCCACTGTCAATAACAGCTGGGGGACTTCACTGAGCCAGCCATCTGCACAATTAGATAATGCCCAGGGTGGTTTTATGCTTAGCTTAGCCCCAGCACATCCAGAACAACTGTACCTGGACATGCTTCATCCTTGCTGTGAGGCTGGTGTCCCTGGAGTGTTTGTTAGCCACAGCCTTTCCCCAGCAGGCTTGTGACTTTCTCTGAACCTGTCGTACTTGCGCCGGGGATGCCTTTTTTCTTGTATTTTTCTAGTGATATTTTTAAAAAATCACATCAAACACATGGAAATATATTTGGCCTTGAAATCCTACATTGTCAAGTCACCAGCTCTCATCGCTGTATCAGTAGGCTAAGTGCTGTGATGATAGATTTCTGCAGTGTGGACAGAGATGTGCAAAGCTCCATAGTGCCCGTCACATGCTGATATTTTAGGTTTGTTCTATTCATTGTTCCAGGTTTGTCCAGAACTTCACATGTAAATCAGGATTTCTTTTCTCAAATGATTGATTCTGCCTTTTATGTTCCATATCCTTTACAGGCATGGATGCTTCCTCCCTGTCTCCATTGTTCTCTTCAAAGGCAATTTTATACAAGATTCTCGGGAAAAGAGCTGTTTTGTTCTTGGACCCCATGCTACTCTGCTCTCATTCATAAAGCTACTCAGTGTTAATACTTGCATTGCACCTGCTCAAGTTTTTTATTCTGGAATTAAGATTTACATGTGTTCATTTATTATGAAGACAGGATTCAAAATGTCTTCCCTTACTTATTCATTTAGAGAAAAGCACCTCTAGTTCAGTAGTTTTACATGTCACTCCTTTAGAGAGAATAATCAAGTGTATTCAATAAGTTATATTTTTGTTTTTCATAGTTTATTTTTTAAGATTTATTTATTTATTTGAAAGGCTGAGTTACAGAGGGAGAGAGAAATCTTCCATCTGCTGGTTTGCTCCCCCGATGGCCGCAACAGCCAAGGCTGGGCCAGGCAGAAGCCAGGAGTTGGGAGCTTCTTCTTGGTCTCCCACATGGGTGGCAGGGGCCCAACCACTTGGGCCAATTTTGCTACTTTTACAGGGCTTTAGCAGGGAGCTGGATCAAAAATGCAACAGCTGGGACACAAACTGGTGCCCATATAGGATGCTGGTGTTGTAGACAGTGGCTTAACCCATTATACCACAATGCTAGCCCCCTTCTTAGTTATTTTTTTACATTAATTATTGATATAGAAATATACAAGACAAAAAATAGATTTTAGAATGTATTCTTCTAAAATCTCACTCCATTAATATTAAACTTAATTATTTAACATCGGTTGTTCAATTTGTCCAGTTCTAAACATCTAGAAGCAGGAATGAAGAAACTTTTATCTGCCAAGGGCCACTTGGATATTTAAAACATCACTCGTGGGCCATATAAAATTATCCACTAAAAATTAGCCTGCTGTAGATTTTTTGAATTTTGAGTCCCTGTGATTGCCTTGGTAAGACCAGACCAAATGATTTCATGGACTGAACATCCCCCACCTCTTAAAAGAATTATTAGGATTTTAATATATAATATTTATTATATATTAGCAAGGGTCCAAATATATAAACTACTTCCTTTTTTAAAAACAATATTCCATGTATTTATTTATTTGAAAGAAACAGAGAAATATCTCTCATACCCTGGTTCACTCCCTAAATATCTGCCACAGCTGAGGCTGAGCCAGGCTGAAGCCAGAGCAGAGAATTCAATCTAGACGTCCCACATGGGCAGCAGGGGCCCTACCACTTAAGGTATCATCTGCTGCTTCCCAGAGTATGTGTTACCAAGAATGTGGAATTAGGAGTGGAACCAGGACTTGAACCCAAGTACTCCAATATAGGATCTTAGCCACTGCACCAAATGCAATGCCCACCTTTTTATTTATTTATTTATTTTGAGAGGCAGAGAGACATACACACAGAGATACAGAGAACTCCCATCTCCCGGTTCACTCCATAAATGCATGTCCAGACTAAAACCAAGCACCTGAAATTCAATCCAGGTCTCCCATGTCAGTGGCAGGGACTGAAGTCCTTGAACCTGTTGTCTCCCAGGAGGCACATTAGTAAGAAACTGAAATTGAGACTGGAGTCAAGGCTTGAACCCAGGTATTCCAATGTGGGATGTGGGCATCTTAACTGGTCTTAACCAGTATGACAAATGCCCGCCTGCCTGCCTGCCTTCCTTCCTTCCATTCTTCCTTCCATTTATTTGAGAGGCAGAATGACACAGAGAAGGAGAGATGGAGAGAAAAGATCTTCCAACTGCTGGTTCATTCCCCAAATGGCCACAACAGTTGGGGATGGGCCAGGCTGAAGTCAGGAGCCTGGAACTATCTGGGTTTTCCATGTGGGTGGCAGGGACCCAGGGACTTGGGCTATCTGCTGCTTTCTCAGGTGCATTAGCAAGGAGCTGGATTGAATATAGAGCAGCTAGGACTCGTACCTCTGACATGAGATCCCAGCATCATGATGCTGGCCCCCTTCTCAATTTCTTAATGCTTATACTGTCCCCATCGACAATCAGAAAGGTGCTACCTACAAGAAGTCTTACACTGTGACTTTGGTCATTAAATCACTTTGAGTCCAGTCAGAAAATAAAAACTACAGTAGACCAAATGAAGAGGAAGTTCAAAGAATTATTAAACACGAGGCAATAAGCGACGATGAGGAAATTCTGCATGGTTTCAGAGGGTCTCAAAAAGGACAAACTTGGAAGCTGGTCCCTCCACAAGGCTGGGATTCAGACGTTGTTGGAGAGAGGGCAGTGTAGCCCAGAGGACTGCAGAGAGGTTTGCCGGGTTGCCCAATCTGGGCTGCCATCAAGCAGGAGGCAGCCCTCTGCAGTACAGGTGTGGCGCAGGCAATCAGCAGCCAGTGGTGTGGCTGTGGGGAGGGAGCAGAGGCCCACGGCTTTCAGGTTTCTGTGTGGAGAGGGCCACAGGGAGGTATCATAAACCAGGCCAAGGCTGCAGGGCTGCCAGTGCAACGCATGTTCTGAGTGAATGGCAAGGATAGCGCTCCTGCAGACCCCTTCCTCCCACAGGGTCTCTCCACATCACACTCCCTGGAAGAAACGCAGAAAGGAATGTTGTCCGTTACAGCCGTGCGTGTATGGGAAGGAAAGAGCTGGGAGGCAGTAGGCTTTTGTTAAAGATTTATTTTATTTATCAGATCTTCCTCCACTGGTTCACTCCCCAAATGGCCGCAATGGCTAGGGCTGGGCCAGGCTGAAGCCAGGAGCCAGGAGCTTCTTCTGAGTCTCCCATGTGGGTGCAGGGGCCCAAGTACTTGGGCAGTCTTCTACTACTTTCTCAGGCCATTAGTGGAGAACTGAATAGGAAGAAGAGGAGCCCGGACTCCAACCAGCAGCCACATGGGATGCCAGTGCCACAAATGGAGGCTTAGCCCGCTATGCCACAGTGCTGGTCCCCAACAAAGTTTCATTTTTTAAAAATTCAGTAAACATGTAGCACATCCCTGTTGAACCCCTGTGTTGCGCACAGATACTTCAGATGCTTCAAGATCTTCTTTTTCTTAGATCAAGTTGACAGGTTAGCATCATTTTCCCTTGATTTTCTGAATTTTTCATTCCCAGATCAATAAATAAATGTGACAGATGTCTTACACTGTCTCCCTTGGCATTAGTTGGTCAACAATATCTGTCCATTGAATTAATGGCTGCTAATAACTTGTTTGGTGTCTGTAGAACTATACAGCTGGGTACCAGAGTCATTTTGTTCCAGCCTATCTAATTTTGCTGTCTCCCCATAGGATTTCTTTGTTTTCAAAATGGATTATTTTCAAGCTGAAGTTTTTAGAAATATGTTGTCCAGTCTGGTGACTCAGGCCAGGCACTGCTGATTTTTGCAGGGAAAGTAGGAATCTGAGATAGTTTCAGAAAGTGCCTTTAAGGTCAAGGCTTCCTCTGTGTGTGTGTGTGTGTGTGTGTGTGTGTGTATAATGTCAATATATTCATATGTATCCTTTTTTTAAAGATTTATTTATTTGAAAGAGTTACACAAAGCAAGGAAAGGCAGAGAGAGAGAGAGAGAGAGAGAGAGAGAGAGAGAGGTCTTCCATCTGCTGGTTCACTCCCCAGATGGCTGCAATGGCCAGAGCTATGCTGATCCAAAGCCAGGAGCCAGGAGCTTCTTCCAGGTCTCCTACATGGGTTCAGGGGCCCAAGGACTTGGGCCATCTTCTGCTGCTTTCCCAGGCCATAGCAGAGTTGGATTGGAAGTAGAATGGCTGGGACCTGAACTGGTACCATTATGGGATGCCAGCACTGCAGGCGATGGCTTTACAGCACTGGCCCCTATATATATCTTGAAGATAATAATAAAAATGAAAAGCATTAACAACCGTCTTTAGACTAAAAAAAGGCATGGTACTCCTGCAGTTTTTCTTACTTGTAATGATGGTAGTTTCTACACTCAGCTGCGTTTCCATTTATGTGTCTTTCCTTCCGTTACACTTCTCTCTCTGTTTTTTCCTGCACTGCAAAAT
This sequence comes from Sylvilagus floridanus, assembly GCA_949820135.1. Classification (NCBI taxonomy): domain Eukaryota; kingdom Metazoa; phylum Chordata; class Mammalia; order Lagomorpha; family Leporidae; genus Sylvilagus; species Sylvilagus floridanus. Next base: position 91,414,153 of record OX463244.1, on the reverse strand, counting down.
GCAGACACCACAAACTGGTTTGAGTCTCCATGCTTCCATCAGTAGCTGCCTCTTTAAAAAAAAAAAAAAAAACCTGTGGTTTTCACCCTTCATCCTACTCCAGAGACCCAACCTTGGGAGAATGGGAGAAGGCTCCTGCAGCTCTCTTTTCTAACCAATGACTATATTTAGCCAGCTCTGCAGAATAGCTCCTAGTGAGTAAGTAGCACTTTGCAGCTTTCGTGGAAAGAGGTAGACATATTTGCTATGAGAACCCTTATTTGGCCATCTGAGTGGATACAAAGCCTAAGGGAGTTCTCATTCTCTGCTTTTTCTCTGCCAATATTGCCCATTTTTGCCAGCTGTACCTGTCAAGGTGTTTCTGACTCTGGCCTCTCTCAATGGGCATTGCCAGGTTTAGGGGTTCCTTGTGCCACTTCACTCAGCTGAGTGGTTCTTACTGTTCCTAACCTCCATGGCAGAGTTCGCATTGCTCTCAGATTATCTGGGTGGTGAGGTTTGTCTCAGTCTCAGCAGGGCCCCTGGCTCCAGTCAGGCTGGTCACCTCAGTGTCCCTACTGTTTGCACATCTGCATTTTCACACAAGGTGGACCACTGTACTTTGGTTCAAGTCCCAGCTCCTCTGTAGCTCATGTTCCATGTTTTCAGTGGAGTCCTCTCTAGTCCTTCCAGCCCTCACCTTTCTCTGAACTCTACACAGTGTATAGTCTATACCTACAACTTCATATTATTCTTCCCTCCTTGTGTTTGTGGCTGTTTGTGTGTTCCAAACTCAATTGCAAGCAGGATGAATTTTACACTTCTCTTCCCTTCATCATTCCCTGGCAGTTACTTGATAAAACACACAACCAGAAGACTTGGCTTCAGGTAGTGCTAGACAGGTGGGACTGAAAGTGGACAGCCTTCGCTAATCTCTCTTTCCATATTGGCTGCTGTGAATTCCTAAGTGTGGTGAGCAGCTTCTCTATTTTTGTTTTAAGGCACTTACAGCAATGCTATTTTTAAGGCCGGTGTCATTGTACCAGCTGCCTATACTTTAGTGTTAAAATGTGGCCTTGAGGCTGGCACCACAGCGCAGTAGGCTAATCCTCTGCCTGCGGCGCCAGCACACCGGGTTCTAGTCCCAGTTGGGGCGCCGGATTCTGTCCCAGTTGCTCCTCTTCCAGTCCAGCTCTCTGATGTGGCCCAGGAGTGCAGTGGAGGATGGCCCAAGTGCTTGGGCCCTGCACCTGCATGGGAGACCAGGAGAAGGCACCTGGCTCCTGGCTTCGGATCAGCGCTTTGTGCTGGCCGCAGCACGCCACCGGAGTGGCCATTGAGGGGTGAACCAACGCAAAGGAAGACCTTTCTCTCTCTGTCTCTCTCTCTCTCTCCATCACTGTACACTCTGCCTGTCAAAAAAAAAAAAAAAGTGGTCTTGAGCAGTGTGGGTTACAGAAGTCTGTTGGTAAAGGGTTCCTGCTCTGTACAGATTGCCTAGTGGTACTGTCTTCCACTCACTGTGTTCCATCTCTTGCCTATTTGACAAAAATCCAGATCTGAGCATGATACTGAGAAGAAGGGTAGTAACTTGATTGTTGAAAAATCTGTTTTGTGCTTTAGATCAGCTTTGTCTATGCCCATCCAGTGAGAGAAGCAGATAGAAATGGTCATGAGTAGAAAAGCAAATCTGGGGGCCGGCACTATAGCGCAGAAGGTTAAAGCCCTGGCCTGAAGTGCTAGCATCCCATATAGGTGCTGGTTCTAGTCCCGGCTGCTCCATTTCCGATCCAGCTCTCTGCTCTGGCATGGGAAACCAGTAGAAGATGGCCCAAGTTCTGGGCCCCTGCACCCACATGGGAGACCCAGAAGAAGCTCCTGGCTCCTGGCTCCTGGCTTCAGATCGGTGCAGCTCCGGCCGTTGCAGCCATCTGGGGAGTGAACCAGCGGAAGGAAGACCGTCCTCCCCCGCCTCTCTTCTAACTCTTTCAAATAAATAAAATAAATCTTTAAAAAAAAAAAAAAAGCAGATCTGATCAGATCACTTTGCTTCTTAGAGCGATGCCATGCTTTCTGCTGTGTGAGATCCCCAGTTATCAGCGTGACCCTGAAAGTCCCACATGGTTTGGCCTCCACCTCTCACCTCACCCAGTGTTCCTCCTCACCGTGCTTCAGCCCTTCTGGCTCTCCTGCCTGCTGAGTACTGAGATAAGATGTGCTAGATGCTGTCTTTCTCAGGGATGTCTTCTCCGACTCCCAGTCTGTACCAAGAATCCCAAATGTGTAATTTTAACTTTTTCTTTTTAATTGACACATAATTAATATTTATTAGGATACAGTGTGATAACTAGCACATGTTTAGAATGTGTGATGGATAATTAGCACTTCCATCTTCTTGTTTCTTCATGTTCAGAGCCTTCTACTTCTCTTTTCCAGTTCTTTATAATATAGGTTATTGAAAACTACAACCAAAAACTTAATCCTGTCTAACTGTATTTTGTTACCCACTATCTAACCTTCCCTTCCTAGCCTCTAATAATCACTGTTCAAGTTTTTTCTTTGAGGTAGGCATCTTTAGCTTCCACATATGATTGAAACAGGAAGTATGTCCTTCTGTGTCTGACCTGTTTCCTTAATATCATGTCCTTCAGTTCCATTTTGCTGCAGGTGACAGGATTTCAGTCTTTATGGCTGCAAAATATTCCATGGTGTGTATGTATGCTGATTGTCTTCATTCATTTGCCAGTGGATGCCGTGGTCGATTTATTCACAGGCTGTTGTGAATACTACGTCAGTAAACGTTGGAATCATTGATGTGCTGATTTTATTCCCTTTGGACATTTATACAAAAGTGGGATAGGTGGGTCATATTTTAGATCTATTTTTAGTTTTTTGAACTAGAGGATGGAATATCTATGTATCTCCTTATTTCTTTCTGTAGCTCTGCTTTTCAAATAAATAAATCTCTTAAAAAAGAAATATTCTGTAAATACCTTATATTTACATATCTTATATATAATCTTATATATCCTTTCGGTCCTTTTGGTCTACAGTATAGTTTAACTCCAGTGTTTCTTTGTTACTCTTTTGTCTGGATGATCTGTTAGTTGATGAAAGTGGGATGTTGAAACCTCCAAATATAATCGTAGTGGAGTTTTTCTCTTCCTTTAGATCTAACGTTTGCTTTGGCAGCAAACATTTATTCTAGCAGGTAAGATGCCCACCTCCCATATGGGAACACCTGGGTTTGGTTACTGGCTCCAGCTCCTAACTCCAATTTCCTGCTAACGCACACCCTGTGAATCAGCAGTGAAGGCTCAACTAACTGGATTCTTCCAGCCCCCATGAGGGAGCTGGCAGCTCCCAGCATTGACCCCAGATCAGCCCTGGTTGTTACAGGCATTTGGGGAATAAACCAGAGGTTGGGAGCTCTTTCTGTCAGTCTGTCTCGTTGCCTCTAATAAATAAAATTCTAAAATTTGTTTTCTTTATATAGTTGGGTACTCTAATGTTTGGTGCATATATATTTATAAGTGTTATATTCTTGTTGAACTGATCCCTTAACCATTATATAGTGAGTTTTTTGTCTTGTTTTACTTACAATTTTTGACTTAAAGTCTGTTTTATCTGATGTAAATACAGCCACTCCTGCTCATTTTGGTTTCCATTTTTATGGAATATCTATCTCCATCCTCTTTACTTTCAATCTGTGTACATCTTTACTGATGAAGGGAGTTTCTTGTAGACAGTGCATTTTTTGGTTGTTTTTAAAAATCATTTTAATGAATATACAGTACATTAACATTACCTATAATTGCTGTACTAGGAAATAGATCCCCAGAACTTTACTCCTGTATAACGATAACTTAGTACTTATTAGTCTTTCCCTGTCTTTCTCTCTTTCCCTCCATGTCCTCTAGTAACCACCATTATGCTTTGTAACTTCTGTGAGATCTCCTTATTTTAACCTCTACATACAAGTGAGATCATGAGGTACTTGACTCTGTGTGTTCGGCTTACTTCATTTAACATTATGTCCTCCAGTTCCATCCGTGTTCTTGGATGACAGTGTTCTGTTATACACATTTACCACATTTACCTTATCCATCAGTAGATGGGCACTGAGGTTGTTCATTTCTTATCTATTGTGAACAGTGCTGCAATAAACATGGCAGTTCAGATGTCTCTGACGGAGTGGCTTTACTTCCCTTGGATATATACCCCGTAGTGACATATATCCCCTGGATCTATTTTTAGTTTTTTTTTTTTTTAAAGATTTATTTTATTTATTTGAAAGAGTTACAGAGAGAGGTAGAGGCAGAGAGAGAGAGGTCTTCCATTCGCTGGTTCACTCCTCAGTTGGTCACAATGACTGGAGCTGCGCTGATCTGAAGCCAGGAGCCAGGAGCTTCTTCCAGGTCTCCCACATGGATGCAGGGGCCCAAGGATTTCGGCCTGCTTTCCCAGGCCATAGCCAGGAGCTGGATTGGAAGAGAAGCAGCCGAGACTAGAACTGGCACCCATATGGGATGCCGACACTTCAGGCCAGGGTGTTAACCCACTGTGCCACAGCACTGGCCCCTATTTTTAGGTTTTTGAGGAACCTGCATACTGTTTTCCAAAATGGCTGTACTAATTTACATTCCCACCAAGAGTATGCAAGGATTCGGTTTCTCCAGTGTTTGCCAGCATTTCTTTCTTTTTTTGGTCTTTTTGGTAATTACTTTTTTGTGATTAGCTCAGTGTGTGTGTGTGTTTTAAAAGATTTACTTATTTATTTGAAAGGCAGAGTTACAGAAAAGCAGATGTAGAGATAGAGAGGGATGTCTTCCACCCACTGGCTCACTCCCCAAATGGCTGCAGAGGCCAGAGCTGCACCACCCCTATGAAGCCAGGAGCCAGGAGCCTCCCCCAAGTTTCCCACGTGGGTGCAGGGGCCCAAGGACTTGAGCCATCCTTCACTGCTCACCCAGGCCAAGCAGAGGGCTGGGTGCGAGGTGGAGTCAAATGCAGCCAGGACTCAAACCAGCACCCATATGGGATGCCAGCACTTCAGGTGGTGACTTTACCCGCTATGCCACAGTGCCAGCCCCAACTCAGTGTGGTTTTGATTTGTATTTCCTTGATAATTAGCGACATTGAGCATTTTTTTCATGTACCTGTTGGCCATTTGTATCTTATTTGCATATTTTTAAAGATTTATTTATTGACAAGCAGAGTGGACAGTGAGTGAGAGAGAGACAGAGAGACAGAGAGACAGAGAGAAAGGTCTTCCTTTTCCGTTGGTTCACCCCTCAATGGCCGCTGTGGCGGGCACACTGCGGCTGGCGCACCGCACTGATCAGAAGCCAGGAACCAGGTGCTTCTCCTGGTCTCCCATATGAGTGCAGGGCCCAAACACTTGGGCCATCCTCCACTGCACTCCTGGGCCACATCAGAGAGCCGGACTGGAAGAGGAGCAACTGGGATAGAATCTGGCGCCCCAACCAGGACTAGAACCCAGTGTGCCGGCGCCGCAGGTGGAGGATTAGCCTATTGAGCCCACAGCACCAGCCAGATTTATTTATTTATTTGAAAGGCAGAGTTACAGAGAGGCAGAGGCAGAGGCATAGAGAGAGGTCTTCCATCTGTTGGTTTACTCCCCAGATGGTCTCAATGGCTGGAGCTGAGCTGATCTGAAGCCAGGAGCCTGGAGCTTCTTCTAGGTCTCTCATGTGGGTGCAGAGGCCTAAGGATTCAGGTCATCTTCTACTGCTTTCCCAGGCTGTAGCAGAGAGCTGGATCAGAAGTTGCACAGCTGGGACTCGAACCAGCGCCCATATGGAATTCTGGCACTGCAGGTGGCAGCTTTACCTGTTAAGCCACAGCCCTAGCTCCCTTTGCATATTTTTAAATTGGATTATTTGGGTTGTGTGTTTGTTTATTTGTTTGTTTTGTCTCCCTCTCTCTCTCCCTCCCTTCCTTTTTTTTTGCTGTTGAGTAAGTAGAGTTCCTTATATATTCTGGTCGTTAACCCCTTCTTGGATATAAAGATTGAGTTTTTTCCCCCTCCAGTTCTATAACTTACTTGTTTACTCTGGTGATTATTTCCTTTGCCGGGCAGAGTTCTTTACTTTGGTAGGATCCCATTTGTCAATTTTTCTTCTGTTTCCTGCGCTTTTGGAATCTAATCCAAAAAATCCTTGCCAATTCCAGTGTGTTGAAGCATTTCCCTATGTTTTGTTCTAGTAGTTACAAAATTTCGGTTCTTACATCCATATCTTTAATCCATTTTTTGTTGATGTTTATACATGATGAAAGACAGGGATTTAGTTTCATTCTTGTGTACTCGGATGCCCGGTTTTCCCAGAACCACTTATTCCTGTGCCATCTTCTTAGCATCTTTGTCAAAGAGCAGTTGGCCATAGATGCATAGGTTTACTTCTTTGGGTCTCTATTCTGTTCCATTTGTTTATGTATCTTTTTATGCCAATACCACATTATCTTAATTACTGTTGCTTTATAATTCTATTTTAGATCACATAATGTAATGCCTCTTGTTTTGTTGTTTTTCCTCAAGGTTGCTTTGGCTATTCCAGGTCTTTTGCTATTCCAGCAAATTTTAGTAGTGTTTTTATAGATCTGTTAAGAATGTCATTGACATTTTGATAGGGATTGCCTTGAATTTCTAAATTGCTTTGCATGCTATATATTGATTCTTCCAGTCAATGAATATGAAATATCTTTCCATTTCTTTATGTCATCTTTTATTTCTTTCATCAATGACATGTAGTTTTCATTATAGAGATTTTTCACCTTTTTGGATAAATTTATTCTTAGATTTTTAACTTTTTTGTAGCTGTTGGAAATGAAATTGTTTCCCTGATTTCTTTTTCAGAGAGTTCACTATTGGTGTATAATACACAACACTACTTATTTTTACACAATGGCTTGGTATCCTGTAACTTTGCTAAATCCATTTATTAGATAGGTTTTTGATGTACTCTTTAGCGATTTCTATATATAAGATCATATAATCTGTAAACAGTGACAGTTTAACTTTCTGTGTTCCAATCTGGATGCCCTTTATTTTGCTCACTTGCCTAATTGCTCTAGTCAGGACATCCAGTACCAAAAGAACTACAGACCAATATCTCTGATCAACATCGATGCAAAAATCCTCAACAAAATACTAGCTAATCACATCCAACAGCAATCAGAAAAATCATTCACCAGGACCAAGTGAGATTTATCCCTGGTATGCCAGGATATTTCAACACAAGCAAATCAATAAATGTGATACATCACATTAACAATTTGAAGTAAAAAAAATGATTATCTCAATAGATGCAGAGAAAATATCTGATAAAATTACAACATCCTTTCATGATATATGGAAGGATCATTCCTCTTACAAGCAGTATAGAGTTGGGTCTTGTTGTTGTTTTCTTTGTTCAATCCAGTCAGTCACTTTATATCATTTTTTGGGTGATTTAATCTACTTTCATTTAAGGTAATTATTGATAGGTAAAGTCTTAGTACTGCCATGTTGATACTTCTCTAGTTTTATTATCATTTATTTCCTTCTCCTTCTCCTAGAGTCTTCCTTTGTGGATAGCTAATGGTAGATTTTGATTGCTTATTATTTTTGGTAAGTCTTTATTATAGTTTTGCTCTGTGGTTACCATGCGACTTACAAAAAATATCTTTTAATTATAAAAATCTGTTTTGAAATGCTAGCAACTTACATTGATTATAAGACAGAAAAGAAGAATAATGAAGAACTCCTCCCACATTTTGAATTTTTGATATTCCATTTTACCTCTTTTTGTAGTTCTTATGTCTTAACATTTTAATGAAGTTATTATTTTTTAATTACTTTGCTTTTAGTCTTCATGTCAAAGATTTGAACATTTTATGTACTATGTTTACAATAATCAAGCATTCTGAATTTGTCTGTAGTTACTTGTGCCAGTAAATTTTTCTGCTTTCTGACATTTCCTTCTTGTTAACCTTTTTTTTTTCAGCTTCAGGAACTCCCTTTAATATTTTTTAAAGATTTATTTATTGAAAAGACAGAGCAACAGAGAGAAGGAGAGAGACAGGGGACAGAGATCTTCATCTGCTGATTCACTTCTCAAATGTCTGCAACAGCTAGGGTTGGAGCAGGCTGAAGCCAGGAGCTGGGAACTCCATCTGGGTCTCCCACATGGGTGGCAGGGGCCCAGGTACTCAGGCCATCTCCTGCTGCTTTTCCAGGATCATCAGCAGGGAGCGGGATCAGAAGCAGAGCAGCTGGGACTGAACTGATGTTCCAATATGAGATGCTGGCAGAGTCACAAGTGACAGTTTAATTGACTGTCCTAATGCTGGCCCCTCCTTTTAGCATTTAAGACAGGTCTGGTGGTGATTAAAATTTTTAAGCTGTCGTTTGTCTAGGAATGTCTTTGTCTCTCCTTCATGTCTGAAGGATAGCTCTGCTGGGTACAGTATTCTTGGCTGGCAGTTTTTCTCGCTGGCATACTGTGAAAGTCTCATCCTACTGTCTTCTCACTTAAAGTTTCTACTGAGAAGTCTGTGGTCAGGTGAATTGAAACACCTTTATGTGTTGTTTTTCTCTTGCATTTTTGAGAATGTCTTTTTCACCTTTGATCTTGGAGAGCTTGATTATAATATGTCGGATAGCCTTCGTTGGTTTGAATCTGACTGGTGACATGTGACCTTCCTGTACCTGGATAGGTGAATCTTTCTCTAGGTTTGGGAAATTTTCTGTTATCTTCTCTATGAATATGCTTTGTTTCTTTGGCATTCTCAAGTCCCTTGAGCCCCAGTAACCTGGATATTCACTTATTTCACATTGTCCCAGAGTACCTGAAAAATTCTTGATTCCTTTTTTTTCTTCTTCTCTGTGTATTTTCAAATAGTGTATCTTCAGATTTACTGATTCTTCTGTTTGATCTATTCTGCTGTTGATGCCTCTGTCATTTTAAACTTCGCTTAGTGTACTTTCAGCCGAAAGGTTTATGTTTAGTCCATCTCTCTGTTAAGTCTCTAGTAGAATATTAAATTGTTTGTGTTACAGTTAAGTTTCCTAAGTTCCTTTAAATAGCTGTTTTGAAATTTTCATCTGAGCATTTGAAAAGTTTAAAACCTATATGGTTGGTATCTGGCACCATGTTTTGTTCATTAGGTCAAGGTCATGGTTCCCTGGAAGTTGTTGTGCAGTGTCTTCTATATCAGAGATGACTGGAATGACTTAGAGTAGGCTTAGTGGCTTTCGTTCCAGAAATTCTAGGCCATTTTTCTCCGAGCCTGTGGACACTTCTGATATCTGAGCACTAGATGGCGCCCTCCATTGATATTTGCTGTAGGGGCACTGTTGGTGTATTTTCACTGTTTCATTCCTCAAGTATACTCCAAGTTCAGATTTGCCCCAGATCCACAGTTGATGTGTTGTTCAAATGAACAGGAAATTTGCAGAAATAGCTAGTCTGCCTACAAGTCTCTTTGTGGTGCTAGCCTAGATGCCCAGTTTTGTGGTCACCATATGCCATCATCACACCTGGAATCTGCTGCCACTGCTGATACCTGCACAGTGCGAGCACAGGACCAAAATCTAACTTGCCATGTGGTCTGTTTGCTGCTCTGCTGGGATTCACAGCCCAAGGCCACCCCCACCAGTCACTAATGATGTTGGCTGGGATATGAGACTGATTAGCTGGTGTCATGGAACTGCAGTTGGCACCAGAGCAGTTCCAGAGGTTCTGTTAATAAGCACTAGCCTGGAGGCAGCACGTTTAGAATTTTACAGCCTGGCACCGAGTCCCAGAACAGTCCTTCGGGTTCCTTGCTGTCTGCCCAAGTTTGGAAGAGGGATGATAGATGTGGCTGCTTAGCTGCCCAGGTGGGCACTAGGTGCGTCATATCCTTATGGTGCGCAGGTCTTGTATAATCTCGGGGGTGTGTGCCAGGCCCCTGTGAGGCTGGCAGTGATACACACTGAAACAAGTTCATTCCTCCAAGGTGCAGGTCTCTGACTGCTTCCAGGGGAAGTCTGGAGGTTCCAACCATAGGCACTGGCCTAGGGACAGGGCAGTTAGGATCTTCCCAGTGCTGGGCTTCACCAGCTGGCTGCTGAATTCTTCTCAGATGCAGTCCTGTGGTTTTTTGCTGTCTCACTAAGGTTGGTAGAGGAGGGAAAAAGGCAGAGTATGGACTTTGGCTATGTCATCCCGTTCTCTCCTGGTCTGTAAGGCTCCTGCTGAGAATTTTGCTGTCAGTGTAATGGTGGTTACCAGCAGCAAGATGGAGTCAGAAGCCAGAGCTGGGCACTGGGCCCAGGTACTCTGGTAAGGGGTGTATCCTAGTTGGCATCTTTTTTTAAAAAAGATTTATTTATTTTGAAAGAATTATAGAGAGGGGGTAGAGAGAGAGAGAGAGATCTTCCATCTACTGGTTCATTCCTCAGATGGCTGCAATAGCCAGCGCTGGGCCAGGCTGAAGCCAGGAGCTTCATCCAGGTCCCCCATGTGGGTGGCAGGGTTCCAAATACTTGGGCCATCTTCTGCTGCTCTCTCAGGTAATTAGCAGGGAAGTGAATTGGAAGTGGAACAGCTGGAACTCGAACAGGTGCCTATCTGGAATGCTGGCATTGCAGGGGTGGCATTACCTACTCTGCTGCAATGCCAACCCCCTTAGCCAGCATCTTAGCCAGGAATGGACATTTGGTCTAGTGGTTATCCCTTTTGCTAGTTTGTGAGTATGTCTCTTTTTGTGAGATGATATAAGTAATAATATGTCATTCTTGAGTGTAACAAGCTCAGTGAGGGCTGGTGCTGCGGCTCAATAGGCTAATCTTCCGCCTGCAGCACCGGCACCCTGGAATCTAGTCCCGGTTGGGGTACTAGATTCTGTTCTGGTTGCTCCTCTTCCAGTCCAGCTCTCTGCTGTGGCCCGGGAAGGCAGTGGAGGATGGCCCAGGTCCTTGGGCCCTGCACCTACATGTGAGACCAGGAGGAAGCAACTGGCTCCTGGTTTTGGATCAGCGCAGTGCACCGGCCACAGCGTGCTGGCTGCAGCGGCCATTGAGGGGTGAACCAATGGAAAAGGAAGACCTTCGGCCGGCGCTGCGGCTCAATAGGCTAATCCTCCACCTTGCGGCGCTGGCACATCGGGTTCTAGTCCCTGTTGGGGTGCCGGATTCTGTCCCAGTTGCCCCCTTCCAGGTCCGGGAGTGCAGTGGAGGATGGCCCAAGTGCTTGGGCCCTGCACCCACATGGGAGACCAGGAGAAGCACCTGGCTCCTGCCTACGGATTGGCACGGTGTGCCGGCCGCAGCGCACTGGCCACGGCGGCCATTGGAGGGTGAACCAATGGCAAAGGAAGACCTTTCTCTCTGTCTCTCTTTCTCACTGTCCACTCTGCCTGTCTAAAAAAAAAAAAAAAGCTCAGTGAGGGCAGGGAGGGCAATTTGCCTGCTTGGCATTTAACCCTCTGTCCTGGGCTGAGCGCCTGGTGTGTCACTGAGGCTCAGTGACTGTTAGATTGAAATGAGTGAAGGCCAATGTGGAAGTGATGGTAGGGTTTGTGATCCAGGTCAGGTAGAAGAGAACTATGGTTAGAAGTTTACAGGAGGAGCCGAGTCAGGAAGTTAGCCAGGCACATTCAGGGCCTATCAGAGACTCAAGAAGAGGAGGCCACAGGGTCAGCATTGTTGGCTGGATGATGACCCTGGTGAGGCTCTGGAGTGCTGGAAAGAGCTCCAGGCAGCTCTGCCTTCTGTGCACAGCAGACTATGTACAGTGTGACAGATATTCGGATATGCTTTGAAATTACTTTTTAAAACAAATTAAAAAAAAAATTTACTTGAGAGGTAGAGTTCAGATAGGGAAGGAGAGACAGAGAGAAAGGTCTTCCATCAACTGGTTCACTTCCCAAATGGCCAAAGCAGCCAGAGCTGGGACAGGCCAAAGCCAGGAGCCAGGAGCTGCTTCTAGGTCTCCCATGTGGGTGCAGGGTCCCCAGCACTTGGGCCATCTTCCCCTGATTTCCTAGGTCATAGCAGAGAGCTGGATTGGAAGAGGAGCAGCCAGGAAATGAACTAGCGCCCATATCGTCTATCTCAATTTGAAAGCTCCTAGAAGCATGGTTACAAATCATACTTTTATTTCCCCATAGAATCTGATTTAGTAGGATAAACACAGTAGATATTGCAAAACATTTGTTAAATGAGTAAGTAAACCATGCTTCTGGTGGTCTGTCTCGGTAGGGATTTGCCTTACATTAATACGCCCCACCACATGAAAGAAATTACACCACTTTAAAATGAGAAAATGAAGATCTTATGTAAATTTCCAATTTGGGACTTCAACAAATTGGAAAATATGTGAACTTTAATGTTGTTCTAGGTCAGAGTATAAAAATACAGAATATTGACTACCAGTGGGGCATGGTGAAGGGTCAGGCTGCAAACATTATTGGTTATAATAAATACTATATTCTTTGTTTTTAGCTTGTGATCTGCTACTCAGTGAACATTGTAAAAATTGAAAATAATGTATTGCCTTTGGGAATAAAGTAAACACAGTTGTGAGTCACTGTGTAAAGTCAGAGAGCTCAACTGCTCATGTAGATTATCCCAGACCACTTTTTTTTTTTTTCGGATTCTTTCTAACTATATTTTGCTTAAGCTAATATTTAAATTACTTTGTGTTCCCTAAAAGCAAAATGCTTCATGTGTCATAACACATTTCACAGCCATAAAACTATCTTGGCAAAAGAAAAAGAGCCCATTCTTTCCCCAAAAGATCCTTTTTTAGGAATCAAAATGCACAATATGCCTAGCTGTTAAGGTGCCTGCACCCCAGCTTCTCAGTACCTGGTTTGACTCCTGACTCCACTTCCTGCTAACGCAGACCCTAGGGGGAAGCAGTGATGACTCAGTGATTGGGTTCTCGCCAGCTGTATGGGAGACCTGAACGTTGTTTCCAGCTCCCAGCTCTGTGGGTATCTGGGGAAGGAACCAGTAGCTAGGAGCTTCCTCTGACTCACCCCTCTTTCTGTCACTCAAATAAAAAAAAGTTAAATGTACAACTTACCCTCAAAAATATTTAACATAAACAATAGCTTGAACAGATGTATAAAATTTAGTTTACTTTTTTTTTAAAGATTTATTTATTTATTTATTTATTTGAAAGTAAGAGTTACACAGAGAGAGGAGAGGCAGAGAGAGAGAGAGGTCTTCCATCTAATGGTTCACTCCCCAATTGGCCGCAATGGTCAGAGCTGTGCCGATCTGAAGCCAGGAGCCAGGCACTTCTTCCTGGTCTCCCACATGGGTGCAGGGGCCCAAGCACTTGGGCCATCTTCTACTGCTTTCCCAGGCCATAGCAGAGAGCTGGATTGGAAGTGGAACAGCTGGGTCTCGAACCGGTACCCATATGGGATGCTGGCACTTCAGGCCAGGGCTTTAACCCACTGTGCCACAGCACCGGCCCCTAGTTTACTTTCTGTGTTTAGGTTTTCTGTTGTATTTTTTTTTTCTTCCTTTAGTGCCCTGCAACCAACAGAAAGAAACACCTTCAAGGACATCAATCTGCTATATAATTACATTTGGGCCACAAATACGGTTGTTATCTGGAGTTAATGGCAGTAAACTAATAGCGCATTATCTAAACATTATCAGTCCCGAAGAGAGCACACAGTGTTTCTCACGGCTGGGCTGTGAGCTTCAGAAGGTAGTGATTTCTGTTTCTTTTTCTTTGTTTAAGCAAAGACCCAGGCTGGCAACATCAACCTTTTTTAGTGTCTCGCTGAGGCATTGTGAAGCGTGTGCACTACATATTATTCCATAACACCAAAGAGGAGAAATCAAGAATTTTATGAATCAGAACTTAAAAGAACAGTGGAAGTTCCTTATTTTGTACTTTTGATTGGCTTAAAAATAGCTGAAATTGTTGAGCCAGGCTCCCCTAGAAGAAATAAAGTGTATGAAATTTTCATTTTCTGGCTGTAGTTGGTTTTGGGGATCTTCATTGTACTGCCTAATCAGTTTCATTATTGAAAAAGTTATTTCAGCTCACAAGTCCTGGTGCTTGCATAGAAGTCTGACTAATAAATACAGGAGGGACAACATAAATAGAAAATCACTGTTTAGCAAATGCCATAGTAGTGACTGCTGCAGATAAGATCCACCTCTGCTTGCTAAAATTAGGGCTGAAAGTGTGGTGTGAAACACGGCATCTGCATAGTCTTCACATATTTCTTACACGGAGAAAACAGTAACTCTGCGATGGAAAACCTAGACAGCCACCATACTGAGCGAGTGCTCAGCGTTGACAGACAGCACTGATCCTGGGACCGTCCCCAGTGTGGTTCTCCTCATACGATGCATTGAAAAGGCAAGACGTTGCTCCTGTGGGGTCGTTTCTCCCCTTGTTTTAGATGATTTCTTTTGCAAGAATTGTAGATTCACGTGTATTTTAAGAAAAACACAGAATTCCTATGTACCCTTTGCTCATTTTCCCCCAGTGACAACTAAGTTGAAAAACAGCAGTACAGTATCACAGCTGTACAGTATCACAGCAGCAGTGTTGACATGGGTACCGGGAGACAGAGCATTTCCTTCCCCACCCCGCCTGGCCTTCACGTCACTCTGGTACAGCCACACACCTTCCTTTATACACAGCCGGGCTGTCCTCTTGTTACTGAGTTGTAAGAATTTTTACTATGTTCTGGAGCATATACATCTTTCCCTACATTCTCTCAGTATGGTGAAGTATATTGATTACTTTTAAATAATATATAAATCATAGTAAAATACATTTACTGTCTCAGCCATTTTTAAAGTATACAGTTGAGAGCATTCATATTGTCATGCAAATATCATTTGCATCCATCTCCACAAATTTCCATTTTGCAAAAACTGAAATAAGTCCCCTTTCCTCCTTACACCCCAAATCCTGGTGACCGTTATTCTACTTTGTTTCTGTGGATTTGACTACTTTAGGTGGCTCAAATAAGTAAACTCATACAGTATTTGTCTTGCTGTGATTTGCTTATTTCATTTGGCATAGTGTCCTGAAGATTCATCCAGGTTGTAGCATGTATCAAAGTTTCTCTCCTTTTATTTTTTTTTAAGATGTATGTATTTTATTTGAAAGAGTTACAGAGAGAGAAGGAGAGGCAGAGAGAGAGGTCTTCCATGTGCTAGTTGACTCCCCAATTGGCTGCAACAGCCAGAGCTGTGCCGATCTGAAGCCAGGAGCTTCTTCTGGGTCTCCCACACCAGGTGTAGGGGCTCAAGAACTTGGGCCATCTTCTACTGCTTTCGCAGGCCATAGCAGAGAGCTGGATTGGAAGTGGAGCAGCCGGAAAAGAACCGGCGCCCATATAGGATGCCGGCATTGCAGGCAGTGGCCTTACCCGTCATGCCACAGCAATGGCCCCAGTTTCTCTCCTTTTAAAGACCGATTAATGTCCATTGTGTGCAGAGATCTGTTTTGCTTATCTGTTCATTCTTCGACAGATGCTTGTGTTGCTTTGGTTGCTGTGAACATGAGCATACAAGTATCTCTAAGATCTTCATTGAGTGTACTTCCAGAAGTGGGATTGCTGTATCGTGTGGTATCCAGATCCTTTTTTACTTTACTTTTCTCCAAGCCCTGATTTCCTTTTAAGGTTTAAGATTTTAAAGTTCTCATCCATTTATTTTGTAAATAACATGGTAAACCCTTAAGACAACTGTTCAGAGAGTAAAGAATTACTGAATTTCCTAGCTAAATAGCCGGAAGTCCCTTTGTTCCAAGACTTGCTATTGAAGAAGTGTTAGTTCATTTTATTCTCTTAGTGAGCACAGTGGTAGTAGACCTACTGGATCTTCTGGATAATTTAGGATCTTGCAAAATTTCACAGCCATCACAGTCGTCATGATGGAAAGCAGAGCTTGCCACAGAAGGCTGGAGCAAAGTAGCAACCACTCTGGACTCATTAAAAAACTGAATCCTTGTAGGAGTGGCTGTGCTGTTTGTTTATAGTAAGCAATACAGCATTACAGTGTTTGAAAGGCAGACACTAAATCTGTTTCTCAAGTGGCCACCTTCACTATTGTTTTCTTCTTGGCCACTTCCTTTCATTAGCCCCATTATCACCAGATAGTGGGCGGCCACCCTTGCTGTGAACAAGCAGGTTTAATAGGTACACCTTGTAGAAAGAAATGGAATCTCAGCTACAGTCCACAGCTTCCTCTCCCAGCCCATTCCCCTTCTTCTCCCACATGTGCTGGTCAGTTTGGGCCACCATAATGAAATACCATAGGCTGGGTGGCGTATGTGATGGACGTGTTTCTCACAGTCTGGGAGCTGTGAAGTCCAGGTTGAGGTGCTGGTAGCTTTGGTGTGTGCCGAGGGCACTCATCCTCATTTGCAGTGCTGTGTCCTTGACATGGAGGGGAGAGAGGCCCTGGTCCCCTCCTCTTACAAAGACATTAAACCCATGACCTATCAAGAGAGCCACCTCTAAGTACCATCACCTGGGCTCAGGGCTAAAACACAGGAATTCTGAGGACACAGAATCTTGGAGGAGAGGAGGCCAGAGAAAGAAAGAGGTAGAAGAGCCAAGAGGAGAGAAGCAAGGAAACAGGACACAGCACAAAAGGGAAGGAGAAAGGGGACGAGAGGGCTCGGTGACAGGAGGAGAGGGGTGCTGGAGAAGTCCCAACAGCATTATCACCTCTTCCCTCTATATTTGGACTAAACAAAGCCCTAGACCCTCTCGGTCTGAGGATGGTTTTGGCTGCCAAGGTCATCCTCTAGCTGTGACAAGTTGGTAACTAAACCAGAGTTAGTTACTTAGGCCAGAACAAGCTTAGTCCTTATGCTACAAGCATTTCTTGAATGCCTGCCATGCCCATGTGCAGCCTCCACGTCCAGGAGCACTGGCTGAGGCAGATGTTTGGCCTGGTGGCTACGATGCCCTGGGAACACCTGCATCCCACGTCAGAGACCTGGGTAGGAGTTTCAGCTCCTGTCGCAGTTCCAGCTTCTTGCTAATTCACATCCTGAGAAGCATCAGCTCAAGTACTTGGGGCTTTGCCAGCCACACAGGAGACTAGGATTGAGTTCCAGGCTCCTGGCTTCAGTAGGCCTCACCTGGCTGCTGTAGGCATTTTGAGAATGAATCAGTGGATACAAGACCTGTATCTGTCTCTCCCTGTCTGTCTGCCACTCTGCCTTTCAAATAATCCTTGAAACTGTTGCTATGGCCAGCGTCGTGGCTCACTAGGCTAATCCTCTGCCTGTGGTGCCGGCACACCAGGTTCTAGTCCCGGTCGGGGCACTATATTCTGTCCCGGTTGCTCCTCTTCCAGTCCAGCTCTCTGCTGTGGTCCAGGAGTGCAATGGAGGATGACCCAGGCCCTTGGGCCCTGCATCCGTATGGGAGACCAGGAGGAAGCACCTGGTTCCTGGCTTTGGATTGGCGCAGTGCGCCAGCTGCAACACACTGGCTCTAGTGGCCTCTTGGGGGGTGAACCAACAGAAAAAGAAGGACCTTTCTCTCTGTCTCTCTCTCACTGTCTAACTCTGCCTGTCAAAAAATAAATAAATAAAAAATTAGAAATTAAAAAAAAAGAAACTGTTACTATGGTGGCTCTTTAAAAGCCCATGGAAAATGCAGACAAGAATTATGAAAGGATCTATACACAATGTCAATTTTTTTGTACCAAAATAAAACTCACACTAACTTGTTATAATATGTCTGAACAGGATCTGGTTTGAGGCACTATTAAGGATAGGACATGAGTTTGAAAGGAGCCCCTATAAAATCTACATGAACTCCACTAAAATTGAAGAGAAAACATCAAATTTATGGCAAGCTTAAAGCCACTGGTGCTTTACAAGAGGGGTGCGGGGACAGCGCCCCCAAGAAAGCAGCAGTTCACAGAGGGAGAACTTGTTTTGAAAAAGGCTGAGATGGTGTTGAAGGTATGGCCCCTGGGGCAAAGATCCACACATTTGTAAGGAAAAACGAACCTTGTTTACCCTGGAGGAGGACTGGTGGGTAGCAGCAGAAAGAGAAGCCAGCACCGCCACCCCTCATCTGACCGGGAGCTGGAGTGGAGCAAGCTTTCTGCTTGACGGGGCCAGAACCGTTGTGCCCCGTTCAGCTGCAGATAAGGGCAGAGATTTTGGTGGAAACTTGAAATGCTGGGGATCCAGAGCCAGCCTGAAACACCTCTTTGAAGAGTGGTAACAGGAATTGCATTGTGGCTTAACCAAGACAATCCCGAAGACAAAGCACAAGCAAAGCAGCGGCTCCCAGGAGGGGGAACGGAGCAGGCTGGCCAGGAGCAGAGATCCTGGGAGCGGTGTTTGGGCAGCTGAAGGCGTTGCTACATCAGCTTATTCTGAGAGTGCTCTGAGAAAATCGGCCAATGCTTTAGCAGAAAAACGCCCAGGGAGGCTTCAGCAGGGGTGCCCCTCACCTCCCTCAGACGAGGGCGCTTCTGAGAGCCTGTCACGGACTCGGCTCCTCGCACTGCCCTTCCTGTTTTTTATAAACATTATTGATTTGAAAGGGAGAGACAGAGAGAGAGAATTCTCCATCGACTGGTTCACTTCCCCAAAAGACTGCCATGGCTAGGGCTGGGCCAGGCTGAACCAGGAGCCTGGAATCCCATCTGGTCTCTCACATGGGTGCAGGGGCCCAAGCACTCAGGCCATCTTCCACTGCTTTCCCAGGCTCATTAGCAGGGAGCTGGATTGGAAGTGGAGCAGCTGGGACTCAAACTGGCGCTCGTATGGGATGCCGGCATCACAGACAGCTATGCCACAGGCCCCACTTCCCTTAATCTTAAATTTTAAAATGAACCACTTTTCTTCCGCTAATGAAAGGCTGCATTACCAGGGTTAAATTCCCAGGACCCTCAGTTCTTCAGCGATGGGCAGAATCCCTGGTTATCATCACTTACAGATGTGTCTTGAACTTGATGGAGCTTATTTTGAGAAATAAGAGCTTAAAATAATAATCTTCAATTCCGTTTCCTCTACAACCTTTCTGAAGTCCCCATGTATTCTATAATTTAATAAACATTAAAAACTTAAGGTAGTTTTCCTTATAACCATGACTCCTATCCTAGAAGGATTTTCAATCTGACCAAGAAATAAACTAAACAGAACAAGCGCCTATACAACGGGTGATTTACCTCGAAAAAGGTGCTCTTGAGAACGTCCTCCACCAGTGGCTCTGACCTGAGTGACCTTTTCCCTGGCTGTCTCAGGAGGGGAGGAGCTGCCGCAGGGGCGTGGTATGTGCAGGGCTGGCTGCTGCTAGCCACCCAGCTGTGCGTGGAATGGCCCAGCACAGCAGACCTGCCCACCTCCAGTGCCAAGTGCTGCTAAGGTTAGAAAGCCTCATCTCAAGTTCCCCCCTTTCTGCTGTCATTTGTTAAGACTACTTGAAAGGCAGAGTTACAGAGACAGAGGGAGACACACACAGAGAGAAGGATCTTCCATCGTTGGTTGGCTCTCCAAATGGCTGCAATGACTTGGGCTCCCACATGGGTGCAGGGGCCAGGTATCTTCTGCTGCTTTCCCAGGCAAGTTAGCAGGGAGCTAGATTGGAAATGGAGCAGCTAGGACTTGAACCCATACAAGGTGCTGGTGTCGCAGGCGGTGGCTTAACCTGCTACACTACAATGCTGGTCCCCTTTGCTGTCTTTTTTGCAGCAAAAAAGATAGAACTGGAGGACATCATGTTACATGAAGTCAGACACAAAATACAGATACTTCATGTTCTCTCATGTGAAAGCTTAAAAAAAGTTGATCTGAACATGGACTTACTAGAGATTGGAAGAGAATTAGAGGAGGGGGACGGAGGAAGGTTGGGTAGCAGGTGTCAGAACACAGAATGAACAGAGTAGGTTCTGCTGCCCATAGCACAGTGTGGTGACTGTGGTTTACAATAATCTATTGTATGGCTCATGAATGACTAGGAGAGAGGAGCTGCGAGGCTCAACCTAAAGTATTAGGAAGGAGGTGGAAGTGTTATTTATCCCAATTTGATCAGTGTACACTATATACCTGTATTATCACACTGGACCCCAGATGTAAGTGCAGCTATTATAAGTTCAAGTGTTTTACATGTTTAATGCTGATTACCCTGATTGGACCATT
This sequence comes from Sylvilagus floridanus, assembly GCA_949820135.1. Lineage (NCBI taxonomy): Eukaryota > Metazoa > Chordata > Mammalia > Lagomorpha > Leporidae > Sylvilagus > Sylvilagus floridanus. The sequence goes on along the minus strand of OX463244.1, from coordinate 91,394,024 downwards.
ATGTACTATACACATGTATTAAAGTATCACTGTACTTCACAAAAATATACAATTTTTTTTAAAAAGCCCTGTCATTTTTTTTTACAGCAGAGTAATAGCCCATGTGTATATATACACATTTTCTTTATCTAGTCATCAGTTGAGGGACATCTGGGTTGATTCCATATCCGTGCTATTGTGAATTGAGCTGCAGTAAACATGTAGGTATCTCTTTCCTATACTGACTTCATTTCCTTTGGATATATTCCCAGAAGTGGGATAGCTGGGTCATATGGTAGATCCATTTTTAGTTTTTTGAGAAATCTCCATACTGTACTCTATAATGGCTATACTAATTTGCATTTCTCAAATAGTGCATTAGGGTTCCTTCTCTTTTCTCCACATCCTGACCAGTTTTATTTTTTACATTTTTTTGACTTTTTGATTAATAGCCATTCTAACTAGAGTGAGATGATACCTCACTGCAGTTTTTATATGCACTTCCCTGATGGCTAGTGACTCTGGGCATTTTTTTATGTTCATTTAGCCATGAAAAAGAGAAACCCTGACATCTGCAACAGAATGGAAGTGGGGATCATTATGCTAAGTGAAATAAGCCAAGCATAAATGTGTTTCTCTTCTATATGGAAGTGTGTGTTTGCATACATACATACATACATACACACACAGTATAAAAATGTGTGGATGCCATTTTATTGGTCTATATGTATAAATGTTGTCTTCACTGAATTATATCCCTAACCTAACAGTATACCCTTCTTCTCATTTTCTGATCTGTCATGAATCTCACATTGTATGATACTAATGTGCCACTCCTGCTTTCAAGAAAAATAATATTTACATATGAAGCAAATATAGGAGTATGTTAAAAATTTTTAAATGTGTGTGCATATTTAACTCTTATACTTTTCTCTATTTGAAATATTTTAAAATAAGAATAAAGTGTTAAAAAAAAAAAGCCCTGTCATACACAAAGGCCACATTAGGAAGAAATATCCAAGATCATAATGCCACAGTGGCATTGCCATCTATGTCATTTTTCAGGAATTTTCCCCCTTAGCTTTTCACTTGGGGGGGTGGGGAGCACACTGGTTCACCATCCAAATGTCTACAGCGCCTGGGGCAGTCCAGGTCTCCACAGGGGTGGGAGGGACCCAATAATTGGAGCCATCACTGCTGCCCCCAGGGTCTGCACTAGGTGGAAAGCTCCAGTCGGGAGCCACGGCCTGGATTCCAACCCTGGTGATCTGAGGTGGGACACAGCATTTTAGCCAGCATCTTAACCATTGGGAAATGCCTCCAGCTTTTTATTTTGAAATCATTTTAGACTTACAGCCTGGGTCATTTTCATCTCTGTTTCCTTAGCACTTAGCACTTGGGAGGCACTGCTAAATGTCGAACAAAAGAAAACCAGGAAAGGGACACATTAGGACCAGATTCATGTAGGCTTCCCTTGCATGTAACTGTGTGAGGTACAGATGAGCAGAGGGGAGGGTTTGAGGATAAGCTTCTCGGTCCTGTAGAAACATCTAGCAGGTCATCCCCTGGTCTCTCCCCGTGCCTTTACTTCTGCTTGGTATCAAGAAGAATGACTTCACTGAAGCCACTGATGAGCTCTGAGTCTGGAGAGAGCATTGCCCACCCCAACCCTTACCCCAGTCGTGGAGGGCAGCCGGGCCCATCCGGCAGGCCATTGCCTGTTCAATAACGAGTGTATGTTGTGATTACAACACAGGAGGTGAGCATCGTTCACTATTCTAGCAAGTTGGTATATCTTTCTAGTTAAGTGTAACATTCACTTACTAAAGATAAAAATGGAATTACACAATTTACAACAAGTGCTTTAACATCTGTGTCGTGGACATGCTTTGTCTCCGTGTGCTGGGCAAATCATCTGAAGTTGTCTAGAAAGCTAGGATGACAGTGTCCTCCCAGCCGACCTCAGAGCATTGGAATGACTTACAAAGTCAGCTGTAGGAGAGCATGCCGAGTTTCAGGTGAAACTAATGTGCTGTGCTCTGTTTTTAATTGGCTGTGACGATGTTGAATGATTCCATCCCAGTTTCCCTTGAGGCTGAATCCTCAGAAGGAAAGCACTCTGGTGTGTCACTATGGTTTGTACGGGACGTAGACTTCAACCGTCTTCTTTGTGTCCCCACAGGCAAGTACGTGTACCAGCCCATGACTCCCGTGGAGCAGCTCCCAAGCACCGAGATCCCTGCCAGGCCTCGGGAGCCCACGAACACCATTCAGATCTCAGTCTCTCTCACCGAACACTTTTTGAAATTCGCGTCGGTCTTCCAGCCTCCCCTCCCCCCTGACTCACCTAGGTACTGCATGATTTCAGACCTCTTTATCGACAACTATCAGGTCAAATGCATTAACGGGAAGATGTGTTACGTGCAGAAGCAGCCGGCGCCACACTCCCACAAGACGAGCCCCGAGGAGGTCTCCGCACACGATGCCTTAATTTCGAGAGAGAGCAGTACACCAAAAATAGATCACTGCTCCTCTCCCTCCAGTTCCGAGGACTCCGGGATCAACGCCGTCGGGGCTCACTATGTGGAATCGTGCGACGAGGACACGGAGGAAGGCGCAGAGCTGAGCTCCGAGGAAGACTACAGTCCGGAGAGCAGCTGGGAGCCGGACGAGTGCACCCTCCTCTCCCCGTCGCAGTCCGATCTGGAAGTGATCGAGACGATAGAAACCACCGTGTGAGCGCCTCCGCTCCTGGCTGAGTTCTTGTACTTTGTCTGATGGATCCTTTCTCCAATGCTGTTAGGATTTTCTACCCCTCTAACACCCATAGCAGTTCAGTGGTCTGCTGATTAGCTTCACTCTTAGTCTTTAACTGAGATTGTTTTTATGATACACGATTTTCCTTTTGTATCTTGAGGTCCTTTCTATGTAGCATCTGGCGTCAAGAATCGTGACCCAGCCTTAATTTCACTGGGGACTTGGAAAGCAGAGGAGCGTTGAAGAGATGGAGGTGCTGCAGGGGTGAAGGTGACGCTGTATTCTAGAGAGCCGGTCTCCCCCAGACAGGCTCTTGGCATTGTATTGGCCTGCTCACAGGTCCCCCCCACCTGCAGGTCCCGTGGGGGAACAGAGTGTGCACTGGGAAGGCTGTTCCTGCCCTTCCCCCTCTCCCTGCTGCCCACACCGTGTCTGCACCATAGCTGTCTCAGCTCATGTCCGGGGAGCCAGCGGAGGCCAGCGCAGCGAGCCTGGGCTGAGCTAGATATTTCCCGTCAGAGATGGCCTCTCCAGTTTCCTGCTCAGTCTAGCTTTAGCTGAGCACCACCGTACACACTGCAGGGTGCTATGGGGATGCAGAGTGGGAGCCCATCCCCACAGTGACCCAGCAGGGGACCTGACACAGGCCCTGAGAACCCAGGGGAAGGGGCATGGACTTGGCCCTGGCCAGCCGGGGAAGGTGTGCAGCATTCGGGCTGGCCTCTCGGGTGGGTTCCCCAACATTTCCTGCTTTTCTTCATTGTTCTCCAAACCTGGAGATAACTTTTAGAAAGTTATATAGGTATTATATTTAGGAGGCAGCCACATCAAGAAACAAAAATCCAGTAATAGTTTTAGTTAGCATGGAAATGCTAAAGAGAAAGTCCTTTAGGGATTAGGAATGAATCTAATAGGTTTGATTACTTTGCTTCATTTGGTTGTATGAAGCACTAGAAGGCGTAAGTGAGAAACGGGCTAGCATTCAGTATGCTGCATGGATCTTTTATGCAAATGCAAAAGCAGTTGAGTTCGTTTGCTGCTAAGTCAGGAGAAAACATTGTGTGTAACAGTCACTCACTCTCCTGTACCGACACTCATGCTGTTATATATGTTGTCTCACATGCACAGAAGAGTGATCCTGTCTGTCTTAGCTCTCTTCACAACCCTACTCCTCATCTCCATTCACGCCAGGCGTTCTCTTGTGCACTGGGTATCTGCCCTTCTCCAAGCTTTCCATCCACGAGGCTTAGTTAAGCATCCAGAAACCTGAGAGTGTGGCCTAACGAACTGCAGACCACTGGAGCTGGAGACAGAACACTTCTCACACCCCAGGGCTCCGCGAGCGCTCCCTGGCATCACGGTGTCTCCTCATGAGTCTGTCCACGTGCGTTAAGGGATAAGAAGAGGCCTGCTGTATTCTCCCCGAAGCCTCCACTTGGCATCCGTCCCCAGCTGCTCACGGAAGAACCTGCTTTCCTAGTCCTGTGTGTGGTTCAGGTGGTCAGGTAGAACTCTGTGAGGGTTAGGTGCCCAAAACAGATAGGTTTTAGAAGATGGAGTGCATTTTTCTTTGAAAACAGTTAAAACTTTCTATGCTTATAAAGTTCCCACTCTGTGAAATTTAAAGACTCGAGGCAAATCAAGGTGGTAAGAGGGGCTCTAAGAACAAGGCACAGGGGAAGGCATGCGGAGGTGGATGTGGCCCGAGTGGCCTGAGGACGTGGGATTCGCCCTGCCTGAAGCTGTCAGTGACTCTGAGCAAGTGGGCAGCTGAAGGCAGGCCTGGGAGGCAAATGCCCACAGCCACCTCCCAGGCCACAGGATGGGGTTCCGGTTGGTGCTCAGGCTCCCTGCCACACCATCAGGACCCGGCAGAGCTGGAGCGCTTCCGGCATGGGGCTCCCTGACTCCCCCGGGGGCACACAACGTGGCTCCCTTCTCTATACCCTCCACTTCAGTTTTCTATTAAGGCCTCACAGCCCCACCTGTTAAACTGATGGCAGCCAGCAACCAGCTGTGCACAGCCATGGAGCTCCCTAGTCCCAGGGCCACACAGCTCGGGAGTGTGGCGCTGTCCGAATGGGGCTCGTTCTCAGTAATATCTATGACTTCTGTCCAGGTTCTTGTTTTTTTACATTTCTGAACTGCCATGCAGAGTAGCCACGATTTTAATGGAATTTTTTGGATTTGATAATGGTTGATAATCACTTTAAATATTTGCACAATCTGTTTATAATTAAAAACTCACTAAGCTTCACTTACTACTATCTGTTTTATAGAATTGGAACTATTCCATTGGATTCTAAATACCAGATACTTCTGGATCTCAAAATAGCCTTTTCTAATAAGCACAAGAATTTTTTTGTCCTAGCACAGTTAATATTAATGATTCTCTGGAATATGTGCTTGAACTGGAGTTGTTTATGCCTGCATTCCAAAATCAACTGAGTAGTATATAAAAACGTGTAGTTTGAACTTAAACTCTAGGCCTATTCTGTTCTGTGTTAGATGAAACAATTTCTCCATAGCCCTGATACTATGTGGCTAGTTTGTATAAGCATATTCATAGGCACTTTAGAAAATGTTAGCCTGCTGCGTGTACTGCAGCCGGTGAGCACACGTGCATGCAGCAGCCGCTCCCGAAGGCACTGCGGGCGTGGGCGCTGGGTTGGCGTGCGTGCGCCTGAGCTGCTCGCTGGCCTCTGTGGGGAGCGTAGCGCCCCTGTACGTTGCTCAGAGTTGCTGTAGAAGCTCAATTCTCTAAATGTGAAATTTTAACTTTTCTCATCTAATGATTTATTTTAGGATTTTCAAGTTTCAGATATAATCACAACTTTTCTGAGAAATGACAGAGCAACTAAAATGCTTCTGTGATCATAGCCATTTGGTATATTTAAAAAATAAGGCTTTATTGGCACATCTAGGTATTTTATACCTTGCAGTTTTTAAGATTTGAAACGAGAGTTTGAGGATAACCCTGAAGGAAAACACCCGCTTTCCTGAAGGGGCGGGCTCAGTTCTCGATGACACCACACGGAAAATCAAAACACGCGTTATCGGGACCACAGCACCTGGCCGTTTTCCTAAAACTACTTTTTAGATTGGTTTTACCTTGGGAATGCTGGGTTTATTTCTTAACCTCCAAACCCCAGCCCATCTGAAATACCACAGCTCTTTTGGGACTGATTGAAACAAACTCGTTTTATGCAAAATCAGTTCTATCTGGGGTCACGGGATGCAGCCAGAGCCTTCAGAGAGCCGGCAGCGCATGGCCACCACCAGGCAAGGAGAAAAGCACAAGTTAAATATTCATACAGTTCCCGCGAGTAGTCTCACATCGCTGCAGAATCTCCTTGTCGCATTTTGGCTCCTGACAAGGGGGGGGGGGGGGACACAGTTTCGCCACTCCTCTTCCCTGCCGGCTCCTTGAAGGCAGCCTGGGCTGGCCGCGGGAGGTGCCCCAGCAGCTCCGCTGTCCCGTGCCCGCCCACAGCCAGACGGAACTCCAGGGCGCTTCTCACGGGGCTTTGGAATCGTTGGCCGTTTGCCAGGATGGCTGCGAGCTGTGGCACAGGGCCGGGTTCCAGCCGAGCTTGCGTGTCCGCGTGCACGCAGGCACACCTTGCCATGCTCACTTGCTGTGCCCTTTTCTAAAACCTGTTTGTTTGAAAGTTTGAAGCACAATGTTGAGTCTTGTGTGATCTCCTAAAGTTGCTGTTTTCCTATAGACAGCTCCGATTTCCTTCATGTGTAATACTTTAGCAAAATACTGCCTTGTGAAAATAAACGTGATTTTTTCCCCTTTTGTATCAGAATAGATCTGTGTGGGGGTTTGGAATGCCACCCTACCTCCTCTCCCGAATTGGAGAGCTCTGTCCAATTTAAACCCCACCACAGTGTAAGCTTTAAAGAAACCCACATTCTCCAAATGTGACATGTTCACAGCGCGTGTTTACCATGGCCAGAAGATACACCGTGCATACCCGCTGTCCCCTCTCAGCGTGCACATAAGCACCGTCTCCCACTGCCGGCCCGCCCAGGACTCCGAAAACTCTGATCCTTTGTTGGCTACATCAGGTTTATATCAAATAAAGCTTGTGACCCACAAAGAGCAGTCATCTCAGTTACCGTTTTGTGTTCGACGTGCACCTGTGACCCAAGACAGCACTTGGCTGGACCCGAGTGCCAGCTAGGTGGCGGGGGAGGCGGCTGCCTTGCAGGCCGGACCCTCAGGTGCCACGGGTCCGAGCCTCGGAGCAACAAGCTCATGGGTGTGTTGGCACGCCCAGAAAAGCACAGCTCTGGGTGTGGTTTCTATTCAACAGCCTCACAGCAACTGCTCAATAAAACGTCACTGCCAGTACTAACCACAGCTCCCTAGAGGCTTGCTAGCAGTCTCCCCGACGGCACAGCTGTTTTGCACAGAGCAGGTAAGGAGCTGGGGCAGCGCCGCTGTCGGGCAGTAGGAGCCGGCATTGGAAACCCATCCCACTGGCGGGGCCGCCTGCTCTTGGTGCATTGCAGGACCCAGCCTTCCCGCCCCCAACCCAGTGAGCGGCTTCCTGCAGGCTGGGGCTCATCTCATGCAGACAGTGTCAGAGCAGTAGCAACACAGCCCCCCCCCTCCCCCCCCCCCGTGCTCCTCCCAGGCTCCCTGCTTGCACGCACGCCAGCCTTCTGCAGGGATCCCGGTGCCCCGGGAGGCCATGGTGCCGTCTGTGTAAACATCTAGGCTGACACTCTCCTGCCTGCACAAATGCTAGCCTGTCACTTTAAGTGACCACTGCAGACAGCTCATCTCAGTGGCTGTGTGCATTCGCTAATTTTACTCCACATAACTGTCGCCAAGTTTTGGAAGACATCTCATCGGCGCCTCTGACAGATGCTGACCACACTTTCTGTGGTGGACTTCAATTTCGTGTCCGTCCTCACGGCAGTTCAGTCTCTGGGAATTGGTAAGACCTTTAGCCGCCCCCGCCCCAAGTCCCTCCCCGGTTCTGTGCTGCAGAAGGGGCCTAAGATAGGACTTGGGACTGGGTCTTGTTGCAGTAAGGCAGGAGGAGCAGTGAGAGGTCCGATGGACTCTCCAGGATCCAAGGAGCTACAGCAAGTACAGGAGATACAACTAAAACGCAAAGCCAAATAAATATGCCAAGATAATTAGCAATGTTTTTCAATTTGCCTTTTTGAATCTTCTAGCTTTTGGAAAATGAATGTTAAAGTCAGAAGTTAATATAAGTAAGTATAGGTATTCTGGAGATGGCGCGCTCCAGGGCAGTGAGGGCAGGCGGAGCCCCATTTCCTCACTGGACAGAGCGGGAAGCCCAGGAGTGCAGGCTCTTGCACCTGCTAGAAGAGGGAAAGGGCTGGGCTGGGCGTGTGTCGCGGAACAGAGGGGCTTTCGTTCAGGAGCGACCCCGTGCCCGTGCCCCACCCGCGCTGCAAAGGTCAAGGCCAGTGGACTGGGGAAAGAAGTTCTTTTGCCCCAGCCTGAAGCTCTAGGCATGAATCTGTAGGATTGGGTTCTGGGGGACACCTTGCTGTGTGTGACACCACGCGTGTCACCTGGTGTAAAGCCTCACTGGCTTCTCCGAGGCCAGGAGAGAGATCTGGAACGTTACCACGGGCAGCGGCCAAACAGCATCCAGACAGAGACCTGCAGCTTGCCAAGGTTCTCCCACAGGGCAGCAGCTTTGCCGCCCCAGCGACTGTGTGTGCAGGGCAGGGACGATCCGAGTCCACAGTGGAGCAGCCGAGTCCATCAGCTCTAAAGGTCTCTTTCATAGCTCTGGCCTCTGCGGCCCCTCCGGCACCACAGCCTCTTCTCTCTCCTCCCACCCCCAAGCCCTCCCGGGCAGGGTCCTGCCCTGCATGGGTGAGGGAACCCGGGGAGTCACGCTCAGCCCTCTGGGTGTGGCCTGAGCTGGCCCTCGTTGAAGGGTGACCCCTGGCTCCAAGAATTCATGCTGGGAAGAGGCCTTGATCTTGGCACTTGTAGAATCTGCCACATCCACACTCCTCCTCCCATCCTCTCACCTCTCCCTGTCCCCCGTCCCTCCCAGGTGCGCATCCTCAGCATCACCCACCTCGTGCCCGCCCCCAGGCCAGTCTGCTCCAGGAGGCTGACTCCCTGCCAGGAACACGTGATGTCTGCCCCAGCCGGCGCCTACACAGTGCTCCAAGGGGCGGGCTTCCACCCAGATGTCAATCTGCAAGCCAGTGCAGGTGCAGTCCCCTTTATTGGCAGAAGGACGAGGAAGAGCTGTCCCCACCCCAAGAGTGGCCAGTGCAGGGGCCCCGGTATCCGAGGAGCAGTTTCGCTGAGGCCTGTGAGGGCTGCATGGGTGCTCGGCCTCTTTGGCCTGGGAATCTTGAGGAACACGGGGACTCCTGGGTAAGTGGGGAGACACTGGACCGCAGTGTCCCGACGAGGCCCCAGGCCCTAGTTGTAAGTGGGGCCTGCAGTGCTGCACGATTCTCCCAGAGGTCAGTGTGGGATCTGTGGGGCCGACTAGAGCTCACTGGGGTCCCTTCAGATTACTGGGGGGACACGAGGGGTCACTTTTACTCCCAAAGGATGTAGTCTCCCCCCACAGACCTGTGCAGGTGTCACACAGAGGCCATGGTTGCCGGGGCTGCCGTGGGGTCCCTGAATCCAGTGGGAAGTTGTCGGGGCCCGGAAGTGCCTCATGCCAGCGCTCAGAGGTCCCAGGGGGCCAGGCGAGGCTGGCAGTGGCGAGGACGCAGGTTGGAGGCTTTTGGGGATGTGGAGGATGACGGGCCCATCTGTTCTTCCAGAAAGAGAAGAGGCCAGGGTGGGGAAGCCGTGAGTCCCTGCGTGTGCCAGGGGCTGGGGTGTGGCCCCTACCACTGTTACAACCCAGTCCTGACTCCCAAGATGAGAAAGACACACAGTTCTGAGGGGCGACACACATAGAGAAGGGCCTCAGTACGAAGCCCCTGTCCCCGCGAGCACCCAGCAGCTTAGCAGCAGGTCCCGAGGCTCCGTGACCTTCACAACAGAACGCATACACTGTGGTAGAGTCGCAGGATCGACTGCTTTTTAGCCATGAGAACTAATGGCATGGATACAGCATGTAGGCAGACCACTGAGCGAAAGGAGCCATTCCCAGAGTGCACAGCGGGGAACTGCACCAACACGGAGGTAGAAGCACACACACCCATGCCCTGCGTCACAGGTGAGCTCAGGTGGGAGGGGCGTGGCCACTGCAGAAATTAGGAGACACGGGGGTGCCAGTCATTTCTGTCTGCTTCACCTGATGCCGGCTGAACAGATGGGGCCACCGGAATTAATCCAGCTGTGTACATGTGGTTTTGTGAACATTTATGTCTCTAGAAAGTTTACTTGAGGGGCTGGCATTGTGGCGTAGTGGGCTGAGCCGTCGCCTGTGGTGCCAGCATCCCCTGTGAGCCCCGGTTCAGGTCCCAGCTGCTCCACTTCCAATCCAGCCACCTGCTAGTACACCGGGAAGGCAGCAGCAGATGAACCAAGTGCTTGGGCCCCTGTGCCCACATGGGAGACCGGGATGATGGTCCCAGCTCCCACTGTTGTGGCCATTTGGGGAATGAATGGGCGGATGGAAGCTCTCTTGTCTGTTATAACTCTGCCTTTCAAATAAATCTTTAAAAACGATATAAAAGTTCACCTGAAAGAGATAGTGACTTTAAAGAAAAGCCAGTGCCTCGGTGACTATGCCTGGGCAACTGGGGGCTGGGGCGACTCTGCCCTCAGCCTCTGGGGGCCTCTGCAGCCTCCCCTGGAGCAGCTGACCCTGGGGCTGCCTCCTGGGCAGGCGGGGGAGTGGAAACGCTGTTTCTAAAGGCTTCCCGGGCCTGGGGCCCTGCATTCCACACTCGCCAAGCACTGGTTCTCCCCTTCCATTCTGCAAACACCACGCTCCCTCCCGCAGCAGGCCTGCTGGCCTCCGTGACATCATTTACCCAGGGCCCTACGACGCTGGGTGGCACGCGCGGCTTTTCTTGCACAGAACTGGGCTGCCCCTGAGGAGCCCTGCAGGTGCACCCCTGCAGCCGGCGGACGGAACAGATGCAGGGGCCCTGCGGCCTGCCTCCTCCACGCCACCGGCTGGGGTGTGAAGGCCATGAGTACCGTCTGCTTGGCCACGAAAGGAGACAAAGCGGGACACTGAGGCACTGCAGTGAAGTCAGTGCAGCAGCTACTGAGGCCCTACGGCAGGGGTGACTCCGGGACCCGTGGGCGTCAGCACACAGCGCCCACCTCAGGTGGGCCAGGTCTTATGCCTTCCTTCTGGTAGGAAGCTGGAAATTAGCCTATGTGTGTTACAGGGGCCTGAGGAGAACCCAGTGCCCGTGCAAGAAAGAACTCAGCTGTGAGAGCAGCGGGCAGCAAGGCCGCAGGACGGGGCATCCATCAGAATGGACGGCCGCGCTGCAGGCGGCACCCCGGGGAGCGCGCAGCCATTCCGACCCGAGAAGGCAAGGCCGCACGGTTTAATGGCGAGAACACATCTGCAGGCCGGGTTCAAGCTGAGCGCGCAGTCTGTATTCAGATGGGGGCTTCTAAGGGAATGGGGTCCTGCTCTTCCCGCCATTTCTCCTGCCCCTATTCTCCGGGACAGACGGTTTGTGGAGTGTGAATCTAGTAAAATCCTGCCTGGTGCCTGCCTTCGGGGAAGCCTGCGACGGTTTTAACGCCCAGCATTATCAGGCTGGGGAGCCCATTTGGTGCCAAGCAGAGAGGATTCTCCTGGGGAGCCTTCCTTGGCGGGGAGGGCTGAGCCCACCTGGGAAGTTCTCAGGGTCTGCGCAGGAATGTGTAGTGTGAGATCCTGGGCCGCTTCCAGGTGAGCTTCGGCCATGCTCCGTTCTCCTTAGGCTCCTCTCACACGCATAGGCCGAGTCCCACCTTCCTGTGTAAGAGGTCAGGGGAGCGCCCCGTCCAGGAGAACCGGGGGCGCCTCACCTCCCGCTCAAGGGCCGGCGGCTGCCCCAGAGCCCGCACCCCAGGGCCCAGAGCCGCGCGGGACCAAGATGCAGCGGCCACCACCCCACCAAGCGCTCCGCCGCACGCCCAACGGAGCCACCGCGTGCCACCCTCTCCCGACGCAAACCGAGTGCCCCGGCCTCCACCGCCCAGGCCCGGGGCAGAGGCCCCCGCTGTGCGCCCCCGCCGGCCGCACCACCCCAACGCCCGGCGGACCCGACCTGCTGGGGCCCACGCGCCCCACGCTGAGACGGAGAGGGAACTTCTCACAGCTCCCGCGCTCTGCTCCCCGGTGGCGCCCGCCGGCCGCGACCTTGGAGCTGGCCAAGGGCAGGCGGCAGCGGCCGGATTTGCAGCCCGCACGCCGTGAAGGCCCCACCCCCAGCTGCGCGGGAAGCGTCAGCACCTGGATTTTGGAGGAGGGGCGGCATGAACTGGTGGGCTAGCTTAGTTCTCCCACGTGCAGCAAAGCCACGCCGCGTGCGAGGGGGAGGCGGCTGGACGGCCACACCTGGTGGCAGGGAGAAAAAGGGACCCGGAGGGAAGCCGCCCCCGCAGCCCTCCCTTCCCACGTGAGCAGACAACCTGAGGGAGCAAGAGGCCCTAGAACTAAATTACAGAAATGAACCCAAGTGTGGACAGAGCTGCGCGGGTTTCCCGCGGTGAGCGCCTGCAGCTGGCACGGGGCCATCATGGACGTCAGGCGGGAATAAGTGAGCTGATTTCCCAATTGCGGTTTCCTTGGCCCTGCACCTGCACTGTAACCCCACCCCCTTCCCTGTCAATCTGCTGTCCCACCACGCACCTGTGTCTCACCTGGGACTGGGAAGGAGGCCTTGAAGCTTCCAGAAAACCTCACGCACGCTGAGTCCTGCCCAACTCCACCCTATTTGTATCCTCAATTAGGGCAGCGTTTTTTTTTTTTTTTTTGGGGGGGGGTCTTTTTGGTTTTGCGTCTGTCTTGCTCTCTCCCTGGGGGCAACTCTCCTCACAGTGTTGTTGCCCACACTCAGGTGTGAATGTATGTCCACTCAGTTTACTCTCACTTCAAATCCTGCTCTCTGGGCCAAAGTTGTGGCGTAGCGGTTTAAGCCGCTGCCTGCATTGCCGGCCCCATCTGGGTGCCCGTTAGAGTCTCAGCTGCTCCACTTCTGATCCAGCTCTCTGCGGTGGCCCGGGAGTACGGTCCAAGTGCTTGGGCCCCTGCAACCACATGGATAAGGCTCCTGACTCTGGACTCACCCAGTCCCGGCTGTGGTGGTCAAATGGGGAGTGAACCAGCAGATGGAAGGTCTCTCTCCTCTCTTTCAAAAATAAATAAATCTTAAAAAAAAAAACAAAAAACAAAAAACAACCCTAGGCAGACCTGGAAACATTCCCACAATGCCCTGTTGGTCACATTTGCGTCCAGGGAAGCCAGCAGCATCTGGCCTTCGGACATGACTGATGTGCGGGCACTACAGGAAGTCTGTGGAAGAATGGAATGGAATTAGTATATCCTTGTGCAAACAGTGTGGGAATCCATGCGGAGTGTTCTCATAAAACTCATTTCTAAGGAGTTTTGTGATGACACCCCCGCCCCCTTGTATGCCTGCGAGTGTCCTTGGAGGAGGGAAGGGTGAGGGTACTTCACCGGAGCTGGTGGCTGAGAGCAAGTGTTTTCGGGTGTGATAGGACGTCATCCATCTGTGTGGTCACCACTCAGCAGGTGCAGGGCCCAAGGCTGTGATCAACGCTGTCTTCTGGCCAGCCCGAGCGCCCTCATCCCCGGTGTGGGATGGGAACAGGGGCACATCTCAGCCCCCGCCCCAAAAGGCAGATGAAGCCTCTCCCCCCGAGAAGCCTGCAGGCGGTGAGAGCAGTATGGCCAGGGGACAGCCTTGCCCTGGGGGACTGCTCTTGCAGTGGGACTGATGTCACCACAGGCTGACACGGGTGCTAAGTGCCATGGGAGGGGCCTGGCCCGTGCCCACGCCCAGCACTGGAGCTGGGGTCTCCCCTAGCCTCACACGAGACAAGAAGCTTTTCAGACCTAACCCTGAGGACACTCCTCGGAAGGCATGACTGCGAGTGATTCTATGGCTCTGCGACTCCAAGGACAAGAAGGGAGGGGACTCTCAGGGCCGATAAAATAGCCAAGGGGCTGGGGAAGGGTAATTTGTCAGCGTTTCCTGGTCCCCATGTGAACAAAGGTTCTGATACTCAGTAAATCGCCTTGGTTCTGTTAAAATGTTTTTGCCAAGTAAAGATAGTACATATTTATGACACACCCTGCATTTTGATGCGTATACATTGTGGAGTGGCTCAAGTAAGCTGTTTAACACGTGCATTACTCCACATACTTATCATTGCTTGTGTGGTAAGAACCCTTAAAATCTGCTCTCAGCGATTTTCAAATCTACAACATTGTCACTCACTCACAACCCGGGTTAAATGAAATTGTGTGTCCTTCCAGCATTGCCCAGTGTGCGCTCCCACCCCTCGACTCCAGGCTCTGGTGACCACCGCCCCACTCTGGTTCTTGGAAGTCCCACTTCTTCACTCTCTAGAGCGGCCATCTGTGCAGGCTGACTTCGTTCAGCGTAAGGCCCTCCAGGCTCATCCACCTTACTGCAAAGGGCAAAATTTCCCCTTTCCTGGCGGACCAGTATTCCTGTGTGTGTGTAGACCACTGACGGACAGCGAGGGTGACTCCTGACTGGGCATTGTGTGTGTGTTTGTGTGTGTGTGTGTGTGTGTGTGTGTAGACCACTGACAGACAGCTAGGGTGACCCCTCACTGGGCATTATGAACACTGCTGACACAGCCGCGCACGTGGGGCTGGTTTGCTCTGATTCCTTGCTGTTTCTCTCTTTTTTGTCGACTCCCACAGGTTTTTGTCCTGAGGGTCCCGTGAGGCTAAGATGTCTTTTCAAACAGGCTGTCGGTAGAGGGTAACAACTCTGGGGTCATGAAATCACTCTTCTACTGTTCCCGGCCCCCCACCTCCCCACCCCCCAACCTGAGGTTTCCAGTGTCACAACTTAGACCACTTTATATTACAGCACGTGATCAATTCACGCTTCGAGAGCATCCACTTCGTGTGCTCTGGTGAATTACCCATCGCCTCAGGCCTCAGCGGGGGCCTCCCTCACGCAGCTGCGTGGGCGGTGGGCGTCCGACTGGCGGTCACTCGGAGCTCTGCCACTGCCCCGTGTCTCACCTCCTCCCACCCTCCCGCAGGGCCAGCCCCGCGCAGAGCGAAGCGGGCATTTCCGGGGCATCCGCTCGGTGCCCACAGTGCTCTCCTCGGCCGCCTTCCCAGCGCAGCTGCGTCTCCGGAGGTTGCGTGACTCGCTCAGGCGTGCAGAGGGTCTGCTCCGCCAGAAGCCACCGTGTTGGTGCAGCGTGTAGATGTGCATCTATTTCTCAAGGAACCTGCTGGTGGGGCACTGGGGAATGAGAAGTGGGACCTTGGCCACTGGGCATGGTGACTGCCTGTGGTCCTTGGTCTGGTAACACCCAAAGTCCCAGGCCAGAAACTTCCCCAGCGCTCCGCTCCCGGACAGTCTCGCCCCTGGCACAGGAGCACCAGGCGGGTCTGCCCGGAGCCTGCAGTGGAGCTGCCGGTGCGAGTGGAGCCAGGGCACCCGACTGAGACGCAACAGGGCATCGTGGCCACAGGGCTGTAGCCAGCCCCGTGCTGGACAGACAGTGACTGGACAGCCAGCGGGACTTACCGCAGAGGTTTATTGGCAGGATGGACAAGGCTTCTGCCCGGTGGGCACTGACATACATCAAGAGCGAGACGCCCTGAGCCCACCCTGTGCTCTCGCCCACGTTTCAGTCACTCGGGCCTGGCCACCCAAGTGCCCCGTGTCACCCACAGCTGGCAGAGATGGAGTGTGACGGGCTCTGGCACCGCCACCTGTGTGAGCTCCGCCTGCTCCCCAGGCCCCGAGGAACCAGGGAGCGGTCCCCAGGGGCAAAGCGTGATTCCTGCAGCGCTGGACGGAGCGTGTGGCGTTCCTCTGCTTGCCAGCTCAGCGAACAGCTGCCGGACAACACCGGGAGAGGCAGCGAGTCTGCCTGGGCCTGGCGGGCGGGGACCCTGGGCACGGAGTTCTGCTTGCAACCTCGGCTCTCAGTGTGGGGCCTTGGAGGCCCAGCCAGTTGGGAGGGGCTCTCGTGGTCGGGAGGGGGCGCTCGGGATCCTGGGTGCGCTCCAGGGCCAGGCCCAGGCGCATCAGTCTTCAGTCACGGGCGGGGGCGTGAGCTGCAGCTGGAAGTTTTCGTTCTGGAAGATGCTGCTGAAGGCAGAGCCGCTCTGGGAGCCGCTGAAGGGCCTGTAGCTCTCGCTGCCGCGGCTCTGGGAGAGCTCTGTGAGGAGAGCCAGCTGCGAGGGAGACACCCAGTCAGGCAGGGCCTGGCGGGGTGGGGAACGGAGCTGGGGAGAAGAACCTGGGGCGGGGTCCCCGGTGTGTATCTTACAAACCAGTACTGGATGGGCCTGGATTGCCTCACTCTGCAATGGCGGCACTGGGCCACTCCCAAGGGCACCCACACCGTGTCCGATCCTGGACAGCTCCTTCTTGGGCTGCTGGGTGGGCCCTACCACTGCCCCTCCCTGAAGCATCCCCTCCTTGGCTCAACTCACTCCTCTCTCCCCTGGGTGCGCTCTGTGGGGTGGGCACCCCTGCCCTGCACCTATGGACTGCCAGCTCGCTTTTGTGCCCTGGACAGCTCCGCACGGCTACCTGGCGTCGCCCTACTCCTCCTACAGCGTACAGGTCCTCCCTGCCCCTCCCCCTCCTCCACGCCTCTCAAGGGAGGCAGGGGAGCCCGATGGGGGAGCTGGGCTGTGGCTGCCAGGAGCCACCTCTGTCACCACTCCCCAGGTGCACAGAGCAGACTTCCTGCTGCTCAGCAGCTCTGCCAGGACACCCCGGTTCCTTAGCACAGGGAGTCACAGGGACTCCACCCCTCTACGATTCTGACGCAGCCAGGGAAGGCCCATTTCCCACAGAAGCGGACACTTCCGTGTTCTGCAGCTGACTGCTCGGGTGCCCACGCGCCTGCATCACAGCTCCCTGGTCTGAGGGGGAACTCCCATGGAAGGCCTGGAAGAGCGCAGCTGGGACCGGGAAGGGAGGGAGGCGCCAGGCCAGCAGAGCCCTGCACACATCTCCTGGGGCGGACCTCCTCTCTGTGAGGCAAGGCCACGCTCCTCTGGGCTGCTCAGCCACCTCGCAGGCGTTTGCCTGCGGATGGGCAGCGGCAGGGGGCCCAGGCAGAGGCCAGGCAGAGGAGCAGCTGGCACAAGCTCAAGATGAGCGCAGGGGGCTTCCCAGAGCTGGCCGGCGCAGAGCGTGCCTAGGGGGCAGGGGCGCTGTGAGTGCAGAGATCCAGGATGTGCTGGAAGCAGCGGGGTCAGGGGATGCGCTGGGTTTGGAATGAGAACAGCACGGAGGAGGGGCGGGAGGTCTCTAACCAGCCTGTGAGTGACAGGAGGCTGGAGCCATTGGCAGTAGCAGTACTAGGGAAAGGGGAGGAGGGGAGGATGCCTACAGGGTCTCCGCAGTGAGTGACAGAGGGTGGGAGCTGCACACAAGGCCTGCTCTGACTGGATGAGATGGTGCCATTGCTGGGGCAGGCCTCGGTGAGGGACAGCTGGCCGAGAAAGCCAGGGAGGACACCTGCCGGGGCCTGCGGGTCCACAGAGCGGGCCGCAGACTTCGCCATCTCCAGTCTCCACTGAGGCTGGGGTCCAGACAGCAGGCCAGTGGAGGCGGCTTGTACGATGTCTAGGACGGGCTTGTTCTCATCTGCCTTTTCCTCCACCTTGAACAAGAAGGCGGCAGATGCGATGGTTCAGGCTGCAGCAGCCACACTTGCACACAAGTGCAAGCCACGTGTTAGGGACGGCAGGGCCCCAGACGGAGGAGATCTGCGCTGCCTATCTGTGGTACTCACGGCACACATGCCCAGGGCTGGGTGGGGTGCGGGGCACATCTGCAGAGCCTCCTGCCTGTGGGATTAGGCTTCTGGCTCGCGCTCTCTGGAGGGAGGTCCTGTGTCCTCGAGGCCACAACAAGTGAGAGACAGACTTCCCTGCTGCTTGGCCAGGTCCCGAGGGCTCCCGGGGGCCCACAGGGAGACCAGAAGGAGTCAAGGGCATTGCCGTCCCAAGACAGTGAATTATAAGTGGGAAATAAAAGCGTAAACAACCACACAAGTTTTACCCTGGAAGTCCCTCGATAGAGACGGCAGAGCTGATCAAACGCTTGCATCTGCTGTGGATCCAGAACAGGTTCAGAGCTTGCCTGACAAAGAGAACATGAGAGGATTAGGAACAGGACATGGCTGGGTCCACAGCCACGCTGAAGCAGACACGGCTCCTTCGGGCTTCCGAAGACAAAGCCCGCTGTGGGCAGTCAGTTACGGGAAGTGGGCCTGCCCCCTCCGGTCTTCCTGGTGCTGCCACCAGGGTGCTCCGGCTGTGGCCCCTGATCTAGTGTGGATTTGTGATCTCCCTCTAGGGCTCTTGGCCCCTCTTCACCGATCCTGTACAGCGCACGTGGCCCGTGGGCCTTACTGTCCCACCTCCCTTGGTGATGGTCACAGGGGAGTGGGGGATGCATCATCAGTGAAAATCCCGTCGCTGCCCTGTCTCAGCGAGCGGAGGCTGCTGCTGGGCGTCTGGCCAGCTCTGAGAACACTCCCACTTTGTCACACCTGTGACCGGGGCAGAACACACCCATTCCGCTGCTCTCCCCCCCATGGCCCTGAGCAACTCCTACGGAGGGAGAAGAAACAGGGACCAGCAGCCAGGGGCTCTGGAGTCCGAGCTCTGACCCCAACCTGCTCAGAGACCTTGGCAAGCACCTCCCCTCTCTGAGCCTCCCGAGAGAGGGGCAGTGCTCACCTGCGCGGCCGCTGGAGATGCCACCTGATGAGGCACTTCCAGTGCCTCTGGCCTGCCTGGCCCCAGGCAGGCGCTCAGTATGTGCTGGTTTTCCTGGCACAACTTAGACAGCCTTGGCTAAACGGAACATTCAGAAGTGTTTTGATGTATGTGACAGGCTCATAAAACACGTCTCTTCACCCTGTGTTGAGAGTGCCCTGGCGAATGGGGCGTGACTGAACACACAACCAAATCACTGGACTAGATGGGTCCCAGCGATAGTGCTCTGGGGGCCACAGCTCCACGTAAGCACGAGTCTACATGGGCAAGGCCAGGCCATAGGGTTGAGGGGGCCACAAAATGCAGTACCAGGACACGCTGGGGACAGGCAAGTGCCATGATGGAACCCACACCTGTGTCCAGGATGTGCAAGACGACAGCATGGACAGAGAGGCGGCTCAGGGCAAAGTAGGTCACTCACAGCAGCGACCATGGGCTGAGCACTAACTGTGTGCCGTGCCCCGTGTGCTGTCCACGGTTCTCTCTCAAAACCCGCAGAGCCACACCACTGGCAAGGCCCGGCAGGCAGCCCACTTGAGAAGGCATCGTCTACAGGACTGTCCAGAGGTGAACGGGTTCACTTGTCTCCTAGGCCTGGGCTCAGTGGCCTGGGGCTGGCATGCAGCTGCTCACGTGGACAGTGCTGTGGTGGGCAGGATCTCACGCCTCGTGGGCTTCTGGGATCTCACTGGCACCCAGAGACAAGGTCAGGGTTTGGATGTTGCAGAAAAGAGCTCAAAAGAGAGGATGGGGGATGGTGCTGTGGCGTAGCAGGTTAAAGCCCCTGCCGGCAGCACTGGCATCCCCTATGGGTGCTGGTTCCAATCCCTGCCGCTCACTTCAATCCAGTTCCCTGCTAATGGCCGGAAAAACAGTGGAAGATGGTCCAAGTCCTTGGGCCCCTGCCACTCACGTGGGAGACCCAGAAGCAGCTCCTGGCTCCTGACTTCCTCCTGGCCCAGCCCCAGCAGTTGTGGCCATCTGGGGAGTGAACCAGCAGATGGAAGACCTCCCGGTCTCTGTAACTCTGCCTTTCAGATAAAGTCTTCCTCTTATAAAGGCGCTTTTGTAGAACAGCCCTGGGCCTGAATCCCTGCCGAGGAATGGGAAACCCCCCCACCCATGAAACTGCACTAGGCAATGTGGCAAAGCTGCCCCGAGACCTGGACGACTCCCATCGGCGCCTGCACGGCCAGAAGCCGGGCTGGACGCTGTGCTCCTGCGACCAGCCGTTTCCTTTTCTGCTTCTCTGAGCAGGGAGCTCAGAACGAAACTGTGTGCTACACAGACTCAGCAACCGCCCAGTGCTGGTGGCAGCCAGAGGTGCTGTCTAACCCCTGGTTTTGCATTACTTCCCACAGACATACAGTTTCTTACAATCTAGATCTCCTCACTTATTTCATCCTATGGGCTATATTTCAAAAGCCAATTCTAATCTTAATAAAAAGGGAAGGTTGTGCCAGCTCACGAGTAGCAAATGCTCCTATTAAGAACAGAAGCAGGCTCGCAAGCCCCCAGGAAATTCTCGCTGGTCAGGAGTCTATTTCAGGCACGGGGTGAAGAGCCCTGGCCCGGGAGTTTGCTCACCGAGGCAGAAAGTGCACATGTCTCCCACGATGGTGCCGCCGCCTCCTCCCTGTTCATGGCAGAACCACAGGGACCTTGTTACAGGGGGCATCAGTGGGCCTGGGCGGGGCTTGCGTTCTCACCTGCACTTGAAGAAGCAAGTCTCTAATCTGACCACAGGAACCGCCACGCGGGGCTGGGGCTGTCCTAGTCCTACGGAATCCACGTGCTGAGAGGGCGCTCTCAGGTCCCTGGTATTTTGTCTCCTCCTGGTTCAACTGCACCAAACCAACCAATTAGCACTGTTTTTTCCCTAAGCTGTCCTCATTAGGTGGGTTGTTTTCAATGCTCACTGAGCTGACGTGCATCTTGGCGAAGCTTGTTAAGAACGAGTAACAGGAAGAGCCTGTCCCTTTGAATCTTACAGATCGGCAGGCTTACACCTCAGGGCTGAGCCAGCCGAGGAGGAGCAAGGGCGGGCTCCGACACGCCGCCATCAGGGGTGCGGTATGCGCCCGTGCACGCTCCGCGGCCCCGGCCCGTGTAACCGCACAGGGCTCGCTGGGCTCTCGCTCTCCCCCCCTAACTGCCTGGAAATGCTGAGAGAAGGGGATTCCAACAATACCATCTTTCAGATCTGGGGAGATGTGGCCGTGTCATGGGTGTGGAATAACTGAAGGCGAGGTTCATCTAGCCCAAGCCACAGCTCTGGGCACCCAAAGACCGAGCTCAGGAACAGGAGCTGGGGCTGCTCTGCGACCCTCGGAAGCAGGTGCTGCAGGACGGTCAAGTGTGCAGAGCAGTCGCTGGGGGAGATGCTCCCGGCCTTGCAGATGGAGTCATTTTAGACAGGAAGCAGGCAGGGGGTGACTGCACATCACGAGGGGATTTCTGTGGGTTCCAGAGGTGGGAGCTGGGGGGAGGGGAGGAGAAAGACCCCTTGGCAGGCCTGGTTCAGCTTCTGACGTGCCCATCCACTTCTGTCCCATCACCTCCGCACCCATGAACTGGGACTCACTTCTAGGAGTCCCTGCTGCATCAGGCTCGGATGCAAATATGAGCCAGACAAGAGGAGGGCAATTCTCACAGATTCTGGGGAACTGAACCCCCACAAGAAGACTTCACCTTCTCTGGTGTTGAATCCGCAAAGCTGGAGGGGTTACTGAACTGTGATAATCATATATTGCGTAATTTGCCCAGACAGGCCTTGTTAGAAATAAGCTCATAAGATGATCTAGAAAAATCATCAAAACATCCTGAAATGACAACATTTTGGGGTCCAAACTGTAGTCTCACACATAGTGACATACAGAATTCGCTAGCTCCCTGTCTGGCGAGTGTTCACTAAGTTCCCAGTCCTGTGAAGGGACCAGCTTGCCCCCCCCCCCCCCCCCCAGCCTCCACATGACTGAGCACAGCCACGCTGCTGCACTCAGCAGACTGGAGTGATTTCTCTTCCTCACCCGTTCTCAAAAGAGCCAGAATTCAGAATCAGTACTGGATCTCATTCACCCTTGAATTTTCAATGCTCTGCACCCAGAAAACACTGAACAAATGTCCACTCAATAATCCTATGCTCTGGTTTATTTTCAACTATCCATGGCAGGTGCAGCAGCAGGCAGCAAATGGCTCTCCTGGCCTCATGTGAAATCACTGGCATTTGTCTTCTTATTTTCCAGAACTTGTACTTTAAAAAAGGTTCTCTGTTATATTGGGCATAGCCGTCCTATATCTCAGTGAAAATAACCATTTCATTTTGTATAACCTGCTTTTGGGGAGAGAATCATTTGAAAACATCAGAAAACATCAGTAACTATAAGTACCAACCCTTTTAGAAGGCAGTAAAATTGACCAAGCCAGTGGGACATGTGGCGAAAAAGCTCCTGCAGCTGCCCTGCTCAGTCGCAGGGCAGCGCCCCTCATCGGTGTGACCGAGGCCTGCGGGGTGGGCAGGACCTGGGAACTGCAGAGGCTGGAGGACGACAGCCAGCACTCCAGGGCTCATCCGCCTGAGCCTGACCATGGCTCCGGCGATAGCAGCAGCATGACGGTTAGCAAGCTGCCTGTTGTCCCTGGGCTGGATTAGTTCCCTTTCTTTTCTGCTGTAACGTAGGGGTAATGGCGAGAGCGATCCCACGTACAGTGGCTGAGAAGATGACCGAAGGGCGTGTGTGCAGAGCACGCAGCAGATGCCCAGGGCTCTGTTCCTTCTCATTAGGCGCTGTAAACTGCAGGCCCAGGAGGACCTTCGGGTATAGCACACAGAGCCAGTATCCAAGAGGTCGTCCAGTCCTCGTCCTAACGTGGCTACAGAAATCGCTGGGGCGTCCATAAACCCTCTGAATGCAGTAAGTATACAAGGTGGGACCCCCCTGCAGACTTGGATTCAACCCTGTCTGCCTGCAACCAGCCAAGTCGCCCTGGGTGAGGTATTCAACTGCTCTCAGTCTCAGGTTCTTTGTCTGTAAAACTCTACTTTGCATAACTGGTGCTGGAATGAGATGTGATGTATGGGCCTGGTGCGATGACTGTGATTGAGTTACTCACACCCCTGGGGCAGTAGGTCCAGTAGAAAAGATACAGGAAGCCAGAGCGCTCCTGCCACCAGCTCCCCGTCTGACCTCAGCAGGTTATGGGGCTCTTCTGGGTCTATGCTCCCGTTCATGCTGGGGCAGTGCCACGCTGGGCCACACTCTACCATCTAGGGAAGATACAGGAACCAGAAGACCATGTACATTTAGGGAATGAAAGTTCCAAGTCAGTAATGATTACTGAAGCTAATCACGGCTTTGATTGCACACTCAGAACGAAACTAGGGCCACCAGCTAATCACATCACGAAGACTTACGGTAGCCTTGGAGAGTAATAATAGCCCCAGTCCTCAGAAATCAGGCAGGGAGACCGATTTGCCAAAACTGTGTCATACAAAACATAAGAAGCAACAAAATTTGAACAGCATCTTAGTCTTGCAATCCATAAATATAGAGCAAACTCCTCGGCAGACCCAGACCGTCTAACCCCAGCATGGAATTGATTAAAACCAGTTTTCCAATTGCAGAAGGAAAGAAGCATTTGATGCTATCTGCTAAAGCAAATTCCCTTCTTCCCGTGTAATGAAGTCCAGTGATAAGAGCTGAAAATTAAACTGTAGCTGAACATCAGAGAAGAAACAGTGACAGCCCTGGAAGTGACCTCGTGGCACTCTGCAGTAAAGTGAATCCGCGGCAAATGAGGTCCTGATTTCTCTGAGGGCCCCGGGGACAGGGAGGCAGGGCTGACACAGTGCGCCAGCGCATTTCAAAGCTCAGCGGCTCACAGATGTGGTGCAAGGGAGAGCTCTAATTACATCCACTGGAAGGAAGACAACCAGCGAGGATATGGGGATGTGCAGACCCTCCCCGGGCACACCATGCTTCCCTAGAGGAAAGCAAGGGCGCTCAGCCACCACCCTGGAGGCTGGCTTCCCGGAGAACGGGTAGTACCAACACCAGCAATGAGAGTCATTCCTGAACACACGGACACTCACGGAACACTGAGCTCTGCCTGTTTGTTCCTTAGTTATTTTCCCACAATACATAATGTCTGGAATCAAAACCCAAACATTTTCTTCCCTAATCATTTAGTCACATGAACACAAGAGGTCAAGCCCGTTTGTGGGAGGTATGGGACACTTCCTATCTTGCTGTCACAGGATCACCTGTCCCTTACGGGTTCTGGGAGCCATCTATGGGCACTTCTGTGATGTGCTGATGGCGAAGGGAGCAGGATTGGAATGAGGACCATCTTCCTACTGTGCTCGCTTGCTGCTCTTCCCTTGGCCTCGCTTTCTTTTCTTTTTTTGAGGGAGGAGAAATTTATTTATTTTTATTTGAAAGGCAGAGTTATCGAATGAGAAAAGAGAGAGAGAATCTTCTATTCACTAATGTACTCCCCAAATGGCCACAATGGCAGAGGCTCTGCCAGGCTGAAGCCAGGACACTGCAACTCCATCCAGGTCTCCCATGTGAGTGGCAGGGGCCCAGGCACTCGGGCCACCTTCACTGCCTTCCCAGGTGCATCAGCAGACAGCTGGATTGGAAGCAGAGCAGCCAGCGTTTGAACTGGCACCCACATGGAATGCCAGTGTCAGCAGCAAGTGGTGGCTGACCCCGCTACGCCAACACCAGCCTAGGTGTGTTTCACATCTTTCTCTGTATCTGCCCCAGGCCTCAGCCAGACTTCTGCTACTGCTCAAGCTGTTTCAGCCCAGAGGGACTTAATGTTCAAGCCTTTGCCCAAAATGAAATTCTGACTCAGGGCTCAGAGCCAACCACACCTCCTGTCCTTTGCAGACATCCCACCCACAACACAGTTTGCTCCCAAACCTGACCCCACAACATCCTTCATTTCCCAGTGCCTTGAAACTCTGTGAGGGTCAGAGCAATTAGGTAAAAAAAAAAAAAGAGAGAGAAGAAAACAGACTCCACTAAGCCACAGAAGCAAGTCCAAAGATAAAAGCCAGCACGGGGAGGGGGGCAGGAGAAAAAAAACAGCCAGTATCTCCACAAACGCCTAATAATAAACGCAGCAATTCCACAAACAAGAATACAGAAGACAACATGACGCCCCCAAAAGAACACAGCACTTCAATACTAGAACATGAAGAAAAGGAGATCGATGAAAACACCAGAAACAGAATTTTAAAAATTGATCGGATTACTCAGAAGTAATCAGAGCAAGTTCATGAACTAAAGAAATCCATACATGAGATGAATGTAAATTAAAATTAAAAGAGACAAAGAAGGGCACTATGTAATGATTAAGGGTTCAATTCAATAGGAAATTGAGATTTTAAAGAAATTGAGATTTTAAAGAAAAATCAAAATGAAATATTGGAAATGAAGAATTCAGTAGAACAAATAAGAAATATGGTGGAAAGCCTTAAGAACAGACTTGGTGAGGCAGAAGAAAGAATATCTGAGTAAGAAGACAAATCTCTTGGAATTTTAGAGTCAGACCAAAAAGAAAAAGAAAAAACCAGAAGAAATCAGAAAACTGAAAAACAGTATTGCAGATTTATGGGATGCTAGCAAATGACCACACATGTGCATCTTAGGAGTTCATCAAGGTGTAGAAAGAGAGAATGGATTAGAAGGCCTTTTTAATGAAATAATTTCAGAAAATTTCCCCAATTTGGAAAAAAAAAGGGATGTCCAAGTACAGAAATCACACAGAACTCCTAATAGACATGACCAGAAAAGATCTTCACCATGACACACTGCAGTCAAACTCTCCACAGTAAAACATAAAGAAAAGACTCTAAAATGTGCAAGACAGAAATGCCAGGTTACTTTCAGAGGATCTCCAATTAGACTCATAGTGGACTTCTCATCAGAAACCCTTCAGGCTAGGAAAGAATGGTGAGATATATTCCACTTCTTAAGAAGAAAAAACTGTCAACTCAGAATACTGTATCCTGCAAAGCTCTCATCTATGAATGAAGGGGAAATAAAGACCTTCCATAACAAACAGACACTGAAAAATTTGTCACACTCTTCCAGCCTTACAAAAGATGCTTAAGGATGTGCTACACACAGAAACACAGACACATGGTCATCACTATGAAAAAAGGTGAAGAGATAAAACCTCCCAGTAAAAGTACAAAGGAAATCCAAAGTAAAAAATAGGAATATTTATGGAAAAATGGCTGAGCAAAGTTGTTATTTATCACTAGTCATGTTGAATATAAATGGCCTCAATTCTCCAATTAAAAGATACACATTGGCTGAATGGATTAAAAAGCAAAACCTATTGGGGCTGGCACCGTGGCTCATTTGGTTAATCCTCCGCCTGCGGCGCTGGCATCCCAGATGGGCGCTGGGTTCCAGTCCTGGCTGCTCCTCTTCCAGTCCAGCTCTCTGCTGTGGCCTGGGAAGGCAGTGGAGGATGGCCCAAGTGCTTGGGTGCCTGCCCTCTTGTGGGAGGCCAGGAAGAAGCACCTGGCTCCTGGCTTCGGATCAGCATAGTTCCAGCCGTAGCAACCATTTGGGGAGTGAACCAACAGAAGGCAGACCTTTCTCTCTGTCTCTCTCTCTCTCTCTCTCTCTCTCTCTCTCTGTCTATAACTCTACCTGTCAAATAAATAAAAAAAAAACATATCTATTTGTGGCCTACAAGAAACACATTTCATAAGCAAAGATACATGCAGACTAAAAGTGAAAGGATGGAAAAAGATATTCTATACTAACAGAAACAAAAAAAAAAAGAAAAGAAAAGATGTAGCCATCCTAATATCAGACAAAATAGACTTTAACACAAAAATTGTTAAAAGAGACAAAGAAGGGCACTATGTAATGATTAAGGGTTCAATTCAATAGGAAGATGTGACTATTGTAAATGTATATGAACCTAATTATAGGTCACCAGGCTATTTAAAAGAAATGTTAATGAATATAAAGGGATACATACACTCCCATACAATATAATGGAGGACTTCAATACTCCACTTTCAGCAATGGACAGATCAACCAGACAGAAAATCAGCAAGGAAACAACAGAGTTAATTGACATTACAGACCAAATGAACCTAATGGATAACTACAGAACTTTTCATCCTACAGACACAGAATATACACTCTTCTCAGCAGTAAGTGGAACTTTCTCTAGGATCATACCATGCATCTTCTCTGACCACAATGGAATGAAGCTGGAAATAAACAGCAGTGTTGAGAGGAAAGTTTATAGCAATTGGAGAAATTAGAAAGCCACCAAATAAATGAGCTACCAATGCATCTAAGGACCTAGGAAAACAATAGCAAACCAAACCTCAAATTGGTAGAAGAAATAATTAAAATTAAAGAAGAAATAAACAAAATTGAAACAAAAAAACACAAAAGATCAGCAAAATGAAGAACTGTTTTTTTTTTAAATAAACAAAATTGACACACCATTGGCCCAACTAACCAAAAAAAAAAAAAAAGAGGAAGAAGACTCAAGTCAATAAAACTAGAGATGAAAAATGAAATGTAACAACATCACAGAAAGAAAAAAATAAAAAGAATCATCAGAAATTACCTCAAAGAGATGTAGCCAACAAATTGGGAAACCTAGAAGAAATGGATAGATTCCTGGACACATATAACCTACCTAAATTGAATAATGAAGACACAGAAAACCTAAACAGACCAATAACCAAGATGGAAGTTGCATCAGTAATAAACATCCTCCCAGCAAAGAAAAGCCCAGGACCAGATAGCTTCATTGCTGAATTCTACCAGACATTTAAAGAATTAATCCCAATTCTTTTCAAGCTATTCAAAACAGTTGAAAGGAAGGGAATCTTCCTAAACTCCTTGTATGAAGCCAGCATCACCTTAATTTTTAAACCTGAAAAAGATACAACAGAGAAAGAGAACAACAGACCAGCTTCCCTAATGAACACAGATGCAAAAATCCTCAACAAAATTCTAGCAAATTGAATCCAACGACATATCAGAAAGATCATCCACCTGGACCAAGTGGGATTTATCCCTGGTATACAGGGATGGTTCAACATTCACAAATCAATCAATATGATACATCACATTAACAAACTGCTGAACAAAAACCATATGATTATCTCAACAGCTGCAGAGAAAGCATTTGATAAAATACAACACCCCTTCATGATGAAAACTTAAGAAAATTGGGTATAGAAGGAACATACCTCAACACAAGGCAATTTATGATAAACCACAACCAACATCCTATTGAAGATCTAGAACCAGATAGAGATGCCCATTCTCACCAGTACTATTCAATATAGTACTGGATGTTTTAGCCAGAGCCATTAGGCAAGAACAAGAAATCAAAGGGATACAAATTGGCAAGGAAGAAGTCAAATTATCCCTATTTGCAGATGACATGATTCTATATACAGAAGATCCAAAAGACTCCACTAAGAGACTACTGGAACTCATAGAAGCATTTGGTAAAGTGGCAGGATATAAAATCAAACTTGTCTTTGTATACATAGACAAGTCCATGGCTGAGAAAGAACTTCTAAGATCAGTCCTATTCAAAATAGCTACCAAAAAAAAATCAAATACCTTGAAATAAATTTAACCAAGGATGTCAAATATCTCTACAATGAGAATTATAAAACATTAAAGAAAGAAATAGAAGAAGACACAAAAAACAGAAAAATCTTCCATGGTCATGGATTAGAAGAATCAATATCATCAAAATGTTCATACTACCAAAAGCAATTTACAGATTCAATGTGATACCAATCAAAGTACCAAGGAAATTCTTCTCAGATAAAGAAAAAAAAATGATGGTGAAATTCATATGGAAACACAGGAGACCCCGAATACCTAAAGCAATCTTATACAACAAAAACAAAGCCAGAAGCATCACAATACCAGATTTCAATATATACCATAAGGCGGTTATAATCAAAACAGCTTGGTACTGGTATGAAAACAGATGGATAGACCAATGAAACAGAATAAGAAATGCCAGAAATCAACCTACACATCTACAACCAACTTTGACAAGGGAGCTAAAATCAATCCCCGGAGCAAGGACAGTCTCTTCAACAAATGGTGCTGGGAACACTGGATCTTTGCATGCAAGAGTATGAAGCAAGACCCCTACCTTACACCTTACACAAAAATCTATTAAATATGGATTACAGACCTAAATCTATGATCTGAAGCCATCAACATTGGGGAAACCCTGCAAGACACTGGCATAAGCTAAGCTAAGAGTTCTTGGAAAAGACACCAGAAGCACAAGTAAAGCCAAAATTAACAAATGGGATTACATCAAATTGAGAAGCTTCTGTACTGCAAAAGAAACACTCACCAAAGTGAAGAGGCAACCAACAGATTGGGAAAAATTATCTGCAAACCATTAACTGATAAAGGATTAATAAGAAGAATATATAAAGAGATCAAGAAACTCCACAACAACAAAACAAACAACCTACTTAAGAAAAGGGCAAAGGAATTAAACAAGCATTTTTCAAAAGAGGAAATCCAAATGGCCAACAGACACATAAAAAAAATGCTTAGGATCACTAGCTGTGATAGAAATCTGAATATCAACCTGCCATATGACCGACCATTCTACTCCTGGGAATTTACCCCAAGGAAATGAAAACAGCATATAAAAGAGTTGTATGTACCCCCATGTTTAGTGCAGCTCAGCTCAATTCACAATAGCCAAGACATGGAATCAAACCAAATGCCCATCAATTGAAGATTGGATAAAGAAATTATGGGTTATGTACACCATGGAATACTACACAGTGGTAAAAAAATGAAATCCAGTCATTTGCAACAAAATAGCTGAAACTGGAAAACATCATACTTAGTGAAATAAGTCAGTCCCAAAAGGACAAATACCATATGTTCTCCCTGATCTGTGATAACAGAGCACCTAAAAGGTAAGCTATAGATGTGAAATTGACACTTTGAAATGCAATGACTTTGAACAACCCTTGTCTTGACTGTTGATGAACATTTTTTTCATACTATTTGTTGAACTCTTTACTGAGTATAGAATTAATCTTATGTGTATAAAGTTAATTGAAAATAGTTATTAGTAATATGTAAGAATGGGAATAGGAGAGGAGGAAGAGGGGTGGGAAGAATCACTATGTTTCTAAAGTTGTACTGATGAAATGCATGACTTTGTATTCCTTACATAAGTTTTCTGGGGAAAAAAATAAAAAAGAAGAAAACAGGTTGTCAGGCCGCCTGGAGGGGAGGGAAATGTGACAGAGCATCTCTGGCGGGGTTTGGGTGGAGCAGGGACCACTGTTCTGGGATTACCAACACTAGGCGAAGTGAGTGCCTTAGGCTGGAGACAGAGACTGTGAAGGACTCCGTGCAAAAGATCCAGATTGAAGATGCAGACTCAGTGTCCCAACTAAGCAGCAGCAGCACAGCGACCGCTCCACAGTGGAGGGCAGGGGAGATGCTGGTCTAAGTCTTCCGAGAGAAGGAGGAACTTCACCACCCCCACAGCCATCTGAGCCAAGCGCCACCCACTGTCACCCCTCCCCTGTATTATCTCACGGAAGCATCCCAAACCCTCTGAGGTAGGGCTTATGTTGAAGAAACTGAGGTCCTGGGGTTGTGGCACAGACATGACTGGTGGTGGGGCAGTTCACGTGTGGGGATGGCCTCACCTGCCACGGGTCAGCATTGCCCGAAAGGAGCCTGACAGGAAGCCCCTTCCAAGGGACCAAGCAGGACTCGCCAGGGCTCAACAAGCCTAAATGGTGCTTTTTTTCTTTTTTAAAGATTTATTTATTTAAAAGGTAAAGTTACAGAGAGGCAGAGAGGCAGAGAGGGAGGGAGGGGGAGGGAGGGAGGGAGGGAGGGAGGGAGAGAGAGAGAGAGAAAGATCTTCCATTTGCTGTTTCAGTCCCCAAATGGCCACAATGGCCAGGCCAATACCAGGAGCCAGGAGCTTCTTCCTGGTCTTCCACACGGTTGCGGGGTCTCAAGCACTTGGCCATCTTCTACTGCTTTCCCAGGCCATTAGCAGGGAGCTGGATCAGAAGTAGAGCAGCTGGGTCTTGAACCAGCACCCATATGTGATGCCGGCTCTGTGGCACTGGAGGTGGCTTTACTTGCTATGCCACAGTGCTGGCCCCATTTTTTTTTTTTAAAAGATTCATTTTCATTTACTTGAAAGGCAGAGAGAGAGAGAGAGAGAGAGAGAGAGAGAGAGAAAGAAACAGAGATACAGGGGGAGAGGGAGAGATCTTGGCATCTGATGTTTTACTTCCCAAATGGCCGCAACAGCTGGGACTGGGCCAGCGCCAATCCAGGAGCTTCTTCTGGGTTTCTCCTGTGGGTGCAGGGGCCCAAACACTTGGGTTATCTTCTGTTCCTTTCCCAGGCACATTAATAGGGAGCTGGATCAGAAGTGGAGCAGCAGCTTGGACTCAAACCAGTATGCAAATGGGATGCTAATGTCCCAGGAGGCAGCTTCATCTGCTACAACATAATGCTGGCCTCTAAGCCATGCTTTTGTGTTTGTTTTTAACTTATACATTATTCTGGAATATTCTTTTTACATTAAAAATTTATTTTGTAACATATATCTATTTTTAATTGGCACAGAGTACATGTACATACTTGCAAGGTGCAGTGTGGCATTTCACTGCATGTGCACAGTGTGCGATAATCAGATCAGGCTAACTGGCATTTCTACCACCGCAGACATGTCTCAGTTCTTTGGTTGGGAACATTTAAAATGCACTCTATTAGCTATATTGAAATAACTAATTGTCCTTAACCATAATTATCGTACTGTGCTACAAAACACTAAGAGTTACCCTTCTATCCATCTGCACCCCTGTACTCATTAACCATCCTTTCTCCATCTCTCCCTCCCCCAAAGCCTTCCCAGGCTCTGAGAACCACAATATTCTGATTTTTATTTCTTTGAGATCAACTTTAGCTCCCACAAGTAAGAACATGTGGTGTTTGTCTTTCTGGGCCTGATGTATTTCACTTAACGTATGTATGTCCTCTAGTTTCATCCATGTTGCTGCATATGACAGAATTTTGTTCTTTCACAATGGCTAAATAGTATTCCATTTCCTTTTTCATTCATCTGTCAATTGACTCCTAGGTGGATTCTGAGTCCTGGCTATTAGGAATGGTGCTGCTATAAGCCTGGGTGCAGGTGTCTGTTCGACCGTTTCACCTGATTCGGATACCTGTCACTCAGCAGTAACACCACATGGAAATTCTATTTCTAGGGTTTTTTAAGATTTATTTATTTATTTGACAGTCAGTTACACACACACACACACACAGGGAGGAGGGAGGGAGAGAGAGATCGATCTTCCATCAGGTGGTTCACTCCCCAGATGGCCATAATGGCCAGGGCTGGGCCAGGCCAATGCCAGGAGCCCAGAGCTTCTTCTGGCTCTCCCAAGTGGGTGCAGGGACCCCAGCACTTCGGCCATTTTCCACTGCTTTTTCCAGGGATGTTAGCAGGGAGCTGGATCAGAAGCAAAGCAGCCAGGTCTCAAACCGGCACCCATATCGGATGCCAGCATCGCAGGGGGCGGCTTTCCCTGCTACACTACAATGTGGATTCCTCTAGATTGTGAGAAACCGGTGTACTGTTTTCCACCGTGGCTGCACTAACTTACATTCCCACCAATGGTGTCTGAGGGAGCCCTTTGTCCCTGTTGCGTCGGTGGGCACTGGCCTCCTCCTGGGGATCCTTCATGACTCTGCTTCCGTTAACTGCAAACTGTGAAGTACAAATGCAGGGCCTGGGAGAGCGGGAACGAGAGACCCACTGAAGGCAGTGAGCCTCAGCTATGAGCACTGTGTCTGGGAGAGTGAAGTGCCTGACAAGTTGTGCAGTGAGAGCCCTCCACCAAGATACAAGGACAGCTGGG
This sequence comes from Sylvilagus floridanus, assembly GCA_949820135.1. NCBI lineage: Eukaryota > Metazoa > Chordata > Mammalia > Lagomorpha > Leporidae > Sylvilagus > Sylvilagus floridanus. The sequence continues at coordinate 91,361,396 of OX463244.1, read as the reverse complement.
ATCCAGGCTGGGCGCTCAGGAACGCTCCCACCACCACCTGAGAAAAACACAGAATGTGGTGCAGGCGCCAATTAGTGAGGCTATAATTAGCTGCGCCGCTATCCCTGGCGTCAGTTGTCTCACCCTCGACACGGAGGGTGTGCCTGCAGAGCCTGCCTCACAAGGCTCTTGGGAGGGACACAGAGAAAACACACAGCTCCCGCCGGCCTCAGTCTGGGGCCCCTGCTGGCTGCACATGGAAGCCCACGGGCACAGAAGTCATTGTCCCCGACGTGTGTGAGGAAGCCGAGGTCCACACACATTGAAGAGCAGCGTCAAGAGCAGGGCGGCCCCGCAGCGGCTGAGCCACCTGCCAAACCTGAGGTGTCACAAAGGCCACAAAGGCACGGGACCGTGGGTTCCCGGGACGAGGGGAGTGGCAGGTGTCTGGGGAATCTGACAGGACACGGACCTATGTACCCATGGAGAAGGCGAGCTTTCCACGAGCATGGCTGGTTCTGCCTGTTAGGTTAATCTGCACATTTTCCCTCTCACAAAATGAAACGTGCAAATCGGCTGAGAGTTCTGAGGTGCACACACTGCACCTGCACGTGCTTGGCTACCCTGTGCCTGGCCTGCTAGGAGAGGAATGGTCTGGGGAAAATCTGTGTTGGCAAAGCTGATGATCTCACTATGCTAAAAAAAAAAAAAAAAAGGAAAGAACTGTTCAAAAAACATAACAAGAAAGCAAACCCCAAACAACTGATGAGACCTCTGCAGAATGAAGTCTGAATTCTTAGATAACTAATGCAGTTCCTTCACCAAATTCATTAAAATATGCCCATTTTCTTGACAGGAAGTGTTCTATTAGAAGGGCTGGCCACCGTAGCGTAAGTGCTGCACACATACAAGGAGCTCAAGCTCCCAAACACATTAGAAAATCATTGCTGGATGCTGTCACCTCCCAGGTAAGGGAGCCAGGATCCAGCGATGTCAGGGTAGCGGGTAGAACTTTCCACGACACAAAGGAAAACAGCAGTGCTGTGGGATGAGATGGGTGACGGGGCTGGCGACTGTCAGTTTCACTCCTTCCCGGCGGCATGTCCTATGCACACCCAGAGTCTTGCCACTTAGTGTACTGTGGCCACTGGATAAGAGGGGAAGACCTAAAATACACCCTGAGACTATTTTTATAGTGGGAAGCAGAGTTACTGCAGAAGCTTCTTAGTGGCTGGCATCTTCTACGCACGTCAGAACCCTTCCTTTGTCTTACCACTGGCCTGGCATTGGGCCATGTTAACATAAAATCCAAACAGGGGAGGCAATCTCATACACGTAATGAAGCTTGCTTCCTGGGATTATCCCACTGGTTGTTGCCTACTTGAGACAACAAGCCAGCAGCCTTGCTGGATGCCGCCGTGAGCCTCAGTGATGACAGCGCGGTGCTCTGAGGGGCAGCTCCCTCATGGTTTCCTCCCGGAGCCAGGACTGCTGAGGTTCTTCCAGTCCCCATATTCCTGCCTGTCCTAATCAGATGGACCTACATGTGGTTACCGGGTAACAAGATGAGTATAGAATCAACTGAAAAAGCAGGTGCAGCCCTCAAAGCAATACACAATGCAACTATAAACCATAGGCAAGAGAACAGTGAGGCGTATGGTTGCACTGTGCTTATTTTAGAGAGGACTTTGCTGTCTGAAGGAGAGAAAGATTTCTGGACCACTGCTCTGCAGTACTTGGTTGTTAGAAGGTGAAAGGCAGGGAGTAAAGTGAAATGAGAAGAAGTAAGCTGACCAAAGTTAATATGTTACACAATACTAGATGTTCCCAAATAGTCCTATTATAAAGCAACAGTACTGCACTGGAGCAGCTTTCCTATCATAATTAAATATAAAGTTGGGCAAAATGTATACAACTGTTATTTTCAAACTTTGAACAAAAGGCAGAGTAGAACTGTGATCTTCGAAAGATGAAGTTAATCACAATTTCCAGGAAATTAAAAAAATTATTTAGTTAGATGGCTTATGATTGGGGGAAAATGAGAGTAAGAGCAACAGACAGTATCTTCTATCTGTTGGTTCATGTCTCAAATTCCTGCAAAAGCTGGGACTGGACCAGGCTAAAGCCAGGATCTAGGAACTCACTGGCAGGGACCCAAGTACTTGAGTCACCACCTGCTGCCTCCCAGGGTGTGCATTTGCAGGAAGCTGGATGGGAAGCAGAGCCAGGACTTGAATCCAGGAACTGGGACTGATGAGATGTGGGCATCTCAGGCAGTGTCTTAACCTCTGTGCCAAATGCCCTCCTCTTTGAATTTTAGAAGCACTATCTGGATTGCGGAACATTGTGACAGCCCAAGTACAGCCTGGAAGTCTTGATGAGCTGAGGAATTAGAAATAGGAGTTTGGGACTGGGTTGTAGACAAGAGTTTGAAGAGGAGGGATCTGAGTTGACAAGGAGCGCTAGGAATCTACAGAGGGGTCTGCTTGAGTTTTGGCCTAATACTCAACTGCACATCTGCAGCCAAGACTCCAGAGGCCTGGCCGAGCTTGAGAGAGATGGAGATCCTAGATGCTGCTCAGTGCTGGAGGACAAGGTAATAATGGCCAATCAGAGTGGAGATCTTGACAAACACTCTGGTATCCCATCAGACCCTTCAAAGACCCACATATTAGGACAGGGATATTCTAGATCTGCTCTAACAAAACTTGAAAAGAAGCTTCAAAAATAGGTCTGAAAATATTTAACATAATTAATAGCCTGCCAAAGTAAAACTCAAAAATCTCTAAAGGAAGACAACAAAATCTAGAAACTCAACAATATAGCATCTATCATGTGCAGCCTACAGTCAGACGTTCCAGGGTGTGGGGAGCAGGAAAATGTAATCCATAACCAGGAAAGAAAGTCGGCAGACACAGACTCTGAGATGGCAACATATCAGTTACCAGACAAGAAAGCTAAGGCATCTACCTTATAAGTATGATTATTTAAGGGACTGGACCTAGTGAGTGAATATACAGGAGAATCCTGTATAGAGAGATGGAGAGTATAACATACCAGTCAGTGATGAGAGGACAGTGAGTCAACCTGCAGCACCGCAAGGGTCCTTATTTCATGTAAAGTAGTAAAATATCAACTTGAATTAGATTGTAATAAAGATGCATTCTTCAATCTCTACAGCGACTACAGAAAAAAAAAAAAAAAGGAAGGGAAAGGAAGCAAAGATACATAGCTAAAAAAAACCAGAAGAATCAGAATACCTTTTTAAAAATATTTAGGGATGGGTACTTGTCCTAGTGGTTAAAACATTTGTTGGGACACACAAACATCATATATCAGAGTGCTTGGATTTGAGTCCCAGTTCTGTTCCCAATCCTAGCTGCCTGGGAGGAAGCAGATGATGGCTCAAGTAGTCAGGACCCTGCCACCCACAGGAGACCTGGATTGAATTCCTGGTTCCCACCTCCATCCCCGCCCTGCTTCAGCCTTTGCTGGCATGTGGGGGAGTAAACCAGTGCATGGCAGCTCTGCCTCTCAAGTAAATAAAATAAATAAATATTAAAATAATTCCCAAAAAGAAAAGAACAAAAGAGCAAATGCAGAGGAAAGAAGGGGAGGGAGAGAGAGAAGGAAGAATGGAGACCTAAATCTAACTATTAAATTTAAACAGATTAAAGTCTCCAGACAAAAGGTAAAGACTGTTAGACTGGATTAATAGAGCATGACACAGGGCAGACACTTGGCCTGGTGGTTAAGACATCTGCATTCTGTACTGGAGTGCCTGGCGGTGATGCCCGGGTTTGCTCCCAATTCCAGCTTCCTGCTAATGCAGACCCTGGGAGCAGCAGTGATGGCTCAAGTGACTGAGCTCCTGCCACTCACGTGGCAAAGCTGGAGTGGATTCCAGGCTCTTAGCTTTAGGTCCAGCTAGGAGCTGTTGCCAGTATTTAGGGAGTGAACCAGCAGATGGCAATTCTCTCTATCTGCCTGCTTTCCAAATAAACAAAAATTTAAAAAAACAGCAATACACAATTATAAGATGCTTTCATAAATATACTCTGAATACAAAAACAAAACAGAATGAAAGCTAAAGGATGGAAAAAATGTAGACAGCTCTTAAGTTATGATGGTTCAACTTAGCTTTTTTAATTTTTAATTTTATGATGAAATAAAAACCAAGTGACTTCAGCAGAAACCATGCTTTGAGTTTTGAGTTTTGCTTTTTCCTGGGCTAGCAGCATGCACCACAATACTCCCTGTGATGCTGGCCACAAGTGAACTGCAGCCACGTCATCACAACGCCACACAACTGACCCTCTGAAGTGCGCTGTGTTACCAAGCTATCCTTTCTGTAGCTTAGGTATATTAAATGAATTTTCAACTTAAGATATTTTCATTGAAACTTGGGTTTCAATAGATTTTCAGGATGTAACCCCATCATAAGTTGAGTAGCAGATATATAATGAAAACACTAGTCATAAGAAAGCTTGACAAGTTATATGAACAGATAATAGACTTTGACACAAGGAACATTACTAGATACTAAGGGGGAACTTTCCTAAATGATTAAACAGTTAGAAACGCAGGAAGGTGTAAGAATAAGTGTAAATGTGCCTAATAACAGTTTCAAAATACATCAAGGAATGACAGAGCCAAGGAAGGAGACAGACCAACAATCAAAGTTGGAGACCTAAATATTCTCTCTCAGTAGTTGTTAACTAGACAAAACAAAACAACACAACACAGTAAGCATACAGCTCCAAAAGACTCAACTACTGCCTTGTCTTAACTGACACAGGGATTACATTCAGTAACTCCACGTTACATTTGTGTTACATTTGTTTTTCAAGTGCTCAAGTAATGTCCACTTAGACTCTACACTTGGTCACAAAGTAAGTCTCTGTGACTTCCCAAAGATTGATATATGATAGATTATGTTCTTTGTCCACAAGACAATTGAATTAGAAATCAATTACAGGAAGATATAAGAGTGAGCGTTCAAATATTTGGAAATTAAAATAGTGTAACTCTAATTAACCATGGATGAGAAAAGAAATCACAAGGTAAATACAGGAAACATTTTAAAGTGAATGACTATGAAAATACATCAAATTTTGTGGGACGCAACTAAAGTTATTCTCGCATAGAAATTTATAACTTTAAATTCTTATGTAAAAAGAAAGGAATAATATATGAATGATCTGCGTTTCCAACAAAGAAACTAGAAAAAGAAAAGGAAAGTAAACTCTAATTAGAAGGATGACAAAAAAAAGCAAATGAGAACTGTAAAACTGAAAAGTACAGGGGCTGGTTTTGTTGACTCAGTTGTTAAAGCATTGACTGCGATGCTGGCATCCCATATGAGCCCCAGTCCAAGTCCCTGCTGCTCTACTTCCAAACAAGCTCCCTGCTAATCCAGGTGACGGTCCAAGTGCTTGGTCCCCTGCCACCCATGTGGAGACCTGGATGGAGTTCCAGGCTCCTGGCTTGGGCCTGGCTCAGTTCCAGCTCCTGTGGCCATTTGAGTAGTGAACCAGTAGATATAAGATCTCTCTTTTGTATCTTTCGGCAGCGCTGCTTTTCAACTAAATAAATAAAACTTAAAAAAAATTAGTTTAAAAGCAGAGTTACAGAGAGGAGAAAAAGAGATTTTCCAACAGTTGGTTCACTCCACAAATGGCTACAACAATCAGAGCTGGGCCAATCTGAAGCTAGGAACCAGGAGCTTCCTCTGGGTCTCTCATCTGGGTGCAAGAGCCCAAACACTTGGGCCATCCTCTGCTGCTTTCCTAGACACACCAGTGGGGAACTGGATCAGAAGTGGAGCAACTGGGACTCAAACTGGTGCCCATATGGCATGCTGGCACTGTAGGCACATTACCCACTATGCCACAGCACTGGCCCCTAAATGAAGCTTTAAAAGACATAACTGACAAATATGGTATCTGATATGAAAGATTCACTGAATACTTCTTGACCATCTGATTTAATCTTGACAACAGATTGGTCCTAAATGGCTATGGGATTGGCTCTGCTTGGGAAAGTGTGAGGAGTCTCCTTGGAAGGGAAGAGAAGGAAGGGGAGATACTGAAATGTGGCTGCTAATGCGTGAAAAGCCTCGGATGTTGCTCTGTGATGGCTTAGATTGCTTCATTAGCATCAGGGAGCCACTGATGTTTTCTGAGCACTGGACAAGGAGGGGATGCATGGAGCCCCAGAAGACGGGGCATGGAGGCAATGAGGAGACCTGTGGCACAGCACAAGAGCCCACAGGTCTGGGAATGACAGCACTCCTGCAGGGTGGAGGAGACAGCTGGCGCTGCTGATGAAGTCCAGTCAGAGCTAGAACAGAAGGGTGGGAGAGATCTTTGGAATTCAGCGATCTCCTTCCAAAGACTGCAAAAACCACTTCTTATCTGTGTACTTTTCATTTTTTCTCATATATTGCTGTGAAGTTGCCGTAAGAAGTTATGAACTGGCCCATTTTACTAACATGACAAGGTAGCCATAGCTGTCTCTGTGAATAAAAAACAAGTTAAGCAACTTAACCAGACACAGTGTGGGGTCCTTTCTTCAAGGACATGCTGTATCTGGAATACCAACCATTAGCAGACATTTCATAGCAAACCAGGAAGCTGAAACTTACTTGTGTCATTATAGGAAAACCAATGTAAATCATAACCAGAATATCCCCAGGATATTTGTAGAAAACAACAAAATAGGATGGTGTTTGTGGTGTAGTGGGTAAAGTTGCTGCCTGAGACGCTGGCATCCCATATGGGCACCAGTTCAAGTCTCAGCTGCTCTGCTTTTGATCCAGCTCCCTGCTAATAGCCTGGGAAAACAGAAAATAGCCCAAGTCCTTGGGCCCCTGTACCCCTGTGGAAGACCTGGAGGAAGCTCCTGGCTGCTGGCTTTAGATAGGCTCAGCTCTGGTCATTGTGGTCATTTGTGGAGTGAACTAGCAGATGGGAAATCTCTCTATCTCTCTAACTGTGCCTTTTAAATAAATCTTAAAAATCAACCAAAACACAAAAGTCCTACGGGAATGATTTGTGTCAGAACAGACAGCACTAAATACCAGCCCACATTTGGTCTTCATCTCTTCTTTCTTTCCTCTTCCAGAACACACCGAATGCAATGTTGTGACACTCTGTGAAGGGGAGGGGGCACAATGTTGTGACACTCTGTGAAGGGGAGGGGGCACAGTGATTGACTTGGGACAGTGGTGCAGATAGAGGTGATCCCCTGTGCTAACTGTGTATCAGGAACCCGAGAGCATGGCATCCATCGGGCAGCCACACTGCACAGCTATGCTGTGTGGATCCCCTGACCTTTACAAATGGGTGGTAATTCAGGACAGTGCAATTAAGAATGGCTTATTGCGTTGTTTTAATGCACAACAATAGGGTGTTAGTTGTTCTGTCTCACATGCTGAAGAGAAAAAAGCTGCCAATATTGTGGGACATGCTTAAAAGATTGACTGGGAAACACTGCTGGAGGGAAAAGGCCCATGTCTCAACTGTAGGGGTGCAAACCCCAAGATAAGACACAATCACACTTGTTTTCTTTTCTTTTCTTTTTTTTTTTTTGACAGGCAGAGTTAGACAGCGAGAGAGAGAGAGAGACAGAAAGAAAGGTCTTCCTTCCACTGGTTCATCCCCCAAATGGCTGCCATGGCCGGTGCACTGCGCCGATCCGAAGCCAGGAGCCAGGTGCTTCCTCCTGGTCTCCCAAGAGGGTACAGGGCCCAAGCACTTGGGCCATCCTCCACTGTCTTCTTGGGCCACAGCAGAGAGCTGGACTAGAAGAGGAGCAACTGGGACAGAATCTGGCGCCCCAACCAGGAGTAGAACCTGGGGTGCTGGCACCACAGGCGGAGGATTAGCCTGGTGAGCCGCGGCGTCGGCCCTACGCTTGTTTTCTTAAGGGATGGTATGGAGAATAGCCACTGTCACTGAGATGGTCTTGCATCCAGTCCCATGTGAGAGGCTCACACAATCAGAGTGCAAACAGCCTTGGTCAACTGCTCATGTCATGTGTCACAGGAAGAGGGAAAAAGCACATCCAATAGCTCGCAGTTGCCTTGGCATGGTGACTAACGAATGAAGCAACCTGGGTGTCGGGGGATGAGCTGCGGGCTCCTTCCCAACCTTACAACTCAGGATCAGACTGCCGCAGTCAGGAACTGCTGGCTCCCTCCCCTGAGACCCCCTTGAGGGGGCTCTCTTCCCTGTCTCCTTCCAGCTCTGTATTGCTGGGCTGAGTCCTAGATGAGGTGGCGGGGGCTTCCTTCTTCCAGCAGACTGCTCAAGGAAGGGAAGCTCCACCTTGGGGGCTGTGCATGAGAAACCCGGGCTCTTCCTGTCTTTGCCCGGGCCTGAGGTGACGGTGTCACGCCAGAAGACACTGCTCCCTCCCTACTTCTCCCAGCATTCAGTTGTTAGAGTAGGGGAGATGTTCAGAGAGGAGGCTGCCATTGTTCTCCCCTCAGTTCTGCAGCCCCTGCTCAGAAGTCTTCCCTTGGGGGAGAAGTGGACCCGGAAAGTATCTCCTAATCCCTTCTCCATGAACTGACTTCTTTTGCAGCTGAGCATGGAGAAATTCAAGCCTACAGGAGTTCTGGAGAACAATGGAGATCGAGGTGAAAGGTGGCGGGGAGGAGATCCACTGATTTAAGAAAGATACAAACCAGACTGCTCCCAGGCAAGGGAGAACTGAGGAAAAGCCCACTGTGGGGAGCCCTTGTGAGGTCAGCAGACAGACCTCAGAACCTACCACTTCAAAGGAGCCATAATGTGACTGGATTAGTTCCTGGAGCAGTATCTGTCCTGGGGCATGGTTGAAAATATAGCAGTTAGCCGGTGATAGTGGTGTTTAACAACTGGGCAAGGTCAAGGAAAAGCGGAAAGAGAGCCCAGCCAAAGTCACTGTCATCCAGGGTGAAGGCAGGCAGACCCAAGCTGTGGCTCCCGAGGAGCAGGACCAGAGGCTCAACACCATGCAGGAAAGCAGACCTCACTAATCTAGCCAGTCATGGACAAATACACAACGGGAACAATCCCTAGGGGGAGGCAGCACAACCAAAATGTTCCAAGGAAAAACTGCCAAGAATACTATATCCAGCGAAGCTAGCTTTCAAAAATCAAAGTGAAAAACTTTCCCAGATAAACAAAAACTGAAAGAATCTGTTGCTAGCAGATCTGCTTTAAAAAACCAATAGTAGGATGGCCGGCACCGTGGCTCAATAGGCTAATCCTCTGCCTTGCGGCGCCGGCATACCGGGTTCTAGTCCCAGTCGGGGCACCGATTCTGTCCCGGTTGCCCCTCTTCCAGGACAGCTCTCTGCTGTGGCCAGGGAGTGCAGTGGAGGATGGCCCAAGTGCTTGGGCCCTGCACCCCATGGGAGACCAGGAGAAGCACCTGGTCCTGCCATCGGATCAGCGTGGTGCGCTGGCCGCAGTGGCCTTTGGAGGGTGAACCAATGGCAAAAAAAGGAAGACCTTTCTCTCTGTCTCTCTCTCACTGTCCACTCTGTCAAAAAAAAAAAAAAAATAGTGGGGGCCGGCATCACGGCTCACTTGCCTAATCCTCTGCCTGCGGCGCCAGCACTCTGGGTTCTAGTCCTGGTTGGGGCACCGGATTCTGTCCCGGTTGCCCTCTTCCAGGCCAGCTCTCTGCTGTGGCCCGGGAAGGCAGTGGAGGATGGCCTAAGTGCTTGGGCTCTGCAACTGCATGGGAGACCAGGAGAAGCACCTGGCTCCTGGTTTCCGATCTGCACAGTGTGCTGGCCGTAGCAGCCTTGGGGGGTGAACCAATGAAAAAGGAAGACCTTTCTCTCTGTCTCTCTCTCTCACTGTCTAACTATGCCTGTCAAAAACAAAAACAAATAGTGGGGCTGGTGCTGTGGCGTAGCAGGTAAAGCCACTGCCTGTAGTGCCAGCATCCCATATTGGGCACCAGTTTGAGTTCCGGCTGCTCCACTTCTCACCCAGCTCTCTGCTATGGCCTGGGAAAGCAGTGGAAGATGGCCCAAGTGCTTGGGGCCCTGCACCCATGTGGGAGACCCAGAAGGAGCTCCTGGCGCTTGCTTTGGATTAGTGCAGCTCTGGCTGTTGCGGACAACTGGGGAGTGAACCAGTGGATGGAAGACCTCTCTCTCTCTCTGTGCCTCTCCTTCTCTCTATATATAACTCTGACTTTCAAATAAATGAGTAAGTCTTAAAAAAAATAGTAGTTCTTCAGCATGAAAGTAAGTTGTAATTAAAATCTATGTGGAAAAAACAAGGAAGTTAATTCAAACCTACATGAAAAAATAAGAACTAGAAAACTTATCTAATTATAAAATACAGTATCATGCCTACTTTTATTTTTATAACTAATTTTTTTAAAAAGTTGTATAACAGTATAGATAGTGGAATGTTGGGCCATGACACGCAGAAATATAATATATGTATAACATTTGCATAAAAAAGGTGGGTGGAAATAAAACTCTATTGAGCAAAGAAAATGACTATAGAAGTTAAAGTAATAGCTATAGCAATGTATGTGGCATTTGTAACACTAGTAGGTGTTCTTTGTATAACAATAATACTGCAAAAAAGGGGGGAAGGTAAAGAAAGTTATATAGGAATAATATTTCTATATTTAATTGGAATATTTGAAATCAGAAAAGCTAAGATGCATATGGCAAACCCTAGAACATCACATAAAGAAACCTTTAAAAATACTGAAATATCATCAGACTTAATAAAAAAGACATATAGATTATAAAAAAGTGAAGATATTTAATGTCCTATGTCATTAGTGAACTGAGAACTTTATAAATGAGATACCACCATATACCTATTAGAATGACTAAAATCCAAAACACAACAACAACAACTGCTGGTAAGAAAATGGAGCAATAGGAACTACCACTCATTGCTAATGGAAATGCAAAATGATATACTTTGGAAGATAGTTTGGTAATTTGAAATATCTAAACATAGTCTTACTATATACAATTCAGCTATAAATACCAATGAGCTAAAAACGTGTGTCCACACAAAAACCTACACATGGATGTGTACCACAGTTTTATTTATAACTGCCAAAACTTGGAAGCAATTAAGATTTACCAGGTCAATGGCTAAACAAACTATGGCCACCTCCAGACAATGCAATATTATTCATTGATCAAAAGAACTATTAAGGCAAGAAAAGGCACGAGCAACCTTAAATGCTGACTGCAAAGAGGAAGAAGCCAATTTGGAAAGGCTATATATTGCCTAACTGCATGACATTCTAGAAAAGGCAAAACTATGGAGCTAGTGAAAACAGCAGTAGTTGCCAAAAAGTTTTTTTTTTTTTTTTTTTTGACAGGCAGAGTGGACAGTGAGAGAGAGAGACAGAGAGAAAGGTCTTCCTTTTGCCGTTGGTTCACCCTCCAATGGCCGCCGCGGATGGCGCGCTGCGGCCGGCGCATCGCGTTCGTCCGATGGCAGGAGCCAGGAGCCAGGTGCTTCTCCTGGTCTCCCATGGGGTGCAGGGCCCAAGCACTTGGGCCATCCTCCACTGCACTCCCGGGCCACAGCAGAGGGCTGGCCTGGAAGAGGGGCAACCGGGACAGAATCCGGTGCCCCGACCGGGACTAGAACCCGGTGTGCCGGCGCCGCAAGGCGGAGGATTAGCCTGTTGAGCCACGGCGCCGGCCGCCAAAAAGTTTTGAGACAGGCACGGGATAAAAAGGTGGTGCACAGGGATTTTGGGTGCAGTGAAACTATACTGACAGCTACTGTAAGAGTGGGTACATTTCACTACACATTTGTCAGAACTCAAGAGTGAGCCCCACCTTTACTCAGTATTGGCTCAGCAGCTGTAACTAAGATACTACACTAAAGCAAGTTGCTAATAATGGCAAACTGCAGGTATGCTCAAATTGTCTGAAAACCTAAAAAAACTTCTCTACAAAATAAAGTTTGTTGGAGCTGGGGTCGGCATTGTGTCACAGTGGGTTAAGCTGCCACCTGTGATGCTGTGATCCCACAGGGGTGCTGGTTCATGTCCTGGCTGCTTCACTTCCCATCCAGTTCCCTGCTAACGGTCTGGAAAAGTGGTGGGGGATGGTCCAAGTGCTTAGGTCCCTGCACTCACATGAGAGACCTGGAAAAAACTTCTGGCTCCTGGTTTGGCCTGGCCCAGCCCCGGCTGTTGGGGACATTTAGGGAGGGAGTGAACCAGTGGATGGAAGATTGTTTTTCTCTAACTGCCTTTCAAATGAATCTTTAAAAAACAATAAAGTTTGTTAATTTTAAAAAATCATTAAAACTGCCAAAGTGTTTATGAACCAACAACCAACTTTTAGCTACGCTCCTCCACCTCCCTCAAGCTCTGATCTCTAGAGTCACGCTTAGCCTGAGTCAGCCCCAGTCCCTCGTTCAAGGCTCCTTCTCAGAACCAGATGAATGCAATGAGAGACATTCCCTGGCCCAAGTCAGATCCCTCCACCCGCTTCCCCATACCTGGTTCTTCTAGCCTTAATTAGCCTCCTAGAAGAAATTTCCTTTGTGCCTGATCTTTTAGTCCTTTGTAGAGTTTATGGTTGGGGGATTTTCCCTATTACAATAGTCTATTTGCAATAATTTTTATGAATAAAGGCTCTTCCTATGACATACCAGGCTTTTCCTTTGATAGACAACACATTCTAGTACTTTAGACTGGATGTTAGAGCCTAATGAAGTTGTCCAGCACACCAGTGAATATGCCACTTGTTTAATACAACTATAAACTCTTAAGATTTTAACATTCCATCTAAGAACCAAAGGCTCCAACCACTACCATGGCAGATGTTTTGAATAGACATTTGGCCTTTGGTCAAATCTCCAGTAACATGGGGCCAGCACTGTGGTGCAGCAGGCTATGTGGCCACTTGTGTAGGTGATAGCATCCCATACTGGAACACCAGTTCATGTCTAGGAAAATGACCCAAAAACTTGGGCCCCTGCTACCCAAGTGGGAGATCCAGATGGAATTGCTGGTTCCTAGCTTTGGCCTGGCCCAGACCTAGCTGTTATACCCATTTTGAGAGTGAACCAATGGGTAGAATCAATCTCTGTGTGTGTGTATGCATGTGTGTGTGTGTGTGTGTGTGTGTGTGTGTGTATCCCTCTGTGTCATTTTGCTTTAAAAACAAATGAGTGGGTAAAGCAACTGTCTGCAGTGCCAGCATCCCATATGGGTGCCAGTTTGAGTCCTGACCACTCTACTTCCTGTCCAGCTCTCTGCTATGGCCTGGGATAGGAGTAGAAGATGGCTCAAGTCCTTGGGCCCCTCCACGCTTGTGGGAGACCTGCAAGAAGCTTCTGGCTCCTGGCTGAGGATCAGCCCAGCTCCAGGCTTTGTAGCCATCTGGGGAGTGAACCAGCAGATGGAAGACTTCTCTCTGTGCCTTTCATTCTATGTAATTCTTTCAAATAAATAAATCTTAAAATGAAACCCTCCCTGCAGTAACAGGTTAGGCACGTCACACAAGACAGCTGTTTCCATGGTTCTGTAAGTCTCATACAGCCAACATCTCCATCTACACAGGGGCTACCCACAGGGCCAGTTCTGTACTTTGTGCTAGGAAGAAGACCCATGCTTTCTTCCAGTTAGTGCCTTCCAGATGTCTGAAGGCAAGGAGACCCCAATTTCTTCATATCAGCACAAGCAGGCTCCTGGCTCCCTGAGATGTTCACCGTGCCTATGTAAAAACTAAGATTCAATTGCGGCCTCCATTTTTTGTTTTTGTAGTAGTGGCCCTGAAGTCATGTTTGGATATAGTCCTACTCGACAAATACTCTGAGCAAGGAAGCACTTACACCCACCAAGGGCAGTCACTTGTTGATGAGGACGTGGATCTTCACAGGAAAGAGTTAAGGGTGAGACAGAAAAAAGGGAAAGGAATCTTTATTTCAGATTGAATCTAAATAACTGAATGATGGCCAGAAAACGCTGCATCCACCTCAGTGCTTGCTTCATTTCATGCTTCCCCTGACTTTTGTGCAACTATCAGCCAGTCATTCTTGGAGCCAGCCAGCTGAGACACTGAAGTCAGCTTTTCTGTTGTTATGGAAACAGTGGCTTTGTGAGGCTTTCTTCCTTAAAAGAACTTCCAGTCCAAAAACCGAGAAAATCATGAGCAAGTGCAGTTGTCTACATTCTTGACATGAGTGGCGAGACTGGCAACTGGGCTACAAAAGCCCGACTTCCTAGAACAACAAAAAATCAGCCTCACATATAAGGCTACCTGAGAAACTGTTAACCAATTTCTGGGAGCCCTGGCTCTTAATTCCACCAGTTTGGCCACCAGGAACTTGTGCATGTGCTGAGAGCACAGACTGTACTTCACTGAGCTGTGTTTCTCCAAAGCCTGGATCTACCAGAGGCGATGCTAGACTGAGTGGAATCACAGAATGTCCAGGAGGGCATTTCCCTCTCTCCTTCCCAGGGCTTTGGCTGTCAGTGGAAGGAGGCATCGGAGGGGAGGCTCAGCTGTGGGTGCCCCAGCGATGCCACCAGCCTGACAAGAGTCTCTGCAGGGCACCAGGCCCCTCAGGCTCCTGCACATACCACCGACCCAGATACAAAACAAAGTGCTTTCTCTGGCAGTCATGCATGTGACAGAGCCAGTGTTGCTACAAGAATTCCTGGCAGGTATTTCCTTAGTCGTCAAGGAGAGACGCATCCCAGCCAAGTGGGTCTGATGTTGCCTTCAATGAACTCTCAAAACTCCCTAATTTGCATCTATTCCAGGGAGTTCACTATAGTGGGCTTTTATATCAGTGTTTATCTGTGGGCAATGTTCCTCGATTTACCTAAGCTCAAACACTGAAAAGGTTCAGGAAAGCCAATGTCTGTTCCAACTACGGTATTCATCAGTTAAAGCCCATTATATAAAATAAATGTGGGGCCGGTGCCATGGTACAGTAGGGTAATCCTCCACCTGTGGTGCTGGCACCCCATATGGGTGCCAGATCTAGTCCTGGCTGCTCCTCTTCCAATTCAGCTCTCTGCTATGGTCTGGGAAAGCAGTAGAAGATGGTCCAAGTGGTTGGGTCCCTGCACCCAGGTGGGAGACCAGGAAGAACTTCTTGCTCCTGGCTTCGGATTGGCACAGCTCCTGCTAAAGCGGCCATTTGGGGAGTGAACCAATGGAAGGAAGACTTTTCTCTCTGTCTCTCACTCTCACTGTCTGTAACTCTACCTCTCAAATAAATAAATAAAATCTTTTTTTTTTTTTAAAAAGGATCAAATGGAAATTCTATAATTAGAAAAGCTAAAAACTGTTACACACAGATTTTTATATACTATCTACATTTATACAATAAGTATATCTAAGGGTGAGAGTTTGGTGCAGGTGGTAAGAAACCATTTGGGACACCTGCATCCCATACTGAAGTGCCTGCATTTGAGTCACAGCTCTGCTTGGGATTCCAGGTTCCTGCCAATGCAGACCCAGGAAGGCAGCAGGTGACGGCTCAAGCAGTGGGGTCCCTGCCATGCATGTGGGACCCTGGTTCCTGGCTTCAGCTTGGCTCAGTCCTGGATGTTGCAGGTTTTAGGGGAATCAATCAGCAGATGGAAGATCTTTCTCTCTTATCTTTCTATTTTCCAAATAAATAAATTAAAAAGCTGATAGGATTGTTTTGTTTTGTTTTTAAATCTCTACCCAAGAGCTTTTGTAAAGAGTATCTCAAATGCAAGATGCCTGTGAAAAGACAGGCATTCTGGAACAGGTACCCTGGAACTGAGACGCCCTGACCCAGCAAGTCAGCAGAGCCCTACAGAACGTGCTCCGTTTGCATAGAACCCAGGCTCCTGGCAGGGCCGACGCTGTGGGCAGAGTCACCAAACACTTCCCTCAGCAATCGGCCAACAAGACTCTGGCTAAATCAGGCACACTACTGCTTCCTTTGTGCTTCTCACACGTGTCACTTTGGCAGTCACCGTTCAACAGACATGACTGCTGCTTCCATCTGTCAGCACAACTTTGGGGAGAGAGATTACAGCTCAAGGACAGGAACCAGAATGCTTCAAAAATCTCATGGAAAAACGAAAAGAAAGGCTAAGTTTATTTTGATACAAAAATTTGAAATCTGCATAATTGCACAACATGCATTTTTCCATGAACTTTCTGGGGACCTATCATATATGCAGCCACCCATACATACACATACATACACACACACACACACACACACACCTGGCTAAGAAAGTATTACTGAGTCTCACTATGATCTTGATGTGAATCTCTTTCAGAGTGTTGCTGAAGCAGTGCAAACAATAAGGAGTTTATCTGAAGATAGTGTTCATTTGTTTATTTTGAGATTAGTGCTTATTTAACAAATGTCTGTGTGGGGCAGAATCTGCTTTTAGCCTGATAACAAGGATGCAGGGGAGCAGTTCACCATTCCTCAAGGTTCTCCACTGGGTTCTCACCACACTGACTGTAAAAGTGCATGAACAAGCTCAGGACCTCCCCAGTGCTCTCACGCCAGCCTGTCCACCACGCACGGCACCCATCAAGCAGTACAGTGATCTTCAGGTTACCTGCCTACTGTTCCCACTAAACGCTGAGGTCCCTAAGAACAAGGACTGTACTTTTCATCTCTGTAGCCTGCTGCTTTGCTCATATGGAATATAAAGAAATGTGTGTGGTTTTGAACAACAATATACAAGTAGCAAGATAGAGTGAGAGGACTGGGTTCAGGAGTCAGGAAACCTATGTCACCAGCAGCCGGAGTGCTTACTATGCATCATACACTGTGTTAGGTGGGTCAATAGTTTTCATTCAATCTGCAGGACACTTGTGAGAGGTAGCATCACCATTTTGTGTGAGTAGAAATGGAAAAGCTGTTTTATTCAAGGTCATTCATATAAATAAGTAGAGAGTACATCTTTGGGCCCAAATCTTGCTGTATACACAAGCATTTTTAAAAAATGCTTATTTACTTATTCTTATCTACCTGAAAGGCAGAGAGACAGAGAGAGAGAGGGAAAGAAATATTGAGATCAATCTTCTGTCCACTGGTTTCACTCCCCAAATGCCCCCAATTGCCAGATCTGTACCAGGCCAAAGCCAAGAATCCAGAACTACATCTGGCTCTCCCATGTGGGTGGCAGGGACCCAAGTACTGCAGCCATTATCTGCTGTCTCCCAGGGCACACATCAGCAGGAAACTGGGTCAGAAGCAGAGTAGCTTTGATATTCAGACTACTTGGACTCCAACCAACACTCTGATATGGAATGTGGGCATCTCAAATGGATGCTTAACTCTTAAAAACCAACCTTCTTGCCTTTCTTCCTGAGACGGAGAGGGAGAGAGGGAGAGGGGAGAGGTGGAGAAAGGGAGAGGGGGAGAGAGGGAGTGGGGGGGGGAGAGTGTGAGTGAGTTCCTATCATTTTCACTCTCCAAATGCCTGAATGAGCTCTGCCTCATGTGGGGCTGAAGCCAGGAGCCAGGAACTCACTCCAGGTCTCCCATATGGGTGGCAGGGACCCAATCACTTGAGCCATCCCCACTGTCTCCCATGCTGTGCATTAGCAGGATGCTGGAGTCAGGAGTACAAACGGCATCAAATCCTGGCACTTTGATACGTGACATGGACTTCTAACTGCAAGGCTAAATGCCTGCGCCTGAAGCATTTTTTTTTTTTTTTTTTGACAGGCAGAGTTAGACAGTGAGAGAGAGAGACAGAGAGAAAGGTCTTTTTTCGTTGGTTCACACCCCAAATGGCCACCATGGCTGGCGCGCAGCAATGATCCGAAGCCAGAAGCCAAGTGCTTCCTCCTGGTTTCCCATGCAGGTGCAGGGCCCAAGCACTTGGGCCATCCTCCACTGCCTTCCCTTCCCGGGCAACAGCAGAGAGCTGGATTGGGAGAGGAGCAACTGGGACAGAACCGGAGCCCCAACTGGGCCTAGAACCCAGGGTGCCAGCGCTGCAGGCGGAGGATTAGCCTAGTGAGCTGCGGCGCCGGCCCTAAAGCATGTTTTAAATCACTACTTAGAAGTGGGCCCGGAGCTAACACCGGGAAGTTTAGACTAAAACAACTCCCTCTGTTGAGCATTTTTCTCCGACTCGGGCTCCTTCTAGTTCCTCGGGTTCTAGTGTGATGGTTCCGAGGACAGCCGTCACTGCCTCCGTCGGTCTCATCTGCCCTTGCTGCCTTCACAAGAGTTAAGAGAACTTCCTGTGCAGCGTGCCACAGGGCTTCGCAGACGGCACATTTTGTTCCTATTCTTCCTTCTTTTGAGAAAGTCGCAGATTCTGCAGGCAGTGAAAAGGGACCCATTTCTGGCACACTGCTTCGAAGCTAAAACCCACTGTTAGTCAACAGAGCCGGCAAGTTGTTATTTCTGGTCTACAATCCTTTGCTGACCTGGGTGCTGGCTGAAGTGATTTTTTAAAAAGGGCAAAGAAATGGAACATTTCATCCATCAGAGAAAGAAAAGATAGCAAAAGAGAGCACAGCAAACATGGCCTCCTGCTTACCAGCTTTATCTGGGTAAAGAAAGGATTTCCGTGGCCCAGGTGAGACTTGTACCCCAGCTGGGCCACAGTCTTCACTGTCAGGAAGGCCCTTCTTACAGGGTATGTGCTGAAATGTCAGTATCTCAGGCCAGTTTTCTAAGGAACAGCTGTCTACAGGGAAAGCCCACTATTAAGCCAAACTCTACAGCTTTCTCCTCGTGTATCTTTCACCTCCTCCCACTGCTGACACCAGGACGCCTGGCCTGGGGCGGAGCGTGGTGCTCTGGAAGTCAGACTGATGCTGGGCCCCAAGCCCCCCCCCCCCCCTTCTCTGAAAGAGAAGATGTAATTAAAGCACCCCACTGGAAAGATGCTTTGATGGAATTAAGATGATTAAAAGTCATTGCCATTTTGAGAAAACTGCTCCCCGAGGGAAAATAAATGCACAGGAGGCGGCATTGTGTTTTGCCTTTAAAACTCACTCACCTTCTTCACAGCAGGATCCTCTTTGGATGGATGATATGATGGCGACATTTTTACCTGGAAAAAAAGGCAAAGGTTTCACTTCCCTTTTAGTTGTAGTCTAGTTTTATTTGACCCACATTCAAAATAATTCAATTAGAATTGGTATAACTGAGATAAAACAGACATTTTAAGATGAACAATTAATAGACTTTATGCTAAATATCCTCAATGTTTTCCTGGAGATCAAAAAGTCAGTAGTTAGCCAAGATGAAAATATAATTAGGCTAAGAAAAATGGTCCACAATTTTAAGAAGATGGGCAGGAACTTAGGAGATCTGTTAAAGATCTGTGGGAGCAGCGCTGATCAACTGGAGCAGTAAGCAACGTCAGCAGTTCTTGCGGAGGTCAGCCCTGAGTGCCCTTTACATGTAATGTCCCTTTAAATCACAGCAAGCATGGAGAAGCTTGACAGTAACAGCGAAGGATTTAGGAACAGCGTCAGCCAGATCGTAATAAAGCAAGATTTAGTCCAAGAAAGAAAGGCTGACAGTTCAGGAATATCTTCACATGTTTGAAGGGGATAGACTGTCAGATTAGATAAATGAGCAGGACCCAACCACATGCTGCCTAAAGACTTGCACTGGAAATATAATGGCACAAGTAGGCTAAAAGGAATAGAAGAAGGAAGGCATGCCATGACAGCACTCGATTTCAGCAAAAGCAAAAACAGAATGCACATTCTTTTCAAGTGTATAGTCCATCTCTGAAAAAATTCCCAGATATTTGGAAATGAAGTAGGATATTTATAGGTCAAAGAGGAAATCAAAAGAAAGTTACATCTTAGAAACACACAGCCTACCAAGACTGAATCATGAAGAAACAGAAAGTCTGAAAAGGCCTATAACTAGTAAAGAGATTGAATCAGAATTAAAAAAAAGAAAAACACTCCGATGAAGAAAAGCCCAGGATCAGATGGTCTTACTGCTGAATCCAACCAAGTTTTTTTTTAAAGGAATGTCAATCCTTCTCAACTTCCAAAAAATTAAAAAAGGAGGAAATACATACCAATTCACTCTACGCATCTGCATCAAACTGATATCAAAGCCAGACAAAGAAACCACCAGAAAACTAGAGACTATGTTTTATGAATTGACACAAAAATTCTCAACAAAATACTATGACACCAGATTCAACAAATGAGGGTTTGGATGCCTGTGTCCCATACTGGAGGACCCACGATCGATTCTTGGGCTCCAGCTTCCTTCTAAAGTGGAGTCTAGGGGCAGTGGAGATGGCTCAAGTAGTTGGATTCCGGCCATCCACACTCAGACCCTCTGTTGTGGGCATCTGAGGAGTGAACCACAGAGTGGGAACGCTTTCTTGTGTGTCGCTCCTTCGGCCGCAAAAGGAACGATGCTGCTTGCAGTTAATCGGTCTTCAATAGACTTTTACTTAGAAAGAGTGGGAAAAAGAGTGGGGGACCGGGAGAAGGGGGAGAGATAGCGCACACGTTCCTTAAGGGCGAAAGCTGGCGTGCGCGTTCCCTCTCCCGCAGTCCGCTTATATACAGAATTCAACCAATCAGAGTCCATGCACAGAGTTCTCCAATCCGGCACTTGATCACGCTCAGCTGTGGAGTCACGCAGCAGGCAGGGCATCAGCGCCATCTTGTTGTTTACCATGATCCTCAGCTAGATGGAAAGTTCAATCAGCTGCTACATCCGCATTACTGCTATAAGCCAAGCCCAGCATGGGGGGGGGTCCCATGGCAAGCCTATCCATGGGTCCCCACACTTGTGGGGGGAGTATATTCACATGCTCTGTCTCTCAAACAAATAAAAATAAGTTTTTAAAAATGAGCAAAGGACTTGAATAGATATTTCTCCAAAGAAGGTACACAGATGGCTAATAAACACATGAGAGGACACACACATCATTGGTCATTCAGGAAAGGCAAACTAAAACCTCAATGAGATATCACTATGCATATATTAGAACAGCCAAAACTAGAAAGATTGACGATATCACAGATATGAAGGAACTGGAACCCTCATATACTGCTGATGGAAAAGTTAAATGGAAGCACTTTGAACAACAGCTTGGAAGTTTCTTAAAATGATAAACATGCATGTATCATGTAAGCACCCATTTCACTGCTGGGGCTTTCCCAAAGGAGACTGCAGTGTATGTGTACACAAAGACTTGTACGTACATCTCCCTAACAGCTTTATCTGTAATAGCCAAAACTAGAAAAATTCAAAGGTCGGCCAGCGCCGCGGCTCACTAGGCTAATCCTCCACCTGTGTGGGCACCCTGGGTTCTAGTCCCAGTTGGGGTGCCGGATTCTGTCCGGTTGCTCCTCTTCCAATCCAGCTCTCTGCTGTGGCCCGGGAGTGCAGTGGAGGATGGCCCAAGTGCTTGGGCCCTGCACCCCATGGGAGACCAGGAGGAAGCACCTGGCTCCTGGCTTCGGATCGGCACAGCCCACTGGCCACAGCAGCCATTTGGGGGGATGAACCAACAGAAGGAAGACCTTTCTCTCTGTCTCTCTCTCTCTCACTGACTCTGCCTGTCCAAAAAAAAGAAAGAAAGAAAGAAAGAAAAAAGAAAAATCCAAAGGTCTACAACAGGTAAAATGATAAATTATGGCATATCCATAAAATAAAGCTCTACTTAGGAACAAACACTTGAGACATTATGGATGAATTTCAAACAATCAGTTGAGTGAAAGAAATAAAAAAAAAAAGGATAGATAATTTTTCATTTAAAGTTCTAGAAAATGAAAATTGTTCTGTTGAGATGAAGCTAGTCAGTGACTGCTAGGAACAGGAGAGAGGAATTGAATCCATTTTTGATGGTGAAAGATTAATAGATGTTACTTAATAGACTAGTCTATCTTATATCAATTATTACCTCAAAAAAGTAATTAAACAAATTTGTAAAATGTAGCTGAACCAAGTTAAAAAGAAATTTATAGGTTTAGAGTGGAAATTAGGAAAGACTTAAAATAAAGGACTCAAGTTTCTAATTTAAGAAACTAGAAAAAAATCAAAGTAAAACCAACTAAGTAGAAGAAATAATAAGGCACTGAAATAAATTAAACAGAAATCAAATAAAACAAGAAAGAAAATTAACAAATCCAAGAATTTGTTCTTTGAGAAGATCAATAAAATTGATAAACTGCTATTTAGATTGATCAAGAGAAAGAATATAAATTATAAATGGCAATGCGAGACAATATATTACAATAATGCTACAACACTTACATTAAAGAGTCTATTATGAAAACTGTTAAGCCAGGAAACTTGACCAGCTAAATGAAGAGGATATAGTCCTTGAAAAATAAAAATTTTAAAAGTAGATATACAATGAAACAAAAAAATGCAAATAGCCTTATAACTATTAAGGAAACTGAATGTTATCAAATATTGTTCCATAGAGAAATCCCAAATCTATATAAATTTAGCATTAACTATAGTAAATATTAAATATATTCTGATCAATTTACAAAAATCAGAATTTTACTCATTGATATCACTCATTAAAGTATAACTATAGGTACCCCAATAGGTAAAAGATACTGTCTGTCTAGAAATATGAAGAAGAATTTTCAGTACGGGGTAAGCATCTGCACTCAACACACCTCATGCTTCTTCCAATTCTATCTTAGTTATAAGAGCCTACAGGGACCGGTACTGTGGCATACTGGGTAAGGTTGTCGCCTGTGGTACTGGTATCCCATATGGGCGCAGGTTAGAGTCAGCTGTTCCACTTCCGATCTAGCTCTCTGCTATGGTCTGGGAAAGCAGTAGAAGATGGCCTAGGACCTTGTGCCCCTGCACCCTCATGGGAGACGAGGAGGAGGCTCCTGGCTTCGGATTGGTACAGCTCCGGCCGTTGCAGCCATCTGGGGAGTGAACCAGTGGACAGAAGACCTCTCTCTCTCTCTCTCTCTCTCTGTCTCTGCCTCTCTGTAACTCTGCCTTTCAAATCGATAAATAAATCTTTATATTAAAAAAAGAGCCTACAGAATAGATGATGAAGATGTTTCCTATCTCTGTCATGTCGCTATGCAGGCAGGACCACGCTGCAGGCTCTTTTGCTTCGCCCCTCTGACTTTAAGAAACACACCTAGCTCAGGTATCAAAACCACTGCCTGCCCAAACTGCCCTTTCAGATTTAGCAGGTCTGCAAAAATTAGACTTGACAATTCTTGCTGTAACATAGCATGACATTAATACTCTAGAATTCACTCCAGATGTATGGTGCAGCTTGCAAAAAGTGATCCAATTTTAACTCCTAGTATGCTCTTTTTGAAAAGGGAGAAAATAGATTTTCAAAGCAAAGTAGATATTTAAACTTAAAAATATGACCCCATGAAAGAATCTGCAGACTTTTAAAAACAAGCCAAGAACTAGATGTGGTGGTGGACAATTTATCTGCGAGGGCTGTTCTCTGGAGATTAAGTCAGAGAGTGTTTGAAGTGGTAACAGAAATGGTTCAGCATCAGTCATGAAAGGTCTTATTTTTTCATTTAACAGGATTCCTTCTGGAAATGCCTTAGGCAATGCAGCTTAAAAGAGACACTTTAAACCCAGGTGTGCAGACACTGGATCTGGGGATATGGATGGTATACTGAGCTATAGTCTTAATAATCCTGAACTTTTGTGATCCTTGTTAATAAAATGACTCCTGACTTACACAGGCAATCTGGGCTGAAGTTGCAATAGGAAGACCTTTCCTTATCACCCTGCTTTATTTTTTTTTAAAATAAGTCTTAATGTTCCTGATTACAAAAGAACTACAAGTTCACTGATGGAAATTTAAGGAACATAAAAGAGCAAACAAAGCAAATAAAAAATCACAATCTGACCACACAGGAATAAGTGCTATTAACATTTGGAATCATGCTGTTCTATGACCTTTTAATGTTGCATGATATAAATATTTCACACCGATATTCTTCTACAATGTGATTTGTCACAGTCACCCAGACAGTTCACACACTATATAGATATGAAGGTACTTCAAAAACATCACAGAAAAATGGAATTAATAGCAGACATTTATTTTAGTGCAAAAAATTTTTTTGAAATCTATGCATTGCTTTTTCATAATATGTATTTTCCACAAAGTTTTTGAAGACCCCTTGAATTCCATAACTAATTTAACTAACTGTGGGACACTGGGTTGCTTTTAATTTTTGAAAAAAATGTTAAAAATGCTGTCATAAGCATCTTAATATATAAAACACTGAACACATAAATGTATTGCCCTCAGACAGATTAACTTTTAGCTTCGAAGGATATAAACACTGAAAAATACACACTGTCCTTTTTTCTTCTAATTTCTTATAATTATGAAATCTAAAAAGTTCTGAAGGCAAAAGGATTGTTTAAAACTTTTGGCACCAGTCATCTGGCAGTTTTTATTTCACATGAGCATTTAACATTTTAAAAAGATTTATTTATTTGATGGGAAAAATGACATAGATGGATGAAGGGAGACAGAGAGAAAAATGAATGAATCTTCTACCAGCTGGTTCACTTTCCAAATGCCCTCAACAGCTGGGGTCAGGTCAGCCCAAAGGCCAGGACCCAGAAACTCAGCCTGAGTCTCGCTATGTGGGTGGCAGGGACCCAACTACCTTGAGCCATCACCTGCTGTCCTCCAGGGCACACATCAGCTGGATGGAAGCGGAGCAAGAACTAGAACCCAGGTACTCTGATGTGGAATGTGGCTCTCCCAAGCAGCATCATGACCACTGTGCCACATGCCTGACTCTCATGTAAACATTTGCTTATAGGGTGCTAGTTCACACTGCAAAGTTACACACTATGAGTATACAAATTATGCACCACACTGTTTTTCTTCTATCACTTAAAAAAAGATTTATTTATTTATTTACTTGAAAGTCAGAGTTACACAGAGAGAGAGAGAGGCAGACAGAGATTTCTCCATCCATTGGTTCATTCCCCAGATGGCCATAATGGCTAGGGCTGAGCCAGGCTGAAGCCAGGAGCCAGGAGCTTCATCCAGGACTCCCAAGTTGGACCAGGGACCCAAGCATTTGGGCCATCTACTGCTGCTTTCCCAGGACATTAGCAGAGAGCTGGATTGGAAGTGGTGGTATCGGGACTCGAACCAGGGCCAATATGGGATGCCAGCATCATTGGGGGTGGTTCAACCCACTACACCACACCCTTTCTTCTATCACTTATCACTTTCAAGATGCCATTTATTGGCTTCTGGTCTTCATTTTTTTCTTGTAATGAAAAGTCATTCTTTTTGCTGTCCTACTCAAAATTGCCTTCTATAGATTTCTGGAGTTTCTCTTTTTTGGTGGCTTTCTCTTGCCTAATACTCTGTCCTAAGAACTCCAGCCAACATTGCTTTCCTTGGACTCCTGGCTTGATCTCAACTCAGACAGACTGATGAGTCTTGCCTTGGTTGTCTGAATTATGGCTTAGAAATTTTCTCTGGGCAGTAATATGAGGGCAGTCTTAGGGTTTAAGTCATTTGTTTCTTGTCTCTCAGGGGTCACTATCTTTCATTGTCTAATGTCTAATATAAGAACAATTATTTCATGAATTTTGCCCATTTTCCCCAAATGCAATTTGTTCTGGGTGGAAGTTCCTATATTACCTTCTAAAATACAAACCAGAATTCTTAATTCTGAAATGTATTTGGCCAAAGGGACTTAGCTATAGGATGTGGACTTGTACAAACATACATTCCCATTAGTAGTCCATCAAAGTGTCAGTCTCCTCACATCCTTACTGTCTGAGCTTTCTGCTGCTATAATATTACTAAAGACTGGGTATTACAGTCTTTGCAAACAAAAAGTTTATTTGGCACACTGTTTTGGAGGCTGGGAAGTTCCAGATCAAGGGGCTACATCTGGAAGGGCCTTCTTGCTGCCTCATGGCATAGGGGAAGTCATCACATGGTGAGAACAAGGGATTGTGTATAAAGCCACTGACCCCATCATGAGATGACCTCATCTCATGACCTCATCTGATTCTAATTACCCCTCAAAGTTCATCAACATATGAATTTGGGGATTAAGTTTCCAACATATGATCCTTAGGGGTAAGTTCAAGTCATATGATTTATCAATATAAATGAATATGTATTTTTAAATATTTACCAGTTTAACAACTATTTTTACACTTGATCTTAGCAAAAGGCTGAGAAGTGATTAATAATAACTTTTTTAAAATTTGCAAATTTTTGAAAAAAAATTTGACGCGGTCATCATCCTTAGGTTTCATGGACACAGCTTTCTATGTTTCAATGGTAGGTACACACATTTACAGAACTTTTAAGAGTTTGACTGCTTCACAGCTCTGGAAAAGAGCTGAGCAATAGACTAGTTATGTATTCATTTTTTACAGTCACAATCACTGGGTCATAGTGTTTTATACCCTTCAATGCTTCCTATTTTGTTAAGAATAAAAACCAGGGGCAAGCATTGGTCTAGCTGTTAAGATACCAGTTGAGATGTCCATATTCCATATTGAAGGTCTGGTCTCAACTTCCAGCTCTGCTCTCCATTCCAGCTTCCCGTCAATGTTTACCCTGGGAGACAGCAGGTAATAGCTTGAGTAGTTGGGTCCCTGCCACCCACGTGGGAGACCTGGATTGAGTTCCCAGCTTCTAGCTCCGTGCCTGGCCCAGTTCCAGCTGTTGCAGGCATGCAAGGGACTAGCAGATGGGAGTTTACTTCCTTTCTGTGTATCTCTCACTTTCTCTCTGTATCTGCCTCTAAAATAAATAAAGCTTTTATAATGTTATTTTATTTATTTAATGCAATGTCCTTTTTAAAAAAGATTTTATTTATTTATTTGAGAGGCAGAGTTATAGACAGAGAGGGAGAGACAGAGAAAGGTCCTCTATCCACTGGACCACCCTTCAAATGGTTGCAATGGCCAGAGCTGAGCCAATTCAAAGCCAAAAGCTGGGAGCCTCCTCTAGGTCTCCCACGCAGGTGCAGGGCCATCTTCCACTGCTTTCCCAGGCCATAGCAAGAGGAGTAGCTGGGAAGTGAACAGGTACCCATATGGAATGCTGGTGCCACAGGCGGAGGCTTAACCCACTACACCGCAGCACCAGCCCCAAATAAATAAAATTTTAAAAAGAAGAAAAACCAAACTCTTTAACAGGTCTATGAGGCTATTCAGGCCCTGCCTGACAACCTGTTCAATCTCACTCTTTGCTATTTTAGCATCTGGTCATTTGTTTTAGCCGCTGATGTTTTTTGGTTCCTTGAACAAGTCATTTCCTTCTTCAGATCTTCTGAGCTCACAGTTCTCTCTTGTCTGAAATGCTTTTTCACAGGGCTGGTACCTTCTGATCTTTCAGGTCGCACCTTAAAGCCACC
Organism: Sylvilagus floridanus; assembly: GCA_949820135.1. Taxonomy (NCBI): domain Eukaryota; kingdom Metazoa; phylum Chordata; class Mammalia; order Lagomorpha; family Leporidae; genus Sylvilagus; species Sylvilagus floridanus. Next base: position 91,334,074 of record OX463244.1, on the reverse strand, counting down.
TCTGAGAGAACTGCCTGACCACCCAGTCCAAAACAGGTTTCCCTCATGTTATTTTTCTCATACCACCCTATTCTTCCCCTCATATCAATCAGATACCTACTACAAGATGAAATTATATATTTGAGAAATGATACCTGTTTACTTAATTATCCTGTAGCTTTTTTACTATGCGGTAAGCTACATGGTGGTAGGATTTATAGGTTCTTAGGCACATTAATGTATTTTCACTAAAGAACCAAGAACAGTGTTTGGCTCAAGGTAGGCATATGCTAAATACTGGCTGAAGTAATTAATCACTTAGTGCTAGACTATAATAACAAGATTACTGGAAAATAGGCAAAAAACTCAAAAAGTTTCATGTCTATTAGGTTCATCAATCATCTCTATGTACCTGAGACATATTAATCTTCATTTAATTTACAAGTTTAATTTTAAAGATATTCTTTTGAGAAATGTTGCAAACACTGAAATCTCATTTTTAAGTACTTAATTTGAGTTTAACCTGTTGATAATAGGGAGCTAATACTCCCTTAAAATGGCAAATGAAAATCAACCATTAATACCAGATTTCTTATTTCATTAAACAGCATTTAACCCAGATCTCCATGTTACAGTGGGAATTCAAAATAAATAAGCAATGTGTAATGGTTACTAGAAAACTGTGACTGGTGAGTGTGATAAGAATCATTTACCATATAATAACTAGAAATTGTAAATACCTCTCTCGTATTACTTATAGATCTATCTCCAAAGACCAAACATTTTCTGAGAGAACTCTAGAGAAGCAATGCCAAGTACTAGGGGAGAGCTCAGCTTACTTTGTTTCCTTCTCTCTGTGATTATTCAAGGACCAGTAGACAGCTGCACATGTATTTCCAGTTGACTTCTTCCTCAGATATTTACCTCTTAGCGAAAAAGGTAAAAGGCCTCTGATATTTAATGCTCCCAGCTTCTGCTTGTAGGGGTTGATTTTGTGCAATATATTATAAAGCTTACTAATGAGTGTCTACATGCTCTTGTTTACTGAAGTTTTGAAAGGAATAACAATTGGAATGTTTGTGGTACAAAAAAGGGGTGTTGTTAGTTCATTATTTGCTCTCAAGAACTCCAAATCTTTTTTTTTTTTTTTGGACAGAGTGGACAGAGAGAGAGAGATCTTCCTTTTCCGTTGGTTCACCCCCCAATGACCACTGTGGCCAGCGCGCTACAGCCAGCGCACCATGCTGATCTGAAGGCAGGAGCCAGGTGCTTCTCCTGGTCTCCCATGCAGGTGCAGGGCCCAAGCACTTGGGCCATCCTCCACTGTCCTCCCGGGCCACAGCAGAGAGCTGGACTGGAAGAGGAGCAACTGGGACAGAATCTGGCGCCCCGACTGGGATTAGAACCCAGTATGCCAGTGCCACAGGTGGAGGATTAGCCTACTGAGCCGTGGCGCCGGCCCAAATCTTATTAATAAAAAAAAAGTGTTTAAACTGAAATCTAATAAATCTTAAGTTATTTTTCTTGGGATTATATCAAGTTACCTGTTGACTAGTAATTACTGTTTTTTAAAATCATTAAAAGCAAGCTCATTTCTTCTTATGCTAATTAGTTCCAAGGAAGAAGGTTATTTGCTACAATTAATTTTTTGGACCAATTTTTTCTTTATTAAGAGCTCAGCATCAGACATAGTACGGAAGTAGAAGGTAGCCCATGGGACAAACTAATTGTTCCGTTTTACAGAAGAGGAAACTGAGGCCCACAGAGGTGAGGGGACTCACCCAAGGTCACACAGCAAGCAAACAGGAGCCGAATTCCAGTGCCAGCGATTCCTGAAACCCAGTCTCTCCTCAGCATCAACAACTACAAGTCTTTCTCGTGCCATTAGTCCATTTGTAAACATCTATCACCCCAAGTTTGGAACGAGGTGGGAAAGGCCGCGGAGACTTTCCTCGGGCTTCCAAAGGTCAGTGCCCAGCACCTGCCCCTCTGATCTGGCCCGGCTGGGACTTGGCCCCAAACCACCTTCCTCCAAGTTCCCAGCCCCACCACCCGGAGAACTGACCACTCTGTTCCCACTTGCTACCCTCAGGCTACAGACCTTTATACCCTGGAAGACCCTGTGCTCAGGGCATGGGCCGCAGCTGCCACCGCTGCAGCCCAGTACCCCAAGTTCCGCCAACTTGCCCCCTGCGATTATTAATTTAATAAAGGAATAATCAAAGATGAAATTTAAGTTATTTAATTACATTAATAAAAGTGAATAATAGGGACCAGCACTGTGTCGTAGCAGGTAAAACCGCTGCCTTCAGTGCCAGCATCCCATATGGGCGCCAGTTGGAGCCCCGGCTGCTCCACTTCTGATCCAGCTCTCTGCTATCGCTTGGGAAAGCAGTGGGAGATGACCCAAGTCCTTGGGGCCCTGCACCCACGTGGGAAGACCCGGAAGAAACTCCTGGCTCCTGGCTTCGGATTGGCTCAGCTCCAGCCGTTGCGGCCAATTGGGGAGTGAACCAGCAGATGGAAGACCTCTCTCTCTCTCTCTGCCTAACTATGACTTTCAAATAAATAAATAAATCTTTTTTTAAAAAAAAGTGAGTAACATTTATTGGAAAGTGCAACAGAATGTCGAGTGCCTTGGCTTGGAAATTACTTTCTACTGTGTACTTCATCTGTGGGTAATATATAGACAAATCAAAAAGTGAATCCTATAGACATGCAAGGTTTATTCTGTAGATCTAAAGGTTTCACACTGAGCTGCTGTAAGATGGGGAGGAGGAGCGTGTATTAGGTGGGAGAAAAGGAAAGAAAGTAATTTGGACCATTTTCCCTATTTGTGAAGAATAAAATTACCAATTCCAGAGAAAAGCAGGCTTCCTGGGGACTAATTTCCAGCATGTCTATGTAAACTTGTTGGTAGACAATGAACACATGCAAGTTACTGGTCATATGTATTGAGCATTTATGGAAAAAGAAGTGAGGTAGGAAAGACAAGAAGAAAGTCTTTATCTGCTAGTACCACAGTTTTAAGGTTAACTGCTGTGGCCTGTTGTGTTGAAAGTCAGGAATTAAAGAGGTAAGTTAGTTATTACAATAAAGAACCATCTGATATAAGGATTACATTACAAAGCCAATGCAAAGTTTCAAATGCATTTGCTGCCTGCCAGGTGTACAGGGCAGTAGGAGGAAGTAGACTGGCAGTTTCAGCTCAGTTTCTTTACTGGGGTTCTCACTTTTGCTACCCTGCAAGTGCGGTGCTGGACAGATTTTCAAAGGATATTAAGAAAGCAGAGTAAAACTTTCATGTACTAGAGTTTCAGAAAAGCCATCCTAGTACAGAATTAGTATTTTCATTTTAAATTTTCTTAATAAACTCATCATTTAAAAAAATTATTTATTTGAAAGGCAGAGTGACAGAGAAAGAGATCTTCCATCTGCTGGTTCATTCCCCCAAATGGCCACAAAAGCCAGGGCTAGGCCAGGTGAAGCCAAAAGCCTGGCACTTCATCTGAGTCTCTCATGGGGATGGCAAGGGCCCACATACTTGGACCATCTTCTGCTACTTTTCCAGGCACATTAGCAGGGAGCTGATTGGATGTGGAACAGCCAGGACTTGAATGGGCACTCTGACATGGGCTGGCAGCATCATAGGTGGTGGGTGGCGGCTTAAGCTGCTGCGCCACAATGCTGGCCCTTTAAATTTTCTTACAATAAAAAAAGTGAATGGTTCACGCAATGGTGAAAAATCTTAATTAGTGCTGTCAGTATGGTATGGATGTATATTAAAAGTCAGCTTTACTGCTTGCAGTGCTGGCATCCCATATGATTAGAGTTAGAGTTAGAGCACTGGTTAGAGTTCTGGCTGCTCCTCTTCCGATACAGCTCCCAGCTGTGGCCTGGGAAAGCAGTAGAAGATGGCCCAAGTGCTTGGGCTCCTGCACCCACGTGGGAGATCCGGAAGAAGCAGCGCAGCTCCAGCCGTGGTGGCCATCCGGGGAGTGAACCAGCAGATGGGAGACCTCTCTCTCTCTCTTGGCCTTTTCCTCTCTGTAACTCTGCCTTTCAAATAAATAAATATATATTTAAAAAAATAAAAGTCAACTTTATCAGGTTTCAACAAAACCAGAATGATAAAAAATTGAAAAGGCTGGTGTCAAGAAAACTGAGGATGGTGATGATTCTATAAACTTGCATTCAAATATTGGCCCTCCCTCTGTGAGTTACATATATGGTAGTCCCTTCAGCTGTAAATTAAAGAATATATCACCCTCATAAAATCAGTGTGAAGCCTAACATAAAAACATCTAATGCAAGTATTTGGTAAGTTTCATTTCCTGTTTACTTCTTGTGTTGCCAGTTCACTAGATTTTTACATCTTATGCAAGAAAATAAAGGGAGATAGACAGCTACAGAAAATTCAAGAAAAATCAAAACAGTTCTTGTTCTAGCCTGTATACCATTGTTAGGAAGCATCTAGACTTGACCTTAAAAGTTGGATTAAATCCCGTCCTGAAGAATGAGAGCACCTCAGAAACAAAGCTGCTGTTGATATGTAGCTCCAATTTAAAAATGATTTCCCATTTCTGCATGTTCTCAGAGAAGTTACAAAGAAAGTCAAATGACACAAATTATTGTCATTCTTCAATGCATCAGCCGGGGGGGGGGGGGGGGGGGCAGTGCAAAGAGGGCAACCAACAGAGTACGTGTTTAAAATTCAATATCCATTCATGAAAAATTTCTCAGCCAAAATGGTATTAAAAGGAAATTTCCTGGCTGGTGCCGCGGCTCACTTGGCTAATCCTCCACCTGTGGCACTGGCACCCCGGGTTCTAGTCCTGCTCGGGGCGCAGGATTCTGTCCCAGTTGTTCTTCTTCCAGTCCAGCTCTCTGCTGTGGCCCGGGAAGGGAAGGCAGTGGAGGATGGCCCAAGTGCTTGGGCCCTGCACCTGCATGGGAGACCAGGAGGAAGCACCTGGCTCCTGGCTTCCGATCAGTGCAACGGAAAAAGGAAGACTTTTCTCTGTCTTTCTCTCTCACTGTCTAACTCTGCCTGTCAAAAAAAAAAAAAAAAAAAAAAAAAAAAGGAAATTTCCTAAACATGACATAAAGGTTACATAAAAGTCTACAGTTAGAATTATACTAGTGACTAAAAATTGAACACTTTCCTCTACATAAGGAATAAGGCAAGGATGTCTACTCTCACCAACTCTGTACTTGAGGCCAATGCAATAGGGCAAGAAAAAGAAGCAAGAAACAGAGACTGGAAGGGAAGAAATAAGTCTTTCTTTGCATATGACATGAGCTTCTATGTAGAAAATCCTGAAGAAAGCACTAGCACATATAAGCTTAGTAAGATCACCAGTCATCACATACAAGGTCAGTGTATATAAAAGTCAACTGTATTACTATATATTAGCAATGAATAACTGAGAACTGAATTATAAAACAGTAAAATACACAATTACTAAATAGTTAGAAATAAATCAAAGAAAACTGAGAGATATATCATTTTTATGGATTAGAAGATTTAATACTGTTCTCAATACTTTCCCCAAATTAATCAATAGATTCAACATAAGCTCAATAAGATTCCAGTATAGGTTTTTTTTTTTTTTTCCAGAAAACAACAAGTTTACTTTAAAATTTATAATGAAGGTAAAAGTAGAATGGTCAAATGTTAGAAAGAACAAAGTTTGAGGACTCACAACATCTGGTTACCAAGTTTACTATAAAACTACAGCACTGGAGACAGGATAGCTAGATCAATGAATCAGAATATAACAGGCCTAAACAGACATGGCCAGTTGTTTTTGAATAAGGTATAAAGGCAATTCAATGGATATCCACATGCAAAAGAATGAACCTCACTCTATATTTTAGATCCTGTATCAGAATGGATTAGTGGTTGCCAGGGGTTGAGGGGGAAAGACTTACTGTTAAGAGACTTGGGAGACTGTGTATGGGGGCAATACTACTGCTCTATATCTTAGTTGTGGAAGTACTTGTCAAAATTCACAAAAGATTAATTTATTGTTTCTAAGCAAAATGTTTTAAAGGAAAAAAAATCTATTTTAACACTGAATACTGTCTAGGAAGAAAAAGATCTAATTGGTATTATCTAGGCAATAACATACATGCAATCATAAGTTGGTTATGAATGGGATATAACTCAGAGGAAAAAAAAACCTGAAGAGCTCAAGATGTAACGTCTTAAGAATCAGTATAAATAAAAGTTCCCCTATCTAAATGTGGATTCAACTTGAAAACCCTGGAAATAACAGAACCTGTCTTTCCTTTCCTGAATGCAAACAAGGAAGCATTTTAGATTATTTGTTAATAGAATTTTTAATCTGGAAACTTGATTGAACATCTTTACTTATACATCTTAGACATCTCTAACTCCAACAATGAACTCTGTATCTTACTCTCAAATCTGTTCTTTGCTTATTGCTCTCTTAGTAAATGATACCACCATCCATTCAGTTGTTCAGTTAAATAATATGGGTGCCATTTTTGACTTCTCCCTCTGTCTCACTTCCTCCATCCAACAACTTCATTTATCACCAAGTCATGTTAACTACAACACTTCTCCCATGAAGCACAGAACAGCATGATTGGATGAAACAGTGGTATGTGCTAAGGCTACTGAGGTAGGCAGTAACTAATTTCTTGCTGTTTTGTGCTTATTCAAACACATCTAAAATATGAAGACTTTCGTTCATCTCTACTTGTACCATTCCAGTAAAAGTTATCACTGCTCTATTCTAAATTCCTTCTGTGGTTTCTGGTCTCTCTACATCCATTCCTGCTTCTTGTGCACTGCAATTAGAGAGTTATTTTACAAATCTTAGTCTGGGGTCCGGCCTTGTGGTACAGTGAGTTAAAATCCATCTTGGGATGCCCACATCCCATACTGGAGTGCCAGTTTGAGTCCAGCTTCCTAGTAATGTGCATGGGAGGCAGTGGATGATGGTCCAAGTGCTTGGTTTCCTGCTACTCATATGAGAGACTCAGATGGAGTCCTGGACTCCTGGCTTTGTGTAGCAGTTCTGGCTGTTGTGAGGTATTTGGAGAGTGAACTAGTAGATGGAGGATCTTTCTCTCTGCCTTTTAAATTTATTAATTAATTAATTTAAACAATACTATACACGAATCCTATTCTGATCAGATCATTTTTCCCTTAGAACTCTCCAAAGTCTTCCCTGTTCTTAAATTTAGTACAAACGTCCCAATTATTAATATAGTCTCTGCTTGCTTCACTTGCCTCAATATACACTCTCTAGATTTAATCATGCTCAACTTCTAGACATGTGTGCCCTCCTGCTTCCTTTCTGTTTGTCCTGCCTACAGTTTGCTCTGTCTACAGTACTCCTCCACTAGTCTACACTTGCCCTACACTTGTCTAGCTTATTCTTTTCTTTCCTTTATGAGAAGCTCACATGGCACTTCTAGAAAGCCTTTCATGAGTCCTCATATCTGGTTCAGGTGTATTCCTTATTTGCTCTTACAGTTCACCTGTAAATGCATGTAGTACAATAAAGATGCATATATTTGGCCTTCATTCTAGGTTCAAAGCACAGAGCTCCTAAAACCCTTGGAATCTCCGGAGTATCAGAGTGTCTTTTGCATGCTCATGTGATGAATGGTGGCTGGGGACCCCTAGATAGCTTCAGAATGAAGGCTATTGCCAGAAAGACCAAGCCATGATGAAAGGTTTGGGACTTTCAAGCCCCATCCCTTGACCTGTGGGAAGGGGAAAGGACTGGAGATGGAATCCAATCACAAATAATCAATCATCAAGTGACTGAGTTGCCGTGACCTGGGTTGGTGAAGACACTGATGGGTCTGAAGAGGGCTTGGGCCATCTGCCACTCCTCATTCCTACCCTAGCCCTACCCCATGCATCCCCCTTCCATTTGGCCGTTCTTCAGCTGCAACTTTTAAAAAGTAAATTTGTAAATGTAAAAAAGAAAAACAGACATTTTCCTGAGTCCTGTGAGTCATTCTAGTGAATTAAAGAACCGGATGGGAGATTATGGGGATCTCTGAATTTATGGCCAAGTTAGACAGAAGTGTGGGTAGCCTAGAATCTGCTTTATGACTGGCATTTAAATTAAGAGCAGTCCTATACCACTGAAGCATCAAATCCGGGCATTTCTAACTGCAGGTGGTTAATATAAGAATTGATAACAATTGTGAGCCACTCAGATGATAATTAGAGAACTGGTGTCATAACCAGTGTTGGAAAAGGCATTATATATTTAGAATCAGAAAGAACTTGAGAGTAGTTATTCAAAACATGTTTGCCATTTCATTGACTAAACTCCCCAGGACAAGACCATGTTTGCACACAGTGAACATCACACTGTTCAAAACTGATTCAGTGAATATATAAATGGGGTGCCTACCACTGGGGTAAAGAAGTTCTCAATTGTTTTTTGGAAGAGAAGCTAGTCAAGCGGTCCTCCCTGGCTCTCCTTTAAAGCTGATGAAACAAACCGAGAAAAGTGGCAAGTCTAGCTTTTCAGTATGCGACGCCAAGGCTGACTACAGCACAGGGTGCCACAGAGGAAGGACACGCAGCAGCAAGTGTGGAAGCACTTCAGAGGAGGAGCACCCTAGAGGACGGCACAGTGATTAAGTCACAGCTGTGACTTATCTTCTTCACGCTGAACTTCTCTACACTGAACACCTTGTGCTGTCAAGTTCTGTTCTTGCAAAAGCTACCAAGCAGTAGAGTTCAAACTCTGCTCTACTGCCTGCTTAAAAACCAAGGTTGGGGGTGGGTATTGTGGCACACTGGGTTAAGCCATTACTTGTGACACCTGCATCCCATATCAGAATGCCAGTTCAAGTTCCAGCTACTCTGTTTCTGATCCAGTATTCCTAATACTGCACCTAGGAGACTGCAGATAATGGATCCAGTGCTTGGATCCCTGCCACCCATGTGGGAGACCCAGATTGAGTTCTGGCCTCTTGGTTTCACCCTAACCTACCCCTGGTTGTTACAGGCATCTGGGGAGTGAATCTGCAGATGGAAGACTCTCTCTCTCTCTCTCTCTCTCTCTATCTCCTTTCAAGTACATGAAAATAAATAATAGTAAACATTAAAAAACAATAATAGCATATCCACTCTGTCAAATAAGTGTGATTTGTAAAAAAAAAACAAAAAAAACCCTAAGGCTTTTTTTTTTAATCTAGTCTATTATACTCCAAAAGCAATAAAAACTGCTCAAATGAACACTACTGGATTAGGTACTTTGAAGACAGTTACCTGGCTGAGAAAACCATGTACAAGCACATGTTTATGCACTTGTATCAAGCCTACATTAAAGCGCTAATTCTGTACTCTTTAGTGTACAGGTAGTTCCTCATTAGATAAACATTCTTTTTTTAAAAAAGACATTTATTTATCTGAAAGCAGAGCCACAGAGTGAGATAAGGAGAGACAGAGACAGAGGGGGAGAGGGAGAGAGTCCCCCAACCATTGGCTCACTCCTTAAATGGTGCCAGTGACTGGGGCTGGGCCAGGCCAAAGCCAGGAGCCCTAAGCTTTCTCCAGGTCTCCCAAGTGGGTGCAGGGGCCTAAGAACTAGAGCTGTCTGCTGCTGCTCTCCCAGGCCCAGCAGCAAGGAGCTGGACTGGTAATGAAGCAGTGGACTCAAACTGACTCCCATATGGGATGCTGGTGCTGCAGGCTGTGGCTTAACCCGCTGTGCCATAGCACTGGCCCCAGTCAAATGTTTTTACAAGGAGACTTGTGTACAACTTCTGCGTTCAGCTAGATCTCAGGCTTCTCAAAGGCAGAAAACATCTCCTGTTGCCCTCAAATCCATGTTGTTCAGTGCTAGGCAGAGAGGAGAGTCTTTTCAAACACTAAGACACGCTAAAAAGAAGATGTCATGCACTTAGTACTCATCAGGTAATGTTGCTGGAGCCTATGGGACCTGAAGAAAATGAGACCACACCTAAAAGACTAGTAAGAAACAACCACCTGCATCTTGCCATTAACAAAAGTCTTACCTGTGATGGGGTTATCCTTCCCTTTTTAACTTCGGATGAATTTTCACTTAGTTTTCCTACTTTGTTACTTGAGCTGCATTTGTAACATGTCCATCTTGTTTGGCCTTCAACTTCTATGGTGCATTCTTTGTTTTGTAGACAGAATGAGTGATACAAATGGCCACAGCTGCAAAATGAAGGCAATCAATTTTCACTTTTCATTATAATAAAAACCATAAACGTTAAGTTATTATAGAGAGTATTTACAAGCAATAAAGATTTCCAATAAGCTGCAGTGCACTGAGGGTTGTAGGAAACAAGAAAGGAAAGGTACTTCTTGTGGTCCTCTCATAAAAATCCAGACTCAGAAGCCACCACTGTCCTGCGTGGGTTAAGCTGCTGCCTGCAGTGCTGGCATCCCATATGGGCAAGTCCTGGCTGCTCCACTTCCCGTCCAGCTCCCTGCTAATGTGCTTGGGAAAGCAGCGAAGATGGCCCAGGTACTTGGGTCCCTGCATCTGTGTGGGAGTCCAGGAAAAAGCTCCCAGCTTCAGCCTAGCCCAGCCCTGGCTGTTAATGGCCATTTGGGGAATGAACCAGTGGATGGAAGATCTCTCTCTCCTTCTCTGTGTCTCTCCATATCTCTCCCTCTCTCTCTGTAACTTTGCCTTTCAAATAAATAAATCTTTAAAAAAAATCTCGACTCACATATTTGTATATTTAACTTGTGAGTAGGAACAAAATCACAGTTCCCTAGTTACAAACCACCTGGAGGATGAGTTGAACTTCTGTTCATTTCTCAAACTATGAAATTTTGACAGTATTTTTAGATAGCTTGAAAAAAAGGCAATCGGGAAAAATCATAATTATGTAAGTAGCTTGATAATGACATGAGTGATCTGCCTCATAAATTCAAGGCAACAGTTATGATTGGCTTAAACACTTACAAAAATGTCACTGCTATACAGTAAAATTCTTAAAAAGAAATTCTCTATTAATTACACTAAATTAACAAATGAGGCTTCCAAAAATTGAGAGCTGAGATTACTCTCAGTCACCTTCATTTTCCAACCTGAAAGCTAGACTATCTCAGAAGTTAATTCTTCTTTCTTTATAGTCCCATAGTCTTTATAATCTTGCTCTCCTCTTTCTGTCCCACACATATGTAACCTGTTTGTTCCCATACTCTTCTTTTCTATAACTGGCCTTGCTCCTTTAGAGATTACTTCTAGCTCCATAGCTCTAAATTATTTCCCGTTGCTCCTAATCACCATATTAACTGCTTCAGCACAGACCTCTCCTGAACCCCCATCTCTCTACTTTAGGTATCTAACAGGTGTTTTAAACATAACATGTCCAGACCTAGAGGTCTGGCTTCCACCCCACCCCACCCCACCCCATGCTCTCATTTAATGTTCTACAACTTAGTAATGGCAATTATATCCTTCTGGTGTTTCAGACTAAAACTGACCATTCTTTCTTTCATATCCCACACCTAATCTATGAACAAATCCTAGCAGCTCCATCTTTATAATATATCCAGACTCCTGCTTCTCCCTTTTTTACTGCCCCCAGGCCACCTCTCACATGGCTCCTGCCACAGCCTAACTAGCTGCTCTGTTTCTCTGTGACCCCTTATATCCTTTCACTACATGGCCATAAGAGTGATCCTTAATGGGGCCAGCACCATGATGTAGCGGGTACAGACATATGGGTACCAGTCTGAGTCCTGGCTGCCCCACTTCCAATCCAGCTCCCAGCAGAAGATGGCCCAAGTCCTTGGGCCCCTGCACCCATCTGGGAGATCTGGAAGAAGCTCCTGGCTTCGGCGTCACCCAATCTCCCCATTGTGGCCATTTGGGGAGTGAACCAGCAAATGGAAGGCTTATCTCTCCAACTCTGACTTTCAAAAAAAACAAATAAAACTTAAAAAAAAAGTGATCCCCAGATATAAGTCATATCATGCCATCCTTAACCTCACCCAATGCCTCCTCATCTCTGAGTAAATGATAGACTTTGTATAATGATCCAATCCAGCTCCTACATAATTTGGCCGTGCTCTTCCTCTTAAGTCTTCTTTCAACACTTACCCTCTCCTGCATCTGCTAGGGTCACTAGCCCACTCACTCACTACTCCTTCAGGATGCCAGGGCTGCTCCTGCCTCCTGGTCCGGATCCTCTGCCTGGGCCTAGCCCCTCAGAATGCACAGCCACTTCCTGTAAGTCTCTGTCCAAATGTCTCTTAAATAGTGAACCATAGGGGCCAGCGCTGTGGTGTAGCGAGTAAAGCTGCCACCTGCAGTGCCAGAATCTCATATGGGTACTGGTTCGAGTCCTGACTGCTCCACTTCTGATCCAGCTCTCTGCTATGGCCTGGAAAAGCAGTAGAAGATGGCCCAAATCCTTGTACCCAATTGGGAGACCTGGAAGAAGCTCCTGGCTCCTGGCTTCGGATCAGCACAGCTCCAGCTGTTGCGGCCAATTAGGGAGTGAACTAGCAGATGGAAGACCTCTCTCTTTCCCTCTTGCCTTTCCTTCTCTCTCTGTGTATAACTCTGACCTTCAAATAAATAAATAAATCTTAAAAAAAGAAAAATAAACAAACAAACAAAAAAAACAGTGAATCTTTTTTTTTTTTTTTTGACAGGCAGAGTTGGTGAGAGAGAGAGACAGAGAGAAAGGTCTTTCTTCCATTGGTTCACCCCCCAAATGGCCGCTACAGCCAGCACACTGTGGCCGGCGCGCTGCACCGATCCGAAGCCAGGAGCCAGGCGCTTCCTCCTGGTCTCCCATGCGGGTGCAGGGCCCAAGCACTCGGGCCATCCTCCACTGCCTTCTTGGGCCACAGCAGAGAGCTAGACTGGAAGAGGAGCAACCGGGACAGAATCCAGTGCCCAAACCAGGACTAGAACCCGGGGTGCCGGCACTGCAGGTGGAGGATTAGCCAAGTGAGCCACAGCGCCGGCCCCCTGAGTACTCTTTATGTACTGGTGGCACCCAACATTTTTCTCTACATCATGGTTTATTTTTACTCATGCAATTGTTAATTACATTTTTATCAACTTTTAAAACTGTCTGTCCATCACCTTATCAATGTCTTTCTTGGAAGCTCCTCTATCCAAAACCTTGTTTCTCCCTTACTGCGGTTTTTTCCACAGTGGTTAACACCATCTGCATTTCATATTGTTTGTTTATCACTAGAATGTAAATTTCCACGAGGGCAGATCCTTTTACAAGGTCTCCTATCCCCTTGAACAGTACCTGGCAAACAGTAGGTGCTCAATAAATATCCACTGAATAAATGCATTCTTTCTTTTGTAAGGATTTACTTTTATCTATTTGAAAGGCAGAGTTACGGACAGAGGTAGAGAGAGAGGTCTTCCATCTGCTGGTTCACTCCCCAAATGGCCATAACAGCCAGAGCTGGGCCAGGCCAAAGGCCTGGAGCTTCTTCTAGGTCTCCCATGCAGGTACAGGGGTCCAAGCACTTGGACCATCTCCCGCTTCTTTCCCAGGCACATGAGCAGGGAGCTGGATCAGAAGTGGAGCAGCTGGGACTCAAACCGGTACCCATATAGGATGCTGGCACTGCATACCAGCACTTTAACCTGTTTAACATAGTGCATTCTTTGTGTGTGTGACAAGAACTATTTCCTCTTCCAACTACCCAATCTATCCATTTTCCTGCACAGTTGCCATTAATGAAGTAGTCATGCCGGTTACCATTATAGCCACCTTACATAAATTATCTCATTTAACCTTTAAAAAAATCTTAGGTAGGTACTGTTGTTATTTCAATTTGTAGATGGAAAAACAAAGATACAAAGAAGTTAAATAACTTGCCTAGAAACTTACAGATAGCACGGGGCGGAGTTAAGATCTTAATTCTTGAAATCTGCCTCCAGAGTCCACATGAGACTGTCTGCAGTACCTGGATATCCTGGATGGGCCATCTCTGCTCTGAGACTAACCCCTTTATTTCTGCACTATACCTCTCCTTTGCACTGTGGCTTAAATATCACTTATATGCTGACGACATAGTTCCAGTCTCAACATGTCTCCAGATTCTGACTATACCATATATCTACTTGACATTGTTCTTGCAATATTTAATAGCCATCCCAAACCTAACATCTGCAAGTAAAAACCTCTCGACTTCCTCAGTTCCTTGCATCTGTTACTCCTGGTAATAGGGTCACCAGTTGCTCAGGCAAAAGACCTAATTCTGCCCCCCACTCCTCGCCTTCTTCCCATATCTGATACAGCAGCCAATCAGGCCTACCTTAAAATACATTCTAAATACAAACTCTTCTCAGAACCTTCTCTTCTCTCTCTCTCTCTGCTCAAATGTCACTTACTCAGAGACGCCTTCCCTCATTGTGCTTTCTCAAAATAGCATCTCCTCCAGAACATTGCCTCCCTCCATCCTCTTGCCCAGTGTTTTATTTTTCTCCATAGCTCTTACTACTCTGTATTTGTTCATTGTCTGAGTGCCCGAACCTCTGCTCCTTTTCACCCCTGGGGAGAAAGTAAGGTCAGTGAAGGCAGGCACTTGCCAGTCTTGTTCACTGCTAGAACAACGGACTGGGGCTGTGTATCCACATGTGTATCCACATTCTCATGTACAAATACCAAACTGCTACATTTCCTTCTTTCTCTTACCTAAAGACAATAATTTCATCAGCCATTTCTTGGCGTCGCTTGTACTGCTGCAAACATATGGAGCAGTAGTCCTGTTTGGGATTCAATCCTCTGGTGACTGATGCTCTCAGGTTACACAATGACCAGTGGAGATCTTGGTTTAGAAGGCTAGTAGTTGTTTCTAGCAGAGTCTATGAAAGGCCAAAATAGAAACAAACAAAGGAAGGTGAAAAATGAAAGGAACAGAGGAGATGAAAGGGGAATAGCACTTACTTAGTTTTCAAAGGGATAACACTGATGAAACTTGCATCAGAACCCCCAAACTCTCAAGTAGTTAATCTTAATGTGAAGAGTAGTGATGAGTATACACATGAAGATTCTGAAGCCTGCCACTAATTTCTACTGAGAAATGTATGCTCTGCCGTTCTGTGGCTTAATTGACTATTGATGGCTTTCAAATGACTAGATAAGTCCAAGTCTATTTATTACGTTTATACAGTAACTTCTCTCTGAATGACTCAGAGTGTTATAACAAAGAACATAGCTAAGTCTGGATTCCTGATTTTTTATTGAAACCACACTCATGGCAATGTTTCAAATAACCTTTCACTGGAAAAGCTAATAGCCATTACTCAGTGCTCGTCTCCCTAGGGCAGGGAGATCACATTTTCCTGATCGGCAATTATAAGCCATTTGAATCTACTCAAGGCTGTGACATCTGTCATTAAGTCACATAAAGACATTTTCATAGCTACCACATTAAGGCTCACATTCACATATATTATTTGGGTATGCAGTTGCGTTCTTTTCCGTCAGTTCCAAAGGGAAAGACTGAGCTTGGTACTGCCCACCCTCCTTGCTATATTATGTAGCTTGGCCCTGACTGCATCTGTCACGCAGAACTTTTAGTTCTAATCGTCTGACTGTTCTAATTCCTTCCGACGTATGCTGTTTTTTTTTTTTTTTTTTCTCTTCTTCTGTAGTTGAGAAGTTGGGCAACATTTTCTGTCTTACACTCCGCTTTCCTTCTACTAACCTGGCATCTGTGCCTACAGCACTATCAAGCTTCACTGGGCTGTGCTTAGCAAAACAGCAATTCTTACAACACTCTTGAAAAAGCTTTGGGCTACTCCAATTTTTCTTTTTCTTCTCTCAGATTCTTAAAAAAAAGCAGACATTGTATCCAACACGCCTGAGTGACATTTTTCCTAGGTGGCTTCGTGAGTTATGTCGAGGTTTACCAAGAAATAAATTTTTTACAGCAAGGTCGCTCACAGAGAATAAAGCTATAGGCAATTCTGAGTTAAAGGAAGACTAATGATTACGTTGGGTCATTAGCAACAATCTGCTTCAGAATGCTTAAAACATTCATTTACTTTTATTTTGCACTTTCTATTTTCATGCTGATCCTCACTTTTCATGGGTTACAACTTTGTATACAACTTTTTTCCCAGAAAGTTTTTCTTACATTCAATTTGAAAAAAAGATATTTGTCTATCAATCAATCAATTACAAAAATAATATGAATCTGATTTAGGTGCATTTCCACACTCTGGAATATATACGTGTGTGTGTGCGCACATTTATGCAAATTAAGGCCAATAGAAATTTAAAAATAGAAAAAACTGCACATATACCTCAACCTACCTAACTTATAGTAAATATATGGTCACTTTTAAGGAAAAAAATACAGATGCAAAAAAAATTTGCTTTTTTTAACCCTAGGACAGACATAGCAAGTAGCTTACTTACCTGTTCATAGTTAAAAGTATCTAACATCCCCAGAATAAGTCCCTGGATTTCTCCAAGTTTTCCTTTTCCATAAACAGGATCCTAATTAGAAAAAAATTATGAAAATTTTAATTGTTATGATTCTTAGTATTTTATTTTATTATTACTTTTATTAATTTATTTGAGAGGAGCAGAAATACAGAGACAGACACAGAGTTCTCATTCACTGGTTCACCCCCTAAATGCTTGCAATGGTCAGGGCTGGGTCAGGCTGAGCCATGAATGCAGTCCAGGTATCACACGAAGGCAGCAGGAAACCAAGTAATGGAGCAGGCCCTGCTTCCTCCTAGAGTGTGCATTACAGGAAGCTGAAGGCAGGTACTGGAGCTGGAGCTGGGAACTGAACCGAGGCACTACAGTATGGGAGGTGGGCATCTTTATTTTTTTTTTTTAAAGATGCAATTATTTATTTGAAGGCAGAGTTTTAGGAAGAGAGAGGAAGAAACAGAGAGAAGGGGAGAGCAGGAGAGAGAGAGAGTGAAAATGAGAGAGGGAAAGATACAGATATCTTCCATATGCTGCTTTACTCCCAATGGCTGTGACTGGGTCAGGCCAAAGTCTGGACCCAGGAACTCCAACCAGGTCTTCCACATGGGATGACAGGGACCCTAGTCTTCTGCTTTCCCAGGCACATTATCAGAAAGCTGGATTGGAAGTGGAACAGCTGGATTTGGCCTGGTACCCATATGGGACATAGGCATCATGGGTGGTGGCTTAACACTCTGCACTACAATGCCGTCCCCAAGGAGGTAATCATCTTGACCAAGAGGCTAACTACATACACCATAACTCATGGTATTTTTAAGTTTTCCCCAATAAATTCACTACTGATATACAACAGATACCTTGACGCTGCTTTTCATGGGGCTTGCCAGCTAACTTGATTATGTACAATTTGGAAAACACTGACCTGTGTCCCTAAAAAACACCAAAAATTGAAATCCAACCACCCAGACATGAATGCTGTGGGCATTTTGATGTATAGTCCTCCAATATTGTTTCCAGAGAAAGAGAGAAAGGAAAAGGTAGAGTGATGTACTTCTTAATGCACAAAATTTGGGTATTTCATATAGTACTTTTATATCTTTTTTTAATGGTATATTGTGAGATATTCCCATATTAATTATTTTTTAATACTTGCAGAGTATGAATCTTGTGAAAATACCATGGTTTATTAATCATTCTCTGATGCTAGGCATTTAAAACTCTCCCCTTCTGTAAACTCCACCCACAATTATGAAATGCACAGTGGCTGCAAATCTGGTTCTGAATCTCTGATCTTTTTTTTTAAGAGCAGATTTCTAGAAAACAAATTATAGGGTCAAGGAGCTTTTTTATGGCATCAATATATATTGGCAAATTACTCTACCAAAAAGCTTATTGTGCAATTTTTACTTCCACCAGCACATTTGCATGCCCATTTTACTGCACCTTTGTTAAATGATAATTATAATTTTAAAAATTGCTAATAAGTGAGTATATCACATCTACCACTTTACTCTAATGTGAGGCTATATGTGGCACAAACGACTCTCATGCCAAATAGGAGAACCCAAGTATGCAATGATGATAAAGTCACTGTTATTTATTGAGTGGGTGGCAATGCTAAGTACGTGAGCACTTTATACACTCAGCTCTCTGCATGCATGGATTC
This sequence comes from Sylvilagus floridanus, assembly GCA_949820135.1. Taxonomy (NCBI): domain Eukaryota; kingdom Metazoa; phylum Chordata; class Mammalia; order Lagomorpha; family Leporidae; genus Sylvilagus; species Sylvilagus floridanus. Next base: position 91,316,007 of record OX463244.1, on the reverse strand, counting down.
CCGATCTGCAGGTTCCAGAACCCTGGATTCATCTGAAGATCCAAAAGATCTGAGGAAAAACTTATGTTTGTACTGAACCTGTGTAGACTTTTCCCCTTGTCATTCTCTGAACAATACAATGTAACAAATATTTTCATAGCATTCATATTTTATGAGGTATTATAAAGTAATCTAGAGATGATTTAAAGAAGGAGTGGGAAATCTTTTTTTCTGCCAAGGGCCATTTGGAGATTTATAACATCATTCACAGGCCATACAAAATTATCAACTTGAAAAATAAGTCTGCTATAGATTTAATGGATTCTGATTACCATTTGCGGTTGTATTGGCAGGGCCTGACCAAATGATTTTGTGGACATGCCAGATGTTCCCCACCCTTGAAAGTATACAGGAGCATGTGTGTAGGTTACACGCTTTTAACATGATATTCTACATAAGGGACCTAAGCATTTGTGGATTTTGGTGTCTGTAGGGGTGCTGGAACCATTTCCCAGGGGAGGTCAAGGAATAACCATATAATCACATCACTAAATTCCTTCAACATCTGTGAATGAAGACACTGAGGCTCCTCTAAGTCACAAAACTATTAAGTAGACAAGCTCAGATTTGAAGAACCGTGGTGTTTTTTTTTTTTTCATTTTTTAAGGTTTATTTATTTATTTGAAAGGCAGAGTACAGAGAGAGGGGCCATCTTCCACTACTTTCCCAGGCACATTAGCAGGCAGCTGGATCAGAAGTGGAGCAGCTGGGACTCAGACCAGCACCCAATTGGGAGGCTGGCATTGCAGGCTGCAGCTTAACCTGCTGCGTTACAATGCTGGCCCCTAGAACGGTGGTTTTTTTTTTTTTATTTTAATGAACACACTTTATTTGTCTCCCAAGTATAGTTATGTGAACTGATTTTTTTCCTAGAAAAATACAGGTAACTAAGTGATAAATTAATGACAGTTGGGTAACATAGGTAACATATCTGGCTACTTCTTAGGGAGGATTTAGGGTATTAAAACCTTAGTGTTAGAAGAATAACTATAGGTTCAGAAGAAAGAGAAAAGGGTAAATAAGCAGAAAGACCATGCAAACAGTCTCAGGGTTGGCTTATTTTTCTTTTCTTTTCCGATGATGGTTCTGGCAGGCTGGGCCATGCAGTTTCTAACGACTAGGTTTTCAGCACTCTAGGTCAGTCTAGAACTTGCTGCCATCCGCTCCTCTGGTCCTTTTAGCTGCTGAGTTAAGGCTGAAGAGAGTCAAGGTCCACATGAACTCTGAATCTGTAGCTAATTAACACAGCTACAAGTTTGGGCTGGAGTAGGTGACTTGAGCTTTACAGAGAACTTTTCTGTTTCATGGCTAGAGACAATATTACTAAGGTAAAGACACCTGTCAAGCATAGATAGGCCACTTTCAACAGCTAGGACATTTTTTTAAAATCTCAGACTAGTCCTTTAACTAGAGAAACAATGCAGGCTATACATACACGGATAATTTTTCTCTTTATTTTCTTTTCATAAAAACAGATCCATGTTAATGCTTCTCATCTTCACTTAATTATGCTTTCAGTTAAGTTCTTAATAAGCACATTTATTACTCAGTAAAGTGTCAACAGATAGTACAGTATCCTATTATAAGAAATCTATTATAAGATCTACTATAATATGTGCATCAATATGCTAATATAGCTCTAGCATCTGTTTATGACAAGGGTGGTTTGGAGAATAAGAAATCTTTAAAGGTTAAATTCTGGCAAAAATAAGACAGCCTTATAGGTCATTTCTATATTTACATCAGTACATTTCACTTTAATATACATAATTTAAAAGCAAAATCATGAAAACTACCTCCTACTGGGATAACAAATAAATTATAGAATGCAAAAGGAAGCTCAAGGCTTCTGGCACAGCAGGTACACAATCCACTGGCTCTTCACATTTATTTTCCAAAGATGTCAGCTAGATTCTGCAGCAATGAATAACTGCTGAGCTTTCTCTTTAACCTGTTTGTAAACTGAAAGAAGGTACTTGAGTACCCTACAAAAATTTGTTTTTTCAAATGTTTTCCTATTGCTTTGTAATATGTATTGTATCATGCCTGTGTTTTGTTTTAAAATCAAAATGTTTACTAATTGAACATTTCTTTAAAATATGAATGATGCCCTAAACAGCAGAGTACATAAAGCATTTGTATGCTTTAATTCCCTCAGTAACAAAATCATAAATAGCTTCTCCAAAGCCAAGAATCACTTTTGCAAGAGTGAAGACAGAATGTCTATAATATAAATAGGTCCCCTTAAGAGCACTCTCTTACTTATCACCCAGTGTTCATTAAAGCAATCCACGTCCAGGCATCAGGCTAAATAAACATGCAGAGGTCAAGAAGATCTTTCAGAACAGCTTGTTATGTGAACATTGCCTTTTGGAAAAACCAGCATTTTTCAGTGGATCTGAGCAATGGTGCTTTTTTAAATATTCATTTCTTTATTTGAAAGACAGAATTAAAGAGAGACAGAAAGATCTTCCACCCACTGGTTCATTCTCCAGAGGGCTGCAACAGCCAGGGCTAGGCCTGCCTGAAGCCAGGAGCTTCTTCTGGCATCCCATGTGGGTGTGGGGGCCCAAGCACTTGGCCATCTTCTGCTGCTTTCCCCAGGCCATTAGCAGGGAGCTGCACGGGAAGCAGAACAGCCAGGACTTGAAAGGGCACCCGTGGGGGATGCTGGCGTTGCAGGAGGTGGTTTCACCTGCTGTGCCACACAGCCTCCCAATTGTGCATCTTAACTAGTACTTACTATCTTTTCCCAGGGGACTTAATGAAGGGAGACGGATATGATAAAATACCTTGACTAGTGTCACGTATGGAAGAAAAGACCTAAAACAAGTTAGAAGACCTGGGTTAGTGGGCTGGCTGCTGCCATTTAATGACCAAGGCAAGCTATTCAGTCAGGTGGCATGCTTCTCATGAGGATACTACTACTTCCCCAGCTCCATGTGCACAGAACCCAAAAAAAAAAAAAAAAAAAAAGAATGAACACAAAAGTTCTTTATAAATTGTTGAAAATCACTCTAGGACATTAGATGATTGACTCCATTAATATTCACTGAGCATATACTATGCGCTAGGCGTTGCAGTAGGTGCTGGAGATAAAACACCGAACGATAGAGTCATGATATCTACTTTTATGAAACTCACAGCCCAGAGGGTATGCCAATATGAAGGCAGCAGTAAAAGAGTTAATAGTCACATGATTGGGCCTTGTGTGAGGATTGGGAGGCAGAGAACTTATTTACTATAATTTGATACCTGATTTAAAAACAAAAGCTTATAAAGGTCTTATTGACATATAATTTGGTATGTTCTGACATATGTATACGTTTGTAAAACCATTGCCACACTAAAGATAACAAATATATCCATCATCCACTGAAATGTCATGTCCTGACAGGATTGCCCCTCACCCCGACCCTGAACCTGCATCCTCAGTCACTACTCTTTCGATCTTTACAGACTGCTTTGTGTTTTCTAGAGCATCAGATAGATGGAACCTAGAATAGACATTCTCTGGCTTCTTTCATTCAGCGCTGTAGGTTAGAGATCATCCATGCTGTAACGTGCTATGGATTTAATGTTTGTGTCCCCCCTCCTCAAATTTGTATGCTGAAGCCTTCGTCCACACTAGCATGTCGCTTGGAGATGGGGCCGCTGGCAGGTACTGAGGTCAGACAGGTGGAGCCCTCTTGGTGGGATCAGTAACCTTATGTAAGAAGACAAGAGGAGACAGCCTGCTTCCCCTGCCACTCCCCTCCCACCCTCATACAGAAGAGTGAGAAGGCAGCCCTTTGTGAATCAGAAAGAGGGCCTCCACCAAGACCCAATCACATTGGCACCCTATTTCAGAACAGCGAGAAATAAATGTCTGTTGTTTAAGCTATCTAGCCAAAGGCAATCTGTTACAGCAGACTGAGCTAAGGTCCAGTGCATACCAATAGTCCATTTCTAATGATTTTTAAGATATACCACAAGTTGAAACACAAATTTAAAAATTCATATGCTTTTTATGAACTGAGAGACAGATTTTTGTTAAAATTTATGTGTCACAATATGTAGTTAAAATTCAACATAAAGAGAGAACTCATGGACCAGCACTGTGGCGTGGTAGGCTAAGCCTCTGCCTGTGGTGCTGGAATCCTGTTTAGGCACCAGTTCATGTCCTGGCTACTCTTCTTTTGATCTAGCTTTCTGCTTACGGCCTGAGAAAGCAGTGGAAGATGGCCTAAGTGCTTGGGCCCCTACACCCACATGAGAGACCTGGAAGAAGCTCCTGGCTCCTGGCTCCTGGCTTCAGATTGGTGCAGCTCTGGCCGAGTGAACCAGCAGGCAGAAAACCTTTCTCTGTCCTTCCCTCCCTCTGTCTGTAACTCTGTCTCATTTAAATAAAGATCAAAAAGAGAGAGAACTCATTTTTGACTTTGGGATTTAATTTTTTTCTAATTTAGTTGGTAAACTATTCCTGACTTATGGAGATATTACTTTACATGATTAAAAATATGATTCAATGGGCCGGCGCCATGGCTCAACAGGCTAATCCTCTGCCTTGCGGCGCCGGCACACCGGGTTCTAGTCCCGGTCGGGGCGCCGGATTCTGTCCTGGTTGCCCCTCTTCCAGGCCAGCCCTCTGCTGTGGCCCAGGAGTGCAGTGGAGGATGGCCCAAGTGCTTGGGCCCTGCACCCCATGGGAGACCAGGAAAAAGCACCTAGCACCTGGCTCCTGCCATCAGATGAGCGCGGTGCGCCGGCCGCAGCGTGCCGACCGCGGCAGCCATTGGAGGGTGAACTAATGGCAAAGGAAGACCTTTCTCTCTGTCTCTCTCTCTCACTGTCCACTCTGCCTGTCAAAAAAAAACATATTTAAAAAAAAAAATATGATTCAAGGCCGGTGCCACGGCTCAATAGGCTAATCCTCCGCCTTGTGGCGCTGGCACACCAGGTTCTAGTCCCGGTCAGGGCGCCAGATTCTGTCCCGGTTGCCCCTCTTCCAGGCCAGCTCTCTGCTGTGGCACGGGAGTGCAGTGGAGGATGGCCCAAGTGCTTAGGCCCTGCACCCCATGGGAAACCAGGAGAAGCACCTGGCTCCTGCCTTCGGATCAGCGTGGTGCGCTGGCTGCAGTGTGCCAGTTGCGGTGGCCATTGGAGGGTGAACCAACGGCAAAGGAAGACCTTTCTCTCTGTCTCTCTCTCACTGTCCACTCTGCCTGTCAATAAATAAATAAATATGATTCAAGTATTTTAAGATGGTTAGAAGTAGCCTAAGTCAAAGAATTACTGAGCATGTGATATTTACTAAGCGTCAAATGAGATAACAAGTTTAAAAGTACATCCTTCAATGACAGCGTGCGGTGTGATGACAGAGACTACTAGATGTGGTTGTCTTTATCAGTAATGGCCCAGAAGCTTCAAACCAGATGAGAGAGCTTGGCAGGCCTTGAAAGGGAGCTTTTATAGACACTGTTGATCAGATGAAAATAATTTTAAACTTAAAAAAAACAACAGCATCATATTGCTACTTGATTGTGCGTGTGTGTGTGTGTGTCCACACTGCATAAAATAAGGGAAGAGAAAATGGATCCTTAGTACCTGCTGTTCCCCAAGCACGCTCACAGGTTTTTCTAAATATACATCTTACGTTATTTCTAGTGTTTTCTTTTTCATGAAGTTACAAGATTCAGGCCATTTTGCTGAAAAAAAAACCTGTTGGAATGACATTTCCTAACAAGGCTGTTGACACAAAGCCAGTTAGAATTTAGAGCTAGGGATGAGTCTTGAGCACAGAAATGGTTTTAGGATGAGTTAGAAAACCAAGTAACAACTAATTAAGAAGTGCTTTCATTAAATAAATTTTTAGGTTCTACTTTTGATTTAAAAAGTATAATCCACTGGAAATGAGTGCTAATTCTTTCCCAGTTGGCACACCAACAGGAAGCCTGTGTATCTGAATCCTGAGATGACAGTGACTACCCAATTAAATCAGGCAAACTCACACCAAGGAGTGACAGAAAAGATTCAAGGAGGAGGATCCTGAGTTAATTATTTAGCTAATGCCAAAAATTAACTGCATTATGCTTGAGACTCATTTAAACACCAGCTCAATTTGCTATTTACACATAACTAAAGCATTAGTTCAAATCAATCAACATGTAGTTTCCCTCCTTGAACTCACCTGTAAGATTCTTTGCAGGATGGATGGAAGGGCAATAAAAGCTGCCATGCTGTTTAGGACTTGCATGGTCAAAGATTTCAGCGCTGTCAGAACAAAATGTTGATAATAAGGTTAGTTTAAAACAGTATGGAGATTTCTTAAAAAACCAGAAATAGACTTCCATATGATCCAGCAATCCCACTTTTGGGTATATACTCAAAAGACAGGAATACTTTGGATCAAAGAGATACCTGCACCACCATGTTTAGAGCAGCACTGTTCACAATAGCCAAAACACGGAATTGACCAAAGTGTTTCTCATGAGAGGAATGGATAAGAAAAATGTAGCATATATATGTTCCTAAATTTGTATTTATGAAATGCATGAATTTTAAATAAAATAACTTAAAAAACAAACAAAACCAAGAAGGAAAGAAGAGGAAAATAAAGAGGGAGAGAGGGTAGAAGGGAGGAGAATGGAGGAAGGGAAGGAAAAAGGGAAAATCACTATATTCTCAGAACCGTATCTATGAACTCTACTGAACCTGTTAAACATGAAAAATACAAAAAATTTTAAAATAAATTTACTTTAAACTAGGACTTTTCACTTTTTCTTGTAAGCCAGGGAAAAGGAGTGGTTTTATATAGTTTCTGGAAAACTTTGGTAACCAAGGCTAGTTTGATACCTTACAAGAACTGTTGTAAGCTGCGATGACTACTACTATTCAAGACACAGCATTTTAGTGGTGTGGCACAAAGACTCACACCTGAATGACAACGCCATCATGGCACTATGGTTTCATTAAGAAAACAGTACAGACGTGATGGTGGAAAGTATCTTAGTGAAGGCTTCTGTAAATAAAAATGGCATTGAAGACAGGCGGTCCTGTTGCTTAGGTTCTGATGACCTTACCCTCAGCCTGCAGGTGAGGTGCAGCAGGACTGGACAGCTTCTGAGGGGCCATCATTGCCTCCAGTAATGGGAACCACAAAGCCTGTAATGTCAGAGGAAAGCAAACACTGTGTTATTGTTAAGAATGAACAGCATCAAGGGTCTGCGCTGTGGTACAGCAGGTTAAGCTGCTGCTTGTGATGGTGGCATTCCACATCCAAGTGCTGGTTTGAGTCTTATCCGCTTCACTTCTGATCCAGCTCCCTGCTAATGTGCCTCAGAGAGCAGCAGCATATGGCCCAAGTATTTGGGAGGAAGGAAGATGGACCGAGTTCCTGGCTTCAGGCTTCAGTCTGGCGGACTCCACTGCAACCATATGGGGAGTGAACTAAGGAGGGAAGATATATCCCTGTTCCTTTCTCTCTCTGTCACTCTGCCTTTCAGATAAATAAATAAATCTTAAACAAAGAGCACAAAGCAGCACAGTGTTGTACAGGCTGAAGTGTACTTCTGTACAAAAAGAAAAAAGGGAACATTTGATTGGGAGGAGAAAAGACAACAAAAAGCAGGGACCACAGCTAGAACAGATATCTTTACCCCGCGGCCTTGGGAAACAGAACAAGGCTGAAAGGAAGTAACGGAGGCCTTGGAGCTGCAACCTCCCTGGGAAGCCAGGCGGGAGCTGCCTGCGAGGTTCTCATCTACTCCGGTATAAATGGATCACTGACACAGTCTGAAGGACCCTACAGACTACTGCAGAAAGCAATAAGCAATAAGCAACTCCCACGGCTGTCCTCCTCTGTTTCTTTCTTTTGCTACATCAGTCAAGAAAAACAAATAAAGGTAATACAAAGTTTTTAATATATCAAGTTTTTTTTTAATAGTTTATTTATTTGAAAGTCAGAGTTACAGAGAGCGACAGAGGTATAGAGAGGTCTTCTATCCATTGGTTCATTCCCTATATGGACACAATGGCTGGGGCTGGGCCAGTCTGAAGCCAGGAACTCTTATCTGGGTCTCCCATATGGGTGCAGGGACACAAATACTTGGGCCATGTTCTGCTGCTTTTCCAGGTGCACTGGTAGGGAGCTAGATCAGAAGTGAAGCAGCTGGGCTGCCAGGACTTGAACCAGCACTCATATGGAATGCCAGCATTGTTGGCAATGGCTTGACCCACTATGCCACAAATCAGGCCCCTCAAGCATTATTTTATATTTACCAGTCATCAGATTGAGGAATGGACATTAATGTTATTGCAGTGAACATTACTAACCATGCCAAGAGATAAAGAAATAGATTTAGCATTTATTTATCCCTTATCATGTTAGGTACTCTATTAAATGTTGTACATATACTTTTTCATTTAAATCTCATAATAACCTTATAGGGTAGGAATTATCGTCACTTAAGAAACAGAGGCTTAGAGAAATTATGTAATTTACCAAAGATTACACTGCAATAAATTTGTTGACTGGACTCCAGATTCTGTACTCTTTCTAAGTTAAAGGAAACCGTCTTATTATAAAAACTAAACTAATACATTTTAACATTAGAAGCATGTCTCTTTTTTAAAATAATGATTTACAAATGCCTTAAATTAGTATTTTAGAAGGATCCTATTGCTGTGAATATCCAGACAGCATGCAGAGAAGTCAGCACTAACTGAGCAGGATGAGAGTGGCTGTTGACAGAAGAGTGCACCTTCTGTCCCCACCACCTGAAATCGGCCTGACAATGAAGACAGGAGTGGCGTAAGGCAAGGGGACAGGCTGAGTCCAGCAGGCTTCTCCACTGGTGACCGTCGCTGAGGAGCTCTACCAAGCAACTGTTATCTGCCCCTTCTCAAGGTAAAGGCAGGATTTTATGACACGTCCTCTTAAACATCTTGTTAACTCTTTTATACTGGTGATTCTTTATGTTTTTATCCAATATTCATGAACTTTGAATATTCTTTTATTGTGTTTTATTCTTAGCTAGCTTCATGTAAGTTACCTTTAACTTTTTTTTTTTTTTGATAGGCAGATTTAGACAGAGAGAGAGAGAGAAAGAGAGAGAGAGAGAGAGAGAGAGAGAGAGAAAAGTCTTCCTTTTTCGTTGGTTCACCCCCCAAATGGCCACTACGGCCACTGCACTGTAGCCAGCACACTGCACCATGTGAAGCCAGGAGCCAGGTGCTTCCTCTTGGTCTCCCACGCAGGTGCATGGCCCAAGCACTTGGGCCATCCTCCACTGCCTTCCCAGGCCACAGCAGAGAGCTAGACTGGAAGAGGAGCAACTGGGACAGAATCTGCCGCCCCAACCGGGACTAGAACCTGGGGTGCCGGTGCCGCAGGCGGAGGATTGGCCTAGTGAGCCATGGCGCCAGCCAACCTTTAACTTATTTTTACAACTATGTGATTTATTTTTGTGTCTTTAATGATTTTTCTAATTGTGTATAGCATGTCCAATGTTTACCTTTTGGTTTTAAAATTTATTATGTTTAGAAGTTTGGGGCCAACGCCGTGGCTCACTAGGCTAATCCTCCACCTGCGGCGCCGGCACACACGGTTCTAGTCCCGGTCGGGGCGCCGGATTCTGTCCTGGTTGCCCCTCTTCCAGGCCAGCTCTCTGCTGTGGCCCGGGAGTGCAGTGGAGGATGGCCCAAGCCCTTGGGCCCTGCAACTGCATGGGAGACCAGGATAAGCACCTGGCTCCTGCCTTCGGATCAGCGCGGTGCGCCAGCCGCAGTGGCCATTGGAGGGTGAACCAATGGCAAAAAAAGGAAGACCTTTCTCTCTGTCTCTCTCTCACTGTCCACTCTGCCTGTAAAAAAAAAAAAAGTTTGATTTTTAGATTTTCTTATTTAACCCACACAACTTAAAAGAATTATATTTTCAAAGGTTACTTTATTTTTGATTTATAAATGGTAGACTGGAGGTAACAGCCAGGGGATGTGTTCATATCCTCAAACAGTGGAGTTCTTCTTCCATTAAATATCCACATGAACTCTAAATATGTGCTAAACACTCTGTAAATATTACTCTCTCTCTCACTCTTTAATATTGATGCTTAACATTTTAACTTGGATAACTCTAAAAACCCACAACCTATAATAGGTATCCAGAACACAAAGATAATCCTACCTCCTGAGACAGCCACACAACCGGACTGAATTCCTTTCTCTCGATGTATAAAAAATAGCTTGCTTTTCAGGGAATTACATGCATAGCAAAGCCACAGACTTTGGTACCAGTAAGGCTGGACACTGGGGCAGCAGCAAAAACATATATATCAAAGTAGAAGAGGTAGTTAGGGATTCTACTTGGGAAAGGTTGACACCCAACTTCATGATGTTAAATCTTCTGATGGAACTTTTGGTGGGAGATATTAGAGATAGTTCATTATCAAGTTTTTTAGATATTTTACATTTTCTAATTATTACAGGGTCTGAAGCAATAGTTCTTGTTTTCACAATCTCCAGTACAAAACAAACAAAACTGACAAAAAGCAAAGCAAAGAGAAACAAAGCAGTCAACCATTAAAATCTCTTAAATGTTTGCTATTAGCATTGTTACAAAAATAGTATTTACAAAACTATGGGGTCAGTGAAGCCACCGCCTGCAATGCAGGCATCCAGTGTGGGTACCAGTTCAAATCCCTGCTGCTCTTCTAATCAGCTCTCTGCTATGGCCTAAGAAAGCAGTAGAAGATGGCCCAAATCCTTGGGCCCCTGCACCCATGTGGGAGACCCATAAGAAGCTCCTGGATCCTGGCTTCAGATCGGCATAGCTCTGGCTTTGCGGCCAACTGGGGAGTGAACCAGTGGATGGAAGACCTCTCTCATTCTCTCTGCCTCTCCTCTCTAACTCTGACTTTCAAATAAATAAATAAATATTTTTAAAAAATGAACATTCAAATATATTTTGATATTGTTATTAACCTGTTCAGAGTGAAGCAGAAGAAACCAGCTGTTAGAGGGAGCAGGGAGTAGAGAGGGATGTGTGTGTGTGTGTGTGTGTGTGTGTGTTTTAAGAAAGGGAAAGAGACTTCTTTTATAGCTAAGACAGGATAGAAACTGGACTCAATCAGTCCCCTCCTGATCTGACAGTTATCATTTCCTAACCTGACCATGTATCCATCCCCAGTTTCAACCAATCAGGAGCAAGCAGTCTCCTATAGTCCTACTAGGGACTTCCCTGACCTGTTCTCAGCCTAGAACAGCCTAATGTCACCAATATATGACCTTCCTGGAGTGATGGCAGTGAGTTAATACCACCATTTTGAGCTTGTTGTGTTAAAAAAAACAAAACAAACAAACAAACAAAAAAACACACCTACATAGAACATCGACCTGAATACAGGCTGAAGTGTCATGTGCTGAGGGGGAGGAGCAGAACTCCAGGCTGGGTGCAGATTGAAGGGCAGTGCCCTGTGCTGGGGCTGGGGGCAGGGGGGACTACCACACCTCACCAACCCAATAAAAGCATCCACTCAGCTCCCACTGGAGAGCCAGTCGGCAGCACCACTTCCCACTATGCTGTCTCCTCTGTGTTCCAGCACAAGCCCCAATTAACCTTGTCTGGGCTGCATATCAGCCTCTGGTAAATTTCTATTTGAAGTGAGCCAAAGAACCTGGGGTCAGCAACAAAGGTAGACTTCTCTTATGAGTGCATTTCAAATAGCTCATGGGAAATGGAGTTAAAAGATAGATTTATTTTTGTGCAAATATTTATTTTGTGAAATCTACATGTAGTATTTTTAAAACATATATTTGCCATAAAAGTTCTGAAGACCCCTAATACATGCAGTTAGATGAAGTACTACTCTTAGAGAATCTTTATCAAAACAAATTAAATTCAGACACATTTGTTTAATTCACAAAAAGAAAATTTTCCTTTTGCCACATCAATGTGGCAAAAACCCTGTCTCCAACTGAGGGACCCAGAATTCAAATACAAATAGAACTCAAATTCAAACACTACAGTTGTAGAGATAGGGATTCTGTGAATCAGAATATGTTTTAGCTTATGTGAACCTAAGCTGCTGTATTTATAAAACATTTTTCTTCAAGTTTCCATGTTAAGAAAGAGTATCAAAAAGATATAAGAGAGGAGTTAGAAGTGCCAAATATTTTTAAAAAGTTTAGTGTTAAAAATGTGTAAGTATAGCTTTAATAACTCTGCCCTCTGTGTTTCCCTATCAAAATAAAACCATTTCCAAATATGGCCAGCTAACCTAAAGAGGAATAAAAATAAGAACTTTGGAATGGGAAAATCACGGCAAAAACTGCTACTGAGCCCATAATCCATGTGAGTAAACAGTAAACAACTGTGAGAATTATGGACACAGAAAATAATGTATTAAAAACCTTAATAAGGGCCGGCACCACAGCTCACTAGGTTAATCCTCTGCCTGCAGTGCCGGCACCCCACGTTCTAGTCCCGGTTGCTCCTCTTCCAGTCCAACTCTCTGCTGTGATCTGGAAGGGCAGTGGAGGATGGCCCAAGTGCTTGGGCCCTGCACCCGTGTGAGAGACCAGGAGGAAGTAGCTGGCTCCTGGCTTCGATCGGATCGGCGCAGTGCGCCAGCCATAGCGGCCATTTGGGGGGTGAACCAACGGAAGGAAGACCTTTCTCGCTCTCTCTCTTTCATTGTCTAACTCTGTCAAAAAAAATTAAAAAAAAAAAACCTTAATAAGGTAAAATAGCAAAACTAGGGGGATAGAGAGAGGAGGCTGGGTAGCAAGTGTTATTTTATACAATTTCTTACCTGCATGGCATCAAAGATGCCACAAATAAAAACTTAAACTTAATTATAAACATATGAACATAATTCCAATCTACTATATTCACATTTCTTTCACTTTAGAGATTTACAAAGATAATATGAGGGTTCTTCAAAAAGTTCACAGAAAATAGATTTTAAAAGGTAAGTTTGGGACTGGCACTGTAGTACACCTGCAGTGCCAGTACCCATGCAGGTTCCAGCTCTAGCTGCACCACTTCCGATCCAGCTCCCTGCTAATGTGCCTGGGAAAGCAGCAGAGGATGGTCCAAGTGCTTGGGCCCCTGTACACATGTGGGAGACCTGGAAGAAACTCTTGGCTCCTAGCTTTGGATCTGCTCAACTCCAGCTGTTGTGGCCATTTTGGGAGTGAACCAGTGGATGGAAGATCTCTCTCTCTCCTTCTCTGTAACTTGGCTTTTCAAATAAAATAAATAAATCTTTAAAAAAAGAGAGATAAGTTCATTTTGGTGCAAAAAATTTTGAAATCTGGGGGCTGGAATTAAGCCACCACCTGCAGCACTGGAATCCCCCATAGGTGCCAGTTTGAGGCCTGGCTGCTCCACTTCCAATTCAGCTCCAATAATATGTCTGGGAATGCAGGGGAAGATGGCCTAATTGCTTGGGCCTCTGCACCCAAGTGGGTGAAACTCCTGGCTCCTGGCCATTTGAGGAGTGGATCAGCCATTGTGGGTAGTGGGTAGTGAACCAGTAGATGGAAGATCTCTCTCTTTTTCTCTCTGCCTTTCAAATAAATAAAATAAATCTCAAAAAAAATTTTAAAATCTCTCCCCCTCCCCCCCCTCTCCTCCTTCTTCTTCTTTCTTCTTCCTTCTTTCTTCTTCCTTCTTCTTCTTTTTGACAGGCAGAGTGGACAGTGAGAGAGAGAGACAGAGAGAAAGGTCTTCCTTTCCCTTTGGTTCACACTCCAATGGCCGTTGCGGCCAGTGCGCTGTGGCCGGCGCATCACACTGATCTGAAGCCAGGAGCCAGGTGCTTCTCCTGGTCTCCCAAGCGGGTGCAGGGCCCAAGCACTTGGGCCATCCTCCACTGCACTCCCAGGCCACAGCAGAGAGCTGGACAGGAAGAGGAGTGACCTGGACAGAATCCAGCACCCTGACTGGGACTAGAACCCGGTCTGCCAGCGCCGCAGGTGGAGGATTAGCCTATTGAGCCGCGGCGCCGGCCCATATCCTTCTTATAATACACATTTTCCATAAAACTTTTTGAAGACTCCTTATATGTTTAGAAATACTCATCTGAAATTTAAAAATTCCTCAATTTTACTTAAGCTTCCTAAAGAAGCCTGAATATATATAATATATATATATATATATTATATATTTTAAAGATTTTATTTCTTTTACTTGAAAGTCAGAGTTACACAGAGAGGGAAGGAGCGGCAGAGAGAGAGAGAGAGACATAGAAAGAGGTCTTCCATCCACTGGTTCATTCCCCAAATGACCACAATGGCCAGAGCTGAGCTGATCCAAAGCCAGGAGCCAGGAGCTTCTTCCAGGTCTCCCACGTGGGTACAGGGGCCCAAGCACATGGGCCATCTTCTGCTTTCCCAGACCATAGCAGAGAGCTGCATTGGAAGTGGAGCAGCCAGAACTTGAACTGGTGCCCATAAGGGATGCCAGCACTGCAGGTGGCAGCCTTACCCACTACAGCACAGCGATGGCCCCGCCTGAATATATTTTTAAAAGCAAGCATTATTTGATTCAGTTTTTATAAAATTATATCAAGCTAGGCAGACAAAAATTCATCCAGAATTCTGTTCACTAAATGATAATATTAATTTCTGGTTGGCAGGGTAGATATATTATAATTTTAACAACATCTTTCTGTGTAACTTTATATACTGCATGTTTTTTTAATATGATAAGTATGTATCAATTCAAGAAAAATTCTTTTTAATAAAGAAAAAAATGTAATTTGTATTCTAAAGAGTCTTTATAATTTATGACCTTGAAAAATCCCTGACGGATTTTTCTTAAGAACAGAAAACATACTAAGATCTATGTTCATGGGGTAACACATATGGTAAAGACACACATGACAAATCAACTGCATCCTGCATTTCAAAATCCCAGGCAGCAGAAATAGGCCAAGCAGGGTGAAGTGAGAGGCCTGTGCCCTGTGGGGTGAGGCATGGAGGAGTGAGGATGTGTCACCATACAACCTTCTTCAAACCACTGCAGAATGCAGCTCTCAAAGGACATCTCGCCCCTTCAGTTTTGCTGTGGCTCCCACTGCACCAGGTGTTCAACTATACCTCTTTCAGATTCGTTTCCCTCCTTTGTACAGTATGCAATAGTTGTAGCAGTGGTTCCAGCCTCGGATGCACATTAGAATCATGTGGGGAGCTTTTAGAGATACTGATGACTGGGTCCCAGCCCCAGAGGCTTTAACTGATCTGGAGCGCAGCCTGAGCAAACAGAGTTTTCAAAGCTCCCCAGGCGATTCTGATGTGCAGCCAACATTGAGTACTATGCCCTAGCCTTCTTTGACCTTTTCCCAGCTTCCTCTATATCTTCAGAGCTTTCCCCCAGTTTCTCATGCTAACTTTCATGCATGGGGAACAGAAGAGATGATAAATAATGATCCCTGGTACCACCACATGGAATACACACAATCTCAGTGCAGAGAGAACAGGAACATCTAGCATCCACACGCCTGAAGTCCTGTAGCACAGCCAATCTACCAACTGAAAGCCTGTGTGAGAACAAAGCAGCCAGACACTCCTCGTAATAACTTCAAGAGTCTTCCACTCCTGGGAACACTAAAAAGTGATTAAATCCTGCTGAATTAAACTCGGGTGGCTGACAGGGCAGTGGGAATAGAATTAATTTCTAGTTTCAAATCACAACAGGCTTTTAAACACCTGAGTAGTCATTCTCCTACCTCTCGCTGCTGTTCGTTCAAATTATGTGAATTTCTCTGGCAAAGAGCAATTGTCTCTACCATGGTATCTTCAACATCCTTCAAGGAGGGATCCTCTTTGGTATCTAGATTCAGGAAAAGGGTAAACATCACTTAAGATATATTATGGGTAATCTCTGAGCTCTGTGAAAAATTACATCTTTTTTCCTATGTACAGCCTTAGTTTTCTATCTTATAAACATCCATATGACCTCATACCAAGGCTAAGTAGGTTAAAAAGCACATCATTCTGTGTGAATGTGTGCAATTCCAGCACCTACAAAACATATGACATTTAGCATTTCAATATGCTTTAGCCTCAGTCATCTGTGCAGTAGTTAGCCGAGGTTAGCCTTCACCTTGCTTGCTCTGCCATCTCTTTCTCTGCCTATATCTTAAATTTAGCTATTCCCACAAGATATTATCCTAGGCCGTTCTCTGTGGTTTAGTTATCTGTGTAAATCCATAGGTATAAGCACGGTGTCTTGAAGTTGCTACAAAATTCTTAAGCATACTGTCAAAACTGAATCTGCAAACAGATGGCAGACATGAGATTATTACTGGAAATTTATCTGCATAGGAATTTAAAAAATTGGCTTTTCTAGACCACCTGCAAATCACTGCAGTGATTTGGAAGAAATTGTCTTCATTTTCTCCTCATTATTTTATGCATTATCTGCAAAAATTATTCTCCTAAGAGTAAATTTTTTAAAAAGTCATAAAATGCAACAAAATCGACATGATCAAGTTGATCAAATACATATACCAGTATAATCATTAAATATATCAGTATAACCATTAAATACTTGGTTGGGCTATCAACATGGAAAAGCTCATCTAGTGTTTACCAAGGTTTCACAAAGATTTAGTGTAATACCAGATGCTCACAACATAACACAGACTCTACTATCTAGTACCTAACCATCTAAAAATGCAGACTGAGGTGGGTGTCTGGAGCAGCACATGAGTCGCCTCTTGGGACATAGCATCCTATATTGAGTCTGGACTTGAGTCCCAGCACTGCTTCTGATTCAGCTTCCTGCTAATGCTCACTCTGGGAGAAGCAAGTGACAACTCAGACGGTTGGGTCCCTGCCACCCATCTGGAAGATCTGGATCAAGTTTCATGCTGGCCCTGCCCTGGCTGCTGCAGGTATTTGAGAACTGAACCAGTAGATGAGAGATCTCTTTCTCTTTCATGTAAACAAATAAATAATTTTAAAAATAATGTATATAAATTATCTACAGAGAATTAGGATAAAGCTGTATTACAAGAATATGTGGGGCAAAGGATCTAAAAAATCTGCTTATGTTAGAGAAGTAGGCTAATTTAAAAATCACCTACCAAGTGATTCCCTGACCTTCAGGAGGGCTATTTTGAAAATGTGAAAGAACATGAAGGCAAACAACCTGATTAAAAAAAAAATTAAGGACTGAATATCTATTTCTCTAATGAAGATTTATAAATGTCCAAACAGCACATGAATAGATCACAGAGAATGCAAATCAACAATACAAGAAGACACCACCTCACACCCATTAGGATGGCTACTTTCAAAAAGTCAGGAGGTAACAAGAGTCAGTGCAGATGTGGATAAACTGGAATTCTGGCCACTGTTGGTGTGACTGTAAAATGGTATAGCTCGACAACAGCATGGCATTTCTTCAAAAAATTAAAAACAGAATTTCTGCTGGATCCAGCAATCCTGCTTCTGGATAGAAACCAAAAGAACTGAAAGTCAGGTCTCAAGATGATGTTATACACTCATGTAAATAGCAGCATTATTCATAACTGCCAAAGGGCAGAAGCAACTGTCCATGTACAGATGAATAACAAACAGAATGTAGTGCATACATACAATGGAGTATTATTCAGAATTCTGACATGCTTTCCATTCATGAATTGTGAAGACATTATGCTAAGTGAAATAAACCGGTAACAAAAGAACAAACACTATCATTTCTTGCAAAGGAGATACCTGGAATAATCAAATTCAGAAAAAGAATGGTGGAAACAAAGCAGAATGGTGGGTGTCAGGGGCAGAGGCTGGGGAAATGGGAAGTTTTTGCTTAATGGATACAAAGTTTTGGTTTACAGAGACAAAAAAAATCTGGAAATAGATGGTGACAGTTGTATAATAATGTGAAAATACTTGGTGCCACTGAACCGTATACTTAAAAATGGTTAAAATGGTAAGTTTTATGTTATATTTATTACCACAATATTTTAAAATAAACAATTATTTTTAGAATGTCAAGGAACATGATAGAAATTTCTATCTACTGGTAACAAAAGAACAAACACTATAATTTCTTGCAAAGGAGGTACCTGGAGTAATCAAATTCAGAAAAAGAAACATTAGCTATTGCCAATAAGGAGCTCTGAGCTGCTACTGTCTCACAAATTATAATAATTTTAGGTATGCCAGATTTATAACCAAAATTAAGTACAAATATATAACCATAAAGAAAATCAATAGCATGAACAGTGACTAGCTTCCTGTATAATTAATCTGTTGACAACTGGCATCACAAAGCCACACTGGCTTATATGATTTACTGTTAAAATCTTTAAAAATTGGCTAAAATTTTAATAAGTGTTAAAGTGGATAAACAGTAATTATGTGGATGGACTAATGGAATTATTACTTATTAAATGCAGTTTATTAGTACCTTTTAAAACATGGATTCTGTGGAAGAAAAAAAAAACTGTACATTGCACTTAAGAACTTAGCCTCACCTTGATGGGTTATCCCTTGAAGTTTGCTTTGCAGTCTCTAGGAGGTAAAAAGAATACAGGAGTTAAAGGGACACTATAAATTTCTATCGACCAAACAATTGAATTAAGCCATTATAAAGGTAAAATCCCAAGAAACAACAAAGTTCTTTAGAATGGTCCTGGGGCTGGCATTGTGGCACAATGAACTAAGCTGCTGTCTGCACTGCTGGCATCCTGTATCACAGCACCAGTTCAAGTCCCGGCTGCTCAGCTTCCAATCCAGTTCCCTGATAATGTGCCTGGGAAAACAGCAAAGGGTGGTCCAAGTGCTTGGGCCTCTGCACTCATGTTGCAGACTTAGATGAAGCTTGGGGCTCCTGGCTTTGTCTGGACCAGCCCCTGCTTATTATTGCCATTTGGGGAGTGAAGCAGTAGATGGAAGATTTCTGTCTCTTTGTCTCTGTCTCTCCCTCTTTCCCTCTGCCTTTGAAATAAAATAAATCTTAAACAAACAAAAAGGCCAGCACTATGGTAAAGAGGGTAATACCTCAGCCTGCAATGCTGGCATCCCATGTGGGTGTGAGTTCAAGTCCCAACTGCTCCACTTCCTATCCAGCTCCTTGCTAATGTGCCTGGGAAACAGCAGAGAATCGCCCAAGTGTTTGAGCCCCTAACACCCATGTGGGAGAACTGGAAGAAGCTCCTGGCTCTTGGCTTTGGCCTGGCGCAGCCCTGGCCATTGCAGCCATTTGGGGAGTTAACCAGCAGATGGACAATCTCTTTCTGTCTCTCCTTGTTTCTGTACGTCTGCCTTTCAAATAAATAAATAAATTTTTAAAACAAAAAGGAGAATGGTCTCTTCTTGCCATTCAGGAGACAATACTGTGTATACTGAAAGCACAACCAGCAGTACCTGAAAAATCAAGGATCATTTATTCTGCTCCACTTCTGTCTCTGTCACCCTCCCACACAGTCATCAATGACATTTGTTAGGCACAATAATGAGAATGCTCCACATAAGCATATAAAATTTATATTGGGGAGGGTGTAGCATTGTGGAGCAGTGGGTTAAGCCACTACCTGCAACACTGGCATCCCATATGGGTGATGATTCAACTCCCTGCTAATGCACCTGGGAAGGCAGCAGAAGACAGTCCAAGTCCTTGAGCACCTACACCCATGTAGGAGACCCTGATGGGGTTTCAGGCTCATGGCTTCAGCCTGGCCCAGTTCCAAAGGTTGCAGCCATTTGGGGAACCAGTGGATGGAAGATCTCTCTCTGTCTCTCTCTATATAACTCTGCCTTTCAAATAAATAAATAAATCTTAAAAAAATTCATATTGGATTATAAGAAAAAAGGAATGGTTGGGTGAATGGGAGAAGAAAAGAACACACAAGCCTATCCTCACAGCATAGGACACAGCCTTGGGTGTGATAACTTTCAAATATGCAGTTGTAGTGCCCACTATTCTGTTCAATCTACATTCTCAGATAATCTTAACAGGTATTTCAAACGATTCTTCATGCACATTGAAGCTGGCCCTCATATATCCCTTCTACCCTGGACTTGCTTCTTGTCTTAGGGTTTTCTTCTGCAGTTTTTGATCACAGAATTTTACAACAGAAAGTTAAAAAACAAAACAAAAATAAGCTTATATGCTAACATCATCACTATTTCTTCTTATCTCATGCAATATTCAAATGATCAATAAGTTCTCAAATCTACCTCCTCTTCTATCACCACTGCCACACCCGTTTAAGCCCTTACCAACACTGATCTGTGCTATTGCAATGGCCACCCACGTGCTATTTACTTTCAGTTACAACTTTCCTTTCTCTGCATCCCCCCACCCTATCTTCCCACAGTCACCATAGCAGCCTTTATAAACAACATCAAGTTAGTTGCTTGCTTGAAAATCTTTAGCTGAGCCCATGTGACCTGAAAATAGATAAGTCACAGTTCCTCATTGTGTCTTACAAAATCTGTCCAAATCTTGACCTGCTTATATATTACATCACTGCACTTAAGTGAAGTGGGTGGCTCTCTCCTAGTAGTACATTTGTTTTTGTATTCCTAAGTTTTTTTTAAAAAATTATTTATCAGAAAGGCAGAGTTATAAAGAAAGAGGGATCTTCCATCTGCTGATTCATTCCTCAAAAAACAGCAATGGCCAGGACTAAGCCAGGGCTGAGCCAGGGCTGAGCCAGTGCTGGGCCAGGCCAGGAGCCAGAGATCTAGATCTCCCATGTAGGTGCAAGGGTCCAAGGAAATGGGCTGTCTTCCACTGCTTTTCCAGATGTTTTAGCAAGGAGCTGGACTGGAAGCGGAGCTGCTGGTACTTGAACTGGTACCCATATGGGATGGCAGTATTGCAAGCAGCAGCTTAACCAGTAGTACCACAATAATTGCCCCAGAACTTCCTAAAATTTTGCAAATGATGATCTTATTTCCTGTGAGGATCTCTTCTCCTTTCCCTATCCATGACAGGAATACTTTTACTTGCCCTTTAAAACTAGGTCCACGGTCTCCCTTGTTGCCCCATGCCTTTGGGGCACGTGGCCTTCAGGTCTACTCTCTGCTTTCTGCCTGCATGCTTGCTCCACGTGGCTTGCTCCTGGTCTGCTTGGTATGGACCCAACTTAGGTTCTACACTTCTTTTTCTCCCCTAAATAAAACCCTCACTCTCCTGAGCATTTCTTTCACTGACTAAAAAGCTTAAAAACTTAAAAAAAAAAAAAAAAAAAAAAAAAGTAGGTCCATGGTTATATTCAGCAATTAAATTCTACAGAAAAAATGGTAATTCATAGACTAAAAGAAATTAAGAGACTACACAAAAACTCATGGGGTATTCTTCCTAGTCTCTTTTAGAATCATATGGATAGGGGCCAGTGCTGTAGCACAGCAGGTTAAAGCCCTGGCCTGAGGAGCCGGCATCCCTGGGGGTGCCAGTTCTAGTCCTGGCTGCTCCTCTTCTGATCCAACTCTCTGCTCTGGCCTGGGAAAACAGTGGAAGATGGCCTAGGTCCTTAGGCCCCCGCACCCATGTGGGAGACCCAGAAGAAGCTCCTAGCTCCTGGCTCCTGGCTCCTGGCTCCTGGCTTCGGATCGGCGCAGCTCTCTCTCTCTCTGCCTCTCCTCTCTCTGTGTAACTCTTTCAAATAAAATAAATAACTCTTAAAAAAAAAAAAAAGAAATAGGACATCTATAATCAATTCCTAACTGGGCAACAATATTAGGCACAGTAATGAAGATTAAAATTTATCCATGCTTTGGATAAGGGCACAAAATTCATACTAGATTATGAGAAAAAGGGGTGGTATATTTTTCACACCCATCAGGATGACTACTTTAAAAAAAGCCAGAAGAAAATACCAAGCATTGGCTAGGACATGGAGAAATTGGAACCCTTGTGTATTGTTGGTGGGGATGGAAAGTGGTACAGCTGCTACAGAAAACAGGATGGCAGTTTCTCAAAAATTAAAAATAGAATTAATATTTGATCTAGCAGCTCTACTTCTGTTTATGTGCCCAAAAGAAATGAAAGAGGGACTTGAAAAGGAATTTGACCCCTCATGTTCATAGCAGCATTATTCACAACAGCCAAGAGGTAGAAATAATTCAAGTGTAAATTGACAGGTAAATGGGTAAACCAAATGCAGCATAAACATATCATAAATTATTCAGTCTTAAAAAAAAGTGACAAAGCAGATGAACCTTAAAAACATTATGCTAAGTGAAATAAGCCAGACAACAAAAGCCTAAACACTGTATGATTCTACTTCTATGAGGTACCTAGAGTAGCCAGATTCATAGTGACTAGGCTTACCAAGGGGATGGGTAGTAGTTATTTAATGAGTACAGAATTTCAAGTTGGGGTGTTGAAAATGGTCTCAAGGGGTCAGTGCTGTGGTACTGTGAGCTAAGCTGCTGCTTGTGATACCAGCACATCATGTAAGTGCCAGTTTGAGCCCCAGTTGTTCCACTTCTTTTTTGTTGTTGTTGTGAAAGATTTTATTTATTTATTTATTTACTTTATTTATTTTATTTATTTATTTGAGAGGCAGAGTTACAGAGAGGGACAGAGACAAAGGTCTTCCATCCACTGGTTCACTCCTCCAAATGGCTGCAATGGTTGGAGCTAAGCCAATCCGAAGCCTTGGTAACCCGAATCACAGAGCCAAGTACTTGAGCCATCTTCTACTGCTCTCTCAGGCCATTAGCAGACAGCTACTTTGGAAGAGGAACAGCAGGGACATGAATGGCACCCATATGTGCTGGTGCCACAGACAGAGGCTTAGCCTACAAACCACAGTGCTGGTCCCCGCTGCTCCACTTCTGATCCAGCTCCCTGTTAACATAACTGGGAAAGCAATAGCCCAAATTCTTGGGCCTCTGCCACCCATATGGGAGACCTGGACGGAGTTCCAGGATCCTGGCTTTGGCCTGTTCAAGCCCGCTGAGGACTTAAACAGCAGATGGAAGATATTTCTCTCTCTGGCTGTCTGTCACTATGCTTTTCAAATAAATATGTAAATGTTTAAAAAAATGTTCTAGAGATGGATGGTGGTGAAGGTTACAAAACAATGGAACTATACTTAATGTCCTATATACTTAAAAATGGATAAAATGATAAATTTTGTTAGGCTGTTAAAATCTTTACTTAGTATAGAGTTGATCTTCTGTAAATAATTAAAAATGAATCTTAACGAAGAATGGGATGGGAGAGGGAGTAGGAGGTGGGATGGTTTTTAGGAGGGTGGTATGGGCAGAAGAACAGCTATAATCCAAAAGTTGTACTTACGAAATTTATATTTATTAAATAAAAGTGTTCTATTAAAAATTTGTTAGGAATGAAAAAACATTTTAAAAAAGGAGAGAATTCCAATGACCATTTGAAAAATGGAGAGAATTCAAGGTAAGAATGTAAAGCAACCCATATTCATACATTGGTGGAAGTGTAAGCTGGTACAACCACTTTGGAGTAAAGTCTAACATTTCTTATAAAACTAACCTATGACCCAGCAATTTTACTTCATAGTATTTACTCAAGGGAAATGAAAACATTTTTGTCCAAAAAGACTTGTACAAGAGCAATCATAGGGGCCGGCATTGTGGCATAGCTGGTTAAACCTCCTCCTGAGGTGCTGGCATCCCATATGGGCACCAGTTCAAGAACCAGCTGCTCTACTTCCACTATCCCCCCCATCCCTGCTAATGGGCCTGGGAAAGCAACAGAAGATGGCCCAAGTGCTTGGGCCCCTACAGCCACATAGGAGATCAGGATGAAGCTCCTGGCTTTGGCCTGGCACAGCCCCAACTGTTGAGGCCATTTCGGTTGTGAATCACTGGATCTCTCTCTCTCTCTGTCTGTCTTTTCTCCTCTCTCTGTAACTCTAACTTTGCCTTTCAAATAAAAAAAAAAAATCTCAAAGAAAAAAAAAAAAAGAAAGAAAGAGTGATCATAGCCTTATTCATAATAGCTAAAAACTATAAAAATCCAGGTGTCTGGGGCCGGCGCTGTGGTGCAGCAAGTTAAAGCCCCAGTCTGCAATTCCAACATCCCTTATGGATGCCAGTTCTAGTCCCGGCTGCTCCTCCTCTGATCCAGCTCTCTGCTATGGCCTGGGAAAGTAGTGGAAGATGGCCCAAGTCCTTGGGCCCCTGCACCCGAACGGGAGACTGGGAGGAAGCTTATGGCTCCTGGCTTTGGATTGGTGCAGCTCCGGCCATTGCGGCCATCTGGGGAGTGAACCAGTGGATGGAGGACCTCTTTCTCTGTCTCTACCTCTCTCTGTAACTCTGATTTTCAAATAAATAAAATGAATCATTAAAGAAAAAAAAAATCCAGGTGTCAACCCACAAGAGAATAAACAAACCCAAGTATATTCACAAAATTCAATACTATTCAGCAATAAAAAGAATAAATTACTGATGTATGCAATAGCAGAGGTCAATCATTATGCTGAGTGAAAGAAGAATTACACGAAAGAGTAATATCAGATGGTGAAGAATTCAGAAGAGTTTTCTCTGGTGGCTGTGGGAGGATGGAATTGAGAACAGACTGAAAGAACATGAAGGAACTTTCTGGAATGAAGGTGATCTCTATTGTGTTAGAGTCTTGGGTTACATAAATACATGAACCTATCAAAAACTCATCAAATGATACACTTAAAACTTGTGCTTTTACAAGCGGAGAGGGAGTGGGAAAGGGGAGGGTTGCGGGTGGGGGGGAAGTTATGGGGGGGAAGCCATTGTAATCTATAAGCTGTATTTTGGAAATTTATATTCTTTAAATAAAAGCGTTATTAAAAAAATGCAAATAAAAAAAAAAAAAAACTTGTGCTTTTAGCTGTATGTAAATTTTATCTTTAAACAAACATCATGGGGTGGGCATTTAGCCTAGTGGTTAAGACATACATGTCCCATATTGAAGTGCATGGGTTTGACATCTGCCTCCAGCTCCTGACTTGAGCTTCCTACTAAGGCAGATCCTTGGAGGTAGAAGTGATGGCCCACGTAATTGGGTTCTTACTGCTCATGTGGGACACCTGATATAGTTCCTGATTCTTAGCTTTGGCTTGGATAAGTCCTAACCCTGTGGGCATTTAGAGAGTGAATCAGAGGATGGGTGCTCCCTCTCGGTCTCTCAAATAAACAAAAATTTAAACAAAAAAGGTTTCATACAGAAACACTGAATTCTCGTCAAAGCTATGCATGATAAGAATACTCATAGGTGAAATTTACTATTGTCTGCAACTTACCTTGAAACATAACAAATTAAGATAGGGTGATGAATGGATAGAGGAATAGACAGAGATACAACAAAGCACATGGAGCAAAAAGTTACCTCTAGCATTATTAAGAAGGCTCCATGAATGTCTCCTTTCTTTTCCAACAGATAAGCAGTGACCTCATGAAGCTGATACTTCTGAGTAATCTAGAAAGAAAATACATGTTTTTGTATACAAATTTTGTTTACAGAGTAGGAAGATCCCACTGAGGATGAAAGATACAATATAATAGTAAATAAAGAATTCATATCTTAATAGTGTGCTATTTTACAGTATAATATGCAAATATTTGCCCTTCTAGTCTCATAATTATAATAGGACCAAATTCATTCATTTTTACTCTTACTTATTAAAAAAACTGTTACATAACTCAGTGAGGTCTATCCACTGAAGAAAAGCTAACACATATACATAAACAGTGATAAAATCAACATTGATCAAGTGTAACTACATACAAACTATTTAGAATAACATAACTATGAAAATACTGCATGTCATTTAATAGGATCTTAATAAAAATTGGTAAACTAGGAATTCCCAATTAGTAAAAAAAGATCAAAGACAGGAAGAGTACAGAAAATGACAGAAAGTAAACTGTATTAGGTTAACAAACTCCAAAGTAGCTTCTTTAGAAAGACTAATATAGTAGAAAAACATCCTTAGAAGTAAGAAAAAAGAAAATGCACAAAATAACACATTAATAGTCTTAACAGGTTGAGAGTGAAAACATGTAAACACCTCAATAAATGCAAGAAAAGCATCTGGTAAAATTCCGCACCTATTTATGACAAAATCTAAAACAAAATACTCTTACCTAAATTGGAAATCAACATTCTTAATAAAAGTTGTCTAACAAAATTCTGCAATAAACACTGCATTTAATGTAAAATATTAGATACATTGCTTTTTACATCAAGAAAAAGGCTAACAAAACCCACTATATTGCTTCTGTTTAATAATATTCTAGAACTCCTAGACATCTGATAACAGAAAGAACAAAGTGTAAGAAGGGAATGAAAAACATAACAAACAAAGCATTACCATTATTCTTAGAAAATGGCTATAACAATATAAAAACTATTTGAACTAGAATTCACCCTGTTGACTAGACGAGAAAGCAATATACAAAAATTAGTAACATTCTAAAGTAACAGCAGCAAATAATTTTTTTTTTTTGACAGACAGAGTTAGACAGTGAGAGAGAGAGAGACAGAGAGAAAGGTTTCCTTTCTGTTGGTTCACCCCCCCCAAATGGCTGCTACAGCCGCCGCACTGCACTGATCCGAAGCCAGGAGCCAGGGGCTTCCTCTTGGTCTCCCTATGCAGGTGCAGGGCCCAAGCACTTCAGCCATCCTCCATTGCCTTCCCTTCCCAGGCCACAGCAAAGAGCTGGACTGGAAGAGGAGCAACCGGGACAGAACTGGTGCCCCAACCCGGAAAAGAGTCCGGGGTGCCGGCACCACAGGCAGAGGGTTAGCCTAGTGAGCCGTGGCGCCGGCCATCAGCATCAAATAATTTTAAAATGTCATTTCAAGAAATTCCTTTAGGGATCGGCGCTGTGGTGCGGGGGGGTTAATGCCCTGGCCTGAAGCACCAGCATCCTATATGGGTGCTGGTTCTAGTCCCGGCTGCTCCACTTCCAATCCAGCTCTCTGCTATGGCTTGGGAAGGCAGTAGACGATGGCTCTAGTCCTTGGGCCCCTGCCACCTGCATGGGAGACTGGGAGGAAGCTCCTGGTCCCTGGCTTTGGATCAGCACAGCTCCAGCTGTTATGGCCATCTGGGGAGTGAATCATCAGACGGAAGACCCCCCCCCCCTCTCTGGCTCTCCTCTCTCTGTGTAACTCTTTCAAATAAATAAATAAATCTTTTAAAAAAAAAGAAATTCCTTGAACAATGTTAATAAGAACTGCAGATTATCTGGGAACAAATTTATAAAAATATGTACAAGAATCTTATAAAAAAAAGTTATAAAACCTCACATAGAGCAAAGAAGTCATTTTCTAAAGGTAACTATGTTCCTGAATGTGAAGAATCAATACTGTGGAGACTTTTAATTCTTCCAGAGTTAAACTATAAATTCATTGCATTTTTAAATCAAAGGGCTCCTTCTTCAAGTGATAAGCTTATTATGAAGCTATATTAATTAAAATGTGCAGGCTCAGTACAGGGAAACACAAATAACAAAAGCATGTGTATTTGGGAGCGTGGGATATGACCACATGATATAAAAATCGGTGAGGAAAGGATAATAAAGTGCCACATGGACCATTAGCCATCACATGGGGGAAAAAGATATAAATTCCTCATGATCAGCCGATAAAAACACATTCCAGATGGACTAAAAGCCTAAATGTAAGAAGCTAAACCACAGAATTTATATAAGAGACTATCCTATGGGCCATCACAATAGGAAAGGAAATAAGATATAGAAACTTAAAACTTTAAAGGAAAAGACTGAAAAATTTAAAAAGCTACTAAAAATGAAATGAAAAGATACGTCACAATAGATTAGTAGAAGGCATTTCTAGCACATAAGATCAGAAAGGATTTGCTATCCAGAAATTAGAAGAACTTAACAAGCAAAGGGCAAAAACTCAATAAAAAAAAAATGGGCAAATGAAATGAATAGATAATTCAGAGAAAAGAAAATCCCAAATGTATTGCACATATATGGAAAGATGTCTGTGCCACAAGTAATCAATGACAGCCATCACGGAGGCAAAAATGGAGTCCAAAGAATATTAGGAATCAGGAAGGATATGGAAAAGTAGCAACTATCAAACACTTCTGATAAGAATAGAAACACTTAGGTAATCAACTTGGCAATACCAGCAGAAGCATGCTGCTCTCTATTATCAAGCCAATTCCATTTCCAGGTATCTTATAGAAACCTCATACGGCCAGCCAAAGATTTGTACATGGATTTCTACTGTAGCAGTGCTTACAAGAGCAAAAGACTGGAAACCTAAATACGTATCATCAGAAAAATAAATAAGCTGGCAAATTATTTTTGATAGACTATTACATGATCATTAATATGAATGAGGGAGATGTAACTATATAAAAACCGACTTAAATGTTTAGTGAAAAAAGCTATTTGAAATAGGATATGTACTTTTTGATATCATTAACAGAATTGTTAAAAACATAAAACTGTATATCACATATTTTATGCATATATACATACATAGGCACAGGAAAAATCTGAAACATGGACTGGATGGAAAAACTTCAGCTTTAGGCTAGGATGACATCAGGGGAAAGGAATGGGATGGATATAGGGTGGTTAATCTTTAAAATCAACAAGACAACGAAGATCTGAAGCCTGTTTGGCTAAGTGTTAACAACTACGAAATTGTGTTGGTGGGCACAAATGTATTTGGTGTTCTGCACATTTCTATATATTTGAAATATTCCATAATTAAACATTTTTTGAAGTATGTGGGCACTTCAGGAGGTGGACTGCAGAAAACACAGCTTTCTGTTTCAACTGGGTTGACAGAAGAGGAAAAGAAATACAATGGTAGCTTAAAATTAAATTTTAAACAGGGAATATACTAGCCTTTTAGAAATTACAGTACCTACTCGAGTGTGTGTCATGCACACACACATGTATACCCACACATACATAATTTTCATTTGGAAACCAGAGGAAAAAACAGTAATGAGGGTGCTAATGCTGCCATATTGCTATTTAGCCTGTTATGCTTCAGAAAACAACAGGACTAATCATCAGTGTCTGCAAATAAGAGCTTGGTCTTATCCTTTTAGCATTTTTACTGTATTCTTTTCTCCAGGCTTTATGTGTTGGCTAGAATTTGCAACAAGCTTGGTTAATAACAGCTGTGGACATGTGTTGTTTCTGATTTTAATAACATAAATAGGGAAGCACTTTAGCACAGAAATTAAGAGCAAGAACTCTCAAGTCAGACCGTCTGGGCTCCGTCTCAGGCACCATCACAAACTAGTTATAAATTTATAGAAGTAACTTTATATGTGAGACTCTAGGCATTCATCTGTCAAATAGAGAATGCGTAGAGAAAGTTTATCCTTATCTTTGCTACGTTACTAGTCTTACCTGAATAGTTTCCTCTAGGCGGTAGCACTCAAGGACTTGCAGGGTCTCTATAACTTGGTTTGGGCTGAATTGACACAACAGTTCAATGAACTGCTCTGTAATACTGGGAGATATTTGCAGCAATTCTTGATTTACATGAATACCTTCCCTGAAAACATAAAAGGCAAGAGAGTACTAAATTGTAGCCTTATTTGCTGGTACCTAGAATTAAAGGCTACAAGTAAAAAGTAAATTATGTTAAAAACAAGACTACCTTCTGATCAAGTGAAAATGCAAACTGAAAATCTTGATGTTATTCAGGTGAACTGTACATTACATAATAGGTAAACAGAAATATTTCTCAATTTACATAAAATAAAGAAGTGATATTCAGTTGAAACCCTCTAAATTATATCAAAAGTTACCCTTTTCTGTAAAAGAAACAAGAAGACCCAATTCAGTCTACATAATTTGATCCATGAGTAATTTTATACACAAGAAACCACCTTCCAGACTCAACAACCATCTCCACTATGTTCTAATTCTTTAATCATCTGTTTTCTCTAACAGACAACAAACTCTGTTGGGGCAGACACCATGTATCTTCTCACTAATGGATTTCTGAGGACATACAGTGCCCTGTAAGAACTAATTTTTTTAGATGACATTAAAACAAACAAAAAGGGATGAATAGTAGGATATGCCATGTTTACGGGTTATTTGCCTTATATGCCAACTACTCACAAAGTCCACTATTCATAAAAGCTCTAGAAGTAGAGGCTTAGGTTCATCAAGCTGGTCACTCAACTACTGTGGCCAAAAGGAACTTTTTAGGAAATCAACTCATGCTCATTGGAGACCTAAGAAATCATCTTCTCTTTGGCTTCACAAGAAGTTATTTTCTTTTGAGAATCTTCTCTTCAGAATTCTTCAACTAAAGTTCCTTATATGAAGAATTGGAATCGGGTTAATAAATTACACACATGATTGTTTGGGAAAATGGCCTTCTGAAGAGAAGTGAAGGCAGGTGGTCTACAGTAGCAATTTCCAGCTCTTCTCATGTCATGGCACATAAAACGTGGTGATATTAACGTGGTCCACTGCAGGGAGGACTCTGGCTGCCTCCGGACCTGAGGGCAGCAGTCTTCAACCACACCTGTAACCATGGCACCAATGGTCAGAGCATGTGAATCTCCAGACTCCAGAGAGAAGATTTGGATTTTATAATTTGGCTTTAAACCATGTTTAAGTAGCAGTCCTGTTTTTACTAGTAAGAAGCCTGAGTTATAGAAGGAGGGACTATATTTAGACATTGGAAACAGTCCCTGGCTTTAAAGCCTTGTGATACGTGGCACCGACTGGAGTTCCAGGGACAAGCCAAGTAAGTTCTGCTGTTTGGGCTTTTAGTACTTGCAGGTGGATTAAGGCACTAGCTCCTCAAATTGGCTGTGAATTTTTGAAAAATCAAGTTTTCCAGTTTTTTGGTGGAGGGAAGTATCTCACAACTGCCTTTAATACAGAACTGTGTTAAGTGACCGACTACTCCCTCTGTATGCCACCGTCATAGTTCTTACTACATACCTTGAAAATTGCCTGTTTCAGGGTCTGTGTCCCCAGCTCCACAATCAACTCCATGAGCCAAGCCCATGGCGTATGCATCACTGCCCTCCCAGCATTGGCACAGTTGCTCAGTACATGTACACTGCACACAACTGAACTCTCTGGAAACAGCACACTGGACTGCCTTCAAGAACTGGGGAGCAGTATATTGGAGTGAAAATTACAGGGACTAAAGTCAGAGAAAGCCAGCAACAAATCCTGTCAGAAAGTTCCACATGGAGAAATTATTAAATGCACAGGACAGATCCAGGGAAACTTTAATTCCACGTAGGACTGTGATCTATACTACATGTGGTCTCTGCCCTGGTTCCTGGCACACACTTCCAGAAGGGCCGAAGGCTGACAGCTCATCAGTGGCCCATGATGTAATCACTCATGCTTACCTAACAAAGCCTCCATAAAAACCCCAAACGAAAAGGTTTAGAGGGCTTCCAGATTGTTAACCGTGGAGACAGCTGTACCCAACCAGGCAAGGAAGCTTTGTGACCCTTTGGCCATACTTTGCCCTCTGCGTCTCTTCTATCCAGCTGTTCATCTATATCCTTTGCAACGTCCTTCGTAATCAAACAGGATACGTAAGAGGTATCCCTGAGTTCCTGTGAGCTACTCTAGCAAAATAATTGGACACAACGAGGAAGTCCTGGGAACCCCAATGTATAGGCAGTCAGCAGCACAGATCACAATGAGAGGGGTGGTCTTGTGGGTGTGAGTCCTTTACCCATGAATGTGTAGATTGTGTTAGAATTGAGTTAAATTGTAAGACACTCAGTTACTGCACATTGGAGAATTGCTTCCTTGATGTGTGGGAAAATCTCCCTCCACACACACACATTTCGGTGGCTAAAGCAGTTTGGTTATTCCTATCTCATATCAAAAGGATGAGGTTGTACCTTAACAGAATGGGGGAGGGGATGGTGCTGTGGTGTAGTGGGTAAAGCTGGTGCCTGCAGTGTTGGCATCCCATTTGGGCAATGGTTTGAGTCCTGGATGCTCCACTTCTGATCCAGCTCTCTGCTATGGCCTGAGAAGGCAGTAGAAGATGGCCCAAGGCCTTGGGCCCCTGCACTCATGTGGGAAACCTAGAAGAAGCTCCTGGCTCCTGGCTCTGGATCAGCTCAGCTCTGGCTGTTGAGGCTATTTGGGGAATAAACCACTGAATGGAAGACCTTTCTCACACTCTCTGCTTCTGCCTCTCTGTAACTCTGCCTTTTAAATAAATAAATAAATATTAAAACGAAAACAAACAAAAAAACAGAATGGGGATCCACATTCAGGGGAGCCAGTGTACCTTCTAGGGCCTACACCAATTATAGCTGTTGTTAGTATTTTATCTAAGTCAGACTTCTGTTAATATATGTTACAAATGCAAGGCTACATGGCAAATTAAGATCAGACATAAGCATCTGCTGATGAATCGTTGTACTTAATTCTTTCCAGAACATTTATTGACAAAACCATTTACAAGGACTGAAGATGTGAATATGCATCAAATCCAGCAAATCACCCAAATGAACACATTTTGATGCATTCATTTGTGAGGAAAATAATGTGTCTGATAGGAAATTTATCAGGCAACATCAACATAATCAAAACTTTAATAAATAAGCTGCAGCATTAATGAATTTACATCCATTTCTGACTGCTTATCAGTCTTGCACATAAATACAATTTGTTAGACCCATTTCCCAGAGCTATTTTGGTTAGTCTTCTATTAGCTACCTGCTTTGCCACATTCTCACTTAACTGTAATAGCTGTCAAGATTATGCATTTCAGATCTAAACTTTATCTACTCATTTGGGAATCTCTATTTTAATAACAGTACTGGTTATAAGGATATATGTTTAAATATATGTACAAGGGAGAATTTCTCAAGGTACACACTTTTTTTCATCAATTTTAAAACCACACACACACACACACACACACACACAGCAAAATCAGGTTAGAAAATAGATCCACCTTTACTCAGACTGTGAAAATTTTTAAAATATAATCTTTATATACTGGGTCATTTCTGGGAAAGGATAACAGTATATATCAGTTTTGAAGAACTTACATTAAAATGATTCTAAAACTCAAATTCTGATTCCTAATATTTGACAATGCAAATGTGGCAGTGGGATAAAAAATAAAACTGGTATAGTTCCTTCCTCACACTCTAAAAATTGGACACAAATGAGCCAATCTAGACTATTCTTCCATATTTCTGTAGAAGAGGATGTCACATCTCCTTCCCTACTTGTTTTGACATCTTGGGGCTACTTCAGCTTGGCCGAAATCCTGACGGCTTGAATTCTCTGCTCATTCCCAGCAGCTAGTCCTTGCAGGTGGCAGTACATGGGTGATTATCCAGTACCTTTTAGATTGAGAACTCAAATATATCTCTCCTAACACATAAGAGTGAAGACAATTATTTTCTCTACAGTTTTCACTGAAATCAAGTTGCTTCACAAAGTCTTTAAGCTCAACTTTCAGGTTTCCACACACATTCCATGTTAAAAAGGCCATAATGTAATCCTGTGCCAGAAGACAACAAAAGAGAACTGATATGCCAATCTGCCTGCAAAATCTTCAAATATGATGAGCATGGGCAGCAAAGACAACACCTAAAGTCTGTATGAAACTGTAACATATGGGGCTGGCTTTGTAGCATAGCAGGTAAAGCCACTGCCTGTGACTCCAGCATCTCATATGGGCACTGGTTTGTGTCCTGGCTTCTCTACTTCTGATCCAGCTCCCTACTAATGGCCTGGGAAATCATCAGAAGATGGCCCAAGTGTTCAGGCCCCTGCAACCCATGTGGGAGACCTGGATGAAGTTCTTGGCTCCTGGTTTGAGCCTGGCCCAACCCTGGCCTGGCCCAGCCCTGGCTGTGTGGCCATCTAGGGAGTGAACCAGTGGATGGAAGATCTCTCTTTGTCTCTCCTCTCTCTCTCCATAACTCTTTCAAATAAATAAGTAAAAAAAAAAAGTGTAACATAATAAATATCACACAGGGTAGAGCTGCCAGGAGCCTCTCATACAGCAACAGCTGCGATCCCTTATCAACTTCATGAGGCACAGACCAAAGCACACAAGCTTCCTGCTCTGAGGGCAGAGACCAGGCCACATCTATGTGATGTAATAGCATGTTTAAGATTGTCAGCTTTAGGGGTCTGATTACTCCCCATTTTCTCATCAAGTGCCAAAACGCACTCCTTCAAATCTGCATAGAATAGAATTTTTGTTATTTCTCTGACAGCCATGAAAATGAAAGTACATTGTTTTGACTATTTTCTTGCAGGGGCAGTAAGAATGAACCACATGCACTAACAGAAATGAGTCTAATGTTTTGGGTACACAGAATCATTTAGCCCCATGACCATATTAGTATAAACAATATTTGGATCATTCTGATGCTGTACAGACTTCTATAAGCCACCTGACTAGCAAGGGTTGTCTAGACCATGCTGAAAAAAGCCTGCACAGACACAGGCGCTGGCATCGCAACACAACACCATAATTGACACATTCTGGGTCTGAGTGAGAAAGCTGATGCCCTTCTCTCCCCCAAGTGACAGATGGAGATGAAGAGATGAGAGACAGCTCTGTGACCACACAGTAGATGCAGAAAGGGTTCTGGAACTGATGCTGGATCAGGCTGCTGTAAATCTGTTATGATAATCTTATTAAAATTCTCAACATAGATAGAACAAAGACTTCTGGTTTTTAGTCTGGTATGCAAGTAAATAGCTTGGAAGTCATCACTCCTAGGCTCACAAGAAGAAAAATGCTGAAGAAACTGAAAACTCAGTAACTCTTCTTAGTTTCATCTACAAATTGAAGGCAAGGGCAAACCAAACCAACCAAATTAGAGGCAGGCAGGCAGACACACATAACCACAGCTTACTGGAGCAGAAGCCCAGGAGTAGACACTGTGGCTGCCAGAGCCAATACTATGGCAGGAAAACTTCAAACTGTAATTGACAAATTGCCAGAGGTCCACCACAGACAAGCTTGAGAATGAAAAATTCAAGGGAAAAACAGTCTTATGAGGGTTCCTATACGCTCTTGAATTTACCTCCAGGAGGCCAACCAGGTTCTCACTGTGAAAATCAGAGAAAAACTTCCTCATGCTTCCACTATGAGGGCAGAATGGCCAATCTGAATTTTATACTCTGAAAAAGCCCAGAACATTCTGTTCTTCCTAACAAGGCCTGCTGTGAAGGGCTGAAGTACATTGCCCTCAGATCCGTATGTTGAACTGCTAACCCTCAGTACCTCAGAATGGGGCCTAATTTGAAATTAAGAGTGTTTGCAGATGTGGTTAGTTATGCTAGAATTTGATGCCACTGAACAGGGTGAGCCTTTAATCCAATACAATGAACGCCCCAATAAAAATCTGGACACTTACATACACACAGGGATACCACACAAAGATATAAGCTACAAGCCAAGGAATGCCAGCAAACCACCAGAAGCTAGGGGTAAGGCATGGATCAGATCTTTCTCACAGTGCTCAGAATGAACTAACCATCTGACAAATTGACCTCATACTTCTAGCATCCAGCACTAAGAGACACCTGGTTTGTGACGCTTTGTTAAGGCAGCCTTAGAAAATTAATACACTGCCTTCAAAGGCAACTACTTTTATCAGAGTCTAACTGACTTGGATTTTACTAGAGCCTACCCAATGTAGGGGAAATGAAATACCCAATCCTCATCCACTCTAACCTTCTGTATAGGTGAAGGAAATAACCAACTGTAACTCCCTAGTCTCACTTGTGGCACTGGGGTGGGAGAGCTGAGTAGTACTTATGAAGGAAACACCCCAGAGACACACTCACTAAGAGGCTGAAAGCTAATCATAGGACTACAGAATACTTTGCCTCCTCCACACTCCACAACTATATTAATAGGGCCCCCATTATAACTACAGGAGAATTTAATGGGAAGAACTATACATATCACACTTTACTTAAGAACAAGTCCCTAGGGAAACCCAAAGATGATAGGAGACAAAAGTAAAGACACCAGAGGAAACTTTAGCCCCAGGCACCTACTGTTATGATGAATAATCTAACTCTCAACCAAGTGAACATCAGCCCTCACAGAAAAAGCCTATGTGCCCCAGTTCCTTTTGTACTGTACACTGTGTCTAGTTTTCAACAGGAAACAACATACACAACATATACAGAGACAAACAAGAAAATCCAAAACCATAAAAAATAAAAATGCAATTTGAAGAGACTCAGATTTGGTAATGATGTTGGAATTATTATACCAGGAATTCAAACCAAATTGGACATGATGCAAAAACAAGCGGGTAATGCAAACAGAGAAACAGAGGTTCTAAAGAGAGAATCAAAGCAAAATGCTACAAACAAACCAACCAACAAAAAACACTAACAGAAATGAAGAATGTCTTTGATGGTTCCATTAACAGCCTAGACAGGGTAGAGCAAAGAATCAGTCACTGTGAAGAAATGTCAATAGAAGCTTCCAAAACAAAAATCCAAAAGGAAGAAAGGGGGCCAGGGTTATGGTACAAGCAGGTTAAGGTGACACTGGCAACCCATATCAGAGCACTAGTTGGAGTTCTGGCTGCTTCATTTCCCCATCCAACTTCCTGCTAATGTGCCAGGAAGGGCAGCAGAAGATGGTCCCAGTTCTCAGGTCCCTGCTACCCACATGGGTGAGCAATGGAGTTCCTGGCTCAGCATTGACTGTTGCAGCCACCTGGGGAGTGAACCAGCTGAGGAGATATCTCTTCTTGTTTCCACTAGTCTGTCACTCTGCCCTTCAAATAAACAAACAAATAAATATCTTTGAAACACAGAGTTAGAGAGAGAGGAAGAGAGAGATAATCTTTCAACCACTGGTTAACTCCCCAAATGGATGCAATGGCCAGGCTGGGCTAATCTGAAACCAGGAGCCAGGAGTTTCATCCCATGTGGGTGCAGGGGTCCAAGTACTTGGGCCATCTTCTACTGATTTCCCAAGCACATTAGCAGGGAGGTGGATTGGAAGTGGAACAGCTGGGACTTAAACCGGCACCTATATGTGATGCTGGCATGGCAGGTGGTGACTTTATCTGCTAAGCCACAATGCAGGCCCCCTAAATTAATTTTAAAAACAAAATAAAACAAAAAGAATGAAAAAGATGGAATGGAATATCCCAGAACTGTGAGATAATCACAAAATATGTAACATACACATAATAGGAATTCCGGAAGGAAATGAAAGAAAGGAAGGAGGAAGGGAATATTTGAGACAATGGCAGAATTCTCCAAAATTAAGGCTAGACACAAAACTATGAATTTAGGAGAATCAAAGAGCACTACACAGGATAAACATCAAAAATATACACCCTTAGGTATATCTTACTTAAACTTCAGAAAATCAAACACAAAGAGAAAATTCTGAAAGAAGCCAGTAGGGGGTGGCGGGGAGCCCAAACCTCCAGGGAACAAGGGTAGGTGTTTACTCTTCATAAATCTTGCAGGGAAGAAGAGAGTGCAGGGGAACATTGAAAGGAAAAAGTAAAACCATCACAAACCTAGAAATCTGTATCCAAAAAAATCCTATCTTCAAAGTGAAGAAAGGATAGAGGAAACAACATTCACAGACAAACAAAAAATTGAGGGAACTTCCTGCTGGTACAGACTGCCCTGAAAGAAATGGTACAAAGCAGCTCTTTGAAAGAAGGGAAGTGACAGGGTCAGAAATTTTTTCACATGAAGAAAGGAAAGACATTAGAGAAGGCACAAATGAAACTGAAATAAAATCTTTTATTTTTCTTATTCTTAAATAAACAGGTAACAGTATACTCAAAAGAACAACTACAATGCATTTAGTTAATAAAACCTACAGATAAGTAAAATGAATGACAGCAATGTTGCAAGGGATGAAAAGGAAGAACTGACAGTATTCTGTTATAAGGTACTTGTACTACTCAGAGAGTCCTAGACGGCCATTTTAATTGGACTTGGGTAAGTTGTAAATGTATATTTAAAACAAAAGTGAAACCACTAAAGATTTTTTTAAAAAGAAGTATAATTGATACACTAAAGGAAAAAAAATGAATTCACATAAAATGTGCCATTAAAAACAGGAAAGGCAGAAACAGAATGAAAACACAGAAAAAAAAGCAATGAACAGAAAACATTCACACACATAGTGTAAGAAGGATTATAAATGCCAAAAAGTATCTTAAAATATATCCTTTTCGGCCGGCGCCGTGGCTCAACAGGCTAATCCTCCGCCTTGCGGCGCCAGCACACCGGGTTCTAGTCCCGGTCGGGGCACCGGATTCTGTCCCGGTTGCCCCTCTTCCAGGCCAGCCCTCTGCTGTGGCCCGAGAGTGCAGTGGAGGATGGCCCAGGTGCTTGTGCCCTGCACCCCATGGGAGACCAGGATAAGCACCTAGTACCTGGCTCCTGCCATCGGATGAGCGCGGTGCGCCGGCCGCAGCGCGCCAACCGCGGCAGCCATTGGAGGGTGAACCAACGGCAAAGGAAGACCTTTCTCTCTGTCTCTCTCTCTCACTGTCCACTCTGCCTGTCAAAAAAAAAAAAAATATATATATATCCTTTTCCTTATAAAACAGAAAAATATGAAGTGTCAATCTATCAATAGAGACTGAAGAGTAGATGATGCGTTAGGATTTAAAATGTTGAATTGAGCTGCTGGTGAAATACAAGTACTTCAAAAAGCTCATGGAGAAGGGCTTGGTCCTTTCCCCCCAGCTCCTCCCACTGCAGGCCGCTTTTTTACAGTCTGCCTAATAAAGCTTTGCTCTCTCCTCACCAAAAAAAAAAAAAAAAAAAAAATCATGGAAGAATGGAATGAAAAGTTTTGAGTTTATTTTGGTGCAAAAGAATTTTTTTCACAGTACATGAAAGATAAGTATTATGCAAAAACTATGCATACATTTCAATTTGGGGGTACCAAAATAAACACTTAATTGAATTTTTCCCGAGAACTTTCTGATGTCCCCTCATACTACCCAAAGATACTATAAGCCTGGCCAAGCTGACAGCCACCCTGATCATTGAAGGCGCTCACTGAAGCAGTTTGTAAATGTATTTAATGATCTAATTTTCAATTTGAAATATGCTATTTCAACACTGTCAATATCTTAAAATGTCCCTTCACATATACCCACAGAAACATTGACAGATTCAACTAAAACCCAATGTATAACCATTTCCATAACCTATATTTGTTTTTTGGCAAAGTTATTCATTTTTTAGCAATGTTCCATTTTTACTTTACTTTGATTAAAGGCTTAAAAAATACAAATGTGACATTTTATGCATTTTTCCCCTACAAGAAAATCACATTACATATTTCAGAGGCCTCCAGGACACTGTTAACACAGGTGAAATTGACATTACCAGGAAAATCACACTGAGGAAAACATTTTGAGTATAAATATACTTGCACATTCCCTATTCCTTATGCAGCTCATGGCCTCCTAACAGCCACCAGTGTTCTTTTGTACCATCCTTCAGCTTCTCTGCACAAGGGCCTGCATGTGGATGTCAATGCATCAGGAGGGCTCCTGGGAGGA
Organism: Sylvilagus floridanus; assembly: GCA_949820135.1. Lineage (NCBI taxonomy): Eukaryota > Metazoa > Chordata > Mammalia > Lagomorpha > Leporidae > Sylvilagus > Sylvilagus floridanus. Next base: position 91,276,495 of record OX463244.1, on the reverse strand, counting down.
ATGCACGCAGGGAGGGGCGGGGGAGTGGGGTTTCATGGAGCAGCTGTCCTGAAGGAGAGAATTGGAAGAGGATGCAAATCCTTTCTCTCCCAAGCTGCTGGCCTCAATTCAAGCAAGTAATTTGCTTCTGGAGGATTAACCCCATCTTCCACACCCCTTCCTCCGCCCGCCAAACTATCCAATCTTTCTACATACAGATGCCCCCAGTAGGTCAATTAATTCTACAGACCAAATTATTTACATAATATAAATAACTTAAAGAAACTGGGTACAAAGAAATATAAATAAGAATTCAACTACAGGATCTGTTCCTTTAAAAACGCTGTTGATAGAATTAAAAGCTATCCTGTCCAAAAAATACAAAAACAAAAAACAAAACTTGTTGATACATGTAAATGTTAAAACAAATATACATAAACTATATATAAGGAATGAGGATCTTGTTGACTCAGGTTTTGGGGCAAGAGCAAGAACAGCAACATTCTGATATGACACATACATCCACGCAGCCCTCATCTCAAAGTAACTGTCTTTCATTTTCCCTCCTCTCCAGAATACTGGCACAGGAGCTTCATGGGGGAAAGAAACCTGGAGCTTAAAAAATCTTTTGCTTAAGAACAGAAACCGAAGAAACAAAGGCAAAAATAGTCTTCAGCTGGCTGCCAGTGAAAACTGCTCAGCAGGGCAGTCTGCTTATTCTTGATGTTCTTCTGTTGCTACATCTTTTCCCATGATCCTCTAGTTTTCTACTTCAGATTCCAATCCTTTACTTAGGTTAGTCAACAAGCACAGGTACTTTATTTTATTTTACTTTTTTAAAGATATATTTATTTATTTGAAAGGCAGAGTCACAGAGAGGCAGAGGCAGAGATGGATAGGAGTCCTCCATCTGCTGGTTCATTCCCCAGATGGCCATGACGGCCGGAGCTGCGCTGATCTGAAACCAGGAGCCAGGGGCTAACTCCTGGTCTCCCACGTGGGTGCAGGGGCCCAAGGACTTGGGCCATCCTCCACTGCAGAGAGCTGGATCAGAAGTGAAGCAGCTGGGACCCGAAGTGGTGCCCATATGGGATGCCGGCACCATGGGCTGCGGCTTTACCTGCTATGCCGCAGCATTGGCTCCTTATTACTTTAAAAGGCTCTTATGTGAGAGGAATTCAGAGACTAATAGAAACCAGTGCAGAGAGGCGGAGGCAGAGACAGAGAGAAGTCCTCCAACTGCTGGTTCATTCTCCAGATGGCTGCAATGGCCAGAGCTGTGCTGATCTGTAGACAGGAGCCAGGAACTTCCTCCTGGACTCCCACGTGGGTGCAAGAGCCCAAGGACTTGGGCCATCCTCCACTGCTATCTCAGGCCATAGCAGAGAGCTGGATAAGAAGCGGAACAGCTAGGACTCAAACCAGTGCCCATATGAGATGCTAGAATCATGGGCTGCAGCTTCACCTGCTATGCCACAGCGCTGGCCCCTGGTTACTTTAAAAGGCTCATATGTGATGGGAATTCAGAGACTAATGGGAACCAGTGCACATTCCGTTTCCTTCTCACCTTTGATGTCAGTCAGTATTAGAAAGTCTCTCTTTTTTTTTTTTTGTCATTCATAGTTTGAGAGTAGTTGAAGAAGTTCATAGAAAAACAGAATTATAAAGCTAAGCTTATCTTGGTTTTTCTTTTTCTAGATTGATAAAACTACTTTAAAATTTTATTTTCATTTTAAAAATCATTTTATTTTTTAACAGATTTATTTATTTGAAAGGCAGAGTTAGACAGAATGACAGACAGTGACAGACAGATATAGTCTATCTGGCCCTAAATGGCCAGAATGGCTGGGGCTGCTAAAGCCAGGAGACAAGACCTCCATCCAGTTTTCCCATGTGTGCGCGGGGACCCAAGTACTTGTGCCATCTTCCACTGCTTTCAGAGGTGCATTAGTAGGGGGCTGGATTGAAAGTGGAGCAGCCAGGACTTCAAAACTGAGTTTCCTCTTGTCCTTCCAGCTTGAGTCTCTCTGGGGAGCACGGCTGGGCAAAAGGACTTAGTTAAAACAATTATCCTAGAGGAAGAAGTGTCAGGCCCTAAGAGAACAGGTTTAACCGGAGGAGCCAACACAGGGGAGGAACAGGGAACTGGACCAAGAGAAAAGGCGGTGGAGAAAGCGCTGGGAAGCAGGGCTGGGGGTTGCCTCCCTCCTCCCTGCAGCTCAGTCCTCCCCATCCCTCTCCCACTTCTCTCACATCTCCCCCTTCCAGCTCTCCCAATTCTCTTTCCAGGTCTCTTCCTTCCCCCTGCACCCCAACTCCAATTCTAAAATATCTCTACCAGTCATTTCCATAAGTAGACTGGAGCCCATACTGGATCTGAAGGAAATATACATGATTAATAGACATCCTGAAAGATGTCTAGCCTCCGTAATAATTTGAAACAAGGAATTAAACACAAATACTTTGAAAAGTTCTTAAACTGGAATGGAAATGTGTAGTCAGATGGCTTTTCCTTAACACTGGCACATACACATTTGTTTAACTCTAAATTTAAATGCAGCATAGCCTGCTCAAGATGTAAAAGATTAAGCTTTTAAAAAATTACAGCAATCAAAAAAATTATTGGTATGTTCATGTTTAAAAATAGCACATTGGAATAACCAAAATTGATACAATCATTAAAGTAAATATTTTCAATGGCCAGTGTCTATTGTAATGAAACCTACAGTTTGTATGTCTGATATGAATGCTATGCTATACTATTCTGAGATATTACACTTAAGCAAGTGATGCTTAACTCTTTATGTGCATCAAAATATCTCTACTCCCAATGGGATTGGGCCCAGGCATCTGCATATTTTTAAAAGTTTAGGTGGTTCCAACACACACTTCTGATCAAGAGTTACTGTCCTGGAGGGTGTTAAATATTGCTACACTGAACACCCAATGCACTGCTAACTTAGTCACAGCCAAACTTTAAGATCTCACAGGTTAAGCTACCTTGCTTACAAATCCATTACTGATCTCATCATCTCCTTGGGTTTGTTTTTATTTCATAGGTTCTACATTAGCATTTGGAAAACACATTCTACTTTTCTTCCCATTCCACCAGGAAGTTATTTAAAACGGAAGATTTCACTTGAGCGTTTGAAGTAATAATGTAGTGGTTAGCTGGGAACTGGGCACTTTAAACACAGCCATCTACCTGCAGCAAGGAACAGGTAGGAGGGAAGCCAGGCGAGAAAGGGGAAGCCGCATGGCCATCCATTTCCTCCTGAGGCACATCCTCAAGTCAGGCTTCCCCGTTTACTGATGAGAACGCATCATGCATTTTGATATTAACAGTTACTTCGACTGATGTTAAAAATCAAGAGTTAATTGTATCATTTGGATTTCTCCCATTAGTATCTTAACCTCAATTTATTTCCACTCATTTCTCATCTAAGTATTATGAAAAACTAAAGTTTATTAACATACCTTGGGTCAAGAAGACTTCTCAAAAATTGGAAAAGCAAAACCTGGTTCTGGATAGGAAAACAATAAAAAAAAACAATTAAAACAAATTTTCCTAATTAGGCTACAGTGAAGAACTAATCCAGATGATCCCTTTAAAATGCAGATATATGACCATTTCACTTAAATTCTAAAGAATCATTTGGAGGTCCTTAACATCCTCTCAATAATTCTAATCAGTCACACATTCCATTTTGAGTACAGAGGGGACACAGAGTCCTTGTTATGACCAAAAGACTTCTACTGAGACAAATCCCCAAGCTGTTTCCAGCCCATGCCCTTTGGAGTGGTGGGCGCCTAGAACTGCTCAGCTGACAGTCGCATTGCCTGACCTGCCCTCCTTATCACGAGTCAGCTGTGAGATAGTTAATCTAGGTATGGTGGGAGTATGAGGCCTACAGCAACAAACACGGCCAGGGAAGGCTCACTCTTTGCTCAACATAACCAGCTACAGCAGAGATGACAATCAAACCGTAACATGTTAGCAATCAATATACCATCCAACTTGGGATTCTGCTTCTGCCGCTCATTAGTTATGTGACTTTGTCTAAGTCTCTTGCCCCTTTTAGCAATTCAGTTTCATTTTTTGAGGGAAAAAAAGGAGGATGGCAGTAGCTTCTCTGTCTTGTGCATGGAGTGGGAGGGAGGGTTAAATGAGATAAAACCTCGAATACTATATAAATACAAATAATATTTCTAAATTCTTGGGAAATCTAAGCAAAAAGATATTACTGTCAGGGCCAGAGGTTAAACCTCCACCTGCAGTGCCAGTAATCCATAAGGGCACTGGTTCGAGCCTCAGCTATTCCACTTCTGATCCAGTTCCCTGCTGATGGAGTGGAATAGCAATAAAAGATGGCCCAAGTGCTTGGGCCTCTGCAACCCACATGGGAGATCCAGAAGAAGCTCCTGGTTCCTGGCTTTGGATTAGCCAAGCTCCAGCCATGGCAGCCAATTGGGGAATGAACCAGCGGAGAAGACCTCTCTGTCTCTCTCTCTAACTCTGCCTCTCAAATAATAAATAAATAAATATTTGTTTTAAAAAAGATTATTTAGTTGTGTTTTTTTTTTTTTGCCAGGCAGAGTTAGACAGTGAGAGAGAGAGACAGAGAGAGACTTATAGACAGAGAGAAAGGTCTTCCTTCTGTTGGTTCACCCCCCAAATGGCCGCCACGGCTGGTGCTCTGTGCCGATCCAAAGCCAGGAGCCAGGTGTTTACTCCTGGTCTCCCATGCGGGTGCAGGGAGCCAAGCACTTGGGCCATCATCCACTGCCTTCCCAGGCCACAGCAGAGATCTGGCCTGGAAGAGGGGCAACCAGGACAGAATCCAGCGCCCCAACCGGGACTAGAACCTAGTGTGCCAGCACTGCAGGTGGAGGATTAGCTTAGTGAGCCACAGTGCCAGGCCATTTCCTTCACTCTTTATCTACTTGTGAAAGAGGGGGAGGGGACGAGGGGAGGGGAATGGGGGGAGTAGAAGTGAGAGAGAGAGTGAGAGAGAGAGAGGGAGAGGGAGGGATAGAGCGAGAGAGGGGGGGGGGAGAGAGAGAGAGAGAGAGAGAGATCGATCTTCCATCCACTGATCACTTCCTGGATGCTCCCAACAGCTAGGTCTAGGCCAGATGAAGCCAGGAGAATGCTATCCAGTCTCCATGTGAGTGCTGGGGCACTAGTATATAAGCCATCATCTGCTGCCTACCAGGACACATTAGCCAGAAGCTGGGCTGGAAGTGGAGTAGCCTCTTACCTGTACCAACACTGCAATACAGAATATTAGAGTCGCAAACAGCAGCTTAACCCTCTGTGCCACAATGCCTGCCCCACTGCTATATTTTTTGATACATCCAAACTTCACCTGTATAAATGAGAGGATCCTCAAATTTGAAAAGGGTTAACATTATTCAGAATACGGTTTTAAAATATGTTTACAGGAGCTGGTAGTTAGCCCAGGGGTTAAGATGGCTGCATTCTACGCTGGTCGCCAGGTTTCAACAACCGACTCTAGCTGCTGGCTACAGCTTCCCGCTCATGCAGAGGGTGGCAGTCAGCAGTGACGGCTCAGTGACCGGGTTCCTGCCATCCACAGGGGAGACCCGGACGGAGTTACTGCCTCACAGCTTCAACCAGTGTAGCTCCAGCTGTTATAGGCATTTGGGGAGTGAGCCAGAAGATGGGGGAGTTCTGTCTTTCAAACAAAATTTGTTTACTTTAAAAATATGTTTATATTTATCAATCTCTGGTCTTCTGTTTCCTATCACTTTGTTTTATTTTATACAATTTTCTTCCTAGTTATCACTCAATATTCTGGCTAATTTTTCAAAAGTTCTGAAAACAATTAGAGGCATATTTCCTGCCATTAAAAATAAGGTAAGATCTATGACAGATTCTTGCACAATCCATAAAGCTCTGCAAAAAAACAAACACTTCACTGCTTGCAAAGCAATGTCTAAGGTCTACAAACAGACAGCGGTCTAGCAGCCACTTTTTTCTCATCCAGCACACTTCAATGTTTACATATTCTTTTGGTGAATAGCATTATAGTCACTTACTGGGTCTCTTTGTCTCTAGTATCTTTTCTTTGGAGACTATAGAAAAAAGAAAATTCTGCAACTGATTATCTTATATTTTAAAGAGAGATGACACCCCCGGCCCCCACCCCAACCCCAGGCAAGGTTTACCAGCACTGCTGCCTCTGAATGGCGTGAAAAGCTCTGGAGGCAGAGGAAGTTTTCCATCCCCCTCACTAGGCTGGACTTGACGCCTCTCAGGTACTTCCTTGTACCTGGGCAGTACTTAGTCAGCACTCCAGCCAAACTATTCGGTAATTGTGTGCTGGCTTATCTGTCTCCTTTATTGACAACAAAGGAACTCAGCCTCAGCGCTTTATGTTTGGGGTGCACAGCTGGTCCATAAATATTTACTGAATGAATGGATGAGTCTTTAGTTTGAGTTAATGGAGCTCATCATGTTGGCTAACAAAGCCTGACACCTGGGAGTCAAATACTGCCATTACATTCAACTAGTACCCAAGTCCTATACATTTTACATTTCAAGTACCTCTTGAGATCTGCTCTCTCCCCTTAGCCCTGGTCCCGCCCCCCACCAGTTTGTTGCCTTCCAACTGGATTCTCCTCTCCCTTTGCTCCTGTTGCCAGTTCATTCTCCACACTACCAGCCAGCGTTAATGCTCTCTAAATGGACCTAATGATGTCATTCCTGTGCTTAAAACACTTTAATAATTCTTCAGCATGTAAAAAAGTGTTAAGTTTCTCAGTACTGCACATAATATTAATATAATACCAGACCCTAAGCTGTATTCTCCAGCCTCAATAAACTTAACTCCTTCCCTCCAACATACCTCTTAGATCTTAATCTAATGCCACTTCTGCCACTGCCCCCATACCACCATGCTTCATGTAGACCTGACCAGTCTGTGAATATGTGTGCTGCTTCACACTTTTCTTTACACACCCAAATCCCTTGTGCAGAAAGCCTGCCCAAGTCGATTTTGAAAACTGATATCAATCATTTAAGACCCAGTCCGGGTATCTCTGGGAGTTTCTGTCTGACTTTTTCCAACATCTCTTCTCTTGTTACTAGATATCTCTCCTGAGGCTTGAATGACACTGCAGTTATACAAATCATCCTCTGTTCCACAGGAAAAATCATAGGAAAGGTTGCATTTTCATCCATGTCCCTAGGCCTAGCTCATTGGGTACAGAGTGGGCAACAAGACACTTTCAAATGAATGAGTTCCATATCTTTGTTTCTTTTTTTAAAAAAAGATTTTATTTATTTGTGAGTAGAGTTACAGACAGTGAGAGGAAGAGACAGAAAGAATGGTCTTCCTTCTATTGTTTCACTCCCCAGTTGGCCACAATGGCTGGAGCTGTGTTGATTTGAAGCCAGGAGCCAGGAGTTTCCTCCCAGTCTCCCATGCGGGTGCAAGGGCCCAAGCTTCGGCCATCTTCTACTGCCTTCCCAGGCCATAGCAGAGAGCTGGATTGGAAGAGGAGCAGCCGGAACTACAACTGGCGCCCATATGGGATGCTGGCACCGCAGGCGGAGGATTAACTTCCTGCGCCATGGCACTGACCCAACATATCTTTGTGTCTTATGCTAGCTGCCCCCCAACTCACTGCTCTGGTTTTCAAGTTGCATAGCCATTCCCTACCACTGTTATTGCCACTTGAGCACTTTAGGATGCTCTTTATGTCCCTGTCACTGTCCTATTCCTTACTCTATCACTGTGGCAGTAACGACAACGAGCCAGCTCAACGCTAGCACCACTACGGTAAGCCGTGAGTAGAAAATCAGGTCCACTGAACAATGCTTTTGACTGAGCTTCTCAATATTCAGTCTGCACACAGTTATATTCTATGCAAGATTTTCCAAGAAAAGTTCTAAATAGCACTAACCCAATTTTAGGATGACAAAGTTCTGAATAAATAACATGAATCTCAAAGAGAAAAGAATCATTGGTCCTTCAGCGAAAGGAAAATGGGAGAAAGAGAGAATCTTCTGTGGATTATAACCTCTAGAATAAGTTCAGGCTATAGTTTCAAAAATGCTTCTTTGATGTTAATATTGCCATGCACAATGATCAATCCTCTTATTTCAAGACTCAAAGATCTTCATACAGCTGCTTCAGAACACACACACACACGCACACACACACACACACACACACACACACACACAGAGTTTTAAATGGCTGTTATCAATTGAAATAGCTATAATCAAAAGTTCCCAGACGGAGATTGAATAATTTTCTCTTCACCGAATGCTCTTTCCCAACATATACCTGCAGTTTTTTCATGACTGTTTCAATCTGTCCAGAAAAGTGAGTAGCAACCAGCTCTGCAGCTTTAGAGGGCTTCAGGGACACAAGCTCCTGGAGTCAAGGGAAAAGACAAAGTCATCATTACACTTACATCGCACATTTACACAGAAAACCCACAGATGGAAGGATGATTACCTCCCTCAATATTGTCACAAGCTTCCACACTGCATTTCAAGAGGCTGCCCTACAGGACCTCACGTAAAAGGGCGCATTGCAAATGAACAAAGTAAGAAACGTGCCATGCAAAAAATTAGAATTGGACTGTTTTTTAAAAAGGTGATTCAGAATCCTTAGAAAACAAAAGCATTCTCAGACTCTGCATTTTGGCCATGAGCAGAAGAAACAAAACCTTTCTGAATTCCCTGTCAACAGTTTTCATCCTTGAGTTTAAAGTGATAAAGAAATGAGAGCATGTAGGTAAACTCTTTTTGGCTAAGAATTCTAAAACTTTACTTCTGGTGCCTGGTGGATTTAGAAACTGAAAAATGGTCTTGAGAAATTAAGTTAAGGTCCTAAGTCTTAGTTAGATAAGACTACAAAGTCACCACTGTTGATTAAAAATTAATAAGACCTATTTCTGTCAAAGATTTCCAATCTGCCCTCTTCTTGAACTTTCCTTAACATCAACGGCTATCCTTTTTTTCTTGAAACTTTTGTTGCTTGCTTTCTGTCAAACATTTCATCTTTCCAACCTCACTTTCTCTGTGAACACAGTGTGACCAAACAAAACCATGAGTCACTAAAATGCAGAGACTGAACGCAGATCAACATAGTACATCATCAAATACTACTTAAGACAACTTATTGTGACTGCAATATTCACTATAAATAACTAATAATGAATGATTATGTTACATAGTATTTCTATACTAAGAAACTATAGCTATCCCTCAATGAGTAGGGAAGACTGGTTCCAGAATCCTCGGTGGATATCAATCTTATATAAATTGGCGCATTCTCCAATATATATATATATATATATTTAACTTTTGACAGGCAGAGTGGACAGTGAGAGAGAAAGACAGAGAGAAAGGTCTTCCTTTGCCGTTGGTTCAACCTCCAATGGCCGCCACGGACGGCACACAGCGCTCATCCGATGGCAGGAGCCAGGTGCTTCTCCTGGTCTCCCATGGGGTTAAGGGCCCAAGCACTTGGGCCATCCTCCACTGCACTCCCAGGCCATAGCAGAGAGCTGGCCTGGAAGAGGAGCAACCAGGACAGAATCCGGCGCCCCGACCAGGACTAGAACCCGGTATGCCGGCGCCACAAGGCGGAGGATTAGCCTATTGAGCCACAGAGCCGGCTTCCAATATACTTTTAACCATCTCTAGATTATTCACAATATCTAATGCAATGTAAATACTATGTAAATAGCTGTTAACAATAGTTACATTGTTTAGGTAATGGTGATCAGAAAAAAAAAAGTCTGTACATATTCTATATAGATGCAATTTTTTTACCAAAGTATTTTTAATTGTGGTTGGTCAAATCTATGGATATGGAACCCACAGATATAGAGGGCCAGATGATTATGAATTAATTTATGAGAAGAACTTGCAAGTTTTAACAAAACAGATAAATTCCCAAAAATTATCTTCAATAAATTGACTTAAGATGAAATAGAAAAAATGAATTTATTTTTTCATCATTTAAGAAACTGAATGATTAATAAAAAATATTTTGCATGGAAAATTCCAGACCAAACAGTCTTACAGATAAGGTCTAGGAATCACTTAAGAAAGAAATAATTCTAATATTAACTCATCTGTTACAGAGAATAGTAAAGAAAGGAACTTAATAAGCTCACTTGTCTGAGGTTAGCAACATTTTGATACCTAAACCCAATGGCAAAATATAAGAAACAAAATTATAAATATTGACACAAATGTCCTGAATCAAAAGGAAAAAAAACAAAATCCACCAATATATAAAGAATAATGTCAGAATCAGATGTCAGAATCAGCTGCATTTATCTGTGCAATTCAAGGTTGGTTCAATGGAACAAGGCTATAAGCCTCAGCCATTTTAGCTCCTTGCCTGAAAGAAGATAAAATTCCCTTTAGTTCTGTCTTCTTTTAAGAGACCAGCTCAGCCCCAAGCCATGTATTGCTCCCCCACCCAACCCTCTGCATTCTTTTCCAGGTTTGATAGCCCCTGAAAAAAAAAACAAAACTGTAAGGGTCCTTCCCCTAAGGACCCTTACCCACCCTAAGCTATATAAGACCAGCCTGTTGGAGCACTTACTGTCCGCCACGTGTTTGCACTGTGCTTGACAGCAGTTAGCCACCTCAGCGAATGTATTTGTTTTGTTCTTGAATAAATCAATTTTGGCTATGAGTTTGTCTCCTTCTCCATTCTGTTCTGCCCCCTTTCCTTACATGTTTAATAAAATCAATAAAATCAATAAAATTTATCACAAAAAGATAAGAGGAAAGGTGATAAAATTTAAAATCTACTTATGAGACAACTCAGTATACCAGAAATAGAAAGAAATTTCTATTAAAATCCTTATAACAAATATTATGCTTACATAGGAATTGAAATTTTCAAAAACATCATTAATAATAATATTAAAATATAAAATTATGAACAAAGAGCAGAAAACCTCTAAAGAGAAACATCATATGACTTTACAGAAAAATGTTGAATAAAGGGGAATATCATACAGTTACTGTCTGGAAGACTCAGTATTGTGAAGATTGTAAGTTACCTTCAAAATAACAGATTCAATGCAATGCCTGTTAAGAACTCTAAACTTAAGGCCGGTGCCGCGGCTCAATAGGCTAATCCTCTGCCTTGTGGCGCCGGCACACCGGGTTCTAGTCCTGGTCGGGGCGCCGGATTCTGTCCAGTTGCCCCTCTTCCAGGCCAGCTCTCTGCTATGGCCTGGGAGTGCAGTGGAGGATGGCCCAAGTGCTTGGGCCCTTAACCCCATGGGAGACCAGGAGAAGCACCTGGCTCCTGCCATTGGATCAGCGCGGTGCGCAGGCCGCAGCGGCCATTGGAGGTTGAACCAACGGCAAAGGAAGACCTTTCTGTCTGTCTCTCTCTCTCATTGTCCACTCTGCCTGTCAAAAAAAAAAAAAAAAAAAAAAATCTAAACTTAAAATCGTTTTGGTAGAACTTGATAAGTTGACTCTAAAATATATTTGGAAGGAAGAAAGTCTACAAGGGCAAGACTTATTACACAATAATGCTATTTAACAGTGTATGCTACCAATGCAGACAGATAAATGGGCCAATGAAATAAGAAAAGGCACAAAACAATGGGCTAAGCACACAGATCCTTGATATACTTACGACAAAGGTAGCACCAATAGGTGATCGGACAGGCTACCTTTAAAATAACGACTGCAGGCAAAATTGGGCATTTATATTTAAAAATCAATCAGGTTTAAAGAGAAAAAGAAAAAGCTTTTAGGTGATAATAAAGAAGGACATCTCCTTAAGTATGGTGGGGAAAAATTATTTTAACAACCTAAAAAATTTTTCTTATAAATAACTATAAAAAGATTGAAAGCAATAGCTACAAAATGGAAGAAGTATTTGCAACCTACTCCATACTGCTATAAAAGACATAAAAACAAATCATATAAATCAACAAGGATGAGAAGCATTCAAATAGAAAAGTGGGCAAAAGACTTCAACAGGCACATCACAAAATAAGAAATTTAAATGTCCAATAAACACCAAAAGGTTGTCATCGCATTAATTAATTAAGAAAATATAAATTTAAAACACAGTAAGATGTCACTAAACATCCACGAGATTGGCAAGGTTTTAAGGTCTGGCAAGGATACAGAACCAAGGGGAATTCATACACAGTGCTGAGATTCAGTGAAGTTTAAGATAACCTGAAACTGAGGTGACAGAATCATTTGCCCTACCCACAGCCTTTCTGATACAATGGATCTGAACTCTGCATCAGGTTTTCAGCTGATGGTGCAATGTTGGTCTGGGGACTACACTGCAGATACACGTGACTTTTGCTCAAGATGCACACAAGTGGGTCTTCAAAAAGTTCATGGAAATGCACAGAATGAAAAAAGTAAACATGAATTTCCTTTTTTTTGGGCAAACTTATTTTAATTCCATTTTCCACTAGTGGTTTGAAGTATCTTGTATAATAATGATCGTAGATCACTGTTAATAGTCAAAACTGGACCAGCTCTCTGCTGTGGTCCGGGAGGGCAGTGGAGGATGGCCCAAGTGCTTGGGCCCTGCACCTGCAAATAGACCAGGAGAAGCACCTGCAAATAGACCAGGAGAAGCACCTGGCTCCTGGCCTCGGATTGGCGCAGCACACTGGCCGTAGTGGCCATTTAGGAGGTGAACCAATGGAAGGAAGACCTTTCTCTCTGTCACTCTCTCACTGTCTAACTCTTCCTGTCAAAAAAAAAAAAAAAGAAATAGTCAAAACTGGAAACAACTGAAATGTCCATGAACAAACTGACTAGATAAACTGTGATATAAAATGGAATACTATACAATGAAAATGCACTGCAACTACATATAATAAAAGGTTCAAACTTCTCAAAATATTGAGTAAAATTAAACAGAAAACACAGATTGTAATTTTATTTACATAACGTTCAAAACTAGGCAAAACAAAACATGCATATTCAGGATTACACGCATATGCAATAACAGAAAGGTAAGAATTTAGAGTATACCAGTGGTCAGAGCAGGGAGAAGTAGGGCTTGGGAAAAGGAAAGGATGTACGGGGAGTTTGGGGGTAACGGAAATATTCTATTTCTTGATCTGGGTTTAAGAAGCTTGCTTTAACCCTGGCCTCAGAATCAGCCCTTAAGGCATTCAGATCTGGCTAAAAAGCCCATGAGAGTATTTCAGGCATGGAAAGGAAAGCCAAGACACTCTGGCAAAAAAACAAACAAACAAACAAAAAAAAAGACAAAACAAAAAAAAAACAAACCTAAATGAAAGATCTCTGTGAGTGAGGTCCCAGGGGAAAGAACGGGCCATCAAAGGAGGTACCTTTCTCTGAAGGGAGAAGAGAACTTCCATTTTGACTATGGCCTTGTCTAAGTAAGATCGGAGTTGGCAAACTCAAGAGGCTTCCATAGCCTTGGCAACGCATGACAAGAGCCTCAGGTGATTACTGACCCCATAAATAAGTGTCAATTGTTAAATCAAAAACAGGAGTCACTGTGTACTTACTCCCCATGTAGGATCTCTGTCCTTAAGTGTTGTTCTATGTGAATTAACAGTATAACTAGTACTGAAACAGTACTTTATACTTTGTGTTTCTGTGTGGGTGCAAATCTTTACTTAGTGTAAAGTTAACTGAAAATGAATCTTGATGTGAATGGGATGGGAGAGGGAGTAGGAGATGGGATGGTTGCGGGTGGGAGGGAGGTTATGGAGGGAAAAAGCCACTATAATCCAAAAGTTGTACTTTGGAAATTTATATTTATTAAATAAAAGTTAAAGAAAAATAAATTTAAAAAAGAAGCTTACTTTAAACATTTTTTAAAAGTTAAACTGTACATTGTTTTAGCTACATTTTGAAATTTTTTTTGTATTTCAAAATAAAAAATGTTTTAAAAACCTAATGAAACACATTTTATCTTTATTGGAAAAACCACCTAAACCAGAGATTCTGTGCTTAGACTCCGTAGACTCAATCTAAGAGAGGCTTTTAGGGGGCCTGTGGATTTTTGAGACTGAAACAAAATTATGTATCTATGTGTTGTGCAGTACCATGAGTAACAGGTAAAATCCTTCACTACATTCTCAAAAGAGGTCTAGAATCTCAAAAGTGTTACAACCCACTAAAATGTAAGCTATGTATAAAGTCAGAACATCTTCTTATGATGACCTTTCCCCCATGTATTTATGTTGATTATATTTATATTACTGAAGCACAGAAGTCCTTCAACAAAAACTCTACAGTTTTACTTGTGGCTTTAAAAAATATTAAAAAGTTCAAGGTGAAAAAGAGTACAGATGTGGGAAAAAAGAGTCAGCAGAAATAATTGTTGTGTAGCAAAAATACTTCTTGCTTCTCCAGCATGAGTTTTCTGCTGAGCAGTTTGTTTGCACATTGATTAATTCATCACGTTTCACATTATGCAGAGAGATACAGCTTCATTTTTGGATGTCTGGAGTTCGTGTGCTCAAACCACTGCCTAATGCAGATGAGTAAAGGGAAGAATGGGCCATATTATAACTAAGAAGACTTGACAAGAATAAGGAGAAAGAATATAAAGTGATTAAGGGGAAAAGAGATAAAATTCAAAAGTGAAGTAGGTCTTGCTGGGTTTTTTCACCAAGTAATATTCACATTGTTGTTAGAAAGTGTATGGTAATATGAAATAACATACACCACCACAGGCACCTGGCCTGGCAGTGAACTCATTCCCCATCCTGGAATCCACGGGTGCGACTGCTGACTCCCACTCCTGACTCCAGCTTCCTGCTAACGTGACCCTGGGAAGCAGCAATGATGGCTCCAATAACTGGGTTCCTGCCACCCCCAGGAGCCCTGGATAGGGTTTCCTGGCTACCTGCTTTGTGGGCATTTGGGGAGTAAACAAGTAGATGTAAGCACTCTCTATCTTTGACGCTCTGCCTCTCCAATAAATAAAAATGGATAAATAAATATACCATGCTCTTAATCCCATAGATTAGGGTGTAGAAATTACTTCAGGCCTCCCATCTCATGGCTGACTGCCCCACCTTTCACACCAGATGTTTCACATAAGGTGCTGCTCACATTTCTGATCTTCCTAAATGTGAAAAGACTTTAATCCTCAGGGAAATCAACTTAATAACAGGACAGCTGCCCTTGCTTAGCCACAGTTAACACAGGAGTCATCCATTCAAATGTGCATTTTAAAGAGTTTTACTGAATTATTACCTCAACGTGATCCATTGCCTTCTGCCATACAGACTGCTTCTCCTCTGCACTGTGTCCAGGAATGGATAAGATATTGTGAATGTAATTAAAGACTTCCTCCTGAAGAGCACAGACAACATAATCTGTTAGTTCATTCACTCAAGCAATACAGTCATCACTACCTACAATCTGTGTAACTCTTGGGAAATATCTATTATTTGGAGATGGAAAATCTTTTGGAGATTGTTAACCGCCACTGAAGAGAGTAATTATTTAAACTTTAGGGTAGAATCTTAGACGTTACAAGCTTGCTCCAAATAATTCTGGTCTCAGTGGATTAACCTTCAATGACCTACAGAAGGATTATCATACTTCTGCTCTTGGTAATCTCTACCACATTTCCAATTTCAACTCAAGTCACTGTTATCCTGGTCTTTCATGCTCCACCTTCACGGATTTTTGCTTTATTCATACAGTCTTTACTCAGTTCCTTGAACATGTCAATTTCCCCCCAACCCAGGGCTTTTGCACATACTGTCCTCTATTCTAGACCACTCTTCCTTTGACTCTCTGCTTGACTGGCTTCTCAAATCCCAAAACCCAGTTTACATGCCACTTTCTCTGAGATTCCTTCTCTGGCTGTTCTGTGAAAGTCAGTCCCCCATAATCCTTTAAATTTGTACCTGATTTCTTTCCCCTGATATATTTAACAATTTAATATTGTATGTTTGGCTTTCCTTTTGACTGTCAGTTTTCATCACTAAATTCCAAGTTTCCAAACTGCAGGAACTACATCTGTGTTAATTATCAATACACACTTGTTTCAGAGTAGACACTCAGCAAACACCTGCTTCATAAATGAAGAAAACCTTGGGTCAGCAATCACATATCCAAATATTTCTACACTGTAAGGGGACAAAACCAGTTTAAAAAAAATGACAAAGCATACTCTGAACTCACCTCTCTCAGTGGGTCACGTAAGTAGCAATCAATAATTTTGTCATATTGATGTTCACGTTCATACATAAATTCACAAATTTGGTAGCTAGAATGTAAAAGGAAAATTTTCAGTGTACCAAAAAGACAGGTAGTTACTGACTTATTGCTTTGAGAAGTGTGTTCAGGTATACAGGTTAGTATTTTAAAAATGGATACACTAGATGTGACTTCCACTGTTAAGTATCTAAGCGAGAGGAACTCTGCCATTCCTCCTCAGATACCCCTGAATACTCCATGATAGGACTTCCAAGCCAGGCACAAGAGAAATGCTAAAGCAATAATCTGCCACATAAGCTATAATCAACACATTTGATATCAACTAATAATTTGCGATTAAAGTTTGTTCAGAGTTTGTGAACTTTCTCTTTTCAGAGTCAAATACATTAAACATTTGACAAATAAATAGCTATGTTAGCATACTGTATCTTATTTGTCATAAAAAATTCTGTATTGTTTCTAATATATATAGCTATCAGAAATCTATGATATACTATAGAAACAGTAAGTAAAAAACAAAAATAATAAAACTTCTATTTCACTCTTATATTAAAATAAATGTACAAACATTTCAAATTTATACCAAAAACTTCTGCAAATTTTAATAATCTCTAGAATTCAGCTGAAAGGCAAAACCTTTCTTAGGTTTTGGTTGCTGTTGTTGTTTGCATAACCTTTCTTAATTACAGAAGCAGCAATGCAGCAATAAACTCGAATTCAAGTTAGAGAAATGTAATTTAATAGTTCCATAAAAAACTAATAAATGGCTTCAAAGCAACTTACAACTCAGCTTTTTCTGCCATGCGGATGAGCCGACTCTCTTCAAATTGAACTATGCCCCCAGCCTGCAGCAATTCTAAAAGGACCTGAACATATAAAAGAATTGAGTAGAAACACTTGGGAATTTATTTTTATTTACTAGCTCTTTAAGATTTCACTCAGCCATACAGACCACCTCTCTCATCAGTTTTCTTTTATATTCTTACTTGTTGATATCTTGTCGTGCTTTCATATACGCCTGGTTAGACTGCCATTATAATGTTGACTGTCTTTTATTTAAGTTGCATATAAATTTATATTGTTATAGCTCTGTTTTTCTACCATGGAAGGAATGTCACAGTGTTTGCAAATAAAGCCTATTAGAATACTGAACTGACTCTCCATCAAGATAAAAATGTCTGCATATATCCTTTTAAGAAGTGAGCTTTTGTCTGGCACTTCCATGTCTTATGGTCCTTTACAATTTGTTGTCCACAGGTACTATCCAAACACTTACATGCTAATATTTTTAAATTAAAAATTATAGCTTTTCACAGAAGCACTACTCAGTCACAAGGTGGAAACAATCCAAACATTGATCAACGGATGAATGAATAAACAAAATGTGATTTATACACAAAATAGAAATAACTCATCCTTAAGATATGAAACTACAACACACGCTGCAACACAGAGGAACCTCCATCATGTTAAATGAAATAAGCCAAACACGAAAGGACAAATACTGTATGACTGTACTTATATGAGGTATGCAGAGGCACCCAAACTCGTAACAGCTAAATGGGGACTGCAGAGGGGTATGTATAATGGGTACTGCAGTTTAATTTGGGAAGATTAAAAAGTCCCAGAGATGGACAGTGAGAATGGCTGCACAGTATGAATATACTTAATGCCACTATATGTATATATGTAAAAATGCTTAAAATGGTACATTTTATATTATGTATATTTACCACAATAAAAAATAAAATTATTGGGTTTCAAATAAATAATTCTTTTTTAAAGCTGTATTTTATTTATTTGAAAGAGTTACAGAGAGAGGCAGAGACAGAGAGAGTGGTCTTCCATTTGGGGTCTTCACTCCCCAAATGGGTGCAATGGCTGGAGCTGCACCGATCTGAAGCCAGAAGCCAGGTGTTTCTTCTGGGTCTCCCATATTGGGTACAGGGGCCCATTGACTTGGGTCATCTTCTGCTATCCCAGGCCATAGCAGAGAGCTGAAAAGGAAGAGGAGCAGCTGGGACTAGAACCAGTACCCATATAGGATGCCAGCATTTCAGGCCAGGGTTTTAACCTGATGTGTCACAGTGCTGGCCCCTCAAATAAATAATTCTGACTACAATAAGTAGCTGAATAAAAATGTTGAGTAGGCTGTTGTGCTAGAATCATCAATATTTTCAAATAGGCCTCAGAAAATAAGATCATTGGAGCAACACGAGAAAGATCCCTGGTATTTAAATTAAGGATCCAGGGGCCAGTATTGTGGCACAGCAGGTTAAAGCCATGGCCTGCAGTGCCAGTATCCCATAAGGGCACCAGTTCAAGTCCTGGCTGCTCCACTTCCAATCAAGTTCCCTGCTAATGCACCTGGGAAAGCAGTAGAAGCTGGCCCAAGTCCTTGGGTCCCTGCACCCATGTGGGAGACCCAGAAGAAGCTCCTGGCTCCTGTCTTCTATAGGCTCAGCTCTGACCGTTGCACACATTTGGGGAGTGAACCAGCAGGTGGGAAACCTGTTTTTCTGTCTGTCTCTACCTCTTCCTGTAACTGTCTTTCAAATAAAAATAAATAAAACCTTAAAAAAAATTCAGGATCCAGAGTAGCGTGATCCTTCTCAGGACTCCAATAAAAAACTTAACAAAAATACTTTTCTAACACAGTATATACATTATTTTAAAACTTAACAAAAAAGCAACAAATTACACAGTTCAAAACCCAAATTGAATCCATTGTGAACACTAAAATGTACTGTTAGAGAACAAATATAGAGTGAACCCATCTGTTGTAAGCATCAATTTGAAATAATTTAATAGAAAAGCCACTGCTGGGAGCCAGTCTTTCTAACTCACTAGAAGTGACTTAAATTTTCAGGAATTTTGCAAGCCAGTTATTAAACACAGGTGTTAATAAAAACTAAATTATATCAAGTTACAATTACATAAATTAAATTAGAAACAGGGGCATAATACTCCAAATCACCACTTCCTAACTGTTTTACTACCGTGTGTGCCCTTGAGGTTATTCATTTGCAACTGCTGTAATTGTGTCTGTATGGTAGAAATATTACAGGAGGGTGTGCTACTCCCTCTCCTCCTGACTCCATGTTCAGTGACAGCACATTGGTAGGCTAAAGCACTTATGGGGGAGAATTTACATCATGGAAACTGGAAAACGTTATAAATTAGAACAAATGATATTGAATATGTTACATTTTTAAAGGGCTGTTACATTTAAAAGGGGTGGGCATTTGGCTGAGCAGTTAAGACACAAGTTAAGACGCTCACGCTCGCAACCTACACAGAGTGTCTGTGTTCATCTCCTCACACCTGAGTCCAGCTTCCTGCTAATATGTACCCTGGGAGGTAGCAGGAGATTACCCAAGTGGTTGGGTCCCAGTCACCCACATGGGAAACCATGGACTAAGTTTCCATCTCGTGGCCCAGTCTCAGCTGTTGGAATCCATGGACTAAGCCCCTGGACAGGAGCTCTGTCTCTTCTGTTCCTTTCTCTCTCTGCCTTTCAAATAAAAATGAAACAAAATGACTATAAAACAAAAACAAAAATGAGACAAACCACACATGGCTCACAAAGCCTAAAATATGTTCCTTTACAAAGAAAGCTTCCCAATCCCTGGGTAAAGAAATTGATAGAGAGAGCACTCATAAGAAAATTGAACTTAGAAGTGTGCACATCCAGGGCAGGTATTAGCACATAGTTAAGTTGTTGCTTGAAGCCCCAGCATCCTAGAGTGCATGGTTTGAGAGCTGTCTCCTCTGCTCAGACTTCCAGTGAATATGCACCATGGGAGTTAGCACATAACGGCCCAGGTGCTCGGGTCCCTGATACTCACATGGGACACTAGGAGTAAGTTTCAGGCTCCTGGCTTTGGCCTGGCCCAGCCCTGGCCACTGCAGCCATTTGAGGGATAAACCAGCAGATAGAAGATCTCTCTCTCCCTCTCTCTCTCTGTCTCTCCTCTCTGTGTCACTCTTTCAAATAAATTTTTTTAAATCTTTTTTTTAAAAAAGTGTGCAAGTGTATAGTCATTAAACTGTGAATACAAAAAAATTTGAGGATTTTTTTCTAGTATTCAAAAACTGTTAACTCATTCAGCAAATAGTCATTTCACTGACAAATTTAGTTTTGACATGTTTTCATTGTTGTGCTTTTATTGCCTTAATTTACATAAATAAAAAATATCAAGCAACATTCGTATCAGAACTATAGCTAGCACAACATATGCATGTAAAGAAACATCACACAGTACTACATAAATATGTTTAATTTTCACATGCCTGTTTTTTAATGAAAAAAAGAACTGGGGGCTGGCGCTGTGGCATAGCAGGTAAAGCTATGCAGTGCCAGCATCCCATATGGGCACCAGTTTGAGACCCGGCTGCTCCACTTCCAATCCAGCTCTCTACTGTGGCCTGGGAAAGCAGTAGAAGATGGCCCAAATCCTTGGGCCCCTGCACCCACGTGGGAGACATGGAGGAAGCTCCTGGTTCCTGGCTTTGGATCGGCACAGCTCTGGCCATTGCAGCCAATTAGGGAGTGAACCAGCAGATGGAAGATCTCTCTTTCTTTGCCTCTCCTTTCTATCTCTGTGTAACTCTGATTTTCAAATAAATAAATCAATCTTAAAAACAAAAAAAAGAACTATAGTCAGGAGCCACTTGTAAAACATTTATGAGCATATCACTGGAAGAGGTGAAAAATATTATACAAATAAATGTTTATATACAACAAATGGTACAAGGAAAGAGTGGTAGATTAGAAGGGGAAGAACTGGGTTCTATTCTCAACTGTGACTCTGTATTTCTATAATGAGAGAGTGAGCATTTGGTCTACTGGTTAAGACACTGTCTGGGACATGACATCCCAATACTGATGTGCCAGGTTCTGAGTCTCAGCTCTTCCCAACTGCAGCTTCTTGTTGACGTGCAGCCGGGAAGGCAGTAGGTAATGACTCAAGTACTTGGGTCCCTGCCCTCCTCTGCAACACAGGAAACTGGCCTGAGTATCTGGCTCCTGACTTCAGCCTGACCCAGTGCTGGCTTGTTGTGGGTATTTGGGGAGCAAATCAGCAAATGAATGATCTCTGTCTATCGCTCTACCTCTCAAATAAAAATGATTCATTAACTAAAAAGCAAAATGAGGAGACAAATCTAGATAACATCAAAGAGACAACCAGTGATATAATATTAATATACTAGTATTACTTTTCAAGGTTTGGCTTTTCCTTGAGAGGTTTTTCTTTCTGCTATTTAAACTGCAGTTTTGGGTCACTTTATATAAAAGCGCTATGCCGAACATGATGCACACCTACTTCCAATAGAGAAATGGGGGGTGAGGATGGGGGATCCATATTACTCTTTATATTCAATATAATTTAAGAGCTAACCAAAATTTTGGCCACCGTTATTTGTCCCAAGGGCCTGCAGCAGCCACTGGGCCACAGCTGTGCAGAGAAAAGCATCACCACTGCTCTTCTATGGCCTTTACCTGAGTCTTGATTTTCTGGCTGTGCACTATTACCACACACACACACACACACACACACACACACACACACACATCAGCACAGCTCAAAGAACTTAATTTTTGCAGTTTCCTGACCTGACAAAGTTTGGCTATCAACTTTAAATGTGTGGACTCTCTTAGTGGTTACAAAGTTACAATTACAGTGGGTACGTTTTCAAAGTCCTAATCCTAGAAGGGATCCTCGATTGCTTCTTGGCCTTATTAAGACCAAGTGTAGAAGGAACCCTCCAAAAAGCGGCATAAGCGAAAAAGTGATAACGAAATACTTACTGTTCCACAGTGATTAGTGGAGGTGCAGACATCCCTAGCCCTAGCGAGGGGGACTTGAGAGCACTACTCAAAGCTGCAGCAATATGCAGCATCCGGGAGCCTTCTGGCTCAGGGCCACAGCAGCTGGCAGTGGATGCCAGATTCGACGGCACTGATGGACAGCAGTGCTAACTGTTGCTGCCTGATGATGAAGCACTCTCCTTCATGCCATGCTGGATTCAAGGCAGGTCAAAGAATTTAGTTTGGTATAGGCTTCTGTGACGTGTACCTCTAACAATCATCCATGCTATTTTCTGTTTGTCACTGTCTTCAGCTCAGTATTAGAGACTGGCAACAAGTTATTCTCCCCTTAGTTCTAGTGAGACCCAGCACAGAAGAATTCTTTCTGGCTTGTGTTGGCAGAAAGAGTTCTAGTCGTTCCTACCTGCTGTCGTTCAGAGTGCCGAGAGTCATCATCAGGACTACAGAGGAATTCAAGAACCTGGCCAAAGAAAAATGATCTTTTATTGGAAACAAGCATGCCCTAACAGTTTAGAGTGAAAATAACTGTAACTAAGTTTTCAAAATTATCAATTCATTCACACACAGCCATAACAAATCACAGGCCTATGGTATCTTCCCCTGTGATTGGCCTAGCACATGAAACATCAGGCGCGGGGCCGTCGCTGTGGCCTAGCTGGTAAAGCCGCTGCCGACATCCCATATGGGTGCCGGTTCGAGTCCTGGCTGCTCCAGCTCTCTGCTATGGCCTGGGAAAGCAGTGAAGAATGGTCTAAGTCCTTGGGCCCCTGCAGCCACGTGGAAGACCTGGAAGAAGCTCCTGATTCCTGGCTTCGGATTAGTGCGCTCTGGCCATTGCAGCCATTTGGGGAGTGAACCATTGGATGGAAGACCTCTCTCTCTCTCTCTCCCTCACTTTGCCTCTCTGTGTAACTCTGACTTTCAAATAAATAAATAAATAAATCTTTAAAAAGAAAAAAAGACACATCAGGCTCAGGTGTGCCAACAGTATTTACCTTACAGACATACTTCTGTAGTCTTAGAAACAAAAGTAGAAGGCAGCGTCACACCTTAACTTTCAGTTCCCTGATACCATGGACCAAGCAAAGGATGCACTTTGAAGTCCAGCCCCTTGAATTTGAATCCTAATCTTATTGACACTTGGTAATGACATTCACTATTAACAAAAACACAAAGTCTGACCTTACATGAGTTACGACCCTCCCCAGGCTTTAGTTTCCTCATCTGTAAAACGGGGATAACTGCACTATTTCACAGCTGGCAGGAGGACTGAGGTAACACCTAGATGCTGTGGAACAGTGCCTGGTGCCATGAAGTGCTCTGTAAATGCCAGTCATTATTAGTTACTTTTTGCCACCTATGGATGTGTAGGACACATTTAACTTTTTTCCTTTGCCAGCTACGGATATGTAGGACATATTTAACTGGGATCAGGAAACAGATCCAGAGTCAAAGCCACTGGGAAGTAAGTTCAAATTTCCCAAAAGTAATCTCTCCTCTAGATGACTGTTGGCAAGGTCTTACTACTAGTGAGATAGGGTGATGCATAAATGGAAAATTCTCGAGCAAAGAATCCTATGAAATTTAGAGGAACAGAATAACTGAGAGAACGGAATCTCTGTGAGCCAATCTCCACAAACCACACTCCATAACAGTTATTAGGCAAAGTCATATTCACCAGGACTCATTATTAACACACAACACACACACACACACAAATTTATATCTAAAACATGAATAGGTTTCTCTCTAATAAGACACTAAACCAGAGGCCTATCCTATCAAGAAACAGTGAACCCAGTGTAACATAGTGAAATGTACAGTAAACAGAGAACAAACACTTCAAGTTCTCATTGTTAAAGACACTCACCTGATCAAAAAGTGTTCTGTTTACAAACAAAGTATTGTCAGGCTTTGCAAGCTGACGAGCCAGAAATGTGAAGAGACATCCTACTTGAGAGGGAGTAAAATCAGAATTCTCCACCATAACCTGAAGAGTAAAAGAGACTATTTATATTATAAATATGACATCTAGTTTCATGCAAAAATATATACAATTAGAAGGGAGACCGCACTACTGCAGACTCATGAAGATTCTTTCATTGACTATGCAAAAATTGAGTTCAATATCATTCAGAGAAGAAGTATAACAACCTGCACACTCTGAAGGAGAACATTTTAGTGACTTTTGGCAAATTTCTAGCACATTGGGTGAAAGATGAATTGTTGGAGTGGTGGATGCAAGATTTCAAAGGATCACTGATCATGTTTCCCTCTGGACTCCTTAGAGGATCCCAGCAAAAGTGAATTTAAATAGTCCTTCTGAACATCTGTACATCAACAATGGAAGAAGACAGCTGCTTTGTGGTTTAGAGGACAACCTGAGAGTGACGGTATCCCAGAAAAGAAGTCTGCCTGATGAACTGAATGGTTTCTGCCTTGTCTACAAGCAGTTCCTTGAAAAGATGGTTTTGTATAACAGGCGTTTTACAATTACACACAGCTGTCAAATCCCAGTCATTCATCTGCTTTAACTCAGCTTTGATCTCCTAGATACCCAGTGTGTGCAAGAGGCTTTGGTAAATGCTGGTAAGGGAATTATGAAGTAGAAAGGAAGGTGAGGCAGGTAAATAAATCTTAAATAAAAAGCATGAGAGGATCAGTGCTATTATAGAGGCAAAATGATTACAGAAGCACAGCAGAGAAAATTTCATTCAATTGGTTAGGGAAGGAACTTGAAAAGAAATGAGAAAACCAGCTTTTAAGCTAAGCTTTAAGGCCCAAGCCCAACCTTTACCGGGGGGAAATCAAAGCAGGGAAGGTAAACCAGGCAGAGAGAACAAAGTAAGCAAAAGCATGGAAATAAAAGGCTAGAGTTTGTCCCAGGGACTGCTGTAGGTTTCACCACAATGCAGCAACACACACAAGGAGGAAGGGAAAATTAGGCTGAAATAGAAGATCAGGCCTCAACTGTCATCCTAGGCCCTAAGGAATCCGGATTTTATTTTCTAGAAAAACCAAAGAGCTACTATAGGTGCTCAACAGGAGAGCTGGCCATCATCAGTACTGTGCTTAGGAAAATGACCATGTCAGACACATAAGGAAAAAAATAATCTAAGGAAGATACAGAAGGCAAGGAGTGGCCGATGCCATGGCTCACTAGGCTAATCCTCTGCCTGTGGCGCCAGCACACCGGGTTCTAGTCCGCGTCGGGGCGTCAGATTCTGTCCCAGTTGCTCCTCTTCCAGTCCAGCTCTCTGCTGTGGCCAAGGAGTGCAGTGGAGGATGGTCCAAATGCTTAGGCCCTGCACCCGCATGGGAGACCAGAAGCACCTGGCTCCTGGCTTTGGATCAGTGCGGTGCGCCAGCCGCAGCACACCGGCTGCAGCGGCCATTGGGGGGTGAACCAACGGAAAAGGAAGACCTTTCTCTCTGTCTTTCTCTCTCACTGTCCACTCTGCCTGTCAAAAAAAAAAAAAAAAAGGCAAGGAGTCTAAAATGCAGATGCCTGCAGGGGTCCAAGGGAGAGAAACAAAGAGGTTCTGAATTGGGGCAATAACAATGAAAATGAAAGAAGAAACAGGTGCAAGATACCAAAGAACACAGACAAGTATTCCTAATGTGTGGAGACATATGGTCAACGGAACAATTAAA
Organism: Sylvilagus floridanus; assembly: GCA_949820135.1. Classification (NCBI taxonomy): domain Eukaryota; kingdom Metazoa; phylum Chordata; class Mammalia; order Lagomorpha; family Leporidae; genus Sylvilagus; species Sylvilagus floridanus. The sequence continues at coordinate 91,250,816 of OX463244.1, read as the reverse complement.
AAATGATGAGCCCAGCGTTGTGGCGCAGTGGGTAAAGCTCCCACCTGTGACAAAGGCATCCCATATGGACAGCAGGTTCGAGTCTGGCAGCTCCACTTCCAATCCAAGTCCCTGCAGCAGAAGATGCCCCGAGTGCTTGGGCCTCTGCCACCTACATGGGAGACCCAGAAGAAACTCCTGGCTCCTGGCTTACGCCTGGCCCAGCCCTGGCTGTTGTGGCTATCTAGGGAGTGAACCAGAGGATGGAAGATTCTCTCTGATTTTCAAATAAATAAATCTTAAAATTTTTTTTTAAAAAAAAGATAAATTTGCGGGCCAGCACTGTGGCGTAGTGGGTAAGGCCACTGCCTGCAGTGCCAGCATCCCATATGGGCACCGGTTCGAGTCCCAGCTGCTCCATTTTGATCCAGCTCTCTGCTATGGCTTGAGAAAGCAGCGGAGGATGGCCTAAGTCCTTGGGCCCCTGCACCCACATGGGAGACCCAGAAGAGACTCTTGACTCCTGTCTTTGGATCAGCGCAGTTCTGGCCATTGCGGCTGGTTGGGGAGTGAACCAGCAGATGGAAGGCGTGTCTCTCTCTCTCTCTCTCTGCCTCTCCTTCTCTCTGTGTAACTCTGACTTTCAAATAAATTAATAAATCTTTTTAAAAAAAAAAGATAAATTTGAGCCTGACTGGCAGCTGGAATGATGACATGATTAATAAAGAGAATGCACAAGTTTGGAAAGGAAGGGTATGTATTGTTTGGGGTTTGCTGAATTCATGGAGGGAAACACTTGAGCAAATCAGGTGGTAACACCTTAAAAATCCAATAAAAAGACCCATGTCTTTCCTTCCATCCTCCACTAAAAATGAAGTGTAAGGTTTCTGCTAGTAGAACACGTTCCCTTAAGGCCTGGATTCTGACCTGCCCTTCTTACCTCTGCCAGCAGAATTCCCTTTGCTTTTACCCTCCCTGCACTGCTCCAGCAATCACTACCTGCTCAAGAGCATAATCATTAAAAGAGCACAGGAATATTTCAGTTATAAATAAATGCTTTCTTTCCATCTCCCTCCCTTCCGTCCTCTTTCTAGCTATCCATATGTACATATAAGTTTCAGTTCATGATATTCCAAGAGCTCTCCATAGCTTTAAATACTCAGTCATAACTCCCCTTCAGGGTCTGAGTTCCTTTTCTAGGACCCAACCCTGGGGCCCACGGAGTGCTCCTTTCCATTTTAACCCTTCCTTTCGCCAAGTGTGAAACCCTAAATTGTCTGACCTTAAATATACCTTTTGAAAAAGCAGTTCTAATTCACAGTCAATTCCACTGCTACCTCAGTGAGTGGCTAATTGGTTATCATCCAACAAACTGTCCATGTCCTCTCTTGGAATTACGTCAGAGAACATGTTTACAAAATTTTCAGGGCAATTTTGTAAAAAGTTTTTCTCTAGGTCTGCAACCACTCAGTGCACATAATAATCCCCATTTGCCTGTTCTCCCATCATTGCCTATCCTCCCATCTTACCACCTTCCTCTGAAGTACACTTAAACAAATTAGTACAACTCAACCACCAGAAATGAGAAAAATAATCTCAAAAAGTTCCCTCTTTGTTGACCCAAGGTAAGTATCATCAAGACAATATACAGGAGTAGCAAACTGTCAATACTAACAAGCAAGTACTTCACAAAGCATCATTTTCTTCACCTGAGTCACTCTTATAACCTACTAAAGCTTTAAATTCAAGTTTCAATTTAATCAACCTATTTCCTGAACATTGACTAGGTTCCAAGAACTGATGGACATGTTTTGGGTATACAAAAACAATGATTCTAAAAATTGATGATAATAATAATCCCCACAGTTTCCACCTTCAGGAAACTCAAGTTCAGATAGGAAAATGTGTGTAAATTATTACGAACCCATGTGCTAAGTATAGCCATGTTTTGTAAACAAAGAGAAGAGCCTATTAATTAACTTTGGAGTGTAGGGGAGGGTTCAGAAACAGCTTCTTATAGATGATATTTGAGTTAAACATTGAATAGATTGTTAGGAATTTGCCAACCAAAAACAAATGGGCAAGAGAGCGAGGATGTGACAGCTGAAGGGAAACCCATGCAGAGAACCTAAACCATGAAGATGACACAGAAACTTGAATGAATTCCAACAATTTAGTATGGTCGAGGAGCATATAATACAAGGTATATATTGGGTGAGGAGGTGGCTGGAAAGGGTAGTAATTATAGAGAAGCAGCCAGGGACCAGAAAATATAGAAGGATGCTAGACGTCATGTTAACTAGTTTAGATGGGTGTGGCAGAAAAGATGGCTTATGCCCCAACATCTATCCTCCCTCTTAACTTAGAAACAGATCTCCTCATTTTTCGCTACACACATGATTACGCAGAACACACACTACACCTCTCAGTCTCTTTAAGCAGCTAATCTGGGGAGGACGACATAAAAAGAACTGTAGGACACAACTTTAAACAGAGGGAATATTTGTTTCTTTATTTCTTTCTATACGCAGGCTGGCTAGAATGCAGAGGTGGAACTGGAGCCTGAGCAGTCCTTAGACCAAAGGACAGGAATTACACACTACAGCAGTAAGGCAAGGGAAGCTGCACCACTGAGAAGTTTGTTAAGGCACTCTACTAGATCAGGTTGCCTATCTCCAGACTTCTAGGAGGAAACACACCGCCACCACAATCAAACTACTGTACTTTTGAGTTTTCTCTCACTCATAGGACAACTGAATTCCAAAGGATCCAATACAGAGCCATAGGAGAAATTAGAGGAGAGACCAGATTACAAATGAAAGGAGGGTAAGATCAGGAATAGGGGTGATCTCTTAGGAAGCTGTTTTGGAAATCTAGGCCAAAGTTCTCCACTCTAACTAACTATCTGGGTCAAACTAGAATCATCTGAGAATTTTGTAAACCTATTCTCATATTCAGCACTGCTTGGCTTGCAAGGTTATAAACTAGTTAAAATGAGCAAATGTAAATAAAGACTGTGAAAATTATAAAAATAATTACAAGTGTAATAGACTGATATTGGGCACAACGAGAGGACATTTTAATTCTGGTCTCCTATCCAAAATAGCCTGAAAGTTATTAAAAGGAAGAAATCTCCACTTAACAGCCAGATCCAGTACGAACCCTAGAAGCTTTCAACTACAAGAAGAAACTGGCTTGCTTGAAGTCATGCAGATGGGAAGGAAAAGAACCTCTCTCTGCATACATTCACTGCCAACAGCCTGAATCTCAAAATAGCTTTTTACCGAGCCTCTTGAAATTTAGGTTAGGAGGATCTTCTCTGTGTGACACTTCAGTGTCATGGTAAAATTTGGCACTATCTTGGCAATGGAGTGATGTTGGTATGAGACAGAAGATTCTTTACATTAATTATTTTCTGAAAGCACTGTAAAGTTAATCTCTGTTATTACACATAATCATACTAACATAGTAATTTTCACAAAATCAAGATAGGAACCTATATTCTGGTATCCAGTCTAAAGCTAAGATACATAATTTTTTTTAATGAATCATTACATTCAGTTCTTGAGGACAAAGAAATTTAAGGTGCAAGTGCAACATGACTCTTCACTAAAAAGATTTTAGGATCTGCTATAAAACAAGTCAATTATATTAATATAAATATCAACATAATGATATATATTTTTGAATACTTACTTTCAACAAAATATCCACAATTCGCTGTTGATATTCCACAGCTTGTTTATCATTTTTAAAATCTTCAAAAGTCTAAAAAAGAGAAACAAAATCTTTTAAGTTATTATTTGCAAGTTGTAAAGGAAACAAATCATTAAATTCTTGAGAATAACATCTAAGGAAATTCCCAAATAGGTAAATTCCTCATTAGTTTTTTAATACTAAGTTATGTTTAGTAAGTAGAAAGCTAATGCACTTAGCATTGCACAGCATTTGGAGACTTTAACATAAGAGGTATAAAAATATAGTGGTTACCACACAACCAAAAAAGCAATTTGAGAAAAGAAAGCAAAGTCTATTGGAGCAAAAAAGAAGAGGAGAAAGAACACTAATGGCAAGAGGCAATGTGAGAGAAGGGGGAAGACTAGAAGATGCAAGATTATGTGCTCAGCCATCAGTCTGTTACTTGGAAGTAATAATTTTCATGGTTCCAGTAGCATTTAAGAAAAAATGTTCAAAGGTAGGCCTTTAAAAAATGACAGTAAAACTGCTTAAGTATTAATATTCTTCATTCTACTTACAAGGAATAGGTAGGTATACTTTTCTCAAAATACTGCCAAGTACAGAACTTTTTGTTTTATATCTCTGCTCAAGCAGAGCCAAACACAGTTTAAATATAACATATTAAAAAGTAAATGACAGTACCATATTCTACCTTCTCACATATGAGAATAACCAACAGCACCCCACACTCACTCCCACGCCCACCCTAGCCTGTTTAAATGAGATGTCACTCTGCAGGTACAAACAGAAGGTGCTGTCTGCTAATGCAAGTGCTTTCAACTAAGATACAAAACCGTGTAGAATGTTGGCAGTATATGAAAGCAAGCCACATAGACACCTAACACATAGAGGATGCATGGAAGAAGAAACTGCAGCTGTATCCACTATTAAACAATTGAAATGGAGGCATCTGGCGTTGTGGCAGAGCGGGTTAAGTCACTGCCTGTGATGCCTGCATCCCGTATGGGCGCTGGTTCATGTCCCAGCTGCGCCACTTCCAAGCTAGCTCCCTAATAATGTGCCTGAGAAAGCAGTGGAAGGTAGCCCAACTGCTTGGGCTCCTGTACCCCCTGAGAGATCTGGAGGAAGCTCCTGACTCCTGGCTTTGGCCTGGCCCAGCTCTGGCCCTTGCAGCCATTTGGGGAGTGAGGCAGTGGATAGAAGATCTCTCTCTCTCTCTCTCTCTCTCTCTCTCTCTCTCTGTCTCATCTTCTTTCTGTGCAACTTTACTTTCTAATAAATAAATCTTTAAAAAGAAAAATGAAATGGAAATATGTATTGAACAATTGGAAAGATAAAAGACTTGAAGATCTTTTGTATGGTTTTCACTGTAGTATATTTGGTTCTGAAGAAATGCTTAAATCCACATGGCAATAATTTCCTATTATCCTGAACCAAGAAAATGAACTACATATTGTCCCAATAGGTAAAAACAAACAAAAATTGCTATTTTTTCTTTTTTTTAAGGTTTATTCTTTTATTTATTTGAAAGGCAGAGTGTCAAAGAGAGAGGGAAAGACAGAGACAAAAAGATCTTCTATCTACCAGTTCACTCCCCAAATGGCTGCTGCAGCCAGGGAGAAGCCAGGGCAAAGCCAGGAGTCAAGAACTTTATCTAGATCACCAACACGAGTATCAGGGACCCAAACACTTGGGCCAACATCCTGCCTTCCCAGGCCCATTAGCAGGAAGACAGATCAGAAGCAGAGCAGGCAGGTCTTGAATTGGCCCTCTGATATGGGAAGCCAGCCTTGCAAGTGGTTGCCCAACACTGCACCACAACATTGACCCCCGACTTCCTGTTCGTTAAGTGGGCACTGAATTTTCCCTGTTTCTTCAAAGTACCTTCATATATGTTCTCTTAATAGCATGTTCTTCCCCTCCTTTCCTATCTGGCACATAGTAGGTACTTAATAAATGACTGCTGAATTGCCTAATTACATACATTATACAGAGAAAAACAAAATACTTTAAACTTTTGTTTTAGCTGGTCTGCCTTGCTGCTGATTAATTGAGAAGTGCTGAAATGAGTCACCAAGGAGACTGGAGGAACTCTTGATTGGAATGCTTAAACAGGAGATATTCTGATGTTCACGTGGGTTACCTTTGACACTTACTGCAGACAGAGACAGAATGGAAAGTGTCTCAGTTCCCTGTTCTGATTTATGAGAACCAAAAACTCTCCCCCTTCCCATCCTACCACAGCACTCCAATCCCAGGCCCCTCAAGTGCGACCTCATGCTGCAGGTACCAACAGAAGGTACTGTCTGCCAAGTAGTGTTTCAACTAAAATACGAAACCATGTACAATTAACATATGTATTTAAAAATAAAACACAGCAGTGACTTCAAGAAAAAAGGAATTTCCTTGACTATTTTACTGTTGGCAGCATTTAGTCACTATTTTGAAACAGATATTGGAAGCTTGCTCCTATAAACATAATTAAATGGTGACATACTACAGAGTGAATATTATGATACATGCAATGACATATTTTTGTGATTGTTTAACAACTGTCACCAAAATGGCATACCATTGCTAGAACATTATCAAGTCACAAAGATATTTCCAATTCTGCAATACCTGTTAGAAGTAAATATACAAACACATCCTAATGGGGAATACAGTGTGTGAAATACAAAGGCAGACTGAAAACCCAGGTTCAAAATCATCTGTAATTAGGGCTGGCACTGTGGCATAGTGAGCTAAGCCTCTGCCTGCAGCACCAGAATCCCACTTGGGCATCAGTTTGTATCCCAGCTGCTCCTCTTCCAATCCAGCTCTCTGCTAAGGACAGGGAAAGCTGTGCAAGATGGCCCAAGTGCTTGGGCCTCTGCATCCTGGTTCCTGGCTTTGGATGGCTCAACTCCAGCCATGGCAGCCTTCTGGGGATTGAACCAGCAGATAGAAGACCTTTCTCTGTGTCTCTCCCCCTCTCTGTCTGTAACTCTACCTCTCAAATAAATAAATAATACCTTAAAAAAATCATCTGTAGGCTGGCGCCGTGGCTCAACAGGCTAATCCTCCACCTTGCGGCACCGGCACACCGGGTTCTAGTCCCGGTCGGGGCACTGGATTCTGTCCCGGTTGCCCCTCTTCCAGGCCAGCTCTCTGCTGTGGCCCGGGAGTGCAGTGGAGGATGGCCCAGGTCCTTGGGCCCTGCACCCCATGGGAGACCAGGATAAGCACCTGGCTCCTGGCTCCGGATCAACGTGGTACGCCGGCCGCAGCGGCCATTGGAGGGTGAACCAATGGCAAAGGAAGACCTTTCTCTCTGTCTCTCTCTCTCTCACTGTCCACTCTGTCAGTCAAAAATAAAAATAAATAAATAAATCATCTATAATCCCTTAAAAGTGTTATGGGGGGGTGGAGGTTTGGGGCAGGCACTGTGGTACAAATGGTTAAGTCTTCACTTGAGATGCCCACATCCTGTATCTCTACTTTTTTTTTTTTTTTAAGATTTATTTATTCATTTGAAAGGAGGAGTGACAGAAGAAGAGTGACGGAGGAAGGAGAGAGATCTTCCATTCATTGGTTCACTCCCTAAATGGCTGCAATAGCCAGGGCCAGGTCAGGCTGAAGGTAGGTACCAGGAATTCCATCCAAGTCTCACACATGGGAGTGGCCATTCCCATTGCCTTCCCAGGCACATTAGAAGGAGGCTAGATCAGAAGTAAAATGGTGCTGCCTGCTAGGCCAGTATCCTATATGGATACCAGTTCAAGTCCCAGATGCTCCACTTCTGATCCAGCTCCCCGCTAATGTACCCGGGAAGGCAGTGGAGGCTGGCCCAAGTGCTCTGGCTCTTACATCCATGTGGAAGACCTGGAAGAGTCTCCTGGCTTCGCCTTGACTCAGCCATGGCTGTTGCAGCCATTTGGGGAGTAAGCCACTGCATGGAAGATCTCTCTCTGTGTCTTTCCCTCTCTCTGTACTCTTTCAAATACATAAATAAGTTTAAAAAGAAAAAAGTAAAATAGCCAAGACTTGAATTGGGCACTCCTATTTGAGAAGGCAGCCTTGCAAGTGGTGGCTCAACATGCTCTTCTATGATGCTGGCCCCCACCTCCACTTCTGACCCAGCTACCTATTAATACTCCTGGGAGGCAGCAGATGATGGCTCAAGTACTTGAGTCCCTATCCCTCATGTGGGAAGACCAGGATGGAGCTCTGAGCTGTTGCAGGCATGTGAGGAATGAACCACTAGATAGAATCTCACTTGGGGAATGAACCAGTAGATGCAATATCTATCTTGCTTTCTCTCTCTCTCTGTTGCTCTGCTTTTCATATAAAAGACACTGAATGTGTTTAATTAAAAAAAAAAAAAAAAACTTTGATGGAGTTTCTGTTGACAATGACCGTAAGCTAAATCTTAATCCATGGGTCAACAAAGAGTCTCTGAACAGGCCAGATAGTGAATATTTCAGGCTTGTGGGCTACACACAATTTTTATCACATATTATTCTTGTTCTTTTTTACGTTTCTTAGTAACATAAAAAACATTCTTTGCTTGCACAGGCCAGGGGCCATATAAGGCTGGATTAGGTTTGTAGTTATAGTTTGCAGACTCTGTCTTAATCTCCTTACACATCTCCCTTAAGATCTCTCTATAATAAAGAGCAAAAGGAATCATCTGCAATACATGGTAATGGAAAAACTAAAAGGATAATAAACACTACAAACTTCAAATTACATACAAATGAGGAAAAAAATCCCAAATTAGCAAGTATTGGCTATAAAGCACACACCAGAAAGAAGTCAAACTAGGACCATGAAGAAGAAGGATGGATGGGACAAGGTTCTGGAAGCAGTAGAACACTTGTAACTTTAAACAGAATTCACCTCCACAAGAAAAGAGGGACCCATCCTGAGATAAGGTCTGAGACATGTGCAGCAGAGCACCGCCCTTAGAAAGGTCAAAAGATGCACCTGGTTCGTGTGAACAAAAGGTCTGGGTGAGATATGCCTTCTGGTTTAAGTCCTGGCTGCTACCCCTCTGATCCAGCTCCCTGCTGATACACCTGGGAAAGCAGCGCAAGATGGGCCCCTGCACCCACGTAGGGGACCCGGAAGAAGCTCCTGACTCCTGGCTTTGGACTGGCCCAGCTCTGGCAGCTGTGGCCATTTGGGGCGTGAACCAGGGGATAGAAGATTTCTCTCTGTGTCACTCTGCCTTCCAAATAAATAAAATAAAACTTTAAGGAAGAAAATGTATTTTTTTAAAAATTTATTTGACAGGTAGAGTTAAAGTCAATGAGAGAGAAAGACAGAGAGAAATGTCTTCCTTCTGTTGGTTTACCCCCCAAATGGTTGCAACAGCTGGAGCTATGCTGATCCAAAGCCAGGAGCCAAGTGCATCTTCCTGGTCTCCCACGCGGGTGCAGGGACTCATGCACTTGAGCCATCCTCCACTGTTTTCCCAGGCCACAGCAAAGAGTTGGACTGGAAGAAGAGCAACCGGGACTAGAACCCGGTGTCCATATGGGATGCCGGTGCCGCAGATGGAGGATTAACCTACCGTGCTACAGTGCTGGCCCTAGGAAGAAAATTTAAATTTAACCATGAACTTGATGGCATTAGGAGTTGGGGCTTTTGGGAGGTGATTAGACCACAAAGGTGGAACTTTCATGAATGGGATTAGAGGCTTTATAAAAGAAATACCCCTTGCTTTTCAGCCATGTGAGGACACATAGGAGACATTTCCTGAGGAAATGGCTTCTCAGGACACAGGGCCTGCCAGGGCTGGATGTTGGACTTGCAACCTCCAGAGCTAAACAAATAATAGAGAAATAAATGTCTGTGCATAGTCTTAGACTATGGTATTTTGCTATAGCAGCCCAAACTGACTAAGATATATGAATCAGAGGGAATCTTCTTAAGAGTATAAATCATGATATTCCTCTTCCTCAAAGGCTTCATAAATTTCTTACTACAGATGGCAAGATTCAGAGACTATCACTGGATTTGTTTCTGTATTTTTCCTTATACTTAAAGATAGAGTCACAGGAGATGGCATTGAGTCATAGTGGGCTAACCCTCCAACTGTGGCACCAGAATCCCAGATGGGCACCAATTCGTGCCCCGGCTCTCCTCTTCCAATCCAGCTCTCTGCTATGGCCTGGGAAAGCAGTAGAAGATGGTCCAAGTGCTTGGGCCCCTGCACCCACGTGGGAGACCTGGAAGAAGCTCCTGGCTCCTGGCTTCAGATCAGCTCAGCTCTGGCCCTTGCGGCCCTCTGGGGAGTGAACCAGGAGATGGTCTTCCTTCTCTGTCTCTGTCTCTACAACTCTACCTCTCAAATAAATCATGGAAAAAAAAAAAGATACAGCCATACTGATTTTTTTTTCAGTTACATGATTGTACATTGCTCTATTTAATTTCTAAGATCTTTCCAAATATTATTTCCTTCTGCCTAGAATACCTCTACTCTTCATCCAACTTGTACTTATCTTTTGAGACTTAGCACAGACACCATTTCAACCAAGAAAGATTCTTTAATGCTCTGAGCTACCCCAATCAGTGTCCCTACAGCATCCTGTACTTCCCCCAAGGCTGTATTATACTATGCTATAATCACTCATCTACAAGTGTGGCTCCTCTTTACCCACAGGGCAGGTTTACATCCTGTCAGCCAAGGTTGCATCCTCCAGTGAGCACAGTATGGGGGATGTTCCAGGCACCAGAACATTTGTCAAGAAAATGAGATATTGTTTTATAGCCTTACTCTAATCCAATATTATAATTTAGATGTCAGCATCATTCCAAATGTGTTTCAGGGCTACCACAGTCCTTTAAAACAATGAAAATTAAATAAAACTTTTTGTTTTCTCTACCATTCTTCCCAAACTCTCAGCCCCATCACTTCCTGTTTCTTTTTTCCTACAAGCCCATTACCAAATATGTTTATGTTCTCCTTTAAACATCTAAGGTCTCCTAAGCCAACTAAATCTAACTTCCAGTTCTAAGTATCTCCTTTCTCATTCATATGCAGTTGAGGGCACTACTAATGAAATCAGGCTTTCAAATTAAACTAAAGTATGATACAATAACCTTCTCATGGATATTTAGCTTTTAAACACAATTTAATAGTTTATATTATTCAACTTACAAAAGTAGTATAAGCTCATTGGGGAAATTTGCTCCATCTCACACAGTCAATATTAATATTTAAATGTATTTCTTTCCTGTTTTTTCTCTAAATATTGCACATATGTGTGTATTTTACATATTTGTGAGCCTGCTACTTTCACTAAACACTGAAACATAAGCATTTTCCATGTTATCAGAAGCTTTTTATAAAACAACTCTAGTACTATTTAATTGTGAAGATAAATCATGTTTTAGAGCATTGTTCCCCTAGAGGCATTTTCACAGAGAACCTGGCTCATCCAAATTCCTCTCTAATTAAACACATAAAAGGGATGTTGCAGCAGGAAGCTTCCGTGCTCATTTCAACCACAGTTGCTCCCACTTACCGGCACCGGCACCGGCACATCCCTCAGAGCGCTCAGCTGTGTTTAGATTGTCAGGTAACATAGTTTATGAAGCCAGAGCTGCACCACACCTAGTCCTGCTCTCTTCAACTTTGAGATGAGTATGCTTGAGAATGGGGTGCAGAGATTAAAGAGAAAATACGGCTGGCAAAAAATTAAACATCCGAAACCTTGGTTTACTGATGTGGCACAAAATTTGTACCTGCATAAGGATTGCCATTTTTCTTTCTTTCTATTAAAAAAATATTGCCCTGGCTTATTTGGAAATATCTTAAAAATCATCCTATCTCTTACCAACGCCAATACATTTAGAAATTCTCTTGTGTCAAAATGCAGCAGAGTCCGGACATACGGGTAGATGTCTTCCTCAGGGGAAGCTTCTGCCGAATGCAGGCGAATTAGAAATTCAAAAACCTGCAAGTGGAAGAACGGCTGATTATTTTCTCACCTTGCAAAGTATCTTTCTAAAGCAATGTTTCTCATTTGGATAAACCCGAGACAGGTTGAAACTCAGTTTAAATTGCCCTTATGTTATATGTTTACCTTTAAATCCTCTCTCAGATAATATTACAGACTTTAATGATAGCGTGTAGGCTCTCTCCTATGATGGGCAAAAGTTCCTGTCCCAGGTGAATCTTCACCTGCAATTTGTCTTCAGTGCCTTTTAACACAAGGAATAGAGAATAAAACCACCTTGAAAACAGACCAACCTGGTTTTTAACCAAGGGAACAAGATCTTCAGGGATATCACCCAATGGATAGGCACGGCCTGCTAGACAACAGCTAGAAGAAAAGAATGAGAACAGATCTGGTGATTTGTAAAGGTGTAACTTTCAAGAAACAAACTGTTTTTCAACCCTGAGATACTAGTGATGAGGAACAGATTAGCTAAGGCCTCATAACCCAACACAGAGAAACAGCCTAATGGCACCATTAAACCACGACTTAGCTGCTGAAAGCCTGATGTTCTCAGAGACTTTTGAATCAGTGCCTCTAAGAATGGTGATTGAAGACAGAGAATGAACAGGGCCAGCAAAAGTCTGGACAATGTGTGCGCAACAGGACAAGTCTTCAGGGAGAGTTAGAACCTGAAGAGGAACCCACACTACAGTTCTACATGAAAACCAGACCTTTTCTGTGACTAACTTGCCTTGTGGGATGAACGATTACAAATGCTTTCTGAGTGCGTCTTCCTTTTTCCTATCATTTGCAGTGGGGGCAAATTTTACACGTCTTTGAACAAGTCATCAGTTCTCAATGTTAGGCAGAGACAATGAGATACCAGCGTATTCTCAAGAGTTCAAAGGACAGATGATCAAGCACTAGGTGAATGCTGCATATGTTCTTCTACACTGAAGACTCAATGAAACAAATGCAAAACAGGCCTCAGAGTTAACTCACATTAGATAGGAGCTATGACATTCTGGAAGGTTCTGCCATCTTCCTGTCCTCCTGCTAACCAGCTATCTATCTAAAAGTTCTATGAGCACTCAATTCTGAGCCATCACAGTCCATCAGGCATGAACTCTGCTCCAGGAGCCAGGAGATAAACATCCTATCTTTTTCCTCTGTCATCAACTTTTTCATGACATAAACAACATATATTCCAGGGTTGTTGCTAATAAAATACTTTACATCAGTGTTTCCCAACCTCAGCTCTATTGATATTTGGGGTCAGATACTTCTTTTTTACAATTATTCATTTATTTGAAAGGCACAGCATCAGAGTGAGAGAATGAGCCATCTGCTGGCTCATTCCTCAAATGGGCACACAGCAGGGGTTGGTCCAGGCCAAAGCCAAGCACCCAAAATTACATCTGGGTTTCCTACATGGCAAGAGCCCAAGTATTTTGGCCATCATTTGCTGTTTTTCCAGCACGTTACTAGGGAACCGGATTGAAACACAGCAGCCAGGACTTGGACCAACACTCTGTTATAGGATGCTGGCATCCTGCTATGCCACATATTCTCCATTGTAGGGGAAACCCTGTGCACAGCAGCATGCTATGGCAGCACCCGTGGCCTCTGAGTACTTCATATCAGTGGTGTCTGTCCCCTAGCTGCTCTCCAGGTGTCAAAACTGAACAGAGCTGTAGACAATGCCTAATATGTTTGAGGGGCCAGAGATAAAATTAGACATGGTTGAAAACCATTGCTTTGGCCAGTGCCGTGGCTCAACAGGTTAATCCTCTGCCTTGCGGCGAGGGCACACTGGGTTCTAGTCCCGGTCGGGGCGCCAGATTCTGTCCCGGTTGCCCCTCTTCCAGGCCAGCTCTCTGCTGTGGCGAGGGAGTGCAGTGGAGGATGGCCCAAGTGCTTGGGCCCTGCACCCCATGGGAGACCAGGAGAAGCACCTGGCTCCTGCCTTCAGATCAGTGCGTTGCGCCAGCCGCAGTGTGCTGGCCGCGGCGGCCATTGGAGGGTGAACCAATGGCAAAGGAAGACCTTTCTCTCTGTCTCTCTCTCTCTCTCTCACTGTCCACTCTGCCTATAAAAAATAAATAAATAAAGAAAACCATTGCTTTCCATAAAAGAACTCTGAAACATGAAAATCATTCTGCAGAAACAATAGAATAGTACCTCTAAAAACATAGGGGAAAAATACAGAGGGAACATACACGCAAATAAATAAGTAAAAATCTCTTACCTGATATATACGAGAAGCTTGTTGCCCATAATAACTTGCTCATCTAAGGTAGAAAGAAAAGTATGGTCAAAAACTCTATCCTCAAGATCTTTTCAGAAATAGAATCTTTATATGGAAACAAAAATTAAAAGTTGCTACTTAAGGTAAGGTAAATATATTCCCAAATAACTTAAGACTGACATAATAACACTTAATTGTCTTTTGAAATTCCATTAAATTCTTTTCACAGGCACAAACTCAGTCTGAGTTATTCAAGGATGCACATAGAAGAAGAGGTCTGTGGGCAGAGACCTATGCATTGTCGGCTTCCCTTCTAAACCAGGGCCGGGGAAAGGTGAATGATGCCCCAGCAAATTGTAGATCACAGACCGTTAATCAAGACTGAGGCATAACCATAAGTCTTCTCATTTGCAACATGGACTTTCACCACCCTGATGCTCAAGGGCCCAGAAGGCCACTCTTCCCAAACTATTAGGGTCCTTTCAAAAAGATAATCCGACCAAGTTTTAAGACAAGGGAAACATAGAATGGGATAGGAGGATTAATAAGGATGAAATGATCAGAAATGCTTATAGTGTGCAGATCACAGAAATCTGTAGTTGGTAATAATGAAATGTATTTTTGGTACATAAACAATGGATATAACGCAAGCCAGTCTACTGGCTACTTTTACCAGGAATGCTTTATTTTATTTTTTTTTTGCCAGCTTTAGATTCATCTATTAAAAAGATTTTCACTAAATATGTTTTCATTTAAAAAAAAAGATTTATTTATTGAATGGCAGAGCAACACAGAGGGTAAGAGAAAAGACTTCCATTTGCTGGTCCACTAATTCTTTTCAAATGCTCTAATGTGATGAACTCGAATTGCTCAAAGTTACATGAATAATTATATTTTGCTTCAATTCCAAATGTTATTTAATCTAACTTAACTAGTATGACACATGGCAGCAAACACCTTTCTGGTATAGCAAGTTCATGTTCATTGGTTAGATAAAATACCTTTATTGCTAGAAATCTCAAGTAGAATGTACCTGGCTCATGGTTCCTAGAGAGTTCAACATTCCTATCTCCATAATTCATGACTACGAGTTTCTTAAGAGCAGGGAGTCTGTGCTAGCTCTGTATTCCCAGCATCTGGCACACAAGAGGTGATTAGTAAATGTAGACTGACCTGCACTGACATTGTACTTAATTTTCTACAACTTTTCTCTTCCTGAAATCTTCTATTAGACAAATTTCTGTCGTAAAAGTTCAACAATTCAATTTGGATTTATCAATACTAAACTCTACTTGCATGTATAGATATATACGTAAAAGGCAATTCTCAAGTATGTTTTACCAAGAGGAGGCTCAGGGCCACAATAGGTATGAGGGACTAAGACCGTACAAAAATGACTCTCCTTGCCCCAGCCTTTACACAAATCTGCAAATCTGGGGGACAGTACAAAATCTAACAAGTTCCTGAAGAGTGAAGGAAAGTGCACAAATCTGGCAGGGAGTCAGTCACCTGGGAGAGGGCCACACCTTTCTCCTCCAGGGCCTCTCCCTGCATGAACTAAGTGGGGAGACAACCAGAAAAGTGAAGCTGGACAGCATCAGTGTGGAAGAGAAATGGACAATTCCACAAAGGAAATGGTTTAAGAGGAGATCTTTAAATCGCCCACATCTGTGATTGAAAGGGAAAAAAGAAAAAACAAAACCAAAAACCTCAAAGCAGTCAGTCAAAGGCAGAAAATCGGAATTCCCTCCTTGAGGACACTGGAGGGTGAAGAGAAGCAGACAGGCCCTGGCGGGCAGTTCTCTCAGCATGGAGGAGTGGAGACAGAGCAGCACAGGTGAACTGCGTCCTCTGCAACTTTCTGCCTGAAACTAAGTGCATTCGGCTTGGCATGCACAGTAGAGGCGGGGCACAATTGGGGAAAACAGGGATCTCTTTGGGCAGAGCAACCAAGAGAAGCTAGGAAGCATAAATAGTTAAAAGATTGGCAAAATCCTACAAAGAGCCAGAGAGGGATGCCCAAGTCTTTCCTCATCATTGTCTGACCTAAGTATCACCCACGTGAATCAGAATCAAAGCAGATCAGCTAAAGACACGAGATCTGAAGAGAGACTGAAGCTGACAAGAGAAACAGAGTCTAAAATTCAAGCCTAGCAATCTATGCCTGGGACGCCATCCCAGGCTCTAGCCCCTTCTGCCCCTGGCTCGAACTCAGGTGACCCCATGGCCCAACCACCGGTGTCAGCTCCATCCCCACCCACCCTAATGGGATTCACTGCTCCTATTTCCTTGCCTGCCCCTGGCAAAGTTTTAAGACCTGTTCCTGAACAAGTGGCTCTCTCATTCTCTTTCTTGCTCTCTTGATCTCTCTTACTCTCTCCTTCTTCCACTTTTCCTTCTTTGACTCTTTCCTCTGGCCTGCCATGTTTCCTCCAATAAAACTTTTCCCTTAAAAAAAAATCAAGCCTAGTCAAGAAAATCATCTGGTAAAACAGAAGATAAAAACATTTATTGGAGGGGCTGGCACCGTGGTACACTGGGTTAATCCTCCGCCTGCGGTGCCGGCATCCCATATGGGTGCTGGTTCTAGTCCTGGTTGCTCCTCTTCCAGTCCAGCTCTCTGCTATGGCTTGGGATAGCAGCAGAAGACGATCCAAGTGCTTGGGCCCCTGCACTGGCATGGGAGACCAGGATGAAGCATCTAGCTCCTAGCCTCAGATCAGTGCAGCTCCAGCCGTTGCAGCCAACTGGGGAGTGAACCAACGGAAGGAAGACCTTTCTCTCTTTCTGTCTCTCTCACTGTCTGTAATTCTACCTGTCAAATAAATTAATTAAAAAATCTATTAAAAAACATTTATTAGAGAAAAAACAACAGAATCCAGAAATCTCCACAGTGGAACACTGTATCCAGAATATAATTCAAAATCACTCAGCATATGAAGAACGGAGGAACTAAGCCTCATTCTTCTTAAAATCAAACTCCATCCTGACATGGAGCAAAATGTTAGAACAGACAAGGATTTTAAAGCAACTACTGCAATAAAACATGTTTAATGTACAAAAATTCAACAAATGAAGAGTTGCAGCAGAGAAACAAATCATAAAGAACTAAATGGAAATTAGATTGAAAAATATGGAGACAGCACTGTGGCTAGTGGGTTAAGCTGCCTTCTATAGTGCTGGCATCCCATGTGGGCAACAGTTCATGTCCTGACAACTCCACTTCCAATCCAGCTCCTTGCTAATGGTATGGGAAAGCAGTGAAGGACGGCCAAAGTGCCTGTACCCCTGTACCCACATGGGAAGCCCAGAAGAAGCCTCTGGCTCCTGGCTTCTGATTGGCCTAGCTCCTGCCATTGCAGCCATTTGGAGAGTGAACTAGCAAATGGAAGATCTCTCTCTATCTCTTCCTTTCTGTCACTGTTAATTCTGCCTTTGAAATAAATAAATAAATCTTTTAAAAAATAAAGATTGAAAAATATAATTGTTGAACATAAGAATTCACTGAATGGATTTAGTAGCAGAACTAACATGAAAGAGGGAAGAGTAAGTTAATCTGAATGTAGAATAACAGAAATTGTCCAATGTGAAGAATGGAGAGTAAAAAGGATCAAACAAAATAAAAGCAATACAAAACCCAGAGGGACAGACCACTGAAATGGTGGAGATAAAGTAAATTAATAAAATTTTTTAAAGCACAAAAACAAGCTAACATTGTGGCACAGGGGGTTTAACCACTGCTTATGTCAACACCCTACATGAGAGCACCAGTGTAAGTCCTGGCTGCTCTGCTTCCCATCAAGCTCCCTGCTAATGTGTATAGGAAGGCAGTGGAATATAGCGCAAGTGCTTGGGCCCCTGCCATCCATGAGAGAGACCCAAAGGGAGTCCTTGGCTCCTGACTTCAGTATGGCCCAGCCCTGGCCATCACAGCCATTTGGTGAGTGAACCAGAGGACAGAAGCTCTTTTTCTCTGTCTCTTCTTCACTATCAATCTGTCTTACATACACACACACACACACACCCTTGTGTGTGTGTATATATATGTATATATTATATATGTATATATTTATATTCAAAAGAGCAAATTACAAAATTCAGTAATAAAAGGGGAGTCATCACTACTGACCTTATAGAAATAAATGGAATTATAAAGATTACTATAAACAAATATATTCCAACAAGATAACGTAGACAACATGGACAAATTCCCAAGAATTCACAAAGTACTTAAACAGACTGACTCATGAAGAAAGAGAAAATCTGAATAGATTTTTTTAAAGAGTATTATTTTTTTTTCAAGATTTAGTTATTTATTTGAAAGGCAGAGTTACAGAGAGAGAGGAAGAGACACACAGAGAGAAAGAGAGAGACAGACAGACAGAGAGATCTTCTGTCTGCTGGTTTATTCCCCAAATGGCCATAACAGCGCCAGGGCTAGGCCAGGACAAAGCCAGATACCAGGAACTTCTTCTAGGTCTCCAATATAAGTGCAAGGGCCCAAGCACTTGGGCCATGTTCTGTTGTTTTCCCAGATGTATTAACAGGAGCTGGATCAGAAACTGTGCAGCCAAAATTTGAACACACATATGGGATGCTGGCATCGCAGGTGGAGGCTTAAACCACTGTGCCACAATACCAGCCACAGTTATATTCTAATAAGCAAAGAAATTAAACTGAAGTAAGTCTCAATGTGTCCTCCAAAACTCCTATGTTGGAAACTTTATCCCCAAAGGCACAAGTTGGGAGGCGAGGGCTTTTGGAAGGTTTCCAGGTTACAAGGGCTCCACCTAACACACGGATTAATTCCATTATAAAAAGGGCATTGTGGAGTAGGTTTGCCCTCTTTTATTTTTCCATCAAGTGGGGATGTGATATCTCTCCACACTCCCACCCCCCACCACCGCCCATGTGAGAACAAAGTAAGAAAATCCTTATAAGACACCAGATGCCAGCACTTGATTTTGGACCGCTCAGCCTCCAGAACGGTGAGAAGTAAGTTTCTGTTCCTTAGAACCTATCCAGCCTCAGCTGTTCCTGCACAAAACAGACTAAGTAAGCAGGACTTTCAAAACTTCCAGCAAAGAAAAGCCTCCCTCTGACCCATACTCCTACTCTTCTTTCTCCTCCTTCTTCCTCTCCATTCTTATTTTTATAGAGATAAATTTTCAGATACTTTTTATACTCATAGAACTAACTCTAGACTAAGTAGAGAGTTAACTAAGTATAGAATTAACTCTAAGTAGAGACTTCACCAATTAGTATGAAGAAAAAAGAAAGAAAAAAATATTGTTTCTTGACGATGCAGCTTAAAGTGTCAGTTTTGCTCCTACTGATTGTATTTTAGGTACTCTATTAGTTACTATAGATCAGAGAGACCATATGGAATTCTTAATAGATCCTGGATACTAATCCTTTATTAGCTGCTCAGTTTGCAAATATTTTCTCCCATTCTGTTGGTTGCCTCTTCTCTTTGTAAAGTGTTTCCCTCGCAGTGTAGAATATTCTTAGCTCGATTTAATTCCATTTGTCTATATTTTATTTTACTGTCTGTGCTTTTAGGGTCTTTTTCAAGAAATCTTTGCCTATACCAATGTCTTTCAGAGTCTCCTTGATGTTTTCCTCTAGTAATTTGATGGTATCAGATTGTAAATTTAGATCCTGATCCATATAGAGTTGATCTTTGTATAAGGTGTAAGGAGGGTCTTATTCTGCATGCATAGATCCAATTTTCCCAGCACCATTTGTGACAGTGTCCTTTCTCCAGGGATTGATATAAGTTTCTTGTTGAAGATAAGTTGGTTGAAGATGTGTAGATTAATTTCTGGGTTTTCTAGTCTGTTCCATCAGTCTACTTGTCTAATTCCGTACCAGTACCAGGCTCAAAAAGACAAAAATCATATGTTTTCTCTGATATGTAGCAGTTGATACAGAATAGAAAAAAATGTACAGGAATAAAATGGACATCTTGTGATATGATTGTTGATTTTAGCTCTTGTTTACACTCCTGTGGAGCTATGGGCTTCCTACTTTTTATTTGTTGCATATTATTATTAGTGGAGAATTAAGCCTGTGATTATGGAGGGGACTGAAGTTATGTCTCTGCAAAAATTAAAGGAAGAAAAAAAGAGAGGAAAGAAGGAGGGGGACTAAGGAAGGGAGAGGAAGAGGGAGGGAGGTATGGTTAACATTTTAAAATTATACCTATGGAATACAGGATATCTGTTCTATTTAGCTTAATAAAATTTAAAAAAATCAACATGCAAAAATAAATGTTTTCTATACACTTACAATGAGAAGGAAAAATAAATAAAATGAAGGGCAAAATGTCATTTATAATAGCATCAAAATAAATAAAATACTTAGGAATAGATTTAACAAATGAAATATATGACTTATACATTGAAAACTGAAAAATATTCTTGAAGGAATTAAAGAAGCCCTAAGTGCATGGAAAGCTATTTGGTGTTCATGGATTGGACAACTTAGCAATGTAGTAATGTTAAGACAGAAATACCCCTTGAGTCGACCTATAGATTCAAGGCAATCAATAAAATCTCAGCTGCCTTTTCTACAGATATTAGGAAAGCATATTTATTTTGAGACCAAAATAAATAGAGAAACATCAAAGTTATAGGGTAGAAGTCTCAACTTTGTTAAGATGGTGATTCCTCCAAAATTAATCTGGAGTCAATGCAATCTTGAACTTCTTTTTTTTTTTTTTTTTTTTTGCAGGCAGAGTGGACAGTGAGAGAGAGAGACAGAGAGAAAGGTCTTCCTTTTGCCGTTGGTTCACCCTCCAATGGCCGCCGCGATCGGCGCGCTGCGGCCGGCGCACCGCGCTCGTCCGATGGCAGGAGCCAGGTGCTAGGTGCTTTTCCTGGTCTCCCCATGGGGTGCAGGGCCCAAGCACCTGGGCCATCCTCCACTGCACTCCTGGGCCACAGCAGAGGGCTGGCCTGGAAGAGGGGCAACCGGGATAGAATCGGTGCCCCGACCGGGACTAGAACCCGGTGTGCCGGCGCCGCAAGGCGGAGGATTAGCCTGTTGAGCCACGGCGCCGGCCAATCTTGAACTTCTAACAAGCATTTTAAAAGAAACTGATGAGCTGATTCTAATGTTTATAGGGAAAGGCAAAGGGCCTAGACTATATAAACCAATTTTGAAAACAAATAAACCAAAAAAGTTGGAGGACTTCAGGTACCTGATTTTAAGGCTTGCTATAAAGTTACACAATAACCAAGACATTATATTATTGGCAGTATAAACAGAATACAGAATCTGGAAATATACCCATAGTTAATAGTTAACTGACTTTTGACAAAGACATCAGGTAGGGGCTGTTGCTGTAGTGCAGGGGGTTAAGCCACCATATGCAGTGCCGGCATGTCATGTGGGTACCAGTTTGTATCCTGGCTGCTCTGCTTCCAATCCAGCTCCCTGCTAATGGATTAAGAAAGCAGAGGAAGATAGTCCAAGTGCTAGGGCCCCTGCACCCAGGAGACCTAGAAGAAGCTCCTGGTTCCCAGCTTCAGTGTGGCCCAGCCCTGGCTGTTGAAGCCTTTTGAGGAGTGAACCAGCGTATGGAAGACCTCTCTCTCTGTCTCTCCCCCCTCTCTCTGACTCTGCCTTACAAACAAAATAAAATAAATCTTAAAAAAAAAAAAAAGAAGATGACGACACTGGGTAATTCAATAGAGACAAGACAATCTCATCCATAAAGAGTACAAGGACGGCTGGCACCGCGGCTCACTAGGATAATCCTCCACCTGCGGTGCCAGCACCCGGGTTCTAGTCCCCATTGGGGTGCTGGATTCTGTCCCGGTTGCTCCTCTTCCAGTCCAGCTCTCTGCTGTGGCCTGGAAAGGCAGTGGAGGATGGCCCAACTTCTTGGGCCCTGCACCCACATGGGAGACCAGGAGGAAGCACCTGGCTCCTGGCTTCAGATCGGCGCAGCATGCCAGCCATAGTGGCCATTTTGGGGGTGAACCAATGGAAGGAAAACCTTTCTCTCTGTCAATCTCTCACTGTCTAACTCTGCCTGTCAAAACACACAAACAAACCAACCAACCTCAACATGATACAGTTATATACCCATTAGAATGGCTAAAGTTTACAAGAATATTTTAAAAGACTGGCAGTATCAAGTACTTGCAAGGATGTGGAGCCACTGGAACTTGCATACATTGCTGATAGAAATGCAAAATGGCACAATCATTTCTGAAAGTGCATACAGCAATACTTTATAGATCAAAACACAGATTTACCACATAGTCTGGTCTTCCAATCCTAGATATCTGCCCAAGAAAAATGAACACAAATGTCCACAGAAACTGGTCACAGCTAGAGGTCAGAAATGGGGGTAAATCAACATGATGGGTACTTATGGTGATGAAGTTATTCTGTATCTTGACTTTCTCAATGGGATATCCAGTTGTATTGAACTTATTTTTCTAAGATGTTTTCATTGAAGACATTGGGTAAAGAACATATAGCATATATGTATCATTTCCTACAACTGCATGTTAATCTATAATATACTCACAATTTAAAAAAATGTTTAATTGCATTATTCCTAATAGTGCCAAACTGGAAGTAACTCAAATGTCCATTAACTGATAAATGGATACAATATGGGATATTTAACCAATGCAAAATCATTCAGAAGGGAAAGGCAGCAAAAGATTAATAAATGCAACATGATGAATCTCAGAAACATTATGCTAAGTGAACACCAAAGATTAGATGTTGTATAACTCCATTTACATAAAATGTAGTGACAAAGTAAATCAGTAATTTCCTGGAGGTGGGATTATAAGGAAAGGATCAAGTACAAAAGGGGAGGAGAAAACATTTTAGCATGAGAAAGTATAGTCCCTCTCGGTCATTTGATTATGGTGGTGGTTAAGTGATTACATGTGATTACCAAAATTCACACTGTACACATAAGCACCTGTAAATTTCATAACATTTAAGTTATATTTTAAAATACAAAAGACAGGAAACATTAAAGTTTAGAAAATTAATACCTGTAAGTGTTTTTCCTGCATTCAGAGGAGGAGCAATGACTTTGAAAAGTTTCTGCATTAAAATTAAAAGGAAAACAATCACCATATTTTCAAGAGATATGTTTAACAACATAATCAAACTTTGTATACTATTAACAACACTTCTCTGATGGAATCAGTTGTTTGCTGTTGAGACTAAACATAAAGGCTAAGGTATATATGAATTGTTTATAATGATCACTAAGAAACAATTGTCATATTCCTCACAGAAAGAAACCACTTAATAAATACCAATTACATGAAAGTCTATGTTGAACATACAGTTTTTAATAAACTATATCCCTAGATTCTTAAAATAACTTTATTCTTTAAAAGATAGTAAGCAAATGAAGAGAGTGTCATCTTACCAAGGTGATTACTTTAAACTGAAAATATCTAAACAATAAGCAGTCACAGAAAGAAACAATAAGCAGAAGCTTCCCAAAATACAGCTACCATGGCCCTCCCTCAAAGGGAGGTTCCCAGGAGGCAGGTTTCTATTTGGAAGACCCTTAGCACCAGGAAGTACACATTCACCTGCTGGTTAGCTTCAAAAAGCCCAACAGAACTAACCCTGCCCCCACCTTTATCTCTGACTGTTCAGCTATTCATAATGATTCTCCAGTCAACCTACACAGGATTGTTTAACTTGCAGTCCCCATCTCCCCTAGCTCACCCCCAACACTGGGACCTAAGCTGGTCAAGGAAAAGTTTTTCTTCCCAACATAAGGCACTATTTTTAAAATCAAGGAAAGGTTTCAGAAGCTATGGTAGTCATCTCAAATGTGATGACACTGTCTTTCATTCTGGAAAATCTAGAACATTTCAAAGGGCAAGATATCTCTTCTTAATTCAGATCTCTTTTAAGTATTAAAACAGCTAAATGTTACATTAAAAAGTGATTTCCTTAACCACAGAGAATTATAAAGGAGGAATCACAGGATACACCTCACCTCCCACTGCTTAAGTCTACAAATGACCATTTAATAACACACCAAGCTCCTGCTGAAAACCATTAAACTCAGACTACTCTGAACATACACAGGACAACCTCAATAACCCAAAGCTCCTCTTGATATGTTTAAGTACTTGCATAAATGTACCCAGATCGTGAGAAAAAAAAAAAAAACAGATTTAAGAAAAAAAATAAAACCAAACCCAGATTGAGGGGAGGAAAAAAAATGTAAAACAAAAATTTCCAAAAAAAAAATTACAATACAGCAGCAACATAGGATGCTTCAAATTAAAATCTGTTTTGGGGACTGGTGCTGTGGCGCAGTGGGTTAACGACCTGGCCTGAAGTGCTGGCATCCCATGTGGGCACTGGTTCAAGACCTGGCTGCTCCGCTTCCGATCCAGCTCTCTGCTGTGGCCTGGGAAAGCAGTAGAAGATGGCGCAAGTCCTTGGGCCCCTGCACCCACGTGGGAGACCCAGAAGAAGCTCCTGGCTCCTGGCTTCAGATCAGCGCAGTTCCGGCCGTTGTGGCCAATTGGGGAGTGAACCAGCAGATGGAAGACCTCTCTCTCTCTCTCTCTCTCTGTGTATCTGACTTTCGAATAAATAAATAAATCTTTTTAAAAAATCTGTTTTGAAGGAAACGAGAAACCTCCTTAAATCTTCCTGACTGTGGATTAGGGCAGCACAGAGAATATTTTTTGCATGCAGATGAAAAGGCAGCTGTAAGGTGTTCAATGCCAAACAATCCTGACTTGACATACATACTATCAGAGTCTAAACCTGTGGAGAAGGGGCACACACTCATTGTAGAAAGTGATCAACAGAAGTGGCTGGCTTTGTGGCACAGCAGCTTAAACCGCTGCCTACAACACCAGTATCCCCTATTAGCACTGGTTCGAGTCCCAGTTCCTCCACTTCCAAACCAGTGGATGGCAGATCTGTCTCTCCTTCATTCTCTCTCTCTGTAACTCTGACTTTCAAATAAATAAATAATTCAATGAATCTTTAAAAGAGAGAGAGGGAGGTAGAGAGACTGACTATTATTGATTCCAGAGTCCTAGTCCAAAGTAGTGCAGACTTCAGCTGAATCTTGTTCCATCTCTACTTCTGTCTACGCCTTCCAGCCAAAGACCCCCAGGAACTCACAGCAGCTGGAAAAGTGTGGTTTGTGTCTCATTGGAGCAAGAGATTATGCACATCACAGGGGAACCACTAACACAGCTCCCTAGGAAGGTTTTGGAAAGAATTTGTTGTGGGATTAGAGCTCCTGTTAGATTCAAGACAAGAGTTCAGGGAAATGGGGCTTTGCTGAGGGGGGAATTCACGCTGTTCCCCTCTGCTGATGTCATCCTCATAGCAAAGCACTGTAATGTCTAAAGTCAAGGTCCCTGTGCACAGTGCTGAGGCAGAAAACAGAGGCATCCCAGGGCAGCAGGAGGTCAAGTTTGTTAACTCACTGGTGGCCGCAGGCCCTCCCTCCAGGCTTTGCCTCTTTCTCCCAGCCCTGAAGAGGCCCTGTATTTTATATAAAATAAATTTCTTATGCCCTTTGTCAAAGTTAGTATAGCATTCTTAGGAGAAAAAAAACTTAAAGTCTCACAGACAAGCATTACTTTTATCTATTGTTCCCTGAGATTTAAATAGCTACTTAGGCATATAAAAAGGAAAGCAGTGGCAGAAAGTATAAAATTAATGACTAGTTAAAAGTCCAGAGTTAAAAAGGGTGCACAACTAATAAATCTAGAAGAGATTAAAGAAGATTGGATGAAGACAAAAACTGTTCAAAGCAAAAAGAGATTGGGGAAAAGTTAACAGATAAAATTAAACACATGTCTGAGTGAGGAACTAGCTTACCTCCATTGGACTAATAAATTCATTCATGCCTCTGTTGTAGACATAGATCATAGCATCATACAGGCGATTTTCCCAACACATGAGAACCACCTATAAAAAGGAAAAGTTGTTTGGTCCACACAGTTCAGTACATCTCAGCAATGATTTTCCCTGGAGCTTTAAGAATTGAAAAAGATCTCGAATTCTTATCTCTTTCTTATTCCTTCACTAATAAAAAACACCTGGAACTGCAGTGTTCCAACACAATGCCAGGATAAGAGCTGTTTAAGTTCAATATTACTTCTAATAGCACTACATACAGTACAATAGTTACTTCTGACATCCTCCAGTGTCTTAACTGTTTTTTCTTTATCCTCCCCTTTACAATTTTTGCTTTACTTTTGTCAACAGTTCTGTAAATATTTACTGAACATCCATAATCAGGCTCTCTCCTAGGCCAGAGGATCAAGTAATGAATAAGACAAATCCAGACCTACTCCCTGCTCTTACAGAATTTACATTCATCTTGGACACTCACCAAAAGGAGGGTGAGGCACACAATGGTATATGAGTTAAAGGGGGAAGGGAGGGAGATACCCAATTACACAAATAACTCATTATTTACAAATGTGGTAAGCATTATAAAGGAACCTGACTCAGCCTGGAGTATTCAAGAAAATCATCCAAGCACGGAGCTAAAGGATACATGCATGCAAGCCAAAGGCAGAAGCATAAACTAGGGATTCTGCAGGCAGAAACAGTACAAATGAAGGGACTCAAAGTGTTTAAGGATGGAGAGAGATCAATTTGAGGAGATATTTAAGAAGAGGAATAGATATGACTTAGAGTACAGAGTATTCTACCTCTGTTCCTATGATAGTTACAGAGTGATAAGGGAGCTGAAGTAGAGATATGCTAAGGAGAACAAAGAGTAGGCAAAGAGGTAAGAGCAAAAAAGGAAATGAGGAGACTCTAGGAGTCTTCCTAGAAGAAGGCAGGCTCTAGAACCTTCCTCCTTGTTCTCTCTCTTTCTCTGTCATTGCTATCATTATGTATCTCTTCACTAATGACTAACACATTTACAACTTCCCTCTGATCCATATATTAACCATTTCCTTAATATCTTCACCTGAATGTCTACGGCTACCTCAAAATGAAATAGCAAAACAGAACTCTTCATTTTGTCGCTCAAGCTTAGACTTGCCATCGTCTTCCAATCTCACAGGAATCACTATCCAGCCTGCTTCTCAAGTCAAAAACTAGGCATCATCCTTCCAGTCTCTCATTCTCACACTCATCATATCCAATCTATCAGCAAATCAATTCTACTCCCCTCCATCCAAAGCCAGGCCAGTTCTATCCCACTGCTAGCACTTCTGGACAGGATCAGGTTCCCTTTCTTCACTGGGTTATCGATAAAGCAAACCAAAGCCTTCTTGCTGAAAACTTTCTAATCATTTTTCATAGCACTTATTATAAAACAGAAACCCTTGGTTTACTTCTTTCATTAAGCTCCAGATCTGCCTGCCTCTTTGCTGTTACTTGAACACTGAAGGTATAATCCTTTTTTCAGGTATACCATTGCTTTTACCCATAACAATCTTCCCTTCCAAGATCTTTGCCTTACTAATTCTCTTGTTATTCAGGCTCCAAGGCTCACTTTCCTTCCTCACAGATGCTTTCCATATTTAGTCAACATAATGGCCTCCTACCATATTACCTTGTTTGGTTTGGGCAAAATACTTCTTTACACCAAAAATTTTATTTACAGTTTACTTGTTTATCCATTTACTGTCAAACTTTGCTGCTAAACTTTAAGCTTTATGAGAGGATAAGCCTTGTTCATCAGTCACTGAAGCAAACCCAGAGCCTGGCATTTAACAAATGCTTCTGGAAGCAATGAACAAACAATGCTGAAAGAGTAAAATAAGAGTTGAAAAATATCACTTGATACAGTGAGCATACAGGTTACTACTGACTCTAGCAAGAGCAAGGCTGAACAGTCATTAAGATGTGAAAAAACGGACACAGCAACTCAGACAATGTTTTCACAAAATGTAGCTGAGACTGGGAGGCATGAGATGGGACGGTAATCTAGGTGCAAAAATCTAGGTGAGAAACGGAGGGAAAGATTCTTTAATGATTTTTTTAGATTTTTTATTATTTTTTTAATTTTTGACAGGCGGAGTGGACAGTGAGAGAGAGAGAGACAGAGAGAAAGGTCTTCCTTTTGCCATTGGTTCACCCTCCAATGGCCACTCTGGCCGGCGCACTGTGGCCAGTGCACTGCACTGATCCGATGGCAGTGCTTCTCCTGGTCTCCCATGGGGTGCAGGGCCCAAGGGCTTGGGCCATCCTCCACTGCACTCCCTGGCCACAGCAGAGAGCTGGCCTGGAAGAGGGGCAACCGGGACAGAATCCGGCTCCCCGACCAGGACTAGAACCCGGTGTGCTGGCGCCGCAAGGCAGAGGATTAGCCTGTTGAGCCACAGCACCGGCCTTAATGATTATTTTAACATGAAACAGACTTCGGCAAATTTACATGGTATTGTGAATAAGCTGAAAATACTGGAAAGAGAAGAAATTTTAAAATTATCCCATGTGTGACAGGTACATCGAGCTGGATTGATAACATGCCCTCAAATCACTGGCCCAATTATCAGTCTGTGAATGCTAACCCATGTTACACATATAAGAGGAAGGCCTGAAAAAAATGGGATCTTGTATTACTTTGCAAACTCATAGCCATTCATTTAGAGCTTCCCAAAAGAAAAACAATAATCATTTTTTCCAAACCCTTCATTTCTATGCAATTTTGTACACTGTAAAATAACAACAAAAAAGTTTTGGTCTTTCTAAGTTTAGCTCAAGAGGATCTATCAGCCTCTCAGGAGTAACATACTCATTATTAAGACTAACGTGAAATTAAAGAATTAAACTGTAGGGGCCGGTGCTATAACGTAGCAGGTAAAGCTGCCACCTGTAGTGCCAGCATCCCATCTGTGTACTGGTTTGAGTCTTGGCTGCTCCTCTTCCAATCCAGCTCTCTGCTATGGCCTGGGAAAGCAGTAGAAGATGGCCCAAATGCTTGGGCCACTGCACCTGCATGGGAGATCCAGGAGGAAGCTCCTGGCTTCGGATCAGCTCAGCTCTGGCCATTACGGCCATTTGGGGAGTGCAGCAGCAGATGGAAGACCTACCCCTCTCCCTTTCTCCCTCCTTCACTCCCTCTCTCTCTCTCTTTCAAATAAATAAATAAATCTTAAAAAAAAAAAAAAAGAATTAAACTGTGAAATGTCTTACACAGAATAGAAACTAATTCTCAAGTATATCTGAAGCCCTCAGATATACTGAAAAAATACTATTTTCAAATAATAGGCAAGCTACTCATGCTAAGAATCTCTGAATTTCAAAACTCAAGTCTGGCCTTAACCCATTATAAACTACTGTCCTATATACAGGACACCTATAAAGACTTAAATTGAATAATATATATACTGCTTTGTTAAGTTTGAAATAAATACTATATCACTGAAATACTCACAGAATTGAAAACTTAGAACTTAATGAGTTAATATAGTAGCTCTTTTAAAAATGGCATCACGGGCCCAATGTTGTGGCACAATGGGTAAAGCTGCTTCTTGCCATGCCAGTATCCTATATGGGTACTGGTTCACGTCCCAGCTGCTTCACTTCTGATCCACCTCCCTGTTAATGGCCTGGCAAAACCAATGGAGGCCAGCACCTCGGCTCACTAGGCTAATCCTCCACCTTGCGGCCCCGGCACACCAGGTTCTAGTCCCGGTCGGGGAGCCGGATTCTGTCCCGGCTGCCCCTCTTCCAGGCCAGCCCTCTGCTGTGGCCCAGGAGTGCAGTGGAGGATGGCCCAAGTGCTTGGGCCCTGCACCCCATGGGAGACCAGGAGAAGCACTGCCATCGGATCAGTGCAGTGCACCGGCCACAGCGCGCCAGCTGCAGTGGCCAATGGAGGGTGAACCAACGGCAAAAGGAAGACCTTTCTCTCTGTCTCTCTCTCTCACTGTCCACTCTGCCTGTCAAAAAAAAAAAAAAACAATGGAAAGATGGCTCATGTGTTTAGTCACCTGCCACCCATGTGGGAGACCTGGACGAAGCTCTTAGCTCCTGGCTTCAGCCTGGCTCAGCAGTGGCCATGGTGGCCATCTTGGGAGTGAACTAGCAGGTGGATGATCTCTCTTTCTCCTTCTCTCTGTTTCTCCCTCTCTCTCTTTAATTCTTTCTTTCAAAATAAGTATCTTTAAAAACCGGCATCATATTGTTAAAGATACAAATATTCTATCATTCCTGTGAGAGCACCATAGTTGAAATATACCTGATGGATGAACTCTGGGAGTAAACAAACAAACCAATGAAGAAGAATCAGTCAATAAGCACCTACTGAGCAACTACTAAATGTCAGCCCTAGACAGCGCTTTGGCATAGCAGGTAAAGCATCTGCCTGCAGTACTGGTATCGCATATAGATGTCAGTTCGAGTCCTGGCTGCTCCACTTCCCATCCAGCTCTCTGCTATGCCCTGGGAAAGCAGTGGAACACAGTCCAAGTGCTTGGGCCCTTGCATTTGTATGGGAGACCTGGAAGAAGCTCCAGGCTCCTGGCTTCAGAATGGCCCAGCTCCAGCCGTTGAGGCCATCTGGGCAGTGAACCAGTGAATGGAAAACCTCTCTCTCTCTCTTTATCTCTCTCTCACTGCCTCTGTCTCTGCAGCTCTGGGTTTCTAACTAATCAATCAATCGATAAATTTTTAGGCCTATGCTAAGAACGTTAGGAGGTGTCAAAGATATAGAAGACATAATCTTTGGCTTGAAAGCACTTAAGTATGGTCCTAAGAACTACATAGACAAGTATAAGTTGATCAGACTTCTCATAAAAAGTGTTTAATATGTAACTAGGGTTTTTAGAAGACAGAGGGAGGCCTGATCAGGCGGGTAAATACAATCAATAAAGGAATGCTGTTTCTTCTGTAAATGAACAAACTGTCTATGCACTCACCTGCTGAATATCTAGGCTGGTAATATCCATGTGTACAATGAGGGCTTCCACATTGTCCATTAACTTTTTATCTTGGAAATGAACAAGCAAGTCTTTCATTACCTGGGGTGTGATCCCCACCAATTTATCACTCAAAATATATGGCTCAAGGCACTCCAAAAACACTCCTTTGGCCACTGAATTCTCACTTAATTTGTCATACATCTGGCCAAATAAAAGATCCCTAAAACAGAAAGGGGAAAAATGCTTTTAGGAACATTCCAAATATCCATTACATTTAATATGCTAGGGTTATCTCACATTTCTTCCTATTTCAATTAATGCATGAGCTTAATTTAAAACAATAACAATATTTGCATAGGACAGTCTACATCAAAAACCTTTTTAAGCCCGCCGGAAGAACAGTAGCGAACGTAGCCCTGGGAGTGATGAGCTGACCGTAGCCCGTGCGGATCAAAGGCCTGGGAAACCCGGAAAGGGAGCAGGAGGAAATGAGCCCCACGAGTCCTGGGTGCGACTTAAGTGCCCCCAAAGGATGAGAGTCAGAAAAGCAAAGTGCCAAGAAAATGCACCATAAAGCCTGAAGGGGTTGGAGATGCTGTGTCTTCCATTATTATTGTTATTACTATTATTACCAGACTTTTTGTGTGCTTTTGGATCCCATACAGGATCCCATATTACATTTAATTGTCACAAAAAAAAAAAAAAACTTTTTAGTATCATATTCCCTCAGTTAGTCACCTCAATACTTCATTTACAAACAAGAAAGTTGAAAACATTAGCTTATTTGCTGAAAGTCTCATCTACTAACAAGTAATAGGGTCAGAATTTGAACCCTGCTTTCTGGTCTAAATCCTGCGCTCAGTCTCTGTGACAAACTGCTTCCTAAAAGTAACAGTGCTAAGCAGAAACAATGAGTCTGATGGGAAAAGAAAGAAAGAAAGAAAAAAAGAAAGAAAAAAGTTCAATATTTAAAATACATCCCTAGAAGCAATTTTATTGCAGAAAGAATTTTTAAAAATTTGCTTATTTAAGAGGCATTTATAGACAGAGAGAAACAGAGGCAGAGAGAAGTCTTCCATCTGCTGGTTCATTCCCCAAATGGCTGCAATGGCCAGGGCTAGGCCAGACTGAAGTTAGGAGCCAGGAGCTTCCTCTGGGTCTCCCACATGGATGCAGGGGTCCAAGCAGTTGGGCCATTTCTACTGCTTTCCCAGGTACATTAGAAGGGAGCTGGGTCAGAAGTGCAGCAGCCAGAACTTGAACTGGCACCTACATGGGATGCCAGCACTGCAGGCAGCAGCTTTACCAGCTAAGCCACGGCACCAGCCCCCAAGAAACAAATTTTTAAAAAAATTACTATAAACACCACCACTCTTAGCAACTGTTTTATTTCACATTTCTGTAAATGGCCCATAAAATTTAAGTTATAATCAACATAGGTATAATTCTAAATTCTGTTTTCATGCAACATTATATGATAAACATTACTGTAAATTACTACCTAGTAAACATTTTTTGGGGGGCTGACATTGTGGCACAAACAGTTAAGCCGCCACCTGTGGAGCCAGCATCCTATATAGGTGCCGGTTCTGAGTCCCAGCTGTTCCACTTCCCATTCAGCTCCCTGCTAATGTGCCTAGGAATGCAGAAGAGGATGGCCTAAGTTCTCAGGCCCCTATAACCCATGTGAAAGATCTGGAAGAAGCTCCTGGCTCCTGGCCCAGTCCCTGCCATTGTGGTCATTTGGAGAGTGAACCAGCAGATGGAAGATCTCTCTCTCCCATCCTACTCCCTTTCTCTGTAACTCTGCCTTCCATACATAAAATAAACCTTTAAAAACAAAACATTTTGTCTCACTACACTTCTATACCCTGCAATATCTGCATCACAGCACCAACAGACACCACCAGCAGCAGTGATAAGCATACCAATTTCTTTTTTTTTTAAGAATTACTTTATTTGAAAGACAGAGTTACAGAGAGAAGTAGAGCCAGAGAGAGAGAGAGAGAGAGAGAGATAGGTCTTCCATTCCATTGGTTCACTCCCCAAATGACCACAATGGCCAGAGCCGAGTTGATCCGAAGCCAGGAGCCAGAAGCCTCCTCCAGGTCTCCTACAAGGGTGCAGGGGCCTAAGGGCTTGTGCCATTCTCCACTGCTTTTCCAGGCCACAGCAGAGAGCTGGATCAAAAGTGGAGCAGCGGGACCCCAGTGCACATATGGGAAGCTGGCGTTGCAGGCCGGGGCTTTAACCCACTGCGCCACAGCACAGGCCCCAATCATACCAATTTGACCAGATAACCGTAAGGGTTTTTTTTCCCCTGACAACATAATAAATGCAAATTATACAACATTATTGTTTTTTTTCTTTGGTGACTGGCAAAACTGAATCTTTTCCACTTTTCCATCTGTAACTTACACTGCCTTGTATAATTCATTTATTCTTTCATTCCATTTTTTAAAAATACAAAAACTGCTAATTCTATTATCTGTTACGATTTCTTTTCCCCTAAATATTTAATTTCCTTATGTGTGTAGCATGTCAACTGTGGAAAGCGGCAGTGGCTTGTTTATCCACAGATAGTTTTTTTTCCATGACAAGTGCCACAAAAAGGTGAAGGAAGCTCTGAAAAGGCATGGGCTGGGCTTGGGCCTCAGGGGAAGTCTGGAAGCGACAGGTGGTGATCAGCCTACCTACAACTGCACTGGAAGCATCTGCCACTTCCCAACAAACAGCATCTGCAGTGTCCTGGGGGAAATCTATATCCACTTCTTCTCAAATGCACAATTGCAATTTTTATTTCATTTTCCTCCTCTACTGCACATGGCATTGATTATAGTATTTTTCATGCCGGTTTCATTTTAATCAATAGCTCATCACATTTTTGTGATTATCAATTACTAGCCAAGCAAAAGACACTGAGATTAAGAGAGAAAAAGTAAGAGTAGCAAAACAACTCTACTGAATTCAAGGAAAATGTCACGTTGGCTAACCCTTCTACTCAGTAATGTGGCAAGAAAAACAACATGCTAAGGGAAACAGTAATAAATCTTATTTTAGTACCAGGTCTTGGGGAGGAGAATTAAAGAGAGTTCAAAATTCAGTAAACAGAGCATAAAAATTGACAAAGAAGGTAGCCTTACGACAAAAAGCAGCAGGCTATGTTATAAGATGAATGGCAAAATGATCTGTTTCTCTCTTAATCAGTTTGAGACTATAAAAAAGCAGCAAGAAAAATAAAGCTCAGCACCTCTTATCTGCATCTCTCTCTTCAAAGAAAAAATAAAACAAAATTCTAACATGTATTCTCATCATTCTGGGAGAATATTTATGACAGCAGCAGGAGCGGGGGTGGAA
Organism: Sylvilagus floridanus; assembly: GCA_949820135.1. Classification (NCBI taxonomy): domain Eukaryota; kingdom Metazoa; phylum Chordata; class Mammalia; order Lagomorpha; family Leporidae; genus Sylvilagus; species Sylvilagus floridanus. The sequence goes on along the minus strand of OX463244.1, from coordinate 91,216,731 downwards.
AGGAAAGTACACACAAAAGCTATGTTCTCAGCTCTCTTGTGTTTCCTTCTATCTTTAGGAATTACTCTTTGGGTGCTGATGTTATTTCCTAGAAAGGCGGAGGCACTGTTTACCATTTCCAGCTTAGACCTCCTATGGCTGGTGCAACTGAAAATCCATCAACAACAGAGGGACAGCAAAGAGATCTTTCCAAAAAACTTCATCTTATATTAATACTTTCACTAAAGGTAGTTTTGGAGTTTATCATTTATAATTTCAAATAGAGAAAAATGGCTAAATTCATTTTGTACAATATCAACTTCATTTTTTTTTTAATGTAAAGGGCTGCTTTCATTATAAGAGAAACAGAAATTCAGAGAATGTCTGAAGGAGTTACACTGGCTCATCTATACTAAATACATAACCATTCCCAATAAGCCTAAACGGGATTTAGTAAAACCAAAGTCTATTTGGGCTAGTCTTCTTACTTATACAGGTAAAAGCAAAACTCAAATAACTTTAGGAAATTATTTTCAAAATGTTGTGGTTTCTGTTGCAAGCATCACAGGTTGTAAAGAATTCCTTTCAAAAGGTCTGACTTAACTGTGGTGATGGTTGTTAAACTCTGAATGTACTAAAACTACTGAACCATACAGTTGGGAAGGGTGAAGTTTATGGAATTTAATTATATCTTAATAAAGCTGTTATAAAGCTTGAAAACACACAGTGCCTTTCCCTCCTAGCTTTGTAGTTACGGAGAAAATGGTTAACCAAAATATCTCATTCTTGAACATTCTTTGTAACTGATCTTTCTGCTTTCAAACAACAATTCTGATGTTGAACAACACAATGGAAATACACCCTGGATATCAAAAGATGACTTTGGGCTCATTTTCTATTAACTAGAAATATTTTTAGTTGAAATTCATATATGACTCGGGTAATCTGAAAGATGGCACCTTAACAGTTTTAGATACTGTTTACAGTGATATAAACTTAAGGTGGCATCATCTACATAGAGTATCTGTTTTGCTTTGTTTTATAACTGCTTTATTGAGAAATAATTCATAAATAATAATAATATAAGCATATATTTTAAAACACTATTTCAAACTATGATTATAGTTCACATAAACCCTGGATCTACTTTCAAAATAAAACTGGCATTATGGCTTCCATAGAATCAGATACAACTTGAACATTTCTTATCCAAAATAATACCAGAAGAATTTTGAATTTTTTAGATTTTGTAATATTGGCATATACAGAATGAGATATTTTGGGAACAGAACCCAAGTCTAAATACAAAACTCATTTGTGTTTCATACAGATTTTATACATATAGCCTTAAAGGTAATTTTATACCATATTTTTATACCATATTTTCCCTGCTAATACGCCTGGGAAAGCAGGAGAATGGCCCAAGTGCTTAGGCCCCTGTTACCCAGGTAGGAGACCTGGAAGAAGCTCCTGGCTTCAGTTTGGCCCAGTATGGGCCGTTGCAGCCGTATGGGGAGTGAACCAGCAGGTTCTCTCTCTCTCTCTCTCTATATATATATATATAAAATTCTGACTTTCAATAGATAAATAAATCTTTTAAAAAATTGGATTTTGGATTTCAGATTTTCAGATTAGCGATTTCACCTTTTATCTAAGACTGGAAAAAAGATATACAACCAAACTGAACCAAAATTGTGACAGAGAACAAATTATAAAAGTAAAATACAAATCATCAAAAACAGAATTCCTATATATTATTCTAAGTAATTTATGAAAACACTCTAAAGCCAAAATTTAACAAAAAAAATATGTCTATAACACATTAATCAGTATGCTCTTCAGAGAAGAAAAATTTCGTGCCTGCCATAATAAAAAGTTTTTTGCAATATACAAGGGCACTTTACAAAAGCTCATGAAAAGTGGGATTAAATGATCAATTTATTTTGGTGCAAAAGAATCTGGGGTTAGTGTTATGGCACAGCAGGTTAAGCCACTGCTTGGGATGCCTGCATCCCATATCAAACAAGTCCCAGCTATTTCTCTTCTGATCCAGCTTCCTGCTAACGCACCTGGGAAGGCAGCAGAAGATGGTTTAAGCACTTAGGTCCCTGCTACCTAATGGGAGATCTGAATTGCATTTCTGGCTCCTGGCTTTAGCCTGGCCGGCTCCAGCTGTTGCAGGCATTTGGGAAATAAACCAGCAGACTGAAGATATCTGCCTCTCCCTCTCACTCTCTTCAAATAAAATAAATAAATCTTTAAAAAAGGAAAGTATGTATAAATTTAAAGATTTCTTGCAATCAAAATAAATACTTTTAATTCTATTTTCCATGAACTTACACTAGTTCATTAATATTACTGCTGGGGCCAGCACCATGGCACAGGTTAATCCTCCACCTGCGGCACCAGTATCCCATATGGGCACTGGTTCTAGTCCCGGCTGCTCCTCTTCCAATCCAGCTCTCTGCTGTGGCCTGGGAAAGCAGTAGAAGATCACCCAAGTCCTTGGGCCCCTGCACCCATGTGGGAGACTGGGAAGAAGGACCTAGCTCTTGGCTTCAGATCTGCACAGCTCCAGCCATTGCAGCCATTTGGAGAGTGAAACAATAGAAGGAAGACCTTTCTCTCTGTCTCTCCCTCTCATTGTCTATAATCCTACCTCTCAAATAAATAAGTAAAATCTTTTTTAAAAATTAATAGTATTGCTAAATGTGAGATTCTATGAATTATACTATGAAGTAACAATGATTACAGTGTAGTAACTGTTCTGGTATTGAGGTAAAATTAACTTCAGGGTATGTATTACATATACAATTTGACTCACTGAAGAAACAGAATAATATGACAATAAAAACAATGTAGTCAATTAAAAGATATAAATATGTAAAAGGTTCCTAGCAGCCAGGACTGAGTAGGTGATGCTCCTAGAAGTGGAAGAAGTTATCAGAAATAGGCCAAGTACTACCTTATGTTTTCTGTAAGACTGTATTTGCATTATGCACAATCTGAATACCTAAGGCAATGTTAATATAACACACTCTGCAAACCAAGGAATGTAGAAGACTCTACACACAAATGGAACCAAATGACAGAGAAGATGATGCAAAGGGAGTGTCTGGTTGAAGGAGAAACATATCATACTAGAAAGAAGCTTCATACATTTGACAATCCTTGGCTTCAATTCAGCCTAAGGAATTGAATGTTTTTAACCTCATAATCTGTGGTAACTCTAGGAAAAAAAGTGTAAAAATTCTACCACCTAAGAGTAATTACACTGACCTATTTAACTAGAATTTTTAAATCTAATAAATCTTTAATCACTGCATGTTTGAAATGGAAGAGAGCTAAAAGGTGGCCTAGACACAAACAATCAAAATCGATCCAATGGTTTATTCTATCCATTTCTCCCTGAGCTCAGGCCCATATTTAGGATCCTAACACTCTGATGAACAACAAATGCCAGTATGGTGAGAAGCAAGCAATCAAGGAACACAAATCTAAAAAGGGAGAGAACACCTGGCCCAATTTCTTGTTTTACAGACACAATGTCCTTGCTCTGCTGAGAATTCTTTTTTTTTTATTTTATTTTATTTTTTATTTTTGACAGGCAGAGTGGATAGTGAGAGAGAGAGACAGAGAAAAAGGTCTTCCTTTGCCCTTGGTTCACCCTCCAATGGCCACCGCGGCTGGCACACGGCGCTGATCCAATGCCATGAGCCAGGTGCTTCCTCCTGGTCTCCCATGCAGGTGCAGGGCCCAAGGACTTGGGCCATCCTCCACTGCACTCCCTGGCCACAGCAGAGAGCTGGCCTGGAAGAGGGGCAACCAGGACAGAATCCGGTGCCCCGACCGGGACTAGAACCTGGTGTGCCAGCGCCGTAAGGCAGAGGATTAGCCCGTTGAGCCACGGCGCTGGCCTCTGATGGGAATTCTATCCTGTGCCTTCTGTCCTTCCTGAAACAGATTAGGAGGGACAGGAAGAAAGGATACACATCCTGGACTTCTCACAAGCAGGAGCAGGATCTAGCACAATTCAGTCTTCAGCCTTTGGAAACAGAACTGAGAGAGAAGAAGCCACTGATTTGTACTATGGTCCAGGGAAAAAGTGCATGCCTTTGATCTTCATTTTATGAATGTTAGGGCCTTTTGAATCTTATGGTTTTGTGAGAGTATTTAAGAATTCAAGATTGGTGCCAGTGTTGAGGAACAATGGGTAAAGCCATTGCCTGCAATACCAGCACCCCATATAGGTGCAGGTTCATGTCCTGGTTGCCAATTTCCAATCCAGCTCCCCGCTAATGGCCCAGGAAAAGCAGCAGAAGATGGCCTAAGTGTTTGGGCCCCTGCCACCTATATGGGAGACACCAATAAAACTTCTGGATTCTGACTTTGTCCTGGCCCAGCAGTGCCTGTAGTGGCCATCTGAGGAGTGGATGGAAGATCTCTCTCTTTCTTTCTCTCTATAACTCTTCAAAATAAATACACAAATCTTAAAAAAAAAAAAAAAAGAATTCAAGATAATGATCACAAGTCACCATGCAAAAAGGGCGGCAGAATTATTTCACTAATTCAGCCATCAGGTATTGAATAGTCAATTTGTACAGGTACAACTCTAGGTAGAAATAATCCATTTTATAAAGATATGCCTTCTTACTCTAAATTTTGTCTCTTAGGTACTTCACTTCCTCTCATTTGTAAATATGTCAACCTGAAGACTTCAGCTGATGCCAGTACTTATTGGTATTAAGATACTCTATACCTCTTCATCAGGAAATAAGGATAACATTACTCTCACAATGTAATTATGAAGATTAAATAAAATAAAAATATATAACTGATCCATAAACTATTAAGGATGCTTAAAAAAAAATACAAGATATGTGTGGGCATTATGGGGGAGTGGAGTAAGCCACTGAATGAGATGCCCAGATCCCATACTGGAATGCTGGGTAAAGTCCTGGCTCCTCTGAGTGATCCAGCTTCTACTAACGCACTTGGGAGGCAGCAGAAAATGACCCAAGTACTTGTATTCCTGCCACCCTCGTGGAAAACCCAGAGTAGTTCCTGGCTGTAATTGTTGCAGGCATTTAGGGAGTAAACCAGTGGATGGAAGATCTCTCAATCTTCCTCGATCCCCACTATCTGTGGTTCTGCTTTTCAGGTAGATGAAAATTAATTAATTAATTAATTAATAAAAAGAATTTTTTTAAAAAGAGAAAAATACAAGATAAACAATGAGGAAATGAGTGTGAATGTGGGCTAAAGAGAAAACTAGGAAAAGACAGGGCAGGGTTAGTACATGTTTCATGGTGCTTTGCTTCCTAGTAAACAATAATTAGCTACACAATTCACTGTCCATCAGCTACAAGTACAGGGCTATTCAGAAGATGCAAAGGTAACACCTGAAAGAAAATTCTTCCTTATGCCCCCATGAAAAAAACAATGTGTAATAGAAAGTAATGCTTTATATTACAACATCCCTACTGTGAACACAATGTATTTCACTACAGCTAAAACACTGGAAGAAATCTGAGCCTCAAGGAAGCAGGTGCCATAGCCACCTATGACTTTTATCAAGAGCCTGGCATAGCAACTAACTGTCCTCTTTGATAACCTTCACTGATACTTCCAAAGGATGGCCTAATCTTTTATGAATCAGGCTACTGGAACATATATTCGTGAGTCCAGAAAGTGTTGTGCAGTTTAAGTAGTATCTGAATTAGGTCCTTCCATCATTCTCTATCACTTAGAAAGCAGTACAAACTTCTGGGTAAGACAGAACACAGAAGCTAGACTCCAGGGTGGGGAGGGAGGTGGGGGGGAGGGCGGCACTGTGGCGCAGCTGGTTAAAGCCCTGGCCTGAAGCACTAGCATCCCTTATGGGCACAGGTTCTAGTCCTGGCTGCTCCTCTTCCACTTTGGATTGGCTCAGCTCCGGCCTTTATGGCCATCTGGGGAGTGAACCAGTGGATGGAAGACCTCTACCTCTCACTGTAACTCTTTCTTTCAAATAAATAAAACAAATCTTTAAAAAAAAAAAAAAGACTCCTATATATGAATCCCACTTTTGCCATCCCCCACAAAAGCTGTGGGAGTGAGCTATGGCAAGTCAATAACTTTCTGCCCCTGGAATATCCTATGTAAAATGAAGATAATAATACCTCATTGCTATAAAAATCAGATGCTTCTATAAAATTATATAAATTAAGCATAAAGGGCTTAGCACAATGTCTGGCTATCATTGTAAGTATGAAAAATTGTGAATTAGCATATGCTGCTTAATTTATATAGTTACTACATAAAAAGCTATCAACAAAGCATAATCAAGAGTTTATTTACACTGACTTATTTTAAACAAACAAAAAAAACTCTAAAATGATCAATACTGGATTAGTGCAATGAATATAGTCCTTTATGAGGGGTATGACATAATGTGTTTCAGAGATGGTTCATGGAAAAGCATATACACAAAATTAAAATGAAGAGTATATGAGGGAACAGTTCATAGAAAAGAGAACTGAAAGATAATTTTGATGCAAAAAATTTTGAAATTCATGCAGGTTTTTTATAATGCACATCTCCATGAGCTTCTTAAAGACCTCTCATCTGTACTGAACACAAATCACACAGCTTCTGTTTTATTTAATTATAAAACAAGAACAGAGTTCATATATTTCATATAAATAATTTTAAGCACATAATGATACTTCCCACCACCCTCCCTCTTCCTTCCTTCTTTTTTTCTTTTCATTTTTGTATGACATACTTACAATTTACTTTATAATCACAGGCTTAATCTTCCACTAAATAAAGAATTCAACAAGTAGGAAGCAGAAAGACCACTGATCTGCAGGAGTATAGACAAGGACTATGAACAGTATTGCACTGTACCTCTGCTATCCTGCCACACTAACACATGGATGAGATGAGTACACCTATGGCAACTGTTTTGGGGAAGTTCATTTGATTAGATAAATGGACTAAAAATGTTACAGAATCAAGTTTCTCTAAAGTGATTTTTTTCAAAATGCTTATCCTTTCAAATTCACAGAATTGATAAGCAGTACATGATACACAAACAAGAGACTTCCTGGGTTTACCATAATTGAGTCTGACAGGCAATGCATACTCACTTTCGTTGCAGCAGAAGGCAGTAATCAACTATGACAGGTACCATATCCTGCAGGGGAACACAAAGAAAGCATTAGACCCACACCCCTGTCCAACGGTCCACTGATAATGAAAGAGTTCTGCTTCAGATGATGTTAAGATTGTTGGCAGGATATTGGGCTGTACAGTGCTTTTGGTAAGCAACTTGGCACTACCTATCAAAAGTCTTAAAAATATGGAAACAGTTTGACTTGGCAATTCTATTTCTAGAAATTTATCCTAAAAGCATTTAGGAAAAAAGTATTTTGAATGCATTAAGATGTTCACTGTAGCTTTGTAAGAGAAGAAGCAAGAAGACAAAGAGGAAGCAGGGAAAGAGAAATTTTGAAAGAAATTTGAATTAAATTTATATACAGCATAGGAAAATAATTCAGTGAATTTTATTATTTAAATAAAACATTATGTATCTACCACAAGTTTCAAAGAGTTTACAATATCATTAAAACAAACACTAGGCAAAAATATGTACTCATTTCACAACATTGAAAAGAAAACTTAAAAAGAAAAAAAAAATACATCAAATTGGTAACAAAATACAGTTGTTCCTTTTCAGTGGCTCAGGTGATTAAGGTTGCCCATATTTTGTCACAATCCTCCAAGCCAGCTATTTTAAAGGTGATTTGACTTCTCAGTTTCATAATATTTTGATGGCTTTACATTCATCATGTATGGGCCCCTACTAAGTAACAACAACCCCTAATTCTGGCCTTTTCCTAAAGACATTTGGGGGGAGAAACAGCAGCTTATCTTGCCTGGAAACGGCCAAGTAACCAAGCTTCAGATTTCAGCAGATTTCTGCTGGCTACAGGCAAGTACAGTCCTTTTACAAATCCTAGATGCTCTAGTTTCTAGGCAGAAAAAAATCCATCAGGAGGGGAGAAGGCACTACACGAAAATTTTCACTTGTTAAAGAACCAAGGACCCTGATTACTTGGGAAGGGGTACCAAGGTGGATGTACAATCCTAAAGAGCTATGGGGTTACTCCTGAAGTCAGTCTGCTTCCTTCAGTCATTGATACTCCTCATGGCTAGACTTCAAATTGCACTCAGATTCTTCAAAACCAGCAACTAAAATTATAGACTTAGGGCAGGTGTTTGGCATGGTGATTAAGATGCTGCTCGGAACACCTGCATACCATATCAGAGAGCCTGGGTTCAATTCCGAGCTCTGCTTCTGATTCCAGCTCCCTGTTAATGTGTACCTTGGGAGGCAGCAAGTAATGACTCAAGTACTGGGGTCTCTGTCACTCACATGGATGATCTGATGGAACTACCAGTCCCTAGTTTTGGCCTGGCCCAGCCCCAGCTGTTGAGGGCATCTAGGGGAGTGAACAACAGTTTTTTGTTCTCTATCTGCCTTTCAAATAAAATGAAAATAATTTAAAATAATAATATACTTGAAAAGGGTTAGAACTATACAAAATCTCAACCCTGAATGAGAATATAGTGGATTAAATAATCTAGGCTGAAGAGGGAACCTCCCTGGAAATGCTGGTAAAATTACAATAAAGACCTCTGAAAATTTGCAGTGGAGCTCCCAAGAAAATAAGAGCAATACCCAAGGCCTAAAAGTGAAAAGAGGACTGAAAACCAAAGCGACAAGCACAGCTATCAGCTATCGCTGAGACTATCCTGTAGCTTGTGGGTCACAGAAAAGCTTGGGTTTCACTGCTAAAATGCTGATGTCTTAGATCCTTGCAGCATAAGGAACTGAAGTAGAGGACCTGCTTCAAACCAGGATGCTTGACAAGCTGCATCATCAGTGAAAGGAAATGCTTGTGGGGAAGAACCTACCTATTGGCATAGGAAGGTTGCCTGTCTCATCCTGAACTTAGAGGGAATAAATCTGTACTCTCCAAGAACCTGGTATCGAAATCCTGCTCACAGGTGGATATGGGATTTGAATTTATACCACCTCCTTAGTGGGGAACAATGAAGTCAGGAAAGCAGGCTTAGGGCCGATGCTGTGGCTAAGGGAGCTAAGCTGCCACCTGCAATTCCTGCATCCCATATCAAAGCTCTGGTCTGAGTCCTGGCTGCTCTGCTTTCAATCCAGCTCTCTGCCAATGTGCTTGTGAAAGCAGTGGAAGATGGCTAAAGTACCTGGGCCCCTGTCAGCTACGTGGGAGGCGTGGATGGAGTTCCAGGCTCCTGGCTTCATCCAAGATCAGCCCCAGCTGTTGTGGCCATTTGGAGAGTGAAACAGTGAAACAAGAAGATCCCTGTCTCTTTCCTTCCTTCCTTCCTTTTCTCCCTCCCCCCCTCATCTTCCCCCCTCTCTCCCCCCTTTTCTATCACTCTTTCCAATAAATAAATCTTTTGAAAATAAATAAAAAATAAAGTAGCCTAAAAAGTAATTCTTTTATTTTAATTTTATTTTGACAGGCTGAGTGAACAGTAAGAGAGAGAGACAGAGAGAAAGACCTTCCTTTTCCGTTGGTTCACCCCACAATGGCTGCTGCAGCTGGTGTACTGTGCCAGCGTGCTGCACTGATCCAAAGCCAGGAACCAGGTGCTTCCTCTGGTCTCCCATGTGGGTGCAGAGCCCAAGGTCTTGGGCCATCCTCCACTGCACTCCCTGGCCACAGCAGAGGGCTGGCCTGGAAGAGGGGCAACCGGGACAGAATCCGGCGCCCCGACCGGGACTAGAACCCGGGGTGCCGGTGCTGGCACCGCAGGCGCAGGATTAGCCTATTAAGCCGCTGTGCTGGCCACCTAAAAAAGTAATTCTAAAACAAAACAAAACAACAACAAAAAACGCTAAGGCAACTGAAAGAAGCAAATTGAAAAATTCTCCAGCAACTGTGCTGAACAGTGCTGAACACAGGCAAAATAAGTACCATGGACATGGCCCTTCTCAGGATATGTTGCAAACCAAAACTATGAAAGTACTTCATGAAATGATGCACCATGAATGAATGCAAGTAGGAACTATAAATAGCAATGGTAGACCACCAAAAATAAAATAATTAGGTAAAGACTATTTTGAAAGTAGATTTTAAATGATTAAAGGCATAAAATAAGAAATTAAGGGCCTGGTACCATGTACCCTGGTAGACTGTAGGAGTTAAGGTAGAGTGATACCATTCAGATAGATCAATGAAGTGACTGTAGTGGAAGATCTAGAAAACCAGACTGAAGACAGAGGGCTAGGAATGCGAGTTAAGCTACAGTGTTGGCAGCAGGCATAGAGAAGAGTGGACAGAATCAAGAAATATTTGTAAGTAAAACTGTATAGTTTAGTGACAGATTGGTCATGGGTGGGAAGGCACTGGAGGAATCGGTAACTCCTAGGTTTTGCGTTAAAGTGATGGTTGAATGAAAATGACACAAATGAGATAAGCAATATGAGAGGAAGGAAGAAGCTAAGTGCAATTTGGGTTACAGTAGATTTGACAAACATCTTTACTTAGATGTTGAATAAGAAGAAATTTGCTACCACAAACTGAAACACCTAGGTTAGAATTAAAGATGTCTAACTTATCAGAGGAAACAGCTTATGAATAAAAGCAGGCAACAGCAGTGAGTGTTTAGTCTAATGATTAAGATGCCCACAGCTCATATCAGAGTGCATGGGTTTAATTCCTGGCTAAGGCTCCTAACTCTAGATTCCTGTTTCCCCCCACCCCCACAGGCAGAGAGAGAGAGAGAGAAACAGAAAGGTCTTCTTTCTGTTGGATCACCCCCCAATGGCTGCTACGGCCGGCGCGCTGCGCCAATCCGAAGCCAGGAACCAGGTGCTTCTGGTCTCTCATGGGGTGCAGGGCCCAAGCACTTGGGCCATCCTCCACTGCACTCCTGCGCCACAGCAGAGAGCTGGGCTGGAAGAGGAACAACTGGGACAGAACCCAGAGCCCCAACCGGGACTAGAACCCGGGGTGCTGGCGCCTGGGAGGATTAGCCTAGTGAGCCGTGGTGCCAGCTCCAGCTTCCTGTTAATGCAGACTCTGGGTGGCAGCAATGATGGCTCAAGTAATTGGGGTCCTACCTTCCACCTGGAGACATGGACTGTGTTCCTGGCTCCTGGCTCCAGCCTTGGCCCAGACTTGTTGGTTGTTGTGCTCATTTGGGAAGTGAATCAGTGGGATGAGAACTCACTCTCGTGCTCTCCTTCCCTCCCTTCTCTCTCTCTCTCTCTCTCTCTCTTTCTACCTCTACCTCTACCTGTGCCTCTCAAAAATCAGGGGGGAGGGGGACGGCCTAGTGGTGCAGGAGGTTAAAATCCTCTGCCTGTGGTGCCAGCCTCCCGTATGGGCACCAGTTCTACTCCCAGGTGTTCCTCTTGCGACAAGCTCTCTGCTGTGGCCTGGGAAAGCAGTAGAAGATGACCCAAGCGCTTGGGCCCCTGCACCCACATGGGAGACCTGGAGGAAGTTCCTGGCTCCTGGCTTCAGATCAGATCAGATCAGCTCCGGCTGTTGCGGTCATTAGGGGAGTGAACCAGCAGATGGAAGACCCTTCTCTGTCTCTCCCTCTCACTGTCTATAACTGTACTTCTCAAGTAAATAAATAAATAAAATCTTTTTCTTTTAAAGATCTATTTATTTATTTGAAAGTCAGGGTTACACAGAGAAGGAGAGGCAGAGAGAGAGAGAGAGGTCTTCCATTCTCTATTTCACTCTCCAATCGGTCACAACAGCCAGAGCTATGCTGATCTGAAATCAGGAGCCAGGAGCTTCTTCCAGGTCTCCCATGTGGGTGCAGGGGTCCAAGTGCTTGGGCCATCTTCTACTGTTTTCCCAGGCCATAGCAGAGAGCTGGATCAGAAATACAGCAACCAGGACCAGAACCGACACCCATATGGGATGTCGGCACTGCAAGTAGTGGCTTCACCTGCTATGCCACAGTGCCGTCCCCATAAATAAAATCTTAAAAAAAAAAAAAGTCAATAATGGACTAAATATAGAGGAAACACGAGTCTTTATGAAATGGACAGAGGATGGGGGCCGGTGCTGTGGTGCAGCTGGTTAATGCCCTGGCCTGAGGCGCCGGCATCCCATGGGGTGCAGGTTGGAGTCCCACTGCTCCACTTCCTGTCCGGCTCTCTGCTGTGGCCTGGGAGAGCAGTGCAGGATGGCCTGGGTCTTGGGTCCCTGCACCCACGTGGGAGATCCAGAGGAGGTTCCCGGTCTGGCCATAGTGGCCGATTGGGGAATGGGCGATCAGATGGAGGACCTCTCTCTCTCTCTCTCTGTGCCTCTCCTCTCCCTGTGTAACTCTGACTTTCAAACAGATAAATAAATCTCAGACAGACAGAAAGAGAGAGAGAGAGGAAGGAAGGAAAGGTGGGCGGGTCAGAGGATGGCAATAAAAATTCAATTCGGGAACAGTCACAAAGGTTGAAAAATCAGAAGGCACACAGTCACCGTTATCTACATGACCCAGAATTACAGACAGGAAGGAGTGATCACCCCTGTTTATACAGCGCTAAGAATGAGTAAAAGCTGAAAACATTTATCGCATTCAGTAATTAGGTTATCATTGGTTTCTTTGGTAAGAAAGAATTTAACTTCCTGATAGAGAATCAGTACAGGGATGGGCGAGATCCAGTCTGCAGAGAACTAAGTGGTGAATGAAGTATGAAGGGGTGAGGGAGATGAGGAAGAGAAAAAGGGAAAGAGGAGACAGGGAAGGAGGGAGGTGGGAGGAAGAGAGAGAGTAAGCATCAGTACATGCATGACTGGAATCCCTGAATAAGAAAATTAAAACAATGAAACAAAATGAGTAATTCAAGAAAGTTTCCCTGAAACAAAAATACTTAAATCTATATATTAAAAGAGTATATTACATGTCAAGGGAAAATGGCCAAAAATGATTGTGCTGGGACTCAATGTAGTCATTACTGGATTCCAAAACAGCCAGGAAAGAGACTAGAAATCTATGAGAGGGGAGAATTTTGGAGGCTAGTTGTCCAGCACTGACATTTAATGCCAGAAGATAACAGAGCAGTATTTCCAAGATCCTTAATGAAAGTCAAAATCCCTTTCAACATAAAAGCTAGAAACCAACAATTTGAAGATGTAACAACTCAAGGAACCTTTCTTGTTGCAACTGCTTCAACAACTGACACAGAACTTGGCAAACAACAGCAAAAGCACTAATGATAAGCATTAACTATATTTAATTGAAAAAGAAAGCCTAAAACAAATATGGGCATAAGGGTGAGAAAACAAATACCCTCCAACAACAAGGAAAATATTTATATTAAGACAAATTAAGAGATAAAGAGAAAAGAAGGTAAGAGTTAAAAAAGAATTACTGGTCTTATCTGACAGTCACACAATATCTTCTAAAGCTCACAATTAAAACTGGAACAACTATATTTAATAGTATAAAAGTAAAACTAAGATAATACTGACAAAAACCTGGTGATAAGGGTGGTGTTTTTTTTTTTAGTTTCATTTAATATAAATTTCCAAAGTACAACTTTTGAATTATAGCAACTTTTCCCCCCATAACCTCCCTCCCACCTGCAACTATCCCATCTCTCACTCCCTCTCCCATCCCATTCTTCATCAAGATTCATTTTCAATTATCTTTACATACAGAAGATCAACTTAGTATATACTAAGTAAAGATTTCAACAGACTGCACCTACAAAGACACACAAAGTATAGAGTACTGTCTGGGTAGTAGTTTTACTGTTAATTTGCATAGTACAACACATTAAGGACAGAGATCCTACATGGGGAGTAGGTGCACAGTGACTCCCATTGTTGACTTAACAATTGACACTCTTATTTATGATGTCAGTAATCAACCGAGGCTCTTGTCATGAGTTGCCAAGGCTATGGAAGCCTCTTGAATTCACGAACTCTGATCTTGTTTAGACAATGCCATAGTCAAAGTGGAAGTTCTCTCCTCCCTTCAGAGAAAGGTACCTCCTTCTTTGATGACCCGTTCTTCCCACTGGGATCTCACATTACAGAGATCTTTCATTTAGGTGTCCCCCGCCACCCCACAGTGTCTTGGCTTTCCATGCCTGTGAAACTCTCATGGGCTTTTTAGCCGGAAGGGGCGGTGGTTTGCATAGTGGTTAAGATTCTGCTTGGGATGGCTGCACTCTGTATTAGAGTGCCTGAATTCAAGTCCTGGTTCTGCTCCCAATTCCATCTTCCTGCTAACGCACACCCTGGGAGGCGCAGGTGATGGCTCAGTTAATTGGGTCACTGCCACCCACAAAGGAAACCCAGACTGAGTTCCGGGCTCCCAACTGTGGCCTGGTGCTTGTTCTCTCTCTCTGTCTCTCTCTCTTGCTCTCTCGCTCTCTCTCGCCCTCACTCTCTTTTTCTCTCTCTCTGCCTTTCAAATAAATAAAATAAACAACAACCCTGGTAATAGAAAAAGAAAAAGGAAAAATATATGCTAATTTTACCACAGCAAGAAATTTTCAGTTGAAGACTGAATGCTCTTCCACTTCTATTAAACATCATAAGGGAGTGTATGTAGGAGCCAGTCAATAAGGCAGAAAAAGAAAAAATAAAAGTTGTCTAGATTGGGAAAAAAGAAGTAGATCTATCTTTATTCACAGACAGCACGATTACCTATGTAAAAGATTTGAAGGAATATATAAGAAATGACTAGAGTTTAGCAAGATTCCAGGACAGATCAACAACATATGAAATCAACTGCATTATTCTAGATGTTAGAAATATATATTAGAAATAAATAAGCTGAAATTAAAATTTAAAAAATACCATTTACAGTAGCATCAAAAAATAAAAGAAAAAGAAATATTCCTACTATGCCACTACCAAAAAACAAGAGACTATTAACCAATATAAAAAAGATCTCCATGATATTTGAAGTGGAAAAAATAGAGTATAAAACAGCAAATATAGTTTTGTATTACCCTGTAAAGGAGAAAATATTAATGTGCGGGTAGATAAATATGAGTATATTTGCTAAATACACTTAAAAACTTAATAACAATGGTGAGAAGCATCTGGAAACTGGGCAATAGGGTGGGAGGGAGGCATTTCACTAAATACATTTTATTTTTATTTTTTAACTACAGGAACATATTCCTTATGCAAAAATTAAATTAATTGAATGTTTACAAAAGAATAAAATCCGGTAACACAACTATGTACAGTCAATCTCAATTCTATGAAAATGTAACTGGCTAGGATATGCAGGCAAATATAAACACCAAACCACTGAAGAAATTCAATCATGTATACATAAAGCATCTACCATGACCCAGGCACATGCCTATGTGCTGATGACACATATTCAGTAAAACAGACACACCTGACAATCTGAAATAGTAACTTTAAAACCACTAACAATAAAGTATGATCAAACTTTAGAAAAGGGAAATGCAAAATGACAGGGATACTTACAGCAAGGAGGTAAAATCTACGTCTGCCTTCCTGAATAAGTGATAATTAAGTGGACACTTGCAAAAATAAACATTAACCAACCAATTTACCAAATGTAAGGCAGAATGCAGAAGTAAACCGGAACAATAGCTTGTGGGGAAGTTCAGAGGTAAGAGAAAACATGGGACCTTAGAGAACTAAGAGGCAGTGTGACCAGAGCAAAGACCAGCATCAGATGAGGAAAGAGCAATGAGGAGTACAGATTTTATGCGAGGGTCATGGAAATATGGGTGTGGAACAAAAAATTTGATTGTGGCAAGATTACAAGTGGTTTAGAGCCTTTTCATTTTGTTTTACTCATTCAATAAAAATACACTAAAATACTTCTATAGACTTTAGATCTCCACTACCATAGGTCACTTGCCAATTCTCATCCTGTTGCAACACTTCTTAGTCCTAGAGAGCTAAACTTTCTTACCATTTTAAATCTAAACTGCATGGATCCTTATCCTTACCCAAGAGACCCTGAAATGCCTTGAAGGGAAGATGCATAGGAGACGTCCACTTCCAGGAAGATGGAGCAGACATATTTTCCCCTATTTCTCTCACTAGTACAAATAAAAATCCTATACTATACACACAAACACACCCTCACAAACGTAAGATGACTCTGAAACATAAGGACATGAAGTCAGACCAGCTATGAATCTCAGAACCTGAGAAATGGCATGGTAGTCAGTTCCCTGCATTTTCATTATAACTCACATATCCCAGACTTGGCACTCAAGAAGTTGGCAACCCAGAAATTCCCATGGGTTAGTGGGTGGGGGGAACACATACAAGCTAACTCTCTATGGCCAAACAAAGCAAAAGAATTTTAGAAATAACTGTTCCACGCTAGCCAAGTACCACAAGAAAACCATGGCCACAAGCCTGCCAAGATGGGTAATCTTACATGTCACCTTGACTGAGCCATGGGGAGTCCCGATCTTTGTCAATGTTATTCTGGGTGTATCCATTACAGTGTTTGGGGATGAAATTAACTTTTGACTGCTCTAATGTGAATATAGGTCACATCCAATCAGTTTTGAAAACATGAGGAGAATAAGGCTGACCATCCACAAATAAGAGGGAACTCCTAGAACATCAGTAAGGATGAAAGAAGATGGTAAGCAAAAAAATGGATAGATACAATAGACATTTTTTTCTTCTCTTGATGATTGAAGCAAAAATTAGATAAGTGACAAGATTTTAAATGCAGGCAGAGAAATAGTTAATACAATATATCATAAACAGAGAAGGGAAAAGGGACATAAAGAGAGGTAAGGCAGGCCGGCGCCGTGGCTCAACAAGCTAATCCTCCGCCTTGCGGTGCCAGCACACCGGGTTCTAGTCCCGGTCGGGGCGGTGGATTCTGTCCCAGTTGCCCCTCTTCCAGGCCAGCTCTCTGCTGTGGCCAGGGAGTGCAGTGGAGGATGGCCCAGGTGCTTGGGCCCTGCACCCCATGGGAGACCAGGAAAAGCACCTGGCACCTGGCTCCTGCCATTGGATGAGCGCGGTGCGCTGGCTGCAGCGTGCCGGCCGCGGCGGCCACTGGAGGGTGAACCAATGGCAAAGGAAGTCCTTTCTCTCTGTCTCTCTCTCTGTCCACTCTGTCAAAAATAAAAAAATTAAAAAAAAAAAAAAAAGAGAGGTAAGGCTTCCATACAACTTCAACTGGAAAAGTGAAACGAATTTTACACCCATAATAAGTGATGAACATACAATGTAAATGTTTTGTAAAAAAGAAAGAAAAAAAAAAAGATTTAAGCCCTAACAGAAAATTCCATTAAATTTAAGTAGTCTACGGCCGGCGCCGCAGCTCAACAGGCTAATCCTCCACCTTGCGGTGCCGGCAAACCAGGTTCTAGTCCCAGTAAGGGCACTGGATTCTGTTCTAGTTGCCCCTCTTCCAGGCCAGCTCTCTGCTGTGGCCCGGGAGTGCAGTGGAGGATGGCCCAAGGACTTGGCACCCACATGGGAGACCAGGAGGAAGCACCTGGCTCCTGCATCAGTGCAATGCACCGGCCGCGGCGGCCACTGGAGGGTGAACCAACGGCAAAGGAAGACCTTTCTCTCTGTCTCTCTCACTGTCCACTCTGCCTGTCAAAAAAAAATAAAATAAATAAAAAATAAATTTAAGTAGTCTAAATTCACCAATTAAAATATACAGGTTGGCAAGTGGATTAAAATCTATGAAACTTACTTCAAATAGAATGATACAGGTAGGCTGAAAGTAAAGAGATAGGAAAATATATACCAGGCAAACATTAATCAAAGAAGGCAGGGATGGCTATATTAATATTAGATAAAACAGACTTCAGAGCAAAGAGAACTACCTTGCAGACAGGGACATTATATAATGACAAAAGGGTCAACCTGCCAAGAAAACATAGTGATCCTAAATGTGTATGCACCAAACAACAAACATATAAAGCAAAACCTGACAAAACTTTAAAAAAAGAAATAGACAAATTCACAACAGTTGATAACTAGACAAAAAAATTATCAAGGATATAGAACTCAACAGCAACAAAAACCAACAGAATCTAAATTCTATTCAACAACAGCAGAAAATGAATTCAAGTGTCCACAGAACATATCTTAAAGCAGACTACATTTGGGACCATAAAACAACCCCTGTAAATTTGAAATCCCTGGTAGGTGTGATAGTGCAGCTAAGCTTCTGCTTGGGACAGCTGCAGCCCATAAGGAAGTAGCTGGTGTAAGTCCCAGCTATTCCACTTCCTGATCCCGCTCTTTGCTAACGCACCGGGGAAGTAGCAGATGATGGCTCAGCCACTTCAGTCTCTGCTACCCACGTGGGAGACCTGGATGCAGTTCTGGGCTCCAGGCTTCAGACCAGCTCAGGCTTGGCTGTTGCGGCCATTTGAGAGAGTAACCTGAGAAGGGAAGATATCTTTCTGTCTGTCTCTCTGCTGGCCCCCATCACTCTTTCAAATAAATACATCTTTTAAAAATTTCTTTAAATTATACAAAGTATGTTCTCCAACCACAATGAGATCAAACTAGAAATATTTTTAAATAACTTAAGTCTAAAAGGAAGACACAAGAAAAGTTTGAAGCCCACATTCAACTTGATGAAAATGAAAATATGACATATCTGAACTTGGAGGACTTGGTTAAAGTAGTGCTGAGGGGAGTTCATAAAATTAAATGCACATATAATGAAAGGCGAAAAGTCTCAAATCAATCTGAGCCTCCATTTCAGGTACCTGGAAAAGAGCAACAACAACACAAAGCAAATAGAGGGAAGGACATGACAACGAACAGAAATCAATGAAACCGAAGGCAGAAAAAGAGAAAGTTAATAAAACAAAGAACTGGTTGTTTGAAAAGAATCACTAAAATTGACAAGCCTCTAGCAAGACTGACTAAGAACAAAGAAAGAGAACACAAATTACCAATATCAGGGATGAAGCAGTGAATATAGCTTACAGGCACTTCAGACATCAAAAGGATAAAAAGGAAACACTAGGAAAATTCGACACATATAAATTTGACTACTTACATGAAATGTACAAGTTCTTCAAATTACACATGGTATTGTAACTCATTCAATATAAAATAGATGGTTTGAATATCATAATTATTAAGAAAATTAAATTCACAGTTTAAAAACTCAAGGGGCTGGCACTACGGCATAGTGGGTAAAGCTGCATCCCATATGGGCATCAGTTCAAGTCAGCTGCTCCTCTTCCCATCCAACTCTCTGCTATGGCCTGGGAAAGCAGTAGAAGATGGCCCAAGTATTTGGGCCCCTACACCCACGTGGGAGACCAGGAAGAAGCTCCTGGCTCCTGGCTTTCGATCAGCACAGTTCCAGCTGTTGCAGCCATCTGGGGAGTATACCAGTGGATGGAAGACCTCTCTCCCTCTCTCCCTCTCCTCTCTCTGTGTAAATCTGACTTTCAAATAAATAAATTAAAAAAAAAAAAACTCTACAGTGAGATGGCTTTATTAGAGAATTCTACTAAACATTCAAAGAAAATTAACACAAATTCTATATAATCTTTTCCAGAATATAGAAGAGAAGGAAATATTTTCCAACTCATTTTGTGAGTTTAGTATTACTATTACTGAAACCTGAAAGCTATGACAAAAAAGAAAAACTCAGACCAATTTCATTCATAAAGATGTAAAAAATCTTTAATGAAGCATTAGCAATTATAATCCACAAATATATAAGAATTATACATCATGATTAAAAGAGGCTTATTCCAAGTATGCAAAGCTGAATTAATATTCAAAAATCAAGCACTGTAATATGATACATCAATAGGTTGAAGAAGAAAAATAACATGATCATACTAATCAGTAAAGAAAACATATGTGACATAACTCAATACCCATTTATGAAAAATATTCTTAGATAAATAGGAATAGTTGTAGGGGAGAACTTCCTCACCTTGATATAGAGTGCCTGCAAAAAGCCTACAGCTAACATTATACATGTCTGGACAACGCAGAGGGAATTCCCAGTATTAGAATATAAACACACTGAGAAGTTATATAAGGGTATCTCTGTGCATGTATAGATCTGTATTTTGCTTTGTTATTCAGAAATGACAGTAAAATAAACTTCTAGGAAAGACCTGATTCCCCAGAACCACATCTTAATCAAGAATTAAGGACAGGGTGGTGTTCTGGACATTAAATCATCTCAGAAGCAGCTTGGGTTAGAAAAGGAAAAGCTCCTCCAGTCTCACTCCATGTTCCTTCAGCTGTAGTCACAGGCCACTCTTTGGCGTGACTTCTTAATGCAAAAAGATATGCCTACAACTACTATACCAATGGCCTGGAATGACCTGATTCTCATGGAAAAGTTAAATAAAACTGAAAGCAGAGCTTGGTTACAACTTACAAAGGACTTCACTAAGACTTTTTAAAAATGATATTATCTTTCAAATCCTTTTAGTTTGATTCACATTATTAGAATGCCTCATATTATTTGTACCTCAACCTTGCATCATAAATAAATTTAAGAGCTCTTCAAAAAGTTTGTGAAGAATGTGTATTATGCCTAGATTTAAAAAAATTTTGTGCCAAAGTAAAAACATCTTTTAATCCATTTGCCATGAACACCTGAAAAAACCTCATAATTACACATACATGAATGAAGCATAATGAAATAACCCAAAATACTCTTACTGCATTCACTGCTGATAACCAGCATCTGAGTTTGAGAACATGTTTAACAATTCAAGTCAATCAGTCATTCAGACATGTTTACAATGATTAACTTACTATTTGTTATTTTTTACATACTTCATTATTTTAGCTTTTTTCACTATTTTTACTTTTTTATATATACTTCATTACCTTCAAAAGCCCATAAATTACTTAGCCCTATTTCAAAGTGAGCTATATAAGGACACATCTGTGATGTTCTAAATGACTAAACTGTGAAGTGAAACACAGTATAGTGTGGGGCCGAGGCTCCCAAACCAGACAGCCTAGACATCTATCGTGGTTCTGTCTACTGATCTATGATATTAAGCAAGTTACTCAACTTCTCTGTCTCTAATTGCTCCTGTTAAATGGGGATAAATCGTAATATCGATACCTCAAGCACATCAGATTAAACAAAATAGTAGTCATGGATATAGCCATGCTTATAGACATGAGTGTTGCAAATGCTAAGTGTGACTTCTGGATCTTGGGTCAAACTTCCTGGACTTAAATGTAAACACAGTCCCAAGGCAAATCCTATATATTATACAAGTTCATATCTTTCTAAAATTCCCTCACAAATATTTTTCAAGGATATGAAACCAGACTTTGAGAATCCAGAGATTACAAATCAGACATGGTAACTCAATTCGCACAAATCCCTAGAATTATGCAGTCTAGTTGTGGAAGACCTTAAATGAGTAACTTCAGGGGCCAGTGTTGTGGTGCAGTGGCAGATACTTGTGATGCCAGCACACCATACTGGAGTGCTGGTTCGAGTCCTGGCTGCTGGGCTTCCAATCCAGCTTCCCTCTAAAAGGCCAGGGAAGGCAGTGGAAGATGGTCTGAGGACTTGGGACCCTGCCATCAATGTGGGAGACCCAGATGGAGTTCCTGGCCCAGCCCCAGGTGTTATGGCTATTTGGGGAGTGAGCCAGCAGATGAAGATCGATCTCTCATCTGTCTCTCCCTCTCTCTTGTGCTGCTCTGCCTTTCAAATAAATAAATCTTTAGGGGGAAAGAAAAGAGAGAGAATGAGGCCATCAAGAAAGTGAAAAGAATACTAGCATGCCAGGAATACTGAGAATCAGAAATACATAGGCAAGGAGGTACATGTAGTAAAACTATTAGGAAATTTAGTCTTTACTGCAGGAACAATGGGAAGGCTTTAAAACATTTTGAAAGCATGAAAGCACTATATCTATACTTGATATTCATTTCTCTCTGGCTAATGTGTAGAAAATGCAATGATGTATACCATGGATATGTACAAGAAACTCAACTAGGAGGCTGCTGTAATATATCAACAAGGGATGATGGTAACGTGGACTAGTATAGTAGAAGAATAAATAGCATGATGTAAACAGATTATAGAATTGCTCCACTTCCCTGCTAATATCCTGGTAAGGTGGCAGAGGATGACCCAGTGCTTGAGAATCTGCCACTCGCATGGGAGACAGATGGAGTTCCTGGGCTCCTGGCTTCAGCCTGGCCCAACCCTGGCTGTTTCAGCCATTTAGAAAGTGAACCAGTGGATGGAAGAGATCTCTCTCTCTTTCTCTCTCTCTCTGCTTGTCAAAATAAATAAATAAATCGTTAAAAATATAAAACTGGAATGAATGTTATCAGAGAAGCCAAAGGGACAAACAGTTTCAAGAAGTCATTAGCTTATGGAGTGTTGATGGGGAGCAGTAAGATTAGAGATAAAAGGGTCTGCAGGATTTATAGACATGGAATTGAGTAAAGAATGAGGAGGTGAGGAGATGGAGACTGAATTTACAAGATGTTTGGTTCTGTAAAGAATGTGCAAAAAATAGGTATGTGGAGACTGGGTATGGCTGATGGCAAGGAGGGGATCTGCCTATAGTTTGACTTTGTTTTAGGATGGGAAATAACTGGATACATATAAATACTGATGAGGCAAGGCCAGAAAAAAAGGTGAATCACAACGTGAATGAGAACACTTTAATTCTTTCTATCCTGCTAGTTATGATACAAAGAAACTGTAATTATAAATGTTGCCTTAGATAAATGAAAGCCACAGCTAGTCAAAACATACCAAGATCCAAAAGCTATCTTCTACACAAAGATGGGACAAAATAACACTTGACCTCTGGGAGAGAGGAGGAACACTAACAACTTTTCAGTTATCACATCCTATTTTGCCTCTAGGAAAGCTGAGGCTGGGTACCAAAGGCGCAGATTAAAATTGAAGCCGCAGACAGGAGTGCCACCTGCTGGTGGAAGGCAAATTCTCAGCACTATTCTGACTGAGAGGGAAGCCATCTCAAAAGGAATTTCACCAAATTAAATTGATTACAGTTTATCTAGATTCTGCAACAAAAGTTTCTTGTTACTGATATGAAATCTCCAATGTTCCCACCCAGCAAAGGAAGTCTTTTTAAATACCACCAGCCTGGTGGTCACCCTCCATGTGAACACTTTCCATTCTGTAACAGGAGGTGCATAAGTCATTTTACACTGAATTTCACCATCTCCTAATATCTACCTCTAATCAGTATTATCCCTTTGCAGCAATAGAGTAAGTCCAATGTGACAGCCAGGCATGTGTACGATTACTTTCTCTTCAGAATAAAAAAAAAACCCTGTGTCTGTTTTTTTAAAACCTTCTACTATCCCAGTTGTGAGAAGTAGCTCACAACAGCCTAGGAAGTACCTTAGAGGTTTCGCTTCCAACAAGAAGCCAGGCTGTACTACTACTACATGGGCTCATCAACCAAAATCCTGTCCAATTAGATACTCCCAATCCAGTATTCACACAATATTATCAATTAAATCTAAGGCAAGACTTCAAAAAAATTGTTTTAATTTGAGAGACAGAGGAAGAGGGAGGGAGAGATTCTCCAACCACTGGATCACTCATCAAATGACCATAACAGGGGCTGGTGTTGTGGCACAGTAGGTTAAAGTCCTAGCCTGCCGTGCAGCATCCCACATGGGCGCTGGTTAGAGACCCAGTTGCTCCATTTCTGATCCAGCTCCCTGTTAATGCAACTCAGAAAGCAATGAAGATGGTCCAAGCCTTTGTGCCCCTGCACCTGCATGGGAGACCTGGAAGAAGCTCCTGGTTCCTGGCTTCTGAATGGCTCAGCTCCAGCTGTTGCAGCCATCTGGGGAGTGAACCAGTGGATGGAAGACCTCTCTCCCTTTCTCTTTCTCTCTCTCTCTCTCTTTCTCTCTCGGAACCTCTCTGTGTAACTGTCTTTAAAATAAATAAAATATAAATCTTTTTTAAAAAATGACCAGCTGAATCCAGGAGCCTGAAACTCAACCCAGATTTTCCATGAGGGCAGCAAGACCTTGAGCCATCAGCTGCAGCCTCCCAGGGGGCACACTGGCCAGAAGCTGGAATCAGAATCAGAGCCAGGAACCCTAGAGGCTTCCGTAGCCTCGGCAACTCAGGACTAGAGCCTAGGGAGATGACTGACACCATAAACAAGAGTGTCCGTCCAATTGTTAAGTCAACAACAGGAGTCACTGTGTACTTGCTTCTCATGTGGGATCTGTCCTTAATGTGTTGTCCAATGTGAAGTAATGCTATAACTAGCACTGAAACAATAGTTTTACACTTTGTTTTTCTGTGTGGGTGCAAACTGATAAAATCTTTACTTAGTATATACTGAATCAATCTTCTGTATATAAAGATAATTGAAAATGAAAAAAAAAAACTTGGTGTTAAATTGGAAATTGCATAGAAAATTAATCAATTTAAAAAAAAATCATGTAGGATCTCTGTCCTTAATGTGCTATACATTGTGATTTAATACTATAACTAGTACTCCAATAGTATTTTTCATTTTGTGTGCTTATGTGAGGGCAAACTGTTGAAATCTTTACTTAATATATACTAAACTGATCTTCTGTATATAAAGAGAATTGAAAATGAATCTTGATGTGAATGCAAGGGGAGAGGGAGCGGGAAAGGGGAGGGTTGCAGGTGGGAGGGAAGTTATGGCGGGGGAAGCCATTGTAATCCATAAGCTGTACTTTGGAAATCTATATTCATTAAATAAAAGCGTTAAAAAAAAAAAAAGAATCAGAGCCAGGACTCGAACTCAGGTACTCCAATAGGGGATGTAGGCATCTCAAGCAGTGTCTTAAAGGTTCCACCAAATGCCCACCTTCTAATGCAAGTCTTGATGGTTATTCTTGTTAACTTTCACCTCACAGTGATTTCTAAATTTTTATTTATTTTATTTGAAAAGGAGAGAGAGAGAGAAATAGAGACAGGGAGAGCAAAAGTGAGATTAACAGAGTGCTCCCATCAACTAGTTCACACTCTAAACGTCCACAACAACCAGGGCTGGTTAGGTGGAAATCGGAAACTCAATCCAGGTCTCCCACACCAGTAGCAGAGACTCAGCTACTTGAGCCGTCAGCTGCTGCCTCCCAGGGTCTGTGTTAACAGGAAGCTGCAAGCAGAAGCAGAGCTGGGACTCAATCCCAGGCATTCCATACTAAGACGTATGCATCCCTAATGGTGCCTTCAAGGCTGCGCTAAAGGCCTGCCTCTCAACAATGACTTCTACTGCACTTTCTTGTCAGCATCATTTTGAATCTTGATTCTTGGTACTATCTAAACAGATCTGACTAGATAGTCACTAAATCATCAAAATCAGTAACAAAAAGTGGGGTATAAAAGAGCACTAAAATAGTATCAATAAGCAACTAAAGAGTATTCTTAGGTAAGGATGTTTATCTAATTGCAAATCTATTTACTAATCCATTTCAACTACATGATAAGGGAGAACTTAGACAAAGGTTTTAATGAAATTGCTCCCCAAAAGACAATTATATAACATGGTTCTGTTGAGGTGAACTCATGGAAGAAGTCCACAAGCCACAAAGGTGTTATCAGCAATAGCTTTTTCCTAAGTCCATTCTTTTTATTTTTTTAATACAGTTGTAGGGGTTTGGCATAGCAGTTAAGCCACCACTTGGGATGCCTGCAACCCCTACTGGAGTGCCAGGGTTCGAGTCCTGGCTCTGCTTCCAATTCCTGCTTCCTGATGATGTGCACCCTAGGCAGTAGCAGATGATGGCTCAAGTAGCTGGGCCCCTGCCACTGATATGTGAGACTTGGACTGAGTTCCAGGCTCCTGCCTTTGGCTTGGCCCAACCTTGGCTGCTGCAGATATTTGGGGAATAAACTGGCAGATGGGTCTATGTCTGCCTGTGTCTGTCTTTCAAAGAAAATGAAAGTAAATAAAAAATTTTTTAAATAAAAATACACCTGGCCGGCGCCGTGGCTCAACAGGCTAATCCTCCACCTTGCGGCGAGGGCACACCGGGTTCTAGTCCCGGTCGGGGCGCCGGATTCTGTCCCGGTTGCCCCTCTTCCAGGCCAGCCCTCTGCTGTGGCCAGGGAGTGCAGTGGAGGATGGCCCAAGTGCTTGGGCCCTGCACCCCATGGGAGACCAGGGAAAAGCACCTAGCATCTGGCTCCTGCCATCGGATGAGCGCGGTGTGCTGGCCACAGCGCGCCGTCCACGGCAGCCATTGGAGGGTGAACCAACAGCAAAGGAAGACCTTTCTCTCTCTCTCTCTCACTGTCCACTCTGCCTGTCAAAAAAAAAAATACACCTTTAAAAGCAACCTATATAATTATTTTATGATTCTTATTATTTCCCCAAAGAAACCATGTATTTAATGAGTACAAACTTCATAAGCACCACTTTAGGAATATAGGGATTCTTCCCGTCATACCCGCCCTCCCACCCTCACTCACACCTCTCCTCCTCCATCTCCCATTCCCATTCCTATTCTGCATTAAGACAAACAAAACAACAACAACAAAACCTGTTCCTCAACATTCAAGACAAAGGCTGTTCAAGTCATTGCTTCTCAAAGTGTCAATTTCACCTCTACAGATTTCCTTTTAAGTGCTCTGTTAGTTATATGATTATCTTATAATTAAATGTTTATGATCAAACGCATAAAAAGGCAGATTTATGGTTGTATATTTCACTCATCCTAACAGGCTGAAGATCACCTTTTCTGGAGGAAAACTGTCCTCCTAAATGAAATAGATGTGCCCTCCCACCTAGGAATCCCCACTTGAATCAAGAGTGCCTTATTTGAAATTTGACCCAAATGACTTACAAATTATTAACGCTGGCACAGACTGTTCCTGGGCTATAAATCCACTGGGTCTTCAGCTTTGAAAAATCTTAATGCAACCATTTCTTTTCACAGCCAGACTTCAGCTTTTTCCTTTAACGTACTTACCTGGATTTTTCCACTTTAAAACCATTCTCTGTGCTATGAAACTGGAGGCAAGGTAAGAAATGTTGCTTTTAGTGTAGTGTAGCAACCCAGGTGCTGAGCAGAAGCCCAAGTACTTGATCCAGCTCTATTTACTAGCTAGGGGACCTGGAACAAGTTATTTAACTTCTGGGTTGCTTGGTCTCATTTATAAGCATGATTAGTAACAGTGCCCACCTTACAGAGTTATAATAAGAATCAGATGAGTTAACATGTGTGTCTCTGCTCACTCTTTTTCACCTGTGCTTGCTCTTGAAAATAACAGTATGGCATAATGGCCAGGTAAACGCTGGGCTCTGGCCGGCGTTGTGGCTCACTAGGCTAATCCTCCACCTTGTGGTGCCAGCACACCAGGTTCTAGTCCTGGTTGGGGCGCCGGATTCTGTCCTGGTTGCCCCTCTTCCAGGCCAGCTCTCTGCTGTGGCCAGGGAGTGCAGTGGAGGATGGCCCAAGTGCTTGGGCCCTGCACCCCATGGGAGACCAGGAAAAAGCACCTAGCACCTGGCTCCTGCCATCGGATGAGCGCGCCGGCTACAGCGCGCTGGTCGCGGCAGCCATTGGAGGGTGAACCAACGGCAAAGGAAAACCTTTCTCTCTGTCTCTCTCACACTGTCTACTCTGCCTGTCAGAAAAAAAAAAAAAAAAAAAAAAAAAAAAAGCTGGGCTCTGAAGCCAGAAAAGACTTGGATTTGAGTCCTGGCTTGACTATTTACCAGCAGTGTTACCTTGGAAAGCCAATTAGACTCTGTCTCTCTCTCTCAATCTCTCTCTCTGTCTCTTGATCTCTCTCTTACGCTCTCCTTCTCTCTTTTCCTTCTTTGCCCCTTCTCTCCAGTCTGTTGGGTTTCCCCCAATAAACCCTTTCCCTAGAAAGAAAGAGAGAGAGAAAGAGAGAAAGAGAGAGAGAGAGAGAAAGAAAGAAAGGAAGGAAGGAAGGAAGGAAGGAAGGAAGGAAGGAAGGAAGGAAGGAAGGAAGGAAATCAGAAAGCCAATCTCTTCTGAGTTTCCTCATCTATAAAATAGGGATAAAGGCCGGCGCCGTGGCTCTACAGGCTAATCTTCCGCCTTGCGGCGCCGGCACACCGGGTTCTAGTCCCGGTCGGGGCACCGGATTCTGTCCCGGTTGCCCTCCTTCCAGGCCAGCCCTCTGCTGTGGCCCAGGAGTGCAGTGGAGGATGGCCCAAGTGCTTGGGCCCTGCACCCCATGGGAGACCAGGAAAAAGCACCTAGTACCTGGCTCCTGCCATCGGATGAGCGCGGTGCGCCGGCCGCAGCGCGCTGTCCGCGGCAGCCATTGGAGGGTGAACCAACGGCAAAGGAAGACCTTTCTCTCTGTCTCTCTCTCTCACTGTCCACTCTGCCTGTCAAAAAAAAAAAAAAAATAGGGATAAAAACACTTCAGGAGGTGCTGAGAATTAAATGAAAAGGAACGCTCTCACACCTCACACAGTTCTAGGCATGCATGAGGATAGTAATCACTCAGTGAATCTGTTTAAAATCCCTTTCTTGTACCCCTTAGCACTTCAGTAGGCACAATTTGGACAATACCATTCTCTTTCTCCTGATAGTCTCATACCTCCAGC